>JAGQAX010000020.1:17763809-19008023 GCA_019142605.1 Cephalopholis sonnerati | reverse complement strand
ATTTTTAACAATTTTTATACATTTTTACAAACATTTTTTTTCTAACTTCACCACTTCTTTGTAACTTGACATGAAGACAACTTTTAAAGTTATTCAGTAGCTCCTTTATTGGCGACACACAACGACAAAAACAAACACACTTCCTGTTTATTTCACATTTATTTCACTTCCTGCTGTGTATTTGCTGTTGTCTCATAAAAATACAGTGGCGGAAAAACAGTCTCCCCTTGGGGACAATAAAGTCTAACCCTAAATAAACTCTCATACTGGCAGTTACATTTAGCTCCATAAATTTAATGCAATAGTGAGATAAAGACAAGCATATCAACAACTTTTCTGAAGCATTGCAATTAATACTGCAAACTGCTAATATTCCCAAATTAAGTATCTGCTTCTTAAACTTTGTCCCAAATATTACTGATCAAAGTAAGTGAGTTTTTACGAAATATAAATACAGTGGAAACGACGTACAGTGATCACATCTGTCTCTGGTTAAATTGATCACTAAAGGCACATGATTAATATAACCGTTTTCTTCCTTTTTCTCATGCAGATAACAATTTAATTTACATTTGTATATCTATAACATGAATATAAAGTCATGAATCAGACAGCTCTGCTTACCTATATCAATCCACTGGACGAGGCACAGGTGCTTTCCCCCCTCACCGAAATTTATTTTCTGTTTCCCTTCAGCAGTCATGACAGTGTCTCAGTGTTTGTACACTGGAGAACCACAGGTTTCACTGCAGCCTCTTATTTAGCTCATTTTCTGGCAGTTTATCATGTAGCTACCAGGAGACTACGTTTTTCATTGAGAGAAAATTACTCCCTTTATTCATCATGATTTTAATTTGAACGCAGCACGAGCCTCGGGGGAGCCAGCTGAAAGTAGACCCAAGGAGGCAAAGCAGTCGGAAGTAAAGTAAAAAAAAGAGAATTCTGTAGTTTTAAATGTTTTTCTGTATGTTGTAATGCATGAAAAGACCCAATGAACACTGTAAGTGGACTACCTGATTACTATAAGTCAATTATATAAACAGAGTTTGTCTTTTTGATCCATAGAAGTGGTTGGTATTTGTTTTTTAATATACTGACCGTAGCTCCAGACGTCGCTCTGATGAGTGAACTTCCTGTGCAGAATAGACTCCAAAGCCATCCATTTAATTGGCACCTAGAAACACATACAGAACACCAGTTAAAATGACATGATTATAAATGTGAACATCCTCAACTCAGATGCTCCAACTGTCACAGCCTTATCTTACCTTTCCTCCATCAGCGTGATATTCAGTCTCGTCTATGTCGAGCAGGCGGGCCAGACCAAAATCGGTAATCTTCACATGATTCGGGTTTTTGACCAGAACATTGCGCGCGGCCAAATCTCTGTGAACCAGCCGGACCTCCTCCAGATAACTCATCCCCTACACCAACACACACACACACACACACACACACACACACACACACACACACATGCAGATCAATCACCCACAAATCCATGTCTTCACAAATACACAAACTGATACCACATCAAATTTGAAAAAGGAAAAATAAGACGATAGAGAAATCAACAGCGACATTCAGACACTGCTGTTTGGCTTACAAAAACATTTCCTCCTACTGAAACAAGCAGTAGTGCAAGTATGTGCACGGAAACCAACACACCTTGGCGATCTGGACACACCAGTTGAGGAGGAACTGGGAGCCAATGCGGTCCTTGTTCTCCCCTGACGTAGTCGAGGAGGCAGCCGTACGCATCAGCTGAGTGACCAGCTGCACTGTGGAGGTCAGACAAATCCCGAGCAGGCGGCAGACGTAGGGGCTGGCCACACCTGCCATCACATAGGCCTCCTAAAGAAGGCAGAGGGAAGATGTTGAGGGTTGAGAACTGTATTTACGTGCACTGTTAACTGTGTGTATCTGGCCTTTACTCACATCAAGGATCTCTTTGTTGGCCTTTGGCGAGGTGTTCTCTCGTAACACCTTGATGGCCACTGGTATTTTCACATTTTCTCCATCAGGAGCCCACACTCCCTGAAATAACATCAGCAAAACCATTGAAAAGATGTAAAGCTAAATATAAAGTGCTACTAAAGGTATTTTGGTATTTTTCAACCTGGACTCTTTTGCCCATGTTTTTGGGTTCGAGTGACTAATGGAGACGACAACTTTTGAAAGTGGCACAGCAGCGTAACCACTCAGTACATCTGTACACCATGTTCACGGCCACTGAAAGTGCTTAATTTTGCCACTGACAGGCTCAGATTGTTGTTACAAGAAAATTCCTCATGTCAACTTCATGAATCAGCCATTGCTGCACTTTTAAGGCGAGTGACAGGAACAAATAGAAACAGGGCGTCTGGTTAAAGTTCAGCTTCCAACAGTGCATGGTGTCGCATGCAGCCTGTTAGGACACCTCTTTCATCGGCTTCAAATCCAAAATGTTGCCATACTGGCACAGATTTAGTTTTCTTCTCCCATGTCCCCTTGTCACCCGAAAGAGACTTTAGACTTTAGTAAACAAACACAACGTGTGCAGCTCTGCCCCTCCCACGTCTACTTCAATTTGATCTCCTTCATGTTGCCTGTGCTCCCCTCTCGGCCTGTCAGACACTAGTGGCTCTGTTAGTCCGTTTATAAACAAACATAGTATCATTTTTATCATGTTGTCAAAGTGCCTATTACTAATGTAATACAAGCTGCATTTAGCTCTGTGTCAGAACAAGTTGCTGATAGAGGCTACTTTTTAATTTGCCAGTGTCATAATGACATGTTGGTTCAGCCAGTTTGCATAAAATCAAACCAGTTTAAGCTCGTGCACCGGACCAGACCGGCAAAACCAGACATCGACCCAACTCTAGTCCAAGTTGAAAAAAACTGACACAAAAAACTGGCACGCATACCTTGTAAACCGTCCCAAAGGCCCCAGCACCCAGCACCCTGAGTTTTTTTAGCTCAGTCTCCTTCAGAATACGCATCTGAGCCTGATTGGGTGACGCACCGCTGGGTGTTAGAGGCTCCACCAGCTGCACACATGAAGGAAGCAGAAAGCAGATTACTTCATTACATTCAAACACCCAAGGGAAACCTAAGAACTAGATCTTGACCTGATATTTTAATTTAAAACAATTAATGTCATTTATGTTTAGCATTCAGCTTCCAGCAAATAAACTCCCACCTGTTTGAACAACACACCTCTGTACACAAAACAACTAAAACGATAAACATATTTGTAACCAGTGACTGTGCTCTGTGCCCACCTCATGTTCTTGCAGGATCCTCCTCATCGTCTCCTTCCTCCTCAGCTTCTTCTGTCTCCTCAGGTAGAAGATCAGCAGAGCCAGCAGGATGAAGAAGAGCACCACCCCACCCACTGCAGCCGCGATGGTTGTACCCGGTCTATACAGAGATAAACAGTTAGACACAGCTCCTCTTCCTCAGAGAAGCATGCAGAAAATCCACAACCACATCATTTAAGTAAGTGAACAGTTGGAGCAGCTCACCCTGTGCGGGTGTCGATGGGGCAGCCTCGCTCGTCCATCACGGTGCAGCTGAAACACAGAGGCACTGGGTGTGAAATCATTCTCATTGTGTTTGCATCGTGTGTGTTTGTTTGTGATGCGTGTCCACTCACGACAGCGTGCAGTTGGTGTTGCAGGACAGACAGTGTCCGGTAGCATTGTGGTACTTCCACACAGTCTGCTGATCCTCCTTCACACCGCTGGGACAATGATCCACGCAAAACTCACCATCCTGGAAGTTTCGACACTCTGAACAGTGTTCCGCACCCTGAAGACACACACAGAGAAATATCTAAGTTCATTTATACATAAACAATTTGCACACATACGAGCAGGTATAACGGGGTGTATTTATTTATATTATTATTTTTGGCCATATTTTGATTTTATTTGGTAGTTTTTACCGTCAGGCAGGAAATATGGTGATAGAGCAACAAAGTCTCCAGCTGGAAATAAACCCAGGACGACTGGCTACATGTGTCATCATTTCTGAATGGACTTTTAAAGGTTCAGGATTCAACTCTGAAGTAAATAGTTGATTGTTGTGTCTCATTTCCTGGTCTTCAAACACCTACAATTTTGGGTTGGTAGCTGGACTGAACCACCACTTCAAACTGTTTTTACTTGATGACCTGAGAATGAGTCTCAACAATCGACTATATTTCCCCAGAATGACACACTGAACCTTTAATTTTCACTGAAGCACAAACGTTTCTGCTCCTGTGCTGCTTTGTGATGTATTATTAAATGCTTAGGAATCATATTTTAGTATATACCATCAAATTTACAAAGAAAGCAGCAAAAATTCAGAGGATTATTTCTTTAAGGCTGCACCTCATGAATATTTTTTTCATTTTTTGTTTTGATTCAGTTCAGCTTCACGTAGGTTTGCTTGTTTCAATTTAGTTTTTATTGTTTAAAAATGTTTTGTTTTAGATAGTTTCAGTCTTAGATTGTGTGTGAAGTGTTTTCTAATTACTATTATGAAATGGGGGGTTATTTGTCAGGGGCAAGATTTAAGAAGTTGAGAATAGGTATCACAATACAAACACTTAGTGAAGGCCGCTGACTCACAGTCATGTAAACATCCCAGTCTCAGTAAACATCTGCACCAGTGCCTCCTCACACTTTGAGACATTTGAGCAAAAACTAAAGACTCTTTGTGTGTATTTGTGTTTTATTTAACTTCATTTGTTAGTTCTTATTTTTATTTCAGTTAACTACAATGTTTTTTACGCCTTATTTAAGTTTTTAGTTTCACTGAACAGTAATAAACGTAGTTGCTTCTTTTTTTTTTTATTATGAATTTACACATTGTTTAATCAGTAAACTGTATTTAAAAACCATATTCAAGGTGACATATTCCAAAAACAGTAACTAACTCAAAATAGTAATTCCACAGTACCAGAAGGTAATACTTTTACAATATACAAAATTATATATATACTGTTCAGTCATTTCAGCACAATTTTTTAATTTAATTTACATGTTATTTAAGACTAAAGGGGGAAGATAAATGTAGGAAATGTTCTTAGTCTTCAGTGTCTGTGTTATGTTTCTATTCTTACATTTATTTTTATCTTGCATTTAGTATACTTATATTTATTTTATCTTTGTCAATTTAAGTTAAATTTATTTATTTATTTCATAAGTGTTTCTTTTTTATACTGTTTCAATCACAAAATGTAATTCTATATCTTTTATATCATCTGTTTAATATCTGTGAATGTAAATGGATATTTTATTATTCTTTGATATAAATGGAAATGAGCATTAACACAACAATACAATGAATGTATAATACTAAATGTATAATCTTCTTTGGTTCAATAAAAATATTTGAAATTAAAAAACGTACACTGTTTGCACTGAGTAAAGGCGGGTCATATTAACAGGTTACTTTGACATTGTGTTCTGGCAATAATCAAACACATCTGGATAAGACATCTGTGTGTGGAGGTCTTGTTCAGGAGTTGCATCCTGAAAAGGTTTTATAAGCCCAAAAGGCTGATTTACTTTAATGTCAGATATTTTAAGGGCTGAGTAGCTGAGGCATTTTTACATTTTATTTTGGTATGTAAGGACTATAAGCTGCATGAACATCTTACCGGTCCGTGACAGGAGGCAGAGCCGTTGACAGGTCGACACTCTGCGTGACAGGCAACACACAAAGATCCATCTGTGTATTCACGGACAGACCTGCAACATAAGCACAGATAGGATTTGACAAACACAGTCTGGCATTTGTTGGATGCTTTTATCTAAAGCACCTGACACCGTCGTAAGGACATATACATTTTTAGAAAAGGGGGCCCCAGCTGCAAATAACTGCCGACGTTAGCCTCACCAGATGACCTGCACAGGATAACTTGTTCTCTGAACCACAAAGGGCTGGACAACAATGTGTATTATTGATGAAACACTTTGAGTGTCATCATATTGTGACCATATCATGAGATTCTTTTGTTAAAGAAATGGTTCAACATTTAAGAACATGCGCCTATTCGCTTTCTTGCTGAGAGTTAGATGAGAAGATTGACACCACTCTCTCATGTGTATGGTAAATATGAAGCTACAGACAACATTAGCTCAGAAATAGTCCTGCACATGACCCCACATAGCACCACAAAGTTTCATTTTTACACTTTGTTCTATGTGCATATTCAAAATACAAGACATTAAGTGTTGAGTGAGCTTCAGAGGTGCTGATAGGTGGATTCTGTTTCCTTTGGATGGAGCCAGGCAAGCATTTTCCCCCTGTCTCCCTGTCTCCAGCCTTTACGCTAAGCTAAGCTAACAGACTGCTGGTTATACTGTAGCTTCCTATTTAACACAGAAACATGAGTGGTATCGATCTTGTCATCTAACTCTCAGCTTGAAAGCAAATAAGCATATTTCAATATTTGCCACATTATGATAATTATAAATATCAATCCCTCCAGGATCTCCTTGAATTTGCGGCCCAAAACCCTTGAATTTGCGGCCAATTTAGTCAAAAATCACATAAAAATTGCGGCTAATGACAAAAATTGCAAGTCAGGAAAAAAATGTTTTTTATTTAAACTACTGCCTCCAAAAAATAAGTCATGTAATCACTTGCTATAATAATCATACTGAATATTACAAAAACAACTGCAAATGTTTTAGCTCTCTTTTTTAGTTTTATTGAATTAGTTTCAAAACATGGACTCCAATAATGTTTTAAAAAAAATCCTGAGTGAATATTGTGGCTGTCAAACCAGACACTGTGACTGTAAAATAATAATAATGTAATGTAATTGTGTGCATTTAAACAAAGTGACAATTCCTATGTCAATACAGAGCATTTCTCCATACTGCAATGCCATTAGTGTGATTTGATGACGTGTCTGATGATGTTTCAAATTACGTCGCATGTGCGACGACTGCGGAAAAACCGCAGGACTTTTGAAAAATTGCAAACCCCACAAATATTCCAGACTTTTGTTGAATTTGCATTAATTATTGCAATTGCTGGATTGCGATTTTCTGGAGGGGCTGAAATATTAATATTGTGATACTGGCTTTAGTTACACAGCTCAGTCCTTGGACCCAGAGAGTATGGGCGACATATTTTTAGACTGAGGAAAAAACAACTTGTTTTATTGTCAAAGTACAAGTAATCAAACATAATTTAAGTTTAAACACATATCAAAATGTAAACTCAGGTTTTTTTTGTGTGGCATGACTTCATCAGTAAGATCATTTTGGCTTTGGACTTAAACTAACAACTCAAAAACAAATCTCTACAAATCATTTTAACTTCTGTGTTATCTTGTAAATATTCCACTTGTATACATGTACATTACACAAAACATCAGTTACTGTAAAAAAAAAAAAAACTGGGTGTTGAGTTCCCAATGTTATCACACATATTTGCTTTGTCATTGATCTGTAGTTGCTTTAGGGCACAATTAAAGTTAAAAGCTCTCCGATGGATTTATTGTGACTACTCTGCCATTTGGCACAAACTGCCAATCCACTCCACCCCACATAAATCCACCAGGTCACATTTTTTACTTTAAGAAAATACATGATTCGGTTTTTTTGTACTGGATAACTTGTTTGGGAATTATGACACACAGCTTGCTGTATTATTTGGAACATTATCACTTGGCTTTTTATTGATTTAGTGCAGCCACACCCACACAAACACACACACACACACACACACACACACACACACACACACACACACACACACACACACACACACACACACACAAACGTTCTTACCCCTGATAGATGTCACACTGCTCTACACACTCAGTGCCGCGTTGGAAAGCCGTGCAGGACACACACTGGCTGGGCCCTGGGCCCCAGCAGCCCCCCTCACACAGCGGGTGACACACACGCCCCTCATCCTCTGAACACACATACAGAGAAAAAAAGAGCATGACACACACTGTACTTTCTGTTGGCCTCACCTCCTCACTGTCACCCCAACAACATCTATGAATGCTGATAAAAATGCAAATCATTAAACTGTATCTTCCGCAGCTGGATTTCTGTTGGGACAATAAATAGAATCTGGCCGAGAGTTTAACGTGGATAAAGTGCCTGGTCATAGCAAATCCAACAGTAACTTTGATGGAGCTTGGTTCGACATGAGTGTGTTCACCCACCACAGCGTTGGGCGTCCTGGTTCTGGCTGACGATGCGGTGGGGTCCCTGGGTGGGATGGAGGAGACTGTCCCAGGGCAGTGAGTTGGTGTAGCACAGCTGGGAATTGTTGTGCAACAGGACCAAACCTCCACTGACGCTGCGCAGTGAACGCAACCCGAGAGAGCGGATGTGAAGATTCTGGATGGCCAGTGAAAACACACCCCTGAACAGAGGGAGAGACGGTGTAAGTGACCAGAAATCAACTGTGGGGTCGATTTTTTTAAAGTCTGTCCATTTTTAATTATTTTTCTTTTGGTTTAAAAAAACTCAGAATTCACTACAGTTCAAAATCACTACAATACATGATACATACGGATAGGGTGAACACATAAAACCAAACATGACTTAAACCCAGCCTTCATGGGTGTCAGAATGGTTATCTTTTGTTTTTCAAATCTGGTTAAAACCTGTGGGCGAATTCAAAGGCATTCATGTTCAGGTTTAGCATCTTTTGTATAACATGGTGAAACCACTTGATTCCTTAGGTCTTCTAGTTTCATACAATACTAGTATCATCACTCTAGCTTTAAAACTCAGCCTACTACAGCCTCTTTAAGACAGGAATGATTGCCGACAGCTCCGTGGGTCTCAAAGAGTTAACTCTGTGCTCTTGTTTGCAAAATTACAACAAGAAGTTCAGCTAGAACCTGAGATTATTTCCTAATACATGTTGACAAATTTTAGTAATGCATGTGTTTCAGGAAATATCTCTTTCAATAAACATGAATCAAAGACAAAAAACAAGGCACACACTTCAGTTACTGTAAAGGAACGAGACTGTTTCAATACCCAAACAACAGCCCATAATTTTAGACGTTGCTGTAAAACAGACAGGCAGATTTCCCACTTATCGTTATGACCTAGTTTGAGCATGCTACACTAGATAGTGTCCTAGTGTCCCGTAGATGTTTACTGTTATCCTGGCTGGCGTGTGGTGAAGGTCAATGCAGCTGTGCTGGCTAATAATTAGCCTTTATAACACTGAAAGTGAACAAACTGCCTCGACTGAACCAGAGACATGTAGTCGTAAAACAAACAAAAAAAACAGCACAAACAAAGACGCAATGTGGGTAGACATGAAGACAGTTGCATGTGGTGACACATTTGCATTTTTACCTATGTGTGACAGCCTCCCATGGCGGGAACCACATCCAACTCCACACACATATAGATAGTCTAGTTGGTATACATGCTTGTCTCACCATTTAAAAGGATAGTCTGGACTTTCTGAATTGGGGTTGTATGAAGTATTAGCCATAGTCATTGCAGATGGTGGTTGGTACATGCTCAGTTCGTAGAAGCGATCAGGGCTACCACCACAGAAGTTGAGCAATGTACTGCAGTAGACAGGGGCAGCAGCAAAACGTATCTTAGCCACCTAAAAAAGTAAATCTACTGCTGCCTCGAAAAGTTAATTTGTTTGTGTTATTGTGTGACTTTTGAGTTCAAATTGGATTCATCAAAAGTGAGACAATAACACTAACTGGCAGTGGATCATCTCTGAGCTTCCGTGGCTGTACTCCTGCCTGTGTCTCCAAACTCTGGGTAAAGTTGACTATCATCTACTATGGTAAACACACTGAGTACGGATAAGGACCTCATACAACCCTACTTCAAAACAACAAAACAGTCCGTTTAGGTTGACGACCTATGTGTTTGTCGATGATCCTTTTCATGTTTTTTCAATAATAATTTTTCTCAAGTTTCTTTTTTCTTCATTTGTCTCACTCGTACTTAATGTCAGAGTAACTGAGTAATTAAATTATTATTTATTTATTACTGTTTTTCTACACATTCATTCAAAGAACATGAACAACAATGGGTCTAATGTTTGCATCCAGTTGGTTTCTTGGTTTGTTAATAACATAATCAATAAAAGGATCTGTTATTACAAAGAAAAATACATTTTATGTCATATTTGCAAGCAACTAAAATCACATTGGTGAAAACATGTACAGTAGAGTGAGGGAGTGTTAGTTTGGGGACAATAAGGTTAATGTGCAGAGAAAATAAAGACAGACATGTCAGTCAGATTTAAGGTCTTACTTGTAGAGCATCCTGCCTCTGATCACCTTCAGGTTCTCAAACACACTCAGGTTAGTCCACTCTTCTGGCCAGGCATCAATGTACAAATAACCTGCAGAGCAACATCAAACAAAGATACTAAAGGACTCTAACAGAGGAGACACAGTGTGATCTGTACACAAAGACATCTATGTGGTTAAATCTGGAATCATTAAATTTGCAACAGTTGAATTCAACAAAGACTTCCTCACTGTTCTCCTCAGTGTTCAGTACCTGTAATCTCCTCCAGATTCTTGAAGGAGCTCAGCTGCTCCAGGGTCAGGCCTGATGTGTTACTCACAGGGTCCCTGAACAATGACAGCATAACATTAAAATAACAGCAATTTAACGCACAGCAAGAGGCAATATATCATTTGATTATTTCTAGATGATCTTCTTATAAAATCTCTGCTGACTGATAAAAGCTCCAGTGGGGCAGGTTATCTCAGGCTTGTGTTTACATTTCACACTTTCACTGTGAACAGTTGGCGCACGCAAGATGATTTATCAGGCGTCTCAGCTTCAGTTGGTGTCACGTAGGCCGATCTGCCAATCCTTTATTTAACATCCACAGAGTGACTGGTGAGGCAGCTGACTAGTTTGACATATACTTTATATATTATCACTGTATACACCTTCTACTCTTTACTCTTGAGCGTAGAAATGTCTCTAATGCGTTTGCATTAGATTCCATTTAAATCAAATAATCGCGATGAGGAGAAAAGACACAAAAGCAGTTCTTTTTTTCTTTGTTGACACAAAGATACTGTAAAAGTGAAAAACATTCAAGTCTGGGTTTGAAGTACATTTGAGTACAGTGATCTAAAGGGTTCGGCCTGGGTGGCAACGTTCCTCTTGACTTGCACAAAGCACCTTCCACAAAAGTTGCTGTGGACTCAAATATTTAAAGGGCTGAACGGAAGGGATGTGGCTCTATGGCGGTATAAAGTCTAAGACATTAAGCTGCCATTTGTGGTTACTACTAATTGCGTAAATTATTTCGTCATTTCTAATTTCATATCTTTGTGGGCTAAAACTGTATGTATGTTCTGTGTTTGGCCTGTGTGTCTCTTACCTTGCAAAGCTCTGAGGGAGAAAGGCCAGACTGCCAAAAATCTTCTTACACTTGTTGAACTGCTCCACATTTGAAGATGTTACCATGGTGACGCCATGGTTTTCCATGACACCAAGGTTGTCCATGCCCAGACCATAACACACTGCAATACAAACCATGGCAATGGATTTTGAACTTATTTATCTTAAATCCAGAAGTTAAACTGAAGATGTTCAATACAACAGGAAAAAAATTATCAACTGACCTCCATATAAACCAGGATATCATCAGCATATAATAAAATATAGTGTGTTGAATCGCATCAAACAGCGAGGGTAAAAGGTGATTGACAAATTGTTTGAGCTAGTGGTTTGTCAATTTAACTCACCCACCATTTGATGTCTTTCCTCCTGCAATCAACTTAACCCTTTGAAAACTGTGCAAATTGGCTTGATGTCTTTTAAAACATGGGGAGAAGGCAATTACCGACAAAAGAGGAAATAATCCAAGAAATTAGTGAAAAGAGAAAAATAAAACAAGTAAATTAGTAAAAAAAAAAAAAAAAAAAAAAAGGGAAGAGAAAGAAAGTTAAAAGTTAAAAATAAACAAAGAAATGACCTGGAAATAGTGCTTAATAATTATAATAATTCTGTAACATCATTTTAAAATGAAATAATAATAATAATGATTATAATTATGATCATAAATATAGTTTTCTCAGTTTTTTTTCCCTTAGTTTTTTTTCTATTAATCTATTATTTTTTTTCCATTTGTAGAACAATTCTTACCAAGTTGCTCATTGCCTTTTTGACCCATGTCTCTGAAATAAATCGCACCAATTTCCTCAGGGTTCAAAGGTTTAAATACAAGCAAAAGGCATCTGTAAGCAGCACAAGAAAAGGGATGTCGCTCCAAATCTCACAGGGTTAAACAAACAATAATCCAGCCGAATCATCAAAGAAGATGGTATTTCCTTATATATAATTATAATGTGAGTGTTTTAAATTATGGATGCATTGGTCTAGTGTTACACAGCAAAAAATAAATAAACATGACAGATAGGATACTCGGTTTCATTTTCGCAAATCTGAGCATCAACCGCATGTGCTGCTTTTAATAAATACAAACTGTCTCAGATAAATAATAAGCTATCTTGGCATTGACATTGTTTTAGAAAAGAAACTGAAAACTGTCATGATTAAACAGAAGCACAAGTCACCTTCAACAGCATGATTTCAGTAATTTCTGTTTTAGTGAGTTTTAGTGAGAGTAGTTGGAAACCTTCAAAGGAAGGCAAACAGTATTAACATCTGTCATAAATGGCTGAGCCAAAATTGAAATCTTGGCACTCTGCCCTCTTTTTTACAAGGCATAAATTATCCAAGTTATCCAATTGTCCTGATTCAGGTGTAACAACAACAACAAGTTGTTGCTGCAGAAACAGGTTGGATCACTTTGCATCATCAGCATACGTGGCATCAGAACATCAGTATGTGCAGCGCTAATCATAATCACCTGTACTGAAGCACCACGTCATGCATGTGGAGAATGCATGACTTAAATTACTCCACACCATTATGTATAAAGGTTAGGTATAACATCTGAGCCACATAGTGTGAAATTGTTTTTGCCCTATTGGACGTCTGTATAAGTACTGTTTACACTCAGTGGCCACTTTATTACATACACCTTTCTAATATTGGCTATGGTCCATTTTTGGCACCAGAAAGGTCTGCATTCTCTGCGGCACGGATTTAACAAGGTGCTGGAAACACTCCAATGTTGACGTGATGGCATCAAGCAGTTGCTGCATATTTATCGGCTGCTCATTCATGCTGTGAATCTCCTATTCCATCACACTTAAAAGGGGCTCTATGGGGTTGAGATTGGATCACAATGACGTCATTGTCATGTTTGTGGAACCAGTTTGAGATGACGTGTGCTTTGTGACATGGTGCATTACACTGCTGAAGTAGGTGCACAGGTGAACCTAAAAAAGCAGCCACAGAGTGTATGTAAACACTGTATCTTGTCCAAATGTAGACTGACCCACAAGACAAAATGACTCCCACCTTTGGGACAGTCTCCTTCACACTTTTCACATTTCTGCGTCTCGTTTCCATCAGGGCGGGTGATGACAACTTCCTGGTTGGCTTCGGGACAAACCAAAGTACAAGCCACTTCCATAGCCAGATAGTTATCTAGAGATAAAAGGAAGAAGGGAGACAAAGTGTTCAGAGGGTGTCTTTGCAGCAAGAAGAAAATGAATCACGCATGATGAAATGGGAAGCTGGTAGCCTAAAGCATCAGAGCAGCAGGAATGTGATTGTCACATTGCCAGGAGTGAATCCCTGGAGTGTGGAAATTTTGGCAAGGAAAGTAAATTAATAATCTTTTCTCCTCCTTTTCCCCTCACTATCTACTAACATCAAGGCGCCCTGCAGCAAGACACTTATTCATCAGGTGCACCAGCAGAGCTGCACAGTGGCCAATTACTGAGCACTGTGTTTTAGCTTTGATGGATAAACTTCAAAATAAGTTCTCACAAGGACACGTCTTGACACAGGTGGCTCCAAAGTTAAACTTCTTGTTTGGGTTGGGTTTGGTCTGGAAGGTGACAGAGTCGTAGATAGTGGGAGGAGGACAGCTCTCCTTACATACACCGCTGTCGTTAAAGTGACGGCAAGCCTGGAGAGAAGAAGAATGAGGAACCATGTTACTCCACAAATGACAAAAGAGTGTCTGTGAGATTACATCAAACAAACAAATCTCTGATAAATTCATGTGCGTGTGTGTAACTTACCAGACAGTCTGAGTCTTTTGGTCCTGTGCATCCAGCAGCACACTGCATGTGACAGCAGTCACTGGGAAGGGGACCTTTACACCGCTGACAGCCAGATGCACATTTGATACGGGTCACTTTAAACAAAGACAAAAAAGTTAAAATTTTCAGCTGTACTTCACCTGCTCTGGACGTGGTCCAGTGAAAACCAAATAGTAGGGCTATAGCAGGTCATGTATTTGTGAGAAATGTGTCACTGTACGGGGGTCACAGTGCAATTATTTTTGTGTTTTTTACAACAGCAACAGTGAGTTGTGTATATGATGAGTCGGCTTTGCTCAACCATTGCAGGATACGTCAATGGAAACACATTGACCATGCAAACACACACTCAGCAACATCACCCAGATGTGCTGATCACCAGAATGATGAATGTTTGAGTGTTTTTATTCTTTAAATATGCTGCCTTTTGGGAAAGTGCTTGTTTGGTGTAGTACAGAAGAGTTAAAATGTTCCTTATTTTTAGAATTAAAAAAGTAGGTAAAATGTTACCTCAGTCCCCAGCAAGAGGATTTTGTCTGTCTTTGACACTTGCACTACTCTGTGCTCAAATAAATTAAAAGAAATGCAGGGTTTCCCACACATTCATTTATTTGGGGCAGCCCACGGTGATTAAAACACCTGCCACCACAAACAGCTTTTCTATTTTTGGAGCTGGACTCTTCATTAGGAGTGCTGATAAAGTATATATACACTGTTTGGTTAATGGTAGCACCACGCTGTCTGAGCGCAGCAGAGCATACTCTTGGCACAGATGGAGCAGCAGAACGTCAGGCACACTGACAATTAAACTGAGCTGTTCATTCTACTGGGTCTAAACTGGGTCTAATTCGCCTCTGCAGCAGCTGGTCCTCTCCATCGACCTGATCTGATCAGCTCTGAACAGATAAACAGATGAATTATTCACCCCGTGACTCACAAAGCGCAGCTGAGGAAAAGAAAAATTCATGAGGAGCTCCGCCTGCGCTGCGACGGACCCTTGAAAATGTCAAAATTTAGGGAGGGGTCACAGAATGATACAAATGGACACAGACGCGATTTAAAGACAAAATAAAACCAAAACGGATTTTAGTATCGCATGTCATGCTACCATACTACTACAACTGTAATTCAGTGGAAAACAATGAAATGTTTAAATTATGCCTTTGTTTTTCCTGCTGTACCAAACTCACAATGAACCGTGACCTCTGTGTACCGTAACAGCCCTACTAAATAGTGTCAGTGTCACAGTGTGCACATGATGTTAACTCACAGGTCTGGCAGTCCTGTGCCGTTTCTCCCCAGCAGCTTATCCCACATGCAGGCGAACAACTTGGACCTGAACCGGAGGGAACACAACAGCAAATGAGGAGAGCTGAGCACCCATAACTAAACAGGAGGAAAACAAGGCTAAGAAGCTACTGCTACAAATTCAAATTCCCTGAGTTCATCATCTTAGTTTAGCCTGTTAGCATTGTGAGGCAACAGTTAGTGGGAATGTCATTAGTTTCGAAAGTAATTAGCCATAAAACGTGGTGGTTGGGTGATTAGAGGATCACCAAAGTCACTAAAATGACTAGAGCCACAGCACTAGTGTTGCTAAAGACATAATGTGCTGTCCTGTTAGTCGTTCTGTATTTACTGTGGCACACAGGAAACAAGTGAAGCTTCTCTTCCTGTACCACCCAGCGGGATGTTCAATATTTCAATCAGTCAATCAGCTGCTCACATTTCGGGGCCCGAGGCTGCAGTCGGTGCAGCTTGGCGTCAATGTTCTTTTCATCCAAAGTGTCCCTCCAGACGATGTTCTGGGGGTCTGGGAAGCACAGCTGGGGGTTCCCCCAAATATACACCGCACCCAACAGGATCTCTGCAGGGGAGACGACACGTAAGAGGAGCTCATAAACTTATCCTTACAGTAGGTAACAGATGGTGGATGAAAGGAGGGTATAAAATTCATTCATATTTACAATAAATCAAAGCCCAGTATGTGTGAACATGTTTGACTTCCTATAACAGTTTAAAACCTGAAGAAACTGTTAACATTACAAAACAGCTCAAACATACAGTCCCAACCCACTCCAGTCCAGTGTGGTCATACTGGGTTTGGGCGTCAACTCTGAGCTCCACTGTACAATTATCTGACCTGTGAGGCTGCGAAGCCGGAGCGTCCTGAGCCCCTGTCCACCCTGAGTGTTGTCTAGCACAGCCAGGGCGTAGCTGGAGTTGTACAGCTGGCTGCCTCTTATGATCCGAAGGTTGTCCAAAGGCAACAGACTCACTGACACATGGGCTACAAGTACATAGCCCTGAACCTCCACGATCCCCTGAGAAAGAAAACAAAATGATGAGTCAGTTGTGGCAACAAAAACAGGTGGACTGGCTAAAATATATTATATAACATATTTGTTTTATAACTAATGAATATGCTTCTTTTGGGTCATCTAATGCAGCCACTATTACAGAATAAACACACTCTGTATTAGAGGTTGTGTTAACCAAAAATTTTCTGTCACTTTCTGCCATCATTTTGACCAATTAGGACACTGAGAATGATCTACTGGAACTTTAAGCAACTCTCCAGGTGGTGGTGTGCATATTATTTGGCTATTCTTTAGTCTTGTCATTGATCTCACATGCATGACCTCATTGTTTGGCTGGCTTTAGCCACCGCATTGGTCGGCTAAATCACTACATACCACTGCAAAATGTCAATGCAGATGAGTGTCCCATGTTTTCTTAAAAAGCTCAATAACTGTGATGGTGTTAAAAAAATATTAATGCGCTTCATGTGGTGTTGACATGAGGAGTGACCGCACAGTTGGAGTCTCTTTATATTTTTCCCGTTGCTGGGGAGAGGAACATGCTCAGCCTTCTGCCCCTGAGACCCAGCCCTGGATAAGCAGTTAAGAAATGGATGAACATATCAGTTACTGTTCATAAACAGTATCGCCAGGGAAAGTGAAAGTGTAAGCCTGCCCCAGCTTTGTCTGCTTTGCGTTACGCCCTGCTATATTTGCGTTTTTTTGCCACTGCATCCATGATTTTTTCGTAGCTTCCTCTTGGATGCCTGCCTCTCACAGTGCGGCACCAGCTCACTACCTTTTCATAAAGTTATAACCTCCCCTGAGCATCCCAAACACGACAAAATAAGAAGAAAATTAAAAAACACAGGCAGAGGGAAGAGTCTCTGCAAAAAAAAATTCACCTCCACACACTTCTAGCGGCTCATAAGTGACGACTGAGAAGTATTACTTTTTTAAGTCTGTACATTACTCATGAAAATCCTGCATAGCACACCTTTAAAAAATTGAAATAATGGTTAATACGTTTTTACAAACTTGTCCGTCAAAGTGATGGACGACAAAAAAGTCTAACACAACCTCTGCTCTGTATATACCTGTAGGAAGGAAAGGTCAGGGTTTCCATGAAGATGTGTGA
The DNA here is from genome assembly GCA_019142605.1 of Cephalopholis sonnerati. NCBI lineage: Eukaryota > Metazoa > Chordata > Actinopteri > Perciformes > Serranidae > Cephalopholis > Cephalopholis sonnerati. The sequence continues at coordinate 18,990,436 of JAGQAX010000020.1, read as the reverse complement.
TCTCCAGGTTGCCATGGACAACCTGGCAGCCGGTGTAGAGCAGCTTCAGGGTCTCGTAGTGATTTTCCAGGCTGGAGGGCAGGGCCAGCTTCATGTCTGTACCCAGGCACACTGCAACACAGATAACACCATACATGTAAGATACTATTTGAAACTTTCTCATTAACGTTCTCGTTTTACTGTCATTAAAAATCATTTGGAAAGCAAGCAGTATATGAAAAAATACCCACAACAGGACATGAAAGTCTTCCTCATCAACACTGTGAATGTTTTTCTGTCCACTTAAGACACAAACGTAGTTCTGGGAATTAATTTAACGGCAAAAAAAAAAAAAGTATTTCAAAAGTTATCTTTGACTCTCATCATTGACTTCCATCAGGGCCCCAGCACCCTGTCTAATATGTAATTAATATGTACATTAAAATTAACCTTCCATTAACTGCAATGAAAACAAAGGTATGTACAAATGTATGACACTCATTGAAGGCATTATAATGAAATAATTACTTTAGGGATGCACAAGCTGATAAATTATCAGCAATAATGGGACATTTTTATTATTATTTATTATTCCAGTAATTAAATTATAGACATAAATAGCGTAGATATCAGGAAGCCAGACTGCTTTCACTGACTTAACAAGGGCAGCATCAACAACAACAACACCTGCAGCACGCTGACCACGGCTGACTAGAGAGCAAAACATTAGCTGCCATTGTGGACCGTCTTTCACAGTAGCAATTATCACTCATTGGTATTGGCTGGAAAAAATCCATATCATGCATCCCTAAATTACTTCACATAAACATTGATTTGATGTCTTTCAAATACATTTAAATTCACAACACAGAGGCCACTTAGAAACAGATAGTAACTTTAGCTGTGCTGAATACTGAACACTTCCTGTTGACTAGTCTGTTTAGTGCACCGAGGAATTATTGATGTTATTTATTTGGCAAACATCTTAAATGTGACAATTTGCTGTTTTTTTCTGGCTGATATCATTATAGGTGGATTATCTATGGGTTCTGGACTGTTGACCAGACAAAATAAAGAATCTAAAGACACATCTTAACACATCAAACTCAGGGAAAATTGAGACATTCCTCACTATATCTTACATTTTATCCACCTCATTCCTAACCCCCATGATACCTTGGTGAATTATGGGCGCAACTTCCTGCGTTGAACCGAAACCGGTGGTTTCCAATGGTAACACCTTTTTTTATAGTACTCTATTCTTCTTTCCAAGAGCAATTGGGAAATAAAATGTAGAACACACCACCTGTTATAGCTCAAACAGGATAATGTGATCATACCTCTGCCATCTCTGACAGCCATCTCAAAGCATTGTTTTTTTGTCCTTTTCAATCGAACATGCTAACAATTAGCTTGCCTTGCCTTAACTTTAACATGGCCCGAGCTAGCTCAAGGTAAACATCTGCTCCTTCTAAAGATGATTTATGATTTCTGATGACTTATCAAGAGATACTAACACATTCTGCAAACATTTAACATAATTCAGTATTAACTGTAGCTCCATGTAACGTGAATAAATGTGATGTTTCCCAGCTAATCCTCCGCTCGTCTGCGTTAACGACACAGTTTACACATTTTTTTTTTTATTCTGATTTATTAAAACCTGTTCTGAGTGAAACATGACGCTGAATTTAGCAGCAGACTTCAGTAATAGTAATATAAAGTAGTAGTAAAAGAAATAACTTTTGGCATTCATCTTTTTATCTGACATAAAGGAAGTACGGTAAATCAGTAACACATTCTCAGCCCTGATGACTAAATACATATTTCAAGGCATGTTGCAGAGTTTATTTTAATGTCAGACAAGGAAAGACAGGGATATCATGTACTGACGCTGAGTGATGGACCTTCTCTATGTCTCGTCAAACTCTTGTGGTTTTATTTCTCATATCAGTGGTACCTTTGGCAACAGGAACAATCCCTTTTTGTTCTGGTCACATGTTCAACCCACAGTTGCTGAAGACAAAAATTTAGCTTAGACTGGCTGTTAGTCGTTACAGAAACGGACAGTGCAACAGGTACCAGAGCTCCGCAAAGACATTTTAGAAAATGCTATGGTAACATTAGTTAAATATTTGTTGAAAAATAAGTTAGTATTTGCTAAACTGAAGGCAAATTTCTTTTGAAAAGAACCAGTGTTGGCAGTTAGCCACCAATTGTAGCCACTGGGACTAACTAGGTTACTGCTACTTCCACTATCTCACAGGAAGTGGATCATTTCTACAGTAGTCCCCTCAGGAATAAAGTGGATAGACAAAATGATTAGTCCAAGGGATAATCAACGCATTAAATGAGAGTTAAAATAATCATTAGTGGCAGCCCTACAATTTTTTTTTTTACTTTTTGAGTATATACTATGAGTGTAAACTCAGCAAATATAGTGATTTCTAGACAAAATATTCAAATAAAGTTGATTTTTTGCTTCTTAAATGGCTTCAAACTTCATTCTCTCACACCTACAGTAAGACGCAGTGTTGCACATTTATAGTTATGGGCAGAGGACTTTGTGTTATATGTTGAAACTCCAAATAAAGATGACTGTAAGAACTTGGACTTCACATATTTTGACTTGGTGGCCTTGACTGGATAAAACACAAACCATATGCGCTGCCTCAGATTTGTCTCTTGGTGTATACGATATAGTTTCCACTGGCAGCAGAGCACACAGATTCCCCACAGTGGGTCACACACGGCATTACATTCAGGGTCATACAGCGCTACAATTCACGGGGGCTCTCGCACACACATAGCTCCCATGCTTCAGCAGGCAGTCACACAGTGGACAGTCCCTCCTCTGCTGAGGTTATAAATGACTTCCTCTGGCTCCCCTCCAACAGCCCTTCAATAGTCAACCCACTTTTACTGATTGAAGCCTCCCCCCTCTCCCCTGTGCTATCTCTGTCCCTCCTTTTGGAAAAGACGGCTGAGGGGGTTCAGATACATCATCGCAGGAACAGGAAGTACTGGCAGACGGGAGGGAGATTTTCATGATACACTGAGGTTCAACAAAGTTCAGTGAATATGTGCTTTTTTATCATGTATGTGCGTCCGCCACGTGTAAGGTTTCCTGGTGATGGCTGCACACTCAGAACCTGACTCCTGCGAAGACATATTGGGTCATAAAGCGTAAATAAGGTCCACATTAAAATCTGACAGCTACTGCGGCAAATGGATCTATGATTAATGGAGCGACGGCCAAAAATACACACCCAGTCGTTGCAGCTTGTGTCAAATATCAAATCAAATGACTAATCACTGCCTCCTTCAGTGATGTCATCATGGAAAATAGTTTCACATGCCAAGCCAAGAGTGGAGTCGTGTTTTTATTCTCTGGCATTTAAATCATTTTTAATAAGACAGAATATCTAAACAGAAACAAAAACCGGCTCCTTGGAACTCTGCGATCGCCACAAACTGCCGCACACACATGCACAAGCAACACAGACAGCTCCAGCTCGGGGGATTAGGTAAATGTGCCGTAACAGAGAGCACAACAGAGCAGATTTTCCATTTCTAAAAAAGTGTGTGTAAAGCCAGTTCTCAACTTCCTCCCCTTTTACTCCCTCATTGTTTGCTCTCCAAAAGTCTCTCAGCAACGGCCGTGTGTGTGTGCATGCGTGGCCTTGTGAGGAGCTGCCCACCCCTCCATCCCCGTGGCCTAAAATACTCCCTCTTTTATCATTTACTTTGCTCTATCTGCTCACTGCCATGTCACTATCACCACCTTCCTCTTTTTAATTCACTCAGGACTTCTTCTTCTTTACCTGCTCCCAGAGCCACGTTCACTCAGAATTTCCCCTCTCTTCTCCCATTCATTTCTTCCTGTCAGTTTCTCAGACTGCATGAGTCGTTGCCCAACTCTTTTTGGACTCTGGAAAGTGTCATTTCACAGGAATGTGTGTCTTTGCATATCTAAAAGATGACACACATGTATGTGTTTCAGCAGTGAGGGGGTCGGGAAGGGACCAGGTTGTAGTTCAGAGTCTTGCTCAAAGACATGTAAGCAACCTGTGACCCTGCAGGTCACAAGACGGTCTCTGTGTCCAGATGGTCACCCAGTCAACACACACAACTAATGACTGCCACTGACATCCAAGCACAAGCACACAGAGTTGAACATGTTAGTGCTGGTCCTGTGCAGCGTACTGTGGCAACTTGGCTGTTGAAACTTTCACTGGTCAGGTGTTTCTGTGGTTAACAAGAGAATTTCCTGCCTTTTGTTCACATTTTGATCATTTACTCGATGACAGTCCGGTTCCTCTGTGTTCATGAGGCTCCTGACACGCCAGCCTTAACATTTTTCACGCCTATGTCTTTGCATTTGGAAAAACCAAGCAGTCATTTTGATCTCATTCAGTGTTATAATAAAAAACACTGGATTTATATGGCACTTTTAGGATACTCAAAGACACTTTACAGAGAACAGCAAACCACAAAAAAATCTATAGGGAGGCAGAGAGGAAAATAATGCAGAAAGGGCGAAGTACACTGAATTTACAGGTTGTAGGCAGTTTTGAAAAGGTGTGTTTTGAGGGTTTACTTTTAAGGGGAAAATGAGGAGGAGTCTCAGATGTCTTTAGGGGGTGAGTTCCAGAAAATGGGAGCAGCAATGGAAAAGGCCCCGTCCCCCCAGGTGCAGTGGTGTAAATGCAGAAGCAAGTTTTAATGCATCACAGGAACTTGAAAAGTAGGATGAGAAAGTGGTTTGCACCATACATCACCGGGCTTCATCGCAAGGCAAATGTCTCTATAGTTTTCTGAAAAAGTTTGCCATCTTAGAGAGCAGGGAGATGCTTAATGTTTAAATATGGATGTATACAATAATGAATGAGTTTCAAATTGTCTCTCCTAGAAGACATTCATTTTGTAGCATGTGTTTGTACACAAAAAAATGACAGAGGTAGTTGTGGAAAGAATGAAAACAGCTCTAAGTTTTGTTTATACTTTCACAAGACAGCATGACATGGGCCTCTGTAGATGGTGCACAAGCTACGGGCTTGCACAGAGGCGTCTACGCTTAATGCATTGTTCATTGCGATATCCTCCAAACAACAGGTAGCGTACAAACAAAATATTTTGTGGATAAGCAAGAAATCAACAAGTGTTGACGGAAGAACATAACCAGATAAGTAGGTTGCCTGGCAACAGTAGTAAACACCAACACACGGCCAAATAATTTCATACACTATGTACTCTAAGTATTACTGTCACTTACCACTTACCTATAAAAGTATCTCATACCGTTATGTTTCCCCCGGGTCACCACACTTTCCATGACTATTTTTGATCTTTTACAGTGATCGCTCATGTTCTTCAACACCCTGTGGTTGTGAAATTTAAAGCCATTTGACTGTCCCTGTGGTCTCTCAGCGAAGAGTTGTAGAGATGTCTGTATAGGCAAGACCTTCTCAGCCAGTCTACCCTCAAAGGTGTCCTTTTTGAACTGAGAGGCACAATGTGCACAGTAGGTACCTGGTTACAAAAATTCAGAGGTGCACAGTGAAGAAGCGCCACGACAACTTTCAGAGCCTTCTTGCACAAAAGACAAGACTGAGTCATTTCTGGTGCCCAAACCTCACACTGGGGACACTAAAGCTAGCTTTAACTACACTTAAGAGAAATTCAAACCTTGCTTACTTTCTCACCTTTGCACAGCTGGTCAATCACAGCATGAAGCAGGTGGGAATGTTGGGTTGTCTGTTCTTTAAAAAGTTGCAGACACTGTCAAATGCAGTGTACACAATCCTGACGTCAAAAAGGTGAGGGGGGTTCAGACTATCCGAGAAGCACTTTGGTTGGATCATATAATGTAACTTTCTAAGGTGTGTGCAACGGGTGGTCAACTGAGCAGAGGTTTGAGCTGAGAGCTTTTTCCTATCAGTGCCTTTAAAGAAAACTGTTTGGAGGCTTTTCCCCGTGTTATTTATGTTGTTGCGGACAAGGCTTTTGTCATGACAGACTTTGTCTTGTAAGTGACAATATACAACTTTATGATGGATCATTATAACAAACACTCAAAATAAGGTCACTGTGGTGAATTTCTATTATGGGGATAAACATGAATATCATGTCCCATAGGGCTGTGCCATATCATCTCATTCACGATAATACCGGTCTTATTTTAAATATCATATGAAAAATTCATTTCATGATACCCGCGATATTTCGACTTGTTGACATGTGACGTCATACTGTTACCCACGGCAACAACAAGCATGGCTGAAAGCAAAATTCATACAGATTTCGCAGTGGTTCCAAAAAGAGGAGCAGCCTCAGTAGTGTGGAATAAACTGTGGCGTCCTGAATGTTTTATGAACAGCCCCGCACTTCTCAGACTCTTTTAGCGAGTTACCGCTCAGAGGGAACTCAGTCAGCGGCTCCTCTGGCAGCAGCACAGCGTCTCTCCCTCTCCTCTCTCACCGTGCGCCGTGCGGAGTCGGTGTCATCAAGTCATTTTGTCATAAATCTTTGGTAATGTAAACATATGTGACGCTCCTGGCTGGACAAAAAACTACATATATGTGACTGTATGATAGTTGTGGTATCATAACAGCCTGTCACAGGTTACAGCGTGATGATTAGAGGAGAAATGGCAGAGCATAAAGGTCCAGGTGGAAAAAAAAAAACAACTCAATCATTTAGGGTTTTGTTAAAAAATAATCACCTGTTGATTTATATAAAGAGAGAGATCCCAGGGTACATTTTTTGTATTTGGGAGCTGTTTAAATGTGTAATTTGTGGTTGATTTTATTTTGTTGAACTATTAGTATTGTATACAGAATCTGAATCTCACTCTGTTTACAAACTAAAGAAATGAGAGATCATTTTCGTATAGTTTTTGCTTAATCTTTGAAGTCAAACAGTTAAATTAATAATAATATTCTTTTCGTCAAGAATACCCTTATCGCAAAAATACCCTGAAATATTGTGCTACCATTTTAGTGCCATATTGCCCACCCCTAATGTCCAGCAGCACCCAAAGAGACTGCTGGACAACTAATGATAAAATGGACTCTGCAAAAGCAGACTGCATATGCACCAAACTCAAAGAACACAAAAGACCTAATCATTCATCTGCACATTTGAGATTCAAGATATGTTGCCATTTCAAACAGTTGAACAGTCTGGCTTTTTAAAGATTATTTATTTTTCGCTAAGACAGGTGTTCACAAAAAAAAAAAAAAAAGACGTGTCCTATCTGTGATGCAGATAATATATTTGTTTCGTAACAAACTGTGAGGCAAACAGTCTGTTTTAGAGTCATTTTAAGAGTTTTAAATATATTGAGGATTATCAGGATAATATCGTAAATCACAGTTATTTTGGTCAGGCTAATCCTGACATTAAATTTTCTTATTGTCCCACACCTGCTTATAGGAATCGATATGACTTGATGTGAGACCTAATCTGGCTCACTACAGGAGAGGATGTGGTGACTGTAAACTGGCTGTGACTGTCTGCAAACTGAAAGCCAGCTTGAAGCCACACCTGCGTGTGGCAACGTGCCAGTTAGCACAGGGAGTGTGCGCTTGTGTTTACCTGCGTGTGTACGGTAAGTGACGGAAACACAGTGGCAGCGATGCTACTGCAAGAGCTGGATTGAATCGTGGTGGAAAAGCCTGCAGCGTGACACACCAGAGCAGTCAACAAGATCCTCCGTCTGGCCTGGACTCTCCTCTAATGGATCAGATCCCTTCAAAGCTCAACACAAACAGAGCAAGCTGATCCAACGGGACTTTCTCTCCTGTCAGTTTATTATCCCTCAGATTTAACATGTCACTCCTGATTCTAACACAATGCTAATCCTAGCGTGTCTTGCATAAACTTCACATGTCTCCCAACCTCCCTGAACACATTCTTTCTTCCCCTTCACTCTGCGGCCCAGGAAGAAAAAACAGGTATTGCTCAACAGACAAGCAGAACAGGATCCGTACTGTACTGGAGCCACACACATGAGCTCCTCACTCATTCAGCGTGTCATGCGTAGACTACAATCACAAACACGTACACAAACACCACTGCATCAGAGTATCTCCTGCATACTTCTTTTTACATGTTTACTACAGTTTGAAAGCATCTGCAGCTGCATTTAAATATAGTTCATATGAAAGAATTGTACATGAACAGTTGGGACAAAGAGTCAGTTAATGATTAAAAGGTCATGAATCTAAGGCTGCGTTAGGACGTTAGGACGGGGTGATATCAAGCAAAAACTGAAGAACCAATCGCTCTGTTTCAGTGTGGATAATCAGATGCCAGGTGACGTAGCAGATGCTCATCACACTGGTCTGTCTGATAATGAAACTTAAACTGAGATTGTCAGGAAGCCTGCAAGTACACAACATTTTTGTTCTGAGGGGAATCTGACCGTACGATTACGTTGTAGTATTAATTTAAAGAAGGTTTTGTGTCATCATTCAAGTTATACAATATAAAATCTGAATCTATAATCTATCAGTTCAGGTATTAGATTATAATATATAACCTGAATGTCTAATCTACCAATGTTATTTAATTTTACTGATGGATAGGGCTGCAGCTAACAATTATTTTCAAAGTCAATTAATCTGTTGATTATTTTCTTGCTTAACTGATCAGCTGTTTGGTCTACAATGTTGATCAGTGTTTTCCAGACCCCAGGATGATGTTCTTTAATGTCTTGTTTTGTCCACAACTCGAAGATATTCAGATTACTGTCACAGAGAAGGAAAGAAACCAGAAAAAAAAAAATCACATTTCAGAAGCTGGAATCAGAGAATTTTGATGCTTTTTCTTTAAATGAATCACTGAAACTAATTAATCGATTATCAAATTAGTTGGTAATTAATAGCTGACAACTAACCAATTTATCGCTGCAGCTCTATGAACTAGAAATACTGGTATGTTGTCCAGACCAAGGCTGGATAATCACAATATTCATAACGCACAACTAGGGTAGCAGCAATACACCGGTTTCGAGGTATACTGTGATATAAACGAATTCACCTATCTATAACATTGGGAAAAAAAATGCAACTGGACGTTGAATTTTCCGTAATGTTAGTTATTTTCTCAGGAGGGACTTTTTACACATATTTCCGTTAACAAAAAGGTCGTAAATTCCAATTAGAGTAATAAAATGTTTATTCAACCAACCATAACCCTTCTGTTTTCATTCCTATAAGGGTCATTCTGACTTATAATAATGTAAATTCTGTAACACCATGATACCGTGAAACTGCTCTATTTTCTGACAGTTATCGTACCGCAAAAATTTCAAACCGTTGCAACCCGACACAACTACATTATTTCAGTATTAATATACAGCATTGCAGTCTGTGTTTATTAGAGCTGCAACTAACGATTATTTTCATTGTCGACTAATCTGTCGATTATTTCTTCGATTAGTCGACTAGTCATTTCATCAAAAAATGTTTAATGTTAAAATGTTGAAAAATGTCGGTCTGTCTCTCCCAAACCCCAAAATTATGTCATCTAATGTCTTGTTTCGTACTCACGCCAAAGGGTTTTAGTTCACCGTCATGGGAGAGTGTGTAAAGCTGCCAATATTTGAACGTAAGAAGCTGCAATAAGAGTATTTTGGGGTACTTTTATTGTACTGTTCTATGAAAAATGACTCAAACTGATTAGTCGACTACTAAAATAGTCACTGATTATTTTAATAGTCTATTAGTCATCGATTAGTGGACTAATCGTTGCAGCCCTAGTGTTTATTGCAGTAAACTCTATAGTGATGCTAAGTGTAATAGAAGACATTTTCAAATATGTTTTAGGTGTAATTCTGTGCAAAACTTTAATTTGCATTTCCTTAAGTTCTTATTCTACAGCAACAGACTGGTAACGGACTCAGTATCACTGAGGCACCATTTATAATGGGTTTAGACTATTTATTCTGGGTAAAAAAATGCTGCAGACACCTAAATTGTTTTTACTGATAGATTAAATAACTATTAATATTACTAATTATTATTTATGGTGAGAAACCCATGCCTCTTTATACACTACCTGGCAATCCAAATGTTATTATTTATAGTATGAAACTTATCTGTATCACATTACTCAATCCAATTTTACAATTAATAGACCTGTTTGTAACAAACAGTAGCACTAAATAAAGGAGGCATGAAGTACCACAATAGCTCTGTATTTTTATTTTATTAATATATAATTCTACTGAAAGGATCGATGATAATACTGAGTTGAAATAATCGTGTTTTTTAAAGTTTTTTTCTGGCATTTTTGTCTTCATTTTCGACAGCAACAGTAGAGAGGTGACAGGAAATAAGGGAGGGCAGACAGTAGGGATGACATGAAACAAAGACCACCAGTCTGACTCATTTCAGGCACATTGCCGGCGTCTTAAACCCCTTGGCCACCAGGATGTTCCTATTTCTGCATTATTGTCCAGTTCTAACAACCATGAAGTGTTACATTGATAGAGGATTGAAACACAACCTCCGAAACACAGATCCTGAGTTTAAACTTGGTCTCTGCCGACGATGTGCACTGAAAACCAAAGTCAGCATGACTATTTTCTTCATAAGGAAATACTTCACTTCCTGACGAGGCTGCTGTGATTTCTTTTGAATCTGTGGTTTCCTTGTACAGATTTGTCAGGTGTGTAACTTAAACCAGAGAAAAGCAAACAAGAAGGTGACAGAAGTTTCTGAGGCTGGAGGGCCACTGACGGCCCCTTCCTCTGCTCAGAGTGAGTTAGATCACTAACACGCAGACGAGACTGGTGAGTCACGGCTGGCTGAGCTAACCTGCCACTGAGGGCGATTCAGTAGGACTTAATCACTTCACAGTGAGTTTCGCTCAATGGGTGCACTGGAGTGTGACAGGGACATGAACTCTGTGGATACTGAGGCCACCGAACACACACACACACACACACACACACACACACACACACACACACATGTTCTCACACAGGAGCAGCAGGTTGTTGGAATAATTCATTTGGACCACTGAAGGAAAAACACCAATCACAACTGCTGACCTTTGGAATCATACGCTGGTTAGCCACAGGAAGTGTGTGTGTGTGCGAGAGAGAGAGAGAGTGTGTGTGTGTGTGTGTGTGCGTAGACAAAACAATACTTAAGTAAGACTGAAAGAAAGTCTTGTGCATGATGCGTGGCTTAACTCAGCTGTTGCGGACCAATCGCAGTGCTCACGCTGAACTGATGCTTCAGAGATTGACACACTGTGGAGCAAAGTGCACCAACCTGTTCCCACCAACAATGCAGTTGTATTTGGAAATCACTTCACCTGTGACTATTGGCTTTGTTTGTGTGTGTGTGTAGTGGTGGTGGGGGTAGCAGCTAATAAAAGACAAAGACGCTTCACTCTGATGTTTTTACCCACATTACTCAGTTCAGTAAAATGTAAAAAGGACTTGAATGAATTAATCATATATAGATTTTCATAGAATTTCATGAAAACTAAAACATGGTGATAAAGGACATGCACTGATCTATTTCCTAACCAGGGCATGTCCATAAAATTCAATACAGACTGTACTGAGAGGAATTCTCAAAGTTATTGATGTCAGTATTTGTGCCATTAGCTTGTGACATTAAATGCTTTTGAATTTATTGATGACTCCACTTTAAAAAGATCTCTATCAATACTGAGGCCCTACGCAAACACAACTACAAACTAGAGCTGCAAATAACGATTATACTCATGGTTGAGATGAAGTGTTTTATCCTTAAATGTTAAAAAAAAAAAGAAAAAAACATTTCTAGAGCCCAAAGTTAAAACTTCAAGTTGCTTTTCTCTCTTTTGATCCCTAAGTTGTTGTTTTTTGTTTCACTGTCCAAGCCTCAAAAATATTCAGTTTATTGTCGTGCATGTAATAAAAAGGAAAAGCAGAGTAACATCTGAGAAGCTGGACTCATTAAAAGTTTGGCATTTTTGCTTTGAAAGACTTTTAATGCTTAATAAATCACAAAAACAGTCTTTGTAGAGCAGCTACTCAATTAAACTGACTAAATGTTTCAGCTCAAATAAGAAGAGAAATAAAAAGAAACAAATATTAAAGACCAGTGAAAAAAGCAACATTCTTCTAAATTAGAAAAAATCCAAAATGCAAGTTAGGGCTGCTCAACAATATATCAGTTTGTTTTATCATGATGAACACATCTCAACAGACGGCATTATTGCACTCTCGGATTTTTTTAGTTAGTCATATGAGAGTATCAGTAGAAAACTGCACTTCAAAATGTAGCTATCCTTTTTTATTGGCACAGACGGATTTTGAGACAGTGGGCCCCTGGGCACAGACATGCAAAGAGCCCCACCACCTCGTCTACATAGGAGTGAGAGGCACAGATTTTGTGGTGGTTTCGGGTCTCTTTGTAGTCGTTACGCATTCTTTGAGGTAATTTTGTGTCTTTTCTTGGTTATTTCGTAACTCTTTGTAGTCTTTTGTTTCGCCTCGTGGTTATTTTGGGTCTTTTTTACAGTCCTCTGGGTGTCTTAGAGGTAATTCTGTGTCTTACTAAGGTCATTTTGTGTCTCTTTGAGGTAAGTTTGTGTCTTTTAAGGTCATTTTGATTCTCCCTGTGGTTGTGTTGGGGCTTTTTTATAGTTGTCTGGGTGCCTTTGAGGTCATTTTGTGTCTCTTTGAGGTAGGTTTGTGTCTTTTTAGGTCATTTTGTGTCATCTTGTGGTTGTTTTTGGCCTTCTTTATAGTTGCCTGGGTTTCTTTGAGGTAATTCTGTGTCTTATGGAGGTAATTCTGTGTCTCTTTGAGGCAAGTTTGTGTCTCTCTGTGGTTGTTTTTGGACTTTTTCAAGTCGTCTGGGTGCCTTAGATGTAATTCTGTGTCTCTTTGAGGTAAGTTTGTGTCTTCTTGTGGTTGTTTTTGGACTTTTTCAAGTCGTCTGGGTGCCTTTGAGGTAATTCTGTGTCTTATGGAGGTAATTTTGTGTCTTTTTAGGTCATTTTGTGTCTTCACGTGGTTGTTTTTGGTCTTCTTTATTATCGTCTGGGTGCCTTTGAGGTAATTCTGTGTCTTATATAGGTGATTCTGTATCTCTTTGAGGTAAGTTTGTGTCTTTTTAGGACATTTTGTGATTTCTTGTGGTTGTTTTGTGTCTCTTTGTGGATCTTTTGCATCTCTTTCCAGTCTTATCGTGTTTCCTGGTGGTCAATTTCAGTCTCTTTGTGGTTGGTGTGTATTAATTTGACATTTGACATTTTTCAAGTGAAGGTCAGAGGGCCCTCGAACACTCTGAGCCCCTGGGCTTGAACTCGGTAGGCCTGTTCAGTAATCCATCCATGTTTGGTGCAGGATTGCAGTGATGTACCAGTTTCAAGATGTACTATGATATAAAAGTTGATGCTTATCATACAGTGTACATTTGCTTGTCTACGATATTGCGATATTGTGTGTGTCCCCTTTATTTTGGATATTTTCAAAGGAGAGACTTTTTACATGTTTACATTAACCAAATAGTTTCAAGTTTAGATTATAGTAGTAAAACATTTGTTCAACCAAAAATAACACTTCCATTTTCAATCCTTTTAGGGTCATGCTGGCTGATAGTCATATTAATTCTGTTTTTGTACCATGAAAATCCTGTTGCAATTCTAGTTTGGTGAGTGTTGTGTTTACTTCAGTGTTCAATTTGTTCAATTTGTCCTTCCATTTTTTCAAATTAAACAAGCAACTTGTCTTTAAGGAGAACACTGAAAGCAGCAGAGAAGCAGAAATTAGTACACTTTAATATCTTTTTATCGCAAGTAATAGTTATCAAATATTCAGTGTTACAGCATACAGCAAATGCATGCAGCCATGATGCAAGTACTTTATTAAATGCTCCTTTGCTTTGCATTAACATTAACAAAAATACAAAAAGGGGACAACATTGTAGGACTATGTTGCAAATATGCACTTGTTTGCACTTTCAGTTAGCTCTTGTTTTACTGGCATGCACTCAAGCTCCAAGTGTGACAAGTGGCCCTCTATCAGACAATGTCCTCTTTAGAGCCAGAAGTGAATAATTGACATCGTCATGATCCCTGGCACACAATGCGCTGTCTGTTATTGTTGGTTTGTTTTTGTTTACGCGTACAGCCAACCAGCCTAACGTCCGCCTGCACGCACCAGTCAGTCAGAGTCTCTATCTATCTGTCCCCAAGCTGCAAAGCAGGTTCTCATATTTCTCACCTGTTGTGTCCCAGCACTGTTTGTGTGTGCAGCAAAATGTGTCTCACGGAGTTTTGAGTCCAAACAGTAAATCTGTGCTGAGGCTTCTTTGTGACAGGTGTGATTTTCCTCCTGATCAGCGCTTCATGAATCCCACGAGCCTCAGCAGGGACTGAGACAGGACGAGGGCTCGCGGAGGAATGTGCTCCGAGCGAGACATATCAGCCTCTTTGGACCGAGCTGAGCCTCGAACATTCACCCAAACACAACACGCTTACTTTGCTTTAATATTCCGAATAGACAGAGTGTTTGTTTTGCTGACAGCGGGGAAATTAAAGGCGAGAAAAGCTGAGAAAGTTACCCACCTTCTCTGCCCAACGCGCCCGTCGCTCCGAGCAGCACGGCCCCGACAAACACCAAACTTCTCGCCGCCTCCATCTGCTGCGACCCGGCGCCTCTAGTCCATAGTCCAAACTTGGCTGTTCCTGCTGTTCCCCGACGAGGAATGGCCGTGTTGTGGTTTCTTCTCGTATCCAGGTTAGTTTTCAGACACCTTCGGAGTTGTTCGTTTCCCAATCTCGGTGACTTCCTCCCTGGAATTCAGAGCCCGTTGGTAGTAAAGCGTGACAGCGCGCGCAGGAGCAGAGGCGCGCGGCCGTGAAGGCCTGAGCGGGGAGTGGCAGGTTGAGTCAGCCCGCCCTCACTTCAAAATGACTTATCTGCACACACAGCAGACACAGAGCTGCAAAACACTAGCAGTTACTTCTTCTGTACTAATACAGTATATCTCTGTAGGTTTATGTTGTTAACTAGGGAACTTTAAAGGCTCAGTCCACTCAAAGTTGTGCTTCACTTACATCACTTCAGCTTCACTGTGCAGATTTATAAAGATGTACACACACCAATCAGCCAAAACATTAAAACCACTGACAGGTGAAGTGAATAACATCGATCATTTCATTACAATGCAATGTTCTGCTGGGAAACCTTTGGTCCTGGCATTCATGTGGACGCCCCTTTACGCTGCCCACCCATCTAAACCTCGTTATAGACCAAGTACCCCCACTGATTGCAACAGCACCCCCAATGAAAGTAGCCCCCCAGCAAGGCAGTGCACCATGCCACACTGTAGAAACTGCTCAGGAATGGTCCTAGGAATGTGACAAAGAGCTCAAGGCATTAACCTAGCTTTCAAATTCCCCAGATCCCAATCTGATCAAGCATCTCAAACCAGTGCCCCGAAGGTCCTTTGTCCAAGCCTCGACAGGGCAGAGCCATGTCCGATCTATGGTGGGGCCTCTGCCCTGTTGGACATGGACACAGGACCTCTGGGGGTGTCCTGTGCTGTCTGGCACCAAGGTGTTGTTTGTCCTTTGAGTCCTGTGGGTTGTGAGGTAAGGTACCGGCATGCCCAATGGATGGTCAATCGGATTGGGATCACTTTGAGCTCTTAGTCACATCCCCCAGGCCATTCCTGAGCTTTTTTGTGGTGTGGCATGGTGCATTGTCCTGCCTGGGGGGCCACTGCCATCAGGAAGTACTGTTGCCATGAGGGGGTGTATTGGTCTGTGACAGTTCTTGGGTGGGTGGAGCGTGTCAAGTGGCATCCACATGGATGTCAGGACCCAAGGTTTCCCAACAGAACGGTGCATTGTTACTCACTTCACCAGTCAGTGGTTTTAATGTTTTGGCTGATTGATGTATATCCTCCTGAAAACTGAACTTTTGTTTGGTATGGAATTTTAATTTCTCCCAGCTATTTAGGATCAGTAGGATCTGATAAGTATAAAAAAAACTAAACATGGTCAATGATAATAAAGTCCCAGTGTCCTCAAATGAGTACTTCCTAATTAACAGCATCTTAGCTTGTTACTGGTCCTAAATTTGTTTAACTTTATTGCCATGTCAAACTACAAACTTTATTCATCATAAATAAACAAGTTTTAACCATAGCATGTGATCAGGTTTTGAGATTGGCTGCAGACTGACTTGGCAGAGATGGCTGCCATTTTGATTTTACATGGATTAGTGTACTGTGGTCTTACTACCACTAGATGGGACGTAAAGTGTCCATGAACGAGGACGAGAGGTCCAGGTTAAGTAAAATGACACACAAGGTCCAGTAAACCCAAAATTTGATTTCTTCATATGAGGACACCACCTGAGTAGGGGTCAGCAACCCTTATGATCAAAACAACAACAAAAAAAATCTGCCTGGAGCCACAAAACATATTTGAGCCTTATAATAAAGATAACATAGCCTGAATAGTTTAAATTAGCCCATCAACATTATTAATAGGTCTAAATCAGCATCCATTAATGTGTTTTTTGGTTCCTCTGCAGTAGGCTATTTATGATTATTTGGCACTTAAACTTTGAAGAGTTGGCTGTAAAACATATCATTTTTTTAAAAATGAATTTAATTTAATTTAATTCTATTTTTATTTTATTTTATCTTATTTTGTCGGGCTTTTACATGTAGACCTAAAATGTTGTTAAAAATATACAGTTTCAAATATCACACAACCACAATACACCATAAACATGGAAGGCACGATAAAATACATAAACAACAATCCACATACTACAATACACATACCACAGTACATATAATACAGTATAAACATCACAACATATCCCACAATACATCTACTACAATACACATACCACAATACACCAACACACTTACATTAATACCCCTTAAAAGTTTGAGCACATTTAGCTAAGAGTGGGTACAGCTCTGGTTTGTTTTTAGCCAGCATTTGACCTTTGTTGTGAAGAATTTTAAACTTGTAATCAGTTTGATTTCAGTTGGTAATGTGCTCCAGTGTTGACAGCTCTTTATGGAAAAAGCTGATTGTCCAAATTTAGATTTACAATATGGTATTTTACAACTGCCATTCATGCTGCTCCTTGTTACTCTATTACTGTGTTGTCCGTCTACACACTATTAAATCCTGTAATTTGTCTCCAAGACTTAACATTTGGAATCCATAGGCAGTCGGGGAGACTCACGACGAGCCATTGATATTGAGGTTTGGCAAAATTGAGAGGAAAAGGCGCCATGTGCATTTTAGTTGATGAAATGTTAAACAAAAATGTATTCGCTGCATATTTTTACCACTGGAGAATGATTTAATTTCTTTAGGCCTTTAACAATGATAAATGACAATTAAAATGTAAATAAATAAATGTTATTCATTTCCATGTTATTTTTTGTAAAAGCCACAGGGAGTAGTAGACCAGCAGCTCTTCCGTTCAGCATGCTAAAATGACTGTTTTGTCAATGATTGTGGTGGCTTTGATGAGAGCATAGATGGGGAACTGAAACCATTTATGGCTTTCCTGTCAGAAATAGCTGTCTGACAGAAAGGTGAAGCAGTGAAAGTACTGTCAGTATGGTGCACACTTAAACTGATATTGAGGAAATAAAAAAACAGTACTCCTAATGTCCAGGAAACCAAATTTCTTGTAGTAAAGTGATGGAGTGCCCCTTTAAAGTAAAAGTACTCATTATACCTAATGGCTCCTTTCACAGTGTTAAATTATCAGATTTGTATGTCAACTTTATATATAGTTTTGGAGTTTCTTTTACAATGTGTGCACCATAATGATTGTATGTTTTGTTGAGGCTATCAAAACTCCTGCAAAAGTGCCTATAACTCAAATAAAAAGTATGAAATGGGCCCTGAAATGTGGTGGAGCAGAAGTATAAAGACACAGAAAGTGAAGTACTTAAAACACAAATGCCTCCAAGTTGTAAATTATTAGACATCAAAATCTATTGTTTCTCAATTGATGTGATTCAGTGAAACAGGACTGCACATACAGGTGCTCTTGTAATCACACTACCTTATAAAAGGGAGGTTCGACCTATGGCTTATCTATGAGTCTGTCATTTATGACTTTATTAATCATTCATTAATGTGAGAGTGCGTCAGAGCATCCAGGCTAAAGTGTTTTTAAAATATTTCATTCGACACTGCAGTTTATGTTTTCAGCTTTTTTGACCAGTGGATTTTTCTGGACTGCTGATTTTATAAAAAGGGGAAATGATTTGTGTTACACCGGCTTGGAGCATCTTCATATTTCTCATGCCCTCCACTTCACGGTCACAAATCAGGAGTCGAGGACAGAAGAATAAACTCCATTCATCCCAGTCTATCCACTCTCCCCACCCACAGTAGCCAGGGTCAGAGTCCGACCTACTGCACAGAGCTATCAGGAAACAACAAAAAGCTACTCACTGAGCCATGCACAACTCACACCCCAGACGTTTCACAAGGGTTAGTGGTCCTGCTCCTGCTGAAATGTTTGATTCCCACCAAATACGGCCCTCGAGGCCTTTGAGGGCCAATTTGGCATTCTGGTAGTTCGATTTGCTCAGCTGTAAACTTCTATAAAAATGAATAAACAGACTTTTATGGGGAGTTCTCAAGCATAAAGTTCTGGATAAAGTTTGCTGGCTCTGTAGAAACATGTAAATCCTCAAACTATGAAGCTATAAATTTATGCATTTGGAGGTCAGCTGTGCAAACCCTGGCCTAATAGTCAGTTTTCTTTAAAAAATACACACTTTAACATGACAAAGCCTGTAGCCAAGGGCTGCAAAAACTAAACGTGGCCATGACTGTAGAGGCTGCATGATGGCCAACAAGTCTGTGGGAGTCACTGTGAGAGAGTCAAAGGAAAACTACTACACAGACATAGCAAAAACACAGCTCCTTCAAGTCTGAGAAAGGCTTGTTTTTGGACAATGAATCAGTTTTCCTTGCTTGTGTAGAGCAGCAGGCATAACAAATACAGGCCTGCAGGAATCTGTCTTGGTGATATTAGAGACATAATGACAACTTCCAAAGAATCTGTGCATATGATACTGGCACACATGGTACAAGGTCATCAGGACCTTCAGACTGCTGTGGAAGAGGGGAGGGATTCATGTCACTTAGTTTGGAGTCGCTTTAATGTGCTGGAGGCATGATGTTGTCTTTACATGTTGGTTTAGAATACTGTTAGTTGTTAAGTTAATAAACATGACTAAAAGCAGTGCGTAGAGGAAATACATCACCATGGCTACAAAATGTCAGGGTGCAAATATATACAGTTATGCAGTGGTGGTAACTAAGGAAATTTATTAAAATAGTGGAGGTACTTTTATGGTTTGTGACCCCGAACAAAAAAGCGCCTGGTTGGAGACCCTTCATATCTTTTTTTTTTTTTTCTTTTTATGAAATCATTTCAGGGTCCAGTGAGACAACTTTAAAAAAACAACTTTAAAGAAAGAAAAAACAAAAGAGGAAATATTGAACTCCACATATGAGCCAAAACACTGGGGTGTGTCTTCATGTTACTCTAATCACTGTACAGACAAGGATGAAAAAGGATTAGTTAAAATAAAATGAAATAACTCAGAAGATCACAAATTCACCTTAAACAAACTAAGGACAAACAGGTTTAATGTTCATCATCCAATTTTCCCACCTTTTCAAAAACCTGTCCTGTTGCAGTCTAATGGAAAAAAGTAATCCTTTCCATCTTAAAGATGTCATATATAATGTCACTCCAATCATCCACTGTTGGATGAAGGAGCCCCTTCATGTTTTAAATGTCTTTGAGTTATAATCAGTTTCACCAATGAGACATTTCCCTTCTAAATTTCTCAAATGGTCTCATGTGAAATTATGTTTTGGTGCCAAAAGGTGAATATATTCAAGTATTCCCAACAAAGCAAAGACTGAAGCAGAATTTATCTTTATGATATGATACAAGAACTTCATCTTTTCCTAACCATTACACGACGTCAAATAAGAAACCTCCATGTCATTTTAGAGTCTGATCTCAATTTTAAAGCTCATTTTAATCCTTTCACTAAAATTGCATTTTATCATCTACGCAATATAGCTGACCTACCTAAATCTGCCAATGCAAAACTACAAAGCAATCACAACGCTGCTGCTGCCAGGGTTTTAACAAAAACTAAAAAGAGAGAGCATATAACTCCTGTTCTATGGAACCTACACTGGCTCCCAGTATCTTTTAGAATTGATTTTAAAGGCTTTAAAGGCTTTTAAAGGCTCTTAATGGCATCGAACCCTGGGATTCTCCGCAGCTGCTCTTTTATCTGTTGCTAATGTCACTACAAAAACCTTTGGGGATACTTCTTTTGGCTACTACGCCCCAAAAATATGGAACACCCTGCCTTTAAATATTAGACTTGCTGGCTCAGTGGACAGTTTTAAACGACAGCTCAAAACATATCTTCTTAAGATAGCCTATAACTTGCAGCTATCTTTCTTAAAAAATTTAATATGTATTTTTTCTTATTTGACTGATTAATTTATTCCTCTCATTTCTCCTTGAATTAATGTTGTATAATTGTATGGTTTTATTTCTTTGCTGTTTGTCTCTGCCGTTGAATTCTAAGGCTGCATTCTGTGCATGAAAGGTTCTATATCAATAAAGTTCACTCATTAATTCTTTCATTAATCATCTAATGACCCCCTCAGACTGGGAACTGTCAGACTAAGCCTAACTGTGTGCTATATAAAGAAGGTGAAACTAGCTCAACCTGCTACAACAGTAAAATGTAATTTAAAGGGACAGTTCACCCTAAAATAAATAAATGCATATTTTTCCTCTTACCTGTAGTGCTGTTCATCAGTCTAGATTGTTTTGGTGTGAGTTGCAGAGTGTTGGAGATATCAGCCGTAGAGATGTCTGCCTTCTCTTTAATATAATGGAGCTAGATGGCACTCAGCTTGTGGTGCTCAAAGCGCCAAAAAAAATACATGTGAAAAACTCAACAGCGAAGTCTCTTTACAGAAATCATGACCTGGTTACTCAAGATAATCCACAGACCTGACTCACCAACTGCATCACTGCATAGAGGGAAGCGGGCATCTACTGCTGGCTCATGTAGCTCCACGCTGTCATGAGCTTGTTGTCCATAGGTAGATGCACGCTTCCTTCTGCGCACTGATACGGCTGGCGGGTGTAGTTCGGTAGAGAGAAAATAGTTCCTACATGAAACTGCTCACAGCAAGGTCTGTGGATTTTGAGGCACACACTCATGTAAACATGTTGAGCCTGTCCTTAGTCACTGGCATGTACAGCATATTATTATCATATTACAGTATAAAACCCATATTTATTCATATTTGGAGAATAACTATTAAAGAGAATCCCATTTACAGGACAAACAGTATCTCTGAGGAAAAGAAGACACAAACAAGACCTGCTCCTTATCAACAAAGAACACTTTTATTTGTTCAATTTCTTTCAGATTTTTTGGTCAGATATTAGATGCGAGGTGGAGGAAAGTGCTCTCAGTAGGAGAGGTGATGGTGCACAGGGCAGCAGGCAGGGGGCAGCAGATGAGTGAGGGAGGAGGAGGAGGGATGTGGCTGATTGTGAGGAAGACGGAAATGAACAATGAAATGATTTACAGAGCAAAAACAGGAGTTTGTTTTATGGTAATTCCTCCGGAAATCTTCAACTTATTAAAACAGATACCCATGAGATTATTTACAAGTTTCATATCAGTGGAGTTTCGGTTTCGAACAGGTTGTGATTTCAGGATAATTTGAAATCAGCTTTTGTTCTTGTGTTAGCTTTTTAGGTGTGTTAATGACATAGTTGGAGCCTAGACAGCATTTCATGAATCTCAGTGATTAACAAACATAACTACAACTGAGAATACACACTATATAATGTTCATTAAGTCTGCCATAATTTCAGGAATCTTTTTGCCACCCAAACCTATGCCAGCCTCTCCGTGTCTTCCCCCCACCCCCATCACAGGCTGTTAGCAAAGCTATATTTACCCGTCGTCTCACACACATTCATGCCTCAAACCTCCAACATATATATATTTATATATACACACACACACACACTCTCTCTCACACATTAGTAGTTTTACAAAAGGATCAAGCACAGTCTAGCTCTTTCTCACACACACACGCACAGTGATTCAGTTTACGATGGCAAAAACAACACAATGTGGAGTCAAGGCAACGTGTACGCACATACTGTACTGGTCATTGTTCTCACACAGAAATACAAAGGCATGGGCAGAATTTCAAACAAAAAAATGCACGTAAATGTACACACACTCGTAAAGTGCACATATGGGAGGGAAGCTCTGAGGGATGAAGCCATACATGGTATGAATTCAGAGTTTTGGTGCCAGGAAAAGGACGATTTGATTTAAAAAATAAAATAAAATACAAAAAAGAAGAAGAAGAAACATGCTCATTACAGTGTGTAAGGCAGACATGGAGGGACATGGAGTATTTTTACATGATGGGGCAGTTATCTGTACAGCAGCTGGTTGTGTGTGTGTGCAATTCTGGGGAATATTATAGCAAGGAAAGCAACCAAATCCAACAAATGGGTCTCAAACAAACAGCTAAAACTCATTCACACACACCGCCTCACCCCAGAATTTATTGCAACCTCTTGATGTGAAATAAAATAATAATGAAAATAAAAAAGCCCCCAGCTTCCTGTTGCAGCTTATTTCTCCTACCTCAATCATTTTCTCCTTCTCCTCACACTAAAAGGCAATCCAGGTGAATAAAAATTATACTTCATTTGATGATCATCAGGCATATCCCACCCAAATTCAAAATCAAGTAATCAAAGTAAAAAAAAAAGAATAAAGCACACAAATTGGTTGAGGACAACAGAATTAAAAAGGCAGCTGATAAAAATTATAATGAAACAAAAGCAGCAGTGGAAACAACACAGGCACAAAAATAAAGGTGTGATGGTGAGAAAAGAAAAAAAAAACAGTCAGCTAGAATGGCCTCCAAACATAAACCCCCTTCCCCCTCTCTCTCTAGAACAATCCACTAGCAGAGCCCCCCCCCCCTCCCACTTCACAAGGGACACCTCTCTGTGTCTGCCAGTCCACTACTGGCACAGACACGCTGGACCACACACAGTAGCTTCTGATGGCCTGACATTGGGATTTGGTGCCATCTATTGTCAGCCACAGCAAACTGCCATTTGTGCAGAGCGAAGCGTGTCAGAGAGTCATGGGTTCAGGGGATCGATTTCAGAAGCAACCCAGAGTTGAAAGAAACGTGATATGCATCCCAGTCGTCACAGTTGGAATTTAAAAAAACACACTGGGTCTGCTGTGGTACACCACAGAACATTTTCCTTCATGATGTTTTGCAGTTATGATAAATGGCAACAGAACTGTCGAGCACATGTAAGAACAAGGCAAAGTTAAGTAGAGCAAGCATCAGTGGTGATCAAAAGATGAGAGAAATTACTCCCCAAATAAATACTTAAAAAAACATTTAGAACAAGAGAAATGTAAACAAAGTCTACTTTGATGGAAGTCATTGTGATGTCATGCATGTCATCTGGGAGGCTGAGTTACTTCCGTGTTCGGGTGTCTGGCTGCCCTGATTGGAGAGGTGCGAGGGTGTAGGCGTGGTGAAGAGGCGATGAGCTCCTCCTACTCAACTTTGACGCCCATCTTCTCTGTGTTTAGTAGGTAGAGGCTGTCGTCTATCAGGAAACTGGAGGGAGAATGAAGCCAGGATCAGTAATCACAAACAATATCTCGCTCCCAAAATCTGATTTTCCTTTTCCACATGCGGCTACAACACAAAGGCAGAGCAGGTGAGTGGACGAACCTGTAGAAAAGGAAGTGCACTGGTACGGTGCTGAGGTGCCACACAGCGTGGGCATCCAGGACCCAGAGCATCGGAGGGAAGTCCAGCAGCTCCAGCAGGGCCAGACCATGAAGCAGCAGCACCACCAGGCCGCACTTCCACCAGTATGGCAGGGTCCGCCGGTTCTGCCAGCACCAACACAGCCACCACAGGAGGTTCACCATGCCTTTAAAGACAAAAGAAAAAAGATTAGGTACAAGCCATTTGAAGGACAACAGTACATCAGTCAGAATTTTAGCAGTGAACTTGATGACTAGGGAATTTCAACGTACAGCCTGCAAAATCTGGCCTGCAATAAAGTGCCGTGTGGCCTGCTGACCACTTCCCACAAATCAAGATAAGTAAAAAAGGGAAATTTTGGGGGGACTATGAATATAAATTAGGTGCCAGAGTGTATAGATAGCATCAAAATAGAGCTTGCTTGGATGCTTGAACACCCCTGTCAGAGGTCAGGGCTCCGCCTCGAGTGCCCTCAAATCCTAGAAACACCCCTGCGTACACCTGACCTTGCACAGGGCTGCTGCTAGAGGCGATTCATTTGTTATGTATACAGATAAATACTACTCATGTTTGTTCATTTGGCTGGCCCCTGGCCTCCTGTCATTTTGCAACAGTAACCCCCAGGCAAAGCAAGTTGTGTATTCCTGCAGACTGAATAAACTTTTAAAATAAGAGATGAGAAAATACTCGTCAAGTACAGTTATTGTAAAATATAAGCTATTATGACCAAATAAACATGAGCTTTAATGTGACTTTTGAGCATTTGCTGTACCGATGGTGGCATTAGCAGCCATGTTGTAGCCGTAGTCGAAACTGACAAAGGTCAGGTAGGACACATGCGAGGTAAAGGCCAAGATGAGCAGGACTCCCACCATGCTGGACACCCCAGGTCGCCTCAGACCCAACGTCCTGACAAAGACAGCATGAAGAGAAACAAATGGTTTAACAGAAAGCAGAACTTTAACATAAGAGTCCAAGATGATTTTTTTGTCTTCAATCTTCTTGAAATCGTCAGTGACAGAAGTCAAAGTAAACATTCACTAACATATAAATATGAAAGCAATAGACAGAAATGGTAACCAAGGTTACTGGAGAGCTTACCTGACACAGCACAGGTAGATTGAGTAAAGAATGACCGCTGTTGCACAGAAATAGTCCATTTTCTGAAAGAGAATATCACACAGAGACAAAAACACATTTACTGACAACAGAAATTTACATGAAGCTGAAGAGAAGAGGGCTTGTCTGTTACTGAAAATATACGGCACACAGCTGGAGGGCTTGTCAGTAATGGCATTAGGATGTTACTGATTAGCTAAACTCATTAGCCAATAACAGAGAGAGACACTCATCTCAGCATGAGGTCGGTCACTTCAAAAGATATTTTAGCAGTTCTCCAATGTGTTTACAATAAAGCTGCATCAAGTGGTATCTCTTCTTTAAATCAACACTGAATCAACTGGGTGCCTGCGATGTGAAAAGGTCGCTTTCAGCCGTGCTCAGCTCATTGTTTTGGTTCGCTGGTCTGCATATTGAGTCCCAACGGCTCTCACCAGCCCTCCATATAAACAGCATCAGCTGCTGCCAGCTCACCAGCTGACTGAACAGATATTTCTCTCAGGAGTAAGTGGACCAAACTGTGGCTAAACGGTGAGGGATTATCAATTTGGCATCAGTCAGGTAGAAATAAACAAAACTTCAGAGGCTGTGCTGTTTTTTCTGAAAGTGCAACTCTTTACCGACAGGTAGGCCATATAAACTTTTTTTCTGACCATCACTTGGACAAAATCACTTGACAAAACTTTCCAAGTATCTAGGCAGACAACAAGTATTACCTCGGTAAGATAGGTGTCCCGGGTGTGAAACACTGTGGACCAGAACCAGGCATTAAGAGATACCTAAAGGAACACACAGACAGGCTGTTGTTAAATGTGCATGGTACATTTTGTCACGAGTATAAAGGCAAAGTGGTGTTGGTGTATTTATTTTGTGGTATAGTGATATTTCAGATTTTTTGAAGCGGGGTTATACGAGGTACTGATCCATAGTCAGTGTATTACTTACCGTAGATGGTGGTCAGCATGCCCCGAATGTGGAAAAGCAGACAGGCGTACCACCATGAAAGCTAAGCAATGTACTGCTGTGGACGGTGGCAGTAGCCTAATGTATTTTAGCCACCTAAAAAAGGCTCAACTAAAAAATGTTTCAGTTTAGTGTGTATGCTACCAGACTCCTTTGAAAAATAGAGCAATTTTACCCCGCTGGACACGGGGGTTGCTGGTCTACCGCTGCCTCCATCAGTTAGTTTGTTTGTGTTATTGTGTGACTTTGGTATTTATACAGGTTAGTTTTGATTTACCAAAGTCACACAATAACACAAACTAACTAACTGACGGAGGCAGCGGTAGACCAGCAGCTCCTGTGTTCTGCAGTGTAAAATGACTACTTTTGTCAAAGGAGTCTGGTGGCTTTATAAAAACTTAATTTCCTCCATCAGAAATCGTTGTTTGACGGCAAGATAAAGCAGTGAAAATATTCTATATATAGTTTACATTTAAACTGATACCAATTTCTCTAGATGGGCCTTTTTTAGGTGGAGAAAATTAGTTTTGCTGCAGTACATTGCTTAGCTTCACCATCAGTACTCCTGTATGCTGTGGGTAACACACTGACTATGGATAGATATCTCATACAAGCCCTCTTAAAAAAAAAATCTGATCTGTCACCACTGGTCCTTTCATTTTCTCCATCTCACCAGAGAGAAGGCGTTGATGGTGTGGTACATGGGGCTCTGGCGTGGCACCGTGCTCCGATAGCGCAGCAGCATGAGAAGGCAAGCCAGGCCATTGAGCAGAGAGGCCAGGGCAGAAGCTGGCTCCTCAAAACACAGGAAGCGCGCAAACGGCCACTGTGGGAGATAAAATATGTCACTTAAAAAATACACAACATTTGACTCAGATAGGTAAAGACAAAACCAACACTGGAGCACTAGTTTTGGACTAATCATTTTGTTCTTTGGTGTGAGTTGAGTTGAGAGTGTTGGAGAGATCGGCCGCAGAGATGTCTGCCTTCTCTTGAGTTTAATAGAACTAGATGGCACTCGGCCTGTCGTGGTCAAAGCTCCAAAAACAAGCATTTGAGCAAATCAACAGTAATGTCTCTTTCCAGAAATCTGGTTACTCAAGATAATCCCCAGACCTAACTCGCCACCCATATCACCGCACAGAAGGAAGCATGCATCTACTGCTAGCTCACCTAGCACCACTGAGCTGGCTAACGCTACAGCTCAGCTGGAAAAGACGCCTTTAATGTTTACATCTCGCGCTGTCAAGAGCACAAGCCTCTCGTTCATGAGTAGATACACATTTCCTTCTGTGCACTGATACAGTTGATATCATCTGATTTGAGAGAACAGAGTAAGACATTATTTTGAAGGACTGAAGCCAGCTTTCTCCCAAATACAAAGTAACTTAAGAATTTGTGATGAAGCTTGGTGTGACGCCTCTGAAATAACCACCAACCTTGCCGTGGAACTGTGGGACTCTGTACCCCTCGGCCTGGTAAAGGCCCACGGTGGTCCACATGCACTGATAGCGACAGTCATCACGACATGTCCAACCTGGAAAACAGGAACAAAGGGAGAGGAGATGAGGCCATTGACAGGCACCGACACAGGTCAAAAGGTCAAGTTCAGACTGCCCTACAGATAATAGGTACAAATATTGAACTATTAAGTGCACATGTGTAGTTTATTATCAACTGTATGGACCTGAAACAATCAGCTGATTATTTACACAAAATTAGTGGGAACAGCTCTAATAATCAAACAAATTTTTAAGTCCCTGGTTGACTATCAAATGTAATTTGAGGACAAAACAGGACAATTGAAGGTGTCACCTTTGTGCTCAAGGGGAGTTGCAATGAGCTGTTTTCAACATTTTCTGACATTTTAAAGACCACACTTTTGTTTTTTGCTTGATAACATAAGGACTGGTTAAAGGCAGCCCTAAAATGTGCACTTACTGTTTGCACCTGGAGAGCAGGAGGCACTACTTCCCCGTTTCTCTGTCACACTGTATCGATTGCCTCCTCTTTACAAGCTGTTTTGTTTTTAATCTCTCACAGTCACTCTATACAACTGCTAATGGTGGACTGAGGGCGGTGTTACAATAGGCCTTTTGTGACACCTGGCGCAGCCTGAAAAACTGGCTCTCAACTTTAAGTCCGTTTCAGGTTGTACATCAGTGTCACGTTTCACGAAACGTCAAAGATGAGAAATACACCGCATTAAAAGTCACTGCAGCCATGGCGCGCAAAACAGCAGAGGGCAGCTCCATGGAGGAGAACACACAGTCAATTATAAATGTTAGCAAACACAGTCAAAGGATGAATTTAGCCGGATACTATAAAGTAAAGTGGGTCCACTGATATCCGCTGCTAGCAGCTAAGTTAGCTTAACTTACCTACTAACAACAACTCACCTGTCAGCGCCATGTAGTGCGGCTGGGAGGACTGAAAGCCCCGTAGCCGAGCTCCGGTGCAGTTGGTCCGGACACATTGCTTCACACAGTCTCGGTAAACCGGCTCCTTGTCGCCTTGAGATGACTGCACGGTGGTCACCGACACCAGGAGCAGGACGGCAGTGGCCACAGCGGGGAGCCTGACAGATGTGCAGCGGGGTAACGCTGAGGCCATGGTGGTGGGTCTCGGCCCGTCAGGACTCACGAAGGCACGGCGGGACGACAGCGGCATCGATGGCTTCCACAGCCGACGGTCCACATTACCAGACAGCCATGCCGAGTTAGTGGTGACAAACTGGGCCTGAAGTGTTTTACAGTTACAGTACAGTATGTCCACTGCTCCCCTGCCCTCTGATCAGGGTCAAGTTGCACTCTCACACATCGTTTCCGGCCGCTATTTTCAAAATAAAACACTCACGAATGGAAACTTTCGTTTTGAGTCATTAAACATCAAATTATAGTTATACTATCATTTATGTTCAGTCTGAGCTTCAAAATTAACGTCAAGAAATAATTCTTGTTTTGTTAACATACATATTTGCCAGATTCAGTAGCGGTGGTGTATCGATATTGTAAAGCGACATATTGGTAGCTTTTATTTTGAAGGTAGAGTGTTTCGTTGCAGTTACTTTTACTTCCTGTTTTTGTGTAGCGTCACTACATCACGTGATTCATTGATCTATTGATTTTGTAGATGCATTGATTGTATAGTAGCTTGATATTATGTATATTTTTGTTTATAAAAGTACATTAAATAAATAAATAATAATATAATAGAGTAATAATAATTCTAATACGAAATAATGACACATTAATAATGGTAATCATCATCATCATCATCATCATCATGATGCTGTTATTTTCGAAATGTAATTAATAAACAAGAGGATAATAAAAACAGAAACAGATAAACTTATTAATAAAATTAAAGAGTTAATATCTAGGAGGTCTAAAGCCCTTTGAAAACCCTGCGAGATAAACATGCTGATACATAATTGGTATGGAGCCACCACTGGCCATCCTGCTTTGTTGACGTGAATGGGAATGACCTTTCTATCCATTGTCTTTCTATGGATGCCACACAGGCCTGCTGTCAGGGGTCAAAGGGTACAGATGACCCTTGGCTATGGCCCAGAGAGGGCCATGCAAAGGTCTATGCACCACAGGTGGAGTTGGAGTGGGGGTGAAAGAGGGGCAATTTTTTGGGAAATTTTGTCCCCGTGTCCATAATTTTTTTTATGGCTGGCTTGATGCCACATCAAATTTGTATACTTTATCAGTCAAGCAAAGGGAATGATTTTTAAATGCCTGCCTCACTGGTCTCACTCTTGTGTCCAGTCCAGTGTAACATTAACAGGTGTCTACCCAGTCGTGGAAAAATTCTCTTGCTTTGAATATGCAAGAATTCTCTCAGTGTCTAGCTTTACACGCACTCTTCATCACCAGTCATTTTCCACTGCTTTACAATGTCAGTGTTTTACAAAAGGTCAATGAAATAGCCTCTTAGGTAAATAAAGACAGCAGAAAGAAATATATCACAGCATTTATTTTCTGTGTTTTAACCCATGTAGTTACAATACAAAGAGCAAAGTTACAATTTATTTATTCTTAACAACAAGGAAAGGCATTTGTCAGACACTCTCAGGCAAAAAAAAAAGAAAAACAAAAAGAGGAAGTTATATTAAAAAATCCTGTACTTAGTCAAACATATTGGTGTTTTGACCTCAGGGTCTTCACACAGTGGTAATAAATCAAGTATGCCTGATACTCTATTTAAACAATACATTTAAAAAGACATATTCCCTCGAAAGGTTAAATACACAACACACAAAACAAATGTAGATATAGATCAAAATGATTAAAATATTAATATCATGAAATGAATTTAATTATAACCACACAAATCATATCATGCAGTATGATGCAGTCAATAGAATCTGAAAAGGTTTCCCTTTGCTGTTATTACTACTGCTAATACTACTTATTGCACTGTGAGCAGCTACAATAAATATGGTGACATATGCACTATTACTCTCTCTAAAGCTCTGCACAGCTGGGAAAATATCTATGACATGAGCAGTTCATTTCTGCTTCCAACATTTCAGCCAGTCCAGTTTTCCCAGATTGTTCAAATGCAGCATGAGAGACACTGTGATGCCAATTAAAGGGATGGCCATCACTGGAACGACCACAAGACACTGAATGGTCTCCATATCCAAGCTCACAAACCTGAACACAAACAAAACAATTACAGTAGGAAGATAGGAAGTAAAGGTAACAACAAGGTTGTTGATGATGATCTGCAGAGCCGTCTTCTTCTGGGGGTGAACGTCTCCTCCCCCAGGCTTAGATCTCGTCAGGGTCCAGAGGATGGAGATGTCACAAAATCCAACAACAGGGAGAGTCAAAGCAAAACAGAAGATTCGGCTAAAGTCAGTCAAAATCCCAACACATCTGATACCAAAATAAAGTCCGTAAGTAAGCGTCACAGTCCAAACACCAGCAGCCATCAGGACCCTGGGGGTCAGACTCCTCCTGGTCCGATATGGAACTGGATGAACCACAGCCAGGTAACAGTCCAGACTGATGCAGGTTGTAAAGAGAGGCCTCCCAACCAAAATGAATGAAATCAAGAAGGAAATAAATGCATGATATGTAAAGCTAAATCCATGAAGTAGGTTATACACCTCTGGTAGAAGAAAGAACAAGTACAGCCCGTCCATGACAGTGAGATTTGACACAAAGACATCATTGGGGGTGAAAGAGCTTCCTTTTCGTCCTTTCTGAATCATGTCCAAAAGCACAGCAACGGCTGCAGGACACCCCAAAACAAAGGAAACTACAGAGGCACATGACCAGAAGATGATACCCTCCACTTGGTGTTCACACCATGGAGCTGTGGCATTACAGTCGTCAGTGATGTTGATTAACCGAGACATTTAGACTTGTTCTGGTATTGTTCCCAAACAGAAAAAAACCCCACTGCACTGCTTTCTTTCGCCGTGTTGTTACTCTCTCGAAAGCACCTACAGCAACTGAACACACTCAGCCGACTGGTCACTATATGTAATATGACAATACGACCTATACTCTTGATTTGAATAATGTAGGTGCAGCAGTGATTGTTGAAGATCACAAGCCTCCCCATCCTCATCTGTCACATCTGTCAACACACACACATTTTTCACTCAGATTTGAATTTGAATTTTACTGTAAAATCAGGGAGGAAAAAATAATTTGTCACGTAACACCTCTGCTCAACAAGTGAATGAAGCTGGTGGAAGTGTTCTCTGAGCTTACCTGAGCACAAATATGCAGAAATGTTCAAAATGTATGAGATTACCATTTTCTATGTATTTCATTACATTTTAGGGGAAAAATGTAGTCCTAAGTGCCTCAACACTACAAAAATGTCTGTTTCTCAGAAACTAAAAGGAGTGTTTTTTCCTCATTTTCCAAAAGTCCTGACTTGGACTATTCATAAAAGTATAATTCTTCATGTGATCTAAAAGTTTTAAAGTTGTACAATAGTTGCCCAAAGTATTGTATGTTCGTAACAGCAGTGATGCCCTCTGAATTTTTTCATAGAGGTGGCCAGATTGGGCCACTGAAAATCTTGGAGTGACACACCAAAACCAAAAGACTTAACTATATTTCAGGGATTTTGTCATGCTGTTGTCACCGATTTGAAAACCAGCTCAAAATGGAGCTTTGAATCTAAAATTATTTTCAATTGCAATAAGGATGGCCGTGGCCCCCACTGGCCCTCCTTGGGGGTGCCACTGTGTATCAGATTTCAAGACTTTAGATCAAACAGAACAAATGTTGTGGTATTTTTCCTGATCATGTTAAATACAGTGCATATGAAATAAGGTGCAGTGGTTAGCACTGTCACCTCACAGCAAGAGGGTTCTGGGTTTGAATCTCGGGGTGGGAGAGCCCCGATGTTCTCCCTGTGTCAGCGTGGGTTTTCTCCGGGGACTCTGGCTTCCTTCCACAGTCCAAAGACATGCAGGTTAATTGGTGACTCTAAATTGGCCGTGGATGTGAATAGTTGTCTGTCTCTATGTGTCAGCTCTGTGATAGTCTGGCGGCCTGCCCGCCTCTCGCCTAATGTCAGCTGGGGTAGGCTGATGTAAAATTTACTTAAGTATTAAAAGTGAAAACACAAGTAAATGCTGTTAATAAAAAAACAAGCAGCCAGAATTTTGAAAATTATGAAGTTTATTTCTTATTAACATGTACACCACCTTAAAAATGGAGCCTAGATTACACTTGAAGACAAACAAGGTCTTTATACAACTTGAAGGATTTAAAAAACAAATCCCGTTTTTCTCTTCCACCCATCCCTTCATTCGTCCATCTGTCCATCCCTTCCTCCCTCCTTCATCCCTTCATTCCTTCATTCCTTCCCTAATTTGTAGTAAGTGAATAAGACACCTAGGAGAAATGTGTGGGAGTCAAAGTGAAAGTTGACAGAAATATAACAACTCAAGTAAAGCACACATAGTCCTCAAAATACCTAGGTACTGTAACAGAATGTTATTACTTCAATACATTACAGCAACGTCCTGGACTTTCTAGTGATGTAACACACATGAGGGTGTGACTGACAGAAAAACATCATCTGTCTTTTCAAAATGGAGGAAATGCAAAATCCCACTGGTGTAAAACACAGGTTTGACCACACAGATACTTCACACAGTGGAAATAAATCGATTGCATGTGGTAGCCTAGAGACAATACATTGAAACAGACATTCCCTTAAAGGGTTAAATGAACAAAACACAACAACAAAACAACAAAATGAAATATTAATATGATGAAATATAATTAGATCATGTCCATACAAATCATATCATGCAGTGTGATGCAGTCTTATCAATAAATACAGCTAGGAAGCAGGTTTATTAAAAGGCTTCATGATATATTTCTGCAGTCCATCCTGAATATGTTACAGCATGAAACCTGAAAGGTTTTCCTCTGTAATTTATTCACTGTATGCAGCTACAATAAATATGGTGACATATGCACTATTACTCTCTCTAAAGCTCTGCACAGCTGCAGGTCTAAAACATGGAGGGATCATCTCTGCTTCCAACATTTCAGCCAGTCCAGTTTTCCCACATTGTTCAAATGCAGCATGAGAGAAACTGTGATGCCTATGAAAGGGATGCCAAATGCTGGAATCACCAAAAGACACTGAATGGTCTTCATATCCAAGCTCACAAACTGGAGCACCACAAAAACAATTATAGCAGGAAGATAGGAAGTAAAGGTAACAACAAGGTTGTTGATGATGATCTGCAGAGCCTTCTTCTTCTGGGGGTGAACGTCTCCTCCCCCAGGCTTAGATCTCGTCAGGGTCCAGAGGATGGAGATGTCACAAAATCCAATAACAGGGAGAGTCAAAGCAAAAAACATGATTTCAATTACGTCAACAGTAACCCTCAAATATCTGATACTAAAATAAAGTCCGAAAGTAAGTGTCACAGTCCAAACACCAGCAGCCATCAGGACCCTGGGGGTCAGACTCCTCCTGGTCCGATATGTAACTGGATGAACCACAGCCAGGTAACAGTCCAGACTGATGCAGGTTGTAAAGAGAGGCCTCCCAACCAAAATGAATGAAAACAAGGAGGAAATAAATGTGTCATATACACGATTAAATCCATGAAGTAGGTTATACACCTCTGGTAGAAGAAAGAACAAGTACAGCCCGTCCATGACAGTGAGATTTGACACAAAGACATCATTGGGGGTGAAAGAGCTTCCTTTTCGTCCTTTCTGAATCATGTCCAAAAGCACAGCAACGGCTGCAGGACACCCCAAAACAAAAGAAACTACAGAGGCACATGACCAGAAGATGATACCTCCCTCTTGGTCTTTACACCATGGAGCTGTGGCATTAGAGTCGTCAGTGATGTTGATTAACCGAGACATTTAGACTTGTTCTGGTATTGTTCCCAAACAGAAAAAAACCCCACTGCACTGCTTTCTTTCGCCGTGTTGTTACTCTCTTGAAAGCACCTACAGCAACTGAACACACTCAGCCGACCGGTCACTATATGTAACATGACAATACGAGCTGCTGTGTTTGAGAACGTTCTCTTGATTTGAATAATGTAGGTGCAGCAGTGATTGTTGAAGATCACAAGCCTCCCCATCCTCATCTGTCACATCTGTCAACACACACACATTTCCCACTCAGATTTGAATTTGAATTTTACTGTAAAATCAGGGAGGAAAAAATAATTTGTCACGTAACACCTCTGCTCAACAAGTGAATGAAGTAAAAGAATATATATTCTACACTGTAAAAATAATTCACAGGTTCAACTCCAAAAAATAAGTAAGCAACTTACATGCATCTTTTTAAACAGTTCCAACTCTGGCATTATTGAGTCAGTCCTTTATAATCTGAAAAACTCTATTATTTTACTACAACCAAGATGATTTGCTTTGTCCTCGAAAAACTTAAGTTGAACCAACTTAATTGTTATCCAAAAGTTGTGGTGATATTTAGTGGTCAAGCTGTTTTATTTAAGATATTCTAACTTATTGATTTGTAATTCCATCCTACTCAAAAATGTTGATTTTGACCAACTTCTTAAAAGAAGTTAACTGACTCAAACATGAAACAACACAATTTTTTTTATGCTGAAAAATTCTTCCCCTCCTTCTTCTTCTTCTTCTTCTTCTTATTATTATTATTAAGTACCCTTCCAATCCTAGAGACCCGACAATTCATATTTGTCTTTGCAGGGCGACATGACACTGAGGCCTGTATTTTAAACAGCATGCATGAAGACTACTGGAGTCCTGAGGTGCTGTGTAAAGCCCATCTTGGACCAGTGGTGAAGCACTTAAAAGCAATACTTGAATACAAGTACAGATATCTGACATGAAAATGACTTTGGTAGAAGTTAAAGTCATCCATCCATTTTCATCCATTTATCCAGAGGTTAAGTTCCTATCAGGCCTGGGAACGCCTAGGGGTCCCCCAGGAGGAGCTGGAAAGGTTTGCTGGGGAGAAAGATGTCTGGGGTGCTTTGCTTGGCCTGCTGCCTGAAGTTAAAGTCTTATTAGAATATTACTTGAGTAAAAGTCTTAAAGTATCTGATAGTTGCTGTACTTAAAGGAGAAGTCCAGTATTTTGCACTTTGAGCCCCATTCCTGGTTGTTTATGATGAAATAGAGTGGTTAAGACCAAAATCTTGACGATTGCTCCTTCTCTGAGAATTTGAGAGAATTTGTCTTTCCCCTGCCTGGCTTAACAATGCTGTCTATGGCCATGTGTAAATCTGTCCTAAAACCACCTTAAACGTTGGTTTTCAAAGCCATGAAACTCACCCAGTGGTCAGTGGTGTTCCTTGATGTTCCCACATAAAAATCGTAGCAAACTGTGGTTTCCATCTGTGTTTTTACTATTCATCTCGATTGTGGAACTATTTTTTCAGCTGCCTCACACCCGTGTGTAAACTTCCGCTTGATCATTAGTTTGACCCTGAAGTGTTATACACTCCAGCCCACTTGATGGTGATAATGCTCCTTTACGTGAGTGTCGCCAACCGGCAGGAAACCATTGCAATGTAATGGGACACAGAAAGAAGCAGAAGAAGAAGAAGGCTGGTGTTGTGTTCAAAGGCATCGTACTGCGAAGGTTGTTTACAAGCGAGTAATAATGGGCAAGTTTTGTGTGGTCAGCGACTGCAGGAGAATTCCTCCGAAGAGGAGGAGCGCACACAGCACTGTCGAGCCGGCACTTTCGCTGAGCGAAAAGACTACAATGACTACAGCCTTGTCGTAAACAACCCCCTTTCCATTTCCGGTGGCGGATTACTACCAACGGACAATAAGGCTTCCTATAGAAAATCAATGCATGGACAAAATGTCAAATAAATCATCACAGAAACCACAGTTTGCTACGATTTTTATGTGGGAACATCAACGAACACCACTGACCACTGGGTGAGTTTCATGGCTTTGAAAACGAACATTTAAGGTGGTTTTAGGACAGATTTACACATGGCCATAGACAGCATTGTTAAGCCAGGCAGGGGAAAGCCAAATTCTCTCAAATTCTCAGAGAAGGAGCAATCGTCAAGATTTTGGTCTTAACCACTCTATTTCATCATAAACAACCAGGAATGGGGCTCAAAGTGCAAAATACTGGACTTCTCCTTTAAGTATCAAAAGTAAATCCATGATGTAGAATCTAAATAAGTATTAAAAGTAAAAACACAAGTAAATGCTGTTAATAAAAAAACGAGCAGCCAAAATTTTGAGAATTATGAAGTTTATTTCTTATTAACATGTACACCACCTTAAAAATGGAGCCTAGATTACACTTGAAGACAAACAAGGTCTTTATACAACTTGAAGGATTTAAAAAACAAATCCAGTTTTTCTCTTCCACCCATTCCTTCATTCATCCATCTGTCCATCCCTTCCTCCCTCCTTCGTTCCTCCTTTCTTTCCCTAATTTGTAGTAAGTGAATAAGACACCTAGGAGAAATGTGTGGGAGTCAAAGTGAAAGTTGACAGAAATATAACAACTCAAGTAAAGCACACACACTCCCCAAAATACCTAGGTACTGTAACAGAATGTTATTACTTCAATACATTACAGCAACGTCCTGGACTTTCTAGTGATGTAACACACATGAGGGTGTGACCGACAGAACACATCATCTGTCTTTTCAAAATGGAGGAAATGCAAAATCCCACTGGTGTAAAACACAGGTTTGA
Source organism: Cephalopholis sonnerati (assembly GCA_019142605.1). Lineage (NCBI taxonomy): Eukaryota > Metazoa > Chordata > Actinopteri > Perciformes > Serranidae > Cephalopholis > Cephalopholis sonnerati. Next base: position 18,953,276 of record JAGQAX010000020.1, on the reverse strand, counting down.
CCACACAGAGACTTCACACAGTGGAAATAAATCGATTGCATGTGGTAGCCTAGAGACAATACATTGAAACAGACATTCCCTTAAAGGGTTAAATGAACAAAACACAACAACAAAACAACAAAATGAAATATTAATATGATGAAATATAATTGGATAATGTCCATACAAATCATATCATGCAGTGTGATGCAGTCTTATCAATAAATACAGCTAGGAAGCAGGTTTATTAAAAGGCTTCATGATATATTTCTGCAGTCAGTCCTGAATATGTTACAGCATGAAACCTGAAAGGTTTTCCTCTGTAATTTATTCACTGTATGCAGCTACAATAAATATGGTGACATATGCACTATTACTCTCTCTAAAGCTCTGCACAGCTGCAGGTCTAAAACATGGAGGGATCATCTCTGCTTCCAACATTTCAGCCAGTCCAGTTTTCCCACATTGTTCAAATGCAGCATGAGAGAAACTGTGATGCCTATTAAAGGGATGCCAAATGCTGGAATCACCAAAAGACACTGAATGGTCTTCATATCCAAGCTCACAAACTGGAGCACCACAAAAACAATTACAGTAGGAAGATAGGAAGTAAAGGTAATAACAAGGTTGTTGGTGATGATCTGCAGAGCCTTCTTCTTCTGGGGGTGAACGTCTCCTCCCCCAGGCTTAGATCTCGTCAGGGTCCAGAGGATGGAGATGTCACAAAATCCAATAACAGGGAGAGTCAAAGCAAAAAACATGATTTGAATTATGTTAACAGTAACCCCCAAATATCTGAAAACAAAACAAAGTCCGTAAGTAAGCGTCACGGTCCAAACACCAGCAGCCATCAGGACCCTGGGGGTCAGACTCCTCCTGGTCCGATATGTAACTGGATGAACCACAGCCAGGTAACAGTCCAGACTGATGCAGGTTATAAAGAGAGGCCTCCCAACCAAAATGAATGAAAACAAGAAGGAAATAAATGTGTCATATACACGATTAAATCCATGAAGTATGTTATACACCTCTGGTAGAAGAAAGAACAAGTACAGCCCGTCCATGACAGTGAGATTTGACACAAAGACATCATTGGGGGTGAAAGAGCTTCCTTTTCGTCCTTTCTGAATCATGTCCAAAAGCACAGCAACGGCTGCAGGACACCCCAAAACAAAGGAAACTACAGAGGCACATGACCAGAAGATGATACCTCCCTCTTGGTCTTTACACCATGGAGCTGTGGCATTAGAGTCGTCAGTGATGTTGATTAACCGAGACATTTAGACTTGTTCTGGTATTGTTCCCAAACAGAAAAAAACCCCACTGCACTGCTTTCTTTCGCCGTGTTGTTACTCTCTTGAAAGCACCTACAGCAACTGAACACACTCAGCCGACCGGTCACTATATGTAACATGACAATACGAGCTGCTGTGTTTGAGAACGTTCTCTTGATTTGAATAATGTAGGTGCAGCAGTGATTGTTGAAGATCACAAGCCTCCCCATCCTCATCTGTCACATCTGTCAACACACACACATTTCCCACTCAGATTTGAATTTGAATTTTACTGTAAAATCAGGGAGGAAAAAATAATTTGTCACGTAACACCTCTGCTCAACAAGTGAATGAAGTAAAAGAATATATATTCTACACTGTAAAAATAATTCACAGGTTCAACTCCAAAAAATAAGTAAGCAACTTACATGCATCTTTTTAAACAGTTCCAACTCTGGCATTATTGAGTCAGTCCTTTATAATCTGAAAAACTCTATTATTTTACTACAACCAAGATGATTTGCTTTGTCCTCGAAAAACTTAAGTTGAACCAACTTAATTGTTATCCAAAAGTTGTGGTGATATTTAGTGGTCAAGCTGTTTTATTTAAGATATTCTAACTTATTGATTTGTAATTCCATCCTACTCAAAAATGTTGATTTTGACCAACTTCTTAAAAGAAGTTAACTGACTCAAACATGAAACAACACAATTTTTTTTATGCTGAAAAATTCTTCCCCTCCTTCTTCTTCTTCTTCTTCTTATTATTATTATTAAGTACCCTTCCAATCCTAGAGACCCGACAATTCATATTTGTCTTTGCAGGGCGACATGACACTGAGGCCTGTATTTTAAACAGCATGCATGAAGACTACTGGAGTCCTGAGGTGCTGTGTAAAGCCCATCTTGGACCAGTGGTGAAGCACTTAAAAGCAATACTTGAATACAAGTACAGATATCTGACATGAAAATGACTTTGGTAGAAGTTAAAGTCATCCATCCATTTTCATCCATTTATCCAGAGGTTAAGTTCCTATCAGGCCTGGGAACGCCTTGGGGTCCCCCAGGAGGAGCTGGAAAGGTTTGCTGGGGAGAAAGATGTCTGGGGTGCTTTGCTTGGCCTGCTGCCTGAAGTTAAAGTCTTATTAGAATATTACTTGAGTAAAAGTCTTAAAGTATCTGATAGTTGCTGTACTTAAAGGAGAAGTCCAGTATTTTGCACTTTGAGCCCCATTCCTGGTTGTTTATGGTGAAATAGAGTGGTTAAGACCAAAATCTTGGCGATTGCTCCTTCTCTGACAATTTGAGAGAATTTGGCTTTCCCCTGCCTGGCTTAACAATGCTGTCTATGGCCATGTGTAAATCTGTCCTAAAACCACCTTAAACGTTCGTTTTCAAAGCCATGAAACTCACCCAGTGGTCAGTGGTGTTCGTTGATGCTCCCACATAAAAATCGTAGCAAACTGTGGTTTCCATCCGTGTTTTCACTATTCATCTCGATTGTGTAACTATTTTTTCAGCTGCCTCACACCCGTGTGTAAACTTCAGCTTGATCGTTAGTTTGACCCTGAAGCGTTATACACTCCAGCCCACTTGATGGCGATAATGCTCCTTTACGTGAGTGTCGCCAACCGGCAGGAAACCATTGCAATGTAATGGGACACAGAAAGAAGCAGAAGAAGAAGGCTGGCGTTGTGTTCAAAGGCATCGTACTGCAAAGGTTGTTTACAAGCGAGTAATAATGGGCAAGTTTTGTGTGGTCAGCGACTGCAGGAGAATTCCTCTGAAGAGGAGGAGCGCACACAGCACTGTCGAGCCGGCACTTTCGCTGAGCGAAAAGACTACAATGACTACAGCCTTGTCGTAAACAACCCCCTTTCCATTTCCGGTGGCGGATTACTACCAACGGACAATAAGGCTTCCTATAGAAAATCAATGCATGGACAAAATGTCAAATAAATCATCACAGAAACCACAGTTTGCTACGATTTTTATGTGGGAACATCAACGAACACCACTGACCACTGGGTGAGTTTCATGGCTTTGAAAACCAACGTTTAAGGTGGTTTTAGGACAGATTTACACATGGCCATAGACAGCATTGTTAAGCCAGGCAGGGGAAAGCCAAATTCTCTCAAATTCTCAGAGAAGGAGCAATCGTCAAGATTTTGGTCTTAACCACTCTATTTTATCATAAACAACCAGGAATGGGGCTCAAAGTGCAAAATACTGGACTTCTCCTTTAAGTATCAAAAGTAAATCCATGATGTAGAATCTAAATAAGTATTAAAAGTAAAAACACAAGTAAATGCTGTTAATAAAAAAACGAGCAGCCAAAATTTTGAGAATTATGAAGTTTATTTCTTATTAACATGTACACCACCTTAAAAATGGAGCCTAGATTACACTTGAAGACAAACAAGGTCTTTATACAACTTGAAGGATTTAAAAAACAAATCCAGTTTTTCTCTTCCACCCATCCCTTCATTCATCCATCTGTCCATCCCTTCCTCCCTCCTTCGTTCCTCCTTTCTTTCCCTAATTTGTAGTAAGTGAATAAGACACCTAGGAGAAATGTGTGGGAGTCAAAGTGAAAGTTGACAGAAATATAACAACTCAAGTAAAGCACACACACTCCTCAAAATACCTAGGTACTGTAACAGAATGTTATTACTTCAATACATTACAGCAACGTCCTGGACTTTCTAGTGATGTAACACACATGAGGGTGTGACCGACAGAACACATCATCTGTCTTTTCAAAATGGAGGAAATGCAAAATCCCACTGGTGTAAAACACAGGTTTGACCACACAGAGACTTCACACAGTGGAAATAAATCGATTGCATGTGGTAGCCTAGAGACAATACATTGAAACAGACATTCCCTTAAAGGGTTAAATGAACAAAACACAACAACAAAACAACAAAATGAAATATTAATATGATGAAATATAATTGGATCATGTCCATACAAATCATATCATGCAGTGTGATGCAGTCTTATCAATAAATACAGCTAGGAAGCAGGTTTATTAAAAGGCTTCATGATATATTTCTGCAGTCAGTCCTGAATATGTTACAGCATGAAACCTGAAAGGTTTTCCTCTGTAATTTATTCACTGTGTGCAGCTACAATAAATATGGTGACATATGCACTATTACTCTCTCTAAAGCTCTGCACAGCTGCAGGTCTAAAACATGGAGGGATCATCTCTGCTTCCAACATTTCAGCCAGTCCAGTTTTCCCACATTGTTCAAATGCAGCATGAGAGAAACTGTGATGCCAATTAAAGGGATGCCAAATGCTGGAATCACCAAAAGACACTGAATGGTCTTCATATCCAAGCTCACAAACTGGAGCACAGCAAAAACAATTATAGCAGGAAGATAGGAAGTAAAGGTAACAACAAGGTTGTTGATGATGATCTGCAGAGCCTTCTTCTTCTGGGGGTGAACGTCTCCTCCCCCAGGCTTAGATCTCGTCAGGGTCCAGAGGATGGAGATGTCACAAAATCCAATAACTGGGAGAGTCAAAGCAAAAAACATGATTTGAATTATGTCAACAGTAACCCCCAAATATCTGAAAACAAAACAAAGTCCGAAAGTAAGTGTCACAGTCCAAACACCAGCAGCCATCAGGACCCTGGGGGTCAGACTCCTCCTGGTCCGATATGTAACTGGATGAACCACAGCCAGGTAACAGTCCAGACTGATGCAGGTTATAAAGAGAGGTCTCCCACACAAAATGAATGAAAACAAGAAGGAAATAAATGCTTCATATACACGATTAAATCCATGAAGTAGGTTATACACCTCTGGTAGAAGAAAGAACAAGTACAGCCCGTCCATGACAGTGAGATTTGACACAAAGACATCATTGGGGGTGAAAGAGCTTCCTTTTCGTCCTTTCTGAATCATGTCCAAAAGCACAGCAACGGCTGCAGGACACCCCAAAACAAAGGAAACTACAGAGGCACATGACCAAAAGATGATACCCTCCACTTGGTGTTCACACCATTGAGCTGTGGCATTAGAGTCGTCAGTGATGTTGATTAACCGAGACATTTAGACTTGTTCTGGTATTGTTCCCAAACAGAAAAAAACCCACTGCACTGCTTTCTTTCGCCGTGTTGTTACTCTCTTGAAAGCACCTACAGCAACTGAACACACTCAGCCGACCGGTCACTATATGTAACATGACAATACGAGCTGCTGTGTTTGAGAATGTTCTCTTGATTTGAATAATGTAGGTGCAGCAGTGATTGTTGAAGATCACAAGCCTCCCCATCCTCATCTGTCACATCTGTCAACACACACACATTTCCCACTCAGATTTGAATTTGAATTTTACTGTAAAATCAGGGAGGAAAAAATAATTTGTCACGTAACACCTCTGCGCAACAAGTGAATGAAGTAAAAGAATATATATTCTACACTGTAAAAATAATTCACAGGTTCAACTCCAAAAAATAAGTAAGCAACTTACATGCATCTTTTTAAACAGTTCCAACTCTGGCATTATTGAGTCAGTCCTTTATAATCTGAAAAACTCTATTATTTTACTACAACCAAGATGATTTGCTTTGTCCTCGAAAAACTTAAGTTGAACCAACTTAATTGTTATCCAAAAGTTGTGGTGATATTTAGTGGTCAAGCTGTTTTATTTAAGATATTCTAACTTATTGATTTGTAATTCCATCCTACTCAAAAATGTTGATTTTGACCAACTTCTTAAAAGAAGTTAACTGACTCAAACATGAAACAACACCATTTTTTTTATGCTGAAAAATTCTTCCCCTCCTTCTTCTTCTTCTTCTTCTTCTTCTTCTTCTTCTTCTTCTTCTTATTATTATTAAGTACCCTTCCAATCCTAGAGACCCGACAATTCATATTTGTCTTTGCAGGGCGACATGACACTGAGGCCTGTATTTTAAACAGCATGCATGAAGACTACTGGAGTCCTGAGGTGCTGTGTAAAGCCCATCTTGGACCAGTGGTGAAGCACTTAAAAGCAATACTTGAATACAAGTACAGATATCTGACATGAAAATGACTTTGGTAGAAGTTAAAGTCATCCATCCATTTTCATCCATTTATCCAGAGGTTAAGTTCCTATCAGGCCTGGGAACGCCTTGGGGTCCCCCAGGAGGAGCTGGAAAGGTTTGCTGGGGAGAAAGATGTCTGAAGTGCTTTGCTTGGCCTGCTGCCTGAAGTTAAAGTCTTATTAGAATATTACTTGAGTAAAAGTCTTAAAGTATCTGATATTTGCTGTACTTAAGTATCAAAAGTAAATCCATGATGTAGAATCTAAATAAGTATTGAAGATAAAAACACAAGTAAATGCTGTTAATAAAAAACAAGCAGCCAAAATTTTGAGAATTATGTTTATTTCTTATTAACATGTATACCACCTTAAAAATGGAGCCTAGATTACACTTGAAGACAAACAAGGTCTTTATACAACTTGAAGGATCTAATAAACAAATCCAGTTTCCTCCCATCCCTTCATTCAACCATCTGTCCATCCCATCCCCCTTCCTTCCCTAATTTGTAGTAAGTGAATAAGACACCTAGGAGAAATGTGTGGGAGTCAAAGTGAGAGTTGACAGAAATATAACAACTCAAGTAAAGCACATAAACTCCCCAAAATACCTAGGTACTGTAACAGAATGTTATTACTTCAATACATTACAGCAACGTCCTGGACTTTCTAGTGATGTAACACACATGAGGGTGTGACCGACAGAACACATCATCTGTCTTTTCAAAATGGAGGAAATGCAAAATCCCACTGGTGTAAAACACAGGTTTGACCACACAGAGACTTCACACAGTGGAAATAAATCGATTACATGTGGTAGCCTAGAGACAATACATTGAAACAGACATTCCCTTAAAGGGTTAAATGAACAAAACACAACAACAAAACAACAAAATGAAATATTAATATGATGAAATATAATTAGATCATGTCCATACAAATCATATCATGCAGTGTGATGCAGTCTTATCAATAAATACAGCTAGGAAGCAGGTTTATTAAAAGGCTTCATGATATATTTCTGCAGTCTGTCCTGAATATGTTACAGCATGAAACCTGAAAGGTTTTCCTCTGTAATTTATTCACTGTATGCAGCTACAATAAATATGGTGACATATGCACTATTACTCTCTCTAAAGCTCTGCACAGCTGCAGGTCTAAAACATGGAGGGCTCATCTCTGCTTCCAACATTTCAGCCAGTCCAGTTTTCCCACATTGTTCAAATGCAGCATGAGAGAAACTGTGATGCCAATTAAAGGGATGCCAAATGCTGGAATCACCAAAAGACACTGAATGGTCTCCATATCCAAGCTCACAAACTGGAGCACCACAAAAACAATTACAGTAGGAAGATAGGAAGTAGAGGTAACAACAAGGTTGTTGATGATGATCTGCAGAGCCTTCTTCTTCTGGGGGTGAACGTCTCCTCCCCCAGGCTTAGATCTCGTCAGGGTCCAGAGGATGGAGATGTCACAAAATCCAATAACAGGGAGAGTCAAAGCAAAAAACATGATTTGAATTATGTCAACAGTAACCCCCAAATATCTGAAAACAAAACAAAATCCGTAAGTAAGCGTCACGGTCCAAACACCAGCAGCCATCAGGACCCTGGGGGTCAGACTCCTCCTGGTCCGATATGTAACTGGATGAACCACAGCCAGGTAACAGTCCAGACTGATGCAGGTTGTAAAGAGAGGCCTCCCACACAAAATGAATGAAAACAAGAAGGAAATAAATGCTTCATATACACGATTAAATCCATGAAGTAGGTTATACACCTCTGGTAGAAGAAAGAACAAGTACAGCCCGTCCATGACAGTGAGATTTGACACAAAGACATCATTGGGGGTGAAAGAGCTTCCTTTTCGTCCTTTCTGAATCATGTCCAAAAGCACAGCAACGGCTGCAGGACACCCCAAAACAAAGGAAACTACAGTGGCACATGACCAGAAGATGATACCCTCCACTTGGTCTTCACACCATGGAGCTGTGGCATTAGAGTCGTCAGTGATGTTGATTAACCGAGACATTTAGACTTGTTCTGGTATTGCTCCAAAACAGAAAAAAACCCCACTGCACTGCTTTCTTTCGCCGTGTTGTTACTCTCTTGAAAGCACCTACAGCAACTGAACACACTCAGCCGACCGGTCACTATATGTAACATGACAATACGAGCTGCTGTGTTTGAGAATGTTCTCTTGATTTGAATAATGTAGGTGCAGCAGTGATTGTTGAAGATCACAAGCCTCCCCATCCTCATCTGTCACATCTGTCAACACACACACATTTCCCACTCAGATTTGAATTTGAATTTTACTATAAAATCAGGGAGGAAAAAATAATTTGTCACGCAACACCTCTGCTCAACAAGTGAATGAAGTAAAACCTGCATTGAATGTGTCTTATATATCTTTTCAGCCACACTGGTCAACGTGGAGAAGCTCAACACATTTTGGCACAACTTTGGTGACGTCATGGCAAAACTTGTAGGATTTACTTTTCTATTGTACCCACAAATTTGCCCACTGGGGAACTTTACAACAATTAGTGTGTCTTTGCAGAACTTCCAAAAGAGGTTTTTGGAAATAGCTTTGAGCGTTACTAGGAAGTGCATAGTGGTGATGTGGAAGTCTGATTCTCATCTTTCCATAGCCAGGTGGTTTTTGGAAATAAACACATGCATACCACTTAAAAAAATCACGTAAACCCCAAGGAACGAATACAACAACTTTCTTATGACTTGGCAGCCCTACTTGACCTATAATGGTACTTTACCAACACCTCTATCAGATTTGCTATAAAAAAGAAATCAGATTGATACACCATGACTCCTCTGATTAAGCCGTGTGTGATGTATTTATTAATTATTAATTATTCCCAGCCGACACTTGGTGAGAGGCAGGGTACACCCTGGACAGGTCACCAGACTATCACAGGGCTGACACATAGAGACAGACAACCACTCACACTCACATTCACACCTACAGACAATTTAGAGTCACCAATTAACCTGCATGTCTTTGAACTGTGGGAGGAAGCCGGAGCACCCGGAGAAAGCCCACGATGGCACAGGGAGAACATGCAGACTCCGCACAGAAGGGCTCCCTCCTGGGATTGAACCAGGAACCCTCTTGCTGTGAGGCGGCAGTGCTAATCTTCATCAGGGAGGGGATTTGGAGCCATGTTTGTGTGTATGTGTTTTGTCTATTTTGTTAAATTGAAAATTTGAAAATAAAATATTCCAAAAAAAAAAAAAAAATTGATAGGTTTGGCTGAAAAGTGAGTTTTTCTTATTATATTTTAGAAAAAAACAGTAGTCCAGTATAAAATGGCTGTATCTCTGAAACTACAATGACATATTTAACATCTATGAAGTTATACGTTTAAATTTCTTACACACAGTATGGTGCAATCTTCAGTTATGAACCAGGAAATCTGTGTTTTTGGGAATGCTCATTCTCCCCTTCTCGGGCACCCCTGGGGGTATTTTTGTAAAGCGCTATCTGTAGTTTGTAAGGAAACAAACAAATGGTAAGAGGGGAGTGAAAAAATAGGATAAAATAATTGACCAGAGTTAGTAATTTGATGTTTAGATTTATCAGCTGTTGTTATATGGAGGGTCCTGGCAGGGATGTGGGGGTGGGGGCACTGATGCGAATGGCAGTAGAGGACCGTGGTTACTGGGGTGGAGACACGTCCATATATGTATGACGTTAGATGAAGTGATGTCTTTATGCCAGTTGCCTTTTTATGGAAAGGTACTCCGATCGTTGAAGGTGCCACTGGGATGTTGAGAGTCTATTTTTGTCTTTCCAGTTTAGTAAATTGATCATTTTTCTCTAGTTTCACAAGATGCTGCTACATTAAAACACGAGTGAATCACAGCATGTTAAAGACAGTAATGTTGGCCTCCATTTATTTTCACCATGGCCCCTCCTGGCCCCCCCTTGGGGGCGCCGCTGTTGGATTTGAAGTGAAGTTAAGTTATTTAGAACAGATTAAGTGGAGGAGATTATTTGTCTTATTTGTCTTGTACACACACACATACACACACACACACACACGTACACACGCACACACGCACACACTCTTGTACTTCTATCTTTGTCAGGACCCTCATTGACATAATGCATTCCCTTGCCTTTTACCCTACCTTAAACCTAATACTAACCTGAACCTCAAAACCAAGTCTTCACCCTCAAACAGGCCTTTGGAAAAGTGAGGACCGGCCAAAATGTCCTCACTTTGCAAAAATGTCCTCACTTTGTCGCTTAAATACCCCTTTTTTTTCCTGGTCCTCACTATGTGGCATGTACAAACACACACACACACACACACACACACACACAATGTATAGCTATATACTAGACTAGGTGTATAACTAGTTAAAAGCATACTGAATACCTTTTACATTACATTTCTTAGGGAAAATTGCACGGGCGTCGCATCCGTGGGGGAAGGGGGGGTTGCGACACCCCCACTTTTACAACCAGATGATTTCATACCCCCCACTTTTTCCTGAGGTTATATATTGTAGCGTCCCACTGGATCCAGGAAACGGACGGAGAGTTGGTCTCAACTACTTTTTATTGCAGGATAAACGGTTACTGTCGGTCGCAACCACGCCGAACAAACAATCATTAAACAAGCTATTTCTCCAAAATCTTTTCCTCATTCGCGCGCTTCCCTTCTCTCCCATCCACACACACACAGGCACAGTTCCTCACTCTCGCCCCGCTCCCTCCTCCTCATCCAACCACACGCACGCATCAGTACCAGAGACGTTCACTGACGGTAGGAAACTGGAACACTGAACAGCAATAACATTGCGGGGTCGTTACAATATCTATGGTATGTTTACCTGCCCTCGCGGTACACCAGCAGAAGGAAATGAAGCACACCTCAGTTCCCGGGCGAAATGTAAACAGCTCTTCTTTGCGGTGTTAGCAAACAGTCATCGAACAGTTCTAACCAGTAAGTAATGAGGAATTTTGCCGTTGTTAAACTAAGTTAACTAAACTATGTCTTGCTTTGTGACATATACCCTAAGCTAATTTGCTAATTTGCTGACATGACATCTACCACTGAGATTGATGTTATTATTTTTTGTTAGAGAGAGAGACAGTGGAGGGAGGAGGATCATGTCGAAAAGAAAAAGACAACAGACCATCAACGCATTTTTCAAAGCAAAGTGTCACGTAAGTGGAGTTGTGACAGGAGAGTGAAACAGCAAGCTAATTATGTACACAGCTCCCTGCTAAGAGTCTTGTGACTCGTTTGATGTCAACCATTTCAAGATAAAATCACAACAACAGGCATAATCAACGCCACAACCCAGCAATAACAAAAAAATCAACTCACCAATGAAGTCGTAGTGAAACCAGCTGATCAATAATAGTCCGACAAAAACACTGCTTTTCCAAAAGGTCCAGACTATCCAACCTAGTAAAGGTTTTAGTCCAAAACACAATATTACATCCATAAATGTCCAAAAACTGCTGTTGCCTTCCCTTTTGCATCAAAATCGCCTGGCAGGTGTCCTTAAATATATATTCCTCATTTTTCTCAACTTCTCCTGCAGTCAAAGGTGCTATATAAATAAAGATTGAGTTAGATGTTAGGGAGTTCTTTGACAGAAAATTGAAAACTTAAATCCTGCTCCCAAACTACCATCACCTCAGTGGTATTGTTTCATTGATTGACATCTTTTGGAATTGTTTCTGAAAGAGGTTTTGTTCTTCTTGGAATAAATGTTTAATTGAGGAAAAACACATTTTTGTTATTATTTTCGGCCATATATTACTTTTTTAATATAAAAATTTAACCATTAATGGATAATTGTTGGATAATTTTCCCGATGATAGATTCAGAAAATTTTGCTCATGTGCCACAACCTAGAACACCCCCACATTTTAAATGGCTGTGACGCCCCTGGAAAATTGAATTATGTAATGTTAATGTCCTGTAATGTACTTATTGTGGCAAAGATTGATGTCCACTACAAGGGACTTTATATATAAAAACAAAAGTAAATTATTATTATTATTATTTTAATTTTGTGATATGTTTCCGACATCCCGATGGATTGTGGGAGGGAGGGCTTATGGGAATATATTGGCAGAAATGGAATATGATGTAATGAATCTGTTTTCTTTAGTGTATTAATCACTTGGAAATTGTTGTGTTTTCGTTACCTTAGAATGAGCCGTTTATATCTACATATGGAGCAGACCCTTATCCACGTAGATCACCATGTTGCTCTGTTATGTTTCTACCGTAGCCTAGAATAGACAAACTAAACACTGGCTCTAGATAGCCAATGGCCATTTTTGTAATTATCAGCCCGTCTGCAATGAGCAGCGTCATAAAAACACTGATTTTTAACGCAAAACTGCTTTATTCAGTGTTTTTACTGGTTTGATTTCCCTGGTCCATTTGTTTTGGACAGGAGGAGACCTCTGCTGATAATTTGGCTCCCTATAAAAACCTCCTGACCAATGAACGCTGAATGAATCCTAACCAGGAGTTCACGCTTTGCACAGAAGTTTCAGCTGGTTTCAATTTACAATTCTTGCTTCTACCGGGCCTCGAGAGATATATGCATATTACAGTCAGTGTGCAGTCGGTACTATATCACCCACATCCCCACTTAAACCAACAGACACAGTGTCATACGAAAGATAGTGGATTTTATTTGTACTTCTTTATTCGTTACAGACACAATCACAACAACAGGAGAGAAACAGCAGTGAGAGGGAGGAAGAAGAGTCAAAAACAAAGACCTTTTACTTTTGTTCATTTCTTTCCTGCCTCCCGCTCACCATCTTTCACCACCTCTTTCTCTATTTACAAGACCATGCTTTCCTATTTTTCACTGCAACTTTTCCGTTCGTACCTGTGTTTCAGACAGGGAGCGACAGATTCAAAAGAGAGGGGGTAGGCAAACTATTATAGTGCAGTACTCCCACTCTTACTGTGCACCCTCCTCTATTACAAACAGAGGGACGGATCCATAAAACACTCTGCGTCAGGTTGAGACTAACAGACCACTCGGGTCAGGCTGCTACTTGTTTCAAGTAAGTGACTGTGCATGCACCACAGCACCCAAGAGACATTTTAGACTGACTGCTGTATACACTGGACTGCATATGCATACACGCCGCATGTAGGTATGATGCATGCACTGTTGGCCTCAACACAGAATGACAGAATGAGTGATGGCGGAAAAGACGGAGGAAGAAGAGGCAGGGACAGAGATAGAGAAAGTGTTTCGGTGCCACAAGATTATTTTTATTGAAAATAATCCCATGTCCCCCTGTTGGTACTCACACACAAACACCCTCCACAGCCTTCAGTCCTCTCACTGAGGATCTCAATAAAGGAGACAAGTCTTTTTGTAGTGAGCTGGCAAGCGGAGAGAGCGGGCTGGAGAAGTGTGCAAGTGTGCAAGGAAGCCGCATCATCGGAGAGGAAGGTAGTGAGTAATGGTGGGTCGAGTATGGGTTTGAACGGAGGTAGAGATCTTGAGAGAGGTGGATTTTACTCCTCCTTGTCCTCTCCGTGTGTGATGACGTAGCAGATGTTCTTGTAGTCCACATTGCCAGCCACATCAGGGGGGAAAGCAGCCCACAGGTTGGTCATCTGCAGAGAGGGATTAAAGAAATGATGCTACTTACAATCCTGAACAACTAAAAGACAGCAAGAACATGAGCAAGCCAAAGACAGATCTTCTCACCTCCTCAGCGGTGAACCTGTCGCACTGGGTGGTCAGGAGCTCCTCCAGGCTGGAGAGGGAAAATGGAGAAAAATGAATACCAGATGGTGGATCATGTTTCAAGATATATGTCACAAAATGCTTAGACTGTGACGAATCATGAGGGTAAAGGTAAAATCCCTTACAATTCCTTCTTGATGGCGCCAGTGCCCTCGGGGTCCAGAACCTTGAAAGCGCTCACAATAACGTCCTCGGGGTCAGCACCTAACAGCAAAAGCAGCCTATTAGTCTCAGTTCATGCATGGTGTCCACTGCAGTGGACAGATATTTGACTCCTTCAAAATAAAATGTATTGTGGAGAATGTGGTCATGATTTTTAATTTGTTTGGAAGTAAAAATAAACATGAAAATATTACTCTCTGATTTAATCATTCACGCATGGAAACAAAGTGAGACTTAAATGTTATGTAATCCTGAATTATATCAGGCGTGTGATGTGGGGAAAATGTCAAATAAGACAAAAAGTGACGAGCAAGGGAGGCTTCATGTGTCAACGCACCCTTCAGCTTCTCGCCGAACATGGTCAGGAAGACGGTGAAGTTGATGGGGCCGCTGGCCTCCTTCACCATGGCCTCCAGCTCCTCATTCTTCACATTCAGTTGGCCCATGGTGGCCAGCACGTCCCTCAGATCGTCCTTGCTGATGATGCCATCTCTGTTCTGGTCGATGATTGTGAAAGCCTGCCGCAGACAGTGAGGTGAGGGACAAGGGGTCAGTCATGATGTTTGATAGACCAAAGGTTCATCACCTCCTCAGGTGACATTCATAAACCCCTTAATTACAAACTTAGCTTCGAGTAATTAAAAGTGAAAACTGAGATCCTCACGTTTCTCACAAGTCCTCGTCATAAGACTCGCTTATGATAATTATTTGCGTGAGATTGCCTGCCAACATAAACGTGCAAATGTGGTGGCCGTCTCCACCTCTCGTCCCACATAGCTGGGCGTAGCACCCAGTGAAACCAAAGATGGCATTGCAAACCTTTTGGGACCTGGCAGCTGGCCGGACACTTGTCTTTCTAAGGTGTTAAAATGGTCTCGGAATTTGAGACAAGCCCCTTGCGACATTTAAGGAGGAGGTATTGATTACAGCTGTCACCCCCCTCCCCTTTTCTGCCTTGTGACTAAATCTGATGACCCTGTCCCCAATGTTATTTCAGCTACTGTCGCCACTGTATTCTGTTTTCTTTCTATCTGAACACTGAGGAAAAGCTCCAGAAAGACTCTTGTTCAGTTGTGCGCTAATAGCAACGACGTTAATTTCCTAATGAGCAATGTGCTACATCCTTTTTGTTGAGAAAAACTCTCTTGAATTAACAAATTAATATTTTGTTGCTCTTTCTTTTCCTTCAAAATACACAGACTCAATTTTAGGACCTTGAATGTTTTCTTGTTCTTCCCACCTCGTGCGCCTCTTTCCTGCTTTCATTAATATTACTGCCCACCAGCTGTTGGGCTGAATTCCAGTGGGGTCACAGAGCGAGTGTTTCGAGTCTCCGAGGAGAATTACAGAGCTACCACAGGGGGAGAGGTAGCCGCTGTCATCGGAAAAAATGACTTACTGTCCTGTCATTGCTGACGAGGACATTCTTGCTCTCACACAGTCACCTGATCAAGTCTATAGCCTCCTCATGTTACCTCCGAGGTCAAATGAATGGAGTACAAAATGTCCCTTTTCTCACATGGCTGACAAAGACCTCTAGACATCGACACTGCTAGAAAGCCTCAGCTTGAAGTACGTGAGATGTGATGAAGAAAATTTTACCTCCTTGTACTCCTGGATCTGGCTCTGCTCAAACATGGAGAACACGTTGGAGGATCCACCCTCACCCTGCTGCTGCCTCCTCTTGGCCTTCTTGGGTGCCTGGGAGATGATGGAAGGTAAAACACACTTTAAACACACAAAACATCAACCAGACAGACTCCACTGGAAGACGCAGCGACCCTGGCTTAGCAAAAACACTGTCAAGGATGCCCTGAGGTCAAAAACAAAAGGACACATAGGAGTCCTAAATTGTTTGTTTCAGTAACATCTATCTCCACATTTTGACTAAAATCAATGAAAGAATGCTTTAAAAAGTCTAATTAAATCACTGTATCTGGTAGCTTTTGCTAATTGCGAAACAAATCACATATTTCCATCACACAGACTTTTTTTCTGTCCATTTTGAATCTAAAATACTATTCAATGGCTTCGGTGACTAATAATAAGCCATAAGTCCTTCAGTATTTCATCATGATTAAGGTTTGAGACGATAGCCAAACTTTAGCTCAAGCCAGCAGATACAAGTTAAGACTGGGTCCAAATCCGCAGTTTGGGATGCTCAGCTTCATTGGCTGCTGGTAATCCAGATAGCAACTGTATCAGTGATGCTGTCATCAGTTTAGATCCCTAGAGACTGCTCTTCCAAACAACATGGCCACACTCACCATCTCTCAAGTTTCTGGGGTTGTTGGTGGTCAAGAAGAGAAGCCTACGCCAAGCCGATGTGACTGACATGTAAGCATCGGACCCTAGGGGTCTTATATACTAGCCCACGGGGGGCTAACTTTAGCCACACCATCAGGTTTGGCTGGAAAACAGAGCTGAGGGAAAGTAAGAGAAACAGGGAGGAGCAAAGAGGTGGCGGGACGGATCAGCTTACAGATGCTCCAAAATAGGCTCCAGGAGTCTTGGAATGAGGTGAATTCAATGCCAACACACATGCCTGACTTTGGTGTCATCTGTGGACTAATATGGACAAACTGACAAGACGGGACATGCTGAGGGACAACTGATTTGCTCCTTTCTTCTTCCTCTTCTTCTTCTTGAGACACTGAGAGTCTTTGTTGTGGTTATTTTGGCTTCTTTTATATCCACAGTGAGCGGACAGACCCAGCATGTGATGGCACGCTGCTGCTGCTGCTTCACTCCCTTAATACACGCGTACAGGATTAACAGTAATTAACAGCCGCGAGCTGCTCAGGGTGCCAACATGTAATCGTGGATAACATATCCTGAAGTCATCACCTGTCTAGATGATGGTTTGAGCCCACTACTAGATCAGTAGTGGCCAGCGGGGTTTATAAACAGTCATGAAACTTGAAAACAGTTGGCTGATGGACGCTGGTCTGGATCCAGCAATGACACGCGACTACTAGGCCGCTATACACACTGACCTTGCAGTAATTAGAAATGTAAACAGTCCTGTGATACCGACACAGGTGGCAGGAAATGCGGCACGGAAGTGCTGTTTGTCTGACTTTCAAACTGTGTTTGTTTTAAAAAAGGAAAAGAAAAAAAACTCCTAAAGAAAGCCAGCTGGTTAGTTTTTCATGTAGCCTTGTGGCTTGGTGCGCTGGGAGACGTGCAAAATGGCTCACACAGATAGAAAAAAAAGTTTAGATATAGGAAGTTATGTTTCATAGCACAAGCCAGAGAAGCAAATATCAAATATTAATCTCTCTATAACAGGAAGGCCTGTTTCTGTGACAATAGGTCGCATCCGTGATGGGAAACAGCAAATGAGGACTGGCCTAAATAAGCAGCTTTCCCACCATGGGTGCACTAATTTGGGTCGCTTCTTGAGGTTCCCAGTATAGTTGCTGTATAACAGGAGGACAGAGGCCCACCCACTAAACTCCATATATGAGCTCCATAGGCTGCCATCAATCACGCCACTGTACAGCTAAGGTATGTATCGGGACCCTGCGCCAGTGTGGACCAATACTACATTTATTTATAGGCCTAATATGTCTTTTATTTGACATATTCTGGGTGTTTATATATTTTATCTGATCCAAGATGCTGCCACTGATTATTTAAGATCAGTTATTTGCAGAGAGGCAAAAGTTCAACCCTCTGTGAAGACAGGCGCGAGCAGCAGAGCAGACACTTCAAGTATGTGCTTGAAGGTGACAGAGGGAGAAAGAGACCAAGCTCTGTCAAAGACCATAAAAACAAGACAGCTGTAGGGACTGAAATAGCGCTGCCTGCCCCCACCGTTCTCTTTGTCAGCCATTTTGACTCTCTTCTAAAATTCAACAGACTTCGCCCTTCTTGCCCCCCCATACAACTGCTGGTCCTTTTTTAACCCTCAGTCACTGTCCTGCTGAAGTAAAGGAAGTGGTTTAAATCTTTAACTCACTGGTTTACTGACAAACTGGGTGACTATGTGATCAATAAGATTTGATTACTGAATAACAGGGCTTGGTATCAAACCTCAGATTGATACCAATAGGAAGTGCTTGTGAAGCAAGACGGCTGGCATCAAATGTCTCATTATTGTGCTTATTTGTTGACAATTTAATCTCTGTTTAAATGAAGAACACAGCTTTTCAGAATCACAAATACATTTATTGATCCCTGGGGGAGAAATTGTGATACGTTACAGTCACTCTGATGTATAGCAGAGAGAATTATAAGAAAGTAGAAATAAGAAGTATGAAAATAAGAAGTATATATATATATAAACATAAAAAAAATATGGGTACTGTATGAGTTGTCTTAAACCTGGATAGATGTTATGGCAGCTAAAAACTCTGTACAATGTTCAAGATATTATGTACTATGTGAGCTATGTAAAATCTGTATCGCTTGTATTGAATGCTGACATTGAAATAAAAAAATTAAATAAAAAAAAATAAAAACAAGCAGGAGCAACTGCAATGGGCTGCATCACGGTTGGCACATGCACACAAGATTGCAAATACGCATGGCTTCATGTATAAAAGGCTTCAGAAAAAAGTATAATTTTGATACCTGTAAAAAAGCTCAAATACCAGATCAGCCTAACTTTAACAAGACATGCCATACTATGGCCACAAAACATTTTTCAACTCTGACTGGCTGGCAGGTGTGGGTTGATTTCTGATAACTGCACAGTGTGAACAGACACAAATGCAGGTCTTTGCTTGCATTTCTAAATTAAAGCCCTGGTATTAAACAATATATGGTGCATTTCAATTAGATCTTTATTAAAACAATTTATTGTGACGCTGACACGTCAGATACAACAGCATAATAAAATAATAAAATAGCTGAAAAATAATAAGAGCTAACATAACAAAAACTGCTGGGTAAATACACATTTTACAGCCCTAAGGATTAGCGCATCTATTGATGATCATTCCAGTCAAGTGTCGTCTTTTTGAGTCTTGTATAGAGTCAATTTTTCCCATCTTCTTTCTAGCTGTGCTTCCTGCAGTCTCGGTATGTGTGTGTCAATTTCTCCATTAAAATGATTTCTTCCACAATTGTCGGTGGTGTTTCTTTACCCCAGTTCCCAGTAATAGCTTTCTTGCTTGCAACTAGCAATATTTGTATCAAATATCTATCACTAGCAATAACATTTTCTTCAGAAAAAGTACATAAATGAAGCTCCAAACAGCTGTTAGGAACCTCATATCCAAGTAAGTGCTCAAGCTCTTGCCATACCATTTCACAAAATACAGTTATTTTCTGACATTTCCAAAAAACATGAATGGTCTACATCAAAAGACCTGTACATTTCTGGCAACTGTGAAGACACCTACTTTTCAGTTTTGGTGTACTGAAGCAACAAATCAGATTTCCCTCCAGGTTTGCGAATTTGTGGTCGAATGCCAGAATAAGATTTAGTATGTCCTAATACAAAGTATGTCAAATGCAGCATGCCAAAAATACCAGGATATTCTACTGCATTTTGCAGTATGCAAGCCAGCATGCTTTTTCTGGCTGTTCTGACCCACAATCCTCTGCACAGCGGGAGATTCATCACATTGACTGACCACGAACAGATCACAGCTCATTGGCAACTGAGAGAAGGCGCAAAAATAATCACGAAAGTCACCATTAACAAGAGTACTTAACAATGAAAATAGCAGAATGACTGAGAACTGCATGTGTGATTTTACGGTCATGAATTTAAAACTGCATGTTCGAATTTACAGTGTTTGCAGTTCACCTCCTGAGACCTCAGCTTCTGTTTGGTGCACATTTTTAATATCTCTGAGCTGTTTAGGATCAGTACCTGGTACTATAACTAAACATTGTGTTAGAACAGGAAGTAGTTTTAGAAAAAACAGGAGGATCACAAGAAAACTCATGATTCGTTTGTTTTGTAACTCTGGATGAATTGTCCTTGTTTAAATACTCCATACAAAGAGTGTCCTTTTGTCTATAGAGACAGTCTGTCACAACTTATTGGTCCAAGCATCCTCAAACAAGATGATGATTAAGTCCCAATGTCCTTGGATGAGTACTTCCTTATTAACAGTGTCTTAGCTTGTTACTGTTGCTAAAATAGGTCAAATTTGTTGCCATAGAAAACTACAAACGTCGTTTATCATAAATAAACAAGTTTCAACCATAAAATGTGATCAGGTTTTGGGTTTTGTCCACTTTTGTGTCAGGGATCGGCTGCAGACTGACTTGGCAGAGATGGCTGCCATCTTGTTTTTACACGGATTAGTGTATTGTGCGCTTACTATCACCAGATGGGACAAAAAGTGTCCACAAACAGGGACCACAGGTCTGAGTTAAGTAGAATTAAGCATAAGGTGCAGGAAACCCAAAATGTAATGTACTCGTATGAGGACACAGGGTCTCAGGAGGTTAAAACTACATCCAAGTATGTAAGTATGTGAGTCAAAACACAGCCTGAATATCATGTAACTATTTCATTATTTATTTCCTTTTTCCATTTCTGCCATCATGGAATGTAAAACTTGTCAGGTATTATCCCTAACTTTAACAACACACAGCCTGACTGATGATGTAGATCTACGTACACTGTGTGCACTTGGTAGAGTACATTAAGATCAGTTAGATAGAGGCCACGTTCACAGCTGGTGTTAGTGTCTTTAAAAAAATATGGCGTGTGGCATGTTTTTAATCTTCAAGTGAAGAAATCTCTTCACTGTAATAAGAAATTAAGATCATTACAGGATGAGATCATTTATTGGCTTGATGGTATAATGAGTAAAAAAGAAACAATTTGCTCTTACACAACAAATATATACAAATATATCTCAACAGTAATTGTTGTAATTCTTATTTACATAACAGCTTTGCAATGAAACTGCATGTACTGAAATCAGGGTGTAGACGCTGCGTAAACTTAACAGTTATTATCCAAAATCTATCAAGTTTTCTTCCTGTACAACAGCGTCACCTCGTCCCCTCTTCGACCAATCAGCAATCAGTTCCTTCACCTCTTTTCCAAAATCTTCGTGCAGCTGAGTGAATTCCTCCTTGGTGCTTAAACAGACCGCTGACCACTCCATCAGAGGCGGAGCAGGAGTGTTGACAGGCACCACGTTAGCGCTCCTCTTGGGCCAGAGTTTGGGCGATCTTTTACTGGACGATTTGGACGAAACGGTCGGAGTTTGAAGCGTCTGAGTGGAGCTCAGGCTGGGTCCTGCTCCCACATCTGCGCCTGGATATGTAGGCAGAGTTGAAGACCTGGAGCTCTGATAGGCTGCAGGATGTCCCACTTCTGCTGTGTTGAAATTTGGCATCACGAAAGGGTTGGCTGGTTCGCTGGAGAACTCACCTAATGCATCTGAGAAAAGACAAACAGAGACGTGCATAAATAACCTACAGCTGCAGTTACATTAACAGAGAGGCTAGAGGTGCTTACGTTACACTGCCCAGCTCACCCAATTTGATGTTCCCCTGAGTAGACATTTTATTTTCCAGCAAGAGCTGCAAAATTAGAAAATAAAAACTGGCCTGACTGTCCAGCTTGCTAAATATGTCTGTCGACATCAACCCCTCAGCTTTGACAAACATCACTTCTGCACAACTGCTCATCTTGAAGAATCTCAGTCAACTGATGGATCTACGACTGATGATTCAAACCTTCAACTTTCAGGGGGCAGCCCTACAGAACAGACTGCTTTTCCGGTCTGTTCTGTAGGGCTTTTCCACCGCAGGAACTGTTTTCATTTACCCAGGAATTTGAAAAACCTCTGCGCGTTTCCATCGAAATGACCCGGGGAAAAAAACTTTCCCTCAACCCCCAACTTTCCCTGGAAAAGTACCTAGTTGTGGGGTAGGACTTTTCAGATTCCCCTGGATTCTTGAGGGGCGGGGCTGTGTGCTGAAGAACGCTGATTGGTGGAACACACACTTGCAGCATTCCACACTTCCGTGCCAGTGTGTCTGCAAACTTTATTTCATTTCTACAAGCTTCACTTCGTTTGTGTTTTGATCATTTGGAAAATGGAGCAAAAGAAGAGAAGCTACGAGAAGTGGACGGACAACGAGGTCCAGACTCTTTTGAGCGTTTTTGCCGAGAAAGAAATTCAGCGGGACTTTGAGTCGGTGACTCGAAATGACTGAGTCTATGGAAGAATAGCCGACAAGCTGGCGGAGCTAAATATAGGGCACACGCTGAAACAAGTTCGTAAAAAGTTGAAGAAACTTGAGCAAGATTATACGAAGCTGAAGGACCACAAGAGTTGCAGTGGGTCCATACGTCCCATACTTCATCAGCCTGATTTGAATAAATTTTCTGGAACTTTGGTGTGCGGTGCAAACCACACAGATTACCAGGAATTCTTTTACCCAGGTAAATAAGTTCCTGGTAATAAAAGTTCCTGGGAATGTTGGTGGAAAAGGGAGCAATTGATACTCTTTGGTAACTGGAGATAGCCACTGATAGCTACCAGGGGGAAACAAAAGCGCTATCCTCTTCCTGTTTTGGTTGCGCAATGGTTGACACACTTCCTTTGTTCTGTAATTCAAGCCTTTATTTTCCTGAGAGATCGTACCCGGTGGCGAACAAAGCATTTAGGGAACCAGTCTAAACACTGATGTTGTCATCACAGTATAGCCATCACACTGTACAATCAACATATACTTCATAATGATAAGTTAAAGCAAATAACGTGTCTATTTCCACTGTAAACTTAACCAGTTAAAGCCATTAATTAACATAATTTATAAAAAACCTTGCAGTAAGACTAAGCTTTATCACGTTCAGATGTTAACTCATCATCAGAGGAGTTCATTTATAACATTTATACTTTAAAATGTGCTGCAATCAAACACAACTACACCGTCACAAACTAATAATTATATTGAGACCTCTTTGATGGAGTTTCAAAATTTAAATGATTTCAAACTTTGTGTTCACAGCTGGATGTTATGAGGTTATGCTGTCTGCATACTATGTACCACGATGTACATGGTGTCTGATGAGGAGGCTGTAAACAGTGGCGCCTCACACAGCTGCTCTCTAGAACAAAGACAGCTCTTTCTGTCACCCACAGATAAAAACAGACACCCAGCCTCTCCGTCTCTCACCTCTGTACTTCTTCTCCAGGTCCATCACCAGCAGGGACATGTAGCTGTGGTTGGCAGACAGCAGGGCTTTGATCCAGCTCTCCTGACTGGCCTGGTCCTCAGCTGCAAACTTGTACGTTCGCAGTCCCGGCTCGCTCCACACCAGCGAGAAGGCGAACTGCTCCTCGGACTCGCACAGCTGGACGGTGCAGCCCTCCAGAACAATCACTCCTACCACGTCCCGGTCGGCCGGACGGTCCTTGTAGAAGAGGAGGTTCCCCTTCAGCACACACCAGCGCTTCTGATAGGAAGTGTTTCTCTCGCCCTGTGTGACAATTGTGCCATCTGCGGTTTACTGACTCACTTACATAATATCTCATTTACCCAATTTCTTACACAACAGTTTGAGGAAATAAGTGGTCTACTGGGAGGTTAGATGTTACAGTGTTTGATGAAACTCACAAAAACATGAAGTTGAATTTTATTGTTTTTGTTTCTATGTGCTTGGAAATTCAGACTATTATATATATTTGAAAACTGTGTGGACTGACAGCCTTCCAGATGTTTAAAGTGATCAAGCCATTTACTATATTTTACTGCTTTTATTTTCCTTATATTTAATTCTAGCACTACAATGTTTTTTAAATTCTGTGTTAAGTACTTAGTAGAAACTTTGCTCTAAAAGGTGCCAACAAATAGTTTAAGGAATACTTCACTCACAAAATAACCATTTGGATATTAATATATATTTGTGTTATCATGAATTCATGAAGAAAACTTTGTTTTTCTTAAACACCTCAATGTAAAACATCAGTTTACACATTCACACACAACTCCTGCAGTATAATCCAGGTCGAATTTATCCAGCTGTACATTCAGTACTTCCCAAACACATGCATTTGGCTGAAACCTTACAATTAAAACTGAACTGAAAGTGAAACTCATCTTTGTTCTCTTCAAAGCCAGACTCAATAATTATGTTTTTATAGTACAACAGTGGGTGGGTTATGAGACATTAGGCCCCTGGGCCCTGATATGCAAAAAGCCCCATCACTCCTCCTACAGAGATGCAAAACACAGACTTTGTGGTAGTTTTGCCTCTTTTTGGTGTTGATGCTTGTGTCTCTTTGTGTCTTTATGTATCTTTTTGTGGTAGTTTTGTGTGAGGTCTTTTTGTGTCTCTTCATTGTCTTTTTGTAGTCATTTTGTGTCTATTTGACGTGATTTTGTGTGTTTTTGTGGTCATTTTGTGTCTATTTGAGGTCATTTTGTGTTTCTTTGTAGTCATTTGTGTCATTTTGTAGTCATTTGTGTCATTTTGTAGTAATTCTGTGTCTATTTGGGGTCATTTTGTGTGTCTTTGTGGTCATTTTGTGTCTCTTTGTAGCCATTTTTGTAGTCATTTTGTGTCTATTTGTAGTCATTTTGTGTCTCTTTGTAGTTATTTTGTGTCTATTTGAGGTCATTTTGTGTCTCTTTGAGTCATTTTGTGTCCATTTGTAGTCATTTGTGTCTCTTTGTAGCCATTTTTGTAGTCATTTTGTGTCTATTTGTAGTCATTTTGTGTCTCTTTGAGTCATTTTGTGTCCATTTGTAGTCATTTGTGTCTCTTTGTAGCCATTTTTGTAGTCATTTTGTGTCTATTTGTAGTCATTTTGTGTCTCTTTGTAGTTATTTTGTGTCTATTTGAGGTCATTTTGTGTGTCTTTGTGGTCATTTTGTGTCTCTTTGTAGCCATTTTTGTAGTCATTTTGTGTCTATTTGTAGTCATTTTGTGTCTCTTTGTAGTTATTTTGTGTCTATTTGAGGTCATTTTGTGTCTCTTTGAGTCATTTTGTGTCCATTTGTAGTCATTTGTGTCTCTTTGTAGCCATTTTTGTAGTCATTTTGTGTCCATTTGTAGTCATTTGTGTCTCTTTGTAGCCATTTTTGTAGTCATTTTGTGTCTATTTGTAGTCATTTTGTGTGTCTTTGTAGTCATTTTGTGTCTATTTGAGTCATTTTGTGTCCATTTGTAGTCATTTGTGTCTCTTTGTAGCCATTTTTGTAGTTATTTTGTGTCTATTTGAGGTCATTTTGTGTGTCTTTGTAGTCATTTTGTGTCTCTTTGTAGTCATTTTGTGTCCATTTGTAGTCATTTGTGTCTCTTTGTAGTCATTTTTGTAGTCATTTTGTGTCTCTTTGTAGTCATTTGTGTCTCTTTTGAAGTCATTTTGTGTCCATTTGTAGTCATTTGTGTCTCTTTGTAGCCATTTTTGTAGTTATTTTGTGTCTATTTGAGGTCATTTTGTGTGTCTTTGTAGTCATTTTGTGTCTCTTTGTAGTCATTTTGTGTCCATTTGTAGTCATTTGTGTCTCTTTGTAGCCATTTTTGTAGTCATTTTGTCTATTTGTAGTCATTTGTGTCTCTTTGTAGTCATTTTGTGTCTATTTGTAGTCATTTGTGTCTCTTTGTAGTCATTTTTGTAGTCATTTGTGTCTCTTTGTAGCCATTTTTGTAGTCATTTGTGTCTCTTTGTAGTTATTTTGTGTCTCTTTGTAGTCATTTTGTGTCTATTTGTAGTCATTTGTGTCTCTTTGTAGTCATTTTTGTAGTCATTTGTGTCTCTTTGTAGCCATTTTTGTAGTCATTTGTGTCTATTTGTAGTCATTTGTGTCTCTTTGTAGTCATTTTGTGTCTCTTTGTAGTCATTTTGTGTCTATTTGAGGTCATTTTATGTTTCTTCATTTGGGATCATTTTGAGTCTCTTCCTAGGCGGTATCTGTTCATTTTATTGTTATTGTTTTACAATTTGTTGACATATTGTGTAACTGTTATGGGCTTCTGTTTTAAAAGTACTGTAAGGTGTCCTCGTAAAAGAGAGCTTGCTCTCAATGGCCTTCCCTGTTTAAATAAAAGTTAGATAATTTGAGCGACATTTTGCAGGTGAAAGTCAGGGGACCCTCGTATACTTTGGCCCCCTAGGCGTGTGAAGGGCATGTGTGTGGGTAGTAGAGTTGTGTGAGAGTTTATAAAAGGACGCTTTGATAAAGTTTTGCTGTTGTTAAATGAGGTTCTGAAACAATCACTAAATCAGCAGAGGCCAGAATAACAAAGTTTTAGTAATTAACAGAGCATAAATAATTGATTTACAAATACCGTAAAACACCTGCTCTGGTTGCCAAGCAGTTAATTTTTTATTGTTCCTCAGTTGTATAAACCTGGGTTGTTGGCTACCTCAAACTATGTGTCCATTCCTCGATTACCCTGTGAGTTATTCATAGCCCTTTAGTCTGTAAGGGTCCTCAGATCAAAAGACTCAAAAGAGTTTTTCATAAAAATTAATCCAAGTTGTGAGTATTGTTTTAACAGGATAAAGTGCTGTTATGTCAGTATGCTGGTGCCGTTATCCTCGAGTGCTGTAACTCTGAGCTCTCTGTCAAAGCTAGATCAAATGAATGATTTATGATTGATATATTATCTGAGGCCTAGTTATTAATCAAGTAATATTCATACTGGTTTAAATAAACATTTTTGTGGAAGGAATTAAAGGCCTGTCCCAAATAAAGGCCTGTTGATTTCAGTGATTTAAACAAATAACAGCCTGGGCTATTGATCACAGTTTACAGTAGTCATGTTGTTAGTGAAGTATTCCTTTATAAAGATAATGCTTCAGATATTACAGACAAAGTGTTTACTGTTGGGTGTGATTTAATCACCTTAATTGACCTGTGTTAATTATTTACGAGGCAAACAAAGGTTTACTTTCTCTCACCCTCCTTTAAAATACAGATTCTGTTTTATTACAACCATGTCCTACCTTCTTGTAGAGGTATCCTTCTTTGTCCACTGGTGAGGTGCAAGATTCAAAATAGGTGACAACTTTCTCATCAATCTTCATTTCAACATCACAGGCTGCTCAGACTGAACCT
Source organism: Cephalopholis sonnerati (assembly GCA_019142605.1). Lineage (NCBI taxonomy): Eukaryota > Metazoa > Chordata > Actinopteri > Perciformes > Serranidae > Cephalopholis > Cephalopholis sonnerati. The sequence goes on along the minus strand of JAGQAX010000020.1, from coordinate 18,926,044 downwards.
GCAACACACACACACATTATTGAGTCTACTTCCCCATTTATCACACTACTGCTTTATATGTTCATAGATATCTAATGTTCACGAGCTTGTGTTTACGCGCCTTTGCGTGTTGAAACCAGGAAATGCTCCACATGCCTTATTGAATCCTTTTAAAAACAGGCAGTCAGGCCACGTTATGTCGGTTATATGTATCTGGAGCGCAGCCAGGCTGACCGCCATTAATAACTCGCCAAGTGTTTTTACGGCAGTAACGACTTTAACCAGCCGGCTGTCTCTGTGCGACAGTAACTACTGAGTCATTAATTTCAGTTTCCTTTTGTCTTATGTTCTACTTTAAGTTGAGAAACTGAGAGCACAGACAACTTCTCCCTTCCACATGGTTGCTGTTTACTCACCTTTCAGAAGAAGTGTGTGTGTAATAGCCGTGTTTCCTCCTGTGGGTGTGTGTCAATCTCTTCCTGGTAGGTGAGCTGAGGGCGGCTCCACGTCAACACCACAGCCCCACTGTGTAAACAACAAACTGCCCTCTGTCATGTTTTCACTGTAGTTTCGACCCCTGGTATGTTTGGTGTATATTTAATTTCAAAATATGTTTGTCCTCCATGTAGATATTTACATATGCTTCTGTTTAAATTGAAATTGTAACTTTATTTGTATCATTGTAAACTGATTAAATACAATAATGTTAGAGAAAGAAAAGCTAAGGCATAGAGTAAGGTGACTTTAGGTGTGGGTTAGCTGAATTATTGATGTAATTAATTCATTTAAAAGCCAATTATTTTATTACAAAAAGTATCTTAAAGCATGTATATTTAGCCAAGTGATGTCTTTTTTTTTTTTTTTAATCACTTTTTTATGTTTATGGTTGTATTGTTTTAGTTTTGGGATTTAACAACATGTCAGCCTTTTATGTCTTTGTATAAAATAAATATAGTTCAGTCAGGACCACTTGAGTCAAAGAAAACTTCCATTGGCAGTATTATATTAGCAGTATGGCTCTGTTCTGGGGCCTCTCTGCTTTTCCTAGGCCTACACAGAGCACCTTTTCCACTCGCCTAATGGTGTGTTCCAGTTGTACTGGGAAGTCGGGATTTCCGAGTTCCGAGTGGGAAATTTCAACCGGAACGCCCCCTAAAGTCGGAGAATCCTCACCACCCCTGAGTTGACAATCGAAGATGGCTGCCCCGGGTGTAAACATTTAAGTAGAAGCTCCTGTAATATTCTGCTTCTTAGCACTTCTGACTAGTGTTTGTCGCACTAATATTCAGACAAGGCAAGCGCGAGAGTAGCTTTCGTAGACGTTGCCATCTTGTTTTCCGACTTCTTCTACCCGTTTGGCAACTTTTTTCCAACTTTGTAACTGGAACGCTGATAACTCGGCTGTGACGTCATTCCCAGCTCCGACTTCCGACTTCCAAGGTAAATGGAACGCAGCGTAAGTTTAAGGCGGAGACAGCACACCTGTCTGCCCCTCTGCCTGCCTACATGGAAAGCATAGAGCGGAGAGAGCAAACATTCCTGCCCTTCCACGCGCCTACATGGAAAGCCTAAGGCAGGGAGAGCAGCAGCAAAGACCCCCCAAGAACAGAACAGAGCAGCAACAATGATAAACACTACACTTTATACTGGACATTGTCACCTCTGTCCCTCTCATGCATTGTTAGATTACACTTCTATTTATATTCATATTTATTTAACTGGTTATTCATTCCATTGTCCACTTAAAATATCGGATGCCTCTTAGTCCAGGGCTCTGCTGGAACTGTCCTTCTACATGTGTGCTTTTATTTATCCGTATATGTATATAGTATGTATACATGTATGTATAGATGCATGTATATGTATATATTTTTTTATCTTTTTATCTTTATATTTTTATGTTGTAAGTGTATGATGGCACCTTAGGGTTGTGAGAAAGCGCAATTTTGTTACCACATGCTCTGTATGTGGAAATGACAATAAAGTTGAACTTGAACTTAAACTTGAAATGACACTGATAAGTCAGACACAGCATGAAAAGGAGGAGCTGGGGTGGAGGTGGGTTGAAAAGCAGAGTGGCACCTGGTGTGGTCTTCTACTGCTGTAGCCCATCTGCTTCAAGGTTGGACGTGTTGATCGTTCAGAGATGGTCGTGGTTGTAATGAGAGGTTATTTGAGTTATTCTTGAACCAGTCTGGCCATTCTCCTCTGACCTCTGGCATCAACAAGGCATTTTCACCCAGAGAACTGCTGCTCACTGGATATTTCCTCTTCTTTAGACCATCCTCTGTAAACCCTAGAGATGGTTGTGGGTGTAAATCCCAGTAGATCAGCAGTGTCTGAAATACTCAGCACCAACAACCATGCCACGTTCAAAGTCACTTAAATCACCTTTTTTCTCCATTCTGATGCTCAGTTTGAACTTCAGCAGGTCGTCCTGACCATGTCTACATGCCTAAATGTACTGAGTTGCTGCCATGTGATTGGCTATTAGTGTTAACAAGCAGCTGAACAGGTGTACCTAATAAAGTGGCTGGTGAGTGTATACAGCTACCTTCTGATGACATGTTCATGCAAAACCTAATAAACAATTTAAAAAATAAAATAATGTATGTGTTCTTACACAATCACTTTCAGATGAAACTTGTTTCACCGTCGGTGTTCAAGTTATTTTGCGTTAGAAAATAACATTTATAAAATGTAAGTCTGTATTACCAGCCGGGCAAAGTGGACCTGACCTCTGTGGCCCTCACACTGTCAGTGCCTGTATCAGTTGGTTTAGTTAATTATGTATTACAAATCTGTTTTGGAAATTGCAGCAGTAAAGTTCAACTAAAGCAAGTCCTGCATCATTAGGAAATTTTGTAACTCGCATAGGGGCCCTTTTATTTATTAAAAAAATGTCTTAAAAATAAAAAGAAACAAGTTTTTCTTGTTACAAAGTAAAGGTTGTGGAAAAATAGGACAATATTAATCATGAATGATGACATTTGATCAACTGTACAAGAGTTAGTAAAGCAAATTTTCATAGCACTGGTGGGTCTCTGGCCCCCTGGTCATATGATGTAGCTGCTGTGTTCTCTGTTGTGTATACTGTACTTAATGACACAGTACATACACAACACACAGTACATGGTGGCCAGTAGGTTTTTGCCCCCTGACAGGTTGATGCGCATTTGTGATTGGCTACAGCTGCTGGGGGGTAAATAAATAAAGTAGAACAACCTGGACATACTATACTGACTAGTAAGTAAAATAGAATACACACATCGTTCACACATTAAAAGCTGTTTTGAAAAGATGAGTTTTGATGAGTGATTTGAAACGGGAGAGGTCGGGGCGGCTGTAGAGAAGCTCTGTCGCCTGAAATGTAACTTATACAGGGAAGTGTGGTTTCATCAGATGCTACCATGTGAACCAGAGTCACAGGAAAATGATGTTGACATGCAGTGTTTGGCTGTGTGTGTGAGTCAGTAGTGTGTATTGGTTGTTTTGAGAAAATCCCAAACATCTCGTGTGTAAAGTCAGGTGAGAACATGTGATAATTTCTCACACATTCTCGCCTTATATTAGCTGAAACTGACACACATCCACAGGTGATGTTTGTCTGTTACTACTTATTCAACGAGCTTTTGTGTGATGTTAACGAGTCTTCAGAGGAACAGACGCTCACTGAGCCGTTTGTGGTGGTAATAAATTAATTTATTGTTCTGCTGTACAAACTCTATTTTCCTGGCTTTTCTCCTAAATAACTAAATAAATCTGCAATAAATATATCCAGCATACAGCAAGCTTCAATCGGTGTGGAACATCAGGCAATTTTAATAACAATCATGCTGTCCAGATTTTAAAGAGTTTCAATCATAGTCTTCAGCATTTACTTATGAAACATAAGAGAACTCATTCTGTACACGACCGAAACAGATCTTAAACTACACACGGGGCTCCTACACATTTTACATTCAACTCTCCAGACCTTTCCAGACTCAAATTTCCAGGATTCTTGGTAGATTTTCAGCCCATATTTGGCATCTGAGTATAAATAACCAGATGTTTATTAAAATTAAAAATAAATTAATGGTTTTAAAATCCAACTGTAAACACGTGTGTTACATTCTGACTGTGAATGATATTACGTTGCCCAATTAATGCCAGGAGACTGTAGCTAGTTAATGTAGTGTCCCGTGATGTAAGGTCTCTGCCTAAAGACAAAGTACACAAACAAATGCTGCCTTTGCTTGGATTATTTTCTCTTAACATGTTGAATAAATTATATTACTGTAACCTCATATTTTTAGTGTCTTTCATGAATAAGAACAAAAAATGAGTTGAAAAAATGACATAATTTAATGTTCATAGCATCTGTGCAGCCTTGTTTAATCACTGTGTCCATGGAAACGATGATGAATGCAGCCGCAAAGGTTTGGTTCCTGATATCTGCATCACTCACATCACATTCACTTATTTCTGATGCTATCGATATGTGCTGTTCAGAGATATTGCCGCGTTTTCTTTCAGATTGATTTGGTGGCAGATGTCCTGGTTTAGTTTAGTTATCAAGCCCTTGGATATGGTGTACTTCCAGCCTTGCTTTCAACGACGTGGAGCCGCTCTGGCCAACACTCGCTCACACAGTGGCAAACTAAAATCACTTCAAATCAGTGTTATCCTAGCTACTGTCATTACTGTCTGCCCTGCATCTCTCTCTGGCTCTCTTTATGTCTCATTGTGTCATATGGATTACTGTAAATTAATCATGTTGATTTGTTCTGTATGACATCTATTGCACGTCTGTCCGTCCTAGCAGAGAAATCCCTCCTCAGTCGCTCTTCCTGAGGTTTCTACCATTTTTTTCCCTGTTAAAAGTTTTTCCTTACCCACTGTGAGGGTCCAAAGGACAGAGGGATGTATGTTGTAAAGCCCCCTGAGGCAAACTGTGATTTGTGATATTGGACTTTATAAATAAAATTGAAAATCAAATGGAGTGGCTGTGCTCCAAACACCATGAAAAACACTCTACTCATAATTCTTAGTAATTTATTTTTTTTTTAATTCTGAATTTTATATTTTAGAAAACAGAATAGGGGCGAGATGCACCAATATATTTTGTTTTTTGTTTTTCTTAAGCAAATATCAGTGTGTGCATTTCCCCTCTACATTATCTGACACATCACTGATAATGTTGTACTTTCTAATAAAATAATTTTGACAACTGAAGGTGCCTAATAATGCAAAGGTGCATTTTTTTGGTGCATTAATGGGTAAAATGGGTAGAATCCGCCAAAATAATGGTAATTTAAAAAACTGTATAAATACACGATAGCTCTGTAGGAACGTTCAAAGTATATTTCTTCTTTTTTCTTTTCTTTTTTTGTTTTTTTCTGCTGCTAATTTAACAGTTTCATGAGGTAATATTCCACAACTGAACAAATGTTCTTAGATAAAAACAATATCTGACAGATATTAGGGCTGGGCAATACTTTGATATTATATTGAACATGTGATATGAGACTAGATACCGTTTATCATTTTAGATTTTGGATATTGTAATATCATAAGTGTTGTATTTTCTTATTTTTCTTTTGTTTGCCTTTACCCACTTGGTCATTATATTCACATTACTGCTGATTATTTAACAAATATCTAATTGTGTGAATATTTTGTGAAAGTTGACAAATAGTTAACCCTGCAATATTGTTGCAGTTAGTCAGAAATATCTATTCTATATCTATATATTTTCTCCATATTGCCCAGCCCTGACAGATATCAATTCATATAAAACCTTGGTATGATATTTGACAGTGACCTCTCAAGTGCTGTCCAGTCCTTTCTTCCAATTAAGAAGCATTTCCAAAATCAGGTCCTTTCTCTCTAAACATGATTTAAGAAGGTCATCCATGCTTTAATTTCTTCACAGTTAGATTACTATAACTCACTGTATTCAGGGCTGAGCCAAGCAGCCATCTCACAGCTTCAGCTAGTGCAAAGTGCAGCTGCTCGGCTTTTAACTAAAACTAAATAACACGACCATATCAGCCCTGTTTAGCCTCTCTTCACTGGTTACCAGTCAGTTCTAGAGTCGATTTTAAGATTTTACTGATCACTTTTAAAGCACTTCATGGCTTAGCCCCAAGCTACATTGCTGGAACACGGGCTCTGTTGGCTGTTCCTTAGTCCCGGCTCAGAGCTAAAGGTGACCGGGCTTTTGTAGTCACGGCCCCTCTGCTCTGGAACTCCCTGCCTGAGGATCTGAGGCTCGCTGAATCAATGACATCTTTTAAATTACTTCTTAAAACTTATCTGTTCTAAAAAACCCTTTAATTATTAATTTCAGCACACTGTTTATTTTTTGTATATATGTCTCATCTGATTGTTTTATCTTGTGTTGTCATTGGTTATTGTATTCTTTTATTTTGTATTACTCTAATTGTTTGATTTATCGTTACATACTGATAGTGTGTCTTTACATTAGTGTGTCTCCATCTGCAAAGCTTTAGCCTCTTTGGTTAGGTGTTTACCTTCTATAACTGTGTTTCATTGTGATCAGAAGGACAAAAAAAGTAGTGTAACTAGCAGACAACTGGCTACATACCAGAACAGGAAGTAACTCCTTGTAACAATTACCAATAAGTTATAAAAGACAAGCCTTTTCATAAAGTCTCAAGCTATTAATTAAAGTGTCCTGCAACTGTTTCTTAAGGGCACAGATCAAACATGATCCTTCACAGATTCCTCACAGAGTAAATGTGCTGATTTCACTGATTTGCAGTCAGTCTTGTACGTTAATCATTAATCATTGCTGCTGCTCCCTCCACACTTGCTGTAATTGTAAAATTTCTCCAATGTGGATCTTCTGATGTCTTTTCAGATTCTCCCCGCGACTGAAACTCTTTCCACACTGGTTGCAGTAGTACGGTTTCTCCCCCGTGTGGACCCTCTTGTGTTTCTTCAGGTCTCCCGCCTGACTAAAACGCCTCCCACACTGTATGCAGCCGTACGGCTTCTCTCCCGTGTGACAACGCTGGTGGATTCTCAAGTTCCCGACCCTGCTGAACGTCTTTCCGCACACAACGCACAAGTGTGAGTCATCTCTCCTGAAGTGCTCCATCCTGTTTTTTCTCCCATCAAACGCAGCCCTGCTGTTTTTTGCAAAGCCGTGCCTCCGAGGTACGGGATGATTTGAGTGGATAAAGACGCGTCCGTGAGGTTCAGCACTGACTTGTGACCTCTGTGTCTCAGCAGAGTTCTGACGAGAAGAGTTGCAGCTTAAATCCACACATCCGCTGTACTGTTCCTGAAGAGATGGTGCTTCTGATGTCGTGCAGTCTGATAGTTCTAACTCTGTTTTGATACCGGCCAGGTTGACCCCGAGTGAGGTGCTGGAGTGAGAGGTGCACGCGTTATTGGACGAGACAGCACTGACGTTGCTGTCTGCACTGTGTGATGTGTGGACTGTCATTATCTCCTCGATAATGTGTGTCACCTCCTCGGGTTGTGCTTTGCAATGCTCTGTGGTTTGTGTCAAGTTGCACTCAGCTTGTGATCCAGCGTCACTGAAGCTCACCTGTTGTTTCAACTCCTGCTTCAAGTCATGGTCAAGTTTGAGACTGCTTATTGGTATTTGCTCTGCGAGAGAGAGGTCTGAGTCCTGCCTCGAAGCGAGCCCCAGATCCCGCTCTTGATTCTGTGGGTCTTCTTTTTCTTCAGGTAATGGACTGTTTGTAGGTGGAACAGCTGTAAAATCAAGACCAAAAGAAAGAACTGTGAGAATTTAACTAAGGCTGATTTCACACCTAACCTGTTTGGCTCTGTAAAAACAAACTCAGGTCTGTTTGCTTGGTTAGTGTGGCTCATTTGGGCTGTGGGGAAAGCTGTCAGTTAAACCCTTTTGTGTATCATATAACCAAGACCACTTCAGAGGTGAAAAGTTGTTAAAACTGCTGTGCTTGTACTTTGTTAGTTCATTAAGTCCATTAAAGAATGTGTGACAATGATCCCACAGTAATAAGCCCTGAGTTATTACTGTACTAAATGCTTCTTTTCAAGCTGTCTCTACCTGTTAGTGATTATTCATAACATGCGCCTGATGTGCAGTCTAATAATACCAATAATGCTTTGATCACTTATGTCTTCATTAGCTCTTAGTCACACCAAATTACACGAATATACACATTAGGAGCATTAAAGTGCTGCATAAACTTTTGTCAGACATCGGAAAGTGATTTCCCCACATGGATCCTGATGGTGCACTAATGATTAAGGATGACAATTGTCCAATCAACGAGTTCCTGACAGTCATGTTCTTGATTGGTCGATCAGGCAGTGTGAACAGGAACAAGGCCAAAACTAAAATGCACCCATAAACACTTTTATCCCCGTGGACTGTAACAAATTAACCAAACTACAAGTGTGAAAGCACTTCACAACAAACAGTATGGGATGGTAATGTGATCTCCAATGACTTAGGGATCAAGAAACTAACACTTGTAACCCACCTACGCTCTCTCTTGTGATCTTGTCTTGAAGCTCCTGCAGCCTCCTCTTCAGACTCTCGTTCTCCCTCTGTGTTCTGGCAGTTTTCTGCTGGTACTCTGACACCGTCTCCTTCACCACCTCCAGAACCTCCTGCACCGCTTCGGACAGTAGCTTGGCCACACGAGCATTCAAACGTTCAAGTTTAGACATCCTGAAATAAAACATCACTTCAGGTAAGAGATGACTGTAAAATACCTGTGCACAACCCTCTGAAGATGGAGCAGTGTGTAAACAATTGCATCATCATGTTGCACAAACACTGCTGTGTGACATCACTGCTTGCTGTCTTGATCATAAACTGGTCACAGCCAGTACTGTTGTGTTAAAAAGGAAAATACACTCGACACAAAATGTAAGAAATTATTTGCCTGGACAAGGACAGTCAAATTGGCATTTTACAAGAATTATACCATCAAAATCCTAAACCTGAAGAATCTGAAATGTTATGCCACAGCAGTTTCCAGATGTTATTTTGATGGTACAGTCATCTTATTACATACCGGGGTAGTTTTGAAGGCATTTTGCCAGCTTGTTTGCAATAGGGCTGCACATTAATCACAATGTCATGTCTACCAAGTTACAGAGTTTGGTCAGCATTTCCACTGAAAGGCAATTTGTTCAAATTAACTAACTATTTATGAGTTCACGGTTTGATTAATATTAATTTCAAACAAACATAATCCAAACACGCGTTTAAAAACTACAATTAAGCTAGTGCCAGTCCCCTAGCTAAGCGTGTTTATAACAGCTGTACCTGCAAGCTGGAGGTGAAGTCAGCGGCTACGTGGGTAGCTAACGTTAGCAACATTAGCTAACTCCGTACGTTATCGTTTCCTTTTTAAACTTCCGGCAAATGCGTCACGTTGTTATTGTGAAAGAAAGTCGTTTAATTAATTTTGAGCCAATTTAAGTGGTAAAAATATTTAAAAGAAAGTGGAAACAATATTAAAAGCAGGGATCGTAACGCAACACAACAACACGTAAACCCCGGAAGCAGAACCTGAATTACATCCGCTATGAGGTGGCTTTCAAAATAAAAGTCAGGTCTTGTCTACTATTAATGACTGTTTATTTACTCCACATTTAACTTTGCCCTCAGCTGAATTCTGCTGCTACATCAAATTGAATTTAAATCTTTATTGTCCTGTAACATACAGCCAATAAAGTGCTCCAGAACAAATGAATCAAAACTGGAATTTTTCACTTTATTACTGCAGCAAGGTAAAAACAACAGAAGAGAACAGCTTTGAGCAAACTGAAATAGCCAAAAAATGTTATTTGTTTTATTGAATTACATATTTACACATCAGCAAACTAAATGTAAACATAAATCAAAAAAGGAGTCATAAAACATTTACGTATAACATGGTGTGGTCTGATACATTTTTATATTAAGCTGGATACTTCTGTAGCATGCACTTGTAAGCTTCCTAAAGTACACACATGATATTCCTATACACAAACACATAGGAGATTGGGAGTGGAGAGTTTCACATGTTTAGAGAAAAATGGTCTGTTAATATGGTATAAACCAAAACTATGAACGTATTGTCTCTTAAAGAATAGCTACAGTGTGCAACCCTACATGAAGTACAATCTAAACAAAAGACAAAGATCTCTGTGTGCACAGTTGCACTCTGGAATGTTACGATTAGCCCGGAAGGTTTATTTCAACCTACAGGAGGACAGAATTTGTTTGTTGTGTAATTTAGGTGAAGCTGAGAATGAGGTTCACTTGTTGTTTTACTGCCCTGTATATGAAGACATAAGGATTGTACATTTCAGTAAGATGACCTCTGTCTTTGTTGATTTCTTTTGATTGGATGATCATGGAAAATTAGAGTTTTGTCTCAGAAAGGGAACCTTTTTTGTGGCTGAATTTCTTTGCCAGGCCTGAGATAGAAGGCGTAGAATTCTGTTTCTGGACTGAGTAGTTAAATGACATGTACATATGATTGTTACTGCAACGTAAATGTAATGGTGTCTTGTAAACCCATGAGGGTTGGGCACATGTAAGTGTACATGACACAAATAAAACAAAACAAAGTTTTCAAATTTTCTATTGACATTGCAATAATAATAAGTTATCATGAATACTTGCGATATTTGTGTGGTGAAAATCTGATATTGTGCCTGCCCTACAAGCACGAACATAAGACATCAAAATACAATATTTATATACAGTCTCAGCTTACAAGAGTACACAGGGTTTCTTTTTGGTGACTGAATGACTGAGAACGGCACGCACAGCCTCATCAAACACCTCATCCAGTCCATCCTGGGTGATTGAAGCACACTCCAGATATTTAACAGCCTTTATTTCTTTTGCCATCGTTGTTCCCTGCTCCTGGGTGACTGTGGTCTGGTTCTGCTCTTTCAGTTTCTCCAGGACCTCCCGATCATCACGCAGGTCCCTCTTAGTTCCCACGAGGAGAATCGGCACATTGGGGCAATAGTGTTTAACCTCCGGAAGCCATTTGAGCTTGACACTCTCACAGGATGCTGGGTTAGCAATGGAGAAGCAGATGATGATGACACTGACTTGAGGGTACTGGAGGGGGCGTACATGGTCGTAGTCCGCGCTGCCAGCGGTGTGTCCAACGTTCAGAGTGACAGTCTGGCTGTCTACATCAACCTGAGTGCTGTATGTTTCGAAGAAACATGGTATGTATTCCTTGGGAAAGATCTTGTTGATGTAGGTGAAGACGAGGTAGGTTTTTCCTACCTTACTGTCTCCAACAAGCACACACTTGACACTCTGCATGATGATAGTGTCGCCTCCAGAATCTCTGAAACACAAGACTTTGATGATTAAGCATTTCACAGAGGCCTCAGATGAACACGTCAAAATCAGCCCCGTCCCTGAGAGACAACTTACTGTGGTGTGTATTAAAGATAACAGTGGCTCAAGCTAAAATCCAAACTGAATTAAACAGCTAGTCAAAGGCAATTCTACAATACACACCAAATGTTTTTGACCAATGATGGTAGCAGACACAACATCAACGAACAGAATACATGTCAAACTCTTACCTTACTTCTCAAACGTGTTGTGTCACAGTCTTGAGGCAGTGTGTCCTACAGTGTTCCTTCCTGAACATTTGAAATCTATGTAACAGGAAGTGACATCTGGTGAAGTAGGCAGGCCTTTAAACCCAGCATCAAGCTGAAACAAGTCACATGTTGGTCGTGAAGGAAAGGGAGGGAGTTACTGGAAATTCTGGAATTGGGAAATACCTTCATAGTGTTGGGAAAGATGTTTCGTCATCGCCTCTGAAACGTGAGGTAGCGAGGTGCTGCGGCGTTACTCACCTTATCTGACAAGACTCTGTGTGCACATAGCTGTTCAGATGTGGTGCAGTGATTATCTCAAGTAACTCTGCTGTTCAGTCCTGTTCATCCTGTTCAGTGACCATTGTTGCTTGACAATAGATGAACAGCAGTATGGTGTTGATTTAACACTCTGCTAACAATTGTGCCAGCAGAAGTAAATGTACAATAACTAAATGTTGAAGTAGGGTGGTGACTTCTGCACACCACTGCTGCAATTTTACAGCCTCAGATGCCACTCTAGTCTTGGTTTTGCAGCATAAGATACTCATCTGGCTTCTGTGGCAACCAGCTGATATCAAGCTGAAGAGGGATTTGGCATCTTATAATGCTTACACTTTGTCCAAGATGGACTTGTATATTGGGCAGGGCCTCGTAAAAGGATGACAGACACTCTTCATGCTGATACACACGTGGACAAAATTGTTGGTACCCTTCGGTTAATGAAAGAAAAACTCACAATGGTCACAGAAATAACTTCAATCTGACAAAACTAATAATAAATAAAAATTCTATGAAATTTAACCAATGAAAGTCAGACATTGCTTTTCAGCCATGCTTCAACAGAATTATTTAAAAAAATAAACTCATGAAAAAGGCCTGGACAAAAATGATGGTACCCCTAGAAAAGACTGAAAATAATGTGACCAAAGGGACATGTTAATCCAAGGTGTGTCCACTAATTAGCATCACAGGTGTCTACAATCTTGTAATCAGTCAGTGGGCCTATATATAGGGCTACAGGTAGTCACTGTGCTGTTTGGTGACATGGTGTGTACCATACTCAACATGGACCAGAGGAAGCAAAGGAAAGAGTTGTCTTAGGAGATTAGAAAGAAAATTATAGACAAGCATGTTAAAGGTTAAGGCTATAAGACCATCTCCAAGCAGCTTGATGTTCCTGTGACTACAGTTGCACATATTATTCAGAAATTTAAGATCCATGGGACTGTAGCCAACCTCCCTGGACGTGGCCGCAGGAGGAAAATTGATGACAAATCAAAGAGACGGATAATACGAATGGTAACAAAAGAGCCCAGAAAAACTTCTAAAGAGATTAAAGGTGAACTTCAAGCTCAAGGAACAGCAGTGTCAGATCGCACCATCCGTCGTTGTTTGAGCCAAAGTGGACCTAATGGGAGACGACCAAGGAGGACACCGTTGTTGAAAACAAATAATAAAAAAGCCAGACTGGAATTTGCCAAACTACATGTTGACAAGCCACAAAGCTTCTGGGAGAATGTCCTATGGACAGATGAGACAAAAATGGAACTTTTTGCCAAGGCACATCAGCTCTATGTTCACAGACGGAAAAATGAAGCATATCAAGAAAAGAACACTGTCCCTACTGTGAAACATGGAGGAGGCTCTGTTATGTTCTGGGGCTGCTTTGCTGCATCTGGCACAGGGTGTCTTGAATCTGTGCAGGGTACAATGAAATCTCAAGACTATCAAGGGATTCTAGAGAGAAATGTGCTGGCCAATGTCAGAAAGCTTGGTTTCAGTTGCAGGTCATGGGTCTTGCAACAAGACAATGACCCAAAACACACAGCTAAAAACACCCAAGAATGGCTAAGAGGAAAACACTGGACTATTCTAAAGTGGCCTTCTATGAGCCCTGACCTAAATCCTATTGAGCATCTTTGGAAGGAGCTGAAACATGCCGTCTGGAAAAGGCACCCTTCAAACCTGAGACAACTGGAGCAGTTTGCTCATGAGGAGTGGGCCAAAATACCTGCTGAGAGGTGCAGAAGTCTCATTGACAGTTACAGGAATCGTTTGATTGCAGTGATTGCCTCAAAAGGCTGTGCAACAAAATATTAAGTTAAGGGTACCATCATTTTTGTCCAGGCCTGTTTCATGAGTTTATTTTTTTAAATAATTCTGTTGAAGCATGGTTGAAAAGCAATGTCTGACTTTCATTGGTTAAATTTCATAGAATTTTTATTTATTATCACTTTTGTCAGATTGAAGTTATTTCTGTGACCATTGTGAGTTTTTCTTTCATTAAACGAAGGGTACCAACAATTTTGTCCACGTGTGTATATGGACTCTGTAAAGGCAGGAGTTTACTATCAAAGGTTCAGTGTTTAGGATTTATGGGCATCTATTGGCAGAAATTGAGAATTAGAAGTTTATATATCAACATAGCGAGCGGATCCTCTTCCACAAAATCCATGTTGTTTCTACAGTAGCTCAAAATGGACAAATCAAACTGGCTCTAGATGGGGCCATTCACATTTTCGTGTCAGCCACCGTAGTTCTTTTACACGTTTGAAAAACATGGAGGAAGTTCCAGTTCTGCAGGCTAACTGCTAGATTTAAATAACAGGATTACCTGACATGTCTCCAGGCCGCATTTCATTTCATCACTGATAACTGATCAGTCCTGAGACCAATTGACTTTCAAAGCTCCGACACATGTTGGGGAAGATTCTCAGTCATCCATTAACAGTCATGATGTTAATCCTAAGAGCTATATCGTAGGCAGCTGGACTTGCTTGAGTTTCTTGAGCTTCTTCAGTTCTAACAGACTGGTGCGGAGTCTCAGGCTTTAAACTCTGTGTGAGTGTGAACCCTTAAAGAGTCAGTGACCAAACTGCACATCATGTGTGTCATTAGAGTGAGATGGGTCCAGGTGAGAATGGGTGTAAAGTAATCTAGGAAGGGATCTTAAGACTGCGTTGTAACTTGTAGGTGGGTGATAAGTGGTGTCATATGCAGCCTCTTCTGTTTAATGATAGTCAATCGATCGTTTCTATCAAACCATCTTTCTTCTCTGGCCAAAACATGAACATGACTGTCCTCCTTTAGCTGTAATCGGACAGAGAAGTCTTGACCTGAGGAGCTGGCTCCCCTGTAAAAGACAGCTCCTAAGCTCAATGCTTGGTATTTAGGTTAACAATATGTGTCGTGTTTGTTTCAGGAATAATTGTGTGAGACCACTGTCAAGAAATTTTGATGACAAAACATAACATTTTACCACAAAGAAACACCAAATATATTTGTTTGATTTGTATGGAGGTCCAGTAACAAGTAACACATGAATGGCAGGAACAGAAGGGATTATTATATTGTGCTTGATTGGATTTTAATTTGGAATTTTAGAAGTACAATCACAGGCGTATCGTGACATAAAAGAACCCAGAGCACAGCACTTTAAAGCATTACTAAAAACACTCATGTCATCGGTCCTCAGCTTGATACTTGAAGGTTGAAATGTGCTCTACAGTAAGCTTCCTGCTCAGCTAAAACAAGGCACAATTACTTTTCCATGTAAATTAAAGGTACAGTTCACACAAAAATCCCAAACACATATTTGTCCTCTTACCTGTAGTGCTATTCATTAATTTAGATTTTTTTTTTTGGTGTGAGTCGCAGAGTGTTGGAGATATCAGCTGTAGAGATGTCTGCCGTCTCTTGAATATAATGAAACTAGATGGCACTCAGTTTGTGGTGCTCAAAGGGCCAAAAAATACATTTGAAAAGCTCAACAGCAATGTCTCTTTCCAGAAACTTAACCTGAAAAACTGTATTTTTGATTTCAGGGTCAACTGTTCCTTTAAGCTACATCATGTTCTAAATAGGACTGCGATACGCTCAGCTGACAAAAATGCTCATAGAAGATAGCCTGACATCAAACTTTGAGAATCCAGCACATTTTAAACACCTTACAAACAGGAGGCCTTTTCACCGTCCATCCCTAAATGTCAGTGACATGATATGTAAAGAGGAAGTCTGGCTACATCAGCCTCACAGATGAGTCTGCTGGTGTTTCTTCATGTTACTCGAGTGACTAAAACTTTTGCCACAGTGACTGCAGCCAAACGGCTTCTCTCCTGTGTGGTAGCGCAGATGCACGGTGAGGTAACCCGACTGACTGAACCGCTTCCCGCACACCGAGCAGCAGTAGGGTTTCTCCCCCGTGTGCACCCTGCTGTGCTTCTTGTAGTCGCCTGCGTGCCTGAAGGTGCGACCGCAGAACGAGCAGCAGTAGTGTTTTCTGACGTTTCTCTGGAACGCTCTCGAGCCTTTTGAGCTTGTTTGGGCGGTGTGCTGTTTTTCTGCTCCAACACTGTTTGTGTTGTTGTATCTTTGGGAGAGTGGCTCCTCTACGCCATTTTGCTCCAGACTGAAGACGACCCCGGGCTCACTGTAGAGTCCTGAATTGGCTTGAGGAGGTTCGAGTCTGTGTGAGGATGTAGCGCTGGAGCCAGCATCTCCATAAAAATAATTTGTGTTGTGCATGGCGTCTGCATCTGACGCAGGCTCTACTTTCATTTGATGATTGTTTTCAGAGATTGTGACTTTGATTTGATTTGAAATTGACAGTCCGTTATCTGTCTCTGTTTTAAGAGCTCTTGGATTGTTCAAGTCATCGCCACCTAAATGTGGTCGTGTCGTAGCTCCTGGGGAGAGACAGGGAGTGCCCAACGATGTGATGGATGCCTCACAGTCAAGGCCATCAAATGGATACGAGGGACAGATTACTGCCATGTCTTTGTCAGAGGAGACGAGTTCACTGTCCTCTTCTGGCTCTTCTTTCTGTGTCTGCCCCATCAGGTGCAGCTCAGCAGGAGAAGTCTGTGGCACAACTCCTGCACACAGTCATAAAGCACAAAAAAGACAAATGCAATCAATATCTTTATCAAACAGATTCAACCTTTCTGAACACAAGTATTGACTCACCATTGCTCTCCAGTTGTAATTTGTCCTGGAGCTCCTGCAGCCTCCTCTTCAGACTCTGGTTCTCTCTCTGTGTCCTGGCGGTTCTCTCCTGGTACTCTGACACAGTCTCTTTTACCACCTCCAGGACCTCCTGCACCGCTTTAGACAGCAGCTTTTCCACTCGGGTGTTCAGGCGCTCAATTTTGGACATCTTTATAATGAGAAATAAAAGCAGAATATATAGTTAGTCCCTGATTCTCTCACTGTGATACAGGGCTGTCCTGATTATTCATTTTTTGTATATTTTGCCAACAGGTAAGAGCAAGTGTGAAGTAAAATGACAGTATTGTAGTTTTTAACACTTACTGTGGACTTTTACTTTGAAAGGCTTGACTTATTTTCACAAAAAGAAATTTTAAAAATGGAGAAATTAAATTAGATAAAATGTTTGTAGTGGTTAAGACCTCACAAATTCAAACTTAAGACTATTTACTAACTTTAAAGGCCTTATTATTGTGACATTGAATTTAAGACATTTTAAGCCTTTTAAGGACCCGTAGACACCCTGGTATTTCTCTTATCAATATTACAGATGTATACCAATAATCAAATGATCATTTATTATAGCCTACAGACACCACTGCAACAATACAGACATAAACATACACTGTTACCACAATGGCATATACAAATAAAAACATATCTCCATAATTTAATAGGCAAAAACAAACAGATTCTTCTGTATTATAATCAATCTGTTGCCTAAAGAAAAGCAGCATACCTTGAATTTAATGCAGTTCTGTTTAATGTCGCAGTCTGTGGTGAATCCCAGTTTAACCAGTAGTGATCCAGAGGAACACGCTCATTGTTTACAACCCTCACACTGAAGCAGATATTCACAGTCAGGCTGCACGGTCCTGTCTCAGGTCCTGGAGGACCGGAAGTCCATTTAGCATCACAGGTAAAGCTTCTCAAGAAGAAAAACGGAGTCCAAAGATGGTTTGAAGAATAAATATCCCGACAGAGGAGAGTATCGTGTGCACGAAACATCACCACCCACCATGTTATCCCCTTCCTGGGTTTGTAAAGCGGCTGGAAACCAGCGTGATGTGCGCTGCTGCCACCTGCTGGTGAGTATGAGAACAGCCTGTAAACACCCTGAGTGCATGTACATTCATTCACTGCTGACCTGAGGATACAGCTCTGATTTATGTCCTGTGTACAGCAGGGGTCCTCCATCTCTTCCCAGCCAAGGACCCCTCATGGATCAATCTTGAAAATAATAAAAATAATGATAATAATAAGGAGAAGAAGAAGAAGAAGAAGTCTTAGTGAGAAAAGTGAAGTGAAAGAAGTCAAGAGAAATGTATTATAAAGAACTTCCATTTTAGATTCTGTACACTGGCTTCCCATCAGATTCAGTATTCACTTTAAGATACTTGCTCACATGTATAGAGCCCTTCACAGTCAGGCACCTGAATACATCAGTGATCTCCTCCATTCATATATTGTCAGTATGTCCCTGAGGTCTTCAAACAGGACCTACTGGCTGTCCCCTGCTCCAGACTCTAAAGAAAAGGTGATCTTGTCTTTAAAGTCGTGGCTCCAACACTTTGGAGATCTCTTTCATTAGGTTTACGGTCTGCAGTCTCTTTAGAAGTTTTTAAAAAACAACTGAAAACCCATCTCTTCAAAATGGCCTTTGTCCCACCCTAAACTGCCCAGTACTTGTTCCCTGGTATGTTTCTGTGTTGAGGCCTCAGTTGTCTGTATTTGCTCTGCATTTTACTGTCTTATTGTTGCCTTTGTTTTTTACCGATTGCATGTTTCGTTGTTTGATTTCTTGATTGTACTTTGTGTATTTCTGTGAAAGGTGCTATATCAAATACAATTTTATTATTATTGTTATAATTATTATATTAGATATGAATTAAAAATGTCCACATCTCAACACAGAATAGGCTAATCATAGAAATAACACTGTACCTTAACAAAATATCAAAGACAAATCAGGAGAAAAGATTTAATAATTTAAATAATATTTATTGAACTTTTTAACCTTTGGTTAAAAACAAGGTACCGCCTGGTGGTTGTATGCCTCTGTCACAAGTATCTGACCAAATGTCTCTTCTTTTGTTCCTAAATTACATCACTAATGGCCAAAAGGGTTTTTTTTTGCAGAACACTATGATGTCACAGTGACGTTGACCTTTGACCTTTTGATGCTCAGAAAAATAAAGAAAACATCACTTCATAGTTTTATCCTGTTAGACATTTGTTTGTAGTGTTGTCATAATAGGTGTATGAATTCTTGAGTTAAATCCAAAAACATGTTTTGTGAGGTCACAGTGGCCTTTGACCATCAAATATTGTAATCAGTTCGTCGCTGAGTCCAAGTGGACGTTTGTGCCAAATTTGAAGAAAGTCCCTCATGTTGTTCTTGAGACACGCTCTTGAGGTTAGGATGGATGGAAAGCTGGAAAGACAACCTAAAAGAAAAGATGCCTCTGGCCACAACTGTCACCAACGCAGAGGCATTAAAACAAATTTATATTATAATTTGAATTTATCAGGTGGTTCAGGCATCTGATCAGGATGCCTCCTGGGAACCTCCCACTGGAGGTGTTCCCAGCACGTCCAACTGGTAGGAGGCCCTGGGGCAGACCCAGAACATGCTGGAGGGTTTATATATCTCATTTGGCCTGGGAACACCTTGGGGTCCACCAGGAGGAGCTGGAAAGTATTGCTGGGGAGAGAGACGTCTGGGGTGTTTTGCTTGGCCTGCTGGCCCTGTGACATGGCCTCCGATAAGCAGATGAAAATGGATGGATGGAGTTAAATTAATGAATCTGAAATCTTCCCATGGACCCCACTTTAAGAATCAGTGACTTACATTGAGCAAAATAATGATTTTGTCTTTGTTAAATTGCTGACCTGTCTCTCACACACACACACACCTCACGGGATACTAAAAACACGACAAGTTTGAATTCTGTTCCCTTTGTTTTATTTTCTGCTGTAACTCATGAGGTAACTGGCTCAGAGTTCACCAAGTTAATGATAACTTATTTAACAACACATCATGACTTGTCATTTCAGCAACAGATTGCATTTACACAAACATAAAAAGTGCTTTTGAGTTCATATTCAACCCTTTTCCCTAAAGAAATTCTTTTCAGATACACGTTAAAAGAAGCTGCTGTTACACTGTTACAAAATGGCAGAAACACTTAATACAGACTAAAGACATTCATGCATGAGCCCCTCTTTACCCGACATGTTAAAGTGAAATCACCTCCCCCTGAATGTAAACTGGCAGCTTTGTACTCATGGCTCTGCCTCTAGAGTTGTGTCCTCAAACAGACTGAGCAGATTCTTTGGTTCAAAGTTGGGTCGGGGTAATGCTTCCTCCGTCCTGACCCAGCTGCGATCGCGTCGCTGCGAGGACTTGGTGGATGAACAATGTCGGCTCTGCATGGAATTTTCATTCTCGCAATCTACATAAAGCTCTGCGTGTATGGGGCTCGCACTGGGTGTATGTGTGTGGCAGGAACCATTGGAGTGGATGCTGGAGGGGGTGTGTGCCAAGGAGGACCAATCACCCAGACGTGAGTGAGTGGGTGTGTGGGCAGGACTGCAGTGATTGTGTCTTGGTGAAACTGGGAGAGGGGTGGATGTGCTTCCCACAGACAGTCTAGATTTGACCCTGTGGAGTGAGGAAATGTCAAAAGTTAGCAGGTAATGTGACAGAAATAATACAGTTATGATTTAGTGCAATTTTTTATACAATGATTTTCTACCTGTGTGAGAAGGTGGGGGAAAGCTCCGGGTTTGTGCGATCCAACAGAAACACTGCATCATCCTCTGGGCTCCCTGAGTCAGCGTGCATGGCACTGAGGGGAAGAGTTAAATCCTTGTCCCAGCTTCCTTTAGGAGGGGTGCAGGGCACTGGCTTCGTCCAGTGAGAGAGAAAGGGCAAGTGAAGGGAGGACACGAGTCTACACCCGAGGCACAACAAAGACTGAGAAAAAGAGCAGAAAAATATAAAAATGAATCATTCAAGGTTAAAAAAAAAGTTCACTTTTCCGTTTCAGTTTGCATTACATGTTGTACATTTAACTGTTAATTGTTAGTGTTCATTAGACAAGTTACCTGGCAGAGGGAGACCAGGGTCAGCATGGTCTCAGCCACCATTAGATAGATGCGCCTCTTCCACCTGTGTTTCCTAACAGAGGGGAGAGACAGAAGCTCAGAGACCGTCGGCCTCTCCGATGGTTCTGGGGCCAGCATCATCCGCAGGACTGTCTGAAGCTCAGCCGACAGGACTGCAAATACACGTGGAAATAGGAAAACACAAGCCATGTGAATAAAAATGACAGGACAATAGAGTGGTGCAAGAATGAGTCCTAAAACCTGGACATAAGTCAGCATTTTTGTACTTCCAGTCCCCTTGTTTAAACGTCAAAGGGTTTTTTTGAATGGGTTTTGGTTAGATGCCTGAGATAAGGTTTGTGGTTAACACAAGCTTCAGAGACTCACATTTTGATTTACGATATAATAATATAACTCATTAATTTTAAAGCTTGTAAGCATCTTAAAGAAGGTGGTTGCTAACAAGTGACAAAATGAGATGACAGAACATCATCATGATGAACTAGGCTTTACAGCTTTGTTGTGGTGGTGACGATAAAGACTGTGGTGTAGCTTGTTTTAGCCAAAGGCCCCATATCTACCTAAGGGTTTTTTCCCCAGCTTAAAACACCAGGCGCCTATCAGGAAATGCCTAGCTAGGAGCACTTGAGAGCACTTTAGAAGGCCAGCCATTTTGTAGTGTTTTTTTTTTTTAAAGCTTCGTTTGCCTCCGGCTGCTATGATGAAAAATATCTGAGGAAGTAAAAATGTTGGCACAAGGTAGAGTGCTTGCTCTGGATGAAGGCAAGGCTGGCGCACGCAGTAGAGACATGTCAGCCTCTGTGGGTTCATGAGAGGAAGCATATATTTATATATAGAGAGTATGGTACCATATTTCTCCTCCATTGTTGCACTTGTACATGTACGATGTGACGGTTGGTCCTTGAACATTTTTAAACTCTCCACACGCAGAACAAAAAAAAAAAAAAAAAAAAAAAACAGCCAAATGGGCTGGGCTCATTGCCAAACAGACACTCAGCGCCTCGTCACGTTATGGCATGTCATGGCATTAGTAGTGAAGCGTAAATATGTGGCATTCCCATTACAAAGAATTAAAAAAAAAAATACTCTGGCCTCAGGAAAAAATGATTTGGTGGACACGCCCCCTTGGTTCGTTGTTATACTTCTGGTGATTACAGTTACGCTTCTAAGATCATAAGAGTGGTGTTGATTTCTGAAGATGATCTTGTTCGAGTACCATAAATACTTGTTTGCCACAGAGCTTTATTGAAATCTAATGAAAATAATCCCCCTGGCTTTTTGTCAAGGGAACCAGGGAGATGCTAACTTCCGTGACAGCCTACAGGAAAACGTCATCTCTGGAGCACGCTATATATGAAGGTTAAAACAAAGGTGGATCTTACCACTGGTAAACTCTGAGGGGAGGCAGCCTTGTCTGAGCTGCTGCCAGCACTCTCCACCATTTGGAATCTCCATGTTACAGGCAAGCTCCAGAATAGAAACACCCAAACTAAATGAAAAGGGATGCAACAATATTTAGGCACTAAATCAGATCAATATTTCGAATATCACTTAATTTTTCATGGATGGTATTTGTACCTGAAAATGTCTGCAGCAGGCCCATACTCCCCACGGAGCAGCTCAGGCGCCATGTATCTGGGATCTCCCTCCTGGACGTCGTCTTTTCCTTTCCCCTCTACAGACTCTGTGCTCTTCTGTTTGAGCTCAAACAGCAGCCCAAAGTCCGCCAGCTTGAGACGGCCAGAGTCAGTGATAAGGACATTGGCCGGCTTGAGGTCCAGATGCACAAAACCATGAGAATGCAAGTGTTGCAGTGCTGAGAGGAGGTCGCACAGGTAGGCCCACGCTGAAGCCTCATCTGGATTTAAATGTTTTAAATGAGTCAGTATGTCAGAGGATTTGAGAATTTCTCAAGCAAGAAACACACATTATAGGGAGCAAAATGTCACAGCTGATACAACATCTGAACAGATTTTATAGTCTGTTTAGGACAGACCTGGCCCAGGTGGCTGGTTCTCAGCGTGGAGCAGCAAGCTGGTGCTACACAGCTCCGTCTGAATGTACAGTCGGCCACACTCCTCCCAGGCTGCCACAAAATTCAGGATGTGAGGGTGAGGACAGAGGCGCTCGTGGTTCCTGGCTTCCCTAACGCTACGGTTCCTGTCACTGTTGCCCCTGAAGCGGTGAGCGGAGCGCTTAACTGCATACTGGCAGCGGTCCACGTTGCTTTGCACCTAGAATAATACAGAAAATGCTGAAGCCTTAACTTCTATTTGGGGAACTCCAAATGATAATCTTGGTGGGAAAAATAGGCTTACAGAGAAATCTAAATTTGTATTGTGAGCTTCCCCATCACAAAACCACAGCGCAGATGTTCAAACAGCCAAGATTTTATGTAAATAATGCTGTGTAACACAACTCCCTTGCAACCTAAATCCAACGTCCAGGAATGTTTAGAACAGAAACAGAAGAAAAGGAAAGGAAAGGGATAACTGCATAGGGTATATTTTTTTATTTCAATTTTAGTCCTTGAAGGAATACTTCACCCCCCAAATAACTGTTTGTTTATCAATTACTCGCCTTGGGTTACACTATATTAGTTAAGAAACACGTTTTTCTTGCATGTCTCAGATGAACAAAGAATCCAAAAATGGAGAAAATTCATAACTGCATTTAAGAACAGCCACATTATATGAAAACATTCGTTCACAAACTTCAACATAGCGTGCAGTGCAGTAATATCCATGTCTCATTTATCCAGTCGTATGCTCAGCACCTCCCAAACATAAAGCTATTTCTCAGGGGGAATTGAACTGAAAGTGTAACTTATTTAAGTTCTCTTCAAGCCAGACTCCACTGACTAAAACAGTAATTCTACCTTGCTGAACACGGGAGCTGCTGGTCTACTGCTGCCTCAATCAGTTAGTTTGTTTGTGTTATTGTGTGACTTTGGTAAATCCGAACTAATCCCTTAAACACCAAAGCCACACAACAGCACAAACAAACTAACTGATTGAGGCAGCGGTAGACTAGCAGCTTCCAAGTTTAGCGTGGTAAAATTACTGTTTTTGTCAATGGAGTCTGGCTTTAGTGAGAGCATAGATAAGTTTAATTTTCAGTTCAGTTCCCAGTCAGAGAGGGTTGTCTGTTTGGGAAGCACTGAGTGTACGACTGGATAAATAAGACAAATTGTGTAAGAGTTTGTAAACAGATGTTTTGATATAGTTTTGCTGTTGTTAAATGTGGTTGCACATGATTTCAATGAATCAAGAATTTTCTCTTTTTGGATTCTTCTTACACTGTGGAGGCAAGCAAGAAAAACAAAGCGTTCTTCACAAATTCAACGAAACAGGAAATAGATACACAAATGGTTATTTAGGGGCTGAACGACACATTTAGTTAATATAATATTTGCTTTTATAAACATGTGCACAGACATGCACATTTTTGTCTTGCTTACCTTATAGACCTCCCCGAAGGACCCTCTTCCCAGCAGTCCCAAATTAGTGAAGCACTGACTGAAGTAGGACTGCTGTTTGCTGGGATCGTACACAGAATTCGGAGGGGGAGACTTACTAAGGGAACGCGACAGGGGTGTCCAGGGGGATGGATGCTGGGGGAACATCCGACTGAGAGGGGGACATCCTTTGGATGGTGGAAGCGGGGGCAGAGAATTTGAAAGCTGGGCGGGGGAAGCGTAGGATGAGTCGGACGTAGATGACGAGGAAAAAGGGAGACGGCGCTTTTTGAGGGAGAAGGACTGCTCTGCATGGGAGAAGTGGGTCGGAATAGGGAGAGGCACCCTGGACACTGAGGTTTCCACTGCCACTGACATTGTGTCGGGATTTTTTCAGGCCCTTTCTTTGAAAATGGTGAGCTGCAACATATAAAAGAAAACCTTTACAAACTAGCAGTCTTGGTTGACAGTTAAATGTCATTTCTTGCACAGATTTAGTATTAAAAAATTTCCATTTAATCTAAACTCTGACACATGTGCAATAGAGTTTGATGTGCCATTACAGAATAAAGCTTGTTCAGGCACTAAAATATCTGTTTCTAACTTAAGTAAAATGAACCAAAACTTGGTGGAGGTTGTTTTTATCTGTCCAGCTGGTCACATTCATTCAGTCACATCCTGAACATCCTGCTTGACAGGGCAGTTATCTTTTATCAGTATCAGTACAACCCTATTGATCCTTTCGTCTCACTTGCAGAACAGGGTCTTCCTGATCAGCAGATAGCTGTTAGCATTAAGAGGTAACGTTAATACAGATCTGCTAAATGTGACGTAGCTTGGTTAACCGAGTAAACACTCCACAAGTTTGATGACGTCAGCCTTTAAATGTTTATGTATTGCCGTTAATTTGCTAATTTAGCTATAGCTAACGATAACATTGTTCATTATTTGCTGTCACTGACAAATGTCACCTCCACAAAACAACTTTTAGCTAGCTAACGTTTACATGACCTCAGGGTGGACCCAATCAACAACATAACAACAGAACCTAGCAAGCTAGCTAACTTACAGTCAAATAACGTACTTTAACAGTTACAGGTCAACGGTAGGTAACGTTAAAGTATGATTATGTATCGTTATCACACAGACCATAATCCAGTTTTAACGACGGTCCGGCTTCATAACAGCTGGGCTCAGGTCCTGTCTGTGTCCAAACCAAACTGCGCCTCCTCACTTCAAGCATGTAACCACCTCGCGCCAAATTCTGAAAACCATACGCAGAGCTGCGTACCTGCGTTACGTGAATACCAACTGCTTATCTCAATTGCGCAATATCCGCAAGCGGTGCAGTGTGGGGTTCTGCTGCACAACACAGGGCTGGCGCAACTGGCGAGCTAGCTGACCACTTGAAATGGTAACTTTAATATTATTATCGACCATTTTGTGAGATTAGGGCCTAGACACAGACACCGAAGTGGCGTTTGGCGGTTTGTTGAAACGTTTTAGCGTTACAGTTACAAACGATACTGACGGTTATAGAAATGTTTCTTTCAGTTTGTGTTTGCTAGCTAGCTAATGCTAAGCTCGCTATGCTAGCTTCGCCTTCTCATCGTTAGCGTTAGCTTTAACGAGAGGTGTAGCTCGCGATTATCCTAGTTTAGCTTGGAAGTGATTTAATGTTAGCTAACTAAACCAGTTAGACGAGTCAGATCAGCTGAACGTATACTGTCACTGTCAGAGCTACAGTGTCTAATAATTTAACTGTCAGGCCTCATTTTGACTGTCAAACACCTCAATGCTAAAGTTGCGTTAGCACAGAGCTAACGTTAAATACAGTGCTCGATTATTGTTGGTGTCTTATGACTCAATAAATTGTCAGTAGCGTTAATTAGTCCGTATCCGGTAAAACATTTACCTTACACACTTACTAAACAATCAACTTAAGATCTAAATATCCTGTAAAGGTTTCTCCAACAGTACACATTTAGCTTACATACAGGTCAGTAAGGTGTTAAAACAGTTGACAGATGGACACTCAGTTACGACACGGCCTACTGACATGATTTGTAAAATAAGGTGTTAACAGGAAGCACAGAGTCAGCTATCCTGATTGATCCCAGTCTAAATTAAGAGTATCACTTGTGAAGAACCAACTTCAAGCCCTCATTTTTAGGATTCATCTTTAGTTACTGTTGTTTTATCATACTCCTATTGTTACTCTATTAGGCACTGGTTTTTGCTTCTGCTCATTGGAAACATTTCTGTCTTGTATATGTGTATATGTTGCCAGATATTTAATACCTTATTGGTGTAAAACTGGGCCCAGGGAGTGACCCTGACTAAGGGAACCCACTGGTTGTTCTGGTTGGTACTAGTTGTGAACACTAAATTGTAGATACTGTAAGTTGAAGCATTCTCTGGCACAAGAATAAAACTCTATTGAACTGAACTGAAGTAAAACCACGAATCAAGTTGCCTTTGACATATTTTAAAACTTATAATTCCCTGTCCATTCTCCTTCAGGACGTGTTCTTAATGATCCGGCGTCACAAGACCACAATCTTCACAGATGCCAAGGAGTCTACCACTGTGTATGAGCTGAAGCGTATTGTTGAAGGGATCCTTAAGAGACCACCTGAAGACCAGAGGCTGTACAAAGTGAGTTTATGGCTCAGTTTGCCAGTGACACCTAATTAAGTCTGGTCACATAACTGTCACTATTCTGTATAGATGATGGTGGTGACATGTAACTTATCTTTCCTGAGGGTAACTAAATCAGTCTGGAAATGTCTCTCGGGCTGTCTCAGTATTCACTGAAGCAAATTCATACATTTTAGGCCACTTTAGGATCCTGTGACTTTTTTCATCTTTTGTTCCACAGGATGATCAGTTGCTAGAGGACAGCAAAACTCTTGGTGACTCTGGATTCACCAACCAGACCGCCAGACCTCAAGCCCCAGCTACAGTTGGTCTGGCCTTCCGCATAAATGGTATGTTACAGCTTTCTAGATAACACGTATTTCTTGTCTGATCAACTCAACTCTGCCGTTAAGGCTGGGGGAAATACTCCAGAAGTATTGTTTTGGACTTACTCTATCAATTTAGTTGAATACCAGTAGTTAATTACATGATTCATGACAGTCATTCAGACTTTGTGCCAGCAAATCTGCATCAATCTTATTGAAGCCTTCAAGATGTATAACTGGTTGCCGTGGCACTGTGTGTGTCAGTAGATAACTGTGATTAACAGCTACTTATCCATGCTCTCGCACTGTTAAATATCAGTCGGGGATGTTCAGTGCTACCTAGAAGGCGTTTTCTTCTGAAATGTAGCATTACTCTGTGATAACACCTCAGTCTGCCTTTTACACTTCAGTCAGTGATTTCCTTATATTTAGCAGAATGCTCTTTAACTGTCTCCAGTGAACATGACTGAGTTCAGCTTTGGCTGTGTAACTTTTAGTAGAGTGTTTTAATGATAGACTAGAAACTAAGATAATGGTTATTGTTTTGTTTTTTTCATTATACATACATTTACATTGTCAGTTTGATGGGAAAAAAAGGAGAAATTGGCATTGCTGTCTTTTCTGCACTGGATTTGTTCCTGTATGGCATTTGAACATTGCAGCAAAGCTTGAGTGTGGCCTGAAGCCCTGGGTATTTTGGCTGCACTGTAATTTTTCTTTACATGGTACATGAGTTTACAATTCACAAGACAATATATGTGACAAAGAAGTGACTATATCCCATTTAAAATTTGATTTGGGCCTGTGACATGTTTCTAGAAAGTAAGATTTGAATCTGATATCAGCTATCTTTTAATGTAGTTTAAATATGATTCACAAGAATTGTGAATGGGGATTTTTTGCTGTCAACACTTGATAAAAATCAGATTTCATTCCGGATATACCAAAGATCATATCTGAGCCACCAGTCAAAAAATGAAAAAAAAGATGATGTTCCTTTTGCACCTTTTTAGAAGTACATTAACCAGATAAGTTATTACTTTGAAGCTTTGGAATATCCACCCAGAACGGTGTGCCACATACAATGTTCATTACAGCAACGTTGTGACAGGACTCAGGGCTCTAACTAAAGGGTGTCCACCATCCCAGTGAGGGGAAAGAATTGATTATGGGTGATAAAAAAATACATTTTGGGAGAGTCGCAACACAGAAGGTAAATTTAAAAAAAAGACAACTGTGATTAAACCTGTCACAACAGTCACAATGGCGTCCTGAAGCAGTGATGGGATTTTTGCAATTTCTGGTGTCACCGGCAGCTATATATAAAAACCCAAAAGATATTTAAAAAAAGGTTGATTTTTTTTAAAACAAATGTTTTTCAAATGTGAGCTAACTTGAAATTAAATCGTATCTTGTAGGGATGAAATTAATTTGTCAGCCAACCTAGAAGTTAGTGTCTTCCTGGTTTCCTCAACAAAAAGCTGATGGTGTTTTTCCATAGGATCGTAGATTATCACATAAATTTAGCTCTATGGCAAACAAAAGTTTATGATAGTTGCACGTTTTGTTTGGTAAGATAATCTTCACAAATGAACACTTATGATTTTTGAAGCTTAAATGTTATCGCCAGAAGTAGAATGCAAGCATTAGGCTATAAACAAACTAAAAGACTTAAACGTTACACGTTACTTAACGGGGCTGTTAAGCCATGCTTGGTGTGATGACGCTCTGTAGTCTCATTTAGCCACTTGATAGCAACCACCTTTTTTTTTTTTAAATGTAAAAGCTTAAAATTTACGAATGGGGTATTTACTGACATTTTATGTCATACAACAAAATGTGAAAGTCTACCAAGATTGTGTTAACCACAGATCTTATTTCAGGCATCTAACTAAAAAAACCCTCAAAAAATCCATTGACTTCGAGACGAGGGAACCAGGGCCAAGTTGTTCTGAAGTAATTTGACATATCGGAATGGATCGATACTTGAAAATAAGTTGTTCAGAGGAAAAAGGGGATTCTGATATCAAATGAGATCATGTAATCTTGGCTTTGATCCAGATCAGACCCTCATTTTGGTAGAATTGGGATACCTTTGATCCAAGAAAAACTCAGGATTATCCTGATCCCAGCAGACGGGAGAGTTCAGGAACAAAATGTAATAAAACTTTCCAATCGATCATACACATTTATTTGTATTATGCACATGATTTGTTTAACCTCAACAGTGATAAAGTAGATAAAGTAGACATTAGACTACCTATTAAGCCATTCAGTAAGGTAAAGTAGAGACAAAGAAATGTTTGGTCTCCTTAAAATAATCTCCCAGACAGCTGTCAATATTGAACAGAAATAATTTAAAGTTAGAATAATAATGCTCTCTGTTTGGTGGCACCTATGGTAAGCAGTAATTGCAGTGTGTATGTTGGCAGACTAAGTCTTAAAACCATGCTGGTGAATTAATTCATATCAGACATCAATTTTTTGAACAACTGGACCCAGAAGTGCAAAAATACTACCTTATTTCAGGGTTTCAGGACTCAGTCCTCGAGCACTCTGTTTCCGTGGGGTTTTATGCCAAGCATTACTTTAGTCCTATCAAAATAATTTTATTGTGGCATTTACTCCCGGACAGTTTGGATTAAGTTTATATTGTATTTCAGGACGGTTTGACACGGTCAGAACCCTGTGACTGATGTAGCCACATGCAACTGTGCTGTCGTGATGGAGCTAATGTTTCCTTGTCTCCTCTGCCCTTCAGATGAGATGTTTGAACAGCTGCACATCGAGGCCTTCTCCAGCCCCCCAGAACTCCCTGATGTGATGAAGCCTCAGGACTCCGGTAGCACTGCCAACGAGCAGGCGGTGCAGTGATAACCGGCAGAGAGGAAACGAGCGGTGGAGGGAAGGATGGAAGTGGGTGTGTGTGGATTAACTGCAGTGGAGAAGTAGCGGGGTGGAGGATATGTAAATTAATTTCAGTTGATGGATGGGGACATTATAGGTAACCAAGCCTATCCATGTTACCTTCATGCTATCATCCCAGCATCCCCCCCACAATTTGCTTCACAAATCATGTTCTTTTAACTCCTTTTGATTTCCACATCACATGCGGTTCTGCTCCTTGACTTCGCTCTTAAGCACCAACCGGCTCAAACTTTTTGAGTGAAGAAGTTGGTTTGGAAAGTATGATTGTGTGTGTGTGTGCGTGTGTGAGTTATTATAATTATTATCATTAATATTTTGGAGAAGGTGAAGGCGTAGTTGTGTGTCACAGTGTTCTAGAAGTAACATGCATAGGAGAGGAGTCCGGTGTCTGAATCGGGAAACTGCATGAACAGAAAATTCAAAACAAAGGCTTCTTTTCACAGAAACAGATAAACCTTCAACCCATAAGTTTCCTTGGTCTGATTCTCCCAGTTTTGTTGTACATTTCTGATTTGATTTCACACCAGGAAAGAAAGTCTTTATAATAATTATGTGTAGTTTTTTGTCGTCTCTTTGTTTTTTTCAGTATGTTTGACTCGTCAGTTCTTTGTTGTATGTTTCATGCACTGAGACCAAAGGCAGGTACCTCTTGGACAACAGAGGGATTATTTTTGGTCTAAGGACATTCTGTCTGTGGCATACAGTATACACAGGAGGAGAGTTTGCTGGTGTTACAAACTTAAGTTTCAAAAAAACGCATACGTCACCTCATGTCACCAAACCATCAATGTGGCACCTTCCCCTTATCACATAAACATAGCCTGTAACTGTGAGCTTGCTTAATTAAAAGTTTTTCCTGTTTTGTTTTTTACACTGCTGGCTCATTTTTATTTTAAATACGGGGTTTGTGTCTACATTTAATGAAGATAACGGAATTTAAGGGCTCTGTTGAAGAAGTTGGGCAGACTCTCTGACTTGGCACAGTAGGGAAAACACAGGTGTAACTAATGACATCAGTGATGGCTGTTTTATTCAAGTGTCCCAATAAGGGTTGACAGTGAGACGGCATGCACAGGACCCTGAAACTCAGGTGCAGATTTCTAATAATGTGCATTTGTCCGTGAAAGAAGCATAGGACTTTTATTTTTGCAAAATTAAAGACAATTACACAATAAATCGAGGCAGAAAAGGCACATTGGTGCAGAAAAATTCACCAAAATGTAGGTTTTTAATGCTCAAAATTTCCTGGTGGAGGATCTCCAAACCCTGTTTCATTTGTGTCTTCTCGAATGAATAATAAATGCCTTTACTGTCATTGTGTGTTCACATACAACGATATTTGAGGACTCTCATAAAAGAAAAACTGTTCAATTCAGTCAACACACACTCACATACCCACACATTAAAACAGGATAAGGCTAAAATATGTTAAATTCCGGTGCTATAAAAAGGACAAGATAAAGTGCATATGCAGATATTCTGTCATCTGTCCATGGCAGTGTAATTTAAAACTGTCTGGAGGTGCGTCATTTTTGTTGAAACAACACCACGCCCTGCTGAAACTAAAGCTGCTAAATGAAGCCATCATTACTGCCATTATTTACACCTGTGATATTTCTTACTGTGACAAGTCAGAACATCTTCAGTGAAAAAGGTCTACTGGTGGTTTTTGCTGGGAATTTGAGCACCTTAAATGCAGTTTTATTTTCTAATAAGTTTCACACGTTGGGTTTTTATAAAGGCAAATACCATATTATATAGATTTTGTGTCGTTGTCCTAAGTTATCTTAAGGTAAAGAAAGCCTAGGGTTTAATGAATAATATATAAAACAAGTCAATAATTTTCCCCACGACCCCAGACCTCCAAGGCCTCCAAATGTTCCTGGTTCACATTGCTTGCAAATTTGTTTGGGAATTTGCACCACTGCTTCTATCAAACGTGAACTCGGTCCTACATTATTATTAACCTTCCGTGTCAAAAGGTGCATTTTCCAAAATGAAGGTATACTTCATCAGATTACCTCAAACTGACTGACATACAGGAAACCTGGGAGTGATCCAGTATAGAGGTGCAGGTGGGTTTCTGGGTCTCAAAATACATTAATAAAGCTGCCATCTGTGTCACACTGTGTGTGCTGTAGCAGATGGTAACTTACAGAGGGTTTAAGAGCCCCAAACACTTAAACGCCTGGGTCTTCAACAGGGGGTCCGTGACCCCTAGGGGGTCCTCAGAGTCACTGCAGGGGGGCTGCAAAATTACCTCTAAATAATTTAATTAATTGATTAAAGTTTTAGTAAGTAAAGTGTAAAATCGAGGTTACAGACATTCAGGTTCTTGTGAGCCTCAGTGGATTGTTTTATAACTTCCTACTAGCCTCTGACACACCGTCCACCTTGGAAACCACCGTTGAAAGTGCAGAGGGGAGGCTAACACACCTTGCCATGCTACACTGTAGCAGCTACAGGCAAACAAGGGAAGACCCGAAATCCCGAAATGTCGCAAGTGCAACTCAGTTTTGTACAATATATGTAGCAGGGGGTCCCTGCTCTGTCTCTCTTTGAGTTAAGGGGTCCTTATCCTGAAAAACGTTGAAGACCTCTGCTTTCTTTTTAAAAGAAATGTTGACATCCTGATATGCAGACTGCTTTTTATTCAGTGTAGTTGTTTCTCCTGTTCATACAGGCCATAAAGACATCTCCTCATGAGGCAATTTTAATGTAAGGGTCTGTGTTCACATGTAAAAATGCATTAGCAAAAGCTAACGGACAACTACAGCAACCAGCAACTCAGGTTCTTTGGTCTTATCATATGCTATCAAAGCTCATTAAAGGTCCAGTGTGTGGATTTAGTGCCATCTAGAAACAACATGGCGGAGTCTGTGGAAGACAACCAGCTTTGTATGTAAATGTAAGTGGCTCATTCTAAGGTAATGAAAATGATTCTAAGTTTGAGGTGACTATAACATAGTTGTGAATGCTATATTTTATTTCTTCCAATAGATGCCTATAAATCCTACACACTGGACTTTTTCATATATATAAAACTAATAAATAAAAAATCATGCAATGGGACTCCCACAAGGTCACCTAGCAGAGCTGATGCCCCATGTACAAAGGCTCTGTCCTTTCTGCAGCAGTCGTGGGTTTGATTCCAACCCATGGCCCTTAGATGCATGTACCCCTCTCTCTCCCCCTTCACCCTGGATCTGTCATGTAAGAAAAAAAAAAAAATATATATATATATATATATAGTCTTTGAAAAAAAATTCACACAAGTCAAAAACAAAAACATATAAAATTTATATATACTTATATATCTACAAAATGTGATTATTTAATATCATGCAGACAAATTCATTTAATATAGACATAATGTAATGTAGGCAAATTTATGTATTTAATATAATTTAGACAAAATAAGATTATTCGATATAATGTAGACACGTCTGTAATATAATGTAGAGAAATTTATTTATTTAATATAACGTAGATAAATTTATTTATTTAATATAATATAGACAAAATGTGATTATTTAATATAATGTAGACAAATTTATTCCATATAATATAGATCAAATGTGTTTACTTAATATAATGTAGACAACGTGATTATTTAATATAATATAGACAAATTTATTTATTTAATATAATATAGACAACATGTGATTATTTAATATAATAGAGACACATTTATTCAATATAGATTAAATGTGATTATTTAATATAATGTAGGCAAATGTATTAATTTAATATAATATAGACAAAATGTGATAATTTAATCCTGCTGTGGAGTGTAGAAACCTTTTAAAAAAGAAATTATTGGACAGTCATGTAGGGAAATAATTGAATGTACTACTTTGAAATTTAATAATTTTCAATAGAAATGTATGATAGAACAATTTTTATTTATTTATTTATTTACATGATCAGATAATTTCCTTAATTTGGACAGATCTTGTGTGGGGCCCTGTGTGCCGGTAAAAGACTGGGATATATTTAAAAAAAAAAAACAAAGTACAGGCTACATGATGATATCCAAATGTTATTTTTACAAGCTTTTTAAAAAGGGGGTACCGCCCCTTTAGTGTTCATGCCTGGGTTGTCTTTACTGTGAGGGACACAGCAGTTAAATGCATTTCCAATATTTAGTGTGACCGGCAGCGTCTCTGCAGCAGCTCGTCCAGCTGCAGTTTGTCCTTAATTTTCTCTCCCAAATATGGACGAGGAATGTCCAGGATGACGTCGCGTGTCCGGGGAATGCGGGGTTTGTAACCGCATTTATTTAACTAGCTACGCCTTCCTCCAGTCTGAGGTCCTGGTAGGCATTACACAGGAAGAGAGTCGTGTAGGAAAAAAGAAACGGGACGCCCTCCCTCCTTCCCTCCTCCTCCTCCTCTTCCTCCTCCTCCTCTTCCTCCTCTCTTGGCGGATAACGGTGTCTAAGAAGTTATTGAGGAGCGACGCAGACAATAGTCTATCCTGCGGGCTTTGGGACGCGTCCATCACCTCTTATTAATGCTGTCCGCGTCCCTATCTTCTCACTCACAGATGAAAACACTCGGCTGAAATCATATCATGGACGATCTGGGTGAGTATTACTGCTGTTCTTCTTCTGCTGCATGTTGGGATATCTTGAGGGGATCTTTGGGAAGGGGTGGTTTGCCCAAACAGAGGAAATAAGGTCTGCTCATTCTGGCAGTCATAGTGGAGTAGCCTTTTATTTTCTGTCCTCAGGGACGTGTAATAAAAAGGGACTTTATTGGATCACTAAACATTTACAGACAGAGAACACCAATGGGTCATCTTTATATAAAACTATCACACAACTTCTATGTCTGAAACATTATATACAAAGGTTCCCCTTATCTTGTGATGCCTCTTATCCTGTTGACTGTAATTACCTCCCATCCTTTGAGATTTTAAAAATGTTTTTGCAGAATTGTGTTTACCTCTCCAAGAACACACACACTCACACAGGTACCACAAGAAGTGGTGCTGCATTACTTTGTGCTGCCTGACCGCCATTTACTGCTTCTTCGTGCATGCTCTGCAAATTCAATAAATTCTTGGTAAATTAGATTAAAAGGGATCCACTGCGGGCTTTCCCATCCGCTCATATTAACAAGTCAGGGATGGAGAGAAGCCACACAATGCTCCACAGAGGGTAAGACAGCAGCGTCAGGGAGAGCTGAGTGTTGATGTTGAAGGAGGATTTCGTCTCTTTTCTCAGCGTAACATTATGAGAAGCTTGGAAAAAAAAGGCCCCTGAAATAGCCCATGGCCACGCCGCTATTCCAAAAAAGCCACAGAGTTCAATGAAAATAGAAAGGCCCTTTGCCTCAGCTGCCCATTTGCTCTCCCAGGAACTTTTTTTGTTGTTGTTGTTCCTGAAGTCCACTTCAGAATTAGGGGATTTATGCTTTACAAGCAATACTGGAAGGAATGGCTGGATGTAGCCAAGCACATCTGGGCACATCTGGATTGGATTGCACGCGGAGAGACAGAGTAACTGGGTGAGCGTTAGTCAGGCGGTGGCCATGTTTGGGACACTGTGCTGTTGTCTGATAGTGTTGTAAGTTTATGTATCGGATCTGGCGAGGCTTTTCGGTGAGAGAGACCACTTGTTAGAGAGGCTTTTCTGCCAAGACAAACAAGTCGACAGGCAGCTCTAAATATGGTCATAATTCCCATTGAGAGAAGTTCAGCTCCTTATAT
The DNA here is from genome assembly GCA_019142605.1 of Cephalopholis sonnerati. Lineage (NCBI taxonomy): Eukaryota > Metazoa > Chordata > Actinopteri > Perciformes > Serranidae > Cephalopholis > Cephalopholis sonnerati. The sequence goes on along the minus strand of JAGQAX010000020.1, from coordinate 18,890,293 downwards.
GAGCAGTTCAGTCTGTTAGAGTGCGTGTGTGTGTGCGTGTGTTTGTGTGTGTGAGTAAGAGACGGAGACACACAGCAGGGAGGAGAGGGCAAGTAGTGTACGCAGAAGTTTCTCACCACATGGTCGTACCAGAAGTGTGAATCATCTGTGGCCGAAGTGACCGCAGGGATGAACTAATGCAGGGTTATGTTTGGGTTTATCATGTCTCATAACTGATCGCCACAGATGTTAAAAACAGTGTCAAAGATTGGCTCAAGCATCCATCAAACACTCGTGATATCAGTCTACAAAGGCTACAAGAATCTGGAGTTCAGAGATTTCGTTCCTGACGCTGGAAACATCATCTACAACGTCTATGATTCCATCTGCCGTTACCAAAACAAAGCAAAGCCGACTGGAGGAGTGATGAGGTCTTCAGCCCACGGTTATAGTTAGAGCTTTTTAACAAGAGACTGCACCTTATTAAAAAGTTCTAACTATAACCATGTGCTTCAGACAAGGACTGACTGTCCTGTCTGCTCAGGTGACTGGACTCTGTTCTTTAAAGGATCTAACAGTAGACTCCCAAACCAGAGGTACTTGTGTTCCAGGGGCCAGGATGTTTATTTTCTATTGTATATTGCTAACTGATGAACTCCTGGCTATGATAAGCTGATTGCGAAGGACGCACCTCCCACCAACTTGAGTTAGTCTGAACACTACAACATTCAGTTGGGAGTGTACGTTAATACTCATTGACAAGCAAGCAGAGAGGTCAGAATAAAAAAGTGATGGATGAATGGTTGAACCATCCAACTTCTGCCACTCCAAATGGAAAAAAGTAGTGTACGGACTTAAGACAGTGGTTCCCAACTGGTCCTGCCACGGGGTCCAGATTTTCCCTTCGTCATTCGTTTGATGTCCACACAGTTTAATACATTCAGCATCATACTTGCGTTTGGCCATGTCGTCGAGCCAGTTTGCTGTCTCTGTCAAGTATCTGTCCATGAATCACTCACTCTACAGCAGGAAATGGCACTTAAACATAAAGACTCTGTGCCGGAAATTCACTGTACTTCAACATAAAGTGTGTTTTACAAACCTGACATGTTTGTGAGTCTCTTGCGGACCATTCAGATTGGACCCGCGACCCACTTTTGGACAGCGACCCACCAGTTTGGAACCACTGACTTAAGAGACCAAACCTAAACTTCAACAGTTCCACAATAACTTTGTCTTGTGTGAACAATACTTTAACAGTATCCACTGTTGTGTAATTAAAGGGGAACTCCACCATAAAGGTCAGTTTATTAGTCATGAGGAGTATCCAGCCCATAAAGCAGTTGCATCATGTCTGCTGAACTTCTTTATGTCGTTTACGTCATATCAGAGTTATTGTAATGACGAGTTCCTGGATTTTAAATAGCGTTTCTGTCTACTTCCAAGTCATAATCAAACCTGGCAAACCTAAGAATCAAACAAATATGGACGCCACCGATCAGCAAGGCGATTGTTCAATATAACGAATGTAAATGGATTAATGGATATCAGGGGCGGAGCAGGGCCAGCTTCTGGGGCACCAGCCCCAAATGTTTTCTCAAAAGCCCCAAGTCTCGATCCAATCTCAAAGATCAGTTCAATCTCAACAGTTCTGATCAGGACTGGAAAGAAATGTTCTTGTGTTGGCTTAATATTCAGTTCAGATGATTGAAAACCACATTTACTTGGCATTGTTGGAAATCCTTGATTTGCAATTTTTGCACCTAGATTATTATGGGATGTTTTCAGATGTATCAGATAAACATTCATTCTCTGAACTCTACTCCAGCAAAGTAAAACAAAATTAGGTGTCAAGATTAGTAATGCTGTTTATGTCAAATTCCTACCAGTGTTGTGTGAGACTGTGCTAAAAGAGCGTGTTCATTGAATGTGCTCATATTTCTAGTGAATGGTGAACTGAACGCAACAGTTTGCAACTTATTAAGTTGAACGTTACCGTTTTACGGCATCTGGCACACTGACACCAAAGAAGCCAGTTCCAGTTAATAATGATATTTTTACAAACAAATCAGGAAGTTACAGAAGCCAACAGCAAAATATCTCACATAGATATGCACATTGTGCCCACTGTGTCTTTAAAAAGAAGTTAGAATGTCAGCCACATCTGCAACGAACTTTAAACTACATGTCAAGTGGAAGCATCTGACCAGTCCTGGGATTTATCTGCAAGTCAATGATGATCACAAGATTTTATTTTGTTTAAATAAACCGAACACATGAACATGAACTAGTTCATTTTTTGAGAAAGTCAGCTTGGTCCAAAATTCAGTTGTGAACTCTTAATGTGAACTTGTTAATTTCAATCTGTTTGAGCTGAACATTGAGCTGAATGTGCACAACCCTGATTCCTACCCTACCTCTGTAATGTAGCTTAAAAATAGTAACATTTGAAAAAAAATTGCCTCTTTTTAGGTGGTCTTAAGTCTTTAACATGGGAATCTTTGGTATCTCTGACATCCATTGTTTGTTGTGAACGTGGCACAAAGTCTGAGAAACTTACCTCTGATGATCTCTGATGCCATTACAGTTACCTCAGGTGGTCATAGAGACTACAATTTTATAACAAAACACAAAACTGGGGGCATAAAGTTTATATTATGTGAGCAAGATAGGCAGATCCTGTTGAGTTGCATTATAGGAACTGTGGGATCCAGTGTTTCTAGGGACCAAAACCCAAGATATTTTGGTCTCTGATTTTGACCATTCTTAAGGAGTCTCTTGCAAGTCCCATAACTTTAAAAAGTGCAGAGCTAAATCACCGAATTGCCCCTTTAATAGTGTTGCGATATGGTGCCAGCAGTGTGAGTGGTTAAGTCGGTGTTAACCATGTAAAAACAGTCAAATTTAGTCAAAACAGCAGCATCTCCTCTACAAATTAGAGTGTACCTACTCATGTTACAGGCAGCTTTTTACAAACTCCAGCTTTGGCCTTTAGTTGCACGTACATGGACTTGTGAGCACTAAATGATGTCATGCGGCGGCTAACCCTTGAACAAGTTTAGTCTCTGGACAGCCTCCACTTGAAGTGAGCGAGTGAGGCGGGGGTGGAGTGGGTTTAGATATCAGTCGCCAAACACTCTTCCTCCTCTCTGCTTCCTTTCCATGTTGGCATGTCTCAGATATGAATGCAGAAAAGTTTGTGCGCTCTAATAACTTCACTGTGTCGATGGATTATCTCTGGGTTGTGTAAAAGTCCAACTGTCCTGTCCTCTGACTGACCAGTGTCTGAGGACGCTGTCTGATGTGTGGGCTGATATGCTGCCGCTGTATTATTGGTCACGCAGCCTGTCTGTCTCTCCTTAGGAGTGCCTGAGCCACCTAACTACCCGCTCAGTCCTCGTATTGTTGTGTTTGGTACGTAACTGTCTGTGCATGTGTTTGCATGGGTTTCATTGTGTCTGCCAGTGCGTCATTTACTTAACTTTTTTGTGTCTAACATCTGGTGTGTTTTCATCTTTATCTACATTGCATGGTTTTTGAATCCACTTATTAACTCGTTTTTCTTTTTATGTCCATTTGATGCTTCATAAACAAACTCATAACACCATCAGGGACATTCATAAAGATATATAGATACATTATGGGGAGTTAACTGTCTTTTATTCTCATCAAAGAAGTTGATAAAAGCTGAGTTGGATTGTAAAACGTCATGCTGTTATATCAGTTTCTTTTCCCTCCCTCCTCTTTAGACGCCCTCCTCGCTGATCTGGAGAACACTGGCTCTCCTCTAGCTCGGTGTCCTGTCCTGCTCACCTCTGACCCTCCGAAAAATGCTGACCCTGCAACCCAGGAGCCTGCCCAGGCCAGGCCACCACCACCCGCCTATACCCCACAGCAGGTAGACAACTAGCTCCAAGGAATGGAGCTAAACACTCTGACATTCTGAACTTTGGGTACAAATGATCTCTGTGAATTCATGCTGCTTTTGTGACAAATTTACCAATAATCTTGATCTGTTTTGTCTCTCAGACGGTTTCTGCTGCCATGAAATCTTCCCAGAACTCCAACCCAGACAAATTATACAGGTAACTTTCCTGATGTTTGATTTTTTCCACACTATTTACATTTGTCAGATAATCTTTGACCTAATAAGCAGAGCAGTGTATCATCTGTATAGAATACATTGCTTACCTTTGTTCCACTCCTTCATTCACTATATATATATGTAGGGCTGGGCGATATATCAATATTATATTGATATCATGAAATGAGACTAGATGCTGTCTTAGATTTTGGGTATCTTGATATAATAAATGTTGTCCTTTACTGGTTTTAAATACTGCATTACAGAAAAGTGATGTAATTTTCTGAGCTCACCAGACTGTTCTAGCTGGTCTATTATTTGCCTTTACGCACTCAGTGATAATATACAAATGCTAAACAAATTTTAGCCTCATGTCACCTGCACGAAAATGGCTGCTGGAGGTTTTTTTTTTTAAGTATTTAGGAAGGCAACTAACTGCTTACTTGGTTCGTAGTAAAGAACCTGCACTCATATGGTGCCTTTCTAGTCATCTGACCACTCAAAGTCCTTTTTACCACACAAGATGCCACCTGCTACTCAGTTTTTAACACACTCACACACTGATGGAACAGCCATCGGGAGCAATTTGGGGTTCAGTATCCTGCTCAAGGATACTTTGACATGCAGGCTGGAGGAGCCGGGGATCAAACCGCTGATCTTCCAATTAGTGGATGACCTGCTCTACCTGCTCTACCTCTACCTCTGAGCCAAAGCCGCCCCTCTGAGTACAACTGATAACTGGAATAATGGAGGGATTATGAGACAATGGGCCCCTGGGTGCAGATATACAAAAGGCCCCACCACCTCTCCTACATAGGAGCAAGACAGATTTTGTGGTGGTTTTGCCTCTTTTTTTGTTTTTGCTGTATATCTTTGTAGTTGTAATGCATCTGTTTGTGGTTTTGCATTTCTTTGAGGTCATTTTGTGCCTTTTTTGGTTGATTTGTGTCACTTTGTATTCATTTGGAGTATCTGTGAGACTCTTTAAGTCTCTTTTTGCCTATTTTTGTCATTGTTTTGCCCCTTTGAGGTTTCCTTTGCAACTCTTTGTGGACATTTTGAGTGTCTTGGCTGGTACGTTTTTATCTGAGTGATATTTTGCAGGTGCAAAGCCAGTAATCCATTCATAGCTGGACTCAAGTAATGTGAACGTGGTAAAACGGAGGCTTTGTGCTCTGAACCAGCGTGATTCAAGACAGCAACACTCTTTGGTATTTTCCATACTGTCCCGACAGCGCATTGCAGCTTCACTCTTTCCGTTGTTTACTTAAATTGTTTGGAGCATTTTGGTAAAAAGCAACCAAACAAAATAGCGTACTCAAGTTCCAAATACAGATGATCAGGACCTAGTATGTAGTCCTATGGCTTCGAAATCTCACCGTGTAAATATTTTGTGAAAGCACCAATAGTCAGCCATACAACATTGGGGCAATGTCGATAGTGAGGTATTTGGTAATAAATATCATGAGTTTCTCCATATCGCCCAGCCCTAATATACTGTGTGTGTATATATACGTGTAATTAAGTGGCCTTACAGTCTAATTGTCAGGCTGCGCATCTCTGTAAGTTGTGATGGAACTTGGTTCTTTAGTTTTTACATCAGAGACAAAGTGACTCATTTAAGTCTCTCATGGGGAAAATCTGCGTAAAGCTAATAAGGAACCACAGTTACGAAAAAAGTACTATTTTTTTTCCACATTTGTCACTTTGTCTGTTTTTGACAATGAGTGTGTTTGGACCTGAAACCATCACTACAGACAGATGAAAGTACTGAGCTGCTACATGACTCATTTACGAATGGACAAAGTTCAGGAGTCACTCTGAGTCATGACAAAGTGACCATGATGACGGATGTTTCAAAATCTGCCTGTCTCGCCTGTCTTACAGCACAGTGTGTAAACCGCGCTCTCCACGCACAGCGGATCCTCCTCCAGCCTTCTCCTCCTCCTCGCTGCTGGGAGGAGGTCTGAGTGAGCTGGATCATCTGCTTCAGGAGCTGAACGCCACCCAGTTCAACATCACAGGTTAGTGTGTGTGTGTGTTTTTATTAGGGCTGCTCCTGACTAAGAATTTTCCTATCGACCAATAGTCGTCATTTAGGCCCATTAGTCGACTAGTCCCCCGCATGTTTACAATATTAATTTAATTATTAAATGATATATTTTGTGCGGGGCAACACAATGGTTTGAGTTGAAGGTGTGAGAAAGAATAGTATCAGTAACATTGTTAACACTGTGCTACATTACAGAGAAATACAAACCGTACTAATGAACCTTCATTAATATAGGCCTATATTTTATCTACAAGTGCACGTCACACACTGAGCGAGCCGCCTGTTAATGACACTGTGGGCTAATGGGCATGTAGCTACTTCCATGTTTCAGATGATACGTCATGTTTGTAGTCGACCAATGTCGCAGGTACCAGCCCTGGAAATTAACGTGACTCCTGTCTGACTGCTGAGCGTGGCCACTTCCTGTGTCTGTCCTTTCAAATTAAATTCCCACATGGTCCAGTCATATAGGTTTTGATTTGTTTTGAGAAGGTGCAGCTCCTAATAAACGTTTTTGCGACTTAGCGACCAATGAAATCTTGCCGACTGATGACCTTTCTAGTCGACTAACGTTTGGTCGATTATTAGGGGGCAGCCCTAGTTTTTAAATTCTTGTGTTTAACTCTGATGTCAGTCTTTTTTTATATGTGACCTTGTTTTTGTCTTCAGATGAAATCCTGGCCCAGTTCCCTTCTTCTAAGAAAGATGAGAGGGACAAGATCAAGGATAAAGCCACGACCTCCTCCTCCAGGTACCAAATCTAATCAGTTTAGACAAATCTAACGAATTGGCAGAATTCCCGATATTCTAGTGAATGCAAAGTACTTCTTGTAGAGTTTCCACAAGCAGAAGAGCTACACAATTAAACTGAAGATCAAGAAATTCATTTAAAAATTATTATTTTTGAGCACCAATTTGTGCCTTTTTTGTCTCAGTTTTTTGTGTAAATGTCATGGATTTTGTCAAAATTAAAGTCCTCTGTCCCAGGACATTCTAAATATTGAGGGGGGTTATTGTCCCCTGTGTCCGTCCCCTTCACCCCCAACTCTGAAATCTACGCCTATGTGCAGGTGTTATACTTTCAAAGACAGACATCTTGTTGAAATTTTGTCAAAAATGTTAACAAAGCCCACTCTGTAAAGTTTTGGCCTGTATACATAAAAACTTTGTATTGTGTATTTTGTCGCTTTATTAAAACAAGGATTGTATGTTGTATTCCAGCTCTGCGAAGCCCTCAGCAACATCAGCCACACTGGAACTGGACAAACTGATGGCGTCTCTGTCAGACTTCAGAGTCCAGAGCACAGTAAGAGTCACACAACAGCATGAAAACGACCAAATCTAATTGTAATTGTGCTCAAAATGTGACCACAAGAACATGCTGTTTTTGTTCTACAATTCACTCCCAGCTGTTCAGGCTTTAACGCAGCTCAGGATGATTCATGGGTTCATGAAGACGTTCACTAGACATCACGATGACCTCACTGTTACTGTGTGGCCTGGCCACAGCACATGGCTCCTGGTATAAATCAGTCACCAGATAGGGCCTGAGGATGGAAATTAGTCTTGGTGGAGATATGCTCCAGCTTCAGAAATACTTTCAGTTATAGTAGGAAGTCAGAGATGTATCTACATTTGGTGTGGAACATAACATCCAGTCAGTCTCTTTTTCAGCGAGTCAGAGTGGGTGCATTTGAGCAAAGGAAGTAGTTCTGTCATTTTAAGCTTGTTTGGTTCCAGTCCAGCTGTGGGTTATAAACAAGTGTGAGCAGAGGTTATGGGAACAGTTTTTAAAAAGGAGCATTTCTCCACTCTGGACTATAATCACTATAATGTTCTATAATATACAGGCTACCTTGTTTTTAACCGTGCAGGCAGCGTGGCTCTCAGCGGGGCATGTCAGCCCCCCACTTTGACCCAGACTGAAGTATTTCAACAACTATAAGACACACTGTCATGATATTATGTACAGTTTTGTTTACAACCAAATACCAGCAAACTAATGACATTTCAAAATCAGTAATGGTTTAATGGATGTAAATTGACAGTGCACATTTGCCCCTAGGTATTATGTTGCAGCCTGTTTCGCTGCTGTGGCTGCAGCTGTATCCCGTAATACTGGACACACTTTACAAACTGTAAACTGTTTTCCTTCAAGGACTGTCCACACCAAGAGTAATAACTATAACAATAACTGTAAATATATTGTTTTAAAAGTTGTTCTAACTCAAGTGGTTGGCGGAGTCCACACCACAAGTATAACAACGACTGGTAAACGATATTGTTGGGATTACTTTCAGAGGAATTTAATGAATAATAGAAACACAGACAGCCAATCAAAATCCATTCAAATTAAATGCCAACACAGCTGGAGTGCGCAGCGTGGGCTTGGCACCACTGTTTACAGACTATTGCTGTTTGTTCTTGGTGAAAACAGCTCTTTACGGTCACTTTATTTTTACGGTGATTAATTTCAAACCAACTGCAGTCTAATGATTAACTCTTAAAGAACTTAAATCCCAAAGACAGATGTGCCATGTAGTATTTTCCTTTCTCTTCCTCCAGCCAGCTGCGCCCGTCAATCCAGTGGTGACAGCACCACAGCAGCCCGCCCCCCCAGCACAGCCCTCATCTGGCGGCTCACTGGACAGCATGCTGGGGCTGCTCCAGTCAGACCTGAGCCGACAAGGAGTTCAAACTTCCTCCAAAGGAAACTGTTCGGCTTGTCAAAAGCCAGTAGTGGGACAGGTGAGTTATCAGAGTCTATATAGATGTGCACAAAACTTTATTAATATTTGATAGCTCGTACATGTGACACATGTTCCAAGAGAGGATGTTGTTCCTTGATAAGCTCTTGACTGTTTCCTGTGCAGGTGGTAACAGCTCTTGGGAAGGTGTGGCACCCAGAGCACTTTGTGTGCACCGAGTGCGAGACAGAGTTAGGCAGTCGCAACTTCTTCGAGAAGGATGGACGGCCGTACTGCGAGTCGGACTACTTCACCCTCTTCTCCCCTCACTGCGCGCACTGCAACAAGCCCATCCTAAACGTGAGACACTTGGATGTTCGTGCGTCATATAACAGCTTTAACCTCCGCCTCCACCACCTGAAGCCATCTAACTGTTTATTCCTCTTGTCGTTCAGAAAATGGTCACCGCTCTGGATAAGAACTGGCACCCAGAGTGTTTCTGCTGCGTCAAGTGCAGTCGGGCGTTTGGAGAGGAAGGTAATGGGCGGCACACACTGTATCCTGTCTGGGTTCAACACGCAACTGTTAACAGTAAACGTCAACAGGGTCATTCTTACATACAGCCCTAAACAAACACTGCACAGCCTTCATTTTGAGGCTTTAATTTGTCTCAGTTTGTAATATCTACAAAGCTGTTTGTTGCTTTAAACAGCTACTCATGAAAACATTTAATCTGCATGGTTCTCAAAGGAGAGTTAATGTTCTGTTGTAAAAGCATCTCTGCTCTGCCAAGACTTCAGGGAAACACTAAATCTTTGACATGGAAATTGCCACATTTAAAACAGAACAAGCTCTGACACAAAAAACACTCACATCAGTAAAACCTTAAACGCTTACAAACAGATTACCGTTTTATGTTGCACAGAACCGTTTCACATGGAAAAGTTTCAGTGTTTTTTTCCCAGCATCACGCAGTGACTGTGTTAAACTGCGATTGTATCCTCTGCAGGTTTCCATGACCGTGAGGGCCAGCAGTACTGCCAGCAGTGCTTTTTGACTCTGTTTGCTTCCCGCTGTCAAGGCTGCAGCCAGCCCATCCTGGAAAACTACATCTCAGCTCTCAACTCTCTCTGGCACCCGCAGTGCTTCGTGTGTAGGGTGAGTGTTTCTCTGAGTTTATCCCTGTTGTGTTATGGCTGCAGTTCTTGTAGACCTATTGTCAGTAAGAGTTAGGTAGGTTAGAGAACTTAAAAGGACAGATAACCCCAAAAACACATATTTTCCCTTCTACATGAAGTTCTGTTTATTAATCTAGATTGTTTTGGTGTGAGTTGCAGAGTGTTGGAGATATCAGCCGTAGAGATGTCTGCCTTCTCTCCAATATAATGGAACTAGATGGCACTAAGCTTGTGGTGCTCAAAGTGCCAAAAAAACATCTGAAAAGTCAACAGCAATGTGCTCACCTAGCTTCACTAACCCTAGCTAATGTTCCAGCTCAGTCGAGGAGGACACCTTTAATGTTTAAAAGTCGCACTGTCATGAGCACCAGCCTCTCGTCCATGAGTAGATGCACACTTCCATCTGCGTGGCGATACGGTTGGCAGGTGTAGTTCAGTAGAAAGAAAATAGTTCCTTCATGAAACTGCTCACAACAAGGACTGTGGATTATTTTGAGTAACCAGGTCATGATTTCTGCAAAGAGACATTGCTGTTGAGTTTTTCAAATGTATTTGTTTGGTGCTTTGAGCACCACAAGCTGAGTGTCATCTAGTTCCATTATATTCTAGATGAGGCAGATATCTCTACAGCTGATATCTCCAACACTCCATCTAGATTGATAAATAGCACTACAGGTAAGAGGAAAAATATGGGATTGGACTAACTGGAGAGTACTGTCCCTTTAAAAGTACCCTGTGAATGAACGAAAGTTATATATTCACTCCGTGTCCTTATAAACGTGTTAAACTTTTTTTCTTTCTCATTGAACATTTGAAAAGTAGATTTTTTTAACATTTTTAAATTGTTGTTTTACATCTATGTTTACTTGCTAGTGGTTTTCGTCATTGATTTTGTTGGCACACTGTGCACATTACTTGGCATCACCACTTGCTGATCAGTGGATCGTCATATGAGTGCATGAGACAAACAAAACGAGAACCCACTGATTAAAAAAATTGCTCCATAGCACCACTAGAGGTCAAAAACTGCACAGCATACTTTTAAACAATGTATTCTCTGAGAATGGTTCATATGATATCCTACAAGTTTGCGCCTTGATGTTATGCCCTTAACTTACAGTTACATTTTTTTTTTTTTGAATATTTTATTTTCAGTTTTTCAATTTAACAACCAAAAAATAAATAAATAAATAAATAAATAAATAAAAATAAAAATAAAAAATACAAAAACATGATACAAACTCCTTCCCTATCCCACCCAACAAAAATAATTTTTAAAAAAATAAAATAAAATAAAACATAAAACGAGAGGCAAAAGAAAACACAAGCATTGTCTTGTACTGATGACCAAAGACCTGTTGAAATTACTAATCCTCCATGCTATCCATTATGGAAGTTGGTAAGGTATCTAAATAGGCCAAGTAGGGCTAGGACAGTTACATAATTAACGTGAACTTAGGGAGGCTAGGTTTAGGCAAAGAAACTTGGGGAGGACTCACCTCAAAATGACTTGAAGTTCACTCAAAGTTTACATGGATCTGAGCACGCAACATCAGCAGAAGGTCCTGGGGTAAAGTCCATTTTTATAGGGTTAGGGTTCGTCTGTTTTTTAGGACCCATCCATCACCCCAACTGCCTCCTTACAAGAGCTCAGGAGTGTTTCCTTGTTTACCGCCATCAGCGCATGTACACGTGATCGCAGCCTTTCAAAATATGTTGGATATGTACAAATTTGGGGGCACTGCTTTTGTAGGAAAACATATGAAAAAATTTGTGAGAACTGCCTGCTTTATATAATGAACTGTATTAAAATAATGGAGGTCGCAATTGTGACGTCACCCCCGTGGACTCAGTTTGACTGTCTTCAGACATGAAAAATGATTATTTACAATTACAAGAAAAGGAATTAAGTCTGCTCTACCGCAGTTACATGCTGGCCATCTGATCTTAACCTGTCACGTAAATTAATAGACCCAAATAACGTGACATTTTTTAATTCTGTTAGTACTCAGAAAATGAAACAAAGACTGGTTGGTGGCCTGTCAGAATTTCTTCTGTAGGGAGGTGGAGATGTGCTGTGGTAATCTGGATTTATGGCCTCAGTGTTTCTAAAAAATCTGTGCTACTGCGCTGCAAATGGGTCATGGGACATTAACCCACATCTGCTCCAGAGAAGCTGCTCAGTGACCAACAGATCAGACGGTGGTTGTGATGTGTTCATGTGTGTTACTGTGTGAGCAGGGCGTTCCTGCTCTCAGTAAAACTACCAAGAAAGAAAGGTTTTTTAAAAAAAATCAAAAACCCTAAAAATAAGTTGGGATTATGTCATGAGAAAGTTGCTGTTTCACATGACATCTGTATAATTACAGTTATATGAGTCAGGGCTTTCTGAGTCTCACTGCGTCTCTCTGTGTCTCTCCCCTGCAGGAGTGCTACAGCCCCTTTGTGAACGGCAGCTTCTTCGAACACGAAGGTCAGCCGCTGTGTGAGGCCCACTACCACCAGTCCCGCGGGAGCATGTGTCAGGCCTGCCAGCAGCCGATCCTGGGCCGCTGCGTCACCGCCATGGGGGCCAAATTCCACCCCCACCACCTCGTGTGTCACTTCTGCCTGAAGCCGCTGAGCAAAGGCTGCTTCAAGGAGCAGGAGAACAAGCCGTACTGCCACCCCTGCTTCATCAAACTGTTTGGTTGAGGACACAGCGGGACTTTGCCTCCCCCTCCTCCTCCGGGTCACCAAGTGAAGAAGCTGTATGACTCTGAGTTCTCAATTTGTTTGTTTTTGTACTGCGGGAATGAGGGTGGAGCTGGTCTCTTTCTTGGTTATAAGAAAATTTGAGCTGATAGAGGGAGGGGAATAAAAAGAAAATCATCCGACCTGATTAATTCCTGTGTATTTCACAGTAAAAGTGGACTGCAGTTTGACTGGCAGTGTGACATACAACTCTTGCATTAGTTAGACAGATACAAAATGATGCCAAATGTCATGTATGTGAATCTTTTACATACTGTATTGATTCAAATTGAATATTGAAAATTGAATTCTTTTGCCAAAGGTAGAAAATAAACAGTAAATTGAGAGCAGATTTACTGTTTCAGTGAAGGACTTGTACCGTTGTGCAAAAAAATCCCCTTTAATATATTTGCTTTATATTGCAAAAAGTATAAGTGCCACTGCAATTGCATTCATATATTGTCTGCTGACTGCTATATACTGTATGTTTTGTGTAAGCTCTCGTACGTTTAATGTCAGATATTTTTCATTATTCTCTCACCATTGCTCTATGCAATATGCCAAAAACAATTCCAAAGAATAAAATAAAGGAGAACACAACTTGTTATGGTGTTTCATGGGTGAATGAATCAAAGGATCGACTGTGACGTGTGAGGAGAGAGCGGAAATATGCTTATTTTTAATTAGAATTAAACCAAGCAACTTAATGTCAAGACTACACATCCCTTGAAATAAGAATGTGTGTCCCACTTTAACTCTTAAAAAAGAAGAATCATTTACCAAGGTTAGCCATGCTGCATTGATTGATTTTATGTATGAAGAAGACAAACAATTCAAGGGATAACATGTTAAGTGTAATCACTTATTACCAACCAGTCCCTTGTGTCAAACAGGACAGTGAATCACATGTAACAAAATCCCTACAACAATAATAATAATGATATAAAAACCCTAAGGTCACTCTACACATGAAAAATAACAGGAATGAACTTAAAAACCTGCCCTGACATTCTTTTCTTAACAATCTACACTGTATGTCCAAATCATTTACAACAAAAGCACTTTCACAATAATAAAAACACAATAATATAATAATTAAAAAGGACCTGGCTGACGTGACATATACACAAAATAAAATATTTGATAGTAGGGCAGAGACTTTATTTTGGAGAGGAGATACATCTTTTTGCAGATCAAAAATGTCTGTCTGAAAGAATGTGTATACCGCTACAGCTTTTGCGTGGAAAGTAGTAACTTACCAATATTCACTGACATTATTACTTATGATCTAAAGTATACACAGAATAAAATATTTAATAGCATGTCATTTGTGCATTACAGAGAGCAGATATCAGACGGTAACTGGGTCGTACCATGGAAACTGTTCAGATTGGCGCTGTGAAGATTTTTGATCATAGCCATCCATCCATCCATTTTCATCCACTTACCTGGGGTCAGGTCGTAGGGCCACCAGGCCAAGCAAAGCACCCCAGACATCCCTCTCCCCAGCAACACTTTCCAGCTCCTCCTGGTGGACCCCAAGGTGTTCCCAGGACAGATAAGATATGTAGTCCCTACAGCGTGTTCTGGGTCTGCCCCGGGGCCTCGTACCAGTGGGACGTGCCTGGAACACCTCCAGCGGGAGGCACCCAGGAGACATCCTGATCAGATGCCAGAACCACCTCAACTGACTCCTTTCGCTAGCCAAATGTAGAATTTTGTATTTCACAGCATGAAGAATATGTTAGACCTGCGAGCATGGGTGGATTGTGAGACAATGGGCCCCTGAGCACAGACATGCAAAAGGCCCCACCACCTCTTCTACTTTGGAGGAAGACACACATAGACATAGACAGGGCCAGAGCCAGAGCCAGAGCCAGAGTCTGTGCCTGGGTGTGGCGCTTGGGACGGGTTTGAGGGCGTTGTGGGTTGTGGGGTGACGGCTGGCCGCAGGCTCCTGATGCCCTCCAATAGAGCAGAGACCATGGTGGCATTGCTCTGGATAATGCTGTTGACCAGCCTTTCCTCCCTCTCCTCGCTCCTCTGTAGGTGCTGCCTCCAGGAGTTGGTAAACTCCTCCATCCTCTGGAAGAGCAGGTCGAAATCAGCCATGTTAGGTCGCGTACTCCCAGTTTGTTGTGATCTTGTCCCTACAGAAGTCATTTAGAGAAAAACTTTAGAATAAATACATAGGAGGAGGGGTGGCATGGTGATGTAGTGGCTAGCACTGTCGCCTCGCATTGAGATCTGCAGTCAGACTGTAAAAACAGGCAGCGCTGATTGAATATGAATCAAGATTCTGTTACTGCATTGCCTATTTCTCACTGCAGGTCTTTTCACAAACATATTTTAGTGTACTGTTTAGCTGTAAAATGACAAAGTTTGCTCCGGCTGGTGGGCGGTGCTTGGTGGTACTTTGGTTTCCAGCATGGCAGCTGGAACTTTCTCATTTAACAACTAAACAGTACACTAAAATATGTTTCTGTAAACATTTGAGGGGAGAAATATACAATGCAGTAGCAGTATCTTGGTTCATAATTGATCAGCACTACCCAGTTTGACTGCAGTCGGTACGCAGTGATTGGCATGATTGACAACTGCGTTTGAAACTCCTCTGATCGCTCTGATTGGCTATTTTCAGTGCACTGTGGTAGATAGTGTAGATTTGGCGGCACGGTGATGCAGTGGTTAGCATTGTCGCCTTACAGCAAGAGGGTTCCTGGTTCGAGCCCAGGTGCGGGAGCTCTTCTGTGTGGAATTTGCATGTGTCAGCGTTTCCTCCTGGTACTCCAGCTTCCTCCCACAGTCCAAAGACATGCAGGTTAATTAGTGACTCTAAATTGGCCGTAGGTGTGAATGTGAGTATGAATGGTTGTCTGTCTCTATGTGTCAGCCCTGTGATAGTCTGGTGACCTGTCCAGGGTGTACCCCGCCTCGTGCCCAATGTCAGCCGGGCTCCAGCCCCCTGCGACCCCTAACAGTTGCGAAGATGGATGGATGGATGTAGGACGAGCTGGTAACGTTATAAGCTCTCACATCTGCAGACTAGTGCAGGGATTGTCATGTGAATGGTGAATGTTTGTGTATGTTTTCTTGAAATTTGATATTTGCAAGAGTACATTAAAAAATGAGGACATGCTTAACGTAGCCAGATTATTGCATAACTCACCAGGTAAATCGATCGGGGGAGGGCTGGCAGGCCTTTCCAATTGTGGAGTACTGTTTCTGCTCCATTCTCTATCAGAGGCGGGAAAGGAAACAGAGTCCTCATCCTCTGATTTCGGCGCTAACAGCCCCTCCATTGGTTTCTCCTCCAAGTCCTCAACGCCAGCCACACTCTCTGCAGACAATATAAAATCAACGCTTAGCATCCAAACCACCTTATTTTATGTTATATCATTTATTTTAGCTTACATCATTGTGTATTAGCTAGCTAAACTCACCTGAGTGGACTCCAATGTCCACACCGTGGTCTGCTGCTGCAGACGTGGGCCTGTTTCCGAGCAGTTCCTCCAGTATGTCGGAAAAAGGACACACAACACGAGTGTGTCCACTTGTTTGATCTTTTTTCTTGGCGCTTTGGTAGTTTTGTTTGATGTGCTTCCACCGGACGCGGATCTGTTCTGCCGTCCTGATGAAACCGGCCTCCTTCAGTTGCTCAGAAACTTTTTTAAATAAAGCCGCGTTACGTGTTTTCCTACCATCCATGAACTTCAGAATGTTTTGCTCCTTTAGCTGTCGGAGCATGAATGCAGTTTCCTCGTCCGTCCAAAAGTACGTCTTCTGCTTCTCGGTCGTCATGGTGTTTGTTTGTTTGTTTGTTTGTTTGTTTGTTGTGGAGTTACTACAGTGCTAACACACCTAGATAATTTGATTGAAAATCAGACTATTCCAGCACGTATCAGCTTAGTCCGACTGGAGTCGGACTCGGCGTTCTGCGCATGCTCCACCCTTTCTTTCGCGGGCTTTCACCCGGAAGAAGAAGGAGACGACGTAGCAGTGCAGTAACTTCCGGAAACACGAACAACAATCACCATGGCGACTGAGAAACACAAGGCGCACTTCTGGATTAACGAGGAAACTACATTCATGCTCCGACAGCTAAAGGAGCTAAACATTTGGAAATTCATGGCTGGTAGGAAAACGTGAAAAGCGGATTTATTAAAAAAAAAAAAAAAAAAAAAAAAAAAAAAAAAGTCAACCGGAAGTAGATCAATAGCACCATATATTGAAAAGGACACAGCGCCGCCCAGCGGGGCGGAGTCAGACGTACTGGTCAGAAATTCGATTTTCTTTTTTACATGTATACTCACACAAGATGAGAAGTCCGCATTGACAGACTTTGTGGTGGTTTTGTAATTTTGTAAAAAAAATTTTTTGTAATTTTGTATGTGGTTATTTGGTGTCTCCTTGTGGTTGGTTTGATCCACTTTTGTAGTTATTTGTATATCTCTGCAGTTTCTTTGCCTCTCCCCATGGACATTTTGAGTCTAATTTGAGTGACATTTTGCAGGTGAAGGCCAGAGGGGCCCCAGACCTATTGGGCTCCTGGGCCTGTGCCCAATAGGTCTGTTCAGTCATCCATCCATGTGTATTTTGCAAGCTTAAGTACCCATTTTATCCAGATATCAGCCTGTGACAGGGTGAAACGTGACAGGGTGGGAATATTCAAAGTAGCCTAATACGGCCAAAATTCTCTCAGTGATCAAAGTTAACACCACACTTAGTATGCTGCTAAATGAAACATCCCATGTTTTATACAAATACAGTTTGAAATTATCTTTAGAAATTAGTTTTGGCCGTGTTTATTGCATGGCAATGTAAAATATGTCATGCTTAACAGAGAAGATTTTGAAAGAAGAATGTACCAAAAAATGTCCTCAAAGAAAATCACAGCCCACCAGCCTTTGAATTAGTCTTCTTCAGACTCTTAAATAATGCAACAATGTCTTCTTAGTGATGCAAGCCAATAATCATATATTGGAGAGGACTGGATTGAAGAGGAATCCATTGTTTGACTGCTGTGTGTTGGTACAACCAACTCCTGTCTTTCCATTTCAATACTTTCAAGATTAAAAAGTGAAAAACTAGAATGTAATATGACTGTTAAAGTGTCAGTTATCTATGCTGCGTGCATGTGTGCTTTATGTATTCATTTATTTATGTACTTTCTCATGGCTACAGCCTCGTACTGATGTGACGTCACTGACAGGAACAGTACAGTATTTATGTTCAGAAATACACTAGCGTGACCATGGATGGATTATGAGACAAAAGGCCCCAGGGCACAGACATGCAGAAGGCCCCACCACCTCTCATACAGGAGTAAGACACACTGACCGTGGTGGTTTTGCTTCCATTTAAAAAGAAATGATTTTTTTTTTTTTTTTTTTTCATCTTTTTGTGATTTTTGTGTCCCTTTGTGGTAATTCAGTGAGGGGTTTCAGGGGGAGGGGGGTTATGTGTGGTTGTATACTTCATTTTTGTAATTATTTAATGTCTCTTAGCAGCTGATTTGCATCTCTTTTTTTGTTATTTTGAGTCTCTTTCTGGTCAGTATGTGTTAATTTGAGTGACATTTTGCAGGTGAAGGTCAGGGGAGGAGCCCTGACATTTTGGGGTCCTGCGCCTGTGCCAAGTGGGCCGACTCTGTAATTCTAATCCGTGTGTGCGACGGGGTGGAACATAAATCTAACGGTTGTCTGTCTCTATATGTCAGCCTTGTGATAGTCTGGCGACCAGTGCCCAATGTCAGCTGATAAGTCGTCTCCTTGTGGTTAGTTTTATCCATTTTTGTAGTTGTTTATCTTTGCAGTTTCTTTGCATCTCCTTGTGGTCTTTTTGAGTCTATCCCTGGTTGGTACATGCTAATTTGAGTGACATTTTGCAAGTGAAGGCCAGAGGGGCCCCAGACCTATTGGGCTCCTGGGCCTGTGCCCAATAGGTCTGTTCAGTGGTCCATCCATGTGTATTTTGCAAACTGATGTACTCATTTTACCTTGTAATTCCAATTTAGCACTAAATAAAAAACTAAAAAAATAAAAATTGCTATTTTATCATTTAATTTTATTTTACTTCTTGCCAGTAGCTTAATAAGTGTCTTCAGCTACTGAAAACAATATTGACGGTTTCACACTGCCTCGTTTTTCCCCTTTAAAAAGTCAGAGACCCTCACCACAGCTTTTTAAATATAACCATTTTGATGTACACCTCTTTGACCACTAGATGTCACTGTTGGCTCACAGTGAGCACGAGCACAGCTCTTTAAAAATCAATACCTGCGTCCTGAATGTGTCCAGGTTTTTAGACCACTTTAAAACTCTTTTATAAATTCCTAATCAATTAAAATATTTATAGACTTTAAAGGAACAGTAGAGGTGAGCTGACATCTACGTGTTGACGTGTGCATGGCGCGCCGCCCCGCTGCTGCTGCTGCGCACAGGTGAGTTCATTTAAAAGTTAATGAGCCTCCTTCACTGTCTGACGAGAGACAGCAGGTAACTGTGAAGGAAAGAAAGTCACCGTGACCTGCTGGCGTCAAGTGTAAAAATACATACACAATGAGTGATTCAGAACAGCAACAAGTAAGTCAGAGTGATGTGGCTGCTTTTTAATGTGTGTATATTGTTTTATTAGTCGAGCTGCAGGTGTAAATTTGGGGTGCACACTGTGTGCTAACAAGCTAATCAGGTGCATGCTAGTTCAGTAATGGCTGTGGAAATGTGAAGAAGTGAGATACAGTGATTTTACAGACTAAAGTTACCATTTCCTCTCAGTGTCTCTTGGCTTATTTGATATATTTGAACCCCACAGGAGGCTAAGAAGGTGTCTGAGCCTCAGTGGCCTGAGAATGGAGAGGAGTGGAGTGATGGAGAGGAGGGGACCAACATGGACTGTGGGCTCCTGCAGGCCATGGCTGAGGAAGATGAGGAGATAAATGTCTACAATGAGGAGACGTTTGGAATGGGTGTGTAGCTGGGAAGAATAAAATAAAATCCTGTTTTTTGTCCTCAGATGGGGCAGCAGGTGTACTGATGACAGGCTGTTTCTACACTGTAAAAATGGGAAATACACTAATTTACTTTCTTGTAGCCATTCAAAAGAGATGAAGGTTTCCCTCCCTTTTACTACATGTATCTGTACTGCAGATCTCGATGCTCATGGGACCACAGAGGACCCCAGCAGCGGTCTCCTCCAGTTTGGAGAGCCGCCACCTCCGCTCCCAACACCAACACAACCACCTCCACCGCCACCTTTACCAGACCCCAAACCATCATCCCGCCACAGCTCCCCCTCCCCTCCCAGACAGAGGCCACAGTATCTGCCCCGGGGTCCCCCAGGGCAGCGTGGCAGAGGCAGGGGACAGAGAGGAGGGCTGGGCCGGGGCCAGATGTTTGAAGACCCAGCTGTGATGAGGATAGTGGAGGGGCGACCGAGCCTCAAGGTGATGCAGGTTAATTTATTGTCTGGAATATGACAGCTCAGCTCACAGCTGCTTGTCTTCATGATGATCTGTTTTTGGTTTCAAGACTCTTGACAGTGCCATAGTGGACTGTGGGAATGCCGTGATGTACCAGAGGACCTTTGAGGATGATGTAAGTGCCAGCTTTTGTTGTTTTCTTACACATTTGCTAAGTTTCCTTACCTTGTTTCTTTTTTAGTACATGTCGCCCTCTTCTCGAAAGACTAGAAGAATCTCAGGATCAATACTTCAGGTTAAGATCACTAACAACACACATTACCATCTGTATAATAGTGGTGACTTTAACAAACAGCTGTCTTATGTTGTTCTGTTTCTTAGGACAGTGCCATAGTGTGTGTGATTGATGGTCACAGAGGCAGAGGTCAGCACCTACCCTCCAACTTCCTGGATGTGCCATATCCTGTCTCTTCCTTCAGGGGCAGGAGAGGGGAACACAGAGGATCGTACTCCAGGAGACAGTTTGGCCACAGAGGCCCCTCTCAGGTGGAGGAAACATTTTACCAGATAGTCTTTTCTTTTTAAGGAATAGCTGGACATTTATGGTTTAGGGTTGAGGTTTGGATGAGAAGATTGATGCCTCTCATGTCCGTGCAGTTTAATATGAAGCTGTAAAGCTCGCTTATTGACATGTTTTCTGTGTGTTTGCTTTTTGTTAGGGATTTTAAAAAGGACAGTAGCTGTGTCTCAGTTCAAGATGCACTGCGCGCTGCTGGCAACTATATATTAAGTTAACTGACAGTTGTTAACTAGCTAACAGTGAAATGTTTTTAACGTTACTATAAGCTGAAAGCACACAGCTTAAACAACCTTAAGTTAATTAGTTTATCTGAAAACAGTTGTCCATCAGCCTGACACATATCAAACGCCAGTGTCTCCGGCAGTGAATCATCTCCTCAAGTATTAAATAAAATATATAAATAATAACAATCTCTGGGTCCATGATTTAGGGCTAACTAACTTACTAGCTTACTCGTTCTTTCTACAAGCGCAGCTGGTTGCTAGGTAACAGTAGCACCAACGGGTCGGGGCGAGAACAACTAGTGATGCAACCAGAAAATCCTCCGCCGCACAGTCCCATTTTTGAGACTGTTCAGTTTGGCTGATGTGGTCCTCAAACGACGTGGCCAACTTTGACCGCGTCCTCCAAAGGCTGCAGCCAGTGACTTCTTAGAGTTTAATTTTCACTGTGAGGTTGACAGGTAACTAGTGGAGATGCCACAAATCACTGCCAAAAAACAGCCCAGTACTTAGGGGATATCTTTGGTGTTTTGCAACCTGGATCCTGTTTACCATATTTTTGTGTCTAAGTTGATAATCAAAGGCAAAGCATTGCTGCTGGCAGCTGTGAAACAGGCATATCTGGAGTGTCTGTGTTCATTAGCTGAAAGTGTTTGTTTTCGCCACTTACAGCCTCAGACTGTTTTAAGTGTCTGACAACATTATGAAGATGATCCCTACAGAGACAGACCTTTAGTTAAATAGTAAGATCCTTTTTGTTTAACCAGAAACAGCCCTGAAATCGTTTTCACCAAAGCCACCAGACTCCATTTTGATGATGGCAATTTGGGGTTGTTTCTGGTTAAACAGAAAGGATCTTAGTCTTCAACAAAAAGGTCTATTTCTGTAGGGATCCTTTCCCTGATGTTATACACAAATAAAAAATAATCTGAGCCTGTCAGTGGCAAAAACAAGCACTTTAAGAGGACACAAATTATCGGTGCACAATTGTTCCAAGTGGTTATATTGCAGCTGTTTTGCTTCTGCCGACTGCAGTGCTTTCACTCAGTACTGAACCAGATTCAAAACTGTTGTTCTCATCAGTCTTATTAGGAACAAAAACAAGGGAAAATGGGCTCCAGTGAAAAGGATCAAGGTTAGTCCTTCAGTGCCAGATTATTTCTTGGCTGAGTGCAGTGATTTATGATGTCTCCACGGGTTGCCTGGCAATCTGAAGCTCTAGGAAGTCACTGTCATTTTCACACTTTGCTTTTTGTATGAATTAGTCCCCTCCATGTTGTAGTTTTATGAGGATAAAACCCCAATTTGTCGGGTTTTTTACAGATTAAATAAAAAAGGGATAACGTGTTAATTATTGAGCTTTAGAAGTGCTGGCAGGCAGATGTTGTTACTTGTGGACTGAGCTAGGCTAAATATTTTCCCCTGTTTCAGGTGTTTATGCTAAGCTAACCAGCTGCTGTCTCCATCTACACATTTACTCCACAGACATGGGAGTAGTATCCATTTTCTCGTCTAAATATCTTACACAAAGTAAATGTTCTTTCTAAAATGTTGAACTGTTCCTTTAAACACATTGTCAGGTGTTGTCTGTCACATTTGTCGCTGAATCTTAGTTTTCCTTGCAGATGCATCCATCCATGATACCAGGATCGCCCATCTTCTCACGCCAGCCGCTGACCCCACGGCAGCATTTCAATCAGGTTTATTCAATAATGAATTACATCTGTTCTGATGCATTAAAGCCAGCAGCAAACATTTACAAAGAGCTGAGTAAATCTACGTGTGTCTGTTCTGATGACGTTTATTTTTGCTGCCCCTCCTCTCCTCAGTCTCTGACTCCTAAGATGATGCAGCTTCGCTTTGGTGCCAACTCGCCAAGGCCGTCCCCCTTTTACAGCCCCTCGTCTAATCCAGTGCAGCGCTTCAGGTGTGTCACGATCTCGTGTATCTCTCAGAAATGTTTGCTTTGTGGCCTGAAATATTTGTCAGTGAAGTTTGAGCTTCAGGCATATTTATGACTTGGCGGTCTTGGTCATCCCTCATGAGTATATTAAACTCTCTCCATTGACCTCACATTCATAAATTTTATACAACCCCTGGCATTAATATGTGTATTCACGAGGTACAGTTGGAAGAAACGATAGCTCTACCTTCTGGAGATAAAAGATGCAGCTGTACATCCCTAAGACAGATTCTTTATGTAAAGGATAAAGCTGATTTTACTGGAGGCCTAAACGTAACCTGATTGTAGATCTGTTTTTTTTTGTTGTTTTTTAACAGCTTTGGTATTTTCGATACTGTTGAATGTATAATTAACAAAGACTGCATTGTTCTCATTAAGTATCAAAGTATCTTTTGACGACCATAGTACACTAAGCTTCTCAAAGTGCAAGTGAACAATGAAGATAGATAGAAAGATAGAAACATCTAAGCCAGTGGTTCCCAACTGGTCCAGCCACGTGGTCCAGATTTCTCCTTAGTCATTAGTTCAAGGTCCACACAGTTAAATATATTCAGCGTCATACTTCCATTTGAACATGCTGTCGAGCTAGTTTGCTGTCTCTGTTAAGCAGCTGTTGGTTATTCAGTCACTCTACAGCAGGAAACTGGCACTTCAAAATAAGAGCTCTGTGCTGGAAATTCACCATACTTAAAATTAGTGTTTTTTACTCTGTCACTTATGGGCGATTCAGAAAGGACCTGCGACCCACCAGTTGGGAACCACTGATCTGAGCAACCACAACCTCAGTGGCCAGCAGAAGAATACCTGCTCTCAGCTGTGCAACTGATGCTCTTTGGCTTCTAGATAAACCAAATGTTGCATATGGTTCAGGGCCGAACATCTGTTTATGTATTCACATTTGTTCTTAATTTAGACATTGACAGAATGTTTTCAAACCATCTCTCTTCACATCTCAGCAGCTGTTAACGCTAAAGCCTGAGTTATTCCTGGAAATATAAATCATATCCACCTCCTCAAAGACTGAGCAAAGCTTTTTTGACCATGGAGAACTGAATAATTTACTCCACATAAATACCTTCTTATTTATTCTATTCCCCGCCATTTTGATTAGACAGTGCCGCAGTCGGATCATTTCACATTTTATTTGCACTGAATCCTTTAACTAGGAGCAAATCTATGAACCCTCAGAAAACATCACATGGCTGTATACATGTAGCTGAGCACACTGTGTAATTAACGTAGAGGTGTTAAATGTACCCACAGGTACCCAGGTCCAGTCACACAGCTCCACCCTCAACATAAAAGACTCCTCAGTCAAAAACAACGCATATTCCAGAGGTTGGTGCCACATCACTTAACAAAGAACTTGTGTTCATATTCAGTGTGTTGTCAGAAAGGAATAGGCTTAATAAAAGAACAATACATCCTGTCAGTAGAAAACCAGAGGGCTGGGATCCTTACTGTAATCTGATGACGACCAAAGAGAAGGAGTGGATCACCAGGCTGCAGATGATTCAGCTGCAAAGTGAGAATCCGTACCACGAGGACTACTATTACCAGGTATGATGTCTGTGCTCCTGTGTCGTCTTTATTTATTGTCACTTTTCAGACAAATTACCAACTTTTGCTTATTGTGAGTGATTTCTGTGTATGGAAAGCCAATTGTAGAGTACATGACCACAGACTGTGGTCTGTGACTGTGGTATTTTAACTTTGTCACAGGAGTACTATCGGCGAATAGAAGCGAAGATGGCAGAGGAGGAGCTGGGCATCAGGGGCAAGAGGGAGCCGCCCAAGCTCACCACACCTTACGTCACGAAAACGGACACTTACACACCAGGTTTTTCTCTTGTCGCCTTTTCTTTCTATTAGACCTCATGATATCGCCCAGAAAGGTTCCTTTTGTGAAACCAAGTGTGTAATTTCCACTCATGTCTGTCCTTCTCATTTTTATGTTTCTGTCTCTTGAACATTTTTCTCTAACTGACCGGCCACCACAGCGCAGATGAGAGAAGATATGAGTTGATGAAATGTTGATACACTCATCTGAGTCACCTTCAGTTGATACCACACGCTCAAAGCCATAAGCTTTAGGATAACTAAAGTATTTTTTTTAACCTGGAGCCTATCTTTCCATGTCTTTGTTTCTAATTGACTAATGGAGACAACACTTTATGAAACTCATTGTACATTGAGAGAGAACGCTGCAGCTGCGAATAATTACGCACCGTCAATTTACGTCCACTAACAGTGCTTGTTTTTTGCCACTGACAAGCTCAGATTATTATTCTAAGTGTCAAAATTCTGTAAAGAATTCATCAGAAATAAACATTTTTGTTAAAGAGTAAGATTATTTTTGTTCAACTAGAAACAGACCTGAAATCGTGGTCACCAAATTCACCTGAATCCATTGAAATAAACAGAAATTTTACCATTGTGAAATACACTTCAATAAAAGTCGACAAAAAGAACAAAACTTAGAACAACCTTCTTGGTTTGTTTTTCCACTGTGCCAACAATGTACAACAAATATGCTGAGTCTACACATGCTAAAAACTGCTGTTATTTAAATGGAGTCTGCTGAGTTTGCCGACAGTTTCTGCTTTAACAAAAAGGATCTTTACTCTTAAACAAAATTTTATTTCTGAGGGATCCTTCAATAATGTTGTCAGACACTTAAAATAACAATCTGAGCCTGTTGGTGGCAAAAACATGCACTTTTAATGGACGTTAACTGACGATGCACAAACGCCCCGAGTGTTATATTGCAGCCTGTTTTGCGGCTGCCAGCTGCAGCGCTCTTACTGGACCAATTTCAGAAATGGTTTTTCCCATTCATCACTAAGACACAAAAAACATGGTAAAATAGAGTTAGTTAGCTCAGTTTTGCCTCTCTGGCTACAGACAGGTTGTTGGGGCTGTATGTAGTGTGTATTTTCATGCACATGTTGGTGAAGCTTCTCAGTCATCCAGGTCATTGTAATCCTCAGTGCTATAACGTAGGCAGCTTCCAGAAATCTAGATCTCACATGTGACCTCAACGACTCTGTTAGGGTTCACACCCACATGGAGTTTAAAGCCTGCAACTCTGCACCAGTCAGTCAGAGCTGAGGGCGCCTCTCGGATGGGAGGAGAAATGTCTACAATATAGCACATAGTATTTTAATGCACAGTTAATATTGTCCTTAAAAGATGCCTTAAAACTGTTTTTTATTTTTTTTATTATTTTATTGACTTCATTGTGTACCTCCACTTCTGAAACCAAACCCACACTGTTAGGTGAAAGAGTAATGCATCATCTATACCTACTCTTTGTTCTTCTAGTCGTGCACATCGAAGGCTCTCTGGGTCAAGTCGCTGTGTCCACATGTTACTCTCCTCGCCGTGCCATCAGTGCAGTTCATGCCGTCCAAGCTCAGGGTCCACTTGAGGTGAATGTGTTTTTGAGACAACTTCTGAAGTGCATTGATCTGCCCTCCCTCATACTGACACTTATTTCCACCTTACAGGAGCAGAAAGACACCAGACAACAGCGGTTAGAGGTCCTCAGCAAAATAGAAAAGGTACCTGCCGAGCACTTGTTTTGATGAGATGCGTTTTATTTACCTTAACCAACACCCTGACACTCCTGCTCTGCCCCGCAGTTGTTCATGGTTCTGTTGGAGGTGGAGGAGACGGAGAGGATGAAAACCACCGTCTTATCTGAAGCAGAGGATGAAAGGGTGAAGGAGAAGACGCAGGAGAAAGTGGCGCACATCTACTCCCAGCTGCAACATCACAGTCCCCAGTGAGTTATATACACACCTCGCCACGTAGGAGAAGTGATGCATGTTGTGTAAATATTGCTGATAAAAAGGGGATACATTTACATTATATTAAATGAATAGAGTTAACATTTTCTGAATTTGGTCAATGAATCCTCCCAAATGTTTTAATGTAGAGATTCAGGCGTGGAGTTTCTTCCTTTCCTGCTGGTCTCAAAGGGCAAAACGCTAATCGCCCGTCTGCTCCCGTTCCTGAAACATGATTCTGCACGGAAAATCCTGAGCGTTGTAACCTCTAACCTTCCTACGCTGATGAGCAGAGATGCAGAAGAGGTGAGGGAATATACTCTGTTTAGCTCAGCTGAGCAAAGACTCAGTTGTGGTTGAAAACACAGACGTTTGAACTTACATAATTTTGCTACACATGCTGTTCAAAAGCTCAAGAATGAACTTCCATCCTTAAAACCTCCTTTGTTTTGTTGTGAAGCGATTTCAAGGAAATTAAAGTGTTTTTGGTAATGTGAGATTATTGGGATTAATCTTTATCATTGTCCTCATATCCTCTTTTTAGGCCCTTCCAGTGCTCTACCCTCCTCTTCGAAATGTGATTGGAGGGCTGACGTTCAGTCAGCTAATTTGCGTCCTCAAAGATCTGACATCATCTGAGTCATTGACAACATACGAGTCCCTCACGCTGGCATGTCAGAACAAGGTCTGTCCTTTCTGTTGCTCATTGGCTTTTATTTAAACGTCTTCACAACCGGACATGTTCAATCCAGCAGGATCTGAAACTGGGGAGAATTTAACATCAGCAACCAAGATTACCTGTTTCTCTGACGTTAGCAGTTAGCATGTAGCTACATGTAGCAGTGTATGTAATGTAAACACTTGCATTACATTATTATATATGTGATGGAAAATATTGGAAAACCATAATAGGCTTCTTTAATGCCATTTTGCATTGAACTTGGTGACCTTTTTTCTCTTTCATTTCCCTTCAGTTTGGGCTGTCCTTGCTGTACGCGCTTCTGTCCCAAGGAGAGAAGCTGCTGTCCTCAGGCGTCCCTCTGGAGCCCAGCATCGGCGACTTTGAGACCTGGTGGGGATTTTAAGGCTGTTATTTCATGACAGGAGACAATTTTAACTTCCTTATAAGATCCTGACATCAGTGTTCCTGTTGTCTTGTAGGACTGACACAATATTCCAGGTGGCGGGACAGCTGTCCCAGTGCTCACTGGTGGAGCCGCTCCTCCTGCCCTCAAACCTGCTCACCCTCTTCTGTCGTTACCTGGACAAGCGCACGGTGCATCAGCTGAAAAGCAACATGGAGTAAGTCTCTTTTTACATGTTTTGATACAAGAGGAGGAGATTTCCACTCTGTATGAATATAAAATATGTACCGGGTGAATGATTATTACTCAGTATCTTTGTTTAGGTCTGCAACCGGATTCCTGGCTCTTCCATCTTAAGGTGGACGTAAAATAATGACACGTTCGGCTAATGACCAGGTTGTGATGAGCACTAGAGTTAAAGGAGCAGACGCACAGCTCTGACAATAATTCCTCAGTGTTCATTCATAACAGAAGAATGTAATGTACAAAATGCTTTCATTTCTTTTCCTCCTCCCCCTTAACCCTTCACATTTTTTCACACTCAGACTGTTTCCCTTTTTTATTTCCTTTATCTGAACATTTTACTTTCCTCCCTCTTGGTCTCCAGTACGTCACATCAGTGCAAGTTATTCTGAAATTACTTATCCAAAAGTTTTTTTGTTGTTTATTTTAACCTTCCATAACAAGCGTTGCCATCATTTCATGAGATTGCCATATGCTAAGCTGGTAACATTACATTAACTAGTAGATGGAGCTGATATATACTTTTGTGGCTTCTGTCTAATCCCAGTTTCATTCAGAAAACTTACTGAGATAAATATATTGGATCAGATATTGGTGACCAGGGTGAGGATTGTAGAGTAATTTATGAGTGTACAGCTGAACCTATATGTTTATTATTATGATACTAACCATAAAGGAAGTTGTCATGGCATGGTCCATCATCATAAGCCATGCACTTTTGGGTTTTTTTGTAAAAAGGAATGCATTGTGTATACATGTGTAGTGAAACTAAATATGATGTATTTGATGTAATTTTTATTTATTATATTGATTTGGAAACAGTGATAATTTATATTGCACCCTTGTAGAGCACTTGCAACACAAATAAAAAAAATATCTTTCAAAATGCTCAACAGTTTGATCAAGTCTGCAGAAAATGCATCGAGACACACTGTAGCCATGGAGGACATGAAGTCCTCAACATCAGATTTGATGGAGTCTAGTTTGGGTAGTGCAGGGTGTCTCTGTGGGCTCATTCTTTAGGGAACAATTTAACCTTAAAGGGACAGTTTAACCGCAAATTAAAAACATATTTTTCCTCTTACCTGTACTGCTATTTCAGTCTAGATTGTTTTAGTGTGAGTTGCTGTGTGTTGGAGATATCGGCCGTAGAGATGTCTGCCTTTTCTCCTTCTGTAAAGAGACATTCCTGTTGAGTCTTAAATGTATTTTTGGGCACTTTGAGCACCACAAGCTGAGTCTCATCTAGTTCCATTATATTAGAGAGACGACATATCACTACGGCCGACATCTCCATCACTCTGCAACTCACACCAAAACAATCTAGACTGATAAACAGCACTACAGGTTAGAGGATAAATATGTAATTTGGGGATGAACTATACTGTTGAATGTTCTCTTTGGAGGACAAAAGGGGTTTAGTCCCAAAGACACACACACAAAAATCCTAAAACAAAACATATGTGTCTTTTATTTTATCATGTAAATACTTTTTGACTTTTCCTAATTTTAAGAGAATTGCATATAAACAAAATTTAGAAAAGAAGTCTGCTCCAGAAAATGGCACATCGTCGCCCACTTAATACTCCCCTTCATACTAGGTTTTAATAGTGTCAGAAGAAAAGGAAAAAATATATATTTAAAGGGAGAAAATGTGGTGGTTAATTTTAATTGTGCAGGAGTGGCGTCTGCAGGACCCTAAACACTGAGAAAGTAAAGACAATATCACAGAAACTTACAGCATCAATGCAGGTCATGGTTGAGTCGTTGTCCCGTGAACTGACTCTGTCACACAACATTAAAGGAATACTTCATTCACAAAATGATCATTTGTATATCAGTTAATCACACCATGTTTTATTGAGGAAAACTTTGTTCACTTGGGAGACATCCACGAAAAGCAAAGTACTCATGCATCCCATTAAGCTGCTTAGGTGCAGTATTTGTCTGTGCGTGAGACTGTTTATAAGGAAAGTGTTTTAAACAGGGATGCACGATAATACCAGAACCTTATCAGTATCAGGCAATTTGGCTTCAAATTGAACTATCAGAATCAGCCAACATGCTTTTTCTTATCTTGCGCAATGAATGAATATTACATACATTAAATAGTACTGCAAAATTAGGTGGGGAAAAAAGTAAATATATATGGCCAAATAAGTTGTTATATTTTGGGATATCGTGCATCCCTAGTTTTAGATATTACTCTAATAAAAATGCTTGTGTTTGGCAAGTACTGGATTATACTGCACGAGTCTTGTGAGAGTTTTTAAAAAGATGTTTTTGATTCTTGAGTCACATTTGGATGCTTGTAGAAAAAACTTTCTCCCCAAATTTAAGGTCACATGGGGTGAGTAACTGGCATGAGAGTAATACAAATCCATATTGTGGGTAAAGCATTACTTTAAAACAAAATATCAGTTAAAAATCTGATCCAGATTTTTGTTTTTTTTGCTGAAAGGAAGTTGAGTTTTAACCAACCCGGTAAGTTCTGTGCTGAAATGCCAGAGTGTGACATTCCTAAAGGGAGACACTGGCAGCAGGAAATGACGTGACTCTAGACTGGTAAAGAAAAGAGTCTAAAACAGACGGAGCAGCATTTCTCACAATAGAGTCACTGAGATTAAAAAAATTGCAAAGTACACACAGGACAGTTTTGTGAAGTGAAAAACTAGAACAGGAGGTGACTGATGAAGACGAGAGACATTGAATAGTAACAGTGGTGTGACGCAGACAGAAGCCAAAGACTGTATAATAACTAATATAGTTACTGATTTGTTTAAATGTGTTAACAGCTGATAATACGTGCATGACTTCAGTGCGCTCTCAGCACTCGTACTTAATACTTGTAATGCAGTGTGCCCCTATACACATATGAGGCCTGTGTTTGTCTTGTACGACTGTAATGTCTCTCGTCAGTGATTCTATGAAGTCTTAGCTTTGGCAGACATCTAATATTTTCTCAATGCCTTGGCGTGGGTGGAATCTGGCACCAGGGTGGCTAAACAGTGTAAATAAAGTAACTATACAATAACACTGAGGACAGGACAACACTGTACTAAATGGTGTGCTATTAAGATGAGGGTCAACTGTGACGTTGTGTCAGAGATCCAAATATTTGTCTGACACACAGAAGATTAAACCTAAACATTGTTTATTGTGTGGAACAGTAATGCAAATATAAAGCTCTATTCAAATGGTTACATGGCACAATATCAATGTAAAGATTATAAAAAAGCAACTGTTTATGTCCTATTAGTCTGAAGTTTGTTTAACCATACCATGGTGTATTTGAGGTCTGTAAATTAGAGCTCCCTCCAGACTCTGTATGTCTGTGTTTGTTAAACCCTCTGCTGTGTCCACCTCTGTCCAGAAAGTTTTATAGTTCAGAGAAGACCTGTTTTAATAACTCTGTTCATGTTAGAATATATTAAACGGGAATATTGTGTAGAAATCTGATATATTGTTGTTTTTATGAGTGTAAAAACACAACAATATATCAGTTTCCCTGGAGGGTTCTTCAAACAGTAGTTGATAAATCAGTCTCCTGCACAGACCTCTCTCTGTGCTCACACAGCTGTCAGTCTGGGTTTGTTTGCAGCAGCTTTAAAGCATCGTTGTCAAGTGAAGTTGTATTTCCCATGCCAACCACATCGAACACTAACAGTTGGCAGAGTCCACCGGCTGTCTCCCAAACACTGAGTGAGTCACAGCCTTGTTGGCCAGCCTGCCTCTAACAGCTGCACACATCTGGGCAGGAATACACATTGACGGACATGGCTGTGTGGAGTCAGAGAATCCTTGTCGAACAGTGGTCGCACTGTGGTCTGCAGCCCACGTTATTTTTTTTTTCTGGTACACTGACCGGTACACTGACCGACACACAAACATCCTGACCACCACCTTAAACCAAAGCCCTCTGTAGCTAATGCTTCAGCGTTAACTGTCTCATAACACTGACTGATAACAATTTGACATTTTCTCACGTCATTGTGTGTTTTAAAATTGGATTTATACTCAGAGGTACAAGAATCCGTCACAGAGACACTGATGATTAATGTGTGTGTGTCACTGTGTGGGAGGTCTCTGTAGGAAGTCAGTGTGTGTGTGTTCTTTAAAGATTTGTAGGTAAATATATAAATTGCCTGTGGCTTTAAAGCTCTCCACCCCTCAACAGTTTAATACACACATGCATTTTCCACTCAGCCGCAGGAGCTACACGCCTTTAAAAGCTGTTCCCGACATCTTTAAACAGTCTACAAATAGCACCTCTGTGAGGCTGCACCCAGGCACACTGGTGCTGTGAGCTAAATGCTAATGCTAATTACTCACAATAACAGAGCTAACATGCTGATGTTAAGCATGCGGTTGAAATTTTTTAAGCTGTCTCGAGATCACTATGAAATTATTTTATTATCTTGAGAAAACAAGCTTTGTGATATGGAGATAAAGAGATAAACAACCTGTTATCAGGAGCACAGTGGCAGCATGCATACAGGGCTTCTTGACAACTGTAGCAGCTGGTGTGTCAGATCAAGGAGTACCCATTATTGATCACCGCGTCAGACTGTACTTCAGTTAAGGTTTAATACAGACAAAAATTGCATTGTGTCTTTCTGTCAGAGATAACTTTCAGATCAGTCAAATAATGAAGGAAGGAGGAAGGGACAAGCCCAGCTGCAACTTCACAGGCTTTATTTGAGCAGCTGCTGGCTGAAGCAGAGAGGTGGGAGTTGGTCAGCCTCTCATCTTTGGCGAAAACGAGATTATCTGCTCTAATGACGTAACTGCAGCAAAAAGTCAGCTGTTCAGTTATGAATCCCAGGGATCCTTTAGGCTGAAATCAGGTGTGATCACATGAACCAGACACTCATGTTTAAGTTCTCCATAATCATCCTGTGATCTCAAGAAAACATTTGTTCTTGAATTATCTTGTGATAAATCATCTTAACTTGAGGAGTAGGCCTTTTGTTGTCTCAAGAATCTACATAAATAAGCTGTTATTACGAGAAGGCCTGCATGTTCTCCCTGTGTCAGGGTGGGTTTTCTCTGGGTACTCCAGCTTCCTCCCACAGTCCAAAGACATGCAGGTTAACTGGTGACTCTAAATTGTCCGTAGGTGTGAATGTGAGTGTGAATGGTTGTCTGTCTCTGTGTCAGCCCTGTGATAGTCTGGCGACCTGTCCAGGGTGTACCCTGCCTCTCTCCCAGTGTCAGCTGGGATAGGCTCCAGCACTCCCATGACCTCCAACAGGGTAAGCGGTTGTGGAAAATGAATGAATGAACGTCCATTCTCAGCTTCTGTATAAAGCAAAATATTGGACAAATTGAAATTTCGACCTGATCATGTGTTAGATCTAAACTTAAGGGATCACTAAAGTTCGCTCTGGGGAGAACATGAGTGTCTACCAGAAGTCAAACTATTCAATAGTTGCAAAGAGACTTCACTCAAAATCATAGAAGTGAACATCATGGTGGTGCAAGAGGAAGTCAGGAGATCACTGAAGTCATTATCCTCTGGGGATCATTAGTGTCTGTATAAAAAGAATTGTCTGATGCTCTGATTTAAAACTGATCACGTGGTAAGACTCTTAAAGTGCCACATTATCATTAAGGCACATCAAATTTAGCAAAGTCAACTCAATCTTCCACTTTATTCTTCTTATCCATTCAGCTGCAAACTGTAAGAGGTGGCGCATATGACATCATGCTGTAAATCCCACGAGTAAACCATGATAACTTAAATATTTCCAAAGCAGACCAGAAGCTGACGGATCAGAGAGACATTGAAAGACACGTTTGTGACCAGGTGCTGAAAAGTTAGACGAATGGTTTGTCAGCGGAGATGGTGAGTGACTTTGTTGAGAAGCCAAATATGTGAGAGGTCTGGGTGGGCCGGGAGGTGAGACGTTAACCTCTCCTTGACCCCATAAGAAGAGGATTTGGACTTAAAGTGAGGAATGTATGTGAAAGGTGAGATATCTTTCTCTTTTTACTCACTTCTTTTTTCCCTTTAAATATACAAGGGGCCGCTCTCACCGACTGTGTGTGTGTGTTGGCTGCATCCATGGAGACATGGAGTGAAAGAGGCGTGGAGCTCACTCAGTTTCCATCATGTCGCTCTGTAAAGTGGCTCATCTGCATCTGGAAGTGATGTCATAAAGTCATTCACAAATAAAACAGAGTCCAGACAGGATGTATGTTTAGATTTCTATATGCTCTTTTTTTGTTTTTGTTTTAGTCTAGAGAAACATTTGAACCAAATGTGTCAAGGCGCCTGTAAAAACACCCCCTAAAACCAAATATTGGACTAAAGTGCTGCTTATTTAGATCACTGCATGTATGAGTTTAACCTTTTTTGGGTTCTTTCACTGTGGTTCAGTCATTAAGAATGATTTATGTCTGCAGTATGTTTCCATGTTACGACGAGTCTCCTGTTCACGGTTGTTTTCTTGCCTTATGGTGCATTTAATGTTCTTATGTGAAAGTGACTTCTGTCATCTTCCTTATGCTATGTTTGACCCGACTACAGCTCATTAAATATTTTAAAGCACGCTCTGTTTCCAGAATAACACATCTATTTATGTTTTTCAGCGCCACATGACAGGAAGAACGCCTTGATCCCAAATGTTGCGTGGATAAATTTACTATAGTTAGAAAATCATGACACAGTGTTTATGAAGTCTGTACAAACAACCTAAACTATGACCCGTCTTCCTTTAATCCAGCTTGCGTCCAGAGTTCATCAGTCACTGTCCAATCTGAGCTCCCCCTCTTTGCTCCTCTATGTCTCCCTTAAGTGTTAATGTACTTTAAGTGCCCAATTATTTAGTTAGTGTGTGTGTACACCTCGGGTGTCTCTCCCAACAAGTGGGGGAGGATGTGGAGAACAGGAGCATCTATACGCAGAAGGAGGGGCGCCTCAGACCAGAGGGTATATCAGACCCTCACATTCAGGGTACGTTGCCCACTCCAGATCATCTGCTTTGCTCTCCTCATTCTCCTGCTGGGTCTAAAACATTTTGGGGCCTTTTCCCTCTCCAGGTCCACGATGTTGGGACGACTACTACTTCAGAGCGCGGTGGTCCTTTGGCTGGTGCAGACAGTACACACAGGGGGTGAGTGAAGTGTTGAGGGGAAGGGGCCCTGCTGCTAGATTTATGTTCAATAGTGTGACGTTATGTCTGAGGCCATGAATCAGTATCATCAATTCAAGATAGAGCAGCTACATTGGCCCAGTTATTCTAAAGTTATCTGACTGGATCAAGTCTTGAGAATGGGTTGTTCAAAAGAATTAAAGGATTCTGATATCAAAATTGATCATGTAATCCAGTCTTGGTTTTGCTCCAGATCAACCCATCAATATGTGTAGCAGGATTGGGATACCTTTGATGCCAAAAGATCAGGATCACCCTGATCCCAGCAGAAAGGTGGAGTCAGGGTGGATTTCAGGAACAATATTTGTCAAATATAAAGACATTTATTTAATTTTGCACTTGGTTTGTTTAACCACTACATTGATAAGGTAGATGAAGTCGACACTGTTTTCTGTCTCTTGAAATAGAAACACTTAGTGACATCATGCTGGTTGTTCTACCTGCTGCTCTATACACAGCTTAGTCCCATTTAGAGCACTGGGCCCAGTCTTTCAAAACATAGAAATCTGGATCAAAATGAGCTGTTTTGCTACTCAGAAATCAGCTAATCCATCCCACATTTGTGCTAGTTTCTCAAAGCAACATTGGATTAGATCGCCCTGATCCAGATACAAGGTTTTCAAGAAGACCAAATCCAGATAACTGGTGCTCTAAATGGGACTACGTGTCACAATGTAGGCAGTCTGCTAACAAACACTGCAATTACTACTTACTGCCATATGGCTGCCAGCAAAGAGAAAGAAATGGAGATCTTCAGATGGAAACTTTGGGCCTTTCAGTACAGTTAAAAAAAATGCTGTCCCCATAAAATAATTCCCCAAATAGCTGTCAGTATCAAACAGAAATTGTCTCAACAATTACACAAATCAAGTGTAAAAACTAAATAAATGTGTGTATATATTTGACCTGTTCCATTACATTTATGACTGAAATTAACCCTTCTGCTGGAGTCAGAATAATCCAGGTTATTTATTTTTCTTTTCTTTTTTTTTTATTATTATTAAAGGCGTTCGACTCCTACTGAAAAGTTTTGAACAATACACACTGAAGGTTTGATCCAGTTCAGAACCACGGGATTTTTCCAAATCTTTATCATTCTAATCCAGAGTTTGGATTCGTTAGAATGAATGCAAACACATTAGAGGACAAGAATTAGAGAAATTTGTGTTAGTTAATTGGATAATTAAGTCAAATGGGTCAATTAAAACCTTCCAGTCAAAGTCACTGGAATACATCCAGAAGAAACACAGCTGCATTTAATGTTTATTTCAGGGAGGAAATGTGTGTCTTGTGTATTCTGTAGAGTCACTGTGGTTAGTTATGTGTCTGCGGTCTGTTGTAGAGAGAGGGTAAAACACTTGTCTTGTGAGTTATGAGCTGACATGTGGCCGAGGATGATGATGATGATGATGATGATGATGTCTGTTAGGTGGCACTAAGGAACTGCTCTCTGTCTCTGTACATCAGCCATGATATAAGTCTTACAGGTAGCCCTTATACGTCTACACATTAGTCGTGTGTGACGCACTGTACTCTCTGATTTTCCCTCATGCTGCAAGGGGATTATGTCAGGAAAAAAACTTGTCTTAGACACTGTTTGACTGTGTTTAGCTACTAGATCCCTCTTTTAAAGACGACTTTTACCATATTAGTTTTTATTGGTTTAAAATTAAACAACATGGCTATTAGATTTCCACTCTTTGACATTTATATTGAAATAACATCATCTATTTAACTACAAAAGTCAAGAACAACTGTGCTTGCAATAATTTTTTCAATTCTGTCATCTCTATCGTGAGTCTATAACTTTGTTATCTTGAAAAAACAAAGCTTGTTTTTTCCTAAAAATGAGTCAATTTATTTAAATTCTTGAGACAACAGAAGGCCAATTTCTCAAGATAACATGATATTTTATCATCAGAAAACAACTTTTGTTTTCTCAAGATCATATGATACTCATAGAGATCTCGAAAATGAGTGTGCAACTGCTTGAATGGTAAGGACTGATGTAAATGTTATCTCTAATATAAAGACACAGTGCACTTTCTGCTTCATTGCAGCACAGTCTGGTGTGTTGATAGGAAATGGGCACTTCTTGATCTGAGAGAAAAATAGCCTTTTGTTTCCATGTGATAACGGGTTGATTATCTTGTTATCTTCAAGATAATGATCTCAAAAAGATGATCTCAAGATAACGGTAATAAAAAGTAATTGCAAGCACGGCTGTTCTGAGCTTCCGTAGCCAATTGATTTGAATTATGCAAAAATGTAAAATACTGGGGCCAGAATATTAAGCTATTATTGAACAATTTCAACAGAAGAACAGAACAGAAAAAATGTCATTGCTTGTTTGTTGTTTTCATTCTTTAAAGACTCCCAATTTGTGATAAAATGCGGCACCACTGCATGCTCCAGTTTAGTACCGTTAAAGGGTCCAACCCGCTGAGAGATGAAAAAGAGACGAGACAAACGTCTTTTGGGTGCTCGGGTTTGCCTGTCAAATTTCAAACGATCATGTTAAACCGAAATCTTAGCCATGCTCGCTCTATAGGTCTTATGTGTCCTCGGCCCTCTACCAACTTTTCTTGTGATGATGCGAAGCAGCCATATATTCTTTTCTCTTTACCAGCGGCCTCAGTTTGTGAAATCAAAGGCAGCTCGGCTTCGGTGGCAGCAGCAGTCTAAATTTAACATCCCCGTGTGAGAGGGGAAAGAATGGTTTTACTGCTTGTACACAGTCACTCCATTGACTTCTGTCCAGTCGAGGCTCGCTACTTCCCAAAAATGTTGCTCAGACTAAACCCGAGACTGGATTCAGGTTTTTAAAAATGAATTTAAGGACTGTAAGGAAATTATTGAGCTTAAGCTGTGAATAATAGAATCATTTTCAATATAAACACCACTGTACACGTTAGAATGGAATTAAAAATTGCCATCTGTTTGACACACAAAACACTATCAGTCCCTCAGCGTAACAAAATAAAATCCCCAAAATACAAATTAAAAACAATTAATTTTTTTTACATCTTCTTATATCTCCTTTTTTCGTGACAACTGTACATTTTGCTTTGTCGCCTTTTTATAAATTAGCTGTTGAGTTCATCCCAGTCAGGCTTAATTTCTGCCCTGTGGATTAAAGATTAATACACCCAGTGGATTAGTTGCAAAGTTAAATATTTGTCCTGTTATTTATCAGGAGTAACTTTACAGCAGTTTAACATGACGTGTGCTGCGTTTCAGGTTATGGTGCTGCAGCTGGAGTATCCAATGGACATGGGCCACAGCCGAATGGTAAATCCATCACACTCTGTTCATGCTCTGTCTTCATGACGCATGCATTTGGCTGAAGCTTCTGTTCACAGCCGTCATGTCATGATGTTTCTAGGAAGGAAACTCCAGAATGGTGGAGGTGTAGGACGAATGTTGATGCCATCAAAAGGTAAATTAACAGCGAATTTCTCCAACCATGAATCCCTCTGTTCCTGAGAATATTTTAATTATTTTAAATTTTTTTTTAGGTGTGGGTCAGGTAATGGGTGCACAAAATGGATACGGCGGCGGATATCCCACCAAAGGCATAGGTTAGTGGTCACACAAATCTGCATGAGGGATTGATCTGATTTTAGAAAGATGTTTCCCTGATGTTGCCCTCAGGCTGTGACCCAGTAGTTGATGTTGTGTGTGTAAATGCAGCTAAATCTAATGCTGAATGTGTTTCTGCACCATCATGTGCAAATTTAGAGCTTTGTCTAACTTTCTCTCACCATACATCTAATCTGTTTAAGGCTATGGTGCCGCTGCTGGTGGGAGCAATGGAGGAGGGATGAAAGGTGAGTTCAGCTGTGTGACTGTGTTCACTCTATTTTAGCAAAATACTTGAGATTAAACGAGATGAGATGAGATGAGATACACCTTTATGGATCCCCAGTGGTACCAGTTCTGTGTGCTAGGTACCCCAACAGAGGGGGGACCAAAAATAGGGACGGTACAGAACGGTTCCACTGGTACCATCCACAACTTTTCACAGTGGAAACGGAAAAATGTGTACCCTACTGTACCATACTGTAGTCCTTGGTGGAAACAGGGCTAAAATGACATGGTAAAGTGATGGTGGTGTGATTAATAGTAGCAGCATCAACAAGTAAACAGCGCACACCAGACTATTATGTGATATGATTCAGTAATTGTGCTTTGTTTTTGTCTGTACTGATATAATAGAATATAATGTGAGAATCATATTAACATAATGTAGTATAATATAATATTATCAGTCTGTGAAAACTTTTGTGAAGGATTTTTTTGGTTACGTTTTTCCATTTTGTTTTAAAGGCTATGGAGCAGCAGCTGGTGTAACCAATGGACATGGTGGTAAACCACAGGGTAGGTATTTTTGATAACATTTTTAGGTCTAAATTTAAAAGCCTAGCTAGGGTCAA
The DNA here is from genome assembly GCA_019142605.1 of Cephalopholis sonnerati. Lineage (NCBI taxonomy): Eukaryota > Metazoa > Chordata > Actinopteri > Perciformes > Serranidae > Cephalopholis > Cephalopholis sonnerati. The sequence goes on along the minus strand of JAGQAX010000020.1, from coordinate 18,850,683 downwards.
CAGCTGTAAATTAACAATAACTATAAACTCTCTGTGCAACACATCTGTCCCATACTCTGTATTGGAACTATGTTAAATTCCATCGTCCCTATCACATAAAATAAATAAACAAATAAATACAGTGTGGACCTCAGATTGTTTTTTTAAAATAGCAGGATTTGGCAGCAAATTCCAAATTTTCAGCTTGTGTTTACTACTAAACTAACAGTTAATCCATACAGGTTTAAAAAGTGCATATTCAAGGCTGTTTTTCTGACTGTACTGCAGCACATAGTTTAACTTTGTTTTGTTTCTAATCTAGGAGGGAGTCCAGCAGTTTTACCCAATGGAAATGGAGCAAAATCTAATGGTAGATATCACGCGCACCAGTTTGCAGCTAGTTTACAAATAATTCTAATTTAAAATAATGTTTTTTGCCACAATGTCGTCACACTGTGATCTCTGTTGCAGGATATGGTGTTCAAGCCGGCCCAACCAACGGACAAGCAATGAAAGGAAACGGTATGAAACACATCTCCACACCAAGGATTAATGAATAGTGTCTCTCTCACACACACACACAAACACACACACATTGAGCAAAAACATTATTTAATTTAAATTGTCTTTGTTGCAGGCCATGGTGCTCAAGCTGGTGGATACGGCGGACAGGCAACTAAAGGCAACGGTATTAAACACATCTCCACACTGAGGACACATGAATAATCACACACACACACACACACACACACACACACACACACACACACACACACACACACACAGAGCAACAAAACTGTTTAATTTAAATTTTACTTGTTGCAGGCTATGGAGCTCAAGCTGGCGGATACGGCGGACAAGCAACCAAAGGCAACGGTATGTTAAATGTGATGATATATCAGACCAGATTTGGGTTGAGATATGTCTGTATGTTGTTTGTAAATATATCACATTTTCTGTGTTATATAAACTATTTCGGATTTACCCCATGTTCTTAAATCAAAATTGCCATACTCAAGCAGACATACTGTAACTACTCGACCTCACGAGGATATCGGGCCATGATCACTTAGGGAAGCATGTAGCAGACGCCGAGAGCAATTAAAACTCACACAGTCTCTTTAATCACCAGGTTATGGAGCACCAAATGGAAACAGAGGCCTTTTTAATGGTGAGTCCACAGGTTCAGTCATTTTACGATGACAGACAGACTGCTGCACAAACTGCACATCAGTGCTGGAAGTGTAGTCAATCTGTTCGAGGTGATTTTGCTGTAAAATCTCCTGGTGTTGTTTTCTTCTCAATGGCGTTTAGGTTACGGTGCTGCAGCTGGTGTTTCAGGTGGGAATGGAGCTAAACCCACTGGTGAGTCTTCATTGATTATTCTCAATTAAAAAAAAAAAAAAGATTTTAAATCAGATAAACTTACAGTTTAGACTTGCAGCTGACAATTCACATTTCATCACTGATTATATCTTATTTTTATATTCATAAATGAACCACTTGACAAAATATATTTCAAAAATAATTGCAAATGTTTATCATGCTACCTGTGCAATAATTCACACCATGTATTTTTACATTAGTTACAGTTTGCATCTGTTTTACAAAGTGTGTATCTTATGGTTTTATGCTGTACCTCTACTGTCCTGTGCAAATGACAATAAGTTAATCTAAATTAATCTACCAAACCCCAAATTAATGTTTCTAAAATCACAAGCAGCACAAAAACATCTAGGAAAAAGCCACTCCAATATGGATTCAGATTCAGTCAAATATGGTTATAGCCAACTGATTGGGTATCCAATGAAGGCATGTTTCAGATTTTTTTCTTCTTACTGTTTTTATGATGATGAGTAGAGAGAACTTGTTTGTGTTGTATCTGTTTGCAGGTAATGGAGCTGCAGCTGCTGCACATAATGGGCATGGAACTAAAGGTAATATTGGGGTAGCTCTGATAGCATTGGGATAAACTGTCTTGTTTATTAAATAAATGTTAATTATGCAACCTGGTTGTGTATGATGACAGCATACACACACAAAGACACACACATATATATTTAAATATATATACTATACATCAATCAGGCATAACATTATAACCACTGACAGGTGAAGTGAATAACATCGATCATTTCATTACAATGCAATGTGCTGCAAGGAAACCTTTGGTCCTGGCATTCATGTGGATGCCCCTTTACGCACTCCACCTATCTAAACGTTGTTATAGTCCAAGTACCCCCACTGATTACAACAGTACCCCCCATGAAAGTAGCCCCCCAGCAAGGCAGTGTACCATGCCACACTACAGAAACTGCTCAGGAATGGTCCAAAGAATGTGACAAAGAGCTTTAGGCATCGATCTAGCTTTCAAATTCCCCAGATCCAAATCTGATTAAGCACTGGTGGGACAAACTGGTACCCCAAAGGTCCGTCTCCATGCCTCAATGGGTCAAAGCCAAGTCTGATCTATGTTGGAGCCTCTGACCTGTGGAGACATAGAGACAGGACCTCTGGGGGTGTCCTGTGTTGTCTGGCACCAAGGCGTTGTTGACGGATCCTTCAAGTCCAGTGGGTTGTGAGGAAAGGTACCAGCATGCCCAATGGATGTTTGAACAGATTGGGATCTGGGAAATCTGAAGGCCAGGTTGATGCCTTGAGCTCTTACTCATGTCACCCATGCCATTCCTGAGCAGTTTTTGTGGTGTGGCATGGTGCATTGTCCTGCCTGGAGGGGGTTTCACTGCCTTCAGAGAGTGCTGTTGCCGTGAGGGGGTGTATTGGTCTGTAATGGTGTTTGGGAGGGTGGTGCATATCAAGTGGCTTCCACATGAATGCCAGGACCGAAGGTGTCCCTGTAGAACATTGCACTGTAATGAAATGATCAATGTTATTCACTTCAACTGTCAGTGGTCATAATGTTATGCCTGATCGGTGACATGTTGCACTGAGTTCATACACCTGCTGTGTTGTTCAATTAAATGTCTCTTTTCTGTCTAGGCTATGGTGCTGGAGCTGGTTTACCTAATGGAAATGGGGCTAAAACTAATGGTAACGCCTGCTTTAAAACACATAATTAGGTAAATAAATGTAAACAATATCATATCTTTGAATATAATGATCATTCTTTATGTCAAGGAGCTGCAGCTGGTCCGTCCAATGGGGCACGACCAAATGGTAAGAGAGTGGTTACATTGAAAAGGAGTTTTTGTGACACAAAACATGTTTGTTCATTGATGTAACTAATCATGTACATCCTGTGTTTTTAACAGGACAGGGAGGCGCTGGAAGTAAACCAATGAAAGGATATGGTCGACCACCTTATGGCGCAGGTATCTCATCTGCTACCTTGTTGACTAGATGATCATGATATTGACTGTGACGCATTGATACATGTGTATTTCTGTGGTTTAAGGTCCAGGTGTGGGGATTGGAGGCTCCAGAGGTCTGGGTGTACCTCAGCTAGCCAGGAACCAAGGTGAGTGAAGACAGAGACACAGCTCTGAAGTCACCACCTAATACACCAGTAACAATGTCTGTATTTGTTCCTCCAGGATATGGAGGTAATGGTTATAATGGTTATGGAGCTCAACCTATGGGAGGTGAGTCACACACAAGTTAGTCTGTAGTGATGTCACTTATGGGATGACAAATAAATTGGTATCTGTTAATATTAATATATGTTTACTTTATTTATAGGCTACAATGGTGGTTATGGCATGGCTGGTTTGGGTTTGGGACCTCGGTATGGAAATGGAGGAATGAAGGGACCAAAGCCTGGTAGGTATATCTCCACTGATAAGTCAATATTATATATCTCTGATTTTGGTTATTTTCATGTTTTTAGATGACATGTTCCCCCTCTGAACACCTTTTGATCATTTTCAGGTTATGGTGCTGCAGCTGGGGTGCCCAATGGACAAGGTGCAAAACCAAACGGTAAACCTATGATTAAAATCCTATTCAATGTATCTCGTCTACTAAATAAAACTGACAGGACTCTTGTTTTAAAATAATCCAAAATCATTGTGTTATAAAATGTAAAGGTTACGCTGGAGCCAGAGCCCCTAATGGGAATGGAGCAGTGCCAAATGGTGGGTCAACAAGCATGACATTATCAGTAGTAGTAGTATTCGTATTATTATATTTACAATATGAGGTTAATTATTCTTGTTGTAAAACTATTAAGGTTATGGATACCCAAGTGGTGGAGCCACCAAGCCAGCAAAACCAGGTAACCAGGTGTTTTTGAATCTAAGTATCACCTTCTCTGAAGAATATTTAAAGCATTATCCATCTCTTGCACCAAGTTGTTGCATTCTCAATATAATATTAAACATTTTTTGGCTTTTTGCCTTTATATCTAATAAAGAACAGTCCAAGTGTGAAAGGGGGACAGAGAGGGGATGACATGCAGCAAGGGGACACCTGCTCTACCTGCTAAGGAACCGGGCGCCCCATACTTAATTAATTTTAATGGAATGGTTATGAAGCTCTAAAAGGGGAAAACAGTAACACGATTTTTAGCAAAAAGTAAATAATTTTTGTTCAAATTAGAAAATCTGTTGTTTGAATTTGTGTGAAGCGAAGACACTGCACCATTACTGTTGTCATTATGACTCTTATTTGTTTCAGGTTATGGCAGTATTCCAAATGGGTATGGTGCCAAACCCAATGGTAGGACTGTCACTTCTTTTTCAAATTTATTTACAAAACACAACTATTTTATTTTGATGACAGTGCAGTCAGAATACGAAGTAATTTGCTTTCCCGAATGCGTTACAGGATATGGAGCCAACAGAGGAGGTGCTATGAGACCCCAACCAGGTAACAGTTACAGTGAACGTGTCACAGAAAACACTGACACATTCAGATATGATATGGACATTTTTTAAATGTTTTTTTAAATCACAGGTTATGGAAATGGAGCTGCTCCTAATGGATATGGAGCTAAACCCAATGGTAACTTTTAATATTTGGTGATTTATAAATGTTCCTCATGTACATGAATGTCCCTCTTTTTCAGTGTGATGGTGTATTTATGTAATGTTGTGTTTGACCCGAGGTTATGGAGCGGCAGCTGGAGCTGGTGTAACCAAAGGCTATGCAGCCAAACCCAATGGTGACAACATGTTAAAATACACACCTTTATATGCAGTAATTTGTAGTTTACCACTGTTATGTATGGAAGATTTTAAATGCCTAACACTTTTCATCTGTCATATTCTGTTCTGCCCCAAAGCTGTGATTGGACAGTTGATTTTTTTTTTTTTGGCACCTTTCATTTCAAAAAAGAAAAAAGCTCCTCTGCACCTTTAACTAAACATGTGCTTTGCATGTAGTATCAGCGGGTCTATGCTGCTCTCTGCTGGACAGAAATATAAACATAATACACCGAGGCTAATGGCTAAATAATTGTCCTTTTGTAATCTATATTTTTCATTTAATTATGACACAGTAAATGCAAACATAAAAAGGGAAAACACACACAAATGTGAATAGTGTTTTGTCTTATTTCTTTTGTTTTGATTTAGGCATCTTAGATCTTCCATATTTACCTGCCTTGCCTACTTCTTGTATTTTCTCTCAAGGTCATGGAAATGGCGCTGCACTTGGTGGATATGGAGGCAAACCCAATGGTAAGTCCCTGCTACGCGATGTAAAATTTATTTTATCCATTAATAAGCTCTGATTTTAACTTGTCAGAGTTAATCTACTTTAATCTCAGGATACGGAGGCGCAAAACCACAAACTACCAAAGGAGTTGGAGCAGTGTCGCCCAGTGGAGGCGCTAAAACACTCGATACTGGTAAGAACTCTGTATAACTCACACATGCAATGTTTGTGATATCCAGACTGAACCTTAGCTGTGTCACTACACTACTGAAGGGAAGGAAGGCCTTAATTATATTAACAAAAAAAAGCATATAAACTTTGAACTTTGAACGCCTGTGTTAACAGTGTCTGCAGTGCTTTTCGGATTCAGGAATTAGTTTATGAAAATGTGTTTCACAGGTTTTGGTGGTCCTGCTGGTGTACCTAATGGACAGCTGGCTAAAGCAGCAAATGCTGGTAAATGCTCCTGTACATGCATGTGTTACGTGTCATCTTTATCTCTGTCGTTACATTGTACTTTTGCTGTATAGTTGATCCGATATTTTAAGTTTCCCTGTATACTTGTTTTTCCATTTTTTCCTTTTAAATGTGTTTTCATTTGGCTCTCAGGTTACGGCATGATGCCAAATGGTGCAGGTGTGTCCAATGAAAAGGGCCTTAAAGGTGGAGTTCTCTCTCCTGAGCAGCCGAGTGCAGCACCAGAGGAGGCTGTTGCACCCCCACCAGCAGTAACTTACAGTGCAGCACCCGTTGCCCCCGAGCCGACGAGTGGTATCCTTGTTATGGTGACACAAGAGAAATATCAAAAGCTTCCCTCACCTGTGCCACAAGGAAAAAGCTACAAACAGACACCACTAATCCCTCAGGCTACACCAGAACCAGCACCAGCCCTTCCTCAAGGCAAAGGCCCAAAGCCTGCATTCGAACCCACACCTGAACCAGCACCCATGGGCCCACAGGGCAAAGGTCTGAAAGTAGCCACATCTGGACCTGCACCAGTAGATCCCCAGACTGACTCAGCACCAGAGCCTGAAGCAGCCCCCCATCAAGGCAAGTACCCTAAACATGAATCTGTACAGGGCTGCACAGAGAGATATTTTGCTTTGTAATGCTGCATTCAAACTATGAGCAACAGGCTACAAGTCATTTTCAATTGAAAAAATGAAAATCCAAAAAGTGGGGCTCAGACATTGATCAAAAGCAGAGATATTTGTATGACAAAATACAAACTTTAGATGACATTTAGTTGAGGTGCTTTGTGGCAAGCCGCAGACACACAAAAGTTTGTGACAACATGGCTAATGTAATGAATGTTTGAGCAACACTTCCACAGTGATGCTGTGATAATGAAGTAATGCTAGTAATGCTCTTGCTGTGGAGCGCGTAGTGTGAATGCAGCATTAGGATGAGCCAAATACTGTATTCAATTTTACACTGAACAAATACTCTATAAGTGCCTGTTACTAATCTTAATTTTAATACAGATAAAAAGTAAATGGACCTGCACTTATATAGCACCTTTCTAGTCTTATGCTCAAAGACACTCAAAGCGCTTTTACACTCCACGTCATATTCACACATTCACACACTGGTGGTCGAGGCTACCATACAAGGTGCCACCTGCTACTCACACACACTCACACACCGATGGAGCAGCAATCGGTAGCAATTTGGGGTTCAATATCTTGCCCAATGATACTTTGACATGAGGACTGGAGGAGCCAGGGATTGAACTGCTGATCTTTCAATTGGTGGACAACCCGCTCTACAAAACTGTTGTTGCCACTGATGCCACTAATTAATTTGGCCTGGTCTTCACAGTAATTTAACGTCCGAAAAGCATCAATTGTGTTATATTTTTTAACGTAATGTAACAAAACTGCCACTGCCTTGTCAGCTGTTTTATGAGCCGTTATATGTTGTTAGTACCGTAAAACTTTAATTGAAAGCCTAATTAAAGGCCTTTGCTGAGCAACAGTTTTGTGTGAAAGGAATTAAAGGCCTGTTAATTTCACTGATTTAAGCAAATACTAGCCCGGGCTATTAATTTCAGTTTTACGGTATACACTTGGATTTTATAGTTCTCAATGATTTATGGCCTTAAAAACCTGCGTTAGATGTTATCACTCGATTGAATGACCATTATCAGTGGTTATCAGCCTCATAGATCAGGGTTAGAAGGGATCTGCTACACTTACTAGTAGGTGGCAACCTCTGGTGGCTGTTGTACAGTAGTTATGACAGAGGAAGAAAGTCTACACAAACATAATATTTTCATTCCAGCGACTGGGGTTTCTGTCCCATGTAAAACCAAAAGTAAACGCTGACATACATAAGGTCTTCACATAACAACATGTTATGCAACAGACATACCTGATATAACCAAACCCATGATCTTTTTTTCTAAACCTAACTACGTAGTGATGGCGCCTAAACCTAATGACACTACAAGGGAAACCTAACGAAACTGCTGTGGGTGACAAGTGATAATGGGCATTTCATGGGCTGATAACAGCTCTCTGAAGCAACTAGAGGGTGTAGCAGGCCCCTCCAAATCCATATCTATGCGGCTGATAACGCTCATTCAGTCTAGTAGTATTATTTGAAACGGGTGCCTTAAATGAAACAAGCTAGACACATTTACTTTTACTTAATTATAATAATTGTATTTAGAGTGAAAAGATTAAAAACTTTGATAACAGAGGGTTTGCATCTCAGGGACAATGGCAACCATATTAAAATGTGTATTAAGATATATACTCTTACTGAGTATTAGTATACTCTGTATCTTGCATTGTTCAGCATGTTTTACACTGTTAAAACTGTAACATTGAAATTAGTTTGCAGAATGTCACTGTAGTTTATTAGAATGTAAAATTAATTGCATACTGTACATTTACATACATCTAACTCTAAGTGTTAGTGGTGCCAAAGTTTGTGTGCCTAGTGAGACATGAACAATTGTGTACAACTGATAGAACTGAATATATGTGTATATATATATATTTTTACAGCAAAAGAAATGTAATGTAAGAGAGTATGCTGATGACTCTGTGCTGTTTTCTTAACTCTAAAATGTATGTTTTGATGAAACATCTCACAGATTTTCATTGAAGAAAACTACAAATCATGTTATGGCCTCCATAGCTGCATGGTGTCATAAATTTGAATACAAACTGGTGCTATGGCCGCATATACTGTATGTCAACTGAATGTTTTATCATATGTGTTTTTGAATGTATGTACTCTTTAGTTTGACTGTGTATATGCACACTGTGTGTGCACCTGAGCTAAAATGTTGCATAGTGTCATGTTTTTCCAACATGCTCTCACTCCGAAGTCGTCGAAATCCGGCGCTTGGGCAGTGACTTGCCGGGTCAGACACTGACAAAGAAAGCCATCCTTTAACATCGGCATGATACGTGTGCGGTTGCCATTATAGTTTGACGGAGCTCAGCAGCGTCAGGGGGAAACAGGGTGGTACAAGAACAAAAGTCCGAGAAGGGCAGGTGGAAGTGGTCCAACAAACACCAACTTTCACCTGGGAGAGCACTGTTTGCATCCCGTAAGATTATATAGCCAAACCCTGTTCTTTTTCCCTAAACCTAACCACGTGTGTTAGTTGTTAGAGGAAAAAAAAGTCAATTTGTGCTGTTGTACTGCCTTAGTGCGTTTATTTTGAAAGAGACTGTATGTAAACGGTAAGACAATACCGATGAGACAATGCATGTAAAAGGCAGAACTTGACAAGGCGTCCCAGAACGTCAACAACCAACGCACCCAGGGTTCCTTTCAGGTCATTGTATCTGGACGTGCAAAGTCCATGACCAAACATCGCTATGTAACGAGGTCGGAGTGAGAATGTGTTGGTTTTTCTACAGATGTGCATACTCTGTGATTTTTAATGTATTAGATCATTAGCAGGAATAATTTGAAAACATTTAGCATAATATGTTAACAAAAATGTTAATGAAACATATGACCTCTAGGTTATGTGACAGGAAGTGCTGTGCCTGAGCAGCAAGGTGCAGAGTCAGACGTTCTTTTTGGGGTAGAGAGCACCAGTGAAGGGGACGCTGCCCCTGAAAGCACCAAACCCCTGAAAACCAAAGCTGTTCCTGAAACAGTGGCAGCTAAAAATACAGGCAACATCACCCCTGAAGAAACACTGGCTGTGGGTGTGCCTGAGGTCACACCAGAGGAAGCTAACATCAAAAGTCAGCCTGAGGCAGGACCTAACAGGCTCGGGGTCAAAGGTCTCCCTGCAGGAGAAACTGGGGCAACTGGTAAACATAAATCTTGATTTGGGTGTGTTTACGGGTGCTGCACTGCATGTGTAAATGTTGACTGAATCCTGTGTTTGTCCTAACTGTGGTCTGTTGGAGAAATGTGTGAATTATGACAATTCAAGTGTTTTAAACTGTGAGATCTGTGTCGTTTTAATGGCTAGGATTCAGTCTGACTCGTAATACTTAAGTATTACATTAGGTATTCTCAATATCAATATTTACACACCATTGTAGACTGAATAAGAGAATTTTTTAATTTTATTTTGGAGGTTTAATGACATGTAAAAAGCTAGAAATGCCAAGTATTAACCTGAGACTGAATCCTAGCCAGTGCTCCTGGTTATAATTGTTTTAGTTCTGCAGATATTTGTGTAATTACAATTCTGTTTGTTTCTGTGTTGCATGTTCTCTTCAGAGTTGTCTTAGAAGATGACCTATAACTTGTTTTCAGAATTGTTTATAATGGTTTTTTTTTAATCAAAAGCCTCACCCTGCCTTGTCATATTTAATAATCAACATGTCACTTTTAAAGAGACATTTTGGGGAAAATGTTTACTCACTTTCTTGCTGAGAGTCTACCGTAACTTAATTTAGTATCACACTTGTCCTTTTTCTCACTCAAAGTTTTGTTACTGATAAAACAAAGGAGATATTATGTGTTGGTGAGCTTTGGTGCTGCTTGTTGGCTTTGACAGAGCCAGGCTTGTGGTTCCCCCATGTTTCCAGTATTTATGCTAAGCTAAGCTACCTGTCTCCGCTCATAGCTTTACTTTACAGACATGAAAATGATATTAGCCTCCTTATCAAGGTTAACTCACAGCAAGAAGGCGAATAAGCATATTTCCAAAAATGTTGAACTACTCCTTTAACATCAGAGTTGATTGAGAATGAACCACAGTGTGTTCATTTCTAATGCAGTGTGTTACTTTGTTGTTTGGTCCTTGTGATATGTTTTCTTAATACATTTTAATTTGGGTATTCGTGGTGCATGAGGTGAATCTTAAGTTAACCCACTGATTTTCTTTTGTATTTGCATTGTGTTTGTTGATGTTGCAGGTGTAACACTTTAAAGAGAGACGGCACAGGGATCATTTTACAACTGAATCCTGATCTGTTAGTTTGTGTGTTTTTTCAGTGAATGGAGGAGCTTCAGTGTCCAAGGGACAGGGAGCCAAACCTGGTAAACATTTATCCCTTTTCATTGAACAATAAAGAATCTGAGAGCAGAAGTCCTGCCCCGCTTTTCATGTAGCATCATTATAAACTCACAGCTTTAATGTATTAAGTGCTTTGGTTCATGACCAAACACCTGCAAAACTAATGAGATTCCCATCAGCCACTTCAGCCACTACTTATATGATGCAAAGAAGCTAAACTGGTGAGCTTGGTTAACATTATAACTGCTAGGCATTAGCATGTTGTCATTGTGAGCATGATAATGTCCACAGATATATGTGACACAGTGAGGCTTTTGCTATTGTCCAAACCTCAAATTACACTAACACAAAGTCAGCTTGTTTCAGTTTGTTTTGCTTGTTGTTCAGCTGTACATATCTGTATATTTCTAAGTTTCTTTACTTTAACCTTTGGAGTGTGCTGATAATACATGTTTGCATTGGTGTTCTAGACTGTGGACCATCAGGAGTACCAAATGGACAATGGATGAAAATACCAAGACCCGGTAACCTGAGCTTTATATTTTAACACTGGTGATGTGTATGTGCCAAAATGAACACCATTTTTCCAGTGCTCCAATATTAATTCAATGCTAAAATGTGTATTTTTCAAGGTCCAAAACTGTAGTTCTTTGAACATCCTAAAAAATAATTCAAAGGGTTAGTGGATCATGCTGAAAATAAAGATTTTTTCAGCATAAACAAAATTACATTCGTTATGAAAATGTTTTCTCCAGTTGAAGTTGGTCAAAACTTAAAACATTTTTGACATTTTTGAGTAAGACGGAGAATAAATAAGAGAGAATATCTTCAATAAAATAGTTTGACCACTAAATATGAACTCAACTTCTGGATAAATATTGAGTTGAAAATCTTAAGTTTTCCGAGGTCAAAGCAAATCATGTTGGTTGTCCTAAAATAACTGAGTTTGTCAGATTATAAAATACTCATAGGAGTTACTCTGTAAGACCAGAGTTGGAGCTGCTTAAAAAGATCCATGCAAATTATTACCTTTTTTTTTTCTTTTTTTTTTCTAAAGTTAATGTTTTAGAGTAAATGGCCACTTGAGGTTGGCTCCAAAAGCGAGTCAATCCCCATGTTAAAATGCCCAACTTTACAGCAGAAACATGTTTACAGCCTGTTACAAAAAACAGTTTTTGTCTCTACAGCTAACTTCCCCCTTCATACAAAACTGTAAGGGGTGAATTTTCAACTCATTTGTTAAAATCAGTCTAAATATTGTCACCTCGGATTACTTCCGGGTCCAAGAATCCAAGATGGCGACGGCCAAAATGCCAAACTCAAGGCTTCAAATGGGAGTCCACAAACCAATAGTTGATGTCACGATAGCAACGTCCATTATTTCATACTGTCCATGGTGTTTTTACTTTTACTGCATATACAATTTGTTTTAATTGAGTTTGAATAATATTTATGTGGTTCAGTGACATATTACAGAGAAGTAAAACTTAACATGAACCCACTGATTGTCTATAGCACATGTTTATAACCCCACATGAGCTGAGACACCACCTTGACTTGAATGAAACACACAGGGTCAAAGTAGATGATGAATAATAAGTATATACACTGTTTTGTTACTTTAAGGTTATAATGCAGGTGCTGGAGCTTTTACTAGCACAAACACAAAAGTTCATGGCAAAGATAGATGACTCCTTTTGTGTTATATTATCAGTGGATGATTCTTTAATTTGTTTTGAGGTTATGGAGCAGGAGCCGGTGCTCCAAACAGATTTGGTGCCAAACCCAACGGTAAATCAACTTACTTTGTCATTCTGATGTGTGTGAAATGTTTATAGTGGTGAATTTGGCAGATGATAATTGAAACCTTCTGCAGATTTGATCAGTGTGTAAATGCAGAAATGACTGCAGGCCTGATTGTAGTGATTTTGTGTCATTGTTTAGGATACGGTGCCAGTGCAGGGGGACATTCAAATGGAGGAGCTAAAGCAAACAAACCAGGTATGGAGACTGATAATAAAACAGCTGTGAGGGCAAGATGTCAGGTCTTAAAGTCATTAAGTAAACCTCATAATACTCCAATAATGCTAGTGAGATTTCTCAAAGTAGTGCAGTGATTATCAATTAATTTCCACTGTAGTATTTGTTTTCTTCTCCATGATAAAGTGGTGAAGGTAAAGCCCTCATATATGTCTCAATGAAGCTTTGTTTATCCAAAGGTTATGGAGCAGGAGGCTACACTGTGCCTGGACTCAGCAATGGATACGGAGCTGGTAACATTTACTGTCATCATAAACATATCACTTTTAAGGAAATTTAAAGTGTTTTTTTTTTTCAAAGTACCTTTGGCTTTATGTGTGCAGCAGGCCTGGGATATCCTTATGGAGGGAAACCTAAGCAGCCTGGTGGGTGTTTTGTTAATCAGCTCAACCTTATAGGACATGGGACTGATTATAATTTGAAGTGTGGAGTGTGTTTTGATATTTGTTCTGTCTCCTCTCAGGTTATGGACAAGGAGCGTACCTCGGAGCTGGATATGGAAACGGAAATTCATATGGAGGTGCAATTTAAAAGGATAACCTTTTAACATCGTCTTTAATTCAGCTTGTGAGCTGATGATAAGTTTGGCCAGTAGCTTTAAGAACCAAGTGTTACCTCACTCAGTGACAGCTTACTGACTCCAAACTGTAGTTGGGAACACGCTGGCTTACTAACATTAATTTTAGCTGGGCTTGTTATTAGCTGGTCACTAGCTTCTAGCAGTCCGGACCACTCTGCAGAAGGAAGGATGGCGAGGGGTTTGGCTGCTGTTCACCAACAGTGGCTTTATTTATTATTTACCTTCACCACAAGAACAAACATGGCCTTCTCATGAGGTTTAGCAGTAGCCCTGAGCTCATCTAGACACTTAATTCTGCTGCTATCATCACTATCTGCTGCATGTGTCTTCACCATGACATGTGAGGGCTGCTTCCCTCTACATACACACAATGAAGTACACGTCACACCCTCACAGGTCACCCACAAGGCCATACTCTTAAAGCGGAAAAGGGTGTGCCGGGAACACAAGGCTGAATTTAAATTGTTCTAGTATAAAATCTCCAGAGTGTTTTATTAAATTGTACCATTTTTCTCAGGAAGTGCAGGTCAGGGTGAAGCTGGCAAGTCTAAATCAGGTAGGCTTCAAAGTTTACACTTACTTTGTTAAAGTACTGAATCCATAAATGGACCTGAAACACCATGAATGGGTAGATTATATTCCCATAGCTGCTGCTGTGTTATTGCAGGGCTTTGTAGCTCAGCGTACTAGTCGAAGTTCAGAGCACTAAGGTTTGTCTGATGTGTTGTTTGCAGCGTATGGAAATGGAAATGGCTACAGCACTGGTGTACAGCCTGACTATGCAAGTAAGTACCATTATATGAAATTTAGTTCGATTCATTTTGTATGATTTACAGTAAAAGTCATCATCTCTGTTTTTGTGCAGGTCTTGGCCAAAGTGTTCCTGCTGTTAATGGAAAATCAGGTGTGTGGGTGACACGTGAGGATACAGTTAATATAAATACAACATAAGACATGGACAGTGAAACAGTAAAAACAATCTATTATTGTCTAATTTACTGCAGGTGGTGCCAAACAGATGCCTTACAATGGAGCCCCAGTGGTTCCTGCTGGACTAGATGGTGAGACCATATAGATATTGTTTAACAGTGAGCAGAATAATCCATTTGTCCAGTTTCTCCAGCTCAGTGGCTCAGGTCCAGTTTGTGGGTCTGTCAGTGTGTTTACATTAGCTTCAGTAATGATTATTGATTTAATTTGAATACTATGTGCATGTTAGCAGCATTTTCATCTCAAGATGTTAAAGTGAATTGATTTTCATGTGTCTTCATGCAGGAATGAGCCAGTTTGAGCCCCAGTCTGCTGGTCTTGGTCCAAATGGAAAATTGGGCAGCATGTATGGAGGTATGTCTAACTCTATTTCTTTTAAATCGTTATTAACACAAGACAACTCGGTGAGAAAAAGCACACACCTGTAAAGCCTACCATTCATTTAAGAAACACTTTTAAAACACACAACACACCAGAACCAAAACTTTCTCCAATGTTACAGGAATGGGCGGCTCGCCATTTGGCGGTCAGACTCTGGGAATGGGTGCAGAGAAATCTAACACCAAGTATGGTGAGTGCTTGTTCATATTTATTGCACTATAACGTAGCCTGGAATAGAATTAAAAGAGAGTTTTATAGACAGCTTTATGAGTTTATAGATAATAAAATTCAGCCTCACATTTATGTGCAGAACTCGCCTATAAATCTTTAATGTCGTATTATCAATGTGCCAACCAACATTATTGTCTGCCCACTCAATGCTCGCTCCTATTTAGGCATTGGTGGACTGCAGTTTGGTGGACAGCCCCTCAGTACAGGCACTAATGGCGCAGGAAAGTATGGTATGTCAATATGTTAGAACTCATGCTCCCCTTCTTGTGTATTTATGTGGATAATGCATGCAGGTCTTGATGAAAATTGCAAGTTCATTCATTCGCAATACATGTAATTTGTAATGTTTAGATAAAATGTAAATACCAAAGTCACTAAGAATCAATACAAACATTCATGGTCAGTCTAATGAGTTCATGTGTGTCCCAACTGGTTGTCTCTATTCTGTCCAGGTTATGGTGGAAGCCCCTATGGGCCTGCTGGAAACAGCAAATCATCTGGAAAATATGGTGAGTTATTTGTCAAACTGTATGTCGTGTTTTAAAACAATGTGAGGCACCATGAGTAGTGTGCACCCAATTTAAAAATGTAAAAATATTTTCAAGCTGATATATCTTTAATAATTAGGTCACTTCCCTCAAATGCAGCTGATTTTCCACATATTTGAGACAGAAATTCACTTAAAACAACATGTTATATGGTGTTTTGTTAACTATATGTATATATGTAATAAAAAAAATGTTTAGTCTAAATGTTATATCTTTATATTCAAGCCATAGGAACACAGCTGATAGATGTAGCTTGGGCTATATTTGCCAAAGATTTAGGTTTGACAAATTACAATTTAGATTTGACATTTAGATTTAAAGTTAGATTTAACATTTAGATTTAACATTCAGATTAAGATTTAATATTTAACAGTATGATATGATATGATATGATATGATATGATATATATTTAAACTGAGACTTAACATTTAGATTTAGTGCTTAGAATTAAGGTTTACATTCAGATTTAGATTTAACATTTACATTTAGATTTGACATTTTGATTTAACATTTTGATTTAAATTTGACACATTTAGATTTAACACCTAGAATTAGATCTGATAGTTAGATTTAATATTTAACATTTAAATATAGCATTCAAATTTAGATATAACATTCAAATTTAACATTTGACATTTAGATGTAGCATTTAACATTTTGATTTAGAGTTAACATTTAACTTTTAGACTTAAATATGACTTTTAGATTTAATATTTGACATTTAGATTTAACATTGAAGATTTAAATTCAGATTTAACATTTAACTTTTAGATTTAACATGTCGATATAAATTGGACATTTAGTAATGATATTTATTCAAAATACTTGCAGGTGGTTTTGGTGCTGGCATGGGAGCTAATTCTGCACCTGCACAATATGGTGAGTGTGACGGGACAAAAAGGGGTTTGGCTGTGGCTTATAATTTTGTCTTCAGCACGTAACCATTCCAGAAACACAGACACTGATAGTGTGATGAAATTAAGTCCACAATCTATACTGGACTGTGAAAAGTCCGCTTATAAGGGTCCATTTTGAGACATCATTTGATCATTTTTTTCTGTACTTTCTGTTCATCTCTGATCAGGATATGGTGGATTCCCCAATGGTGGGCAGCTCCTTGGTCTCGGCAGTAATGGAAAGACAGCCGGCAAATATGGTAAATAATTAGCTTTGACACCTCTTGTTGCAGTTTACTTGAAACACACTCTTCCCCCCTTAACCTTTTATTATTTCTCGTCTTCCTGTGTCTCTCTATCTTGTCCCCAGGTTATGGACGAATGCCTTATGAAGCTCAACCAGCTGGACTGAGCCCTGAAGCCAAGTCTAACGGCAAATACAGTAAGTAAATTTGTTTATATTCAGCACACAGATATGAGAGTGGTATCAATCTAATCTAACTGTCAGCAAGAAAGCAAATGTATGTGTTTCTCAAAATGTCGTACTTTTAATTTAATTAGTCCACGAAAAGGTGAATGATAAAAAAAACATTGAGCATAGCATTAGTTCAGGACACGATGTCAAGCTCAGCTCACATCCCAGCTACATCAGCTGATCTCAAACAGCCAATCAACTGATGGAGCAGCTGATTGATGAAAGGGAGTCAGCTGATAGATCACATGATTCCTTTCTATGCAACCACTTGGCGAATCTCATTCAGGGCGCCCTATTTAAACTGCTCTGGCCTGCCTACTGTTGCTGCTTCCTCTGCAAGCTGCTTTGCAACCCACCTCCACCCCAGCTCCTCCTTTTCATGCTGTGTCTAACTTATCAATGTCATTTCTGTTTGTGGCTCTGTTCTGTTCCCGGCTGGTCTTTGCTGCTGCTCTCCCTGCCTTAGGCTTTCCATGGAGGCGCATGGAAGGGCAGGGAGGTTTGCTCTTTCTGCCTCAGGCTTTTCTTGTTTGCGTGTGGAAGGGCAGACAGGTGTGCTCTCTCCACCTTAGACTTTCCAAGGAGGCATATGGAAGGGCAGAGAGGCCCCAGAACAGAGCCATACCATCAAATATAATACTGCAAATAGAAATAAAGTTTTCTATGACCTATCTAATTATTTATTTTCTTCCAGGTCTGGCTGGGTCACAGTATCAGCCTGAACCTTTGGGACTTGGACAGAACGGAAAATTAACAGGCACATTAGGTAAGAATCAGCAAACATGACAGCCACCCTCTAACTGTCACTTGTTTATTCATTTGGTTTAATTTGTCTCCTCTATGTGGTTGCCAACTGCTCAGGTGGCGGTGAAGTTCCCTATGCACCACAAGCCCTTGGTTTTGGGAGCGAAGCTAAATCTGCTGGGAAATATGGTGCGGTACATCCTTTTCATACCAATCAATCATTTCCACTGTGTTTTTACGATGTTTACTAAATGGTTTGACATCAACCTCTCAACAGGTAACCAGGGACCGTACCAGTCACAGCCCCTTGAATCTGCATCTGAGAGCAGATCTGGAGGAGAATATGGTATTTTGTCATTATTGCTACAAAGTCTCTGAGCATCTGGGTTAGAAATGAAGGAATAAATTGTATATGTAAATTTTTTTTGCCTCAAACAGATGCAGCTGGTTTACCGTATGAGCCCCTGCCTGTGGAGACAGATTCAGCTGAAAAATCTTACGGTGCGTCCGGAAAAGACATTCACAGCACAAACCCCAATCTCTTCTTTACTGGCGCCAAGAACGACCGTGTTGGCAATTATTTTTTTAATGCTGTTTTATCTCAAGACCATGAATTTAATTTTTTGTTATCTCGAGACAGCAAAGCTTCTTTTCTTGTGATAACAGGTTCATTTGAGATATCAGAATTCCGATTTCTTGAGATAACGGGATAATTTATCACAAGAAGAGGACGTTTTCTCATATCATGGGATAATCATGGAGAACTCGAAAATGAGTGTCTGGTTCATTTGATCAGACCTGATTTCAGCCTTTGGATCACTGTCATGACTGTCGAAAAATACAGTGTGATTGGCTGATCAATAGTGGTTACTCCTTGGTCTGACATTTTCAACATAAATCAGTTGCAACAGTTCTCAAGACGTCATCATGCTGGGATGGCACCCCTGATTTTTCATAAATATTATATATAATAGAAGAAAACAACCTTTTATATTCCCGTGATAATGACTTGAATAACTCGTGATCGCAAGATAATGACATTTAAAAAAACAAATGCAAGTACGGCTGTTCTCAGCTTCTGTTGTACTTATCTATTTTCTCTTGACCTCGTAGTGAAGGGAGAGTTGCTGACACCAGCAGTTGCAGTTGAAGGCGAGGGGATGTCCATTGATAGATATGGTGAGTATACTGTGTGTATTTCTGCATGTTTGTCTCTTGTGGCTTCGCTGCGTTCTGTAACGTTCAACTGTTTGTCACTTTCAGACAACGTGGGCTATATAAATGGACAAGTGCAGCCAGAAGGTAAAACTATGAAGTTAATACATTGCATACATGGTGCAAAGACAGTGTTAGTTTACAGTAATTCACCAGTTCTCCCGTCCTCTATCCCGTCTCTTCCTCTCTAGTTGTTGCATTTCCTGCAGCTCCCACTTCCAGCCCCACCCTGGCCCATCCCTCCGTCCCGTCTTATCTGCCTGTGGAGTCCTTCACGCCTGATGTGATGCCTGAAGCGGGTGTCGAGGACTTGCCTGACTCAGCGGGCACTCCCGACCTCGCCCTCGACTCTGCGCCTGCTGCAGGATCGCTGGGCGTGGCTCAGGTGCCTGAGCAACCTGATGACCTGCTTCATCAGCAGCAGCTGCCGCGT
Organism: Cephalopholis sonnerati; assembly: GCA_019142605.1. Lineage (NCBI taxonomy): Eukaryota > Metazoa > Chordata > Actinopteri > Perciformes > Serranidae > Cephalopholis > Cephalopholis sonnerati. The sequence continues at coordinate 18,831,108 of JAGQAX010000020.1, read as the reverse complement.
CAGATTCACATTCAGCAGCATCTCAAGCTGCATTTTCACCCACAAGGCAAGTCAGGGAGAGGCTCAAGTACTGTGCTATAAAGCAGTGGTTCCCAACTCTGGCCTTATTCTTATTTTCTTTTTTTTCTGTATTAATCGGGTCTCTATGAAAAGGTAGCGACCAAGTACCATACTGTAAGCAACAGGCATCCAAGAGAGATAGCATCAAAAAACGCACTTGTAGCGACAATGACCAAGAGCGAATCTGGGGTTGGTTTTTACTTAAACTTTCGCTGACGAGCGTGTTCATGAACAGTAACCAGCAACCCTGCATAGTATGTCTTTAAGTCATGTGACCATGGTGTAGTTCACTTATAGCCTAACGTTAGCTGTTTACTTCTGGCGATTGCATTAACACTTCAAAAATCATGAAAGTGGTGCTCCTTTGTGAAGATGATCTTGCTAAACAAAACGCGAAAGTATAAAACGTTTGTTGGCCACAGAGCTTATTTTCTGCAATAATCCAAAATCCAATGGAAACATCCCATTGGATTTTTGGCGAGGGAACCAGTGTGATGCTACTTCCATGTTGGCCTACAGAAAAACATCATCCCTGCAGCGCTCTATAGACATTTGTGGCATGGATGCATTTGTAAAAAGTCACTCTGAGCACCAGGGCATATTCTAGCACAAACGAGACTGCTCATAAATTCGGAGCGCTGTTGGAATATGCCATTTGGTACTTTGGTTATTCAGGGCACCAGCAGCAGAGGCTCTGGGAGACGCAGAGACAGAGGAGAGAGCAGAGCATCAAGTGCAGTTAAAGTGAAACTTAATTGTTAATTCACAGGGAAATTAGTGCAAAAGCTACCCAATAAAAGTCCCGGGGAATGCTGAGAAATAACTGCAAAACCCGAACACAGCCAGTCGGGTCAGGCCCAATCGGGTTCGGGGAGAGATTCAAACCTCTATATATTTACCGAAATGTGTTTAAATTCACCACGCCGAACATTAAATCCCACTCAGAGGCTGTATTTGAAATAACATGTAATCAGTATGAGTAATATTCTGAGATATTAAAGTCATTTGAAAACTTTTTTGTTTCTTTTTTGTCTTCAGGAGCGAAGAATGGCAAATATGACTTGAACGGCTTCTTTGGGAACAGTGGCTATCAAGGTACGAACAAACAGACTCAAACTACAGAATAATCATTTTCAGTTTGGTGACTGTTGCACACCCATCCCATTCATCTTTCTCCACACAGGTTAACCCCACAGACAACGACAAGCATGATCTTTTTCTGTCACTGTATATTATTTTTGATTGTTTCCTAATTGTATATTATTTTTAATTTCCTCTGTCTGTCGAATAGTCTTGGTATTTTTGTGTTTGTTTGTAGAGGTAAAACATTTAAACATTTTCTGGTTATGTATATTTTTATGCACCCTGCATCACCTTTTTGTCCTGCACTTACTGCTCAGTGTACATGCAAGAGATGAGTTTGTCTGCTGCACAGTATAGTCAGTGTTTTGATTGCCGGATGTTGTCATCTCAAAATAATCCTGTTATTCAGTCTAATTTATTTTGCATGGGAAAGGTTTTTTACTACTTGTTGCAAGCATCTGTTTATTATTGTACAGTATTTGGTTGAATAAAACCATCAGTGAATACCAAACAGTTTGTACATTTAGTGTGCTACAGCAAAAGCAGAACCCATTAATATGTTTAAATGGACATGCTAAGGAATTATCAGTGCAGGTAAGACAAACATCCACCTGTTAAAGTGTTGTAATCCCCAGGTCATCCTGAATGCAGCACAGTTGTATACAAGCATGGGGAACATGTGCACAGTTTCTAATAAGGGAAATACAGATCTGTTGAAGTTGAGGTGTGTGTCAGTTATGAGCCGTGACATGGAGCAGCTGCTATATTGCACATGGCTTTTTGTGAGGATTACTCCAGCTTAGGGCTAAGAGCCCTTCGCTGATTGGCCTGACTGAAAGCATGCCACTTGGCCAGCTCAACAGGTTGCTTGCTTGGAATTACACCTGTCCAATGATGGATTTCAAGGAACAGAGTTTCCGGCTCGTTGTGCTCACGACCGTGCCTCAGAGTCCTGAGTGTGGCCTCGTTTAGGATGTAAATGGTGAGGAACCTGTTTTGTACTGTCAACTAAATGTGAGGGGCGTTGGCTGCAGGAAGTAGTGATGGTGCTTTGCGAAGGGCCCCGGCTGTTGGACTTTGCAAAGACCCCTCAGCACCTTCAGTTCAACAAGTATGTGCTGACGGGTTACCGGCCAGTGTCCACGGCTCAAGAGTGCCTCAGGAGCCTCTTCTACATGCACAATGAGCTGGGGAACATTTACACCCATGGTAAGTCCAGAAAATAAACGTGCATTGCCTTTTCTTTAAACTGCTGTTTATTTAGGAACCCATTCCAGTAAGTGTCAGTCTGGACTAAATATGAAAATGTTATTATCTACATTATCTAAAGACAGAGCAAATGTTTGCCATCATTTAACTCATACAAGGGCTGCACAAACAGAACAGGTCACAGGTGTCCACTACTCTCACTTATGGCCAGTTATAAGCATACTGGACGAGGGTGTGTAATGAGGATAGGGGGTATTAGCTGTAATCTGCCCTGGGAATCCCTGTGACCTGGAAATATCCTGCTGTTAACAAGGTCTTTAAAGGTGTGTGGCTGGCTGACACTTTTCAGCTGTAAATGCCCTCACTGTATGCATCATAACAGGCATCCTGCAGATGCATGAGTTTGCATAGACTCCACCTGCAAGATAACAGTTATTTTTATTTACTTTTTTGAATATGCACCCTTAATGTAAGGCTAACAAACTCCAACTCAACTTCAGTTGTACAAATATAAGCAAAAATGAACTGTGCATGAGCTCAAACCAGCACAACCTTGAACCTCTGCTAACATCTTCATGCTCCGTCCTTGGCTATCCCATAAGTTCATTAGGACTAACACTCTTACTAAGGGGGAGTGAAGGGCATTAGCTTCAGAGCATTGCTCACATGTCTCTATGCATGTAGCCAACTGCCGTATCTGTCACATGGTTCCTGGTAAAGAAACAAACAGAGGAAGCACTACATTAAATTCCTCATGTCACTCTGCATGCAGTGATATTTAATGACACCTGCTCACTTACTCTTTATTACCTACACCACTATATTATTATTATTATTACTACTACTACACCTCCGTCTGTTCATGTATGTGCTCAGTGCTGTTTGACATATGTGCTCTCATGTTCTTAATTTTTTAATTCTATTATTATGTATATTTGTGCTTAAGCTTGAAAAGCTCTCCTATATGTAAAGTAGTTCTAATTATTATTATTATTATTATTATTATTATTATTAACAACAACAATAATAATAATGATAATGATGATGATGATGATGATGATGATGATGATGATGATGATAATGATAATAATATTGTTGTTATATAATGATTATAGTATTAGAATATATAATATGTATATCTATTATTACATATTAATTTTATATTATAATTATCAGAGTTTTATCTGTTATGTAAATTTGTGCTTAAGATTGAAAAGTGCCATATGAATAAAATAATACTTATTATTATTATCATTATTATTATACTAAAATTATTATTATCATAATATATATAATATGTCTATTATCTATTATTAAATATTAATTTTACATTTATTATTGTTTTTATTATAATTATTAGATTTTTACATTTTATCATTATGTAAATTTGTGCTTAAGATTGAAAAGTGCTAAATGAATGAAATAATACTAATTAGTAATATTATTGTTGTTGTTATTATTATATTAGAATAATTGTTAATATATTAAAATATTTATATTATTATATATAATATTTATATTTATTATCATATGTTATTTTATATTATTTTATAATATTAAAATAATAATAATCATTATTATATACATATTATACTATACCATTTTATACTAATTACATTTGATATTCTGCTGTACTTGTTTTACTACTTTTACTCTTATTTTATTTATACTGATTTTTATTCCATTGCTACTTCTCTCTTCATCCATACTTACCTCTGTCTTGTGTCGCTACAACACCTGAACTCCCCTCTGGTGATCGGTGATGGCTTATCTTTTCTTGTCGTACAAAAACAGATGTCATTAACCTACAAAGGCATCAACCCAACTAAACTTTTGGACAATGAAGTGTTATGATTTAAAATGAAATGGCTTTCTAGAGAACTTGCATTGGTGCAGGTTTTAACACACTTTCCCCTCTTTTCTTCCTTCCTCTCGTTTCATCTCATTTCTCCTCTTCATCTCCTGATCTTCCCGTCACCTCAGGCGTTCCTTTTTTCCTTTTCCTGGTGCTGCTGCCTTTCAGCATCCCCTGGATGGAGGTGGACAGTGGCTGGATCTGTGTGGTCCACTACCTGGCCTGCCTGTCCCCCACCGTGGGCTCAGTGGTCTACCACATATTCATGAACCATGTGGGAGGAGAACATGTGTACGACACCCTGCTGTCCCTGGACATGTTCGGGGTCTGCCTGGTTAACACCTTGGGTAGGTCGTCAATGCTACAGCAGTTGGCTCTGTTGTCATTTTTAAAGAATACAACATCAAACTCAGAGCTGTTTAAATTTCGACAGTTCCTTTTTCTAGCTTTTTCCCCTGGAGCTTTAAACCACATCTAGCGGTGTTCATCAGACTGTGGTTCAGTGCTCTGCTACTGTCTGTGATTAGATTTCATTACGAGCATGTCAGAATACTGTTTTCAGAGCCAAGATCAAACTTTCACATTCCTTTTTCAAAGACTTTGGGGGCAAGTCAAGCCTTAATAAGCAAATTACATATCTTTATCATCTCTGAAATGCTGACCATTAATCGATTTTCTGTTCAAAGCATCTTAAAGGAACAGTTTGTCAATTTGGGAAGCACGCTTATTTGCTGTCTTGCCAGAGTAGATATGTGGCCTGTTATTCTTGTGTCAGTCTGTTGAAGCTGAGGGCAGGAGATGGTTAGCTTAGCTTAGCATAAAGACTTAAAACAGAGGGAAACAGCTAGCCTGGCTCTGTCCAAAGGTAATTAAAAAATCCCCCTAACAGCACCTCAAGCTCACTAATTAATAATGTATGTCTTGTTTTGTTTTTTTTTAATTTGTACAAATAAAATAAAAATAATACAATTAAATTTTTTTTTTTTTTTTTAAGTTTTAAAAAGTGTAAAAACCGTAAATAATTGTTTTATGGGGAGTTTTGTGACTATTTCTTGGCTGGGAGCAGTGACGTCTTCAAGTTTCAGCAGAGACTTATCCTGCACATGAAATTCCATACTGTTTTTTAGTACACTAAAACAGTACACTAGATATTTTTGTACGTCCGAAACCTTGGTCCGAAACCTTGGGAATCAATAGCATACTGTTTCAGATGAATTACTGCAGTATGCAAACACTGGACCTTTAAATGAGCAGTGTGTAGGATTTTAGAGGATCTATAGGCAGAATGTAATATTCCTAAATATGTTTTCATTAGTGTACAGTCACCTAAAACTGAAAATCATTGTGTTTTTGTTAGCTTAAAATGAAGTGTTTATTTCTACATAGGGAGCAGGTCGTCTTCCACAGGGCCCGCCATGTTACATGTTTCTACAGCAGCCCTGAATGGACAAACCAAACACCGGCTCTAGAGAGATCATGTTTTTATGTTGCCTGAAGGCCACTGTAGTTTTTAGGATATGTTTGGAGGGGTGGGTGCAGTTGTGTTCAGTAGGTTGCAATCTACAGCCTCACCACTAGATGCCACTAAATCTGACACACTGGTCCTTTAAAGCTGACCCCTTACCAACAACCAAGTTAATAACATCTGACTTTTTTTTCTTGTTTATTCAACTGTGTATCTTCCCTCTTGTCACCAGGTGCACTTCCCATCATCCACATCACCCTCCTTTGCTACCCAACCACGCGACACACTGCCTTGCTGGCCTACATCCTCCTGTCAGCCTATGGCATCTACTGTGCCACCACCGCCCGCACTAACGTCCTGCGCCTGCGAGCATTTGTCTGGCAGGCGCTGTTCCGCTTCATCCTCTTCCTCTTTAGGGTGTTTGGCAGCGGGGTGGGCAGCCCAAACTCCCTGCGCCTCTTCGTCATCATGGACTCTCTGGCTGTAGTGGGAGGGCTGGTCAACATCATCCAGATCCCTGAGCGCTTCGTCCCCGGCGCCTTTGACAACTGGGGCAACAGCCACCAGATAATGCATGTCATGGTCATTTGCTCAATTATCTACCTGCACTGGGGCACACTGGAGGATTTAGCCTGGATTAAGACCTACCAGTGTCCTACTGAGTGATGCCAAGTGTATTACGCACACACATGCATGCACTGAAGGCTGCGCTGATAGAAATGAGATTTAGGATTCAATGAGGCTGTGAGGCGTAGTGAGAAGAGAGGAGAGTTGTTTCAAAATGCACTTTAGTCTTAGCTGCTGAAATTCTTCACAAGGGAAGTTTGCAATTTGACATTTTGCCAGTGCAGAATAAAGAGGAACTGACAGTGTTGTAACTGTGGAACTCAAATATCAATATATCAAATTAAAAATCCTGAGCACACTTGATTTTTAGTTTGTTTGAATGCAGTAGTTTTGGGTCGTATTACCCATAACCAAAAATAGTTTTAACGTGTAAATGAAATGACTGTATTTAATAAATTATATATTTTTACATCTTGTTTCAACATGTGTTTCATTCATGCGTGATGAGAATGGTTCATGTGACAAACTGAAATAACGCAGGTGGTTTGAATGCTTCTGTTTTTTAATTGCAAGAAAAGTAAATTGTATATACACTTGGAAAGAAAGACTTTGTTTTCTATTGCTAAACGTCAGTCAAAATTTTAACTGTTTTCATTTGGACTTGGCAACAAATGTTACATTCCTGTTCACTGGCATTGTTAACCTGCACCTTTCAAACCCAAAGCATCAAAACAAAAGACAGAATCAGGTGCAGAGATCAGACTTTAAAGAGGTGTGGATGTTGCAGAGGTGGAATACACAGCAGCTTTATTGTTTTATAACACACTGAGTCAATGCATTCTTGTGTTATCTGCAACACTGGACGACCTTGCTCTTCTTTTCTCCCAATATGCGCCCTCTGCTCCGTTTCTGTGGCTCAGCTCAGTCTTCGTCCGAGCTGCTGTCCTCCTCAGCCTCCGACAGGTCGGCGATGGGAAACCGCAGGATGGCAGCCACTCCGCTGAGCTGAGTCAGTTCTGAGGAGACAGTCAAGAACAGCTCAAAAAGGTGACAGTGCACAGTCAGATCTTAAGGCTGATTTTATTCTCAAGTACAGAAGTGCGCAGTCATAGTTGAGCAACTGGACATCATCTTAATCAATTTGTGACGAGTCTTATGACACCAGTAAATTCCTCCTACAGTCGAAGTCATCAAACATTTACAGTACAGACCTGATGGTATGTTGACGTTATTGTGCTCACGCTGGTCATTACAGGTTAGTCAGAGTTATGAAAAAAACAAGAGTTGACCTCATTTGCAGGTACAATGGAGTTTTGCAACACTAGTAAGTCCATGCTCGAAGCAATGTTTTCAGAACAGGTCGCCACAGTGTTGTAGTACTCAAATTGGTCTTGAGACTGGTCTCAACCACATATCGAAGGTCTCAGTCTCATCTCAGACTCAGCTGCATTATTACTTGGTCCTCTCTTGGTCCCTGACTAAGATGACTCAAGTCAAGACCTGGAACACAACTGCAGGGATCTCACTAAGTTTCCTCTTCAAAAACGGAGCATTGGATAAAAATCATTAAGTTGATTTCACACCTGCACTGTTTGGTTCAGTTCAATCGAACTTAAGTTTTTTTTCCCACTAAGTGCGGTTCGTTTGGGCAGGTGTGAACACAGCAATCGCACTTGGTTGCGCACCAAAACAACCGGACCGAGACCCTCTTTAAGAGGTGGTCTTGGTGTGGTCACAAACGAACTCTGGTGCGGTTCGCTTGTGGTGAGAACGTGTTCCGACCTTGATCTGAACCAACTGCAGTCACATGACACATTGTTTGGGTTAAACATGAGCATGTTACAGTCCTGGAGGATTATTAATGTGCGCCTCCTCCTGTACTGCCTTAATATGCACATTCAGCACATCCAATGCATCAAAACATTGTTTTCTAGTTGGAGCCGCGCCTCGTTTTCAAACTGAATGGTTTGACTCAAATGAACAATGACAGCAATATAGTCCACGATGAGCAGCGCTAAAATCAACCTGCGTAGTTGTCCCTCCATTGTGACATTAGAAAGTGTCACATTTATCTTGACAGTGTACTCTTCTTCAACGTTTTGTTTACTTCCTGGATTTTTCCCACATGGAAATTCTGACCAATCAAGAGCAGTGTTCTCATGCAAGGCATTTGATCTGGTCCGCTTGTAAATGCTGCTGTGAGAACACGAACCAACTCTAGGCAATTATACAACTTTGAAACAAAATAAGTCCCTGATTCAGACCAAAGCAAGACAACTCTAGGTCTGAAAAGTAAATACAGGTAAATAATTATGAATGGTTTCATAACTTACGTTCACCAGACACATGAAGGCTTGAGAATACTCTGCATGGAAAAGAGAGAAAATTATCAGCTGGATGCTTCACAAAGGATCTTCTGACAGTTCTTAGTGAGCGCTGACATAGTCAGTCTTATAAAAGAAAACTGGTACCTGACATTGCCTCCATTGTCTCTCACGTTGTCCACCAACCGAACATAACGACTCCTCGTGGGGATGTCCTGATGTCTGGAATACCCATGGAGACACATAAAACATGGTTACACAGAGCAGATGTGATTGTTCCTGAATGCTGCTGGAATGGGTGACTTTAGTATCTTCTAAATTGTTCTGATGGCATCCATTTTGATTGTATAGAGACCCATATATAACCCATACAGTTAGCCCCACAGCTCTGTACTGTGTATTTAAAATAGATAACGTATAGAACGTCTCAGTACGTACCTGAAGAGCTTATCACTTATCAACAAGGTATCGATGGCGAGGGCGTCGGCAGCTTTCTCCACATGAGCCAGTCTGTGAGGATGCAAAGATACAAAGGTTGTCAATTATCAGTGTGAATGAACAAGGACTCTGTGGGTCACTTGCTATTGACTGCTCTCACCCATAGAAGGCTCTGTCGGGCTCATGCTGGAGCATCTTGTAGAAATCTTCCAGGGCTTTCACCTCTCCTGCTGCCTGAAAGTTAAACATAATCACCAGTTAGCCACTTTTTTTCAACTTTGGGGCATTTGTTTACAAGATGATGACACAGACTGACAGATCTCAGAACGTATAGTCACCTTGGTGTCAGAGAGCCTACTCGTCACAGTGGGGTCAGAGAGGATTTCTGCAAAACAACAAGCATTTCAGTAAGTGTCACCTTGTGATGAGATTTGATTGTTTATTCTTAGAGCACACCAGGTCGCACCTTTGAGTGAGTACTTGTGACCTGATGACGAGTGGACCAGCATGAACTTGGGTCGATTCTCCAGCAGGATCTTGTTGTCCTGTCGCACCGCCTCTTTATAGAGGTACGTGATGAACTGGTCCTTCACAAACCCTGGACTGGCAACCAAGATGCACTTCACCACTAGCAGAAGGCAAGGAAGAGAAATCAGAACTTTTTCTCCTGTTTAATTCAACAGAAACAAAGATGAAGTGGCAACAATGAGAAACCACAACAGTTCCATAAAAATGACGTACAGTGCGGAAGATGAGAGGCTCACAGCAGAGCAACAAATGTGGTGGGAACAACAAATTAAAAAGGGAGAAGTGTGTGACACAAAAACAGGAACATACTGTATGTGTTTGCATGTGAAAGTGCGTGTGTGTATGTGTCTACACAGCAGCACTACCGTCAAAATTGATGTGGCGAAGAATCGCTTGCATCACAGCCTCATAGAATCTCTCCAGGGCCTGTAAACGGAGAGACAAAATACAAAATGCGCTTGAAGGATATATCCAGGATGTCAAACTGACTCAGCAGCAACAACAGGTTAAAAAGACAAAGATAGTTAGAGGCTAAAGCCCAACTATAGGCTACAGATCACAGTGTCAAAGTGAACCACCACGTCACTGCTGATCGACACAGAAGACAATGAATATAAAGGGAGACTTTGCTGATATTGAACCAGCTGTGTGCAGATGTATTGAGTTTGGTGTCACCCCATGCCGATGCCAGCACCTGGACCTCCGCCGCTGGATGGGCAGGGATCTCCAGGGAAGTCAAACTGCGCACAATGTGATGACACACAGCTGGTTGAATATCAGCAAAGTTTCCCTGCTTCCCTTCACTGGTTCCTGTACAGCAGGGTCGGTCTTTGTTTCACTGTTATAATCATTAAAAAGCAAAAGCAGCATGTGAATACATTCAGTAGACTAGCTGATAAACGCTGAGCTTTGCACGGAAATAATCAGACACCCAGTTTTGTGTCATACGTTCGTTTCACAAATGAAGGCCAGTGCATTTGCAATTATTCATATTTAAAACTAACACATTACTTTACATCCATTGTTTTTTATGTATACAACGGATCATAAACACGCGCATGTTTACGTCCACTTTGTTTCCCATCCAGTTGGTTCAGCTGTAAGGAACGTAAAGTCTGGTCTTACGTAATTAATGCAGGTGATAATGTCCAGAATTGGGTTTTCAATTTCCAGTTATTGAATTTCCTGCTTAGAGACATACTCTATCACGAGAGAATCATGATACATCTCGTAACTATTTTTCACCCATCCCTACTTGTTACACTCATGACTAAAGAAAAACCGGTTCTACTTGAGTTGGTACGATGGAATTAGAAATGCCAGTTAGGTTTAGTTTCACATGCTTACAGAATATTTTTTTAATGACTCGATTATTGTGTAGATTATTTTAATGTTTTTGATTTACCCTACTTTACTTACTGTAAATGTGACAATACAATGTTAAATATGTCTAAATATGTATTTGTGCCTGCCTCGTTCTAACCACAGTGCATCCTTTGTTTAAAAGCATGTTGCAACAGACGCTATTCTCCCATCAGTCTATCCACCATTCATTCTATCTTCATCTTTCATCTTCTCTGACAATATTCACTATTAAAAACAACAGCGTCTGCCTGAGCTCATTACGGCTGTGCCGTTACAGAAGGCTGACCTACCTTTTCGTGCTGAGTGCAGCTCCCCCTCCTCTTGCGGGGAATGGTGACCTCCACTTTTGCACGCAGCAGAGTCATGGCGGGGGTCACTAGCACCAGGTTGGCCAGACCCTCCTGCATCACCACAGCTGCCACATCTGCCTTCTGGGTTGCATCACACGCCTGCTCTAAAGGGTAGACAAAGCGGAGGACAAATGTGAGGCAGTGGGTACTTTGTGTGACGCTATCATGAATGTGTTGTAGTTGGGGTGAGTTATCACTGAGAATTCCAAAAACACTTTCTATGTAAATGTTATTGTGATGAAGATTACAGCAGCAATGAGTCAACGGACCTCCTCTCCTTCAGATACATGAACCCCATCTGTCAGTAACTACCCTTCTGTTTCTCCCGATTCTGTTCCCATGGCAACCCTGTCTCTTTGTTGGAAATGTAAATAAATTAACAACAGGGATGGTGCATTTCTGTCAAAGAAAACCAGCTAATGTGTCACCCTGTCAGTCAGGCAACACAGCCATAATCAGCTTTTAATATCCACGTCTACATCCATCTCTGCAGCAATCCATAAAAACAGGTAAAACAAAAGCAAGAACGTCCAATCTAGAAATCATCAAGCAAATGGATTTAAATAATTTGCAAATAGGCAAAAATGCAAACAGCTGATTCTCATCACTGCGTACTTTTAACATGATCTCAACTCTTCAACATCTGTTAGCAATTTTTGACATTTGGACTCTCTGTGTTGTTTCAACCACATTGGCTCAGTTCAAAACAACTCGTTTGACAGGAGGCAAAGGTCACAGCAAAAACATGTAAATCTATTTGGCAGAATGTTCATGTTGTCCAAGATTACAGTGCTTAATAACACTGTCTATGTGGAAAGTAACCTAGGCCTATCAAAACAAGCAGACATCTCCTAATATGGAATACTTGGTTTGAATTTTTTCTGTGGTTTGGTTCATTAATGCGGCAGAGAAAGATCCTCTTCACACTGTGGTGCTCATCAACAAACTGCACCAGGGATGGCTGAAATGTTTTAATCCTCTTTCAAGAGAAGTGCTGGCAGTCTGTTCAGAGTGTGAACAAATCTAAATTAAAATACAAGTAATTACTCTAACATACAGTTTTATGTGTAGAAGAAAATGGGCGCTGAGATTTGGACAGCTAAGTGTGCAGTTGCTAAAGCCCATGATGTTCTATCTGGTAAACAAAATACTGTTTACAAGTGCTGGTTGACGTGCAAGTGTGAAGTGTGGGCTTAAATGAACCAATCACAAGGATGAGACACAGCAGAAAATACTGCTGTGATTATTCTGACCGCACAAAACAAATTGTAATCTCAGCCAAATGCGAACGGTAGCACCTGCTTACCAATTCTATCCAGCACAACGCTGTCCCAGCTCTTTTTAGCCAGAGTGAACTTCCTGTTGAGCTCGAGCTCAATGGTGTGGTAAGCCCCCATCTGATCGATGAAGAAGAGAACACAGTCACAACAGCTACTTATATCAAACAGGAGTTAACATTAAGACGAATGAATAATGACGGTGGGCAATGACAAAACCATTTTACAGTTAAATACACTTAATGTATATCACCTGCAAAACCTAAAAAAGCCAATTAGTTTCTTCTGATTCATTTTCTGAGCAAAAAGAAACTGACTTTCTATGCAAGCCTTTCCTTATCAGACACAATCTACATATTTAATGAGCTCTAATTACTCCTAAAATCTTAATTTCAGTCCTCGCTTCCCTCATTTTATTATTCTAGTCCCACTGCTTCACTTTAAAACATCAATAAATGTGACATAACAACAGCTGGTTAACAGGTTGCTCATAAATCTCAGACCTTGACATACTGGTTCTCCTCTATGTTAGTGCCCTTTACTCTCAGCTGGCAGGCCTGGGAGTCAAAGTCGATAGTCTCCACACTTAGGGTCAGAGTAGTCCGGACTCTGGAGCTGCCCACACTTCCAGTAGGGGACTCTGTCTGCACCTTTCTGTGGGAACAGGGGGAAGAGACTTAAGTTCGGTGTTTTTTTTTAACATCAAAACAGAGCGACACTCAGACAGAAAGAGTGAAAGTTGGAATCCTGACAACCAAGCACACAGATTGACATTATTAAACTACTAGTATTGGATACTAACCAAAACACTTCACTGGAAACATCATATCTCCATACTTGGATTTGTGTCGTGGCGAGGCATAAAGCTGAACTACAGCTACATCAAGTGTGTGAGTGCTAGTTTTTTTACACATGGTGTCTGTGGCTAGAAATAGAAAGAAATAGAATATAAATATATTGTTTACTTGCCAAAAAAGTACATTGGCGCCATCTTTCCTTAACGCAATGTTGAGAGAAATTGCACAAAACTTATTAAATGCTACTGTAATTCCTATGGTGGTCAATGTGTGGGTGAAGTAGAGGTCAGATATTTCTATGGCTGAAAAGGTTCAAGACAGAGCTGGAAATTGGTATGTCTTGCAAAAGCAGAATTCTTGCAAAAACAGAAGTTGTGTGTAAATAAATCTTTCTGTTGCAACTTTCCATTTCAGGACTGTCAAGTCACAACAAAGTCACCCTGTTTGCAGGTTAGCTTCATGGCTTGCACTGAGAATCTATCCAATCTGTTGAGTGGTTGGTTGTAATGAAGGTGGATGGACGCTACACCTTGAGTAGCTTTGCCTTGATACAACACAAATGCATACAGCGACGTAGCAGGAATTTAAATTCTTATTAGCTAATGGAAGAATGAAGCACTGACAAATGAAACAGGTCCAGAAAGATGCAGCATTGCCAATCCTGCAGTGCTACAAAATAAAGTCAATATTCTTCTTCATGCCTACAGTGCTGGAAAACAGACAGATAGTTGAGCGTGCGCTGCAGGGCTTAACCTGTGACCCTTCTATAGGAGTTCACAATATTGGATTTCTTACATATGCTGATTCATGGCTCATTTTAGGGCCAATATTGGCCAATGATGTGCTGTTGTTATCGTTCATCACTACCTTTGTGTGACAGAAGTTAGTGGTTACCTGATAGTGGAGGCTCTCAGGCTGTCCCCCACTTGCAGGAGGTTGTAGGTGTGCCACATATCCTCCGCCTCCTCCGGTATCAGGGTCACCTGACTGAAGAAGAACACACAATCAATAAGCCAGGTTTTGAGTTGGTGTCATCCATGTTAGTAAGTCAAGTATGGTTTTGGTTGTCAAAATATTAAACGGTGGATATGCTCATACTCAAGGATGCCAAGCCATTAACGATAACCCAGATGGTGCAATGATGCAGGATCGTCAATGCTGCTACAGTAATTATGATGTGTACATAAATTATATCACAATCGGGGTTAGTTTTGTCATTCACTTTCTGTTAACGCTAACTGAGTCTAAGTAATACAATCCATAGTCATTCGGTAACTATATTTCATGCCCCGTGTGTGTTATTACATATTACCTACAAATGTGACTATTTTCGTAATAACTAATCCCAAACTCCCCACGTCTCCCCACGCTGATACAGGTGAATGTAAATCACACAATCATAAAGTGACACATGTACAATCAGCTGCTAAATAGCATGCTGGTTAGCTTGCTAACATTAGCCAGTCACTCACCCGGCATTATCTTTTTCAATGTCTTTATGAAGCAACTTCATGGTCGGATGGTTGTATGATATAAACAAGAGTATTATCAGAGTAAAACAGACAGTTTAGCGTTTATCCGAGTTAGAGTCATGTTTCTCTTACAGTGAATTAGCAAACTAGCTAAGCCATCTCTCAACTTCAGAATGAATCACTCGGTGCGTGTTGCCAGGCGCTAGGACATTGCGTCATGCCAAAATACGTCGTCAATTCTTCCCATCTTGGTCACTTCCGTGGGTGTCGCTTTACTGCGCAACAAACACACAGCGATACAAACGCGAATATTTGAGTGAATGTGGACAGGCGCGGTTTATCTTGCACTGTTTGACAAAATCTACCGTTTAAAGCCAATATAATGTGAGATATATCCGAGGATGATTGTCCTTTTTACATTGTGGTTTGAGATAAGTAAATGCTAACCGACGTCCGAAACAGCCAATCCTGGAGGAGAATGTCTCATTAAGCCCCGCCCACCGGCAAAACTGACCAATGGGAGCGTAGGGACAGGCAGACCTTTTCCGTTGAACCTCGCTTTGAGCTAACGCTCATCTAGCCTTTTTTTTTAATCGATGGCATGGTGCTAGCAGCTACGGCAGAAATACCGCTGTCACGAGAAAATACAGATTCTTAAAGTTAATTCGTTTATTTAATGGAAAATAGTTGACTGAGGCGAATTTCTGAAGTACATGACAGCCATTACATCTCTAACAATTCAGCACCAAGCCTCACATTTTGAGGTTGCCAATTCTGCCCCAAGGTTAGCTAGCTAGCGGGCTAACGATAGCCGATTAACGCTAAACTAGTTGAGCTAACGGTAACTCGCCAGCCAGTTAACAGTAACTAAGTCTTGAATTCGCAGGAGTGATTAGAAACCGACCAAAATAGAGGAATAGCATGGCCGAAGCCGATAAGTTGAACATCGACTCCATTATACAACGTCTACTGGAAGGTAAGGCAGTATTTCGCTCGATATTTATTCACCGAGGTAGCCATTTTAGCTAAAAGAAGCTAGACAACGATAGCCACCTATGCTGTGTTACCCAGAGTTCATCTTTAGCTTGTAGCTAACAAAACAGGCTATTGACCGCCACTTATGTTTGGTCAGGACCATCCTTATCACAGCAAATAAACCTCTTGCAGCCCCATTAAAATACATAGTAAATGTTTATATTTATGTTACACTCTGCCGGAGAAAGTGTCCTCACATAAGATATCGTGAGGGTCGTTGTCGCTGACCTGAAGTTATCGCTTAAAAATGGAGCAATGTACATATATTTGCAAGTTCTTCGTCCATAACGTACCTTGTTAAAAGAATGCTTGGACGAAATTTACTTTTCGTGGTAGTTAAATGCTTATAGGATGCAAGGTTTAAATATAAGTACTCCACGAACTGGTGACTGGAACACAATTTAAATGCATTACTATATATCATCAGGTGGCATTTCTTTAGTTAGTCCGTAGAGGCCCATAAGTATTTTTTTTCTTTATATGTACACCCAAAGGAGTTAGGGCGGGCTCAGAGTTGTAATTCAGAAAATACCCTGTATCAAAGTAATAGCAGTTTGGGTGATTTTTAGAAATTGAGTCGTCAATTTTCCCTCTTTATGGGGCAGCTCCAAGATTTGTATCTGAAAGTCTGTTTTTCTGCTCCCTGGCTGAATTTACGGGCATTGTAGAATACAAAAAAATCTTACTGCTAAAAAGCTGAGCACCATAAATTGTAAATTCTGAAATTTCCAGTGGAAACACATGCATCTACCGTATCACATCCGTGTTCTCCTTCCAAAGCTCTTTTATATAATCATGACATCTCAAATGAACAAAGAGTCCATGACTGAATACTAAACAGCGTGCACACTACATATTAACATGTGCCAACTGTCCATGGCAGTCTGCCGTATTTTGCTCAGAACATGTGAATTCTATTTTAGGGTGTCTTTTTCCCTTTTAGGAATAAAATCCATATTCTCGCTTGCCTGTTCTCTCCAAAACGCTGTCATAACTTCAGCTCATATTTTTGCACACTGTTTGAATTACTGATGGGTATGAATAATACACTCTGCTTTGTTTCCAGCCTGCGATTTCTCACTCTTGTTGCATTTTTCCCTCACAGTGAAGGGCTCCAGACCTGGCAAAAATGTTCAGCTGACAGAGAACGAAATCCGTGGTCTCTGCCTCAAATCCCGGGAGATCTTCCTCAGCCAGCCAATCCTGCTTGAACTTGAGGCGCCCCTCAAGATTTGTGGTGAGGCTTAGTCGTGTTCTTTAGAGTCAGGGGAATTCTCTTGTGCGGTCACATTGCATTTACAAACAGTCATAGATGGCTGTTGTTGCTTATAGTGCTGGACCATAATGAGAGGGCTTACATTTATGTTATTAGGGGTGGCAGTCTCTAGGCACTTTATGATTTCATTGAGATTCAGAGGGCTATGGTTTGATAATAAAACAATTATGTATCTAGAAGCATCAACATTTTTGATTTCTGTATGATTTTTTTCTCTGAGTTTGTGACTACTTTTAAAACAGCTCATTGTAATGATCTATAATTTAAATAAACAGATGAATTCACTTCCATTATCTTTTATTAATACAGTAGCAAGGACAAATAGATAGAGAGATCTGTGCCTGTACTTCCCCCAACTCTGCGTGGAAACATGAAATAGGGTTTCTCATGTTTGTTCTGTTCCTTAATATTTTGCTTAGCTTGATACAACTTGCATACTGCGTGCCTCTTGTCCAGATCCCTTTTCCCTACAACTTCAGAGAAGCTAAAGCTTTCGTACACCAGCTTTTAAGTCACAGGGTGCGTGTCAGGGTGTATCCAACAGTGGTTGCTCACACTCAGCCATCTTTACAAAAACTCAAGAAATAGTCTGTCTTAGAATGTAAACATGACACACATGTTTACATCAGCTGCACTATGTTTCATCGTTTAACTGGTTCACTTGAAAGGAACATACAATCCGGACTTGTTGAGTTATTACAGGCAATCGAAATGTTGAGAATTGAGTTTTAAATTTCCGATAACTGACCCATCTGCATCGGGGCATAACCTTCCAAGAGAGAATCGTGCTGTAGCAAAGAGTTTATTTTTTCCCCCCACTCCTACTAGTTATTAAGTGCATGGCTGTGACCTTGCCACATAATTACACAACTGTAGGGATGAGCTGATAAAACTCGCTTGCGAGTACAGTGCTGTTTTGCACTTCAAGTCTCCCTGGAGTTGCCCTCTTGTGTCACACTGCTGATGCCACTTAATGAAGAGCGATAGTTTAAAGGAACAGTCTGCAGATTTCAGGAACTGGTAAAGTTTGCTGTGCGATGAGATTCACCACCATCCTGCACTAAATGCAAGCTTGCACATGTAGTCTCATGATCACCAAAAAAAGTCAAGCATCACCAAAGTAACCACATTCATTTAACCTAATGCAAGGCCAATTGTGGAATGAAGTGCTGTTAATTTGCAAGGTGCCATGTATTGTTGTACCTCTATCTCTTACTTCTTGTTGTGCACATACACAGCATGATAATCCCACTTTTTACTAACACTGCTTTTTTCCTCTCTTACACTGCCTTTCTCATCAGGTGATGTTCATGGGCAGTACTATGATCTGCTGAGGCTGTTTGAATATGGGGGCTTTCCACCAGAGAGCAACTACCTGTTCCTGGGGGACTATGTAGACAGAGGCAAGCAGTCCCTGGAGACCATCTGCCTGTTGCTGGCGTACAAGATCAAATACCCAGAAAACTTTTTTCTGCTGAGAGGAAACCATGAGTGCGCCTCCATTAACAGAATATATGGCTTCTACGATGAGTGTAAGTCTTGTGGCATGCATACAGATACAAACAGACATTAATCTTATCGCTACTATCAACACTTGCCAGCAGTTTGCTAAAAATGTAAGCCCAAACCTGCAGGCTCTTGCATAGTCAAGTTAATACAGTTATTGATGTTTAATTTTTCACACGTTTGAACTGAAGTGAAGTACTGTAAAGAGTAGACAAAAATTGAAACTGACTCATTTGTAGTAACAAAAGCCAAAATGTAGATAAGCTCTCAGTACACCAGGCCTCTGGCTAAGGAGCACGATCAGGCAGTATGAGCAGTGATTAATCACATGCCTTTCTCAGCTACTCACAGAGCCAGGTTTATAAAAAATATTGTGTTTCTGATGTAATAGGTGCAGCTGTTCAAGATTTTATTGGTCTCAAGATTAGATTGTAACCAAGTAATTGTGGTTTCCTCCCACAGGTAAGAGGCGATACAACATAAAGCTGTGGAAGACCTTCACTGACTGCTTCAACTGTTTGCCTGTTGCAGCCATTGTTGATGAGAAGATCTTCTGTTGCCATGGAGGTATCCTCATCAAACAGTTCATTTGGCGCCTATCCAGAACGCACACACACAAACTTGTCTCTGCACTGTGGTTACTGTCAACATCATGGTCAAAGGCCTGTAGAACTATGTGGGATCTTAATTTCTTGTTTTGAGTATATTTATGTATCCTTGGCTATAGAGCTCTTTTATCTTATTTCTTATCACACCTGCAGTACTGCCAACAAGACAGGTACGACATTCACAGATAGTGCGTATGACTGTGGCATTGCTGAACTAAATATGTACCAAGTCACCATAGCCATGCCTTCTGTCCAATACAATTAGTGCCCTGTATGTGTTAGCACAGTTCATGTTTTACTAATAAGGCTACATTTACATTACAAGCAAATGTAGAGATTTGTGCGGGGAAAAAAATCTGATTTCATCAAATCCGACGGGACCACTTTCATATGTGTTCCTAAATGCGATGCATATCAGATCAGTGGCCATGCGACTCCCGTGAGAACACCCACATGGTGACTCATGTATGTTTTTCCCATATATCCATGTTTTTTTTCTAAATCATACTCCACTGCACAGGTGGAGATTACTCGCCTTACAGTGTTGGAGAGGTCTGTTGAAACTACAGGAGGCTGTCATAGCCGTACCACAGCTGCCTGTTGTTCTGACGGCCCAAGTTTGCGGAGCCACAATAGTCAAAAAATGTCCCATTGGACTGAAAACCCATTTGTACAACTGCCTGTTACTCCGAAAAAAACATTAGCCCATTGACGTTTATCCACAGATAGAAGCACATGGCTAATTATAATGCAGAATGATGTCACGGGACCTTCTGATTATGGCGAAGGCTTGACCCCCCATACTTGGCCTCTGATCAGCTAGTACCGGCTTACCAGGTTTTGCATTCCCCTGCTACATCCACAACATATGACGAGTTCTCTTTTGACCTCTGGAGGAAATCTTTTGGATAAGATAGATGAGACAAACATCATCTTTTCCCATTTCTCATTTTTGTTGAGCTAACACGGCCGGACTTATTGATTTACAAATGGTCATTTTGCAGGTGAAGTATTCTTTTGATCTCCTGAACGTGAACACAGCCTTAATATACTGTAATGCGACATTTCCTCTGCATGGTTCGACTCAAATGAACACAGTTTTGGTACCTGGTTGTTATCCACTGCAGATAATGCCCCCTCAGTGTAGGCCAGATCCTCAGCTAATCACCATAACGACAATGTGTGAAAATTGCGTTACATCATCTTTGATGTGACGCTCGCTGAATCCATTCATCTGCAACCCAAGAGAGGAACATCTGCTTCATCAATTGTATGGTGTAGTTTGTGGGCTGCTTTTTTAAAAAAAATCTGGATTGAGTGAATAAAATAATTGTGGTTGCTACTAACAGTAGCTTGTCTGTTAAGAAACGTCAGGTTTGTGCAGGCTGTCGTGTGTCGCCTTCTAGTGACGATTCTCTCTAACCAGTCAGTGGTCAACAGTGTTTTACCTCCACCATATAGTTTCAGCTCAGCGTGCTTGGAGCCTCGACTGAGCTGGTACACTTAAAACGCACCAGGTACTATCCACATCTTGAACCCCCCCCCCCCCAAAAAAGAACGTATAGAGTTCATTAGAGCCATGTTGTATCATGCAGTGGAAATGCAGCATATGTGAGCTGATATTTATCTTAAACAGCAGCAAATTTCAAACAAATGCCACGTCAATCACTCACAAAATACTCGACCCAGAAAGAAGCAAAATTTAAAGGAGCAAATCTCAATGTGCGGAGGTCTTGACAAAAAGAACAAAACATGTAAAGGCAGACAGTACCGATTAAAGAATAAACACACATTTGATAACAGAAAATGAAAGGAGCACAAATGTAAATAAGAGATGCTTTCATTTTGTTTTGCAGTGCTTTGTAATACAGTAAATGGCTTAATAAAATGGGCCTCAGGGGTCAGACAACGTGACACCAGCAGCCAGACACAGCTATCTCAAGTCTGTGAGACCCGCTACGCAAAATATGTAAACAGGCCCTGATAGTCATGAGGGCAAACACCACCTCCCTCTTCAGACTTGTTAAGTTACATAATACAGAACACACAGAACGAATATTGTACGTTTGTCAGAGTTTTCCATCTGCTGAGCACACTGTGGTTAAAGCCCCAAGCCATAATTTTATGATCATGCAAATGTGAAGTAGACGTACACAACTGAAAGTTTCAGCTTTTGTTTTTGTTCCGGTGGATTATTATTTGAAGGGTTGCAATTTAGGATAATTTCTTATTGTGGATTAATCTGTGGATTATATTTTTAGTTACCTGTTTAGTCCATAAAGTACTGAAAATGTTCATCAGTTTTCCAGAAACCAAGGTGACAACTCCAGATGTGTTTTAATGTTTGGCCGTCATCCCAAACTGAAAGATACTCAGTTCACAATCATATAAAACCACAAAATTGCAAAAAATGTCTTTATTTTAGAAGCTGCTTATAGGCAGTGTTTGGTGTTTTTTTTCTTAAAGGTGACTCATACGGTTATCAAAATGGTCGGTGAATAATTTCTGTTCATCGACTGATTGTTTCAGCTCTAAAAATGCACGTACAGGCCTGATTTCCCTTTGTGTTCACAAACTTTATTGGTGTCAACAAGCCTTACAGTAAAAGCAAATTAATAATATATGTATCAATATTTTATGCCTCTGGTTAATTTTAAACCCAGAATAAGTGGTTAAACCAACCCCAGACTTCAGAACATTAAGAAACACTATGTTTTTCTGCTGTCTAACATTTACCTGTTCTACATTGAACCTCTCCAGGCCTGTCCCCAGACCTCCAGTCTATGGAGCAGGTGCGAAGGGTCATGCGTCCCACTGATGTGCCTGACCAGGGCCTCCTCTGCGACCTGCTGTGGGCCGACCCGGACAAAGATGTGCTGGGCTGGGGTGAGAACGACCGTGGTGTTTCCTTCACCTTCGGCGCCGATGTGGTCACAAAGTTCCTCCACAAACACGACATGGACCTCATTTGTCGGGCCCATCAGGTAGGTGCACGGCCTTGATCCTAAGGTTGTAGATGTAGGTATATAAGTCAGTAAGGATAAAGAAAAAAAGTGAATAAATGAAAAGTTAAGACATCCCACTTCTGTACAGTGGGTTAAACTACCATGAGTTGGGTGTGGAACTGAGGTGTCTCGTTATGGGATAGCATCTCGAGCAGTTTTACAGAGACGATGAGAGGAGTAGGTTGACCAAGGTGGATGGTTACCAGGTCTTTTTTATGGTTTTATTTTTCCTACAGCATTTTGTGATGTGAATATTTGCCCCTCCTTATCACAAACTACTTTTGTAGTTAACACGAGGTACTTCATATCAAACAAGCGTGTCCAGCTGTTAGTGAATATTTGAAGAAAAGTGAGGTACTGCTGAAATACTTGGATAGCCCCATGGTCACTTCAGCACAGTTGGATTTCAGCCCAGTTTACTGATAACCAGGTAGGCAGTTCAAGTGACAGCAACATGTTTATGATGTATATGTCCTTTGTCTATATAATGCTGTCAATGAATTACAGTATAGTTCTGTTTTTGTACCCTGTTTATTTTATTTAGGTGAAAAGCAAATGTTTGAAGTTACCCTCACTCCTTGTAAACAGCTTGTTAACCTGTTGTCAATCTGTTTTCAGGTGGTTGAGGACGGATATGAGTTCTTTGCAAAGAGGCAGCTAGTGACGCTGTTCTCAGCCCCAAACTACTGCGGTGAGTTCGACAACGCCGGAGCCATGATGAGCGTAGACGAGACCCTCATGTGCTCATTCCAGGTAAGCAAGACACAGCGAGGTCACTTAGATTCCTTTGCACCTTGCATTGAAATGCATCTTGTATCCAGATTTTATCAAGTCTTAAAATGTATGAAATACGCATTTACTAATAAAAGGTCCTAAAAAGTATTAAATCGTCTCAAATTTAGATTGAATGGGTCCTAAATGTATTTTAGTCACATCACCAATGAAGTTTTTGGTGTTAGCGCTATAGGAAACATAACTTTAACAGGAGGGAAACCTTATTCAACAGGGTACCGTACTTAAAGGACAAGTTCGGTGTTTTTTGAACCATAGCCCTGTTGTTCAAGGTCACTGCATGCTGTCCATAGGAAAAAGAATGATAAAATTTGGCGCAACACAGGCTGAGTTATGGACAGGCAGCTAAAGCTAACCTAATGGGGCATAGAGCCTTAAGTTTCAGTTTCAGTTTCTATGCCCCATTAGGTTGGCTTTAGCTGCCTGTCCATAACTCAGTCTGTATTGTGCCAAATTTTATCATTCTTTTTCCTATGTAGAGTCCACAGAGCCCTCTAACAATAGGGCTATGGGTCAGATAACACCAGACTCGTTCTTTAAACATGTATGTGCGCAGTGCCCCTGTTTTTGCCCCCTCACACATGTACGCAATGAGTCTACATCGTTAAACTAGGACATTTAATTGATTTTAATAACTTTATAGTAATTGAAGTGTGCACTGTACAGCTGAAGTATCTGATTGGTTATCTGAACATCCCTAGTAGTTTTCTTTGTTACATATCTCTGAGCCTTCAGGAAGAACAGCAAGTTTGATGAGGATGAAACAAGCCTACCTGATAGGGGTGTGCCTTATCATCTTGTTCACAAAAATACCGGTATAATTTTTAATCCATATGAAAAAATCATATTATGATATATGCGATATTTCGACCTGTTGACATTTTGATGTCATACTGTTACCCACAGCAACAACAAGCATGGCCGTAAGCGAAATTATTAGCGACTCCGCAAAGGTTTCAAAAAGAGGCGCAGCTTCAGTAGTGTGAAATAAACCGTGCCGTTGTTAGGCCTGGGCGTCCAGAATGTTTTATGAGCAGCCCCGTGCTTCTCAGACTCTTTTAGCAAGTTATCACAAGTTACCCTCCCTGTAGAGGGAACTCATTCAGCGTCTCTCCCTCTCCTCTCACACCGTGTACACATGGGAGTTGGTGTCATCAAGTAATTTTGTGACAAACCTTTGGTAATGTTAACCTATGTGATGCTTGCAGCTCGACAAAAAACTACATCATGTTTGTTTCTCTGTTTTTAAATTGATAATATATTTTTTTACTAATTTGTCGTCAAGAATATTGTTATCACAAAAATACCCTTAAATATTAATTAATTATTTTAGGGCCATATCACCCATCCTTACTACCTAATAGTGACTGTGACAGTGACGGACAGGAACACTTTAGAGATGAGGGAGACATTGCAGTAGTGCTGGCATCAGATGAGAGAGAGACCACTGTGCGCCCCACAGCTTCACCCTCGGGTGACGGAAAGCTGCTGCTGCCTTGCTGGTTTGGAACAGTTGCACAGTTGTTGAATGTGGAGTAAAAACACAACAGCATTTACAGTTCAAACAAGGTCACAGTGCACCCTGACAACCTCCTGAGGTGGTTCACAATATGTCCTCAATTTGTTTTGGGTGCATTTGTACCTGTATTTTCATGTGGTCAGGCACAAATTGCAGCCTGGATCACCCAAAATGCATTTCAGTGCAAGATGTAAAGGGGGCCTTATAACATGTCAAAATTTAAACATTGTTGTTGTTGATTTTTGCTCAGTTTTATCATCTTTTCCTTTCACAGATTCTCAAACCTGCAGACAAGAAGCTCTTCTATGGTAGTGGAGGGGGCATGGGCACTGGCCGTCCAGTCACTCCCCCAAGGAAAGCTAAGAAATGACACCAGTAGTTTGCCCTCGACCTCCAACCCACCCCCTCCTGCCCTCTCTACCTCTCTTCTCCTTTCTTTCACCAAACAGCCAGAAATCAAACCTATACCCAGGGCTTTTTTCCTTTTTTATCTGTACTTCTTAAAACATTTAATGTTACGAATTGTCTGAGTGAGTGCGTGCGTGCGCAGACGACAAACACGCCTCGTCTGCCGGTGAGCATTAAAATCATGTGTGCACGTGTACATTTTGTGTGAGAGTATTAGAGATTTATACTTTCCCTCTCTCTTACCACTCCTCCCGTGGAAAGGTTGAAACCACAGTGTCTGTCTGTACAGTAATTTTGACTGAAAAAGCAGGGTTTGGGAGGCGGTGGGAGATTGCTGACATGATGAATTTAGCAGCAAACCCCTGCCAGCAGGTGGCGTGTGTGTACTTGTGGAGGGGGGAAGTATTTTGTTTTCCCTGTCCTCTGTACTGTAAAATCTCAAAACACAGGTGTGTGCATGTGTGTGCGAGCGTGCATGCTGTGTCTTGCCTATCTGAGCGTGGCGTCTCGGTATCCTTGAACAGGAAGGAACATGTCACCTTGTCTCAGACGAGCAAGCACATGCTTACCCACACACACACAAACACACACACATATGACTCTTCAGATTCATATGAGCCAGAGCTGTAAAAACCCCATACAGTTTAGGTTTGTACAGATTTGATTACTTGAAAGAGATTTTTTGTGAATTCGTTTTGTAGTCTTTCATCAAGTTGACCAATAAAGCGAGAATCTGAGCTGCAGTGTCTGCGAGTCATTTTTACTGTAATCCCGTTTCTGCTATGTGATATAAACAAGTGGATTTGTAGTTAATCCCCTGCAAATGACTGTTTGTACATCTGGTTACCAGTCCTCACAGTACTTCCACCAGTTTATAGGATTCAGTTTAAACTCTGATTGTTATTATAAAATAATGAAATGCACCTGGTGTCTTTTCACAATAATGATTTATTTCAGGACACTTTTATTTCATTGCAAATTTAAAACAAAATTTGCTGCAATAAAAGGAAAACAAGCTAAAGTAAATTGTTATTTTTATAAGATGCAGGATGAAATAAACTTTTTCTAATATTAAGATGGGCTTTGGAAGCGCATCAGACTGTTATAGGCCTGCTATGTATGATTATTTTCATTATCGATTAATTTGTCCATTACTTTCTCAATTAATTGTTTAATCATTTGGTCTGCAACATGTTAAAAAAATAGTTAAAAATGGCCGTCACGCTCTCCTAAATAGAGTAGAAAGCCTGTATTGTCATCGCACAGGAACAAAAGGATGCAACAAGATTGTTGAATAACAGACAGTATAATGTAAAACAATGAAAAAGGCTAACCTTCACATTTGAAAGCTGGAACCAGCAAATGTGTTTGACATCTCTGCTTGACTTGTGACTTTAACATGATCCTCAAAATATGTTTCTGTTGCTCAACTAATAATCAACTGATTAAAGACTTTTTTTAACTTCAGTTATACAAGAACAATCATGTGAAATGCTTTCGCTCCGAGGCTCCATCACAGAGAAACCTATATATAAAAAGACACAATACATATAATAAGCACAAATTTCCTTAAGCTGCGACCACATTCGATCATGTTTCCACGTGTTCATGCTATGGCTGGCTCAATAACATCTCTTCACTGCATGATTATCATGGCCGAAAGAGTTCCTGATAACAAAACTACTGTGATATCTGTTGAATAATTAGAGGGGAAAAAAAAGGTCAAGTACGTCTTCAAATGAATTACACTCAAAATAAGCATGCAGGGAGGTGGAGGGAGAGTCTGTAACCATGACTGTAGAAAATCGTACCAAAAGAGCAATTACATTCAATGGACAGTGAAAAGGCAACTAGATGGCATCAGAGGACGGAGACAAAGTAAGAACGTAAAGAAACGAAAGGTTTAAGAGGCGCTGAATTATTTATACAGTATAATATAAAGTGTATTTATATGATGAATGAATATTTTATTTTTGAAATGGTTGTTAAAAATACCAGTAATATCGCAACAGCCCTAGTTCATGCACTCACACGCAACCTCACAGACACCTTTTTGTTACAGTCAACTCTTCCTAGTCCAATTTATACACTTAAGTTTTAGCTCTACATTATGTCTTTGTTTTATTGTATATCCTCCTGAGACCCAAATTTTTGTTTACTTTTTTAATTTCTCCTATTTATTTGCGATCAGTAGGACCTGATAAGTATAAAAAAACTAAACACTGTCAACAACAACTAAGTCCTAATGTCCTCAAACAAGACAATGATAGAGTCCTAATGTCAGGGTCACAGCTCGTCACTGTTGCTAAAATTCTTCAAATTTGTTGCCATAGCAAACTACAATAAACAAGTTTCAACCATAAAATGTGATCAGGTTTTGGACCTTTTCCACTTTTGTGTCGGTATCGGCTGCAGACTGACTTGGCAGAGATGGCTGCCATCTTGTTTTTACATGGATTAGTGTGTCGTGCTCTTACTACCACTAGGTGGCACAAAAAAGCGTCCATGAAGGAGGACAACAGGTCTAAGTTAAGCAGAATAAAGTATAAAGTCAAGTTAACCCCAAATGTGATGTCCACATATAAGGACACAGGGTCTCAGGAGGATATTTTGTCCAAGTTTGTTCATATGATTATTACTTATTTCATTATTATTTATTATTACCTCATTGGTTCTCCATACTTATGTCCTAACTTGAACTCTGTTACATTTTATAAATGATATAAAATTGATTTTTGTGTACTATGTCCCAGACTGAAATGATTTTGGTCATATAGTGAGTTAAAAAGATCTTTAGAAGCAACAAACTGACTGTGATTCTCAAGGGTGTTTAGTTTAGCCTGAACTGTGTGAATATGTTTAACTGTTGTCCACAGGGAGGTGCTGCTGAGCTCCTTTGACTCCTCCAGTCAGAGGAGCCACATAACGATGGGACAAAAGCACTGTAGAGCTTTTTTTAAATAATACTTTTTCCTTTACATTTTTCCAAGGGATAGTTAACATTTCAAAAGTGCTGAATTTATGCCAACAAAATAAAAACGAT
Organism: Cephalopholis sonnerati; assembly: GCA_019142605.1. NCBI lineage: Eukaryota > Metazoa > Chordata > Actinopteri > Perciformes > Serranidae > Cephalopholis > Cephalopholis sonnerati. Next base: position 18,803,126 of record JAGQAX010000020.1, on the reverse strand, counting down.
GGCTGCAGTAGTCACAGTATTTTGTGCATAACCGTATCTCCAATAATAAGTTTATATCAATTTATTTTTTCTTTAAAATAAGAGTAATATTCTCCTCCTGTTACTACACAGTGGCTGTTGAAAACTGTGTCTCTCTTGTCGTCCCTCATTCTATATTTATCAAAAAAGGATCCTGTTTCTTTCTTAGGCATTTCTCTGGCTCTTTTTGCATTCATTCGTCTTCCTGTCATCAACACTCTTCTTCAAGACGCTCTGTCCATCATTTAGCCTTCCTTTTACAGGACCAATGAGGTGAGAGGTGAAGGGTAGAGCTAAAGGGGGTTGGATTTAGATTTAAAAAAGCAGAAACCTTTTAAATGGGAATTGATTTTCTGTGATTCCATGTCCCGTAGTTTGACATGACTCATTCTGTTTCAAAATCTAACAAGTCCAGTAAGGTGAAAGGTGAAGCACTACAGTATGCCCCCCCCCCCAAAAAACACATTTATTAATGATTTAAAAACCCAATTACCCATTTGTTTCATAATGTTTTGCAGCAGAAACAATTGTTACCTTTTTCAAACCTCTTGCGCAACAAAATACGGCCAAAACTAAAAGATGTTTATGAGGCATAAATATTTAGGCCGCAACTGTGCTTGTGACGGAAATCACTTTCTTGCTGCAAACCTGATATCTGTTGGTCAGTGGGTGCCCCAGCATTTCTCATTCTACTTCAGGAGTACAATCCTGTGTACATTTATAGCAAGACGACAGACTTGAAGACTTAAAGTCGCTCTCAGTCGTCACAATTTGTCACTTGCTACGGGGTCTCAGATTCTTACTGCGGCACTTCTATGGGATTATGTTTCCGAATTTTGTGCTGGTCAGTGAGTCTCAAGGACTCAAATGTGACCTTGTGTCTACTGTGTGTGGGTTAACTGTATTCAGCGCTGTTAGAAAACGGTGAAAATCAAGCTTTGGTAATCATATGTTACGGGGTGCAATCCATTTCTGTGGCTGCAACATGCCCATCAGTCATAGCAGTGAACCCCTAAATAGTGTCTTGGTTAGATGAGAGGACTCAAAATAGACGAGACATTGAAGATGTAGTAAATTTCAAAGAGTTCATCTTTCAGATGATACTAAATACTGTACATACTAGTTTGTACAGCTATGATGGTCTGAAATACTAAGATGTGCAAGTTATGACTGCTATTATGACACAGACGTATATTGTTCATGTGCAGACATTTAAAAAAAAACGTTTAAATCTGTGCAGGCTTCTATTTCGGAGATATACTTTAATGATCAACCATATTAACATAAAACTGTTTTCACTTGTGAAATATAACCCCTTTAATAGATGGAACTGTGACAGTAAATCTGTTGTAAGGTTGACAGTGTGATGTACAGTGCGTGTGAGTTGAGGGCTTGATGACTTCATCAGAGGTGAACAGAAAGCACTCAAACAAAAGTATTTTTAATTCCAAAAACAAGGACTCAAGTACAAGTAAAATTATTTAAAGTAATGACTTGAGTGAGAGCACTAAATAGAGTCCGACTGATGCTGGATTTTTTGGGGGCGAATACCAATCAGAATACTGGACAGCTCTCATTAGGCTTGTAGTAGAAACATGCATTTTCAATGACAGCACCCGAGAACATCAGAAAATAGCGAACTTAAGGGTGCCATGAGCACACTGTGGATCTCTTTGAGATGTTGCAGCGACCACAACGCCCTCCAGCTGGAGAATACAGGGATAAAACTCCAAAAAGGCTCACAGCGGAGAGGAATAAGAAAACAGCCGAAAGTCAAACAACTGACCAACAGAAGAAAAATCTTCAGAGCTAACTCCAAGAAAATTGACAAGGTGATGGGTGTAAAGGTGGTCTCCACTCAGCTAAGTCATCACCTGGAGGTCAGGCATTCAGCTGAATACCTGATGCTTGAAATGGAGAAGATGAAGACTAAGCAAGAAGTTCTCTCTGAAGAAATGATGGAGCTCCACCACCAGCTCCAGATAAAGACGGACCTGAGGCAAAGGCCAAAACAACTGAGGCTGTTGATATGCAGATGAACTTGTGCAGAAACTGGGGAAGAAGCACAACATCTTGGATTAGTTTTCAGTTACAACACAGATGCTCGATACTGAGGGTAAAACAAAGCTGGTAGGCCTATAGGAAGAAATTCTGCAGCTGAACCCGAACCTTCAGAAGGAAGAACAATTAGCAACCCAGGCAGAGGCTGGCAAATCTGACCCTTTGCAAAGTAGTACAGGATATGTAAAGGGTCCTCAACACAATGAAGAAGAGCAACAAGAAGACAGCCAACAGGCACATAGCAGAGAAGATGGAAAGGATGGTCTCGGTCAGGAAATTACGGAGCTGCTCCAGAAGCAAAATGACCAGAGGGAGTAGAACGAGACGGACACTCTTAGTGACTTTGAGATCCTGGAAACTCTTTGCCAAGAATGTGCTGAGATAAAAATCGTCTCCAGTGAGCATTCAGTTAAAAGGCAGACTCTTGCCACCAGGCTGGAGGTGAAAGAAAAGAAGCAGAAAGGTCTCTGGCAGGACATATTGTGACTCATTTAAATGCTTGAGACGGGGATGGAGCTGAGGGCCCAGGCAGACGCTGACAAATTGGAGGCCATTGAAGTTGGGGAGGCATAGCAAGTGTGCTCAAGGTCCCAGGACGGTAAAGCAAGATCCACTGCAAAGACACTGACACCAAGAGAGAAGTGAAGACCGGCCAACTGACGATTGATCCCCTTTATTCTGTCTTTCTTTACTTTTAACTTGTTTTTTCTTGAATTAAAAAACATAAAAATCTCTGGCCTTGAATTAAGTCTAACAGATATTTTACCTGGTGTGTGTTAAAAAGACAACACATGCTCATTTTTTATTTATCAGGTCCGGGGCAAAATGATCAGCTCCCGATCAAACACACAGGAAGCTGTTTACTGCTGTCGTTGCTAAAGAACGGCTTGTGTTGTAAACTGTTTACTCTTTACTCGTTCTCTCCATTCATCTCTGCGTGTCGAGTTTCGGCGGTCAGTATACGGGAATCCCTCGGGTCGATGATATGATAAGCCAGAGTGACATGTCGGTTGTCAGAGACAGGATTATGTTAGAGTTGTAATGAAAAGATGACATGATGGACTCATTGTTTAAACTTCCAATAATGTATTTAACAAACTAGGTAGCAACTAACCGTGAAGACCCGCTTGACTGCGCCTCACCGTCTGCTCAGCTGTGATGTGCAAATGTTAGTTTTTATTAGCATTTGTTTTATTTGTGTCCGTTCAGGACATGGTGCCTCATGTTGGTAATGGGGATTTATGTGCTGGTTTTAAGGTTTCAATCATTAGTGAGGCAGCTCAGAAGAAGCACCAGAAGAAAATGTTATCATTGTACGTTTGTGCAAACCACGGACTGGTTTCATTTGTATGTTTAATACGTATCAGTGTTTCTAAAGTGATATAGCAGTATATGAGCTGACTTAAGTGGAGATGTGGTGTATGGTGTGACACCTGGGCGAGACATTTTCCAAGCTGCAGACCACTGTTCGATACCAACAAACAACAAAACCAGTTGTTTTTTAGAAAGTCGTCACTGTGTTTTCAGTGGCTTTGTAGCCACCAAACCTGGGTTGTTTTTTTTTAGCGACCTGTCTCTGTGTTTTCCCCGGGGATAGTGCCACAAAAGCGGTTGTTTTTTTTACATTGCTGTGTTTCCAGTTGGGATAGCACCGTGAGAAACAGTTGGTTTCTTTTATACCAAGACATTGCTGCATTTTCCGGCGGAATTGTGCCACCAAAACCAGTCAGTCAAAACATGATCTCTTTTGAACCTTAACCAAGTGGTTGTTGTGCCTAAACCAGTGGTTTTTAAACTTTTTGTGCCCAGGGCACACTAAAGGGCGAGTCAAAATCTCAAGGCACACCTGTATTTATATCTGTGTACATTTGCCTCTGTGACCTGTGTTATCACTCTTATCACAACATAAATGTTTGTTTTTATTTACTAATATCAAATAACAATCGACAACCAACTATTACTCATGAATATTTCTTAACAAAAAGATTTAAGAATTCATTTTAAACTTTTTAAAATTACATCAAAACATCAATAACAGCCATTTAAATGGGAAATAATGTAAGATAATGTGACATGTCACACACTTACAATGCCTACGCTCGAATGGCAACAAGTTTTTTTGAATTATATTAACTTAAATTACCTTTTTTAAGGTAGAGTTTGCCTCTTTATTAGGAAATGGATGCACACAACATACTGATACAGTCACTTCAAAATTCATTCATTACTTTATGTATAGGCCCAGTTGAATATTTCAGTAAGTATGTGTGGTTATCACAAAATCCCACAGCATACCTGGATTGGCATCACGGCACACTATTTGACAACCACTGATCTAAACATAACCACACATCAAGTGTTGTTGAAATGTAAAGTTTCAACATATCCACCACATAATAACATCCAAATGTAATGTAGGCACAGGTGACTGGGCTGAGTGAGTTGGCTGTTACACTTCCTGATGCCAGCTGTATTTTGCTGGAGTGATTTTAAGTTCTTATCCTCTTTGTTGAATAACATCAGAGGATTAATGTCCCTTAGAGCTGACAAACTATGTGTTGACACCATTTCTAAAATACTCAAGCATCTTTTCCTGCATTATATTCTGTAAAAATAAAGTTTTTACATTGTCGCATATTGGACTACCAATAAAACTATGGTTGGGGCTCTGGTACTGAACCATCTACTGAAAAAAAAACTACTTGAGAAGTAACTTCATGGGTAATAAAAAAAGGTAAAGAATCAAACACATATCGGTGTCTGTAGTAAATTTGGGATGACATTTCATGATTTAATGTAGATCATAACCAAATTGCCCTGGCTACATCAACATCAACCAAAAAAAAGTACCACAAATGTACGCAGATGCGACTTAAGTCAACATAGAGATTTTTCAAAATGTAGTTGAGTTAAAAAGTAAAACTTATTCTACATTAAAACAGGATGCTGTGCTTTCTACTGCAGACCTTGAGTTTTCCGAAATAATGTCTCTCCAAGTAAATTAACAACAGCAGCCTCTAAAAATGCAGAGCCAAGTAAATGACACCCCATCAGTAGAACGAAAGCCACTTTTGATCAACAGGCTCACTTTCCCGTCGGCTCCCCCATGGTTTATATAGTACAGCCCTAAGTGTGTGGAATGGTGTGAACAACCAAGAACTCTTCGGCCCAAAGTACCACATGGATACTGATGACACTGGAGTCAAATGTGCGCTCCAACATGCGATCTTATTTTACCCCAATAGTTGAAAGTTAGACTTACGAGCCTGAGCTAAAGGTCCAGCATTCTTAAATAAAAAAGCCGCAAAGCTGTGGTGGTGCCATGCCCAGCAGCACAGTGTCACCTGCTCTATTTATATCTCGTGAGGAATTCTGGATTCAGAGACTCAGCTGCCACTTCTATTATTACTATTAGCTAATGCTGTAACAAGTACCCAGCTAACACCGACACTGTAGCTCCTTTATCCATTGCCTTATTGCCCAGTACTAATTATGTCCTCACTGTCAATACCACACGTTATTTGATTTTATGTTGTCGGTCAGTGAAAATGTTGATTCCTAATTTATTTTGCATGGACATAAAAAGCTAAAGACTGTAACAATGCTGCAGTTTATGAATGCAAACTAGACTTAGTGCAGTTAGGATGATGCTGCTGCAGTCTTACCTTACTGCTTGGAGTCTGCTGAGTTGGAGTACATTATTTTAAAGGCAAAGTGGGGTTGTTATCAATAGTTAGTGTATTATCTACAGTAGATGGCAGACTGCATGCCCCCAGTTTGGAGAAACAGAAAGGAGTACCATTGTTTTGTTGAAGGCTATTTCCTGTTTATGTTTTTACTCTTTACCTAAATCTGGACCAAACCTTATGCTGAGTCCACATGTTCCTTGGATGGTCCCATGTCCTGAGTTGGGCAGTCGTTCTACCAACTATAGCCTTAAGTCGTACTGTGGAAACAACATGGACGCTACGAAGACGATGAGCTGTAATTTGTTGCTCAGAGCATTTAAACGTGTTGATAACAGTTTGAAGCTTTATATTACAAACCGGTTTTGTCCTAGACTTGTTGTTGCACCAGTACATCCCCTAAAACTACTAAAATCTTGCTTTACTTGACTAATGTTGATTAATAACTTTTCTAAAATCTGTTCTAGGTCATTGTACATGGACTACAACTAACAGTTACAACCGCATACCATACCATGTAAGCAAAAACCTTACATGCAATATTTGAATTAATAAAAACTGTATTACCATCAACCAAACTTTACTTTACTTTCGTCTGCCATGTTTCTGTATATATGACCTCAACTTGATACCAAACTTTTCGCAGACTTTCTGAGTTGTTTTTTCAACTTCAGGGGGCGTTCACGAATGATCCCTTTCGGGAACTATGTTTTCCAATTATTCCGACACCACAGTGATGCAGGGTTATCCCTAAACCTAGCCACAGAGTCAGACTTTCAGCGGTTTATGCAAGAGAGAGCAAATACAAGAAAATAAAAATGAGTGATTATGAACCACAGTACATAGAAGAACGTTTGCAGAGGGAGAGTGAACGAGCCAGAGAGAGAGATGTGTAGGAATACAGAAATTCTACGGTTGAGACAATGTAGTGCCAAATGAAAGGGCTGTCTGACAGCAGTGTAAAGTGGTAAAAAATATTTTAAATATGGCATACACTTAAACTGATATTGATTATTTTAGGTGGCTGTAATACATTGTGCTGCTGCCCCCCTCCACAGCAGTACATTGCTTAGCTTCTGTGGCGGTACTTGTGTCTGCTTCTCCAAACTTGAGCGCTGACCACCATCTACTGTAGGTAATACACTTACTATGGATAAAATACCTCATACAACCCCACTTAAAAAAATCAGGACTGTCCCTTTAATCAATATGTTGCTTAAACATAAGAATTACACTTCCTGGCTAACATGAGATGAATGAAATGTGTGCTGTTGTGAATGAGGGTTCCTTTACTTTATTATGCCCCCACAAATGGATGATATCAATCAGCTAGACAGCAAACGACGTGCAACCCACAGAATGAGCTGTTAATAACAATAACCTTCTTTAGGATATATGTCAGTCTTTCCTGACCCCACGTCTTTAAATCACAAATGTCGCCTTGTCCCTCTCACTTTGCTTGTGCCGTGCAAGTCAGCAGAGACAGACTTAGTTGCATAAGATAGCCGCGCGTACAGCTGCACCGCCACAGTACTTAACACTTGTACAGAACTGGGAACACGTATAGAGTTCACAAGTGGAGGAGGGAGGGCTCGATGGGTTAAGGCGGCACATGGTGATCCCTCAGCCTGGCACGAGGGCGTGGCATGTTAGCACCACAGTGGGAGTTGGCGGTGATGGTTGTCCTGACTTACAGGGGTTTACGCTGTAGTAGTCCCTGCACCCACAGGCCACTGACACTTCAGCAATAGACTGAGGCGGAAGTTGGAGGGGACAGGGGAGAAACCTTATCCTTCTGGGATATTGAGTTAAATGTCATTGCACTGCCCTGAGGGAGACACTGACAGGCCGACCCCTATCACAGCCCCCAAATCTCAGAGGTCAGAGCGGCTGTACAACAGCTGAGGCCTGGAGAACGGCTGGGTGAAACAGAGATGGGAACACTGGCAGAACAGAGTCAGAGTAAAATGTTTTATGTCTGGGAACAACATAAAGTTTATGGAACATAAGGCTAAATGCCAAAGTGATAAGTTTCACCCCTTGAAATTAAATGTACAGTTCAGCTTACTGACACATTTACAAACTGTAGTGTCGTTTTCATGAGTTTGCACACACACCATCACACTAATCATTCTTATACCATTGTGAATTCCAATAAAATCAAAGAAAATTATTTAATACACACTTAAATCCTTCTGAATAAATAAATCTTCTAAACATAGTTGCGGCATAAACGTTTATTTGATGACATACTTGCATATATTATACCGGTTTGTGCACTGCTTTTAAAAAGACAAACAAAGTTTAGTGCTTTGCTGAGCATTATACTGCTAACACTTAAAATATGCATCAAACTGTATGCTTCCCACTCCACTATAATATGGTTAATTTTCTGTACATTTTGGGAAGGGAACTGCCCCCTCACCAGCAGCAGAGGGCCGGGTCAGTTGGTCACTAGCAGCTGATTGGAAACTTGAAAGCTGCCACAAAAACAACCTCCTATTTTAGGAATTCTCGGTTGAGGAGCAGCAGCAGAAGGTCACAGTTGTGTAAAGAAAAGGCTAATAATAATAAATGTATATACTGTATATGTCCTCACAGTTGTGAACAGCAGTCAGTTACTAAACAAGTACTAAAAATACCTCTGAGGTTTAGAGCTATGAAATGTTTTTACAAATAATGGATAGATAGATTAGTCAGTGAATTATGGTGACATTGAGATGAAGGCTTCAGTTCCCCATTAGAAAGGGCTGTGTGATGGCAAGATGAAGGGATGAAAATGTTTAGCATACAGTTAAACTGATATTGATATTTTCTTAGGTGATGATAGAATAAATCGATCGATAGACAGAATGATAGATAGATAAATAGAACGATTGATAGATAGACATACAATAGATGGATAGATAGATGATAGAATAACAGATGATAGAACAATAGATATAACAATGGATAGAAAGATAGATAGATAGATAGATAGATAGATAGATTATAGAATGACAGATAGATAAAAGGAAAATACAGTGATAGATGGATAGATACAACAATACATGGATAAACAGATGATAGAATGACAGATGATAGAATGATAGATAGAACAATGGATAGATAGATAATAGAACGCTAGAACAATAGATTGATAGATAGAACAATGGATAAAACAATGGATAGAATGATAAAACGATGATAGAAAGATAGATCGATAAAACGATGGATAGGTATAACGATAGATAGATAGATAGACCGATCGATAGATAAATGGATAGGTAAAACAATAGATAGATGTAACAATAGATAGAATGATAGAACGATAGATAGATAGATAGAACGATAGATAGATAGAGCAATGGAACGATGGATAGGTATAACGATAGATAGAACAATGGATAGAATGATAGAACGACGATAGATAGATAGATAGATAGATAGATAGATAGCTAGATAGATAGATAGATAGATAGATAGATTTAACCTCTTTACTTGGAAACACACAAACACAACAAAAATGTAAAACCTTTTTCCATAGCATGTTACTAACATAATACAAGAACCTCGATGAAAAGCATTTTAAATCTGATGAAAATCAATTACATATCTAGTTGAAAAATCATCTATCTGTTGAAATGTTGTTGAATTTCAAATTGCTGTAGAATCAGAGGGACATTTTGCCCCTCATTTTTTATCAGTTTTATTGGGTAATGAGGAGTCCTAAAGCTCACATTGCGGTCGTTCACACCATAATGTGAGCCACTGAGTTCATGTAAATTGTTTGAGTCACAAGGCAGTTGTGAAAATCACCACTTGCACTGTGGTGTCAGTTGTTGTGCATTATAAACAATTCATTAAATGCACAACTGGATTGTAGATGGGTGAATTTAGCAGTGTTTTCAGCTATAAAAGATAAAAGAAGATAGAAGTCTGGTGGTGAGCAGTGATAGAAAGATTGTAAAGAACCAGTAATATTGTTAATATGACTGATGCCCAAAACACTTTTTATATGAGCCAAAACAGGACATAAAGTCACAAAGTTCCTACTGTTATTATTATTTACTGTGAAGTTCTGTGTCAGATGATTCAAACAACACATCAACAACATGTCTTCTTTGTATATGTTGAAGTCATTACATTATGCCCTGTGTATGACCCTTGTATATATCATCACACTGTAGTTGAATGTACTGTATTTCTGTGGCCTCTCTTATGTACACAAAGCTGTTTCCCTTTCCCCTGAAGCACATGTTGTTTGATGCCTGATGACCACACTGTAAGTGACAGAGGCATTCAAATTTAATATGATACAGTAAAATCAATCACCAACATACAGTATAACCCACCTGTTAACCTTAAATATAGAAACAACTTTTGTCCTTGTATCACAAAGTATGACCCAGCTATATGTGTCAGGTTCCCCCCCCCAAAAAAAAATAGAATAAAAAATCACACCTGTATATTCCAGACTTAGGCGGACAGTGCATCACGTGCTGCCCATATTTTGATACCGTATTTTTCCAGTTTGTTTGCTACGTATTGTCTGTAAATGCAACCTGACATTCTCCCACAGCCACGTGGGGGCCTTGATGTAAATGAGGGGTCATCACTGGACCCACTTGTCCTGTGCTTCCCGTGTTGCTGCAAGTTCGTCACAAAGCGTACTAAACAGGAGAAAACATGAATGCCTTCAGAGATTCGGTGTTGTCAAATTTCAGTGTCAGCTTTCCAAGTTGTTGCTTCGCTTTTTGACTTAGGACAGTCCTGCCACAATGAGCAACCTAATGTGGTTTACTCTACAGAGCTTTACGCTTAAATCCGATCATTCCCTAGACCCTATCTCTGCTTAGATTGTTCATTTTCATATTTGAAGTGAATCATACTGTTTTTTAGGGCTTTTGTTGCCTTTACTATAGGTCAGCTTAAGAGTCAAAGGAAAGGAGGGAGTGGGGGGATGACAGGCAGCAAAGAGTGACAGGGTGGATTTGAACTTGGGCTGCTGCCAAGGACTCCTACAAGGATCCTACATGGCGCTCACAGTCTACCTGGTGAGCTAAGTTTGCCTCTGACTATGCAGAATGACGTTATCATACCCTCCGACTATGGGGGTTGGTTAAGGTTAGGGTAAGAAAATCAGTGGGCAGAGTAGGGCCGGCCATGCCTGTGGAATAGTAGGAAGATCTGATGGCGTCATTCTGCATTATAATTAGCCATGTGCTTCTGTTTGGGAGAGTGTGTGAGTAGTTTTGGAGAAATGTCTTTCGGAGCAATAGGTGTTTGTTTTCAGGTTAACAGGTTATTGTAAAAATAAGCTTTCTGTCCAGAAACTCTATTAGCAGCTATTGCTGGTAGTTCTGTGGAGAGAGGTGTGGTTGCGGCCAGGAGAGAAGTCAGAGGTATTGGGGCTACGATGTGGACGTTTAATCCAGGACCAGTTCCTCCGAAACTTTAGGATGTCCAGGGTTGCATTCCAATATCTCTGTCGGCCCCTCATGACAACTGTCACAGCATGTAGGCAAGTTGTCCCGGTCAGAAAGCATCTGACAGTTGGACTCTATTGGCTGGCGATTGGTGCAGCCTACTGCAGCATTGGTACAGCCTTTTGTAATTTAAATGGATCGCTCTGACACTATGATGAGTAATCTGCGCCTGTGCTGTGAGGTATCACGTGGAAAAACACACATGAATTCTAATATGACCTTCTGTCTCTACACTACTCTGAAAAAACCCCCAGATCTGTGTCACATGAGAGCAAATTTGGACCACATTTGTAGTGTGAACATAGTCTTAGTCTTTCCCACTGTCCCCAAACAGTTCAGCAGGGGCGAGGGACCATGCTAACTTTCCATTTCTGGAGGGTATACATGTCCACTCTTGGAGGCTGAGAGAGAACAGAATCTGCTAGTGGTTCAAAGACAACATGACCTCGCGTGTCTTATTCTCATCAGGATCGTCTTTGATATTATCCTAAATCTCAGACACATACTCCTCTGTCACATTTACTGTCAAAGAGCCGTGGCGCAAACTCATAACGACAGATCTCACAGGGAAAGGTTCAGAGGGCTGTAGTACAAGCCTTTAAGAGACTGATCCTTCTCTATGGCGTGTGAACTATCAGTGTCCTTGTAGGAACCATATTTCCCCTCCCCCACAGTGTGGGAAAACTCAGGGGTTCTCCCACTACTACAGGTATGGCTATGGCAGGTTAGAGTCCTGAAGTGACAGTGACCTCAATAGCAGCCATAAAAAACATAAACAAATGTGTGTATTTTTTCATGTTTCTTATATGCTTCATATGGCTAAAACAGCCTGGGCCCCAATTGACCTCAAAGAACACTGATGGGTACAAAACGTGTACAAGAAATTGAACTTTTTAAGAGACGTTTAACATCGATTTGGGTCAAACTGACCTCAAGGTAATAGAAGGGAAACCACTATCAATGGGCCAGAAGGCTGACACTGACAGCTGTCAACATTTTTCTGGACCAAAAATAGGCTTTGAAGGAACCACTTTGTTATGCAATAACTACCAATACACACATTTTTTTTTAAGTAAGGACTATTTCACACCAGAAGCAAATGCATCTTTGACTGTGGCTGACACTTTAACACTGCACAGCAACTTAACACAGGAATAAATAGATTGCAACAAAAATGTGGCCTGTCAGAGGTGTTGAGCAGTGACCACTGCTGTTCTTACAGGAACACCTGTCAGTTTATTGATTAGCAACAGCAACTTGAATTCCTGTCCGCGCCACCCAGCTGCCTGTTTACTGCTGTTTACTGCTGTTAAAACAAGTAGTAAATCAACAGTTTGTGCTCAACTTTACGGTGTATACTGTATTTTCACTACATGTGGTGTTACTGATATTTTGTTGTCAGAAACAAGACATTTTCAGGCAAACAAAAGACATCAAATAAGTGATGAAATCCTTAGTTACCGTACAGATTTAAGAATAAAAATAGAGACTGACTCGAGCTGATGAACCCAAGTGACATGTCTTATTTGCCAATAACAAATTCAGTGCTGTGAATCCACCACAAGAGGCCATTGTACCTCACTAAATAGCAATTTGCAGCCGGATCATCTGTCATGCATCTACCTAAGCTGCTCCATATCTCCCCACTGCCTTCTCTTCCTCATAAAAAAAAGAGAGATAAAACTTGATCCTCCTGTATCTGCAGCCGGGGCTTTTCCTCTGTGGTGCGATAGTGTGACATGCAGACTGTCCTCTTGGCATTCCAGTCCCCCAGCGATCATTCCTCTACTACACACTCACTTTTCCTTTATTGCTCCCCTGTCTTACTCAACAAGGTTCATTATCAGGTCTGGTGTCTCTGTTATTATGAGCAGCTCTGCAGAACTTAGAAGATAGATAATGTAGATATGCTGATGACAGTGGATGATGCAGTTCTGCTACGCAAAGTCTTTGTCTCTTGGTTGAGCTTTGAACTTCATGTGTCAATGTGCCAACATGTCTAACTCTCATTGTCCGTGTAAAAGTGACAGCTAATTCTTGTACTAAATTATTTGTCTACCATCTTTAGTCTCTCACCAGTTTACTCATCCCTCTCTGGCTCAGCCACCTTCCTCAGCAGAAACCAGTTGAGCCATCACTCAATGCGCCCCCCCAGTTCCCCCCTCTCCACTCTGGATGATCTCCTGTCTCAGTCTCTCACCTTCTCCCTTCGTCTTATTCCACTGACCATGCATGTTCCAAAAACAGATCTCATTTTCATCCACGGTGTGACCCCCACCCTCCAGCCCCTTCATCACCACTCTCCTGCATTGCCTCCTTTCCAAATCCAAGCCTTGTCCTCAGTTCCTGTCCAAGTCCACCATCCCACCTCCCCATTGCTCCACCTCGAGCCCCACCCGCGCTCCCCCCACCATGCCCTCCCATGCTGGAATTTGGAGGCGTGTGTCAGCGGGGTGTCCACCAATCCTGAGCCCTTTGGTGGTATAAAACCCTGAACGTGTATGCGGTTATTTCGCTCTTTCTGTCAGTCCAGCACTCCTGAATTGGAGGGTGCCACACTTCTAGGCGAGGGTGGTGGAACAAGGGTAAAACTGCAGAGAACAACTAAGAGGTAGAAGAGCGCGGATAGGCACGGTTAGACGGGCAATCCCTTGTCTATCCTGAGAGGATGGAGAACGCACACACAAAGGTTCCGGCAGAATGCCTGGCTTACTTCGGGGTGAACGAGAACAGCGGTCTCACTCCCGACCAGTTCAAGAAGAACCTGGACAAGTATGGGTTCAATGGTGAGTGCGGGCATCAGGGACGGGGTGGGAGGCCTACTGAAAGAGGAAAGACTCACACAGTCATTGTTTGGCAACTAGGCCACATAGAGAAACCTCTCGCTTCACAGTTAAAGAAATATCTGAGTGTTTGCATTAAAATATTCCTCAAAGTGAATTTTCTCGGGTAGTTTCTGGAGGGATTCTCCTGAGTCAACACCAACGGACACGAGACATACTTGTTGCGTCGGGCTGGGTTGAGATTTTGCATGTGATGCTTTTTTAGAGAGGAGTTGCAACAGCTGGTAGAAATGCAGAGACATTGAGAAGCAGAGACTTTGAGGGCTTTGAAGAGCTATTTAAAGATAGCCAAAGAAGATGGCTGGAGAGCGAGAGAGACAGGTGATGGCTCAAGAAGCTTCCTGGGTGATATATGGGGCGGGCGTTAACAGGAGAGACGGATAATTTTAGGCCGGGTAGAAAGGGGAGGTCCTTAGATGGCTTACGGCTAAATGATCCGTGACATGATTGCTGATCAATAACCAGTGGAATGGCAAATTAGAAAACTGTAATAGGGTATTATTTTCACAGTGATGTTTCGGTTGCCTCGGAGCATTTTAGTCAGCTGCCGTTAAACATAATGTTATACTTTGTTTACAAGTTAAGGAATTTATGAAGTGAACAGCCATTGCAGTGAGGTTTTCAGCAGGCCTGGGTTAGAAGTGAAAGCCGATTCAATATCAAATACAGCACAATGGCTTTTTAATTTCAGGCATCTCAATACAGTGCCTGCAGTTTCTAAAGCACACAGTGGTTTTTGAAAAGTTCCAGTTTAAGAAACCAAAGGTCCTGTGGTCGCATTTAGTTTGTTGAAAATGTTTCCTTGATGAACGCCATGTTTCTTTCCTGTACATTAATCATCCTTTGTCCTGTCTCTCTGTCTCCACAACCTTTGTCCTCCCTCACCTCTGTGTCCAACTCCAGAGCTGCCCGCTGAGGAGGGTAAGTGTTTATCCAGCCACATTTATACAATGTGTAAATCTGAATGAGAACTTCCAGACACCTGATTCGACCCATCATTATTATTTAAAAAAAGCCCCTAGTCCACAGAAGGGTTGTAATAATGTTGCATACAGGTGATGCCCACACACTAATAACACTGTACTGGTAATGTGTGTTACATTTTAGTTGTCATCTTTAGCAACACAGATCTGAAATCCATCATTTACACATTGTTAACACTTTCCTTTGCACTACTGTAAACTTTCATTTGCATATTTCAGTCATCATGTTTATATTTTGATAATTATCTGTTAATTTATATCCCTTTCTGTCTCTGTCTGTCTCACTCAGGTAAGAGCATCTGGGAGCTGATCATTGAGCAGTTTGAGGACTTGCTCGTTAGGATCCTGCTGCTGGCTGCCTGCATCTCTTTTGTAAGTAAACAAGTCTTTTCTTTAACATGTCAGTAATTGTAAACTGCGGTTATTTCTGTCATGTTCATTTTAAACCCAAGTATCAGCAGTAGGATTTGTAGTACACATAATAGTAGCTACAAATTCCACGTGACACTGACACCACGTGGGATCAGACACTCAGCTTTTATCTGCAAAAGAAAAACAGGTGCATACTTTAACAATTCTCATTAAGACAAATAAACCTGTGTTTGATCGCTTTTACATTTTTGGCGCAGTAGTCTTTAGGCCCTTATTGATTGCCACCTTGAAAACAGGTCATATAACTTTAAAATCCATCAAACAAACTCTGCCAGTAAACAAGCATGCTGCAGTTGATAGTTTCTGCCTGGTCACTTTGTCCAGATGACCTCTCATCCCCCTCCAAGTCCCTCCACCCCTCCGTGTATTTTTGAGGAGGACAACTTGAGAGGAGGGAGACAGATTGCAAGGGCTTGTATGAGGTGTATTAATTCCTGCACCCAGCTTTCACCCCTTTGGGCAGCTGTCATGATGGCCTTAGAAGGCGAATATTGAGGAGCCAGTGAGAGATGGGGGTCAGGGAAGTATAGGGGGGCTGAGGGGTAAGGGTTTATTTTAAGAAAGCCCCAAGCTAAGGAGAGAAACTGAATCCTTCGGGAAAGGTCAGGCCTGAAGGAAGGAACGAAGGGCCTCCACAGAGAGAGGGCTGAAGTCAGAAGGAGCAAGGAGTTATGGGACATTGAGATCAAATTAATGAGGATTATGTAATCATATTATGACATGCAGATATGTTATCAAAATAACAGGCGTCAACACCGGAGGAGAAAGGAACTGATTCAAAAGTATACCAAGTCATAAAATGGCCTGTATAATTAAGCTTTTCAAATCATCATCAATCATCATGCATAACCACAAAACTATAAATTCCCATGGGAAGCCTCCAGAGTCCCTGAAAATGTCTCCTTTTGTTATTCAGACATTACACATTATTAACAAGGCTATAAAGCTGTCACACTTTTTTCTCCCAGGTACAATCCAAACGTTAATCGTCCATTTAAAGCACATAAATGCAGAGGTTCAGATGTATTTGCATGCTGTTCCTCAGACACACTATGGCCTGCTGTCACTGTTGTCTCCTCTCCTGTGTTCACACGCCGTCACTGATTTGCCCTCTACCACTGTGACCTCAGGTGCTGGCCTGGTTCGAGGAAGGTGAAGAGACCGTCACCGCCTTCGTGGAGCCCTTCGTCATCCTTCTTATCCTCATCGCTAACGCCGTTGTTGGAGTGTGGCAGGTCAGTGATGAGGCCCGGTGGCGCATTGAGCAATAACAGATATCCATTGCAATGATGACAGAAAGTACACAGGCTCCAGTTACTGCCATGTTTTTATACCCAGACGTGGTTGCTCAACTGGAACTTTTACAACTTTGTAGCCCAAAATAGCCAGTGTGTTCTCTAAAGTCACTGTTACAACATCGAGTAAATCTTATTCACTCAATTTAGGAAGATAAATATGATATGATCAGCAGATAGACGATGGATGATTCACATTATGCAAGTCATGCTCTTCTACATGCATGCCAGTAAGTAACTGACACTGCTGTCAGGCATCAGCCACTACGGGAACATCACATCCCCGCCAAGTGTTGAAATCAGCTGCTTCGTTCTTGTTTCAAGATTTTATCGCTCTAAATATCTCTTAACTCAGCTTGTACTTTCTTACTGCACACTTCCTGAGATTATGCTTATAAACATAGATCCATGCACCACTGTCCACACAGTAATCTGTATTTATTTGAAAAATAATCGCCACATCAATACATTTGACCTTCTCATGTGTCATCAGTAGCTGTGTATCAGTGTGTAAGTGCTTTGTGTAATGACTCAAAGCCTACTGGAGGACACTGCAAGTGCCAGACCAAGGACAACATGAGTATGGATTACATTTACGCAAGGATAAACAGGCGTGTTGACATCAGTGTACTGATGCTACTCAAACGTTGTGAATGTGTATTTGTGTTTTCATTTTAGCCACCGCCCCCCCCCTCATTTATTTTGACTTTTTACTGACTGTTTGTGTCTTTGTGTGTGTGCCACAGGAGCGCAACGCTGAAGATGCCATCGAGGCTCTCAAGGAGTACGAGCCTGAGATGGGCAAGGTTTACCGCTCTGACAGAAAGAGTGTGCAGAGGATCAAGGCCAGAGAAATTGTCCCCGGAGACATTGTCGAGGTGTCTGGTAAGAAATGTCAAGACTGTTGATCATTTTTAAAGAGCAGAGCCCCCAGTCTGTCAGCCTGATCTTTAAACATTAGTGTCAGGGGAATAATGTCACAGTCTTCACTGTCTAATTACAATGTATCTGTGAAGACACAACAAAGATCCAGTGAGTTGCTTCATATTTCTTTTGAGGGAAAGGAATAATTCGGGGTATATGTGTGTCTTGTAAAAGCTGGTAGCAAAGCCTCGTGTCTTTTTAAGGCAACGTGAGCAGCACTGCTGTGAAAACATGCTGACTGAGGGAAAACAAAATCACGAGTATAAATACCCTTACTAGCACCTGCCACACCTCTTCTGCCCTCCCTGCGACTGCCCACTTCTGTTCATTTGTCAGTGTACACCTGTTGCCTCTCTAGCTGCCCCTCCCCATTACTCCGAGCATTTGGCTCTAAATTTAGATTAACTTCTACCATAATTTAGAACATTTGTTTAATTATTTTTCAGTTATTTAATTGGAGAGGGGGTGTGAATTATTTGAATGTTCTGGAGGGGCCGATACATTTCATTCATTATCATTTTTTAAAATTTATTTTGGTGTCATGCCTTTGGCCCATGCATATGCAAAACAAAATGTGGAAACGGAAAAGAAAAGAAACACAAACAAACTTAAAATATAAATGAACAAAAACACAAGCAAACAACATTCAAAATAAAGTGCTCAAACAAACCGTTCTCCTCTCCCACGCCTTATCCAGATAATTGGCCAATCTATGTGTCTCAAATGTGAACAGCCATCTAAGTCTTTGTACATCTTTCATGTTTACAAAATCAGTACTCACCCTCTTCCCACCAAACAAAGCATTGCGTAGTTCATAATTAAAGGGCAGCAGAAAACAAAATAAAACTTATTTTCTATATCGTTTAAGCAGCACATTGGACCGATCTGTTTTTCTTCTTCTGGATAGTAAAACAGTAAAAGGTAAAATACCAGATCTCAGATAAGCACACAGAGATCTTTGCTTTTCAGACCAGTTATTTACAACATCATTCTCTTTTTCATATTCAGTTGTTATCAGTGTAAAAGTACGCAGTTTTGGTTTAGTCCATATATCGTCAGCCCACTGTCTTTTGTCCTTGGCAAACACAGATTCTCAAAACAAACCAATATTGAGCTTTTCAAAAGCACCGCTAAACTCAGAGTTGCGAAACAGTGAGAATACACCTTTAGCCCAAGAAGCAACAATTTATCTAATATAATTAAAAAATATGCAGTAAACAAAGCTGTATTTATTTTATGTTTAATGTAAATAAGAAAACTCTTCAATGACAATTTAATAGAAATAGGAAGAATTCATTCTAATGATGACTGCTTTGTGATTCCCAACAGTTGGTGACAAAGTCCCCGCTGACATCAGGATTGTTTCCATCAAGTCCACCACCCTGCGTGTTGACCAGTCCATCCTTACTGGTAAGCTTTCAAGACACCTTCATTCTGCCGAGAAGATGTGTCTTCCTGTCCCGACTCCACTGAGTTTATTTTCTGTTTCCTCCCTCAGGTGAGTCCGTCAGTGTGATCAAGCACACTGAGGCTGTGCCCGACCCCAGAGCTGTCAACCAGGACAAGAAGAACATGCTTTTCTCTGTAAGGGCCCTCATCAACAACAATATATTTTTCGATATGTTTCGATTAATTCATTAGTCAATTGCGTGTGAAAATTAGTCACCGACTATGTTGCTGCTGTTTTGATCATTTCACAAGTAAAAATGTAAAACATTTGTTGATTCTTGCTTCTTAAATGTGAGAATTTGGTGTTTTTGTTTGTCAGTAATGATGTAAATGAAGAGTCTTTGGGTTTTGGACTGGTGGTTGGACAATATGAGCAGGCTGAAGAGGTCTTTGGGTTCTATGAAACTGTGACGAGCACTAAAAAAAATAACCACCTTTTACCTTTTTCTGCCTCTCTGCTCTGCAGGGCACTAACATCGCTGCCGGCAAGGCCATTGGTGTTGCTATCGCCACCGGAGTCTCCACTGAGATCGGTAAGATCCGTGACCAGATGGCTGCCACCGAGCAGGAGAAGACTCCTCTGCAGGCCAAGCTGGACGAGTTCGGCGAGCAGCTGTCCAAGGTCATCTCCCTGATCTGTGTTGCCGTGTGGGCCATCAACATTGGCCACTTCAACGACCCCGTCCACGGAGGCTCATGGATCCGTGGTGCTGTCTACTACTTCAAGATTGCCGTCGCTCTGGCCGTGGCTGCCATCCCCGAGGGTGAGGGAAGCATTTCATGAAACCAGAGGGAGTAAGATTATGTTCCTCCGCTGCTTCTTCAACACACTCACAGTTTTCACCAATGTCTCTCAGGTCTGCCCGCCGTTATCACCACCTGCCTGGCCCTTGGTACCCGCCGTATGGCCAAGAAGAACGCCATTGTCAGGAGCCTGCCCTCTGTGGAGACCCTGGGCTGCACCTCCGTCATCTGCTCTGACAAGACTGGCACCCTCACCACCAACCAGATGTGTGTGACCAAGGTGAAGGAAACATTTTTATCAAACTCAAAAAGGAAATTCAGTTGTTCCCAACAGTTTGTCTACAAACCTAGCCTGCTTCAGACCCAGTTAAAACTGTCTTTGTTTTCTCCACCTCAGATGTTCATCGTCAAGACCGTTGAAGGCGAACACGTTGACCTTGATGCCTTCGATATCTCTGGCTCCAAGTACACCCCCGAGGGCGAGGTGTAAGTTGATTTTTCTTAGTTCAAAACCAGGCATACAATAACGTGCACATGAAAACATTTATATATAATTATTTCTTTCTCTTTCAGTTCCCAGGGAGGTGCCAAGGTAAACTGCAGCCATTACGACGGACTTGTTGAGCTGGCTACCATCTGCGCCCTGTGCAACGACTCCTCTCTGGACTACAACGAGGTAAAGTAATTAAGTCATGCAGCTTATTTTTTACACTGAAACCTCCTGACCTTCCACAGTTAAAACACATTTCCCTCCTTTTCTTTAGGCCAAGAAGATCTATGAGAAGGTTGGTGAGGCCACTGAGACCGCCCTGTCCTGCCTGGTTGAGAAGATGAACGTGTTCAACACCAGCGTGAAGAGCCTGTCCAGGATTGAGAGAGCCAACGCTTGCTGCTCAGTAAGTTTTCTCCTGCCATTTGCTACGTGTCGAGGATAATTCACTTTTATATTTCATTTAAACTGTAGGACAAAAGACAAAACACTAACAAAGCAACACAGGGAAGACAAGAACAGTGAATACAGGGCCGGCTCTAGCATTTTTGGAGCCCTAGGCGAATTTGTTTAGATGAATAAACTTAAGAATTTTAAAAAGCACACAAAAGGTATTAGTACTAATAGTAATCCTTAAGTTTATTGTCTTTATGCAGCTAATTATGTGCCACTGAAAACAGGATCAATCTGACTTGTTTCAAGTTTTAATTAACCTGTGGCGAGGTGACTGCCGATCTAATAAAAACCCCTTTCATCCAACAGGTTGTCAAACAGCTCATGAAGAAGAACGTCACTCTGGAGTTCTCCCGTGACAGGAAGTCCATGTCCGTTTACTGCACACCCACCAAGGGTGATGGTGGTGCCAAGATGTTTGTGAAGGCAAGTTGCGTCTGTCTTCCTTCTCACAGCGTTTTGTCAGATGCCAGCACTTTGATGGTGCGGCATTCAACGTAACATAAAATTACCCTCCTGCTTTTTCTTTCCACAGGGTGCCCCCGAGGGTGTGATTGACAGGTGCGCATATGTGCGTGTTGGCACCACCCGTGTGCCCCTGACCAACGCCATCAAGGAGAAGATCATGACTGTGATCAGGGACTGGGGTACCGGCCGTGACACCCTGCGTTGCCTGGCCCTGGCCACCCGTGACACCCCACTGAAGATGGACGAGATGAACCTCGAGGACTCAACCAAGTTTGCCGATTACGAGGTGAGAACTTAAGATGATATGTGTGGGTGCAGCTGTGACGAACATGTAAGAACTTCTACTGGATGACTCCATTTGCACTTCTCTCCTCAGACTGACCTGACCTTTGTTGGCTGCGTGGGTATGCTGGATCCCCCTCGTAAGGAGGTCACTGGCTCCATTGAGCTGTGCAAAGCTGCTGGAATCCGTGTCATTATGATCACTGGTTAGTATTATGAGTGGGATGAATTACCAATACAGAAATTTATTGATTAAGGCTATACCCAACCAGAGAAAATCTTGGTCAACTGAAATTCGACTTACTCTTCAAGCAATCGATCAGTCAATCTGTGTTTGGGCAAGTTGAATGCCTCATGCAGTTATCCAACCAGGCAAGTGAAAAATAAATATGATGTCTAATGGCTAATGAAACATTATCTGAAAATGAACACACTGTTTTCCAGCTTAATTGGGAGCGCGAGTCAGCCTCACCAGCAAGTGCCGAATGGGACTGATATGAAAAATCGGACATTCCTGACATTATGGATGTTAACTCGTTGTCGTATATAACGCAACGTTACTAACATCAAATGTCTCTGAAATGCTGCACGTGAGAAAATTACTTTTTAAGCTAACGTTAGCTGACAAGGGCTCCGGTGCGATCGCAGTGCTTTCAGAGGCTTTGTAATCCAGCCTTTAACCGCAATGCTTTTTCAGAGTCTTTGTAAAATAAATCCATCATGGTAGATCTGACACTGAACGTCCTCTATCAATATTTGTTTTTTTCCAAGTTGAAAAAAGAGAGTTAAAAAATGTTTAACTTTAGGTAAAATGCTGCTCTAGTCACTGTTTAACCAGCTGTCCAATCACAGTGGAGGAGGGGCGGGACAAATACCAAGCGTCACATATGTGTGCAAGTGCTAAAAAACAACAACTGCCATTTTCAACTTTGAAAAAACACTTTGGTAGACACATAGCCTTATGACCCGATGGTGTTATCCCTAATTTATAGTGTGCTGTTACAGGGAAAATCTTTCATTTAAATCCAAACACAAGTGTATCCCTACTTTTATATCATGTTCTTATTGTGTGCAGTGTATTTGTCAAAACATCCGCTGTCACCATTCTACCGTATCTACAGTTTACATAATTTAAAACAACTCTATCGACTCCCCTTTAAACTTCTCCTTCTCCATATTTCAGGTGACAACAAGGGAACCGCCATCGCTATCTGCCGTCGCATTGGCATCTTCACCGAGGAGCAGGATGTTGAGGGCAAGGCCTACACCGGACGTGAGTTTGACGATCTGCCCCTCCACGAACAGTCCGAGGCTGTGCGCAGGGCTTGCTGCTTCGCCCGTGTGGAGCCATCCCACAAGTCCAAGATTGTGGAGTACCTGCAGGGTTATGATGACATTACTGCGATGGTGAGAGCGCAGCTGCATCAGAGTAGTGGTTCTCTATGTGGCTTTGTGCCCAGTATTTACAGTATGTCTGTGTTAATTTGTCGTTACATTTGTGTAGTTTAACTTGTGTTTCCCCTCTGCTCACTACAGACTGGTGATGGTGTGAACGATGCCCCTGCCCTGAAGAAGGCCGAGATCGGCATCGCCATGGGCTCTGGCACTGCCGTTGCCAAGAGTGCCTCTGAGATGGTACTTGCTGACGACAACTTCTCTTCCATTGTGGCTGCTGTTGAGGAGGGCAGAGCTATCTACAACAACATGAAGCAGTTCATCCGCTACCTCATCTCCTCCAACGTCGGTGAGGTCGTCTGGTGAGTGGCCTACGCACTGTACGCTGTAATCCACATCCGTTCTGTCTCTGGCTAACCTTGACCTTCCATGTTTTTTATTATTTCCTTTTTTACTCTATCAGTATCTTCCTGACTGCTGCCCTGGGTCTGCCCGAGGCTCTGATCCCCGTCCAGCTGCTGTGGGTCAACCTGGTTACTGACGGTCTGCCCGCCACCGCTCTGGGCTTCAACCCCCCTGATCTGGACATCATGGGCAAGCCCCCACGTTCCCCCAAGGAGCCCCTGATCTCTGGCTGGCTGTTCTTCAGATACATGGCTATTGGTGGTATGTAGGACTTCGGACATTATGTTTGGATTTTGTTTAAAGGCAGGAAAAACCAGTGCCTACACTGATGCTGTTCACTTGTTCTAACAGGATACGTCGGTGCTGCCACTGTTGGTGGTGCTGCCTATTGGTTCCTCTATGATGATGAGGGCCCCGGTGTCACCTACTACCAGCTGGTGAGTAATTCTCTCTTTCATGCTGTCTTTCACACACACACACACACGCAGACGTGTACTAACCTCACCTCTCCTCTGTGCAGTCTCACTTCATGCAGTGCCATGAGGAAAACGAGGACTTCACCGGCATCGATTGTGAGATCTTTGAGGCTGCTCCTCCCATGACCATGGCCCTGTCTGTGCTGGTCACCATCGAGATGTGCAACGCCCTCAACAGGTAACTCTTCACATGTGATGATGACACATCTGATAATGACTCCACTGGTTTCGTCAGGTGACACATTCTCATTTTCATTCTCATTTTTTTCTTTTTCAAGCTTGTCTGAGAACCAGTCTCTGCTGCGCATGCCCCCATGGAGCAACTTCTGGCTGCTCGCCGCCATGACCCTCTCCATGTCCCTGCACTTCATGATCATCTATGTTGACCCTCTGCCCGTAAGTCAGCCACCCACCTGACAGTCAGCTGTTGGTCAATGTTGGGCCGTCGTTGAGCATCTATCACCATAGTTTTTGTGGTGTGTTCTGCACTGTTTGCACTACATGTCCCTTATCGGCAGTTTTTCGAGCCGGAGGGGAATGAAATTACTCTGATTTGCAGTGTAGCTCAGCGCATAAGTAGAGAAATGGAAGTGAGGACAGCAAACTTCAGCTAAAGTCAAGAGGGAATGAGATCAAAACAAACTGAATACATTAGTGAAGACTCCTTTTTTAGCCATTGAGCTTTTTGACAGAGACATGGGTTGTGTTGTTGATGTGCTAACTGGCTAACTAGCACCTTGTATCCGTCCTGTCAGACTTCCGGTTTCTCTTTTTTAATAATGAATACAGACTACCACTGCCTGCAGCTGCAGAGAGTTATTTTATATGTAGCTGCTGGTTGGCAGTTGGCCGTTGTCTTTGCGGTTTGTTCAGGTGCAACTTTTTGGCCAAGAGCCAGGTGACGTGAGATGACGCAACACACGGCCTTCGTCACCACTCGCTCTTTGATGTCAGTTTGT
This sequence comes from Cephalopholis sonnerati, assembly GCA_019142605.1. NCBI lineage: Eukaryota > Metazoa > Chordata > Actinopteri > Perciformes > Serranidae > Cephalopholis > Cephalopholis sonnerati. The sequence goes on along the minus strand of JAGQAX010000020.1, from coordinate 18,778,295 downwards.
TGTGTCTGGGCCTTAAGAGCCAGTTTTAGGAATTATTTTGTAGTCCCCCCCACTGTGGCATGTAGTTTTTGTCGTAGAGTGCTCCCTGCCGTAGTTTCCCAACAGCTCTGACTTCTGCTCTTTTGCCCCCCAGATGGTCTTCAAGTTGACCCATCTGAACTTCGATCAGTGGATGGTAGTCTTGAAGCTTTCCTTCCCCGTCATCGCCATTGATGAGGTGCTGAAGTTCGTTGCCCGCAACTACGTTGAGTGTAAGTAGCCTCACATTTTTTGCACATTCACTCATACTACATATTAATATTTACCTTATTTTCTAAAATCAATCTCTTTTTACAAGCTTGAATATTTTTTAAATTTATTAATACTGTTGTGTTTTTCATTAAATATTCATTAATGTTTTAACTAAGTGTAATCCTTCTTCATCCTGTACTGTCATCCATTTTATCACCTCATCTCTTCATCTGTCTACCAATTCATCACGTTTGATAATGTCTCTTTTCACCTGCCTAATCCCATCACTCCCTCATCATTAACTCACTTACCCCTTGTTGATTTCCAGTGTAAATTCAGTCAAGCCACCACCATTAGCCTGTAACTAAAGCAAGGTACTCCACAACTTGAATTTCTACTGGCTATCACTGTGTATCTGTAGTCTGTGTGCATGTTGGTGTATTTATTTGTGTTATCGTGCATGTTCCTGCTCTTATGCAGATCAGTCCTCGGTGGTGTCTACTTTATGTATTGTCACACTCCTGTTGATGTGGAGCTCTGGCTTCTCCCTACTATCTCATGATGTGATTAAAAAGCGAATTTGTCAAAACTGACAAGGTGACACGATGACTAATGAACGGGGAGATCCCTGAGTGAGTGTTGCTTTCTGTATCTGATGTCCTCCGCTGAGCTCTGCGTTTGTTCTGGCTCATGAGATGCCTCAGACGGTGAGTTAATCACCTCTGAGTTTCTGTAAGTGCCAGCATCACAGCGCTTGTTGGGTTGTTTCTGCCTGTAGGTGGGAGTGGGACCAGTGCCTGTTCTGATAGCACCTTTGCAAAAAGGCTTGATATTGTCAGTGTACAGCACCTTCAGCAACACTTTATTTTAATCCTCCTCACTGGGATTTATGAGCAGTATGTGAACAATAATAGTTTATAATGCACTACAATGTAGTTGTGAGCAGATGTAAGGTCTTTAAAGGTGTTTATTGATGTAGTTATCAACAGATTTAACTCTTAACAGGATGATGGTATATATGAGCAGATAACGAATGACGATATAATATTACTCAGTTGTTATTGTATATGAAATGTCTTAAAATGAGACGCTGTAATTGTTGAAAATACTTTACATTAGGGTTGCCCCCGAGACCTGACAAACTGGATTTGGCTGTTCAATAAGAATTTTCAACTATTCGTTCCTTTTTTTTTCCATACAGGGTTTGAGAGTTTGAACAGGGCTCGGCGTGACGTTCAGGGTGACAGCGACGTTTGAGTAACATAACAAACAAGCCAAGTTAGCCCTCCAGCTCATATGTTCTTACTACACCAAAAACTTTGGTGAAATCAGAAATGAGCACATTTTTTGCAGATGCTAGATGGCAAACAAAAGCCAGAGACTGTATCATACTAAAGATCCAGTGTGTAAGATTTAGGACAGGATGTGTAAAATATATTGGCAGGAATGTAATATATATAAAATATGTTGTTGTATATATATATATTGTTTACATTAGTTTATAATCACCTGAAAATAAGATCTCTTAAAATGAGTTGTTTATATCTACATACACAGCAGGTCGTCTTCAATGAATGAATGAAATCTGACATGTTGTTTCTACAGTAGCCCAGAACAGACAAATCCAACTCTGGCACTAGATAGGGACATTCGCTTTTCCATGTCAGCCCCTGTAGTTCTCCTACACCCTTGGCACGCAGGAGCAGTTTCAGTTGGTTGAGATCTGGAAACTCAGCCACTAGGTGCCACTAAATTCGACACACTGGACCTGAAGTTACTGTGAGCTGTAAATTCACTACTTCTGAGCAGAACACAGAAAATAACAATATCTCGGAGCCCAACCAGACAAAGCCTTTCTTCCTCCGGGCATCTCTCACAGACTCACCCTGGGTCTGGGTCCGCAGCTGCTTGTTCAGGAACACAATCAGAAAGTGAAAAGTGCTCACTCTGCAGCCAAATATAGGGACCAAATCATCCCCACAAGTACACTGCACAATAAATGACAAAAAAACAAAAAACCCCAACAGATCAAAGTTAAATGAGGGGTCCCCGACTGATGATTGAAATCCACGACTTTAAATGTCTGTTTATCTGCTTATGACCGCACTATAATGTGTTAGAAACGGTTTTAAATGTTTACGTACTGCTTAGAAATTTTAAATATGGGGGGTGATAAAGTGTTAACAAACTTTTATAAAATGGAGGGTGTCTGCAGGTCCTTAAAAAGTCTTAAAATATCTTAAATTCAAATTTAAAATGTTGGGCCTTAAATGTCATTCAATAGTCTTAAATTTAAATTTGTGAGATTTTAATTGCCACAAACATTTTACTTTAGATTTGCACCGACCTGTTGGCAAAATGTAGATTAAGCTAACTCAATCTTAAATCCATATTCCTACTTAAAACCGTAGGACTACATATAAACTACTTAGCTGCAATACTTGAATAAGAAAATGAGGATTTGTCCAAAAATCAGTTTTAAAAAATTTAAAAACTTTACGTTTTAGATTTAAAAAAAATCTCTTAAAAAACATTAGATTTAAGTGTCTGAAATCTGTAGACACCCTGAAATGTTGAGAATTTTTAAATAGGATTGCCACGCTATTTGGGCAAAATGGCTTGAGCAGAAATGTAGTTTGCTTGCTGCTTTCATTAGATTTGATGTCAAAGATAAATTACTCTGAAGTGTGAGGTTGTCTCATAGATTACGTCATGCTTTCTTAGTGAGAAGGCGCCTTGACTCAGTAATGATCACGTTTGTCTGCATAGATAGTTAAAGGTTTGTTCTGTCTCATTTGTCCAAAGTGGCGTTTGTGTCGCTTTCCGTTGTTGCCCAAAAATCCTTTCCCTCCCTGATTTGCTCCCATTTTCTCTTCACCAGGTACAGAAGCTAAATAGAGATGTAGAAGAAGAGGATCTTAAGGGTTGGAGAGGAGGAGGCGGAGAAGAGAGAGAAGATCAAGTAGCCATAGCGAGCCAACCAATAGAAGAGAGAGGAGAAAACACGGAAAAACTGACAAAAAAAAAAAAAAAACCTGACAAAAACTCTACATAAACATAGCCTCTATATAAGGAAGGAGATTTGAGTAAATGACGGGAAGTATCTTTGCTGATAAAGTATTCAAATATTTAAGATTTTATTCTCAGAAATAAAGTATGTATTAAAAGTGATTTTTTTTTTGTTAAACTTGGATATTCTCAGCTGTTGTGTTTTTGTGTCCTCTGTCCATTTTCATATGATTGACTTTCCAGCTCATTACTTTTATTCTAGTCTTTGTTGCTCGTGTCTCGTGCAGCCTCCCTGCTTTGGCTGGGCTCTGTACAGTGTGGTTTAGGGTTGCAAAATGACTTCATATGGGCAGAAAAACCACATGCCTCCAGCTGCCAGCGCTCTCTATAGGCTCCATGCAGTCAGCGGACTCTGGTGGAGGTCTCATGACATAAAATGGGCATGTCCACTCAGTCACAACACTTTTGGTCTTATATATTGTTTACGTGATAAGCTGCAATAAAGTGATGACTACCAACTCACTTGTATCGTGGAGCACATTTTTATTGATCCTTTAGATGTACATTTGGATGGTTTTCATCAGGAGGCGCAGTGATTACAGCGTTTCACATCCAGGCTCAATTTATTTTTTTGTATGTTTTATTTGGGCGTTGTATTTCTGCCTTCTGAGCGCTGCGCAGTGACAGTTCATCGGCCTTTGGTTCATCGGCCTTTGGTTCATCGGTCTTTGATTCATCTGTCTTTGGTTTGAAGAGCTGTATCACTTTGGAAACCCAAAATCAATTAGATGAGGGTCCTGAACGGTATGTTGACTCCCTTCATTTGCTTTTCATAATCTTCATCAAACGTCTTTGATTGCTCGGGTGTGAAATGGTTTCTCCAATCACCTACTTCACCTGTAGAGAGAGAAAATCAATCAATCAATCAATCAATTTTATTTATAAAGCCCAATATCACAAATCACAATTTGCCTCAGAGGGCTTTACAGCATACAACATCCCTCTGTCCTTTGGACCCTCACAGCGGCTAAGGAAAAACTCCCCAAAAAAACCCAAAAAATGCAGAAGAAGATATGACACAAAAACATGGGAAAATAGGGTCCAGGTTGGAAAATACTGAACTTACCCTTTAAATAATTTCCCCTAAAAGCATCTATTGTTTAACAGCAGAGCTTGTTTTCTCAGTTAATTTATTATTTCTTGGTCTATGAAATATCAGAAAACTGTAAAAAGTCCCAAACTGCTTGTTTTGGCTGGAAAATGCTCCGAATCTTCACATTTGAGATGATTGGGGACATTTTGCTTGAGATATTATTAAAAAAAGATGAAGTAAATACCAATATAGTTCAGATTAAATTCTCCCTTATAGACTTATCAATAAATGACTAATATTTTAGCTATACTGACCTCAAAGTTGTCATAGTCAGTGATAGGAAAACAGAAGCAAAGGCAGGAAATCTAGAAACCTCTAGGGGGCGCCATTGTACAGTATAATGTGTATCCTGCCTTTGTGAAACTTACACTGTTGATTTAACTGCATTACATCATGAGATATTCATGGTACTCTGAGTATAGAATTGGTACATGTCGTGCTCTGCTTGGTTGCCATCATACTGACCTTTTCTCATGAAGGAAGAGATGGATTGATCAAAAACAGGTGCTGGGAAGCAGGAATAATTTGTCATTGGGTTCTCCTTCATGTTCTTAAAGGACGTGAGCTCCACAATCCGGCTGATGACCTCATCGGAGACCGACAAGTCCAGGTATCTCATGATGCGCTCCACTTCACGCTGAGGATTCTGGGGGGGTAAATATGATGGTAAGAGTACATACAACATGCTTTGGTAATACTGAGTCCATGTGTTCTCTGTACCTCTTTCATGTCCTCATAGAAGAGATAAAGGATGTTCCTCTTCTCTCTCTCCGCCCAGAAACCTTTCACATGGTCATACCAGGAGCCCCAGGCCACTGTGGAGACAAAGCTCACTGAGCATCTTTCATGGTAACATCAGTCTCAGTACAATAACAGGGTTTGCAGTTTCATGTTTAAAAAAATCAGCGTTTTTCTGATGCTGCTGTTAACTACGGCGGCCGACATGAAAAATCAAATGACCCCATCTAGAGACAATGTTTGGTTTGTCCGTTCTGGGCTACTGTAGAAACATGGCGGTGTAACATGGCAACACATTCTCACTCCGACCTCGTCACATATCGGCGTCTCGTCATGAACCTTCCATATCCAGATACAACATGAAAGATACCCTGGGTGTGTTGGTTGTTGGCATTCCGGGACACCCTGTTGTTCTGCCTGCTACATGCATTGTCTTCTTTCAAGATACACTTCCGTTTTACGCAGGAAATTTAACGTTTACATGCAGTCTCTTACAACACCGTAAACTGACGTAAACCGTAAACAGTTTAGGCGACAAAAACACGTGGTAAGGGTTAGGAAGAAACAACAGGGTTTGGCTTTAGAATCTTGTAGGACGCTGCTCTCTCGGGTGTGAGTCGGTGAAGGTGTGCATCAACAAAGGATTATAAGTTGTTAATAAACTGGTCCAGATGTTCCAGATTTTGTTCCAGATGTTGTGAAGCCCTTCTCCAGACAGGAAGTGCTCTGACAATCCACTGAGCTCAATCATCAAAACAAGTCACATGCTGCAGTAAGTCACACGTCTTATTTCAGCACAAAAATGTGTTTTTCTGCTGTAAAGTAAATTTATTACTGGTGACTGAATGCTGGTGTTGATCTCAACTCTTCTTACAAAATTTTAAAAAACTTTAATTTCAGGGATTGACAATGCACATCAAACTCACCATCTACTGTTTTAAATCAACCTTGTGAAGCTAAAGCTGACATAGAGCTGACTGGTTGGTAGTTATCTATATCATTAAAACTAAACATGTTAAGGCTGACTAATAAACTCCCACCCCACACATTAAGTATAAAAATACACCAGTTTAATTTTTTTTTTGTAGATCTGAAGGAACATTTTCTCCTGATTAGCATCACCTTGATCATGACTTTATTATGACACATAATTAAAGCATTAGATAGAAATACCAGAAGGTGTTTTTTTTCCCCCCAAATCTTCAGACGTCCTTAATAAGACCATCTTTTAGCAGATAGATAGATAGATAGATAGGTAGGTAGATACTGCAGGTGTTAAATCTGCCCTGAACTTTGCGAGGCTAAAGTTGACGTGGTCGCGCGCATCCACCCCCTATACCTCAGCCTCTTGCCCAATTTGTAGCCTCTTTTTTTTAATATGCAGTGCGTGGAGATCAGCTCAAACCTGGAGGTGGAGGTTCAAAACATTCTGTGAAACATTAGCAAATGATAAGCCATCGTGCACACCTAACAAAATGGAGTCGTTTGATATTAACAGTTTGATAAACCTAAAACCTAAACATTTGCAGCAGCAGGGTTGTCAATTCTCCAAAAGCAAAATGAATCCCAAAGTTCAAACCAAAACACTGCCAAGAAATATTTGTGGCAGTAAAGTAGCAGTTAGTGTATTGATGGCAATGGAACACCACAGCATAAATTAAGGATAAAAATACACCAGTTGAAATTCTTTTGCAGATCTGAAGGGACATTTTCTCCTGATTAGCCTCACCTTCACTCTGCAGCCTCACAGGGAGCTGTTAATCCTGTCATGATTGTTGAGGCATAAATTTCTCACAGGGATAAACAGTGAGGTGAGGGCACTTATTCTTCTAAGGTGTAATGGATTGTAGAAGTTACCAGCCACTCTTACATGTTGAAACAAGTTAAAATACGTCAGAGCGTCTGGCTGGTGGCGTGGGTAAATGTACCAGTGTGGTTGTAATATCTCTGTTCAGTTAGAAGCTTTGTGCAAACAGAAACAACCAGTTTGAATGAAGGTAAAATGACTCTCAGGAATGTAATTTAATACTCACACTCTCCTCGCATGAACTTAAGTATGTAGCCCTCCCAGGGCCCGGGCTCAGGCTGGGTCTGGTTCATACGATCAAAGTGGTAGTAGCTCACCAGGTTGTCTTTGGCGTTGCGTGCCACGTAGATAACCTTTACACACAATCAGGAGGGACGTACAACAATTATAACAGCAATGCACGCAATGGGTAACTTGATAGAGCAGTTTCATTGTAACCTCACACCCTATTTATGTGCATGGTATCATGAACCTTTCACCCTGTTAACAGTGTGAAGCAATAAAATTCACTGCAGGATTTTGCTCTCAGTTGAATGTGACAGTTTGAGTCTTACCTTGCACTTGTTTTCCCAAAATCCAGGAGGCACCAGCTGAAAAGGAAGATGTGTCTTGATGATTCTTGGAGGATCCATGGTGCTAATAAGATCAAGGCCTAAGTTCAGGAAAAGGATATTTGCATATGAAAGAGTTAGCACACTTTTGTTGTGCTTATAAGTCCCACTGTAAGAGATGGATAAATATCCCAGCATCAACTGACTTAAAACTAGCACCATTTTAGCTTCTTTTTAGCTTTAGAGGAAATATTCAGGAGGTGTAACAATGTCATTACATAAGTAAAGAGGACTTAGTGCACAGTAGGGTGTGTTTGCTGCAGCAAAATTGTTGACAAAGGCCAGTTGTTATCTTGTAGGCTAGCAGACAAAGGTTTTGTGCAAAGTCTCTCACAGCACCACAGTCTGAGAGCATTTATCTACCGCCCAACTCTGAGTTAGCATCCTTTATCTTGTTGTTTTGCTTTCTGATTGTTCACATTTTCAGCCGTGTTTGATTAAGGGGGAATACATCAACATTTTGGGATATAGTATGCTTATTTGCCTTCTTGTTGAGAGTTACTGTAGATAGGATTTATACCATTCTCATGTTGATAGACTATATATAAGGCTACAGCCAACAGCCTGTTAGCTTAGCTTGGCATAAAGATAATTTGTTAATTAGTTAGATTTAGCAGGAGGATTCTTTTTTTTTTTTACATTTAGACTGAGCCAGGATAGTAGCTTACCCCTGTTTCCAGCTTTCCTTATGCTAAGCTAGGCTAACTGGCTGCTAGCTGTAGCTCATAATTACCATACAGACGTAAGGTTATTGATCTTCTCATTTGACACTCAACAAGAGTGCAAATTATGATATTTTTTTAAGCAATAACACGAGAGGGAGTGCTGTTGAACTGAATATTACGAATTTATGCCAAATTCATTCTTATCTTATATACGCTAACCTTGAAATAGGCAGTGTATCTAAGTTTTTTCCCCTCTTTTGTCCTTTTCTGACCATTCATTATTTAATTCAAATGTTATTTGTTGAATTATGTTCCACAAAACCTGTAAGTATTATAAATGTTTGCCACTGAGTTTATTTTCTGCAATAATCCAAAATCCAATGGAAAATTCCTACAGGCTTTTTGACGAGGGAACCAGTGCGATGCTAACTTTCACATCGGCCTACAAAAAAACATCATCCCTTTGGCACTCAGTGTTTTTAAGTCTAAGCTGCTCCCATCACCCCCCTGAAGGCGGCCATTTCTAGAAAAATAATTCCAACTGCGTGCTGTCCAGCACCAAATGGCAAAAGACAACATTAGCATCTAGCTAACTAGCTAGCATAGTCAAGCATCTAGCAAGGGAAGTAACCAACTCAGGAGATGGTGGAAACCAAAGTGTTTGGTTAGAAAGAAAAATAAATGCTAAAGATGCTCCATGTCTGAGGGATGTGTACATCGGTCATTATTGTTGGCAAGTCGCCCATTTACAAGTCTTTTTTTTTTTATGTTTGTTGCTGCCTAGTAACCAAAAAAATTCATTGATGCAGCTTTAAAATGTAATTTAGAAAAATAAATGAATAAGCAAAGAGCAAGAGACAGTATAGGTTGTACTAAACTTTGATAGAGCTTAGCTAATTCGGGTTTCACTTCCAGCACCTATAGACTATGGCAAAAATAGACCACTAATTATACCAGACAATTTCAGTGAAAAACAACATTGACATTTTCCAAAGTCTGTCACTAAGGCAGTTTGGGCATTTTTTGGTGCTGAGTGAAATGTTTACAGGTTAATAACTGATTGACCCTGATTAGCTGTAGAAACAAGCTGTTAATAAAACATTCCTCCAGGAATTTGTGAGTTTTGACATGCGTGGCACAGTCAGACTGAGATGGAGGATGTATATGGAAATAAAATCTAAAATTTAACTAAAAGTGCACTTTAAAATAGACTGAATTAAAACTGGCTTGATTACACACATACAAACATAACCACCTAAATACACACCTGAGGGGATGGGTGGTGGGGAGAAGATCTCGAGGAAAGGACTGCGGACAGGTGTGGGGGCTCGTTTGCAGGCCTCAGCATCTCCATTGTGACGAAGCAGGTCAACTATCTCCTGGGTCCATGTGGTCCCTTATGTCCCAGAAACACAAATTAACACTGAGTTGAATGAATTGGATACTTTTGTGTACATATCCCATCTGTCATATTCGCTTTATCGCAATGGTGGAAGAAGCATTTTTGTACTTCACTTAAAGTAACCCCAAATTACCATTTGTATGTAAGTTACGCACCACATATATCAAAAACAACCATTTACAAACTCTTTCGCAACTGGTGCAGTATAATCCAAGTCTATTTATCCAGTCGTATGATCAGTATTTCCACAACAGACAACCTTTACAACAGGGAACTGAACTAAAACTCATCAATGATCTCTTCAAAGCCAAACTCCATTGACAAAACCTGTAACTTTACCTCAGGAGCTGCCGGTCTACCCCTGCCTCGATCAGTACATTTGTGTTTTTGTGTGACTTTGGCATTTCAAGGGTTAGCTCAGAAGCAGCAAATTCACAGAATAACAATAATAATAAAAAACAATCTTTTCCTAATCCTGACTAAGTAGTTTTGTTACCTAAACCAAACCTAAACCTAACTGCTGACCCCCTTTATCAAGATACAACGCAAAAGGCTGCCCCCAGCATCCTTACAATGACATCATGTTGCATTTTATAAGATTATGTGTTTTTTATGCAAACTCTTAATCTGAAAACAACTTGTGATGTCAAATAAATGTAGAGGAGTAAAAAGTACCATAATTCCCTGTGACATAAAGATGAATGGAAGTATAAAGTAGCAGAAAATACTTCAGTAATACTTAAATTTGTACTTGTATAAATATATTCAGTTACATTTTACCACTGATGACAACCGTATGAGCACTAACAGAACTTCAATAAAAATATATCTGACACAAAACTGTTAACCCATTTAGACCTGAATTGAAGTACCTGCTTTGGGGTAGGTGGCAATGAGGATGTCCTTGGGGTCAGGACAGAAAGCCCAGATGGAGTCCCAGTTGTTGGCGATGTAGCTCATGAGAGGAACTCCCCTCACTGGGATGAGAGGGAAGCGAGTGATGGAGGCATGTGCCTCCTGTATGGCTACGCTGTAGGAAAGCTCTTTTTCTTCCGACATGACTGATATTGCCAAAAGCTCTGTTGAGGAAACCAAAATCCAGAAGTCAAAATTTATTGGCGAAATGTCTCAGACGCAGGCCGGTAGGGTGGTTCTCCCCCTGCAGCTCCTCTCTCAGCTGGCTCTCAGTCCTTTGTCAAACATTCACAGTTGATTTGCTTTTGTACACCATAAATTCCAACTGTCTGTGAATCTCTTTCTGCTTGATCACTGTTTCGACACACTGTCCTCGTCACTCTGTCATGATCTCTTCCTTGTTTCCTTGTCAGCTGGACGGCCGCTTATTGTTTTGGTCTCCGTCCTTGATTTCGTCTGGATTTCAGCCTGAATCCTCTCCAACACCTGAAAAACAATCCCTCCTGAACTCCCAGCTGAAGCCTAAGTGCTTCAGTCACTCTGAAATGGGTTTCTTTTCACCCTCTTTCTATCTTTGTAACCTGGCTGTCTGAGTGCTTGCACCAGGTTCTTGTCTGTCTGAGATCACTGGAACTTGTACAGGCCGACGAACACTAAAGTGCCCTTATGTAACATTCCCAGTTGTGTATGAATTCCACTTTTGCTCACAATACTATCTCCACTGCTGGCTCTGTAATTTGAGCAAGGGACATGGGAGGGTCTTAAAAGAGCCCTATCACAGGGAGGCAAACTATAATCACACACAGAGAGTGAAAAGATCGAACACTTCATCTGAGAGCTCAAAAATGGGTTTTTGTCAATATCTCCTACAAAGAAAAACTAATCTTGTAGTGAGAGACAGAAAAGCTGTTGACTCTCTCCAGCTGAAGCATAACTTTGGTTTACTTTTAAAGTAAACCAAAACAGATGACCAAGGGGCAGTAAAAAAAAAAAAAAACAGCTTTACAAACGTCTGCTATTCTGATTTTAGCTTTCATTAGTTTGCAAAGTAGAAACATTTCACATGCAGACCTGTAGCTGTTTGATGCATGTCTACACATGCTGACAGTTGGCTGGGCGTGAACTGATTTGTGTCCAGAGCGCTCAGCCCAGTTTGTTTAGAATATGCATTCCAGGATTTCCACCGTCAATATCCTGCTGAAGATAGAAACAATATTTACACTGAAAATAAGCTCAGCACAGCAGTTACCTAAAGCAGTTAACAATCTTGAATCAGTCTTTTGAAGTGCAGAAACTCATTCAAAGTTTAAAGCAATCTAAAGCTTTATTTTGAGCTAATTTACTTTTGTGTGTGTGTGTGTGTGTGTGTGGGTACTTGTTCATGCTACACAGTGAGGACCAAAAAAAAGGTATTTTAGCAACAGAGTGAGGACATGTTTGCAAAGTGAGGACATTTTTGCCAGTCCTCACTTTTTCAAAGGCCTGTTTGAGAGTGAAGACTTGATTTTAGGGTTTAGGTTGGAATTAGGTTTCGATTAGGGTTAGGCATTTAGTTGTGATGGTTAAGGTTAGGGTAAAGGGCAAGGGAATGCAGAGCCCGGTCTCACTCCGAAGTCATTGACATCCAGCGCTTAGGCAGTGACTTGCGGCATCAGTAACCAACAAAAAAAGGCGCCCTTTAACGTCAACATGCTACGCAGCTGGTTGCCGTTGTACTTTAACGGCGCCTGGTAGTCAGGAGGAAACACAGCGGGACAAGGACAAAAGTTAAGGCAGTGAAAGTCGCTTCCTGTAAGATTCTAAAGCCAAACTCTGTTCTCTTTTCCTAAACCTAACCTCGTGTTTTTGTTGTTGAAGGACAAAAACAAAAAGTCAATACGTAGTTTTGTACCAACGGAGTGTGTTTATTTTGAAAGAGACTGTATGTAAATGGTAAATTTCTTGTGAAAACTGTTTATTATATAAGTTTATTTTGAAAGAAGACCATGTATGTCACAGGCAAAAATTGATACGGTGTCCCAGAACATCAACAACCAACGCACGTTCATGTGTTGGAATGCATTATGTCAATGGGGGTCCTCAAGAAGATAAAAGTACAAGTATGTGTGTTTGTACGTGTGTGTGAAGATAAGGAATGCAAAGCCCCTTAAAGGTCAGAGCAAGATTTATTTATTTATTTTTGCGTTCCCTTTCAATATTTTTCTTTTTCCATTCCTTCTGAGCCCTGTCTGTTTCCACTCAGTTACTCCAAAACCATCGTCCCAGTATGGATCAGCTCACTGAATTTTACTCCAGGAACTGGGCATGAAGTATGCCGATACAGCACTACTGTTCAATCGGTATGGTTATGTAATTAGTGATAGTAAACTTTAATACCCCTCCATGAATTGCCACTGTAATGTGGTGGAGGGACAAAACGTTTGTTTACATGAACTAATATAAATGAAAGCTTTTAAAGATGATCTCTTTGGCCTTTAATGACAGCATAGTCAGAAGTGTGAAGGGGAAGAAAGAGGGGACGACATGCAGCAAAGTGCCATGGGCTGATATTTAGCCGGCGGCTGCTGTTGCACGGACATGGTTTTTGGATTTGGGCACCTGCTCTACCCACTGAGCTACTGTGCACCCCACAGATGATAAGATAAGATAAGTCAGTAAATGCTTGTCTCTGTAACATCCTGATTTAAATCTGTGCAGTCCCACACATGTGGGAGCTCTGGGTTTTCTCTCGGCCGCTCCACCAGAGTAGGTGAGTATTTCTGGAAACAAAACAGCAGTCAAATAACATCCATTAATAAAACAACAGCATGGGACCATTAAAGATTAAGACGGAGTAATGGTGAATGAAATGGAAGCTTCACAGAATCTGCATAGAAGCAGAACACTTCAACGTCACCACACTCACCACTAACACACTGTTCATTCTCTCAGACAATCAGAGTGTAGGCTTTTACCTGGCTGTTGACCTGTATATTCAAACCAGTTAATAATTTGCTTTTAACCCAGCCTACAGAGATACTGAAGGTTCTTTTCTAGAAGCCATGCAACCACCAGAGGACACAGCTGGGAAGGGTTTCCTGTGCCCTCAGTCATTTTTACAACTACAAACTGTCTACATGGTTTGACAGAGCTGAACAATAAACACGCCAATTCGCTGTAATAATCAGGTAACAGCTGTAAGAGTTTGATGATCCATTTCATCACTGGCTCTCAATTCTCCACCTGTTGTCCCAAACATTTCTTTCAAAGAGATTAAATGGGAGGACCACCATAATTAAAAATTAAATGTTATTTCCATGGCCTGGGAAAGTTCAGACAATATTTGTTAACATGAGCTACTCTCTCAAAGTCAGAAACCAGAGAGGTAAGGCTCAATCTTGTGATGTTATAGGATATAAAGTCTGGAGCTGCTTCATGGACAAAGAATGGGAGGCTGATTTTGTGGACCCAAAAAATGTTTGTTTTCTTTTTATACCCAAATGATCTTGTTTCAGTTCTGAAAAAGAAAACGTGTCCATATACTGAGAACATTCCCTTGGGTGTTATCTACAACGTCCTTCCCAACTCACTGTCTATGGAGCAGCTCAGACCTTATACCCTATGACATCACAAATTTTAGGGTTCAGGAGGGTTCAAAGGAGTAAAAGCAGAGGGGACACCAGATGATGCCAATGAGCCCTCTGGATGTGTCATGGGCCTGTCATAGAAACACCAGTGAAGGAGGGTACCCACCTGATGACCCCAATGAAGCTTTTACCCTCCTTAAGCCCCCACCCTTTCCCCTCGCATGGCTCCAACTTTCACTCACAATCGCAGGTATGTGCAACAGTTGACCAGTTAAACTCCACCTCCATTAAAGTTCGTTAAGTTTTTCCCCTGTTGTTTCTTCTCTCTTCCATCATCAAAATGAGTACGGCGAGTCAGAGTGTACGGCCACGCTGTGCTACTTCTTACTTTTTGTTTACCTATGCGCTTTCCTACTTTTCTATCCACTTACCCATAACCCTTTGGCTCCAACTCTTAAACCCCCAGATGGTACTATTACTCCCACTCATAGTCTCAAGTATGTGCATCAACGGATTGTAACATCTAGTCCTAAACTGAGCTTAGTTTTAGCTCTCTAGTTTCTGGATTTGGGGAAAAATTGCTGTGTTGCCTTTTTTGTAGACCATGAGGATATTATGTACGAATGTTGAAAATTGGTGTACTTCCCCTTTAAATCTGGATTAATTTCATTATTATTTTAAGGATATTGTTTCTTATCATTCATTCAGCAATCGTTTTATTCATGTTTTAATGTTTGCATAATTTTTATCCCTCTTATTTTATACATAGAGGTCAGTTTACTCGTCACGGTTAATACGACTCAGCCTGTGAAAACAGCTGCATGTTTCCTGCTTTTCCAAGTCAGTTATTTTGTCCAATAATATTATGTACATTCCCTCCAAACTGTGTTTCAGAAAACTTAAGAGACTTCTTTACTTTTCTTAAATTTAAGGGCTTAGTTTATATTCATCGCATATTTCAGGAATACCGTAGCTATAAATTAGTGAGTAAGAATAACAGTTAGATAAGGTCAACTTTATTATCCTAACAAGATAGATTGGGGTGGTATGCTCACCTCTTCATTCACTGGACTCTGCAGCCTCGAATGGGGGCTGCTAATCTCCTATGGCCTCTGAGGCATACAGAGTATTCCATGGGAAAAAAAGCAAGGTCAATAAATCAACTTATAAAGACAATGCTCTACTGTCCTCCCAGCACATACTGGAGACATTTGATATTCCCAAGAAACATTTCATTGGGAGTGCAAGTTATTTTCCAGATCCAATGCTTTCCAGCTCTTCCTGGGGGATCCTGAGGCGTTCCCAGGCCAGATGAGATATGTAATCCCTCTAACATGATCAGGGACTTCCCTGGGGCCTCCCACCAATTGGACATTCCCGGAAAACCTCTAGCAGGAAGTGCCCTGGAGGCATCCTGATCAGATGCCTGAACCACTTCAACTGGCCTGAAGGAGCAGTGGCTCTACTCTGACCTCCCTTTGAATGTCTGAGCTCCTCACCCTATCTCAAAGGCTGAGCCCAGCTACCCTACAGAAGAAGCTAATTTCCCCATCTAAATGCAGACTCTGGTGGATGACATAAACTGGGTGTGTCCACTCAGTCACAACACCTTTTTTCTTAAATAGTGTTGACCTGATAAGCTGCAATAAAGTGATGACTACCAACTCACTTGTATCGTGGAGCACATTTTTATTGATCCTTAAAATGTATATTTGGATATTTTTACATCAGGAGGCGCTGTGTTTAACATCCAGGCTCAAATTAATTTATTGTCATTTATGTTTTATTTGGGTGTTAAGCTCATGTCAGATTTCTGACTGTATTTCTGATTTCTGAGTGCTGCTCAGTGTCAGTTCATCCGACTTTGGTTCATCCGTCATTGTTCATCGGTCTTTGGTTCATCTGTCTTTGTTCATCAGTCTTTGGTTTATCGGTCTCTGTTCATCTGTCTTTGGTTTATCGGTCTCTGTTCATCTGTCTTTGTTCATCAGCCTTTGGTTCATCGGTCTTTGGTTTATCGGTCTCTGTTCATCTGTCTTTGTTCATCAGTCTTTTGGTTCATCAGTCTTTTGGTTCATCAGTCTTTGGTTCATCGGTCTTTGGTTTGAAGAGCTATATCACTTTAGAAACCCTAAAATCGATTAGATGAGGGTCCTAAATGGTATGTTGACTCCCTTCATTTGCTTTTTATAATCTTCATCAAATGTCTTTGATTGCTCGGGTGTGAAATGGTTTCTCCAATCACCTACTTCACCTGTAGAAAGAGAAAATGCAGAAAAAGATCCAACAGAGTTAGATACATAAGTCAATCACCAGAAGCAAGTTCTTAAAAGATAACTTAAGTATTTTCTACTTTCCCATGTTTTGTGTCAAAGTGTATAATTGGAACAGCAATTTTTGAAACTGGTCCAGTATTGAGTGAGGGAGCAGCAGCAGCCGGCAGCGACTTAACAGACTGCAGTGTGATCCCTGCGAGCAACTGAGCACCTTCAATTTACATCCACATAAAGTGCCTGTTTTTGCCACTGACAGGCTCAGATTGTTATTTTAGGTGTCTGACATCATTATGGAAAAGATCCCTTCACAGACAGACCTTTTTGTTTAAGAGTAAGATCTTTTTTTGTTAAAACAGAAACTAATTTTGGCGTGCTTATTTTCACATGTCAAGAGGTTCAAAGCAGAGTTCTGGAGTGTCATTGACTACAAGACCCATGAGCCATTGGGCCAGTCACTTGCTACTGATTGGCTATGAGACCAGGAAGTGTGAGGGACGCACCTTCCTTTAACACAGGCCCTCTTTGGCCATAGGAACAGCATTGGAAGCTCCTACTGGCTCAAGTGAGGTGTCATTCAAAAGGTCAGGAGTTTTTGTCCATTTTGATTGCGAGGAGTCGGCACACTTTCACTTAATATGTGGACAAACATGAACATTTTAAACAATGCATCAGCAGTTTGTTGAAATTTAAGAATGTAATAATGTGTTTGGACTTAATGTTTCAGTGGATTTCAATTGTCCTGACCACTGGGAATGTATGATGACAGCATGAGCACTGTTTTTGTTGGCATAACATGGATCTGTGGATTAAAATAACGCTTCATAAATGAGTTATAACTGTTTGTTGGGGTTGGAGTGTTTAGTGAACCTGCGGTGGTGCTGTATCTTGAAAAGGTTTGCATCAATCGAACCATAAGGAGCGTAGCTTTGAAATGATAGGTCGTATGAGTAAACTACTTAAACAAAGCAAATACAGCGGCCGTTTATGTATCATGATCATCAAATAAAACCTTATGGCCCGCATCAGATTACTACACTACAAGATGAAGAAAAACAGTAAAGCTTCACATTTGAGGACTTTGGGCATATTCACTTAGAAGGTAATTTGAAAAAAAAAATAAGATGAAGCTATTACCAAACTAGTGTTAGATTAATTAAGACTAATCAATTAATTGAATAATCATTTCAGCTGTATTGAACATAAAGTTCTGAAAGTCTTTTAAAAAAAACCTAGAAGTAAAGGCAGGAAGTCCAAGAACCTCTAGGGGGCACCATCGTACTGTATAATGTGAAGGGCAGGGAAAAGACAAAATATGATACAATCCAATAACAGAGCAGTGTGTCCTGTCTTTGTGAAGCTTATATTGTTGATTTAACTGGAATACACCATGAGATATTCATGGTACTCTGGTTTTATAATTGGTACATGTCCTGCTCTGCTCTGCATTCTGATCAATATCTTCCTTCTGGATTAGACCAGGAGCAGACTGACACACCTTTTCTCATGAAGGAGGAGATGGAGGGATCAAACACAGTTTCTGGGATGAAGGAGTAGTTGGCCATCGGGTTCTCCTTCATGTTCTTAAAGGACGTGAGCTCCACAATCCGGCTGATGACCTCATCAGAGACTGACAAGTCCAGGTACCTCATGATGCGCTCCACTTCACGCCGAGGATTCTGGAGAAGTAATTATAAGGGTAAGAGCACGTACAACATGCTTTGGTAATACTGAGTCCATGTGTTCTCTGTACCTCTTTCATGTCCTCATAGAAGAGATAAAGGATGTTCCTCTTCTCTCTCTCTGCCCAGTAACCCTTCACATGGTCATACCAGGAGCCCCAGCCCACTGTGGAGACAAAGCTCACTGAGCATTAAGAGGACTCACCAGTAAACAATTAATCCACAGAGAAACTGGATCAAAATCTATTTATTAACAACCTGTTACTATTTACAACTGCTGGCTTGATGGATTGCTGCAATATCCCCTAAAAACAGATGTCTTGGGGACTGTTCTTAACTTATCAGCGGAGGGGGTTGTCTGATGTGTGACCGGTATTTTTGCTCCTCCCCAGAGCTACAAATATTTTTCCTGAGTGCCTGGTGGAAAATTGCATGACCCTCCCTCCACTATAAATTGTTACATAAATAAATAACGTACAGTCCCTCGATGTGTTTTACTGTTGGCTTATTTTGGCGTGGTTCTTTATAACGGTGAATGACACATTTCATTACATGCAGGCGCAGCCTCGAGCATCTGGGGGCCTGTTTCAAGAGCTAATGTGGGGCCTTTGTGGGACTGTCACTGTGTGGTGCTTGTTCATCAAGAGGGTGGGGGAAATATATATATACGCTGGTTTAATCCCAAGCAACCACATATATCAACATTTACCAGGAAAAGCCCCCAAAATAAGATATTTTAACTCAAAAACATGACTTTATTATGACACATAATTAAAGCATTAGATAGAAATACCAGAAGGTGTTTTTTTTTTCCCCCAAATCTTCAGACGTCCTTAATAAGACCATATTTTAGCAGATAGATAGGTAGGTAGGTAGGTAGGTAGGTGTTAATATGGACATTTCTTACCAAAAATCAGCATTTCATGGGTTAACACACCATCTACAGCCACTTTTTAGCTTTTTTTTTTAATATGCAGTGCGTGGCGATCGGCTCAAACCTGGGGGTAGAGGTTCAAAACATTCTGTGAAACATTAGCAAATGATAAGCCATTGTGCACAGTGTATAAACCCTAACAAAATGGAGTGGTTTGGTATTAACAGTTTGATAAACATAAAACCTAAACATTTGCAGCAGCAGGGTCGTCAGTTCTCCAAAAGCAAAATGAATCCCATAGTTCAAACCAAAACACTGCCAAGAAATATTTGTGGCAGTAAAGTAGCAGTTAGTGTATTGATGGCAATGGAACACCACAGCATAAATTAAGGATAAAAATACACCAGTTGAAATTCTTTTGCAGATCTGAAGGAACATTTTCTCCTGATTGGCATCACCTTCACTCTGCAGCCTCACAGGGTGCTGTTAATCCTGTCAGGGTCATTGAGGCATAAATTTCTCACAGGGATAAACACTGAGGTGAGGGCACTTATTCTTCTTAGGTGTAATGGATTGCAGAAGTTACCAGCCACTCTTACATGTTGAAATGAGTTAAAGTACGTCAGAACTTCTGGCTGGTGGCGTGGGTAAATGTACCAGTGTGGTTGTAATATCTCTGTCTGCAAACAGAAACAACCAGTTTGAATGAAGGTAAAATGACACTCAGGAATGTGATTTAATACTCACACTCTCCTCGCATGAACTTGGGTATGTAGCCCTCCCAGGGCCCGGGCTCAGGCTGGGTCTGGTCCATACGATCAAAGTGGTAGTAGCTCACCAGGTTGTCTTTGGCGTTGCGTGCCACATAGATAACCTTTACACACAATCAGGAGGGACATATAAAAAGGGATTATAACAACAATGCAGACAATGGGTAACCTACTGAGGCAGTTGCATTGTAACCTCTCACCCCATTTATGTGCATCATATCATGAACCTTTTACCCAGTTAACAGTGTGAAGCAATAAAATTCACTGCAGGATTTTGCTCTCAGTTTAATGTGACAGTACCTTGCATTTGTTTTCCCAAAATCCAGGAGGCACCAGCTGAAAAGGAAGATGTGTCTTGATGAATCTTGGAGGATCCATGTTGTTAAGCATATCAAGACCTGAAACATCAGTTCAGAGAAAAGGATATGTATGTATGAAAGAGTTGTTCCACACTATCTGATATTAGCTCTTCTTCATGTGACATCATTGACTAACAAATCCTTGTATCCTTGGTCAACGATTTTACATTTAATGTTTTCAGATGAAACCTGGCTTCAGAAGAGATTTCTAGATACCGAGGCTGAAGCAATGTTCTCTAATATAATGACATCATTTGAGTCATACAGCTGTGGCTGCTCTGTGAATGACATGGTTGAAAATGTCAATACCTTGTCATCTGTTTACTGTTGCTCCACTAAAGGTTAAATAGAGGTAGACTGACAGAATCTCCATATGATCAAACAATTACAGTGTTAAAGAGACTTTAAGAGAATCTGTCAAGCAGAAAGAAAATGTAGGAACTACAGTTCTCTTTGATATATACAAAGAGGCCATGACTGTCCATAACAAAGCAATATGTCTGACAAGAAAAGTTTACTTTTACAACAATATTACAGACAATACTGGGAAGTCTGGAATATTATTCTCCACTATGGATCAGCCACTCAACACTGCCCCCATCTGTCCACAGTTGTCTGCATCAAAGTGTGAAGAACTTGCATTGTTCTTCAAAAACAAAATAGCTTCAGTCAGAGCTGGTATTGCTGCTGCTGTAAACACAGATGACATCAGTAAACTGTCAAAAAGATGTAACCGTGGGAAAAGTCAAGTCAAGTCCTGAAGATTAAAAATACAGGCATCTTCCCAGATGGCTTCAAAACAGCTGTTGTAATACTAGAGGAACCAAACCCAGATGTAAATGCACTGACCAGTCATAGGCCGATAGCCGACCTCACATTCATTAGAAAAGACTTGAAAAAAAGTTTCAGTGCAAATAAACTCCTTTCTCATAGAGAATAGTATCCTGGAGGAATTTTAGTCAGGCTTGAGAACACAGTACAGCACTGAAACTGCTCTCAGTAAAATAATCAGCGACCTCAGATTAAATTCTGATGAAAGTAAGGTCTCAATTCTAGTTGTTTTAAGGCTCTGGCAAACCAAGCAGACGATCAGCCATCAGTCAGTGCTGGGTATTGGTGAGCATCTGTCACCCTAGTCGTTCAGGTGTGTCCCACACCGTTGCCCCCAGTCGACCCCTGCCGGCTTTCTGTTGGCCAATTCAGCATGTTGAATCGCTGTTGGCGATGGCAGAGCCCATCAGTAAATGAAATCACTCTGCAGTTCAGTTCAGTGCATGAGAAGAGAAATGGAAGTGAGGAAAGTAAACAAAGAGCTAAAGTCAAGAGGGAGTGAAACAAAAAAAACTTAAGCTAAGGTTATTGTTCTTCAGTTATTCAGCTTTTTAGCAGAAACGCTTTGTGATTGTTTGTGTTATTGTTCACTGGTGCACGATAAAGATGCTTTGTTCTTTCAGTGCTGGATTGTGTTGTTAATGTGCTAACTGGCTAACTAGCATCAAGACAGTCTTCAAGTTCTCATTTTTGAATGACGATTACAGACTTCTGCTGTCTGCTTGTGTGGAGACTTATTTTCTCTCATAGTGGCGCAGAATGTACGTGCTGGTTGGCCGTCAGTTGAAGTCTTTGCGTTGTATTCATACACAGCTTTCTGGCCGTGACACGACGATGTCAGGAGACGCAGCAGGGGGCTTTCATCGCCGCTAGTTCTCTGAAGTTGCTTTGGTGTATCTGGGCCGTGAGCTGCTCTGCACTGGCTTCTTGTTACATTTAGAATTGATTTCAAGGTCCTCTCCCTTGTTTACAAAGTCCTAAATGGGCTAGGACCAAGCTACATTGCTAACTCCCTTGTTTCCTAGAACACTGCGATCATCTGCTGCTGGTTTACTGGAGGTACTCAGCAACAGCCGGAAGAAAATCGAGGTTACAGCCTTTGTCAATGACCCCCCAAAACTATGTTCACTCTGTCTATTTTAATGTGAAAGGTGCTATATAGAAGTAAAATTTTGTATTATTCCTGGTTTGATCCCGGGTGCGGGAGCCCTTCTGTGCGTGTTCTCCCCGTGTCTCCTCCGGGTGCTCCAGCTTCCTCCCACAGTCCAAAGACATGCAGGTTAATTGGTGACTCTAAATTCCTCTGTAGGTGTGAATGTGAGTGTGAATGGTTGTCTGTCTCTATGTGTCAGCCCTGTGATAGTCTGGTGACCTGTCCAGGGTGTACCCCGCCTCTCGCCCAATGTCAGCTGGGATAGGCTCCAGCACCCCCGCAACCCTCAAGAGGATAAGCGGTTAGAAAATGGATGGATGGATGTTACATGAGTCCCACTTTAAGGCACATTGATGGTCAGACACTCAACAGCCTCTTTATGGGAAATGTCATTAAATAAAGTGTGTTGAAATAAAAGAAGACTTGGCACATAAACATAATCACCTGAGGGGATGGGTGGTGGGGAGAAGAGTTCGAGGAAAGGACAGCGTTCAGGTGTGGGGGCTCGTTTGCAGGCCTCAGCATCTCCGTTGTGAAGAAGCAGGTCAACTATCTCCTGGGTCCATGTGGTCCCTGATGTCCCAGAAACACAAATTAATACTGGATGGTGGTCCTTTTGTCAAGTAATAGAGTTGTATACTTTTTTTTTAAGATTATTTTTTGGGCTTTTATGTCAGTGCAGCCAGAGAGTGAGAGGAAAGAGGGAGAGAGAATGGGGATGACACGCAGCAAAGGGCTGTAGGTTGGTATTGAACCCTGGCTGCTGCACTGCATCACTGCATTTTATAAGATTAGATGTTTTGTGGTCAAACTCTAGCCAAGTAAAAAGTACAATGCTTTCCTCTGACAAATAGATGA
Organism: Cephalopholis sonnerati; assembly: GCA_019142605.1. NCBI lineage: Eukaryota > Metazoa > Chordata > Actinopteri > Perciformes > Serranidae > Cephalopholis > Cephalopholis sonnerati. Next base: position 18,755,398 of record JAGQAX010000020.1, on the reverse strand, counting down.
GTGGAAGTATAAAGTAGCAGAAAATGTAAATGCTCAAATCATACTCAAATTTGTATTTTCTCAAATACCTGTGTAAATGTGGGGGAAATTTAACAAATAAAGGGGAACAAGTGATATATTTCTGTAATACTGAAGATGTTACCTATTCAGTTGATGAGGAAAGACGGTTACATAATATTCCAAGGAGGTGTGACACATCCTTTTGAGTAAACTGACCCCATACCTCTTTTATTTGTAACATTTAGGTGATTGGGACAGGACATCTTATCACTGATTTAGGCTAGTGTAAGCATGTTTACAGCACAATTTATTTCATATTCTGATATAATTTAACATGCACATTTCTCTTTTCTTGTTCGTCATTATGAATTAAGGCTCCTTGTACATTTCTGCTAAACTTTATTTTATTTCCGATAATTCATAGCTGTCATTCCTCACTGTCACAACCAAAGCCTAAGGCGAAGAGAGCAAACCTCCCTGCCCTTCCATGCGCCTACATAGAAAGCCTAAGGCAGGGAGAGCAGCAGCAAAGACCCCCTGGAACAGAACAGAGTAAAATGACAAACAGAAATAACATTGATAAGTCAGACACAACATGAGAAGGAGGATCTGGGGTGGAGGCAGGTTGCAAAGCGACTGTATATGTCCCAGTCACCCTTAATTCACCCTACGTAGTTACGTTTCACCGCTGGTGCCAGCTGTGTGAACAATAACAGAAAACAAATGACACAATAAGTCCTGCCAAAGACTGATTACCCACTTAGATCTGAACTGAAGTACCTGCTTTGGGGTAGGTGGCGATGAGGAGGTCCGAGGGGTCAGGACGGAAAGCCCAGATGGAGTCCCAGTTGTCGGCGATTAGGCTTATGAGAGGAACTCCTCTGACTGGGACGAGAGGGAGGCGAGTGATGGGCGCATTTGCCGTCTGCATGGCTGCGCTGTAGGACAACAGTTTTTCCTTCGACATGACTGATACTGTCAAAAGCTCAATTGACTGGTATGTTGATTCTGCCCTGCTGCTTCTTTCTGAGCTGACTTTTGATCCTTTATCAAACATTAACTGCAATGATACTTTGTACAGCCCCTTCAAAACATGTCTTGTGGTCTGTTCAACATTCCTAAATTTGACAGCATTTTTTATTCTTTACAGATTTAACAAATAGCTTTTATTTTTATGTTCGTGGGTAAGATAAGGTAAACTTTATTATCCCGGAAGAGAATTTCAGGTGGTATGTTCACCTCTGATTGGCATTCACAGGCGTCTGCAGCATTGCAGGGTGCTGCTAATCTCCTGTGGTCACTGAAGCATACTAAGTAACTCATGTGGAGAAAGAGTGAAGTCAAGAAATCATCTAGTAAAGACAATATATTACTGTCCCCCCGGCAGTTACAAGAGACACTAATGTTACTGATAAAGAAGATTTATTTCCCTATCTGCAAACAGGCATTTAATATCTTCTGAGTTTACCTTCTTTTCTGTTAGCCTCCCTCGTAGTGAGTGATGTGGTGAGTTTTTATCATCATTTCATTCATTTCTCAGTTCCCCTGACACAAACAGGTTGCCAAATATTTAAACGGGAAGGAGATAAATTGAAGATGATTGGCAGGCAGCTGTAGACTGGATCAGATCCACGTTTACATGTAACAGACTGAAGGAGACTCAGTACAAGATTTTTCACAGGCTGCATATCATCCCTGTTTAAGAAAATAAAGTGGGATTTATACTTCTGCGTCCAATCGACACCATATCTGACGGAGCCTGACATGCACTTCCCCAGAAATGTAACTACACCTCCCGGCGACGCAGACCTCCTGTCTGTTTTTATAAACTGAAACCATTTCCCTCAGTGGAAACAAAGCTTTTATTTACTTTTATTTCACAGATAAGAAGCAAAAAATTGTGAAGACAATAAAGCCTCCACAAATTGTGGGATTTATCCTGGCTTCATATGAGTAGAGGAAAAGTCAGCTAGCCGCTAGGCTAATTTATACAATGTAAAATGCCATAGGCTTGTGCTAAAAACATTAGCATGTTGTATTTGTGGGGAAATGTGTCCAGATAAAGACTAATTCTTTGTCTGTAAATGCTGTGAGTTATAGTGAAGCCAATTTGTGTACTTGTGTTTGAAATTGTCTCTATTAAGCCATGTTTAATGTGTGTTTTGAATCAACTAAACTTAACAGCACTTCACAAAAACCCCAACCCCAACTAGTTTTTTGGAGGTGTAACTGCAGAGTGACACATACACACCACCGCACAAGCACTCACAATTGTGGTAGCTACGTGTGTAGGCTGCGGTGTAGGCTCTGCATAGAGCTGACACATAAGTATAAATCCCGTGTAAATCATTCCCTTCCTCCTCCATGCATTAAGTGCCATTGTGTTAGGGGGACAAATTTCCACAAAGTCCACCACATGAGGCGTTGATTGGGACACTGCAATTAACTCAAGAACATTAGAGGGTTATGGTCGGTGTAAACAATCAGAGGAACACTCAAAGTGCAGATGTAAACCTCGAAGTGTTGGAGCCCCCAGATATGGGCCAGTGTTTCTTTCTTTATCGTTGAATAGTTTACGAAATGAACTCTCTGGACAGTAACAAACTGGTCTGTCAGCTCTGTCTTCCTCCTGTAACAGGAGTGCACCAAATCACACCCAAATGCCCTGATTCATCATGGTTAATCCTCAGCACCGTGTCCCTAAACTCCTCAGGCACAACACCCAAAAACACCAGCTCACCCACCTTCACGAGGCACCCATTTCGAAGAAAATAACCATGAGCAACACTGTTTATTTCACCCACAGGAAGTACACTATCCAACAAACTGAACAAAGATGAATCAACCTGTTCAACTTTAATCCACTCCTCCGGGTGACAAACGGGGAAAAGATCAGGCAGGGGAACCACATACTCCCTTTACAACCCACTAGCAAGTCTGGAGCAGCTACACTGCTACTCTGCATATGTAATGGCGCTGACTGGAAACACTCCAGGAAACCTCTGACCACTCTCATCCAGCTCCCCTGATGCCAGCGGCTTAGGAGTAACCACAGGAAGTGGTGGCACATCAGCCCACATAGCACCACCTGTTAGATTGTTTCCCAGAATCATGAGGCGGGCCGCACACCGACTACAACAACACCCTGAACCAGATCACACTCAAGCATCAAGTTATGCTGTGTACAGGTATCAACCCCATCTCCGTCCATGCATCAAAACAAAGCCCCCTGTTTCTGTTGCAGGGGAAAAAGGCAACATTGATGCAAAAACCTTACAGGCACGCTTCTCTCCGCCCACCGAAGATACAAAAACTTCAGCAATAAAGGGCTCAAAATCGTCAACAGTCCCCAGACCACCACATGCAGGCCTCGGCCCCGGAACACTGGAACAAGACTGGCAGGAGAAGCAGATGACAAAGACTTACATTTACCTTCAGACCTCAAAACAGGACATTGATCCGTCCAGTGGCCAGTGCTTTGACAATAATGACACACGCCATCATCTTTAACTCGTGAGGCTCGTGGTGCGCATTATGATGCCAGTTAGGAAAAAAAAATAGCTGTTTTTATGTCTTAAAATAGAGTAAATAAACATAGTCTAAAGAAATTTTATATATTTTTGGTGAATGTAGGCAACAGGCCCGTTTCGAAGGGTCTAAGTGTAATTGTTTGAACTTTACACGAATTACTTATCAAAACAAAGATCAAAACCATTTGCAAATGGTTGCATTTTAACAAGTTTTCCATTATTTAATTATTTAATTAAATAAACTGCATTAAACTACCAAAAATTAAGGTTTACTCACCTATTAGTATGAATATTTTTTTTTCCAGACGGAAAAGGGACAGGAAATGATTTTTGTGGAGCAAAATGGCAAAGATGTTTCCTTTGAAAAAGTCTGCAAAAAAGGGTTTCAATACAGCTTCCTGAAAGTCATGTGACAAATTAAATCATTGTTATTGGTTCCTTATGGTCTTCCCTCTTTTTTAAAGTATTGCATCATATAAAGGAATACATTGTGGAGATGAGACAGGCCAAAAATGGGTTTGTTGCCTGAGGGCAACACGGTACCGTAGAGGGTTAAAGGCATGAGATGGACCAGCTGTTGAAAAATCGTTAGCACCACGGGAACTCCCATGACTCCTTTGCATCTCACATCACCCTCAGAGCACACAAACCAGCTTTATGAGTAAACACAACATCGTCCGCTGACTCAGCGGCTTTAAGTACAGTGGTTTCCTTCTGTTCACTTACATGAGTTGCAATGCACTGAGGGATCGAGTTTTTAAACTGTTCCAGCATTATTAACTCACACAGATTGTGCACTTTCTGTGTGTTGTGTTGTTTCCTTGTTTTATATATACATAGGAAAGAGAATCATGTCTACTATCTTTCTGGAGGCTTTGTACAAATTGTAGCTGAATAATGAGTTTGACTGCAAGTAAAACGACTCTGAGGAATGTGATTTAATATAATTGTTCTCTCCTGGCATGAACCTGGGCATGTTGCCCCCTCAGGGCCCTGACTCAGGCAGGGCCATATTCATACAGTCTTTTACATTGTGTGCCGTGTGGACAAACTTTACACACGATCAGGTGGGAGAGAGGAAAACAGGATTTACACAAACAATACACAGAGGAGGTAATCTGATCAGACACTTTGTTGTTGGCATTGCACAGTGAAACTTGACAGCTCGTGGGGTATCCATTTTCTTTAGAAGATTAAGACCTAAGAAATAAATTTGGGTAAATGGATATGTACATACTAAAAGGGTTGAAATGTACTTCTGTTCACAAGGTCGTGGTTGCTGAGGTTACTGTGTACACTGATCACACAAGGCCACTGTTTTTCCACCACCATTTTTCAAAACACACCATCAGTAGTGTCTGCTTCCACTGTGAAAACAGACCTTACACCTCTGTAGAGTCCAAATACAGAACATCAAGAAAGCACAACTTCATGATATCTTCATCGAATAACTACTTTGATTTATTTCTAATGAAAAAAAATGTTGCTTTTGTGTGCTAAACTTCGCAAGTCACACATTTTTGTGCTGAAGGAGATATTTATGGGTTAATAGCTTACTGTAGCTCTAGCTCGTCCCTTTGTGTGTCCTGACATGTCAGACCTTTTTGGAAGATGCATATGGGTTTAGAAGCACAAAACATCCTAAGCTTTTTATCAAAAGCTATAGTGGACATACATGGCATTTCAAGTTAATATTCTTGAGACAAGTACTGGGGGGTAATGAGAGTAAAATGGAAACATTTACCCCTCAATGCCTGTCTAACTTATATCCTTTCAAAGAATAGGCAGAGGCATTTATTGGCATGCAAATGACAGACTGAATAGCAGGAGGTACAACTCTAATAGGATAATAGGATTTAATAAGATCTGTATTTTGCTTTGCATCAGTTGTGCAATTCAATCAATAAATCAGTGCCTGTGTTGTCATTGCACAGCTGTACAATGAAATTAGGTGTCTCCAGTGGGTATGTACGGAAATTCACAGACAAGCAGACACATTTAAGACTATATACATAACTATAAAAACAATAAATAAGATAAAGACAGGGCATTAAAGCAGAGTAAGTACTATAATTTATTGCACATAGTCAAATATTTCTTAGTCAGATCATCTATGCTTTTTAGACATCATCTATTTATACGTTTTTAATCAGTATTCTACCTAGTTGTATGTGCAGTGTTGTATTTGAATTGTATATGAATGTCATGTTAAGTATATAAATGCAGTCAATGTTCATCATGTAATGTGTCACGTGTTGTATGTCAGACGTGGACCTCAGGAGGATTAGCTCATTACCATGGCATCAGCTAAAAGGGATCCTTCAAATAATCAGATTAAATAAATAATCCACATATTCTTGGAATATTACACAAGTTAAAAGCCAGTAAATGCTGTGACGTATATATAATCATAACCGCAGATTCCTGGGAAGACCACTGCTGAATGATTACATCAATTTAAGAAGTTGAAAAAATATCTGTCTCCTCTTTTACAGGTTTTACGGTACAGTGCGTCTGAGAAACGGAAGTAGCTGTGACGACTTCCTTGGTAACAAGAAGCTTGCTGCTCTGTGTGTTTATGGCTAGCATGTTTAGCTAAGTACATAGATGGGAGACGTTTTCTCAATTGTTTATTTTATTTTAACGTTGTTGTGTTTTCTAAGTGGTCATGGGTGGGAAGTTGTAACGACGTGGTGGAAATAATTCCAGTTAACTGTGAAGCTAACTTTATCTAAGCTAACTTTTTTATTAGCTAGACTTAGCACTGCTAACCGCATCATGTCTCCCTGAAGAAATGAATTCGTGTCTGTGGCGGTCGGTTCAGATATTTATTATCCTGTGTGGACGTTTGGCTCACGCAGCCACAGAAGCAGGGGTCACTTCAACCGTCACTCCCGGTCCTGTAAATGGGGAGCCCTTCAGCTCAGCAACCCCTGCTCCAGGCGGTACAGCGGCCGCGGGCTCCACCAGTGTCGGCACCACTGAGGCGGTTACCCTGGACTCCTCCACTCTTGACTCCTCCACCCTAGACTCCTCCACCCTAGACTCCTCCACCCTGGACTCCTCCACCCTGGACCCCACTCTGGACTCCTCCACCCTGGACTCCTCCACTATAGACTTCACGGCAACCTCGACGCTGTCTGTGTCTGAAGCTCCCACTGTGGTCACTGAAGCACCCCCTGCAACCACCGTCCAACCTGTGGTGACGTCAGAGGGTAACTTACACCTGCCTCTTGTGATCTCTCATGTTGTGAAATCTCAGTCCTGTCCCCTTTGTTTCCACTCTGCAGCGGCCTTTTGTCTGTTCTTTCAAGTGCATCTCACACTTTTTGGATTGGTCTGATAAACAGGTGCTACATGATCCATCAAACTGTGTCCCACCAGGCCCAGTTTGTCTTTTCAGATCCCATGACATAATTTGGTAGAGTGTATTTAGGTCTATATAGCTTTCAAAAGCACAACAGTCATCGTAATGTTGTTTTTCATCTCTACAGATTAACCTACATACATATAATAACGTTCGTAGTAGTAAAGTTCAGGCTATAGTCTACTGTAGCAGTGTACTTTGTGAGTCCTCTCTGCAGGGCATACATGCTTATATTTTACTCACATTTTTCTTCCACTTACAGAACTAATGTGATATTATTCTGTGATTCTCCAACGAAAAAGCGGGTAAATTTAGGGCATCAACTGGTAGTACAAAGAGACACACCGGGAAACTAAAAACAGGCATTTAAATCTAAAACAAATAATCAAACGATGAAATATAACTAAATATCTTGTTTTGAAGAGGGTTATGATAGTTTGGTTTGATCATTTGTCTATGTACGTTTGCAAAAATATGCTTACACTCTTTTACACATTCACTCTTATGGGCTGTTCCACAGTGGCACGATGCAGTCTGAGGGTAACGGGCAGATAAACAGATAATTCTTAATGTTTTAAAATTACAAATGGCATGAATTTTAAAGTTTTTGTTTTTTTTCATATTTTTCATGAGTATTGTAACCCTCTTTTTTAATTTCTTATCATTATGGTACAGTATAGTACCATAGGACCAGGTGCAGTATAGTATTGTGATATTTTTGTGTGGCAATATTGATTTTTTATTATAGAAATTACTAATATTACAAATACAAATTAAGCTTGAGGTAGCCTGCTAGAATTATATAATCAGTTTTCCAGTCCACTAGATACATTTTGCTGCTGCAATAAAAATGGCTGAAGTTTGATGAACACACTGAAAACTTTATCTTATTAGATAAATCAAAGTTTTCCTTTGAAGACATAATTTACAGTTTAAAAAAGGTAGCAAATCACAGTATATTTTATTGCAATACTCAGCATATGGCAACATCTTTAAAATCGCAATAATATTGTATCATGACTAAAGTATCGTCCGTTTCCAACCCTGGTCTTGGTTGCTTTAAAACTGAAATACAAGAAAGTGCGTTGTGAAAGACACTCAGCCTGAAAAGGAGGCTGGAGAACAACTGTTCCTGTGTGATAATTACGAATCCTCTGTAACAAAAAGGATGACTGAAAATTACTTTGGGTGAAACCGTGAAAAAACCTGTGGTTGGCTACAGTTTTTGTCTGTTCTTTAAAAGTTTCCTTTAGCGCCTCCATGTGAGTGAAACTGTAAAGGCACATGATCTCATATTTCAATTCATAACCAATCAGAGAGTCTCACTGACCTCTGTGTTTTGATTACCGACCAATCAGGAACATTTGGAGGAACACGGCGTGAAAGATTAACAAAATGAAGCTGGAGGAAATATTGTTTTTCCTTCATTCAGAATTCAAACTTTTCCTTTTCAGATGTGTATTTTACTTTTCTGCAGTCTGAAGAATAAACTGCTTTGTGTGGGTTAAGCAGAGTTTTGTTAGTCTGTGTCTCAGTCATGGTTGCAACAATACACCAGTTTCAAGGTGTACCATGTTATGAACATTGATGGTTATCGTACCATGTACATTTGCCTATCTGCGACATTTAAAAAAAATGCAACTGGATGGAGAATCTCACCTCTAATTTAGTAGTTTCAAAAGGGGAAACTTTTTAAACATACCTTAATTTAAGAAATGGTTTCAAGTGTCAATTATTGTAATAAAAAGTTTGTTCCAGTAAGAACAACCCTTCAGTTTTCATTCCTTTAAGGGTCATTCTGACAAATAATAATAATTCTATTGTACCGTGATACTGCGATATTTTCTGAGACAGTTATGCTGTGAGAATGTCATGCCGTTGCAACCCTAGTCTCAGTGTGTAGTTCTTGGAAATCTATCTAGTGGTTATTTATTTAAAGTTCTAAACAGATCCACTGTCACAAACATTGTCAAATTCATTTTTTACAACTTAAGTGTGTGTACAGTAAACTCAATAACACCATATAAAGTCATTGGACTGACAGTGTTTTCTCATGTGCTCTTGTTAAACCAGTAAACATTCTGTGACTTTACACAAAACCAAAGTTTTCCTGACTAACACAAGTCTTTTTTTCTGTTGTTACTCAGGTTGTCTCTGTGATTTAACCCCTGACTTCTGTGACATCGGCTGCTGCTGTGACACAGTTGATTGTGGTGTTGCAAACTTGAGCACTGTCTTCACCGGATGTCCACAGAAAGCCATGTAAGTCTTTTGCACATGCTCTAAAGTTATAGTTCATAAAGTGCTACATTTTCAGCATTTAAGAGTCTGTTTATATTTTGTTTTACAGATCAGGAGTTTGTATTGAGAAATGGCTGATGTTCAGGGCTAACGTCAATGCGTCTCTTGTCACTGTGACTGACTCCTTGTTTTGTGTCCAGCCTGAAGGTACGTAGATGTAATCAGAATATATTCTCAAAAGAAAAAAGAATCATCAGTGTTGTCACCAGGGGAATGACTGCTTATCATACAGCTAATTTTGCAAGCGTATATCAATTAGCAACATACAAGTAACCTCCACCAATACACCTAAAAATCTGCAACTCCAAACAGATAATCCACCACAGTCGCTACCAGCTCTACCTCAGTACCCAGCTTTAGGGGACTCGTACCATTTCTCACCACCAGCACCTACAAGCAGCAGCCACAGCAGAGATTTCTACAGGGTGAACAGATATGTTTTCCTACTCTCAATATTGTATCTATACTATTAAATGTAATACACTTTTGAGATTAAAGGTGCTCAACGGTACTTAAACTCTCTTCATTTTGTAGGTTGATGATGTCATCCAGACATATTTCTCCGATTCGTCTGTGCGGGGTCTCCTTCGTCAGCCGTCTCCAGGGGTTGCCTCTGCTCTCTGCATCAACCGCAACCCTGCAAGTAAGTTCACACCAAATAACAAGTGTGTAATGGTGTTGCGTATCGCAGTGTTGCAGAGTTTCCCTAAATATGTTCAAATCCAGACTGGCTATCTGAGTAAAGTTTTGTGTCAGGAACTTCCTCCTGTCAGTGAGCAGTTGTCACCAGTGACAGCTAAATTAAATCTGAATTTTCCAGAAGACCCATTTAGCTCTTTCAAAGGGGAACTTTTCAACCTGGACCCTGTTTTCCCATGTTTTTGTGTCTAAGTGACGCGTGGAGACAACAGTTTTTGAAATTGGTGCAGTATTGGGTGAGACTGCTGTAGCACTCAGACTGCAATGTAACCACATTTGTGTGCTGTCAATTTACATCCATTAAAAGTGTTTGTTATGTCACTGACAGGCTCAGATTTTTATTATTGAAGGATCCCTACAGAGATACATCTTCTTGTTAAAGAGTAAGATCCTTTTTGTTTAACCAGAAACAGCCTTGAAATGCTGTCACCAAACCCACCAGACCCCATTTAAATTAACGGTAATTTTATCGTGTATAGCGGCAGCATGTTTTCACATCCAACTGGGTGAATTAAGATATTATTTTAATCAAACCAGGGTTATGATTGTTGGAACAGTGGAAAGACAAACCAAGGTGTCTTTCATGAGTTTTATTTTGTTTCTGTTGACTTTGAATGAAGTATGTTTTATGATGATAAAATTACTGTTTATTTGAATGGAGTCTGGTGGCTGTGGCATTGGTGACTTTAGGGCTGTTTCTGGTTAAACAGAAAGGATCTTACTCTTTTACAAAAAGGTCTTTCTCTCCATGGATCCTTTTCATAATGTTGGACAGTTAGAATTAACAATCTGAGCCTGTCAGGGGCAAGAACAAACACTTTCAGTGGATGGACAGTGACGGTGCATAATATCCAAAGTGATGACATTGCAGCCAGTTTTGTGGCTGCTGGCTGAAGCAGTCTCGCTCAACACTGGACCAGTATTAAAAGCTGTTGTCTCTATTAGTCAGTAAGACACAAAAACATGGGAAAAGGGTCCAGGTTGAAAAATAATAAAGTTACCCTAAGGTAAGGTAAGGCAGCAGTCATGCGCACAACAAAACACACAGTACAATACATAACACACAGTATCCAGCGTCACACACTGTCAGGGGTAAATCATGGACAGTAAATGGTCACTGCTGGTTAAGATAAGTGATAGCAGACGGGACAAAGGATGATCTGTAATGCTTAGTGCGAGACAAAACCTCCGCCCTGATGGAAGCATCTGAAACTCAACATGGAGGGGATGTTGAGAGTCTGAGACAACAGACTGAGCTGTAGAGGTGACCCTCTCTTCATACAGATGCTGTAGGTTAATAAAAGTAACACCAGTGATCTTACAGCACAACTTGACCACTTTTTACAACTTGTCCTTGTCTTTAAGGATTTCAAACAGTCCATGAAGTACTCTCACACCCAAATGATGACCGAGCTCAAATGAACTCTGCAGAGGCATTTTCTTTTGTGTGTTTGTGCTGTGTTTTTATAAAAAATACACAATATTCTTTAACATTCATTACATTTCTATGCAGTGTGTGTCTTCTATTGTGCCTTTATTTTACAACCATATTAACCACTATAACTTCTTTCCTGAAACTTCAATGTTCTCTTCTGCTTGCAGGGTTCTTGAGGTCTGTGTCTCTCTCCTGTACCCGCATGTTAACTCCTCAGTCGTGCACTACTGACCCAAATCTAAGCGCCCGCTCCTACTTCACTGACCTGAGCCTGATCAAGGTCAGACAGTCTGCATGCACTACATGCTTTTATGTAAAAAAAATACTGGTGTGAATCTCACAGCAGAAAGACTAACATCAGTGCTTTTTATTACAGATTCCAATAATGGAGGCGGCACACGTGTCAGACCTTCTGGTAAGTGACTGATTATACATGCAAATCAGGGCAAACATGACATTAGCAGAGACACTTTCATTTTGTTCTTCACATGTTGATCAACAGTGAGCCTATGAAATCAGCTTGCATTGGAGGTTTTCTCCTGCATGTCACAAGGCACAAGAATGAAGCAAGATCCCCTTTACTGTATCTACAAAAATCTGAATCTGTTGCACGACAAATAAACTTATTGAGTGTTGTCAACTAACAAGTGTGGCCTCATGAGTGTGATAGTTATCAGCCTGTAGAGGTACAGTATGTGCATTAAGAAATACATCTTTTATAACAGAAGACATCCACTCCTTTTTTATTCTCATTTATTTACTGTTTCTTTTTATTTTATTCAGTGTCACTTTTCACCTTTTTGTTAGAATTAATTGTTTTATTTTTCTCTGTTGGACTGTTGGTGAGACAATACACTCTTCTGTGTACTATAAATTTATATTATAAGACATATATTGTTTATCACAAATGTACAAATCTAATTTTCCTCTTGTGTGGAGAGTTGTGCTTTAGAAGTTTCAATTGTAACAAGCACAATAAAAACACTGTTTAAAGACGTGTTTTTTTTCTGTCTTACCTCTTATTTCAGATCCCGGTCACTCCTCTGTCCTGACTGGCCTGCACCACGTGAACAAAACAAGTCCTGCATCAATGTGGTGAAGAATGTGAGTACAGGAACATTTGTTTTTCCCCAAATTGTTTCCTAAATCACAGATTCATCACTTAATTCTCTTCTTCCTGAATCTCCTGCAGGTTGAGTTTGTCATAGGATACACAGACAGAGGAGAACTCATGTATGCGACAGTGAACATAGTCTTAGCCGATGTGGATCCAGATCAGTTGCTGTTGCAGACGCACTCCGTACAGTTCCAGGTAGCCTGTTAAAGCTACAGATTTAATCGCCAGATGAACTGTGGATTCAGACACTGACGTTGATATCATTTTTCTCTCCCAGCTGGCAACACCCAGCCCCACTCCAGGAGGACCGATCCCTGCGGTCGGACTGAGAGTGGGAGCTCCCGTCATTGGTCGCTTTGATGGAGAAGTGAAGCCTGTATCCTTAAGAACAACATCATGAACTTCGTTATTTTAATCCATTGTGTCATTTATCTAGCTAGCTTTGAGTCACTCATGCATCATGCCTCCTTGACAGTGAATTAGCTGAGCACACTGGGGGTGTCACAGAGCGGGGAGTGTTCCTCTGACTCCAGCAAACGAGCAGCTGTCCTCTTCACATACAACACTGCCACAGGCTGCACATTCAGGTGAGTATACTTAGCTTGGCCTCTGTTGTCTAGTTTTAAGGTCCAGTATTAAAGATTATATAATTCTGACATAGTGAGTTTTTATTTTTCATGTGTCGTTTCACTCTCTCCATGTGCTGTTTAGTTCTCCATCTAATGACTGTTCAGAGCTGCGCTCCCAGATTTATGGGATCTTGCAGGGACTCACTACTCCTGATGTGATCGCCATGAACATGGGCTCCCAACCAGACTGGACCAGAGTCATCACGCAGGAGTGTCCTGTCAGTGTGCAGGTACAGCTGAACCAGGAAGTGTTTAAGAAAGTTTAGCTTTGAGTTATGAGCGTTTTTGGATTATCTAAAACTTTACATTAGCCCCTTTCACACATGCAGGCCATACCTTAAATGTTCAGGAACATTTCCTGCATGGGGTCGTGAGTGAATGGGAGCAGGGATCGATGATTGTGGCTAGATGGTAATGTCTCAATGTCTGATGGTGTGACAGCGCTGTGGTTGAGGTCTGGTGCAGTTTAGGCACAAAAATCAGTTGGTTAGGATTAGGGAAGGATCATGGTTTGGGTAAGAATGATCACTTGAAACATGGAGTACGAAATCTCATGGGAGTTTCTGTGAATCTGGGGTTAGCATTTAGACACGACCAGGACTGATATTCAGGGAAATTTGTGCTGGCAGTTTTCCACCTCAAGACCTGCCGTTATGGCTGTGTTGTGAATTAAAGCAGTAGCATTGCTGGGACAAACATGTCAAGGGTTATTCCTGTTTGATGCAAAATGCTTTCATGTGGAGTGAGCGACCAATGAAAAGACTCCGCTGCGGACGCATTTGATTCCATGGCTTGTTTACAGTTTCATTACTCGTCTCGCAAACTTGTGTAATATTAGGCAATTCATATAAACATGGGCACCAACAAACAGCTCCTCTGCTGCCATGCTCCTGAAAATAATAAGAGACGTCTTCTGGTCATGTACACGTACATCCAGGCTGACCTTTTCGTCTTCTTCTTCTGCTGAGTTTTATGGTAGTTGGCATCCATAAGTGTTGCATTACCACCATCTGCTGGACTGTCCCTCTTCCCCTTGTATTCCGCGCTTTTTACACACTGAGTCACACTCACCCATTCACACACTGGTGGCTGAGGCTACCACCTGCTACTTAGTTTTTAACACACTCACACTGACTGAACAGCCATCAGGAGCAAATCGGGGGTCAGTATCTTGCTCAAAGATACAGCAACATGCAGACTGGAAGAGCTGGAGATTGAACCACTGATCTTCTGATTGGTAGACTATCCACTCCACCTCCTGAGCCACAGCAGCCCAACTGGATGGCTTGTGTGAACAGGGACCTGTGGGTGTTTTCTCACTAATTTACTGGGCTCAATGTGTGAGAGAGGCTTTCGTGTGCCTGTGGTTTGAATCTATAACCTTGTGTTCCTTCTATTCACATCTTTTATTTTGTTGCTTCTCTCAGGAAACGTGTGAATCAGGCTGCGTCCTCCCCAACTCTCTGTCTATCCGGGTACTGTGGGCCCGCCAGGGTCTCCTAGACCTTCCGCAGAACTTCATCCTGGGGGCCAAATACATTTTCCAGTGTCAAAATTTTAAGGTAGGCAAGCATCAAAAAATCTTCTTGCCTGTGACACACTTTGTTTCACCTCCACAAAAATGTTCAAACTCTCTCCTTCCGTCTTTTTTTCAGTGTCCCCTGTCGTCTCCTATCACTCTAACCACTGAGGTGACGTTTGTCGACACTACTGTGTACCCAGAACGCCCCAGGGGCTTGCCTCAGCCTGACTGGAAGTTTCCGTTTGGTTTCTTCACTAGAGGCGCTGCTGAGCTGGACGGGCACATTGCCATCAACAGCGGTGACACTGAGAAGGTCACATTGAGTTTACTGCTGTTCACAGTCACCTTACTAACAGGATTAGAGTTCATCACCAGGTAGTCTGACAGCTAACAGTGGAGCAGAGATAGATCTATATGAAAGAATGTTTAGTTTGTAATTTTATTTTCTTAAGCTTTTTTGTAAACAATATAAAGATTTCTCCATCCCAAGTAAAACTTTACAAAAACCTTAATTTATACTTTTGTACATTTTCAGGAATACATACATTTTTACAAGACATTTTACGAGTCATCATTTCACTGAGGTAACGAAGTATTTCTTGCACACATCTCTTCCTCTATCTCCTCCTTTTGGTCCGGTTGGTTTCTGTGCGCTCTTTTCTCCTTTTGTACTGTGTAGCGTACGTAGTGGAGGAGATGGACGATAGCAGCTGGAGTTATACCCTGCAGACGTGTAGCAGCACCCAGCTGAAGGATAAAGCATGGCATGTATGAATTAGCTTTTTATATAAGTGCACAAAGGTGAACTTAATTTAGCCAAACATTTTCTGCTCTTTCTTTCAAACACAGTGTACTCACAGTGCTCGGTCGAACTCTGTCCAGAATCTCTCTGACTTCACGAGACAGAGACACCGGCAGAGAGAAATAGTCTAAGTCCTGTGGGAGGGACATGTTCTCCTCCTTCTGAATTCTCTCAATCTCTTTCTTCTGTAGGTCACAGTGAGGCCTGTACACAGCTGTGTAACAGGAGAAACATTTCAATGAGAAAGAATGAACTGTTATGGTAGCTTAATTAAAAGAACACAACACCAAAGCAACAGTCTGAGGCAAAAGCATTCACACCAAATCAGGCGTTGCAGCTATTAGCTGCAGGGTTGTGTGGCTGTGTGGGAGCGTCACACATGGCCCATTTGTGGGGGAGTGGAGGATGAAAAGAAAGCCAGTCTCTCCATCTTTACAAGTGAGTATTTGTCTTCAGTAGGTTTGTTTTTGTTGGCTCAAAAGACACGTGCATGCATCACTCAAACAGAGGGACCGCTCTCCCTTGTAGGATAGTACACATGAGCTGTTCAGACACACTTAATTTTACTCAATATTTAATGGTAGAAGGAGACTATTACTTGTTCCCTCTGCCCGCAGCAACACCTGACTTGGTGTGAATGCAGTCTAATTGAGCCATGAACGCAATGTTCCCTTTACCTGTTGCCTCAAAATGCCAAAAATCTTTCTTTTTTTTTACCTTCTATCTTAAGTCTTTGTGAGAATTCCACGTAAGGCGAAAGGCACTCTGGGAAGGCAGATGCCAGCATTTCAAAGGACACGTCTGGGTACTGCAGCATGTTCCTACCGCTGAAAAAGAAGCCACAGAGTAACAGTCAGGACCAAAAGTTGACCACTTTTGACTCGACTTTACACTGGTGATCCCACATAGGTGCCACTCACGTCAGTGTTGTGTTCTTGGCGTCACTGATGCGTGTGTCGGGCAGCTTTTTTTTCCAGTTGTTTGTGGACAGAGCGAGAGCCTCGAGGGCTGTCAGTGCGTCCTGCAGACTGCCCCTCACTCTCACAGCCTCCTGGTAGCGCAAAGTGGACACACATCCCACCTCTTCAAACCCTGGCGGAGGAATACGTTTAGGAGAGGAGAAAAATTAAAGGACAGAAAGTAGGGACTCCCCCCATGCTGTCATGATATTTGTCTGTGACATGATTAAAGTCCCAGACACTATGTCTATCAGTCACTGTATATAAAGATGGACAACATGTCTCCACTTCCTCCCACTGTACAAAAATGAAGCCACCAATTGGCACACACAGCTGTCAATCATGACATCAAACCCTCCGTTTATAGCATCAAATAAACAATTATTACCAAACTTATCAGAAAAACTGACTCTTTTTTGACAGGTACTTTGATTTTCTTTAGTTTGGCCCAGTCACTAACATGGAGGGGGCTGGGTTTATAACTTGTGCTGCGGCCAGCCACCAGGGAGCAAGAGAGACGTTTTGGCTTCACTTTTTCGGAGCTGTCATGTAGTCCATCTGTAACGTACAGTCTATGCTGCCTACCTTTCAGAGTGAGGCGTAGGTCAGCGTTATCCGGCCTTAGAGAGGTTCGAAACTCAGCCCGGCTAGTGAACATGCGGTACGGCTCTGTAACGCCTCGACTCACCAGATCATCAATGAGAACTCCAATATAACTCTCTGTCCGAGACAGTGCCAGTGTAGGCATGGAGAGCGCCCAGCGAGCAGCGTTCACCCCCGCCCACAGACCCTACACAGACAGAAACAAGAGTTTAAATAGTGTCTATTCTCGCAGAAATCTGTCTCAGTGTAATTAACATACAGGAACAGTGGTGCTTTTCTACCATTGTTTTAAAGCACTTTGCTAAATGTGGGTGTCTTTTGTTATGCAAATGAGTGTTTGTGTAAGTATAAAGCATCGTGTGTTCCTTATTAGCGCACACAGTGGATCCCCAACATTTACCGTGAGGAAGAGGAGTCCTCCTCCAAGGGATACAAACAGCAATTACAAGTAATACCAGTAAGAAAACAAGCTCCTCATTGTGTTTCTCCTGGGAAATGCAACTACGTGATCTGCCTAACATTTAGATAACGCCTGCTTTTTAATTAGAATGTAATAAAGAGGTTAAACAGGCTGTTGCATAATTGCAGGGGAAATAATACTGCTTAAATTGGTGTGTTAGCAATATTCATGTTCAGCTACAGAGAACTAAAATAAGTAGGGATGGCCATTTTAAATTATCTCCATACTCGAGCACTTGAATTGAATTATTATCGAGTAATAGAGTACTTGCAGTCATACACACACGCCCGAAATACACACACATGCATTAAATGGAGAGATGTCCGAGTGAGAGGGCTGCCTTGGACAGGCGCCCCGAGCACTTGGGGGTGCGGTCCCTTGCTCATGGGCACCTCAGCAGAACTGGCACCTCTCCATCTACCAGTCCAAACTCCATGTTTGGTTCGTAAGGGGACTTGAACAGGCGACCCTTCGGTTCCCAAGCCAAGTCCCTACTGAGCTACTGCTGCCCCAGAGATAAACTATGAGACCCAAATTTAATGTTGCATAGCTTTCACTGCACATTCATATAGTTTATTTTATCATAATACTTTGAACCATCACTCTTATGCCTGTCACTGTTCTGTCTGTAACATTAGATCGAGTGACTGAAAATGCTGCAGCTGTGCAGATACTCATAGAAAGCAGTTACATCACTGCATTCTGTCCAAAAAAATAATTCCATATTTATATGTACACATAATTGTGATTGCTGTACACACTGACTGAATACTGACGTCCAAATTAAGGATCTAGGACTCATGCCCAACCCTAGAAACAACGGACTATTGATGTTACCAGACTACTCTTGACTTGGGCCCAGAGTGTGTGCTGCTAGGCAGAAGCATAAGATTAAAAATTGGATGAGATCACTGCATGTTTTATGAGCCACCATAATTGTATGAATCCTAAATTTCTGAATGTAGCGTACAGAAAAAGGCAGATACCTGTGCAGCAGCCTCCTCGTACCCTGTTGTGCCGTTAATCTGACCGGCCAGAAATAGACCCTGTGTGCTTTTCACCTGCAGCGCAGGGCTCAGCTGAGTCGGGCAAACGAAGTCATACTGCACACCATACCCTGGAAGAGCCCAAAATATAAGAAACACTCAGGCAACACAGCGGACATGTGTAACTGTATCTGATTTTTAAATGTACTGTAGATCAGGTGTTGCTGTGCAGATCGATCAGGATTCAGCGTACCAGGCGTGCGGATCTCAGCTCTGTGCAGGGCAGGGATTTCTCTGATGAGGCGGAGCTGCATGTCAGGGGGCATGGTCATGGATAGACCCTGAGGGTACAGAAGGTCAGAGGTTAACCCCTCCGGCTCCAGCCACACCTGGTGCTGTCGGCCTGGGAAGCGTAGCACTCGCGACTCAATGGAGGGGCAGTACCTGTGAGAGACGAGGAGTAGAGGTATTGATCCTGAGTTTTGGAAGAAACTGTATACAAAGTGTGTGTGTGTGTGTGTGTGTGTGTGTGTGTGTGTGTGTGTGTGTGTGTGTGTGTGTGTGTGTGTGTGTGTACCTGGGACCCTTGGTGTCTTGCTGTATGTGACAGTTGAGATGAAGACTCTCCCTCACTACTCTCTCCACACCAGGAGTAGTTCGGGTCAGGTAGCATGGCAGCTGTTCTTCAGGCTGAAGAGGTGTTAAGTTGCAAAATAAAAGTAGAAGTCAAAAAACATTTTTAGACAGCTCTTTTTAGACCTGTTACACTTTTGAAACTTAGAGTACTTAAAATAAACTTTACCTTGCAGCGTGTGTGTGTATTCATGAAGCTGAACGGAGTAGGATGACTGTCAGGGGGGTGGAGGTGAGCCTGGGAAAGGTCTACTGAGTCCTTCACAATCCTGGGAGGGGTACCAGTCCTCAGTCTGCCTGTCCTCAGCCCCAGCCTCTCCCTCAGTGTCTGGGACAGCCCAGCGCTCGATGGAGCGTCTCCAATCCGCCCCCCGGGCGACGTGCTTTGGCCCATGAAGAGGGAGCCGGACAAGAAAGTTCCAGTAGTAAGAATCACGGAGCTGGCTGAGATCGGGAGGCTTCCATTGGCTGAGAAGATAAGATAACAGATGTCAAACAAACTCCAGATGCTCTAAAAAAAATGGTCTAATATTTACACTTTAGTTAGGACGTATAAAATAATTCAGTAGAGAAATAAAAATACATATTGGAGATGATTTATTAAACCTGCAGAGCGAAACTTTTGTCTCCCCGCTCTGGCAGTGAGAGCAGTTACACAAACACTGTTGACACGTGCTTATAACATCTGCCTGCAGGCGAAGCTTACTGCATCTCCCCCGCCCCCAGGAGCGCTCTCTTCAAATCATTTTTTGACTTTGATCATTCCTCTGAATCTCAGTTTCTCTTTCATCTGTAGCATCCACTCCAAAAACTTTCTTGGATGCTATAGGATTTTCCGCTACACTAGTAGCTGCTGCTTCATTGCTATGGTTCCCCCCAGCCTTCAGCTCTGGCTGGATGATGTTAAACGCATCACTTCTGGTATTCAGGAAAGTCTACAGACACTGCAAAATACAGAAAGCTTCCCCTGGCAGTGACATGGCATATGTGAAGCTGTTTCGCTTGAATCTAACATTCAGTTCAGTTCATTTATACATGAATGTAAAAGTCCTGCACTCCAGCTTTACGCTAACTACAGAAGAAGAATAAATAGAATATGATGAAACTCAACAGCAATGTCTCTTTCCAGAAATCATGACCTGGTTACTCAAGATAATCCACAGACCTTGTTGTGAGCAGTTTCATGTAGGAACTATTTTCTTTCTACTGACCTACACCCGCCAACCGTATCACTGTGCAGAAGGAAGAGTGCATCTACTGCTAACTCACCTAGCACTGAGCTAGCTGACGTTACAGCTCAGCCAAGGAGGACACCATTAATGTTTACATCTGGCGCTGTTACGAGCATGAGCCTCTTGTTCATGAGTAGATGCACGCTTCCTTCTGTGCAATGGGTGTAGTTTGGTCGAGAGATAAAACATGAAACTGCTCACGACAAGGTCTTTAGATTATCTTGAGTAACCAGATCATGATTTCTGGAAAGACACTTTGCTGTTGAGTCCCATCTAGTTCCATTATCTACGGTCAATTTTTCCAACACTTGACAACTCACATCAAAACAATCTAGACTGATGAACAGCACTACAGGTAAGATGAAAAACAGTACGATAAAAATAGTAAAAAGGTTTTTGTTTGCTCCCTACCCAAACGTATCCCAGTGACTCTGTGCTGTCCGGGCTCCTCTGGGTTTGATTCTGTGACCAGCAGCTCCTCCACTGAGCCCTCCAGCACCGTCAGCCTGGGCGTGGACAGCAGCTCAGACTGAATGAGAAACATTATTATTAAGTCATTTAAAAACAAAAATTCTGTTACAATAAACACAGACAGTTAAACTACATTGGTGTATCAGATACCTGAATAAATTCGCGGTAGCGCTGGCGGTCCAGCTGGGCCCTCGGGCCCCACACAGCGGGGCCTTTTCTACGATTCAACATGGAGAAATGGATCCCAGCCCAGTCACCTGCTCGACCACACAGACCATCCAGAGCGTCTACCTCCTTCACCAGCTGCCCCTTACCTACTCCTCCCAGGGACGGGTTACAGGACAGGGCACCTGTGAGGAGAGAGGGAGAGAGCTGTTTGGACCACGCACAGGTAAGAGTCAAGTGTCTGTCTGTAAAAAACTTTTAAATTGCACCAAGAGGAAAAACAAGCTTTTTGTTGTGCATATTTTCTTCACCAATGGTTTGTATTTTTTGTGTGACCAGGAGCGTCTCAGCTCCCACTCTGGCCGCTGCCTGCCGCAGCCTCAGTCCCTGCGTGGCCCCCACCCACAACAATGACGTCATACTGCTGTCGGGCAAGGTGACTGGCACGTCTGGGAACCAGTGACAGGAAACTCTTCAGGGGTGGAAGCCTCTTTGTCAACATGTGGGATGCATGCCTGTAGAGTGAAGGTTAGATGGTCAGAAATGTGGATGTGATGACTTTTGTACTGAGAGCAGGATGGAGTGAGCGCAAAACTGCTTTTATTGTGTTTTTAATTTTTTGTTCCACTTCCCTTTTGTTTTGTTGGTTTGCAGAGTGGTTTGCTCATTTCAGTTTAGTTTTTATTGTTTGAAAATGTTTAGTTTTAGTCTGTTTTTTTATTAGCTTCAGTGTTAGTTTTAGTCTTTTTTATTATAATATGAAGAGTATCTGTCAAAATGAAGATGGTAAGAATAGGTATTAAAATAACAAACACAACACTTAGTGAAGGCAGTTGACTCACAGTCATGTAGACATCCCAGTCTCAGTAAACATAAGCACCAATGCCTCCTCGTGCTTGTTGACAAAGACTAAAACTGAAGACATTTCCTGTATATTTTTATTTTATTGTAGTTGGTTTTGTAAGTGAACAATATTTTCAGTTCTGCTCATTTAAATTTTTTAAAATCTAGTTTACATTTCTATTTAAGTTTGCTGATTTCTTCCTAATACCTAGTTTTAGTTTTTGGTTTTGTTTTAGCTCACTGTAATAACCTTGGTTAGTGCGTGCTCAAAAAGTTACATTTCTGTTGCATCAGGTCTGACAACAGGGGCGTAAATACAGACAGTGCTGGCAGCGTGGTTGCACTGGGGCCTGTGGAGTGGGGGGCTTGCAAATGATTCAGATTGCCATCTCAAAACTACACCTGTGTTCAGAGAAGAACTCATTAGATTAACAATGGTGCCATTTACTGTGGGCTGTACGCCCTCAAAAATGCACACATCTTCGTCATGATTTTTTCTTTTCTTTGGTAAAATAGTCAAAAACAAAATTATATTCTTGTTCTACATGAACTAGGAAAACCATGAATAAACTATATACATAAAAACTAGTCAATTTAATGAATAATTTATTATATTCTTTTATATTTTTGTCATATACAGGTATGCAAAAATTATTGTTGCGTAATGTCAACTCTCTATTTGATCATGTGACAAGACGATACGATACAGTGGCTAGTTCAGCTGCAAAATTTTTCGGGACTGACAAGCTGAGCTCATCTGCAAGTCCAGGGAGAAATCGTGCCTTTTAAATATTAAAGTGGCAGTAAGAAAGGACAAGAGATAAACGAACAGGAGGAAAAAGTAGTAGAGCTCCCTAAAATAGATTCCTTTGGCTTTTATATAAACAGTTACCAGTGGTGTGTGTGTGCGCCTTATAACTACTAAGTAGCGTGCACCAAGCCCGTCACAGTAGTGTGCACTGGGGCCCTTGGTAACTACACTAAAAAAAACATAGTACACTGGTTCAACTTTAAAACAATAAGGTAACAATTTTTATGCATCTTTTTAAGTTGTTTCAACTCTGGCCTTTTTGAGTAAATCTGTGAGTCTTTCATAATCCAACAAACCCCAATTAGTTTAGTACAACCAACATGATTTGACCTCAAAAAGCTTAATGAACTTGAATCAACTCAATATTTATCCCAAAGTTGTGGTGATGTTTAGAGGTCAAATTATTTTATTTAAGGTATTCTAAATTATTTAGTTTAATTCCATCCTACCTGAAAATATCAGAAACGTCCTAAAAAGTTGTGAACTGATTAAAACACTTAAATATAACAACCATATTTTTTTAATTAATTATTATAATTAATTTTAAGCATCATTCACAAACTCCATGAATCATTTTTCAGAGTGTACCTTACACCACTGGCTGACAAGTAACAAGACTATTATAATAAAGTTGATCTAACTAAATATACTGCTGCTAAATTTACCTGCACCTCTGCTCATGTTAAATTTCCTCTTATAATTTATTTTTCATATATAAAATCATGTAACTATTAAAATCCACTGTAACTGGCGTGCATTTTAGCCATGATTCTCTTGGAGGGACAAAACCAACATCTCTCAAGCCTTTTAGACCGATGACAACATAACATTAAAACACATTTTAGAAAGTACTGCTGTCAATAAATGATATATAATACGCCCCACTCAACAGCTTAAAGCCGGACTATATAGGCTACTCATTTATGTTAAGTGTTGATCTCTCACAGTTAGAAAGATCACAGATATAACCTCAGCAAGGTGGCTTTTCATTTAACAGAGGAAAACTCATACACACTACTGTATAGGTCCATTGCAGCTACCAAATCACCTCAAGTATTAAAGTTACTTACAATTTCTTTGTAAGAAGACGAATGAATTCTTTTGTTTAACTTCCAGAATGATGTCAGACGATCCTAGACTAACAGAAAGATCAAAATCCTTGGGATGATTACCAAACTCCTGCTATGTAACACAAGCGCACTTCATGGAGGCTGCCATGCTGTGTGTGTAGCTCACTGTCGTAATACCTGGTGTGTAGACGCACTGAAAAAGTTGTTTGACTGGGTCAAGTCGGTTTGCCTGGGCACTGCCTGTCCTTATCTACCACTGATGAAATCATGAATGAAAAGAAAGCATAAAGCGAGCACAGGGAACATACACGTGAAACCCTGTGAGGTGAAAGTGGAACAAACAAAAATCAAGGTGATATTTTGTAAACAAAACAACACTGGTGTTTCTTTGGTGACTGCCACGTGTACAGTAGAAACCATCCATTCTTGTTTATGTCAGAGATAAATGAGGATTAATCAAATATCGATCCAATGCACACATCAGTCCACGTACGCGCGCTCACTAGTAGGTCAAAGGCGCACGCGCACGTCAACGCCCCCTCCCCCTTCCAGCCGGTTTCCAGTCAGCCGCGCGCGGATTGAGTCAAGTGAACCTACCGAGAGGTGGTGTTGACCGACCGCAGCAGGTTTTCACCAAGAAACCTGAAATATCAAACTTCCTAAGGCAACTGACAGTAACGCCAACATCTTGTTTTTTAACGGAAGGGTCAGCGGTGCCGGAGTTAAGGCGACGCGACAGAGAGAAGAGAGTAAATCCCGGAGGGAAAGCGCCCGAAGTGAGCTTGAGGATCAAAGCTAATGCTAAGTTAGCCTGCTATTGCTAAATAATTATACGGAAACTCGTGTCATTTCATAAGTCGCTTGCTTTGACATAACCACTGTGGTTACAAAGTAGATAGTCGGGGGGGAAATTGTTAAATTATATGTTACATTTAATTTAAATAGCGAGGTGTTTTGCCTTTACATTTTAGGCCACAAGCGACTGGTGTTCGCTTAGCAAGACTAGCTACAATAGCCGGTCTTATTGAGGTTACACCGGCTCTGCGCTCCTCAGGACAGGTGATATTGCTAAAGATAGTCGCCTTTAAAGCAACTTCATATCGGTGTTTATAAGTTAGTTTACACTTGGTAGTGTCTAAGCCTTGTGCTTCGCAATGCTGAAACAGCAGCAACCCGGCTCAGGCGGGAGGAAAGCGTCTAACGGAACCTCGGGCCCCGCCGGTATGTCTTCCCCAGTCAGCGGCATCAACAGTGGCAACAGGGCGCCGGCCGGGAGGTAAGCGAAGTGGGGGTTCCCTCTCAGGACAGTCCGGGGATTGTCCTGTGACTTAGAGGCCTACCGGTTAAGGCGCTGTGAGCCTAGTGGGTGTGTCTCGGTAATACAGCTTCTCTCCTGGCCAATGAGATTGGCTCGTGTTAGATTGACAGCAGCCGTGGGCCAATCAGAATGCTCACATTGAGTCGAAGACAAAAAGGGAGGTGGGGCCAAGTGTAGTGAAAGCAATGAGCAGCAAATCAGCATACAAGCTATTGAAAGTTTATCTGTCCTGTCAGTGCCAGAGAATGGACGCTGATGATTGTAAAATGTAAAATATACAACAACACGTCTTTGTAGCTAAGAAAAACCTGTTCTAGGAACATCTTAATCAATAGCGAAGAGGTTTTATGGCCAACACAAGGTCATATTAAGTGGTCTAAATCACTGAGATGTGTGTGTTGACTGAACTCTTGGCAGCTTCGTCTCAGTCTTTGTTTTGTAACCGTGTATGTAACTAGCAGTGATATCATCCCAGTTTGTACGGTCTTATTGGGTGCATTAGTATCCAGAATTATCTCAATCCCTTTTTGACTGTATGGAAATCAGTGCAAAATAACGTATTTTTTTAAATGTTGACGTGACTTCAGCACTACAGGTGTCCATTTTCTTTTCTCCCCTAAAGAGAGATTCTCGTGTTGATCCATTTTAAAGGGAAAAGTGAAACTGAAACATGTTTTTGAGACATTTAAACCAATATTGAACTGTACCTCCTTGAAACTGCCTCTGTTTTGATGCCAGCGTTTTTGCTCTGAGCCACAAAGGTGGAGTGGAAGGTGACATGAGGACACCTAGCATTAACACAAGAAAAGTTGACAGTAGATGAAGTATGTATTCATAATGGGCGATTCTAGAGGCCAAGTGTGCACTGTATATTTTCATTGCAGCAGGGGTGTTGATTTTGGAACTTGTCAGGCCTGTAAGTTAGCGTGTCACTTTCTCTTAATCTACCTATATGTTGTATATGTGGAATGTTACACTGCCTTGACAGGCTTTGAAA
Source organism: Cephalopholis sonnerati (assembly GCA_019142605.1). Lineage (NCBI taxonomy): Eukaryota > Metazoa > Chordata > Actinopteri > Perciformes > Serranidae > Cephalopholis > Cephalopholis sonnerati. The sequence goes on along the minus strand of JAGQAX010000020.1, from coordinate 18,729,448 downwards.
ACAAGTTGTACTCCTTTTGTTTCTAAGCAGACAAACATGTTTTAACTGTGCTGTTTTCCCACAGGAATCGAACCTCTGCAAAGCCATCATTCCAGTCATCTCCTGTGAGTATCCAATTATAGACAAATTGGGCAGCAAATAAACACATCATATTGTGTACACTAATAAAAACTCAGGGGCGGTACTGAAGGACTGTCTTATCATTTATCTATCTTGACATACTTAAGGTCATACATTGGTGAAGATATTGGGAAATCAGTATCTGCCGTTGCCTCAAGTGATCATGATTTAAAACGTAATAATGTTTTACTCCTGTGTTTACAAACGTTACTGATGTAAATAGGGCTGGTTATCATTAAAAAATATTCTGAACTAATACTTCGACTTATCAACCACTTTCTGAACAATGCTTTTTTTGATACCATTCTTACAAAATGAATTTTAACAAACAGAAAATTACTTTACACATAATGGTACAAATCTTTAGCTTCTTGGCAGTTTGACACACTTATAGCAATACCATAATATCAAAAATATAAACCTATGTGCCTACACACACTAACGTCACATGGGCCACAGTTTTAGGTATCTCACATATTCAAGTAATGTTAACTAAACAACCTTGTTCAAGTTGGGTGAATATTTATGTTTGTAAACATTACCTGTTAAAATCCCAACTTAAAATCTTCCCTCAGTAATCGGGATGACGGGAAATCTAGTGGTATAATATTTGAAGGAACCTCTAATGTTAGGCAGACTTAAATGCTGAGAGCAAGGTGGCAGCGGTCCGTTCTTCTTTGCAGTTGAACACAGAAGAACTTTGTGCTCTTAAATTTATTGCATGGACATTCAAGTGTTTGGTCAAATCTGTCCCGTTGCGGGGGTCTCGTTTAGAAAATTGTGTGTAGGATCCATACTAAAAATGTCCGTACAGACAAAAGCCAAAAATGGCGTGCACCAACATTTTTTAGACAGTTTCTACAATCAGGCTTCCACCTCACCATCTGTGTCGCCAATTTCCGGTCTCCTAAATGTCCGTAAGCATGGGACAAAGTTTCCCCCATCAAGTCTGTTTGTATACATCACAACTTTTCCATGGGAAGTGGCATACGCCTCTTTCAGACCTCGTTTTGTGCGTACACAATGTTTATAAATGAGGCCCCTGATCTTGGCAACAATATTCCTATATGCATGTATTGCATTGCACACTATTGGCTGTTAAAATTGAGCCACATTTTCAATCTCAGACAATTTTTACACCTGTGTGACACACACTGTAGTCAGGCCTCTCAAAATACAACACACAAAGTAGTGTTTTTCCTCCATGTCTCCATGACCTGTAGCGTTAGACAGCCCATCATCAGCCATAGTAAATCTTGGTACAAGCATAATGCATCCTTATTGGCTCACTGAGGCTGATGAGATTTACTCCGTAGGTATCAAAATTTAGCACCAAATGACAAGACGTTTTTCAATACCTGATAGTATTGAAGAAGTCTGCTCGGTGCCAAGAAAGACAACCAACACTTTATGAAATACACATATTATAGAGACAGAAACTGCTGCATGCATGAAACTGAAATCCAGTTGAATCTGACGACCAGGAACAAACCTGTGACCCATATGAGTGGGTCAAATGTGGGTTAATCCTCCATTCGGAAGTGTCACAAGTTGTTCTCCTGTACAAAAGGAGTGTTGGTGTTCCCCTGCTCTTAGAGTAAACTGTCTAAATGTATGCACTGGTTAACGGATCAAACCATGTTCTTTTTAAACGTATCAATGTGTGATGATTTGATGTCATGTCTTTGTGAAACTTTCTTTGATGGATACTTTGCATCTTCTCCCATCTGCAGGTTTTCGAGGGTGTCTACAACAATGCCAGAATGCTTCATTTCCTCACAGCTGTTGTGGTAAGTCATTTGGCTTGTTATCGATGTGTCTGTCAGACCAGGATGATTATTCTAGAAAATGAATGACTTGCATCTCTCCCTTTCACACAGACCGTAATAGATATAGGTGCGATGTAACCTACCCAGTGTAAAGTGACCTTTTCTTTCGTGATCTCAGTGTCTGTACCAGGCAGTGAAGGGTTAAAGCAGCTAGCAGAAGGGTTGCTGGATAAAATACTTTTTCACCTGACTGCCATCTATTACTTTTGTTTATGAAGAAGCAGGCTGCACATCCTGTGTCACAGCTACCCCTAAAAATATGCATAGTATACTGAATACTAGGGCTGACCCGAATGCGTTAAAGCTTTAGTTGTTGCCATGGTAGTCAATGTTCAAATCAGTATTTTGAGAGCTTCAGTGTTGAAAAAGTCAGGCTTTTGGGATAGTTTTGAAATTGGTGAAGAAAAGGCGGATGCCAGATATGCCAAAGAAAGCAGGCGTGTCACAAATCTAAAACACAATCTACAACTTAAAAACTGCGTCAGCATAGCCCTCTTAGTTTCAGAAAGGCGGACTTGCGTCCTCTTCTGTCATTAACCCTGTTGAAGCTTTGATTGATTGCGGATATTTCTCTCTAAAGCTTTGATGCCCAAAAGCTGGTAGTCGGGACAGCCCTACACAACACAGTGTAAAAATATATGTATAATTAATCCACAAATGCTGTTCGAGTTTTGGAAGTGTCACTTATCCAAATGTTTTGTTTATGACAAACTTTTCTGCTTCAGTAAGTTTTAAACAAAATCTTTCTTTCTCTCAGGGTTCCAACTGTGACATAAGAGTGAAGAACGGCAGCGTATTTGAAGGCATATTCAAGACTCTCAGTTCTCGGGTAAGAAGCTCATGTTGAGCACACAGTCATGCACCTCCCTGTGCCGATTTAATGATGAACCTCAAGTAATCCTGTCACCATAATGGTTAACTTGTGTGTAAGAAAAAATACGGCCTTTTCTTTAGTCCTGCTCTGCAAGTCCTCAAATTTTATTTTGCCTTCCTAATGTTTGGTCCGTAGTGTGAGCTGGCTGTGGATGCTGTACACAAACGCAGCGAGGAGGAGGGCTCAACATCAACTCCGCCACGGAGGGAGGACATCACTGACACTATGATCTTCAGCCCCTCAGACCTGGTGACTATGATCTGCAGAGACGTTGACCTCAACTATGCCACCAGAGGTACAAACACACACACGCTGAGAACCAGGGTAGCGGGGAAAGACAGTTACAAGTACAAGCTCTTCACAGACCTGTAAAGATCTGTTGTTCCTCCTGAGAGAGGAGGGCTTTGCATGAAAGGAGCACTAGATTGTGTCCTATTGTCTATTGTAACTGGTTTTGAGTATTCTGTGAGGAACGAGGTGAGAACGAGGTTAAGTAGTAAGTAAGCAAATGATAACGTAATGGTACATAATTAAACATTAAGCCCAAAATGATCAGACCCAAGTGCGAATGACACACTTTGAAAGTGTTTAATTTTTTCGTCTTGGATTTCAGACACCTTCACAGACACAGCCATCAGCTCAAATCGCGTGAATGGAGAGCACAAAGAGAAGGTTTTGCAGAGATGGGAGGGAGGAGACAGCAATGGAGAGAGTTACGACCTGGAAAATGATGCAGTGAGTCGCCCAGCCTCTTAAAAACACACAGAAACAACAACTAACCATCGCATGATATAAATGTTGGAATAATATACACCATCAGTTATGTATACTTTATACATACAGACTCTTGTTTAGTTGATTATTCACACTGCGATCCCTCAATCCTGTTAATCTGATATTTCCACAGGAAATCAAACTTTTTTAAACTGCTCTATTGAGTTAGTATTATTTTATTAACCTATTAATCTTCCTGTTTTCTTATTTGTTTTTCCAGTCTAACGGCTGGGATGCCAATGAGATGTTCCGTTACAATGAAGTGAAATATGGAGTCACGTCAACATATGATTCCAGCCTTTCCATGTACACGTAAGTTTCCACATGAACTTGTTGGCTATAGGAATAAAAACTAAATTATTATTACTAAAATAAGCCAAAAACTGCAGAAAAAAACACTTAAAATCTGGTTGTAAAGAATTCACACGATATTATTGTATGTATTTCCTATAAATCAACCATGATGAAACACGCAGGACATGTTTCATAACAGTGTTGAACTACTGTGTAAAACTATTTTGAAATCACTCAATAGGGGGCGTCAATAGTTCCAAACAAGTGTATTAGCCTGGTGCAGAATTTGGCCATAAATCAATGGCAGTTTGTCCAAACATCACTAAATTGGGTAGATATTTTTAATTAAGCTGTTGAAACATGTCCCCAAAATGTTTTTGCAATTGACCAATAGGGGTTGACAGTGTTAGAAAAGACCAGAGAGCATAGCCTGTCAGAGATTTGGTGATAAACGATGAGCGTCTGTCCAGTCCTCATAAAACCAGTTATTTTTAATGCAGGTGTCATAAAGTGTCAAAGGTCATGATCCTTTGGTAGCTTTAAAATTTAACGGTTCATGCTGGCTTGAATTGTGTTTTTATGTATTTTTGCTTGCTTAAAAAAGTGATCAAATCTCTTTGTGGATTTTTAGTAAAGAGTTTGTGCGTCTTTATTTTGTGGTAATCAAGTTAATTAAGCAGGCAATCATACAGTGTCAGAATGTAATGTGATCAGTGACAGTCTGCATGTATGTCTGTCATATCATACAAAATTCCTCATCACTGGTGTACTTACAAATCACAATAATGTGTGAATCTATTTACAGTAGGGATGGGGAAAAATTGATACAGTATAGTATTGGTTTAGTGAAAGTGTTACCATTCAGTCAGCAGGATATATGCATTTTAAGTGTTTCACTTGCGCACCTAATCTGGCCTCACAGAGGGTGTTAAATCTGCCAACAGTTAAGTCTGTCAGGTGTATGCAGCATTTCTGACAGGTTTAATGACGCTTTTGGTCAGTCTGTCTGATTTGCATCATACTTGTTCGCAATAATAAATAAATAAAAAGACTGAAAACTTGATCTTACGAGGTAAAATTGATATTGGCAAAGTTTTCCTTTGGGGAAATAATTTGCAGCTGGGAAAAAAGGTATTAAAATCGCAATGTATTGCAATATTTTATATCTCAATAAGATCATATTGTAACATAAGTATTATGATGATATCGTATCCTGAGTCCTCTTGCGATTCCCACCCCTAATTTACAGCAATGTGGTCCATAAATAACTGTATTCTCAGATTATGTTATTGGTGACTTGGAGTTTTACCCTAATCAAATACTGATTTCAGTAGGTAATACAATTTAAACCAGAGAAAGAGGAAGAAAACATTTACTTTAATCATGTAATGTTATACGTGGAGGAAGTGAAAACCTGCAGCTTCACTTAAGTTTCATCAGACTTCTTAAAATTGGCTGTACCATCTTAACTTAAAGTTTGATTATAGTCAAGCTTTAAGTAAGATGCCTGATCTCCACCAGCCCAGAAGATTTAAAAATAACCTTATCAGGGTCAATAAGATCATTATTACCTTTTAGACTCAACAATCACAACAGTATGATTCACATATTTGACACAAGCTAATGCATAAAAACATAGACAATCTTTGGGCTCACTTCGGCCTCATCAACAGTTTTAAAGGTTCCTGTAGCCTCACTTTGTTTCTTTGTCCCGTCTTTCTGCTGCGTCCAGTGTGCCACTGGAGAAGGGCAACTCTGAGATGTATCGGCAGAGGGAAGCCCGCGCTGCCCGCCTGGCCAGTGAGATCGAGTCCAGTCCCCAGTATCGCCATCGTGTCGGCCTGGAAAATGATGAGGGCAAAAGTGAGGAGGACAAATACAGTGCTGTGGTGCGGGAGAGCGGCGATCGTGAGAGGGGCCGTGAGAGCCCCCGTGACAGAGAGCGTGAAAGGGGGCGAGACAGCCCTGGAGCCAGCACCAGGTGAGACGGTCTGCTCATTTGTTGGGCGTGTAGATAAACAGTGTTTGTCATAGTTTAGATGAGACTTTATAATCAACCCAGTCAACTGTTAAATTAAGTCTGAACCTCAGGTAGTTTCCATCATGTTTCTATGCACCACTAAGTTTTGACAGCAGAGTTTCTTGTGTCATTCATGTGTTGCCCCCTGTGTGACGTTTTTTCTCTTTCAGGGAGGGCAAGTACATTCCATTACCTCAACGTCAGAGAGAGATGAACCGGGAGCGGGAGCGCGCTGAGAGAGGTCCTGGTGGGCCTCCACCCCACAATCGTCTTAGCGGAGGTTATCGCTCCAATCCTCCATCCTCCTCTTCCCCCAGACCCCCACTGCCCTCTGCTGCTGGGCCGCAGTCTGGCGCCTCCCCCTCAGAGAGAAACAGCCCTCTGTCAGGCCGAGGCGGGGCCTACACTCCCCACCACCCCCAGGGAAGCCCGAGCCCAGGCCCGAACTCTGGCCCTGCGAGCCCCTACACACCTGCCTCTCCAGGAGGACCAGCATCCACGCCGGCCTCTGCTTCCACTGCCCCATCCCCAGCCAGCCCCCCTGCCCCACACGGACACTCAGTCCCTCATTCCCACTCACTCCCACACTCGCTGTCTGACGCTGTCAGGCCTGTTAATGGAAGTAAGTGTTCAGCTTGTTTCAGAAAGTGTTCTGACAGCAGCTGTGTGTGTTGCTGAGCCCGTATGAATTGTGAATATTTATTTGTGCCTTTCAGTCTCTACGAGAACATCTCCTAAAGCCCAAAGACCTCCACAGTCGAGCAGAACAGTCCGCACTTCAAACTCACACTCTCAGTCCACAGGTACGTTCAGTCGGCTGCTGTAACAAAATCCTCTTTTATATCATTGACTGATTGTCTAAAACCTAACCTTTGTTTTTCCCCTCGCTGTCCTTGCAGCTACTCGCTCTCCTAAATCAGGTTCTTCCCAGGACACGCCTTATTTGGACACATCGTCTGTCTCCCTGCCTCCCCAGAAGACGTCTGGCCCCGCCCCTCTTTTCCCTGTTGATGGTACCGTCTCATTTATCGCCCAATTTTGTTTTATCGTTTGAAACCAAAGTCAAACTCATTTTTCTGTAATGATGTGAGCTACATCTGCTTCAATGAGAGGCAGCAGGAAGTGACAGGTATTGAAGGTGGAATCTAATGAAGTGCTGCAACTAATTAGTTTACCGTTTGTCTCGTCTTTACAGTGAATGAGATCCTCGGTGCAGCAAAAGAACGTGCCGCAGAGAGCCCCAGCAGCACAGAGGACAGCAAGAGCAGTAAAGGTGTGTGTGTGTAAGACTTAAAATTGGACAGGATATGAGTTTTTTAATGTAACTATAAACACATCCACTTGTGTTTAGTTGCATGCCCTGTATGTTTTTGACAACAGTTTTTTCACATCTTCATTAACATTTTCGTCCCTCTCTCCTCTAACAGTTCCCTCAGTTCAGCAAAGGTCGCACATTGAGGAGCTGCGGAAATTTGGCAAGGAATTCAGGGTAAGAGTTCAGCTTCCTTTCGTTGAAGCGTGAAATTAGAAAGTCTGTGACCAATCAAGAGGCTGTGACCTGAGACATCATTGATGTTATGATTCCTAAAAAAAACAAAAAAGAAAACACACTCATTCACTACTTGTGACCATTAACGTTTCACACAACACTGAGGGTACACTCACTTTTTATGCAAAATCAGTCATACATTAGGAACTTCTGGGTGGAGACTTGTGAGACTTATTTACTGAAACTCGGTTATATCTGACAAGGGCTTGGGTGTTCAGGGTTTTTCCTGGCTCAGAATGTGGTGATACATCCTGAGTATGTACACACTGGTGTACACACTTTTTTACAAGCAACGTATTTTAGGAGTTCTGATAATTCTGACTGAAGAAAATAAAATGACTCACATTAAAGGATAGTATATATTTTTAAAAAATAAAGACGCCCTGTTCTTGTGGTTGTGCATTACTTTCAGACCTGACACATTTACCACATCTTGACAGTATAACATTAATTCATTCATTTTCCATAACCACTTATTCTGTTAGGGGTTGTGGGGGGGCTGGAGCCTATCACAGCTGACATTGGGTGAGAGACAGGGTACACCCTGGACAGGTCACCAGACTATCACAGGGCTGACACATAGAGACAGACAACCATTCACACTCACATTCACACCTACGGACAATTTAGAGTCACCAATTAACCTGCATGTCTTTGGACTGTGGGAGGAAGCTGGAGCACCCGCAGAAAACCCACGCTGACACGAGGAGAATATGCAAAACCGCGCACAGAGGGGCTCCCCCACCTGTCCTCATCATTTCCTCTTTACGAACTCGCCTTGTAAAATAATTGTTGATTCTACGAGCCATATCTACAAAGCTGATATCATTACATTGATGCAATGCTAATGTAGTAAACCTTTAAGAAACTGGACGGAAAAGGAAGCAAAAGAAACAATATTCACTTGTCTGAACAGCCACGAAATTTCAGGGAGCTTTCGCCTTATACATTTCTACTGTAGGGAAACAGGGCACACACTGCAGTGACACAGAGCTGGTTGAAAATCGGCAAAGTTTCTTTTTAACTTGAACCTCAGAGCGCACATAAAGCAGCGGCTGTTCACATGCTGGTTTGTTGAGAGAGAGCGAGCAACGATGAGGGCCTGCACGGATCAATGTGCTGCTCACAGCTCAGTCCACAAGTTAATTGATCGCAGATGTCGTCGTCTCAGAGGAACCAAAAATGCTAAAATGGGTCAACAAATACTTCGTCAGCCGTTAATATATTAGGCAGCCTGCCAGTGTAAAGTCTATCCATAGGAAACACTGTCAGTGTGCTGAATTGTGGCCAAACTGTTACAGAGATATTCAGTGGCGTCTGCAATGTGAATCTCAGGACAGTAAAAGTGCATCTGCAGTTTTCTGTAGCAGTCCCAGTAATGTTTGTTCCTAAGTGTACTGAAGTAGCAGATCATGTGACCTGGCTGAGCGATGTTTGAGACTGAGAACATGACCACAAATACTGATATACTGACTATCTTGTGAAATGTTTTTATTCTGCTGATGAAGTGTTACTTACACAAATGAAAATCTCCCATTTTTAAAGCCTAAAAAATCACAAAATGTATTGTATTTTACAGTATCCCCTCTACACACTTTTACAAGACACTTTAATAAGAAGGCCTGTCTTATTTATTTATCATTTATTTTGATTATTTACTTCCTATTTTACATTTGCTTTTATCAGTATCTGTGGCTGTCATGTTCTCAGATGTATTGAAATTAACTAATATCACATTTTACAGATGTCTGTTTGAACCTTGATTTGATAAAGTGTTGAAAAAGTTGATTCAATATGAACATTAAGTCAAACACTTCATTACCTTACATTTTACTGGTGTAAACAGACGCACTCTGGCATCGTAGTCGCAGTACATGACAGTGTTCAGACACACAGATTGAGGCACATGGAGCCACGTTCATAAATGCCACCTGCTGTTTGCAACAGCATTTGTAAATGCCACCAGATGATATTGAACTATATTAAAATTTCAAACTGCGGGGAAGAGGAGACTAATCATGACCTCATCGGCTTTCCGTGTTCCACATGAACGCAGAATGTTTTGTTTGCTGTTGTGATGTTTTCTTTGAGTGTGTGTCAGTGGGTGTGAGTGTGTGGTGGCAAAGACGTTATCAGTGGAAACACTGTGGCACATGCATAGCAAGTGGGGAAACACCAACGCTCCACCAGCCAATGGTGTAGCGTCATCAGTCAGTCAGTGACATACTTTGGCGTTTTTAGGGCTGGCCCCTGCTTTGCTGTGGTGCAAAACAGACGTACTTACAGTGTACTTTGCTGGTTAAGATACAGCGCCACCACAGTGGCATAATTCTTGCTAGGAAAGTGTTTTCCATGAAGACCGCCGTCAGTGTTTTGTCAAGAGCAGGGGGCAGCACAAAATTTGACTGAGGCGGCCGCCATGTAATTCTCTACACAAGAAAAATCCAGCTACAAAATTGCAAATGTGTGACAGCTCATATTTGTTGGATGTGTTCTCTGCTTACTTTTATCTGTTGAGTAAATCTTCATTACCTCTTTACCTCTCTTCCATCGACTCAATCCTTGTGCTCCTCTTATTTTTCAGCTCCAGCCAAGTGGAGGCAGCTCCAGCTCTCCCAGCTCCCCAGCAGCAGCAACCCCACCTGCTGTCAGCGAGGTTGCCCAACCCAGCGCAGCCAAACCTTCGCCATCAGATGCTCACCCTGCTTCAGAGCCCAAAGCTCAGGCTGCAGCTCCCAGTCCCTCCCAGCCCCAACCTCAGCCTTCACCAGCCCCTGCTGAGGACGCCACCAAGGACACCGCAACTACACCTGGTGCCACACCAAGCACCACCGCTACACCCATTTCAGACAGGCATTCGCCAGCCACCCCACAACCAGCCAGGACCCCGGGAAGCGAAGAGTCCAGGTCTGAGACGACGGAGCGGACAGAGGGCGTGGCAGAGTGAGTTTTAAAAAGAGCTTTTAAACTGTTTGATTGTGCTCACTGATGTCGTTGTGATCATCTTTTGTTAACGCATTATTTTTTATTATCTTTTAGCCAAGTAAAGAAATCAACCTTAAACCCCAACGCTAAAGAGTTCAACCCCATCAAACCTCAAATGCCCATGGTAAGCTCATTTATTCCTGCTGAATCCTTAAAATGTGAAAAAAAGATGTTATCTTTGCTGAGACTAGAGTGGTGCTGCATGTACAGAGCAGTTTAGTATTCAAGGGAATGTATTAAAGTGGAGTCCATGACATAAACTATGCACAGAAGTGTAGAACAAAAGTATGAAAAATACTGTTGAATACTTACTGCAGCTTCTATTTTATAGTCAAGAGCAGGGTTGGAAATTAGCACCAGCCAGCCAGGCTGGCTGCTAGATTTTGTGAACTCACCAGCCAAAAGAAAACAATGGTCATCTGTCAAGTGGCTGCTAAATTTTGGAATCCACCATCCACCCTGTGATTGGCTAAGTGACATGCTCATTTTATTGACCTCTGGTTTCTGTCTCGTACAGACGAAGCCCAACACTGCGCCCACCCCACCTCGGCCAACTCCTCCAAGCCCAGTGGTCCTTCAGCACCCAGGCGGACAGGGACCACTCTACAACACCCCCTACCTCTCCTACGTATCACAGATCCACTCTGTGCAGGTATGTGAGCAAATTAACTTTTACATATTTACACAAGTGTCCTTTATTTTTTTTTTTACACTCGATTTACTAATCAAAATTTCTAATTAGATTTTTTTTTTAATTTAATTTATTTAGGGCTGCAACTAACAATTATTTCCAGTGTAGATCAATCCGATTATGTGATTACTCTGTCAATTAATCATTTAGTCTATAAAAAGTAAAATAAATAGAATAAAATGTCCGTCACAGTTTACCAGAGCCCAAGAAGATGTATTCAAATGTCTTGTTTTGTCTGATGAACAGAAATCCAAGCATCGATTTCGCTGATGTAGAATCTTTGTCTTCCTTTTTTAACTTTTTTAGAAAGTCTCTGATCAAGAAAATACTTTTTTTTATTGTTTGCTTTTTGGAGGACTTTTTGACAGTGTTGTAAAATTGCACCAGATACTATCGGCACAGATTATTAAGCATTGATGATTCAATCATGTAAAAATATGTATCTTAAAAATATCCAATTTTTTGTTTCAAAATATTTTTATTAAGTTTTTCAAAAACAAAAAGCAGCAGGGTTTCACAAAAAATAAATTAATAAAATATAAATAATGTTGTTGTTATTATTAAAACAGTAAAAAACAAATAAATTTGACTCGTTAAAACTGTAATTTTAATCAATGCTATGATGGATTTTTGTACAATAAACTTATCATTGGAACATTTTTGACCCTGCAAAATTGAAATTGTATTTCTTTAGTCCTTTTTCTTTTTTACATACATGATCGTGAGGAGGACCTTGTTTGGGTCTCCATAGTTTTAGGAACTGAAGGAAGCAGTATTTTGATCTGTAAAGCACAAACATCACTTTTGGTGCATGCAGCTGATTTGTATCCATCCTTGCAGTGCCTGCAGCAGCCCCTTTTCAAAATTAATTGGCAAGAGCCCCACGTTATAGCTGTGAACATCAGGAGGGGGAGCATTTTCATGAGTCAGTGATGGGGCATTTTGTGTAAATAAGTGACGCCCAGTTAATCCTAATGTTGCATTTTTGCATGGATAATAGTTGTAATCAGTCCAAAAGAGAGCGCTGGGTCAGTGGGAGACACTCTTGTTGATTTCCTACCAAAATGTTGCAGTATTACAGTTAAAGTGTGTGGTGTTTGGATATATCGTGTTTTTTATAATCCAAAGATTTTCTTTTCACGACCATAGAATACAAAAAGAAACCAGTAAATGTTAACATTGGAGAAGCTGGATATTTTGCTTTCAGAAAATGTAATGATTTAAATTTATTCTTCACAATGCAGCAGAGTTTTCTTTTCTTGAGTTGACCTCTTGATCATTTCTGTCTTTCAGCCCCCACCGATGTACCAGTACACCATGTCTACAGTCAGCCAGGGAAAATACCCCAGGACCAAAGGTAAAAGCAGCATTTCATAATCATACAAAGCTATAACCTGCGACACAACAGGGCAGTGACGTCTGCTTAACAGAATAAGACTTTTAAAAAAGGCCTCTTGCTGTAAATGTATCTGTGTGTATAACATGATAACTCTTTGCCTCCACCAGGCTCAGTAGTGGCTCAGCGCTCTGACCATGGTACTTCAGCACCACCCATGCTACAAGCTGCAGCGTCAGCAGCTGGAGCGCCGCTGGTAGCGTCCCCCTACCCTCAGTCCTACCTTCAGTACAATCCACAGCAGTACGGCCAGCAGCAGGTCATCCAGGCCATGACACCCTACCCTGGACAGGTAGGACGTCTACCCTCTAACCCTGTTTTTTAATGAGGATTTAATCCGCATAATGTTTGTGGCAGCATTAAATTAAACATAAGTGGTTGTGAGAGCATTTTATTCAGCAGAGGTTAATGTCAGCCACATTTAAAACCAATACATTAAAGACTGCTTGTTTCCTCTCCTCTCTCCAGCCGATGTACTCCATGTTGCAAGGTGGAAGAATGATAGGTCAAGGTGGGGGTCCTCACCCACAAGCACTGGGACCCCCAGGAGGCCCCCAGTTCTCTGCACAGGGAGACGGACCTCAGGGACCACAGCAAGGCATCTACGGTGAGTGGACCCAAACGTGCCGAGTGGATGCTGTACAACACAAAATATCTCTATGTTCTAAATGTTATCAGTTTGAGGTCGTACTGCTCCCATACAGTGTCTTTTTGACACATGGATGGTCATGATGAAAACCTTGAGATGAAACACTGAAAACTTCTATACTTCCATTAAGAGTCTCACGATGTATTGACAGTAAATCGATATAAAGCATTATCCTGACACTGATCTTCTCTTTTTCCTGTGTAGCTCCGCAGTCCTTCTCACACCACTCAGGTGCAGTCCATCAGCCCCAGCCCTCCAGTACACCGACAGGCAACCAGCCCCCTCCCCAGCACACTGCACCTAGTCCCGGACAGGTGAGATACAGGACTGCTTGAATTTCCCAAATATACCCCAACACATTTGCTGTGTCCAAATTCCTAGATGAATTACATTCTAGCCGTAAGGTCCTCTAAAGGACAGTGTTAATTTTGTCAACAAAAATTCTGACAGTAAATTTTCATTGACGTCCTTTTATTTCATGACTTAATTTTAACAACATTGTAAATAGATAAAAATCGAAAAGGTAGGGTGCCATCTGTGTGCATTATGCCCCGACGAGTAAAGACGAGACGAAACCTCTGGCTCTGTTCGAGCAGACAACCTGAGCTAGTTTCAGAAGCCATCTCAAAGCTATTAGCCGTTAGCTTGCCTCGCTTCATTAACATTATTGTGCATTTTACTGCATTATGGTGAACATCTGCTGCTTCTCAAAGATGATTTGAGGCTTTTTACGACTCTTAAACAGACACTAACATATTCAGAAAACATTTAACATAATTTGGTATTAATTGTAGTTTGATGTTAAGTGAATTGGCGGGATGTTTCCCAGATAATGCTCTGCTCGTCTGCCTTGAGGAGTATAAATCAGAGTTCTACATACATACATTTTTATGACATGAAAGAAGTACAGTAAGTCCGCAACACATTCTTTGCCCAGTCGACTACACATAGTTTAAGGTGTGTTTACTTCTCACTTTGAATTACTACTTACTGCTCCAGTATCATCAAACACTGACTGAAATTAAAACTGAATTCCACGACTAAATTTTGACAAAAGCAAAACATACTTAAATGTGACTTAAACCAAATTTCAGTAAGCCACTGAGACTAAATTTAAACTTCTTGTCAGAATCAGCACAGCTAAAGGACTCCCCTTCATGGGCCGCATCATTCAGAGAGTCCAGCCTCTGGGACGCTGTTACTATGATTAATCTTTTGACGCTGTGATGTCTCCTTTCAGAACGCCCAGTCCGGCCCACAGCCTCAGTCCTTGTACCACTCAGGTCCCCTGTCAGCACCCACTCCACCCAACATGCCGCCGGGCCACACGTCTCCACAAGGCTCTTATCCCATTCAGGGCTACAGCATCCACAGCCACCAGGGCATCCCACCAACGTACCCCCTGGGACAGATAGCTCAGGTATGTGTCTACGGTGCTGCCAGTGTTTCTGTTGTGTGGTTACTGTTCCTTCGCACGCATCACTAAGTTCAGACCAAAGATTCACAACAAGAGCTGAAACATGCCGTGTGCGGTCATGTTGGCTCGACCAGCGGACATCACTAGAAGCAGATTGGCTGTTAAAACAGGTGACGTGCTTTACGTTCTAAAACCAGCCACTGGCAATTGGACCTGCTGAGTTACAAGTGTCGCCATCAGCCAGCTTGAGTCGAGCTCAGACCGGCCTGCTGCAACTTTCTAAAACTGTTTTGTCTCATCACGAATCTTTGGACTGAACTGGGCTTAATAAAACACAACTTTGATTTTGGAAAGCTTTTGCTTGATCTAAACCTGGTTTGCCATCTCCCTGACCCTCGTAGGCCCACGTACAGGGAGCCATGTCGGGTCCCCACCACTCGGGGAGCCACGGTCAGCCTCAGTTAGTGATGTTGCAGCCGCCTCCTCAGCAGGGCCCCGGCTCAGTGCCCCAGCACCCCCAGCACGGACCACAGCAAGGAGCACACCAACACTTTTACATAGGACATCCACAAGGTACGAGACACGATGCAGAGTTTAATCCTTCCCCTGATTCTCCATCTCATGTTTGAAGTGTGACATTTACAGTTTGTTTGTTCTGTTTACCTCCAACAGCAATGCAGGTACAGACGCACCCTGCTCCCTTCCATCAGCCTGGAAACTAAACCCCACCCGCCCTCCTCCCCACCTTCCCAACTGTTCTTAGGAATGAGCCCCAACATCCCCACTGCCTGCTGGACGCGAGGCCCAGACTGAACGCGACTCATTAAAAACAAACTGACAGGACCGTGCAGAGGAGAGAAGAGGACAAAAAGTCTCACAGCACCTTATTTTTCTGCTGGAATGTTCTTCATCAGTACAAACCTCAGTGTCGGCCCCGGACGAGGAGGACCTTTACAATGCTAACGATGAAGGTGGCAGACGACAGGAGCTGCGCCCGACCCCTGCTGCCATCCTGCTCTTCTCTCCAACTTCCTCCCATTTCAGAGACATGAGGCACCTTGCTGGGCGGACCAGTCGGAGAGGAAAAAACACGGATGAAAAACAGCAGCAGACACCTCCAGCAGTGTGTTTTTAGCCTGGTGGGGTTTAAGTACCATGACACAAATGGGACACACAGACTGTCGCGGGATTCTCATGAATACAGCATGAAAGGATGGATTTAAAGAGGAGAGGGGATTTTTAGCAAATTATTTTCCCTTTTTTTTGTTTTTTAACTCAATCCAGTAGTTAAAACCACCCCTTTGCTTCTTCTCTCCTGTAGGAAAATATAATTAATAAAAAATGGACAAGACAAAAAAAATATTAAAACAACAATGACCAAAAAATAAAGTTTTCAACTCAACTTCAAAGCTTTGTTTGTTTAATTTATTGTGCTATTAATTGTGAGTATTGCAGTTACAGTTAGCAGCTAAAAGCTATAATGAGACACAGAAATTTATTTTTCATTAGACAATAACGAGAGCACATTTAATTTGAAGCTCGATAAGCATTTGCTGTTATGTCAGGCTGACAAAACAAAGTAATTACCTCCCAGGGGACTTTTTGTATTCTCTTCACATTCTCATTAGCTCGGATTCGTTCCACTCAGTGGTGCAATTCTGCATGTTAATTTAAAACGCTCACTAGGGGGACCCCTCATTATACACCACACAGTCCTTGTTAAGGCAGAGATGACTCTTCTGTGGGTTAGTGGGCCACCCTGCTTCCCCTTCAGGCATGTATGACACCGCACTTTGTGGCCCAGTGACAGGCCCCTAGATCGATGTACTACTGAGTGCGCCAACTAGCTCTACGTCAATGTGTCAGAGTGTGCGGCCTAGTTTCACCCCAGTCGGGACACGCTTGGTCAGTGCAGCAGGCTGTGGTGGCCTTCTCAGTGTGACAGGGTGAAGAGTTGCTCAGCGCTGCGCTCCAGTCGGTCTCGGTACTCAAGGTTGATGTAGTTGCCCTCAGGGACGCCCTGGGTGCCGTAGAGGAGACCCCAGCAGCAGCAGGCAATCACCGCTGTGCTGTCACTGTCACCTGGACAGGAAGAAAAGAAGACAGACAACTTCATATATTATGTCACACATTATTGCTTTAGGGTTTTTAAAGGACACACTATATTATGAAATTTTAATGGCATCGTTATGGTACACCATACTGTGACTTATATCACATTTTGGTCAACAACCTATGTTGCATAGGTTAAGTAGTTCAACTAAATGATTCTAACATATACATATTTTCATTAACTATCACAAATCAACTCTGATTTTAAAGATAAATACTATATTATGACTTTTTGATGATGATTTTGACGACATACTATACTATGACTTTTTGATGATGATTTTGACGACATGCTATACTATGACGTCTTGATGATATTTTTGACGACATACTATACTATGACTTTTTGATGATGATTTTGACGACATACTATACTATGACTTTTTGATGACGATTTTGACGACATACTATACTATGACTTTTTGATGATATTTCTAACGACATACTATACTATGACTTTTTGATGATGATTTTGACGACATGCTATACTATGACGTCTTGATGATATTTTTGACGACATACTATACTATGACTTTTGGATGATGATTTTGACGACATACTATACTATGACTTTTTGATGATAGTTTTGACGACATGCTATACTATGACTTTTTGATGATGATTTTGACGACATACTATACTATGACTTTTTGATGATATTTTTGACGACATACTATACTATGACTTTTTGATGATGTTTTTAACGACATACTATACTATGACTTTTTGATGATATTTTTAACGACATACTATACTATGACGTTTTGATGATGATTTTGACGACATACTATACTATGACTTTTTGATGACGATTTTGACGACATACTATACTATGACTTTTTGATGATATTTTTAACGACATACTATACTATGACGTTTTGATGATGATTTTGACGACATACTATACTATGACTTTTTGATGACGATTTTGACGACATACTATACTATGACTTTTTGATGATATTTTTAACGACATACTATACTATGACTTTTTGATGATATTTCTAACGACATACTATACTATGACGTTTTGATGATGATTTTGACGACATACTATACTATGACTTTTTTATGATGTTTTTAACGACATACTATACTATGACTTTTTGACGATAGTTTTGACGACATACTATACTATGACTTTTTGACGATAGTTTTGACGACATACTATACTATGACTTTTTGATGATATTTTTGACGACATACTATACTATGACTTTTTGACGATAGTTTTGACGACATACTATACTATGACTTTTTGACGATATTTTTGACGACATACTATACTATGACTTTTTGATGATAGTTTTGACGACATACTATACTATGACTTTTTGATGATGATTTTGACGACATGCTATACTATGACGTCTTGATGATATTTTTGACGACATACTATACTATGACTTTTTGATGATAGTTTTGACGACATACTATACTATGACTTTTTGATGATATTTCTAACGACATACTATACTATGACTTTTTGATGATGATTTTGACGACATGCTATACTATGACGTCTTGATGATATTTTTGACGACATACTATACTATGACTTTTGGATGATAGTTTTGACGACATGCTATACTATGACTTTTTGATGATAGTTTTGACGACATGCTATACTATGACTTTTTGATGATGTTTTTAACGACACACTATACTATGACTTTTTGATGACGATTTTGACGACATACTATACTATGACTTTTTGATGATATTTCTAACGACATACTATACTATGACTTTTTGATGATGATTTTGACGACATGCTATACTATGACGTCTTGATGATAGTTTTGACAACATACTATACTATGACTTTTTGATGATGATTTTGACAACATACTATACTATGACTTTTTGATGATATTTTTGACGACATACTATACTATGACTTTTTGATGATGATTTTGAAGACATACTATACTATGACTTTTTGATGATAGTTTTGACAACATACTATACTATGACTTTTTGATGATGATTTTGAAGACATACTATACTATGACTTTTTGATGATATTTTTGACGACATACTATACTATGACTTTTTGATGATAGTTTTGACAACATACTATACTATGACGTTTTGATGATGATTTTGACGACATACTATACTATGACTTTTTGATGACGATTTTGACGACATACTATACTATGACTTTTTGATGATATTTTTAACGACATACTATACTATGACTTTTTGATGATATTTCTAACGACATACTATACTATGACGTTTTGATGATGATTTTGACGACATACTATACTATGACTTTTTTATGATGTTTTTAACGACATACTATACTATGACTTTTTGACGATAGTTTTGACGACATACTATACTATGACTTTTTGACGATAGTTTTGACGACATACTATACTATGACTTTTTGATGATATTTCTAACGACATACTATACTATGACTTTTTGATGATGATTTTGACGACATGCTATACTATGACGTCTTGATGATAGTTTTGACAACATACTATACTATGACTTTTTGATGATGATTTTGACAACATACTATACTATGACTTTTTGATGATATTTTTGACGACATACTATACTATGACTTTTTGATGATGATTTTGAAGACATACTATACTATGACTTTTTGATGATAGTTTTGACAACATACTATACTATGACTTTTTGATGATGATTTTGAAGACATACTATACTATGACTTTTTGATGATATTTTTGACGACATACTATACTATGACTTTTTGATGATAGTTTTGACAACATACTATACTATGACGTTTTGATGATGATTTTGACGACATACTATACTATGACTTTTTGATGACGATTTTGACGACATACTATACTATGACTTTTTGATGATATTTTTAACGACATACTATACTATGACTTTTTGATGATATTTCTAACGACATACTATACTATGACGTTTTGATGATGATTTTGACGACATACTATACTATGACTTTTTTATGATGTTTTTAACGACATACTATACTATGACTTTTTGACGATAGTTTTGACGACATACTATACTATGACTTTTTGACGATAGTTTTGACGACATACTATACTATGACTTTTTGATGATATTTTTGACGACATACTATACTATGACTTTTTGACGATAGTTTTGACGACATACTATACTATGACTTTTTGACGATATTTTTGACGACATACTATACTATGACTTTTTGATGATAGTTTTGACGACATACTATACTATGACTTTTTGATGATATTTCTAACGACATACTATACTATGACTTTTTGATGATGATTTTGACGACATGCTATACTATGACGTCTTGATGATATTTTTGACGACATACTATACTATGACTTTTGGATGATAGTTTTGACGACATGCTATACTATGACTTTTTGATGATAGTTTTGACGACATGCTATACTATGACTTTTTGATGATGTTTTTAACGACACACTATACTATGACTTTTTGATGACGATTTTGACGACATACTATACTATGACTTTTTGATGATATTTCTAACGACATACTATACTATGACTTTTTGATGATGATTTTGACGACATGCTATACTATGACGTCTTGATGATAGTTTTGACAACATACTATACTATGACTTTTTGATGATGATTTTGACAACATACTATACTATGACTTTTTGATGATATTTTTGACGACATACTATACTATGACTTTTTGATGATGATTTTGAAGACATACTATACTATGACTTTTTGATGATAGTTTTGACAACATACTATACTATGACTTTTTGATGATGATTTTGAAGACATACTATACTATGACTTTTTGATGATATTTTTGACGACATACTATACTATGACTTTTTGATGATAGTTTTGACAACATACTATACTATGACTTTTTGATGATGATTTTGACAACATACTATACTATGACTTTTTGATGATATTTTTGACGACATACTATACTATGACTTTTTGATGATGATTTTGACGACATACTATACTATGACTTTTTGATGATGATTTTGACGACATACTATACTATGACGTCTTCATGATATTTTTGACGACATACTATACTATGACTTTTTGATGATAGTTTTGACGACATGCTATACTATGACTTTTTGATGATGATTTTGACGACATACTATACTATGACGTCTTGATGATATTTTTGACGACATACTATACTATGACTTTTGGATGATGATTTTGACGACATACTATACTATGACTTTTTGATGATAGTTTTGACGACATGCTATACTATGACTTTTTGATGACATTTTTAACGACATACTAGACTATGATGTTTTGATGATGATTTTGACGACATACTATACTATGACTTTTTGATGACGATTTTGACGACATACTATACTATGACTTTTTGATGATATTTTTAACGACATACTATACTATGACGTTTCGATGATGATTTTGACGACATACTATACTATGACTTTTTGATGACGATTTTGACGACATACTATACTATGACTTTTTGATGATATTTTTAACGACATACTATACTATGACTTTTTGATGATATTTCTAACGACATACTATACTATGACGTTTTGATGATGATTTTGACGACATACTATACTATGACTTTTTGATGACGATTTTGACGACATACTATACTATGACTTTTTGATGATATTTTTCACGACATACTATACTATGACTTTTTGATGATATTTCTAACGACATACTATACTATGACGTTTTGATGATGATTTTGACGACATACTATACTATGACTTTTTGATGATATTTTTAACGACATACTATACTATGACTTTTTGATGATATTTTTGACGACATACTATACTATGACTTTTTGACGATAGTTTTGACGACATACTATACTGTGACTTTTTGATGATAGTTTTGACGACATACTATACTATGACTTTTTGATGATATTTCTAACGACATACTATACTATGACTTTTTGATGATGATTTTGACGACATGCTATACTATGACGTCTTGATGATATTTTTGACGACATACTATACTATGACTTTTTGATGATGATTTTGACGACATGCTATACTATGACGTCTTGATGATATTTTTGACGACATACTATACTATGACTTTTTGATGATAGTTTTGACGACATGCTATACTATGACTTTTTGATGATGATTTTGACGACATACTATACTATGACTTTTTTATGATATTTTTGACGACATACTATACTATGACTTTTTGATGATGTTTTTAACGACATACTATACTATGACTTTTTGATGATATTTTTAACGACATACTATACTATGACGTTTTGATGATGATTTTGACGACATACTATACTATGACTTTTTGATGACGATTTTGACGATATACTATACTATGACTTTTTGATGATATTTTTAACGACATACTATACTATGACTTTTTGATGATATTTCTAACGACATACTATACTATGACGTTTTGATGATGATTTTGACGACATACTATACTATGACTTTTTGATGATATTTTCAACGACATACTATACTATGACTTTTTGATGATGTTTTTAACGACATACTATACTATGACTTTTTGATGACGATTTTGACGACATACAAGACTATGACTTTTTGATGATATTTTTAACGACATACTATACTATGACTTTTTGATGATATTTCTAACGACATACTATACTATGACGTTTTGATGATGATTTTGACGACATACTATACTATGACTTTTTGATGACGATTTTGACGACATACTATACTATGACTTTTTGATGATATTTTTAACGACATACTATACTATGACTTTTTGATGATATTTCTAACGACATACTATACTATGACGTTTTGATGATGATTTTGACGACATACTATACTATGACTTTTTTATGATGTTTTTAACGACATACTATACTATGACTTTTTGACGATAGTTTTGACGACATACTATACTATGACTTTTTGATGATATTTTTGACGACATACTATACTATGACTTTTTGACGATAGTTTTGACGACATACTATACTATGACTTTTTGATGATATTTTTGACGACATACTATACTATGACTTTTTGATGATAGTTTTGACGACATACTATACTATGACTTTTTGATGATATTTCTAACGACATACTATACTATGACTTTTTGATGATGATTTTGACGACATGCTATACTATGACGTCTTGATGATATTTTTGACGACATACTATACTATGACTTTTTGATGATGATTTTGACGACATGCTATACTATGACGTCTTGATGATATTTTTGACGACATGCTATACTATGACTTCTTGATGACATTTTTAACGACATACTATACTATGATGTTTTGATGATGATTTTGACGACATACTATACTATGACTTTTTGATGACGATTTTGACGACATACTATACTATGACTTTTTGATGATATTTTTAACGACATACTATACTATGACGTTTTGATGATGATTTTGACGACATACTATACTATGACTTTTTGATGACGATTTTGACGACATGCTATACTATGACTTTTTGATGATATTTTTAACGACATACTATACTATGACTTTTTGATGATATTTCTAACGACATACTATACTATGACGTTTTGATGATGATTTTGACGACATACTATACTATGACTTTTTGATGACGATTTTGACAACATACTATACTATGACTTTTTGATGATATTTTTAACGACATACTATACTATGACTTTTTGATGATATTTCTAACGACATACTATACTATGACGTTTTGATGATGTTTTTGACGACATACTATACAATGACTTTTTGATGATATTTCTAACGACATACTATACCATGACGTTTTGATGATGATTTTGACGACATGCTATACTATGACTTTTTTACGATGTTTTTGACGACATGCTATACTATGACTTTTTGATGATATTTTTAACGACATACTATACTATGACTTTTTGATGATGATGTTGACGACATACTATACTATGACTTTTTGATGATATTTTTAAACGAAATACTATACTATGACTTTTTGATGATAGTTTTGACGACATACTATACTATGACTTTTTGATGATATTTTTGACGACATACTATACTATGACTTTTTGATGATGATTTTGACGACATACTATACTATGACTTTTTGATGATATTTTTAATAACATACTATACTATGACTTTTTGATGATATTTTTGACGACATACTATACTATGACTTTTTGATGATGATTTTGACGACATACTATACTATGACTTGTTGATGATATTTTTAACGACATACTATACTATGACTTTTTGATGATGATTTTGACGACATACTATACTATGACTTTTTGATGATATTTTTAATAACATACTATACTATGACTTTTGGATGATGATTTTGACGACATGCTATACTATGACGTCTTGATGATATTTTTGACGACATACTATACTATGACTTTTTGATGATGATTTTGACGACATGCTATACTATGACGTCTTGATGATATTTTTGACGACATACTATACTATGACTTTTGGATGATAGTTTTGACGACATGCTATACTATGACTTTTTGATGATAGTTTTGACGACATGCTATACTATGACTTTTTGATGATGATTTTGACGACATACTATACTATGACTTTTTTATGATATTTTTGACGACATACTATACTATGACTTTTTGATGATGTTTTTAACGACACACTATACTATGACTTTTTGATTATATTTTTAACGACATACTATACTATGACGTTTTGATGATGATTTTGACGACATACTATACTATGACTTTTTGATGACGATTTTGACGACATACTATACTATGACTTTTTGATGATATTTCTAACGACATACTATACTATGACTTTTTGATGATGATTTTGACGACATGCTATACTATGACGTCTTGATGATATTTTTGACAACATACTATACTATGACTTTTTGATGATGATTTTGACGACATACTATACTATGACTTTTTGATGACGATTTTGACGACATACTATACTATGACTTTTTGATGATATTTTTAACGACATACTATACTATGACGTTTTGATGATGATTTTGACGACATACTATACTATGACTTTTTGATGACGATTTTGACGACATACTATACTATGACTTTTTGATGATATTTTTAACGACATACTATACTATGACGTTTTGATGATGATTTTGACGACATACTATACTATGACTTTTTTATGATGTTTTTAACGACATACTATACTATGACTTTTTGATGATATTTTTGACGACATACTATACTATGACTTTTTGATGATGATTTTGACGACATACTATACTATGACTTTTTGATGACGATTTTGACGACATACTATACTATGACTTTTTGATGATATTTCTAACGACATACTATACTATGACTTTTTGATGATGATTTTGACGACATGCTATACTATGACTTTTTGATGATGATTTTGACAACATACTATACTATGACTTTTTGATGATGATTTTGACGACATACTATACTATGACTTTTTGATGATATTTTTAACGACATACTATACTATGACTTTTTGATGATATTTTTAACGACATACTATACTATGACGTTTTGATGATGATTTTGACGACATACTATACTATGACTTTTTGATGACGATTTTGACGACATACTATACTATGACTTTTTGATGATATTTTTAACGACATACTATACTATGACGTTTTGATGATGATTTTGACGACATACTATACTATGACTTTTTTATGATGTTTTTAACGACATACTATACTATGACTTTTTGATGATATTTTTGACGACATACTATACTATGACTTTTTGATGATGATTTTGACGACATACTATACTATGACTTTTTGATGATATTTTTAACGACATACTATACTATGACTTTTTGATGATATTTTTGACGATATGCTATACTATGACTTTTTGATGATATTTTTGACGACATACTATACCATGACTTCTTGATGATGTTTTTGACGACATACTATACTATGATTTTTGATGATATTTCTAACGACATACTATACCATGACGTTTTGATGATGATTTTGACGACATGCTATACTATGACTTTTTTACGATGTTTTTGACGACATGCTATACTATGACTTTTTGATGATATTTTTAACGACATACTATACTATGACTTTTTGATGATGATGTTGACGACATACTATACTATGACTTTTTGATGATAGTTTTGACGACATAATATACTATGACTTTTTGATGATATTTTTAACGACATACTATACTATGACTTTTTGATGATATTTTTAACGACATACTATACTATGACGTTTTGATGACGATTTTGACGACATACTATACTATGACTTTTTAATGATATTTTTAACGACATACTATACTATGACTTTTTGATGATAGTTTTAACGACAGACTATACTATGACTTTTTGATGATATTTTTAACGACATACTATACTATGACGTTTTGATGACGATTTTGACGACATACTATACTATGACTTTTTAATGATATTTTTAACGACATACTATACTATGACTTTTTGATGATATTTCTAAGGACATACTATACTATGACATTTTGATGATGATTTTGACGACATACTATACTATGACTTTCTGATGATATTTTTGACGACATACTATACTATGACTTTTTGATGATGATTTTGACGACATACTATACTATGACTTTTTGATGATATTTTTAACGACATACTATACTATGACTTTTTGATGATAGTTTTGACGACATACTATACTATGACTTTTTGATGATGATTTTGACGACATGCTATACTATGACTTTTTGATATTTTTGATGATATACTATACTATGACTTTTTGATGATATTTTTAACGACATACTATACTATGACTTTTTGATGATATTTCTAACGACATACTATACTATGACGTTTTGATGATGATTTTGACGACATACTATACTATGACTTTTTTATGATAATTTTAACGACATACTATACTATGACTTTTTGATGATATTTTTGACGACATACTATACTATGACTTTTTGATGATGATTTTGACGACATACTATACTATGACGTTTTGATGATATTTTTAACGACATACTATACTATGACTTTTTGATGATAGTTTTGACGACATACTATACTATGACTTTTGGATGATATTTTTAAACGAAATACTATACTATGACTTTTTGATGATAGTTTTGACGACATACTATACTATGACTTTTTGATGATATTTTTGACGACATACTATACTATGACTTTTTGATGATAGTTTTGACGACATACTATACTATGACTTTTTGATGATATTTCTAACGACATACTATACTATGACTTTTTGATGATGATTTTGACGACATGCTATACTATGACGTCTTGATGATATTTTTGACGACATACTATACTATGACTTTTTGATGATGATTTTGACGACATGCTATACTATGACGTCTTGATGATATTTTTGACGACATACTATACTATGACTTTTGGATGATAGTTTTGACGACATGCTATACTATGACTTTTTGATGATGATTTTGACGACATACTATACTATGACTTTTTGATGATGTTTTTAACGACATACTATACTATGACTTTTTGATGATATTTTTGACGACATACTATACTATGACTTTTTGATGATGTTTTTAACGACATACTATACTATGACTTTTTGATGATATTTTTAACGACATACTATACTATGACTTTTTGATGATATTTCTAACGACATACTATACTATGACGTTTTGATGATGATTTTGACGACATACTATACTATGACTTTTTTATGATGTTTTTAACGACATACTATACTATGACTTTTTGACGATAGTTTTGACGACATACTATACTATGACTTTTTGACGATAGTTTTGACGACATACTATACTATGACTTTTTGATGATATTTCTAACGACATACTATACTATGACTTTTTGATGATGATTTTGACGACATGCTATACTATGACGTCTTGATGATAGTTTTGACAACATACTATACTATGACTTTTTGATGATGATTTTGACAACATACTATACTATGACTTTTTGATGATATTTTTGACGACATACTATACTATGACTTTTTGATGATGATTTTGAAGACATACTATACTATGACTTTTTGATGATAGTTTTGACAACATACTATACTATGACTTTTTGATGATGATTTTGAAGACATACTATACTATGACTTTTTGATGATATTTTTGACGACATACTATACTATGACTTTTTGATGATAGTTTTGACAACATACTATACTATGACGTTTTGATGATGATTTTGACGACATACTATACTATGACTTTTTGATGACGATTTTGACGACATACTATACTATGACTTTTTGATGATATTTTTAACGACATACTATACTATGACTTTTTGATGATATTTCTAACGACATACTATACTATGACGTTTTGATGATGATTTTGACGACATACTATACTATGACTTTTTTATGATGTTTTTAACGACATACTATACTATGACTTTTTGACGATAGTTTTGACGACATACTATACTATGACTTTTTGACGATAGTTTTGACGACATACTATACTATGACTTTTTGATGATATTTTTGACGACATACTATACTATGACTTTTTGACGATAGTTTTGACGACATACTATACTATGACTTTTTGACGATATTTTTGACGACATACTATACTATGACTTTTTGATGATAGTTTTGACGACATACTATACTATGACTTTTTGATGATATTTCTAACGACATACTATACTATGACTTTTTGATGATGATTTTGACGACATGCTATACTATGACGTCTTGATGATATTTTTGACGACATACTATACTATGACTTTTGGATGATAGTTTTGACGACATGCTATACTATGACTTTTTGATGATAGTTTTGACGACATGCTATACTATGACTTTTTGATGATGTTTTTAACGACACACTATACTATGACTTTTTGATGACGATTTTGACGACATACTATACTATGACTTTTTGATGATATTTCTAACGACATACTATACTATGACTTTTTGATGATGATTTTGACGACATGCTATACTATGACGTCTTGATGATAGTTTTGACAACATACTATACTATGACTTTTTGATGATGATTTTGACAACATACTATACTATGACTTTTTGATGATATTTTTGACGACATACTATACTATGACTTTTTGATGATGATTTTGAAGACATACTATACTATGACTTTTTGATGATAGTTTTGACAACATACTATACTATGACTTTTTGATGATGATTTTGAAGACATACTATACTATGACTTTTTGATGATATTTTTGACGACATACTATACTATGACTTTTTGATGATAGTTTTGACAACATACTATACTATGACTTTTTGATGATGATTTTGACAACATACTATACTATGACTTTTTGATGATATTTTTGACGACATACTATACTATGACTTTTTGATGATGATTTTGACGACATACTATACTATGACTTTTTGATGATGATTTTGACGACATACTATACTATGACGTCTTCATGATATTTTTGACGACATACTATACTATGACTTTTTGATGATAGTTTTGACGACATGCTATACTATGACTTTTTGATGATGATTTTGACGACATACTATACTATGACGTCTTGATGATATTTTTGACGACATACTATACTATGACTTTTGGATGATGATTTTGACGACATACTATACTATGACTTTTTGATGATAGTTTTGACGACATGCTATACTATGACTTTTTGATGACATTTTTAACGACATACTAGACTATGATGTTTTGATGATGATTTTGACGACATACTATACTATGACTTTTTGATGACGATTTTGACGACATACTATACTATGACTTTTTGATGATATTTTTAACGACATACTATACTATGACGTTTCGATGATGATTTTGACGACATACTATACTATGACTTTTTGATGACGATTTTGACGACATACTATACTATGACTTTTTGATGATATTTTTAACGACATACTATACTATGACTTTTTGATGATATTTCTAACGACATACTATACTATGACGTTTTGATGATGATTTTGACGACATACTATACTATGACTTTTTGATGACGATTTTGACGACATACTATACTATGACTTTTTGATGATATTTTTCACGACATACTATACTATGACTTTTTGATGATATTTCTAACGACATACTATACTATGACGTTTTGATGATGATTTTGACGACATACTATACTATGACTTTTTGATGATATTTTTAACGACATACTATACTATGACTTTTTGATGATATTTTTGACGACATACTATACTATGACTTTTTGACGATAGTTTTGACGACATACTATACTGTGACTTTTTGATGATAGTTTTGACGACATACTATACTATGACTTTTTGATGATATTTCTAACGACATACTATACTATGACTTTTTGATGATGATTTTGACGACATGCTATACTATGACGTCTTGATGATATTTTTGACGACATACTATACTATGACTTTTTGATGATGATTTTGACGACATGCTATACTATGACGTCTTGATGATATTTTTGACGACATACTATACTATGACTTTTTGATGATAGTTTTGACGACATGCTATACTATGACTTTTTGATGATGATTTTGACGACATACTATACTATGACTTTTTTATGATATTTTTGACGACATACTATACTATGACTTTTTGATGATGTTTTTAACGACATACTATACTATGACTTTTTGATGATATTTTTAACGACATACTATACTATGACGTTTTGATGATGATTTTGACGACATACTATACTATGACTTTTTGATGACGATTTTGACGATATACTATACTATGACTTTTTGATGATATTTTTAACGACATACTATACTATGACTTTTTGATGATATTTCTAACGACATACTATACTATGACGTTTTGATGATGATTTTGACGACATACTATACTATGACTTTTTGATGATATTTTCAACGACATACTATACTATGACTTTTTGATGATGTTTTTAACGACATACTATACTATGACTTTTTGATGACGATTTTGACGACATACAAGACTATGACTTTTTGATGATATTTTTAACGACATACTATACTATGACTTTTTGATGATATTTCTAACGACATACTATACTATGACGTTTTGATGATGATTTTGACGACATACTATACTATGACTTTTTGATGACGATTTTGACGACATACTATACTATGACTTTTTGATGATATTTTTAACGACATACTATACTATGACTTTTTGATGATATTTCTAACGACATACTATACTATGACGTTTTGATGATGATTTTGACGACATACTATACTATGACTTTTTTATGATGTTTTTAACGACATACTATACTATGACTTTTTGACGATAGTTTTGACGACATACTATACTATGACTTTTTGATGATATTTTTGACGACATACTATACTATGACTTTTTGACGATAGTTTTGACGACATACTATACTATGACTTTTTGATGATATTTTTGACGACATACTATACTATGACTTTTTGATGATAGTTTTGACGACATACTATACTATGACTTTTTGATGATATTTCTAACGACATACTATACTATGACTTTTTGATGATGATTTTGACGACATGCTATACTATGACGTCTTGATGATATTTTTGACGACATACTATACTATGACTTTTTGATGATGATTTTGACGACATGCTATACTATGACGTCTTGATGATATTTTTGACGACATGCTATACTATGACTTCTTGATGACATTTTTAACGACATACTATACTATGATGTTTTGATGATGATTTTGACGACATACTATACTATGACTTTTTGATGACGATTTTGACGACATACTATACTATGACTTTTTGATGATATTTTTAACGACATACTATACTATGACGTTTTGATGATGATTTTGACGACATACTATACTATGACTTTTTGATGACGATTTTGACGACATGCTATACTATGACTTTTTGATGATATTTTTAACGACATACTATACTATGACTTTTTGATGATATTTCTAACGACATACTATA
This sequence comes from Cephalopholis sonnerati, assembly GCA_019142605.1. Lineage (NCBI taxonomy): Eukaryota > Metazoa > Chordata > Actinopteri > Perciformes > Serranidae > Cephalopholis > Cephalopholis sonnerati. The sequence goes on along the minus strand of JAGQAX010000020.1, from coordinate 18,697,698 downwards.
CTATGACGTTTTGATGATGATTTTGACGACATACTATACTATGACTTTTTGATGACGATTTTGACAACATACTATACTATGACTTTTTGATGATATTTTTAACGACATACTATACTATGACTTTTTGATGATATTTCTAACGACATACTATACTATGACGTTTTGATGATGTTTTTGACGACATACTATACAATGACTTTTTGATGATATTTCTAACGACATACTATACCATGACGTTTTGATGATGATTTTGACGACATGCTATACTATGACTTTTTTACGATGTTTTTGACGACATGCTATACTATGACTTTTTGATGATATTTTTAACGACATACTATACTATGACTTTTTGATGATGATGTTGACGACATACTATACTATGACTTTTTGATGATATTTTTAAACGAAATACTATACTATGACTTTTTGATGATAGTTTTGACGACATACTATACTATGACTTTTTGATGATATTTTTGACGACATACTATACTATGACTTTTTGATGATGATTTTGACGACATACTATACTATGACTTTTTGATGATATTTTTAATAACATACTATACTATGACTTTTTGATGATATTTTTGACGACATACTATACTATGACTTTTTGATGATGATTTTGACGACATACTATACTATGACTTGTTGATGATATTTTTAACGACATACTATACTATGACTTTTTGATGATGATTTTGACGACATACTATACTATGACTTTTTGATGATATTTTTAATAACATACTATACTATGACTTTTGGATGATGATTTTGACGACATGCTATACTATGACGTCTTGATGATATTTTTGACGACATACTATACTATGACTTTTTGATGATGATTTTGACGACATGCTATACTATGACGTCTTGATGATATTTTTGACGACATACTATACTATGACTTTTGGATGATAGTTTTGACGACATGCTATACTATGACTTTTTGATGATAGTTTTGACGACATGCTATACTATGACTTTTTGATGATGATTTTGACGACATACTATACTATGACTTTTTTATGATATTTTTGACGACATACTATACTATGACTTTTTGATGATGTTTTTAACGACACACTATACTATGACTTTTTGATTATATTTTTAACGACATACTATACTATGACGTTTTGATGATGATTTTGACGACATACTATACTATGACTTTTTGATGACGATTTTGACGACATACTATACTATGACTTTTTGATGATATTTCTAACGACATACTATACTATGACTTTTTGATGATGATTTTGACGACATGCTATACTATGACGTCTTGATGATATTTTTGACAACATACTATACTATGACTTTTTGATGATGATTTTGACGACATACTATACTATGACTTTTTGATGACGATTTTGACGACATACTATACTATGACTTTTTGATGATATTTTTAACGACATACTATACTATGACGTTTTGATGATGATTTTGACGACATACTATACTATGACTTTTTGATGACGATTTTGACGACATACTATACTATGACTTTTTGATGATATTTTTAACGACATACTATACTATGACGTTTTGATGATGATTTTGACGACATACTATACTATGACTTTTTTATGATGTTTTTAACGACATACTATACTATGACTTTTTGATGATATTTTTGACGACATACTATACTATGACTTTTTGATGATGATTTTGACGACATACTATACTATGACTTTTTGATGACGATTTTGACGACATACTATACTATGACTTTTTGATGATATTTCTAACGACATACTATACTATGACTTTTTGATGATGATTTTGACGACATGCTATACTATGACTTTTTGATGATGATTTTGACAACATACTATACTATGACTTTTTGATGATGATTTTGACGACATACTATACTATGACTTTTTGATGATATTTTTAACGACATACTATACTATGACTTTTTGATGATATTTTTAACGACATACTATACTATGACGTTTTGATGATGATTTTGACGACATACTATACTATGACTTTTTGATGACGATTTTGACGACATACTATACTATGACTTTTTGATGATATTTTTAACGACATACTATACTATGACGTTTTGATGATGATTTTGACGACATACTATACTATGACTTTTTTATGATGTTTTTAACGACATACTATACTATGACTTTTTGATGATATTTTTGACGACATACTATACTATGACTTTTTGATGATGATTTTGACGACATACTATACTATGACTTTTTGATGATATTTTTAACGACATACTATACTATGACTTTTTGATGATATTTTTGACGATATGCTATACTATGACTTTTTGATGATATTTTTGACGACATACTATACCATGACTTCTTGATGATGTTTTTGACGACATACTATACTATGATTTTTGATGATATTTCTAACGACATACTATACCATGACGTTTTGATGATGATTTTGACGACATGCTATACTATGACTTTTTTACGATGTTTTTGACGACATGCTATACTATGACTTTTTGATGATATTTTTAACGACATACTATACTATGACTTTTTGATGATGATGTTGACGACATACTATACTATGACTTTTTGATGATAGTTTTGACGACATAATATACTATGACTTTTTGATGATATTTTTAACGACATACTATACTATGACTTTTTGATGATATTTTTAACGACATACTATACTATGACGTTTTGATGACGATTTTGACGACATACTATACTATGACTTTTTAATGATATTTTTAACGACATACTATACTATGACTTTTTGATGATAGTTTTAACGACAGACTATACTATGACTTTTTGATGATATTTTTAACGACATACTATACTATGACGTTTTGATGACGATTTTGACGACATACTATACTATGACTTTTTAATGATATTTTTAACGACATACTATACTATGACTTTTTGATGATATTTCTAAGGACATACTATACTATGACATTTTGATGATGATTTTGACGACATACTATACTATGACTTTCTGATGATATTTTTGACGACATACTATACTATGACTTTTTGATGATGATTTTGACGACATACTATACTATGACTTTTTGATGATATTTTTAACGACATACTATACTATGACTTTTTGATGATAGTTTTGACGACATACTATACTATGACTTTTTGATGATGATTTTGACGACATGCTATACTATGACTTTTTGATATTTTTGATGATATACTATACTATGACTTTTTGATGATATTTTTAACGACATACTATACTATGACTTTTTGATGATATTTCTAACGACATACTATACTATGACGTTTTGATGATGATTTTGACGACATACTATACTATGACTTTTTTATGATAATTTTAACGACATACTATACTATGACTTTTTGATGATATTTTTGACGACATACTATACTATGACTTTTTGATGATGATTTTGACGACATACTATACTATGACGTTTTGATGATATTTTTAACGACATACTATACTATGACTTTTTGATGATAGTTTTGACGACATACTATACTATGACTTTTGGATGATATTTTTAAACGAAATACTATACTATGACTTTTTGATGATAGTTTTGACGACATATTATACTATGACTTTTTGATGATATTTTTGACGACATACTATACTATGACTTTTTGATGATAGTTTTGACGACATACTATACTATGACTTTTTGATGATATTTCTAACGACATACTATACTATGACTTTTTGATGATGATTTTGACGACATGCTATACTATGACGTCTTGATGATATTTTTGACGACATACTATACTATGACTTTTTGATGATGATTTTGACGACATGCTATACTATGACGTCTTGATGATATTTTTGACGACATACTATACTATGACTTTTGGATGATAGTTTTGACGACATGCTATACTATGACTTTTTGATGATGATTTTGACGACATACTATACTATGACTTTTTGATGATGTTTTTAACGACATACTATACTATGACTTTTTGATGATATTTTTGACGACATACTATACTATGACTTTTTGATGATGTTTTTAACGACATACTATACTATGACTTTTTGATGATATTTTTAACGACATACTATACTATGACGTTTTGATGATGATTTTGACGACATACTATACTATGACTTTTTGATGACGATTTTGACGACATACTATACTATGACTTTTTAATGATATTTTTAACGACATACTATACTATGACTTTTTGATGATATTTCTAAGGACATACTATACTATGACATTTTGATGATGATTTTGACGACATACTATACTATGACTTTCTGATGATATTTTTGACGACATACTATACTATGACTTTTTGATGATGATTTTGACGACATACTATACTATGACTTTTTGATGATATTTTTAACGACATACTATACTATGACTTTTTGATGATAGTTTTGACGACATACTATACTATGACTTTTTGATGATATTTTTAACGACATACTATACTATGACTTTTTGATGATATTTCTAAGGACATACTATACTATGACATTTTGATGATGATTTTGACGACATACTATACTATGACTTTCTGATGATATTTTTGACGACATACTATACTATGACTTTTTGATGATGATTTTGACGACATACTATACTATGACTTTTTGATGATATTTTTAACGACATACTATACTATGACTTTTTGATGATAGTTTTGACGACATACTATACTATGACTTTTTGATGATGATTTTGACGACATGCTATACTATGACTTTTTGATATTTTTGATGATATACTATACTATGACTTTTTGATGATATTTTTAACGACATACTATACTATGACTTTTTGATGATATTTCTAACGACATACTATACTATGACGTTTTGATGATGATTTTGACGACATACTATACTATGACTTTTTTATGATAATTTTAACGACATACTATACTATGACTTTTTGATGATATTTTTGACGACATACTATACTATGACTTTTTGATGATGATTTTGACGACATACTATACTATGACGTTTTGATGATATTTTTAACGACATACTATACTATGACTTTTTGATGATAGTTTTGACGACATACTATACTATGACTTTTGGATGATATTTTTAAACGAAATACTATACTATGACTTTTTGATGATAGTTTTGACGACATACTATACTATGACTTTTTGATGATATTTTTGACGACATACTATACTATGACTTTTTGATGATAGTTTTGACGACATACTATACTATGACTTTTTGATGATATTTCTAACGACATACTATACTATGACTTTTTGATGATGATTTTGACGACATGCTATACTATGACGTCTTGATGATATTTTTGACGACATACTATACTATGACTTTTTGATGATGATTTTGACGACATGCTATACTATGACGTCTTGATGATATTTTTGACGACATACTATACTATGACTTTTGGATGATAGTTTTGACGACATGCTATACTATGACTTTTTGATGATGATTTTGACGACATACTATACTATGACTTTTTGATGATATTTTTGACGACATACTATACTATGACTTTTTGATGATGTTTTTAACGACATACTATACTATGACTTTTTGATGATATTTTTAACGACATACTATACTATGACGTTTTGATGATGATTTTGACGACATACTATACTATGACTTTTTGATGACGATTTTGACGACATACTATACTATGACTTTTTAATGATATTTTTAACGACATACTATACTATGACTTTTTGATGATATTTCTAAGGACATACTATACTATGACATTTTGATGATGATTTTGACGACATACTATACTATGACTTTCTGATGATATTTTTGACGACATACTATACTATGACTTTTTGATGATGATTTTGACGACATACTATACTATGACTTTTTGATGATATTTTTAACGACATACTATACTATGACTTTTTGATGATAGTTTTGACGACATACTATACTATGACTTTTTGATGATTTTGACGACATGCTATACTATGACGTCTTGATGATATTTTTGACGACATACTATACTATGACTTTTTGATGATGATTTTGACGACATGCTATACTATGACTTTTTGATATTTTTGATGATATACTATACTATGACTTTTTCATGATATTTTTAACGACATACTATACTATGACTTTTTGATGATATTTCTAACGACATACTATACTATGACGTTTTGATGATGATTTTGACGACATACTATACTATGACTTTTTTATGATAATTTTAACGACATACTATACTATGACTTTTTGATGATATTTCTAACGACATACTATACTATGACTTTTTGATGATGATTTTGACGACATGCTATACTATGACGTCTTGATGATATTTTTGACGACATACTATACTATGACTTTTTGATGATGATTTTGACGACATGCTATACTATGACGTCTTGATGATATTTTTGACGACATACTATACTATGACTTTTTGATGATATTTTTGACGACATACTATACTATGACTTTTTGATGATGATTTTGACGACATGCTATACTATGACGTCTTGATGATAGTTTTGACGACATACTATACTATGACGTTTTGATGATATTTTTAACGACATACTATACTATGACTTTTTGATGATAGTTTTGACGACATACTATACTATGACTTTTTGATGATATTTCTAACGACATACTATACTATGACTTTTTGATGATGATTTTGACGACATGCTATACTATGACGTCTTGATGATATTTTTGACGACATACTATACTATGACTTTTTGATGATGATTTTGACGACATGCTATACTATGACGTCTTGATGATATTTTTGACGACATACTATACTATGACTTTTGGATGATAGTTTTGACGACATGCTATACTATGACTTTTTGATGATGATTTTGACGACATACTATACTATGACTTTTTGATGATATTTCTAAGGACATACTATACTATGACATTTTGATGATGATTTTGACGACATACTATACTATGACTTTTTGATGACGATTTTGACGACATACTATACTATGACTTTTTGATGACGATTTTGACGACATACTATACTATGACTTTTTGATGATAATTTTAACGACATACTATACTATGACTTTTTGATGATATTTTTGACGACATACTATACTATGACTTTTTGATGATGATTTTGACGACATACTATACTATGACGTTTTGATGATATTTTTAACGACATACTATACTATGACTTTTTGATGATAGTTTTGACGACATACTATACTATGACTTTTTGATGATAGTTTTGACGACATACTATACTATGACTTTTGGATGATATTTTTAAACGAAATACTATACTATGACTTTTTGATGATAGTTTTGACGACATACTATACTATGACTTTTTGATGATATTTTTGACGACATACTATACAATGACTTTTTGATGATGATTTTGACAACATACTATACTATGACTTGTTGATGATATTTTTAACGACATACTATACTATGACTTTTTGATGATGATTTTGACGACATACTATACTATGACTTTTTGATGATATTTTTAATAACATACTATACTATGACTTTTGGATGATGATTTTGACGACATGCTATACTATGACGTCTTGATGATATTTTTGACGACATACTATACTATGACTTTTTGATGATGATTTTGACGACATGCTATACTATGACGTCTTGATGATATTTTTGACGACATACTATACTATGACTTTTTGATGATATTTTTAACGACATACTATACTATGACTTTTTGATGATATTTCTAACGACATACTATACTATGACGTTTTGATGATGATTTTGACGACATACTATACTATGACTTTTTTATGATGTTTTTAACGACATACTATACTATGACTTTTTGATGATATTTTTGACGACATACTATACTATGACTTTTTGATGATGATTTTGACGACATACTATACTATGACTTTTTGATGATATTTTTAACGACATACTATACTATGACTTTTTGATGATATTTTTGACGATATGCTATACTATGACTTTTTGATGATATTTTTGACGACATACTATACCATGACTTCTTGATGATGTTTTTGACGACATACTATACTATGACTTTTTGATGATATTTCTAACGACATACTATACCATGACGTTTTGATGATGATTTTGACGACATGCTATACTATGACTTTTTTACGATGTTTTTGACGACATGCTATACTATGACTTTTTGACGATATTTTTGACGACATGCTATACTATGACTTTTTGATGATATTTTTGACGACATACTATACTATGACTTTTTGATGATAGTTTTGACGACATACTATACTATGACTTTTTGATGATGATGTTGACGACATACTATACTATGACTTTTTGATGATAGTTTTGACGACATACTATACTATGACTTTTTGATGATATTTGTAACGACATACTATACTATGACTTTTTGATGATATTTTTAACGAGATACTATACTATGACGTTTTGATGATGATTATGACGACATACTATACTATGACTTTTTGATGATGATTTTGACAACACACTATACAATGAATTTTTGATGATATTTTTAACGACATACTGTACTATGACTTTTTGATGATATTTTTAACGACATAGTATACTATGACTTTTTGATGATATTTCTAACGACATACTATACTATGACGTTTTGATGATGATTTTGACGACATACTATACTATGACTTTTTTATGATGTTTTTAACAACATACTATACTATGACTTTTTGATGATATTTTTGACGACATACTATACTATGACTTTTTGATGATGATGTTGACGACATACTATACTATGACTTTTTGATGATATTTTTAACGACATACTATACTATGACCTTTGGATGATATTTTTAACGACATACTATACTATGACTTTTTGATGATAGTTTTGACGACATAATATACTATGACTTTTTGATGATATTTTTAACGACATACTATACTATGACTTTTTGATGATATTTTTAACGACATACTATACTATGACTTTTTGATGATGATGTTGACGACATACTATACTATGACTTTTTGATGATAGTTTTGACGACATACTATACTATGACTTTTTGATGATATTTTTGACGACATACTATACTATGACTTTTTGATGACATTTTTGACAACATACTATACCATGATTTCTTCATGATATTTTTGACGACATACTATACAATGACTTTTTGATGATGATTTGGACGACATACTACAGTATGACTTTTTGAGGATGATTTTGAAGACATACTATACTATGACTTTTTGATGATAGTTTTGACAACATACTATACTATGACTTTTTGATGATGATTTTGACAACATACTATACTATGACTTTTTGATGATGATTTTGATGACATACTATACTATGACTTTTTGATGATATTTTTGACAACATACTATACTATGACTTTTTGATGATAGTTTTGACGACATACTATACCATGAGTTTTTGATGATAATGTTGACAACATACTATACTATGACTTTTTGATGATGATTTTGACGACATGCTATACTATGACGTCTTGATGATATTTTTGACGACATACTATACTATGACTTTTTGATGACGATTTTGACGACATGCTATACTATGACGTCTTGATGATATTTTTGACGACATACTATACTATGACTTTTTGATGATATTTTTAACGACATACTATACTATGACCTTTGGATGATATTTTTGACGACATACTATACTATGACTTTTTGATGATGATGTTGACGACATACTATACTATGACTTTTTGATGATAGTTTTGACGACATAATATACTATGACTTTTTGATGATATTTTTAACGACATACTACACTATGACTTTTTGATGATGATTTTGACGACATGCTATACTATGACGTCTTGATGATATTTTTGACGACATACTATACTATGACTTTTTGATGACGATTTTGACGACATGCTATACTATGACGTCTTGATGATATTTTTGACGACATACTATACTATGACTTTTTGATGATATTTTTAACGACATACTATACTATGACGTTTTGATGATGATTTTGACGACATACTATACTATGACTTTTTGATGATATTTTTGACGACATACTATACTATGACTTTTTGATGATATTTTTAACGACATACTATACTATGACTTTTTGATGATATTTTTAACGACATACTATACTATGACTTTTTGATGACGATTTTGACGACATACTATACTATGACTTTTTGATGATATTTTTGACGACATACTATACTATGACTTTTTGATGATATTTTTAACGACATACTATACTATGACGTTTTGATGATGATTTTGACGACATACTATACTATGACTTTTTGATGACGATTTTGACGACATACTATACTATGACTTTTTGATGATATTTTTAACGACATACTATACTATGACTTTTTGATGATATTTCTAACGACATACTATACTATGACGTTTTGATGATGATTTTGACGACATACTATACTATGACTTTTTGATGATATTTTTAACGACATACTATACTATGACTTTTTGATGATAGTTTTGACGACATACTATACTATGACTTTTTGATGATATTTTTGACGACATACTATACTATGACTTTTTGATGATATTTCTAACGACATACTATACTATGACTTTTTGATGATGATTTTGACGACATGCTATACTATGACGTCTTGATGATATTTTTGACGACATACTATACTATGACTTTTTGATGATGATTTTGACGACATGCTATACTATGACGTCTTGATGATATTTTTGACGACATACTATACTATGACTTTTGGATGATAGTTTTGACGACATGCTATACTATGACTTTTTGATGATGATTTTGACGACATACTATACTATGACTTTTTTATGATATTTTTGACGACATACTATACTATGACTTTTTGATGATGTTTTTAACGACATACTATACTATGACTTTTTGATGATATTTTTAACGACATACTATACAATGACGTTTTGATGATGATTTTGACGACATACTATACTATGACTTTTTGATGACGATTTTGACGACATACTATACTATGACTTTTTGATGATATTTTTAACGACATACTATACTATGACGTTTTGATGATGATTTTGACGACATACTATACTATGACTTTTTGATGACGATTTTGACGACATACTATACTATGACTTTTTGATGATATTTTTAACGACATACTATACTATGACTTTTTGATGATATTTCTAACGACATACTATACTATGACGTTTTGATGATGATTTTGACGACATACTATACTATGACTTTTTTATGATGTTTTTAACGACATACTATACTATGACTTTTTGATGATATTTTTGACGACATACTATACTATGACTTTTTGATGATGATTTTGACGACATACTATACTATGACTTTTTGATGATATTTTTAACGACATACTATACTATGACTTTTTGATGATATTTTTGACGATATGCTATACTATGACTTTTTGATGATATTTTTGACGACATACTATACCATGACTTCTTGATGATGTTTTTGACGACATACTATACTATGACTTTTTGATGATATTTCTAACGACATACTATACCATGACGTTTTGATGATGATTTTGACGACATGCTATACTATGACTTTTTTACGATGTTTTTGACGACATGCTATACTATGACTTTTTGACGATATTTTTGACGACATGCTATACTATGACTTTTTGATGATATTTTTGACGACATACTATACTATGACTTTTTGATGATAGTTTTGACGACATACTATACTATGACTTTTTGATGATGATGTTGACGACATACTATACTATGACTTTTTGATGATAGTTTTGACGACATACTATACTATGACTTTTTGATGATATTTGTAACGACATACTATACTATGACTTTTTGATGATATTTTTAACGAGATACTATACTATGACGTTTTGATGATGATTATGACGACATACTATACTATGACTTTTTGATGATGATTTTGACAACACACTATACAATGAATTTTTGATGATATTTTTAACGACATACTGTACTATGACTTTTTGATGATATTTTTAACGACATAGTATACTATGACTTTTTGATGATATTTCTAACGACATACTATACTATGACGTTTTGATGATGATTTTGACGACATACTATACTATGACTTTTTTATGATGTTTTTAACAACATACTATACTATGACTTTTTGATGATATTTTTGACGACATACTATACTATGACTTTTTGATGATGATGTTGACGACATACTATACTATGACTTTTTGATGATATTTTTAACGACATACTATACTATGACCTTTGGATGATATTTTTAACGACATACTATACTATGACTTTTTGATGATAGTTTTGACGACATAATATACTATGACTTTTTGATGATATTTTTAACGACATACTATACTATGACTTTTTGATGATATTTTTAACGACATACTATACTATGACTTTTTGATGATGATGTTGACGACATACTATACTATGACTTTTTGATGATAGTTTTGACGACATACTATACTATGACTTTTTGATGATATTTTTGACGACATACTATACTATGACTTTTTGATGACATTTTTGACAACATACTATACCATGATTTCTTCATGATATTTTTGACGACATACTATACAATGACTTTTTGATGATGATTTGGACGACATACTACAGTATGACTTTTTGAGGATGATTTTGAAGACATACTATACTATGACTTTTTGATGATAGTTTTGACAACATACTATACTATGACTTTTTGATGATGATTTTGACAACATACTATACTATGACTTTTTGATGATGATTTTGATGACATACTATACTATGACTTTTTGATGATATTTTTGACAACATACTATACTATGACTTTTTGATGATAGTTTTGACGACATACTATACCATGAGTTTTTGATGATAATGTTGACAACATACTATACTATGACTTTTTGATGATAATTTTGATGACATACTATACTATGACTTTTTGATGATGATTTTGATGACATACTATACTATGACTTTTTGATGATAGTTTTGACGACATACTATACTATGACTTTTTGATGATAATTTTGATGACATACTACACTATGACTTTTTGATGATGATTTTGATGACATACTATACTATGACTTTTTGAAGATATTTTTGACGGCATACTATACGGCGAATTTTCGATCAGATTTTTAATGACATTCTATACCATGACTTTTTGATGATATTTTTGACGACAAACTACACGGCGACTTTTCGATGATATTTTTGACGACATACTATACTATGACTTTTTGATGATATTTGTGATGACATACTATACGGCGACTTTTCGATGATGATTTTGAAGACATACTATACTATGACTTTTTGATGATATTTTTCATGACATACTATACTATGACTTTTCAATGACATTTTTGACGACATACTATACTATGAGTTTTCGATGATATTTTTCACGACATACTTTGCTATGACTTTTGTCGATATTTTTGATGACATACTATAGTATGACTTTCTGATGATGATTTTGACGACATACTATATTATGAGTCTTTGATATTTTTGACAAAATACTATACTATGACTTTTCTATGACATTTTTAATGACATACTATACTGTAACTTTTTGATTATATCTTTGATGACAGACTATACCATGACTTTTCTATGATATTTTTTATGATAACACCAAAGAGATGATGAGAGATGATGATGAAATGAGGCCACAAAAAAAGACATTTTCTTGTTTGAATCTCTGACCTCCATGGAAGCCCGCTCTGCTCATCAGCTCCTCCCAGTCTGATCCCGCCCCCAGCAGGGCATCCAGTGCTATCATGGGAGCGTCATGGCCGCTGCGACCTGCCCAGCCTGACAGGCTGAAGCTCTTGTAGACTTCATCTCTCTCAGCTGGGCCGTATGAGGAGGGCCAAATCACAGGCCCCACCCCATTAGAGATTCCCCTCAAATCCAGGTACCTGTTAACAAAGGCGAAAGATTTTCAATACACACACACTACACACAACCTTTAGAGTAGAAAAGTTTGTAATGTATTCCTGTCGTATTTTGTGATAAAAGCACGGCAGCCTAACAAAGGCTCATTCCAGCAACTCATACCACTGCCACTTGTCACAGAAGTAGTTCCAGTCTCTCTCCGTCTCCTCCACGGCGAAGCCACGACTCTGAACGAAGTTCTTTGCTATTGGACAGGCTTCATTAATCAGGCCTAGACCCCAAGTCGTGATTGGCCTGCGCTGGACGGCATACGCAGTAAAAAGGGCTGATGCGACAGCTCCCAGAAAGCCGGTGGGGTGAGGATGGGTCATTCTGCCTGTCTCCACGGCAACCGCCACCAATGACAACAGCTGGTCAGGCTTTGGATACCTGGCGGGGACAAAGTATTAAACTCCTTATCAGCATTTATTATGCAGGAGATGTACCTAATGAGGTCCATTAAACAGCTGAGAAGTATGTTTCCTGCATTATATTATGTTTGGGTACAAGCTCTGTTTATAGTAATTACTTCTTTTCATGCTTTAATTGACTCCACATCATGTTTTTCTCTGATTTGAGCTAATGTTTTAACCCTGGACTCTTATTTGTTATTTTCTGCCCAGTGATCAGAGTGTAAACATATTTCACCACTACATTTATTAAACATTACTTAGGATAAGAGCAGCAACGTCGTGCCTCAACTGTAAATTTAAATGTGAAATGTTCAATGTCACATTTTCTTCCTGTCCTTAGATAAAGCTGCACAGTGCACTTCTCTAATATTTCACCCTCATTGTTTCACTTTATTGTGCCTGACTATCCAAAGTGAAGATGAAGAGAACCTGCCAAAACATTTGTCTTCCTTTTCACTTGAAAAACGGATTATTCCCATCCAATCAAGTCCTGATGAATCCCTTTCTACAACCATGTGTGATAAGTTTAGAGCTGAAACAACTGGTGGATTTACTGGTTGGTTAACAGGCTTTGTTTTTCTCTTGTGTCACATCAATTTTCCGCAGGCTAAAAAGCAGTGCACAAAACGAACAGTGTCCCGTTGTCTTGTTGGGGACAATAGAAAATGGGTCTGGAATGAACAGAGATCTTCCCTGGAAAGCTTTAAGGACAAAAGGACGCAACTCACTATCGTTTAAGAGGCTATGTTGAAATCAGCAGGAGGAGCGCTAGTTAACATTAGCTGTTAGCAGCAGGTGGCCACAACGAACAGCTCATGGAGGGTGCGTTATGATGCTTAAAAGGTAAATGTGTCAGTGACGGTAAAGTGTAATGTTGTCATGATGTGACAGATAAGATTAAGATACTTTTTGCAGGTCCCCTGTGACCTGTGTTAATTTTTATAGTTATAATTTTCTAATGCATAACTTCACGGTATGAACAGTGGTTACATGAGCCTCAAAACCAGCCACAACTCAGCCCTGAGCAGAGTGACAGTCCTCTATTGACCAATCAACAGACTGCAGTGTTCACAGCTCCACCTTGTAGTACCAGATCTGTGTGTTAGGTACCCAAACAGAGGGGGGACCAAAAATGGGGATGGTACAGAACGGTTCCATTGGTACCATCCACAAGAAAAAAATGTGCACCAAACTGAAACGTACCGTACTGCTCGATGGAAACGGAGCTTCTGAAGTTCAGTGAGTGAGTCAAGAAGTTATTTCAGACTCTGACCTTACCTACAAAGGTCATGTCCGTAACATAAGAAGGTCAACTCATTCTCACTTTTAAAACATATT
The DNA here is from genome assembly GCA_019142605.1 of Cephalopholis sonnerati. Lineage (NCBI taxonomy): Eukaryota > Metazoa > Chordata > Actinopteri > Perciformes > Serranidae > Cephalopholis > Cephalopholis sonnerati. Next base: position 18,681,943 of record JAGQAX010000020.1, on the reverse strand, counting down.
AAGAGGAGGTAAGAATTTATATAACAAGCTGATTTTGATGACTTCAGATCTGCCACAATTGTGTCCACACTCAACAGCAAACTGACAACTGTAGCTACTGTATGCATGTGTCTAAATGTCTGTGTCCGAGGGGTGATTCTTGGTCCCTTACTGTCTTTGGGTGGATGGGTGTCTAACACGAGCATTTTAAAGCAAAGCACATTGAACTACATGAACAATAATATCATAGCAGATTACTGCAAACACGGGGTATGTCACCAACAAAGACCTACAGATTTCAGGAAACAAATGAGAGTAAGTTCTAGCACAACAGGGACGTGATTTGCTGGAACATCTGCCTTTTAGAGATATGAATTGATAACACAGTGCCACTCGACTCGAAATCAATTTGTAACATATTTCCTTTTCTCTGCTTTCCCCTCAGTTGGTCATTATGTTGCCCTGTACCTCCTCAGGAAAGCAATACTGCTGGGTAATTGACAATTAAAAATTAATAACCAAATCCACAGATGGCTCAGGCTGGAATGCAAAAGGATCAGACTGAGTTATTATGTTTTTATTTTCAGGACAAACATCTTACTTGAGGCCAATGCACATGGACCTCATGGCCGCTCCACAGCCCGTCCCCTCTGGATTATAGGGTACTCTGAAGCCCCCTTCCTCCCCAGGCCTTAGCTGGGAGACTCCTGAAAGAACAAATGAGAGTATTGCCCATGAGCTTGTGGTTCCAACATAGGAAGTCATGTGTCTTGGTGTTCAAGTGGTTAACCACTTATCCTCTTGAGGGTTGCGGGGGGGCTGGAGCCTATCCCAGCTTTGGACTGTGGGAGGAAGCTGGAGTACCCAGAGAAAACCCACGCTGACACGAGGAGAACATGCAAACTCCACACAGAAAGGCTCACACACCCGGGATCAAACCTGTGAGGCGAGAGTGCCGCCCTCCACTGAATTCGTAGAACTAAAATATTTTATCTTAAAAACCATGTATCTGAATTTATTTGTACTGAATTCACCTCTTTGAATGTCTTAATTTGCTATTTTAAAAGCTGACTCTGTATATATTTTTGTCAATGTTCACAAATTCACATCCAAAAATTTAAGTTTCAGAATGTTTGAAGAAAATAGATTCAGGTTGCTTAAATGTGATCAATCAAATTCAGATCCAAAAATTCTAGAAAAATAGATTTTTTTTTTTTCAAATTTTAAAACTCAAATATATTCAAATTCTACTTTTGAGATTGCAAATCAAGAGGTTTCACATTTTGAATTTTCAAAAGGTGAATTCACAACAAATAAATTCCGACATGCAGACCTCATTCACATGTTTTGGTCATGTCCAAAACTGGCAGACTTTTGGTCTAAAATATTTGACAGTCTTCACACAGCTTACCATTATGTAGCAGATCCACATCCTATGTCTGCCCTTTTTGGTATACCACAGGGCAACACTCTGACAACTGAAGCACAACACTCTATGGCCTTCTGCACCTTGCTTGCCAGGCGCTTGATCTTGCTTAAATGGAAGAAGGCCCTGCCTCCGTCCTATGACAGATGGATTAAGGAAGTTCTATATAATCTAAAATTTGAGAGGCTAAGATCTTCCCTCAGAGGCTCCTTGAGGAAATTTGATAAAACTTGGAACCCCTTGCTCTCCATCATAGACTCCCTAGACATTATGCCTGTTGAGTGAGATATTTGAGTCCTTTGGATTCACAGTGTAACTAACCACCAATTCAGTTTTTTTATTTTTCTATTTATTTATGTGCTCTTCTGTTTGGTCTTGTTTTGTTTTTTTTTTTCCCTTTTGTATTGTGTCTGTCACCTAGGATCAGGTGGCATCAGGGTGTGGGATTTTAGGCAGGGGATAGAGATGGTATATTGGGGGGGGGAACGAATATGAAAATGTGAGCACTGTTTCATGTTTTTCATGCGTCCTCACTTTGTGAACACTTTGTATTGTTGGTGCTCAATAAAACATATTTGAAAAAAAAAAAAAAATTCCGACAGAGTTTTCTAAGTAAAATATTTCAATGCTATCAATTCAGTGGTGTTTCAATTTCAATATCAATATTATTAATATTATTATTGGTAAATGGACCAAGGCTCATATATCACCTTTTTACTCTTCTGACTACACAAAGCACTTTTTTACAATGACTCAGATTCACCCACTGATGGCATAGCCATTGGGAGCGTTTTGGGGTTCAGTATCTTGCCCAAGGATGCTTGGTCAAGAGGAGCTGCTGATTGAACCACTGATCTTCCAATTAGTGGACGGCCTGCTCTACCTCCTGAGCCACAGCTGTCCCAACATTATTATTCATTTATTCATTCATTTTCCATAACCACTTATCCTGTTAGGGGTTGCAGGGGGGCTGGAGCCTATCCCAGCTGACACTGAACGAGAGGCAGGGTACACCCTGGACAGGTCGCCAGACTATCACAGGGCTGACACATAGAGACAGACAACCATTCACACTCACATTCACACCTATGGGAAATTTAAATTCACAGTTCCTACATGAAACTGCTCACAACAAGGTCTGTGGATTATCTTGAGTAAGCGGATCATGATTTCTGCAAAGAGACATTGCTTTTGAGTTTTTCGGTTTTATTTTTTTCTTTGGGCTTTAAGCATCACAAGATCAGCACCATCTGGTTCCATTATATCTGAGAGAGAGATGAATCTCTACGGCCGATGAAAGCCATTGTTATAAATAAATGTCATGTAGTTTCAAAGACTTTATCTCACCCAGAATACTTGAAGGCCCTGGTTTCCTCCCGTCCATGTCTTTCATCCCCTCCACATATCGAGCGGCAACCTCATGCAGGAGCTCCTCCCCCATCTTCCCTATGAGGGAAAGCGCAGAGTTAACTTGTTCAAACTGCAGACGCTGTCCTTATTAACTTTTTTAAGATGTAAGGGACCTGTTAACATGGCTGCTTGTTTGCCTTATCACTGTAAAGGTCAAGTTGAATTTCTACCATTTCCCTTCCACTTCTGCCGAGCCGTAATAGAGCAGCAAATCAAGGCAAGGCTGGAAAATTAGATTTAACCTTTAGCTATGAGGAGGAGGGTGTGGTGTGTGCCCTGATGAGGCCTCATCAGAACAACGCCGACAATCAGATCAATCCAATAAACTCCTTGTTTGAAACAAATTGAGCAAAGGAGGGGCAGAAGAGAGAGCAGATGGCTTCAGCTGCATTTTGACCTCACCAGTCGCCAGTCCTTCAGCCGTTGCCAGATGCAGAACTGTGTCATCGCTCACCGGCCAGTCAGGGAGCTCGGCCTTGATGTTCTTCAGACCACCGAGCTCCTTCAGCTCCTGTAAGGACAGGAAAGGCAAGGGTAGACATTTTAGGCTAAAAACACCTTTATCAGTTTAACTTTGTCACAAACTCCGCCCCTCTTGTCATGTTGACCTGATGGATGGCTGGTCCTGATTCATTGTACTCCCACAGCTGGTTCCTGTATCCCAGAGCGTCACCGACTCCACTCAGCAACATGGCTGCCTTATAGTGCTCCACTGTAGCAGATCTGCTGGGACAAAAGAGGCCATTAGCACTCTGTTAAACTCCCATTTATATAAAGACAGACTATACAGGACTTTCTTAAAAACCAAGGTATGGACTTGTACGGAAATAAGTCCTCTTAAACATCACTTATGACCCACTAGAAGTATGTGGCGGTGTATTTTTACATCATGATGTCACAGTGAAGTTGACCTTTGACCATTTGGATATAAAATGTCATCACTTAATCATTTTATTCTATCAGACGTTTGTGTTCAATTTTGTCATAATTAGCTAATTCTTGAGTTGTGGCCAAAAACAATGACCATAACCTTTAACCATCAAAGTCTACTCAGTTCATTATTTTGTCTAAGTGGATGTTTGTGCCAAATTTGGGAAAACTGCATCAAGGTGTTCTTGAAATATCACTTTCACAAGGATGAGATGGATGCAAAGTCACAGTGACTTTGATCTTTGACCACCAAAGTCTAATCAGTTCATTCTTGAGTCCAAGCAGATGTTTGTGCCAAATTTGAAAAAAAAAAATTGCATCGAGGTATTCTTGATATATTGCATTCACAAAAATGAGACAGATGAAGTCACAGTGACTTTGACCTTTGACTACCAAGATCTTATTGGTCTATTAAGTCCAAGGGGACGTTTGTGCCAAATTAGGAAAAAAAAAAATCCCTCAGGGTGTTTTTGAGACATTACATTCACAAAAATGAGACAGGCGAGGTCACAGTGACATTGACCTTTGACAACCAAGATCTAATTAGTCTATTGTTGAGTCCAAATGGACGTTTGTGCCAAATTTGAAAAAAAAATTCCCTCAGGGTGTTTTTGAGACATTACATTCACAAAAATGAGACAGACAAGGTCACAGTGACATTGACCTTTGACAACCAAGATCTAATCAGTCTATTGTTAAGTTCAAGTAGACATACGTGCCAAATTTGAAAAAAAAAAAAAAAAATTCCCTCAAGGTGTTTCTGAGACATTACATTCACAAAAATCAGACAGACAAGGTCACAGTGACTTTGACCTTTCACCAATGACCACCAAGATCTAATCAGACTATTGTTGAGTCCAAGTGGACATTTGTGCCAAATTTGAAAAAGTTTTGCATTCACAAGAGTGGGGCAGACGTACAGAAGGACAAACAACCCGAAAACATAAAGCCTCTGGCCTTTGTTATCACCAGTGTGGAGGCATAAAAAGCAGACGAGCAAAGTATTACATGTAAAAAATAAACACACTTACATATACATTAATAATATTGTTGATATGAGAACAACGTTTTAAAAAATAGACATCATACAGTATAAACTTAATAGAATCGGGGTATCCTACTTGTCAGTGAGGTACAAACAGTCAGTAATTTGGGTTTCCAGCTGATAAAATCTGGTGTTTTTAGCCTGGACTTGAATCAACAGTGCTGCCTCCCAAATGTGCACTGAGGGATTATTACAGAGAATCTGAGCTTGCTGGGCAAAGGCTCGACAACCTGAAGAGTTCTGATTAAACCGAGGAATGGTTAGGTAACCGGCATCAAGGGAACATGAAGGGTATGATGGAGTATGTAGGGAAATAAGGCTGGAGATATATGAGGGAGCCTAACTAATGCACGCCACTTTTAAGTGTCTGCCTACGCCATAAGACGACTAAGCAACTCACGGGGGAACTCTAAAACCACAAGATTACAAATGCACATGCTCCTTCTAACAGTCCTATTTTTACCACCCATAAAAAGGAAATCACACTGAGGAGGAGCTGTTTCATGAGATCGTTTACCTTCTGTCTCACAGTCATTTCAACTCAAGCTGTTTCTCACTTTAAAACATTTTATCTTTTACCCGATTTAATTAAAAAACACCAGTAACACTTGTATTAGATTTCAATAATGCTCATAATCAAATTAAAGAACACTGCGTGTTGGTGGGGTTTTAAGCTGCCATTGTGATGTAAAGAAAAGTATTTTTGGAAATGTCTCAAAGTGGAAAAAGATCCATATGCAACACTTAAAATAAAACCTTTTGCTTTTCAGCAGTGGTGGAATATAACTAAGTACTTTGTTTACTCAAGTACTGTGCTGAGGTACAAATTTAATGTGTTTTTACTTTACAGGAATATTTTATTTTCATAACACTTTCTAAATTTATTGTGTGGTACTTTATACTCCACTACGTTTATTTGAAAGCTGCAGTTACTAGTTACTTTACAAATTAAGATTTTTGCCCAGAAACTATATGAAAATACAGCTGAAATTATTAGTCAGTTGACAAGAAAATTTACGGGCAAGTGTTTTGATAACTGTCATTTTTCATGCAAAAACATTTCATGGTTGCAGCTTCTCAAATATGAGACTTACTGCTTTTCTTTTTCATTATTTTAATCAGCCTAAATAAATCTATTAAACTCTTTTAAAATTCTCTGCATTCAGTAATTTTACTTTTAATCCTTAAATAAATTTTCCTGATGTACTTACAGACTTTTATGCAAGTAAAATTTTCAATGCTGGACTCTTACTCGTAACAGTATTTTTACAGTGTGGTACTAGTACATTTACTTACGTAAAGGATCTGAATACTTCCTCCAACAGCGGTGTGACGTAGTTACGACGGGCCAGACATCATACAGTATAACCTTAACAGAATCGGGGTATCCTACTTGTCAATGAGGTACAAACAGTCAGTGATTTGGGTTTCCAGCTGTGCCATATCGTTATTATCGTTTACGATAATACCAGTATAATTTTTAATATGTGAAAAATTCATATTATGATACTTGTGATTTTTCGACTTGATGACATATTGATGTCACACTGTTACCGACGGCAACAACGAAGAATGGCTGAAAGCAAATTTATTATTATTAATAAACTATTAATTCAATTACATTTCTTTTAAATTTCTTTAGATTTTTTTTATAATTACTGTAGAATAAATATATCATTTTTGTATAAACAGTTTGACAGTTAAAAAAAAAAATTTAAACCACGATGGAGATGGGTTTGCCTCTTTGAGAGCACATATATCAGATGGCATTATTTTTAATTTAATATGATTCTTTAAACACAGGTGTGTCCCCGAGGCAGCGAATCTGAATCATTGCAAGGGCCTGTTCTCTGCCCAACAAATTGTTGGAGGGTCCGCTCTCTACAGCCCCCTCCACCCCAACCCCACAGGCCCCAGGCCTGCACTGTCCATGTTTACGCCCCTGTCCTCCAAGTTCGCTACACAGTAACCAGACTTGTTGCTTCATAGTTGTGATGAATGAATGCTCAGGCTGTGGGCAACAGGGAGAGAACAGTAATAATGTGCCTATCTTTAGTTGATATTCCTAAAATGAATGCCATCTGAACATGTTCTGACCCGTCATGTTAAATGCCACCTTAAATTAAAACATCGACACATTAACAAGCCATCATTTTAAACATTAAGTTACTCTTCGTCTTGATTTTAGAGTCATTTTGTTAAATGTTGCACTCGCTGCATGAACTCCTCCCTCCATGCACTGGAAGTCTCACCGGTCCATTGCAGCGTGTCGTTCCCCGAAACCAAGCTTCACCAGGCGGTCACACGCAGAAGTTGACACCGGGGCTGTAAAGTGACGCGGTGCTCACTCTCCGCTGGTTTGTTTCCAGTCTCAGCTCAGACGGGCCTGCAGCAAACACCAGCGTTCATTCACTAAACTTTCTGCACGCTGCTTTCTAAACCCGAGCCGCTGAAAACGTGCAAGCTAAGAAAAGACGCAGCTGCAACGCAATTTTAGAAGGCTGCTTTCCAGCTGGCAAGATGGAGACACAACAAAACACATTGCAAATCGTCCCTGTAACACCAGGACAATCATTGACGGACCATTCACACAGCTGCGCCACAAAGAGAAACATTAAGCGTGTGCTTTTAACTGTGTGCTTTTAGGGCACAGTGCACGAAAAAAAAATCAGTTTAAGATATACCTAGTATTCACTCATACTCAATTCAAAAATATATTATTGATTCATTCATATTTATTGGACACAAGAGTTAAGTGCAGACTTAAAATAAGAGCCTGCAGCTGTGCTGACAGGTCTGCTGTGTTCATGCTCAGACACGCCAAACCTGTGTTAAAGGACAACTCTGTTATTCTTCAACCTGAACCCTGCTTTACTATGTTTTTGTGTCTAAGTGACTAAAGGGAACGACAAGTTATGAAAGTGGTCCAATACTGAGCTAGACTGCTGCAGACAGCAGCAGCGAAACCGCCTGCAATGTAGCTAGTTGGGGCAACTGTGCACCATCAATTTACATTCACTAAAAGTACTTGTTTTGGTCACTGAAGCCCTGTTTCCACCAAACACTTTGGGTATGGTACCTTTGGAACCGAAAGCAACCCTGCAGAAATGGTACCTAGACCTGAGCGTTTCAACCATAAACAGTACTCTTAAACGTGGGCGGGGTTATTGTCACTCACTGCCCCATCCAACACTCACTGTATTTCCTCCTTTATCAGTCTGCACCTTGTTTATCGTCCACAGAACGAGGCTGCATGCTGACAGGTTCAGAACAAAACAGGCTGCAGTGAGAGTCTCTCTTCATGGGATATTTAAAAATAGCAGGTTTGTGCATTTAGTCCTTCTCAGGCAAGCTCAGGGGTTTAGTGTTGCTGAAGCCCACAGGAACAACGCTCCGCAACAGGGTTTTTTTTTTTTCTCAGAATGAGGATTAGAATATATGCAGTTCACATAACCCTGCCGAAATTAATATATATAAATGCTTGAAGATCCACTCATCGCTAAAAGTGTGTATCATATAAAAACTAAAGTTATCGTCAAAGTTGTCACAGTGAAATTTAAGGTGTGCTGATGGATTCACGCCGTCACCAAACCCAGCCACAGCTCAGCCCTGAGTAGAGTGACCATCCACTACTGACCAATCAACAGACTGCAGTGTTCACAGCTCCACCTTTTAGTACCAGATCTGTGTGCTAGGTACCCCAACAGAGGGGGGACCAAACATAGGGACGGTAGGAACGGTTCCATTGGTACCATACAAAACTTTTTACAGTGAAAGCAGAAAAAAAGTGTTCCTATCTCAACTGAACTGAACTGCTTTGTGGAAACGGGGTTTGGCAAGCTCAAAATATTATACTAGTTGTCTAACAACATTATGGAAAGGATCACTACAGAGACAGACCTTTTTGTTAAAGAGTAAGATCCTTTTCTTTAACCAGAAACAGCCCCAAAATTGCCAATTTCAAACCAACCAGACTCCGTTTAAAAAATCTGTAATTTTATCATCATAAAACACACTTCATTCAAAGTTGACAGAAGCAAAATAAAACTCGCAGAAGTCATCTTGTGTGTCTTTTCCACTGTTTCAAAAATCACCAGCTCTGGTTTGGTTGAAATAAACCCTTGATTCACGCAGTCTGATGGGTTTGGCGATAGTGATTTTGGGGCTGTTTCTGGTTAAACAAACAGGATCTTACTCTCTTACAATCAGGTGTATCTCTGTAGGGATCTTTTCCATAATGCTGTCAGACATCCAGAATAACAATCAGAGCCTGTCAGTGGCAAAAACAAGACGTTTTATTGGACATGAATTGGCGGTGCTCAATTGCCAAGTAGCATTTAACACAAAGTATGACTGAGGTTGATGGGAAATCCTGATTTAGTCATTTGCGATTCTTTTTAAATACCCTTATCAAAAAAATAAATCTACTCCACACCTTTCTGTCTCTGTCTTTCATGCTCCTCTCTGTTGTCTCTGTGACCAGATGTTGAACTCTGTGTAACCCATGGATGGATAATCCAGGCAGATCTCACAGCCTGAGTCCCTCCTCCGCTCTCCCCTGCAAGCACTGTCACCTCTACACCCAGCCAAGGTCAGTTCGCTCATGACGTTCAACACAAAACTTTCATACAACAAAGGCTGTTCAGTCTTCAAAAAGTATTATCAAGCACTCATGTCAGTTTGAAGCGATTACCCAAACCCTATTAAAGAAATAATTCAACCTTATAGGTAACAGCCTTATATCCACTTGTCAAGAAGAAGATGAAAAGATCAATACCACTCTCATGTGTGCACGGTAAGTATGTAGCTGGGGCTATGAGATGGGTTATCTTAGCTTAGCATAAGGGCTGTAAACAAGGGGGAAATAGGTAGCCTGGCACAATCCAGAGGTAATTAAAATCTGACAAGCAGCTTCTCCAAAGCTCACTATTTAACATGTTGAACCTTCTTTGTGTAATCATACAAAAACCAAGGTGTAAGAATCAAAAGTTTTGATTAGGTGCTGGACTACTTCTTGCCATTGCCCTGAATTCACGCTCACAGGGGCTAGAAGGAAATATAATAAATAACAACCACAATAAAATGATGATTGAATAATTGTCATTTTATTTCTTTGTACAAACAAAAGAAGAAGCTGTATTTGTGTAGGTTTACATCATGCATGTATAAACAGAAGTATGTATGAAGTTCAAAGTTCAAAATCCATAGTTTGTGAGCACAACAGCTGAGCATCACTCAGGTCTACCACACAGGTAATACACATTCACAGCATCGTGTACACTACGTACACTATGAGGCCTACGTACTTGCGTAGTGTGCAAATTTTGAAAAGGTACTGTCGTCCGAAATCAAACATGACAGTCGCGCACTGAATGGAAATGGTTATCGTTAGATCTGACTGCTTTTACTCTTGAGCTCAGCAAATTGCTACCAGGTGAAGCATTATCACCAACATTTGACCAACAATTGTCACTCACATAAATGTATGCTTGCTACATGTGCTTATTTGCATTATTCTGTATTATTTATTTATTTAACTTAAAAATTAACATGCTTTCACACTGCATGTTGCTCTCTGAATGCTCATTAATGGCTGGTACTAACTGATGTACGGAGTTAATGATAGCTGGTGCATTTTGTGAATATTTACAACTTGTCAAGCAGCTGACCACAAATCAAAAACTAAAATCTTCTACAGTGAAGACGACAATTTAATATTAACACTAAAACACTACTGACAGCCCTTGATCGTATAGCTTACATCACAATACATGTAGCCTAGCCTAACATCAAGGCCTGATGATACAACATGCTGCTGTTAGCTAGCAAGCAAGCTAATGTTAGCATTCACCAAATTATTACAAAATTTACCCAATGAACAAACTGATTACACGAGACAACAACATGGTGGTAGTGAAAAATACACACATATTTGTACAATGCAGTTATTTGGTACATATACATATATATATATCTAATTGAGATGGTGAGTGTGCTCGTTACTGTAATTACTGTGTAGTTCTCAGAGAAAGACCATGCAACTGTAGAGTTCTAGAACTCTATTTGGCTTTGTGACATCACTCTATTTGGCTTCGTGACATCATTCGTGATGTCACGAAGGAGCAATTTTTTTTATATATAGACCCCAGAACAGCACTCAAAACATACTGAAGCATCTATAGCAGTTCATCCTAGGACACAAACACCTTTTCAGAGACATATTTCAGCAACCGTCTGATCTCTTGAGGAAAAATGGAAGGCGGAGAAGGCGGAGAAGACAGAGGAGACGGACATCACAACGGAGGCAATCGTATGTACTTTGTTCTTCAGTTTACACAGACCTCTCTAATGAAGTCTTTTTGAAAGTTATTTAAAGGTCTAGTGTGTACAATTTATGGGCATCTAGTGGTGAGGTTGCAGAATGTGCAACTAGTGGTCAACGCAAAGCAAAAAACAAAAAACAAATAACCTTATCTAGAGCCATATTTTGATTCACCGTTCTGGACTACTGCAGAACAAACCGGTGGACTCCATGTAATGCATATGTAGGGGACACTGCCAGACGAGGTGTCCATTATCAGTTTTTCATGGCCGAAGTGGAGGCGTGCACTGATGAAGCACTGAAGACTCCACTCAGTGTTGGAAATTAATTGTAAACAGAGGCTTTGACTGTGTCCCATTACTCATATTAGAAAAAGGCTGATACTATTATGTAGCCAGCGTATTCATTTAAAACTACTTAGTAGGTGTACATTATCTGTTTTTACAGGACACTCTGCAACCAATCAGAAAAGAGTATTTCCCCCAGACCATAGTACAAGAAAATACAAACAGCGTAGTACAAGGTAACAAAAACAATTCGTAATATCAGGCATTTATAAACTAATGAAAACATTGTATGAATATTATATACAATTTCTGCCAATATATGCCCAAAAATAAACACTAGACCTTTGAATTAAAAATGATTTACAGTTTACTTGAATGAATGGTAATTCTAACAATTCTCTATCCAATCTTGCAGGTCCCATTATTCCCGTCGTCCCGCCTGGAGGGCATCCACCTGCCGACGAACCTAATGGAGAACTTGTTGTCTGGATCGCATTCTTCGCGAATCTTCAACGAAGGCGCCAGGAACTTCTTGCGATTTGGCAAAACCTTCAAGAAGAGGACGAGGGTGACGCTAACAATGACAATGACCAAAACCAGGACAACAATGACAACCAGGTCGATGAAAATAATGATAACATTGTGAACAATAACAACAATGGTAATCATGACAACCTCGACAACAATGACGACGACAATGCAGATGTCAATGTTGAAAATGCTGACAGTCTAAGTGTTAATAACAGCATTGACAATGCAGAGGACGCTGGTCTGAGTGCTGGGCTTGAGCTTGGAGCCAACCAGGGTCTAGAGGAAGATGACCCTCTGCCTGGAGGATCCAGAAAAAGATCTAGAGAGGAGGATGACCAGGACAAATTCAGATGGTGGGATGAGTTTGCGGACAGCAGCTCAGACAGCGACACTGACAGTACCATAAGGAAGGACTTCAAGAGGGAAACTGGAAGAAGTCCAGTCAAACAGGCTGAGGTTGCTGAGGAAGACCCTGTGCCTGGTCCGTTTAGGAAGAGATTAAGGGAGAGTAGCAGACCAGAAAAGAGAAGCAGCAAGAGAGCAAGACTGTGTGATGACTTGGCCGACAGCAACTCAGACAACGACACTGACAGCACCGTAAGCGAGGGCTTCAACAGGGAAACAGAAAGAAGTCCAGTCAAACATGCTGAGGTTGCTGAGGAAGACCCTGTGCCTGGTCTGTTTAGGAAGAGATTAAGGCAGAGTAGCAGACCAGAAGAGAGAAGCAGCAAGAGAGCAAGACGGTGTGATGAGTTGGCCGACTGCAACTCAGACACAGTTACCAGCACAACTGGCCAAGATCTTGCTGACAGCAGTGGCAATATTGATGCTGGTAAAGATGCAGGTGCTGTGGTAAACACTGCCGATGAGGAGGACAAGCAGGTGGACGAGGAAGAGGACCTACGGCCAAGAGGACCAAGGAAGAGGTCACGACAGGATGACGAAGAAGAGGAAAACACCAAAAGACGTAAACATTAAGATGAGACATAACAATTAAAGGAGAAGTCCAGTATTTTGCACTTTGAGTACCATTCCTGGGTTGTTTATGATGAAATAGAGTGGTTAAGACCAAAATCTTGACGATTGCTCCTTCTCTGACAATTTGAGAGAATGTGGCTTTCCCCTGCCTGGCTCGTCTATGACCATGTGTAAATCTATCCTAAAACCACCTTAAACGTTCATATTCAAAGCCATGAAACTCACCGAGTAGTCAGTGCTTTGAAAATGGCAGTTTAAGGTGGTTTTAGGACAGCTTTACATGTGGCCATAGACAGCATTGTTAAGCCAGGCAGGGGAAAGCCAAATTCTCTCAAACTGTCAGAGAAGGAGCAATCGTCAAGATTTTGGTCTTAACCACTCTATTTCATCATAAACAACCAGGAATGGGCCTCAAAGTGCAAAATATTGGACTTCTCCTTTAAGACTGACGCAGACAATGACACAGTGGCACCCATCTGCTGATCGTCCTGAAGAGGGATCTCTCTTTGAGTGGGCCCTTCCGAGGTTTCTTCCTTAATTGGCCTTATAACGGGAGTTTTTCCTCGCCGTCATTGAGAGTCTAAGGTCAGGTGGGTGTCACTTTAATTTAGATAGTTCTGTTTATCATCCTTCATAACTCTCAGTTGGTGTTAACTGTTAATGAACTATGAAAAAAAAAAACTATCTTTTATGACTGGCTGTTAGCAGCTAGCTCCACTTGTTAGCGGGTGATCCGCAGCAGAGTGAGCAGCTGTCAGCCGCCAAACTTTCAATCTGCTGATCCCTGTTTGAGACCAGAGGAAACGGCAATCAGTAAGCATGTGCTTACTAATCATAAAAATCATCTAAATCCAATTTAAATACAAAGAAATAAGTAAATAGTTTAAAATTGAATTGCTGGCTCACTGTCATTGCTTTCAGAATCCAAAGTCTGTTAGTATTCAAAATGGGTGTAACATTTTCTTTAAACTTTCAGAGTATGTGAATGGATTTTCAAAATGCCTCTAAAAAACCTTCAACATGGAATACATTTGCCACACAGGTGCCATTTGGCAAGTTCTGACGTTCTTTTACATTCTTTATTTGTTGATTTTATTTTATTTTTTTTGCTAGATGGTGTCTATCAAGCTCAACCAAACCACCCTGTCACGCAAATTAGATAGGGAAAACTATTTTTAATTTAAAATTTCACACTATTAATGCAAAGAAAGTGATATTTCAAATTGAATGCATGTATGCTAGGTCAGGGAACTTGACCTAGCATACAACTGCGGCCATTTTAGGATGAAATTCTGCTTCTCATTTGAATGTGAAATTTGATTGAATTAGAGTCTATACCCAGTGTTTCCCCTACCATTATATCAGGGGGGGCGCCCCGCCCCCCCAACGGCACCCCCGCCCGCCTTGAAGGTCAAGTTAATTTTATTTTATTTTATTTTCTATATAGCGCCAGATCACAACAGAAGTCATTTAAGGTTACCTTTCCTATAGCTCTATACAAGTGGTGTAGTCCACATGATACGCAAGTACGCGGCCTGTACTCACTAGAAAATGTTTATGATTTCCATATACCCACTTGATGCGCGAGGATACGTAACATCATTTTGGGACAGCTTTCACACTTTGATAAATTTATTTAATTAACCCAGTCTGTGTTCACATGACTTTTGGACCTCTGAGGCTTTTGTCGCCTGTGACGATCTAACAGCAACTAATTTCTTTGGCGGGTATTCTCGGCACAAACTGGTGAAAATCAGCAAGTGAATTACCAAGAGATGAAGCGAAAACAACATCAGACAACACTTTTTCAGAGTTTTCCAAAGCGTGCCACTGAACCCACAGCCGCTTCAGGTGACGCTGCAGCAGATGAGGTTGGAGAAAAACACACAAACAGCCAGATGAGTATGAAGCTGAGGCGGTGAGTGAAATTAGCATAGCAGGGGATTGTTGGTATATTTAAATATACTGTAGCGTCCCTCGGTACATAAACCACCACCATCAGCTGGTTTCTCGATGCTTTTTTCAAGAACAGTCAGGCTGCTGTGGGTCGCAGCCAACACCAACACAAGCAAACAAAATTCTGTCATAGTCAGTAGCTGACCAACTTTTAGCTTGGCTCTGTCACTCACCAGCTTACACACTCTCGTCCTCTAAACATCCCCAGTTCCCACACACCTCTTTGCACCCAAAACACCCAAAAAAAAAAAAAAAAAAAAAACTTTACATTTAGTTTCTTATATGTTTTATGAGAGCATGTAAAGGCATTTGGAGAGCTTTGACAGATCTCTCTGAATGCAATTATTGTTCCCAAAATAATATTTTAGTTAGCTCTTCATCAAAATATATTCAACCATTTCAACTATGAATTTTGCTTTAAATCCAAAATGGGTCTTGTGTCTATAATGTAATAAGCTATATGCCACATAAACCAAGTCCTAGTTTGTGGTTTTAACTAGTTCAGTCACTCTGAGCTGAATGCAGGTTCACTTGTGAAGGCCCTGCAAGTAAGGGTGGCTTTGAATGAATGTAGGTATTGCCCATCTCCGGAATGCTACCCTAAACCCACCAGAATGCAGGAAATCACATCTACCACATCCAAACTTTTCTGGGGGAGGACCCCTGGACCCCCACTATACCACCATTGTCTGTATTTGTATGTAAGGTATTAGGCCCTATCCATTTCCAGTAGGCGCCATAAAAATCCGTTAGGATGCGGGGAATCAGGATCGCATCCACCAAATCAGTTGACGAACAAAAAGTTTATGTGTAGGCCTAAACGACTAAATTGTGCTCGGCCCGCTGAATCTCACTCCAAGGGTTTTGAAAAGTTGGCAGCCCTGTATGCGTGTGGATTTACATCATGGATGTAAAGAGAATCTCAGCTTGTACACTTACATGTATTCACTATGTAGCCGACTTACTGTACTAGCGTAAGTTAGCTGGTGCATTTTGTGAATATTTACAACTTGTCAAGCAGCTGACCACAAATCTAATACTTAAATCTTCTACAGTGAAGACGACAATAACATTAACACTAAAACACTACTGACAGCCCTATATCGTATAGCTCACACCACAATACATGTAGCCTAGCCTAACGTCAAGGCCTGATGATACAACATGCTGCTGTCACCTAGCAAGCAAGCTAACGTTAGCATTCACATCATTATCTGCAGTACCAATTCATTACAGAATTAACCCAGTAAACACTGGGTATACTACTTGCTTTTTTTTTTTTTTTTTTAAATCATGCTGAATCTTGTTCCCAGAGAATGGACTGAGACTGACGCTGTGTCTCAAACTGGATACTTCTGTTAGTACAGTTACATGTAGTACACTGTGTACACTATGTAGCTAGTGTGGAAATTTTGACAAGTTACTGTTGTCTGAAAACAGGCAAAGTGTTAGCACCAACATTTAACCAGCAATAGTTGTGTTTCAGTCACGTGATTATGATGACGCGCGAAGGCGGCGCAATTTCAAATGGAGGGCAGGAAGTAAACATCGGTAGCCTAAACATGGAGGAAACCATAGTAGAGAGTCCGTACTGTACGTCTTTAGAGCCTCTTTATGACCCGTCTCCCAGGTCGTTTTAAGCGGCCTTTGCGCTTGTTGTAACCCCTCCATCGAGCGCGGGTTCCGGGGACCCCTCGCTCCATCCCCGTGCCTCCTCAGCTAAGCCAGGCCTCACTGTTTAAACATTCGCTCAATTGCGGGAATAACCATGACTCTCTTAAGGTAGCCGAAGTGGACGGGCCCCACTCCCGCCGGCCACCTCCCGCAGCCCTCAGCCCGGTCCGCGGCCACTCTCCCATTGCTCTAACCCTCCTCCAGAACCCTCACCACCGGCCGGTCCTGTGCACCCACACTTAAGCACCCCTCCCCAGATTACACACCCTAGGCCACCCCGGCTGGATGTTCATGCCCCTGGTACACCAACTGAAGCCTGTGACTTTGCTCCTTCCGACCACAGACGTAGCTTTAAAATCCACTTTTTATGGCGTTATTCAGTTAGCTTTTGACATTTCTCACTTTAATGGACTACAACCTTTGGTATTCTTAAAAATCACTTTCCCTTCTCTCTGTTTGAACGATTGGAGCAGCCGTAAACTGCTCAAAATATAGGCATTTTGTCAGAAGGCAGATCCAGCAAATTCACTTCCTGCCCTCCATCTGAATTTCGCACTCTCGCGATTCAGCAATGTGACGTCACGTGAAAGCCACCTATTGTCGCTCGCATAAATGTATACTTGCTACATCTGCATCTTTGCTCACTTGACTTTATTGTATTATTTAGTGATTTAACTTAAAACTGAACATGCTTTCACAGCATGTTGCCCTTTGAATGTCCATGGCTGATAATGGCTGGTACTAGCTGATGTACTGAGCTCATGATAGCTTTTGTGAATATTTACAACCTGTCAAGCATCTGACCACAAATCTAATACTAAAATCTACAGTGAAGACCACAATTTAACACGCATTCACACTAAAACACTACTGAAAACCTCAGATTGTGTACCTTACACCACAATACATGTAGCCTAGCCTAGCGTCATGGGCTGATGATACAATGTGCCACTGTTAGCTAGCAAGCAAGCTAATGTTAGCATTCACATCATCGTGTGCTTTACCAAACTATTACAGATTTAACCCAATAAACAAAGTAATAGCATACGAGACAACAGTACAGTGGTAGTGAAAAATACACACACATTTGTACAATGCTTTGGTGACAACATTAAAAAACTTCACAAGTAGTGACATTACTCAAGGCCTGATGTCAAGACGTGCAACTGTTACCTAGTAAGCAAGCTAATGGTACAATTCACATTATCCCAGCAAACAGGCCCCTGTGGGCCCCACGTGGGCTTTTTGTGGGCACTGTGGGCCAGGGCCAGGGCCAACCCCCACCAAACCTAAACGGGCCCAATGTGGGCTGGCCCAGGTGAGGCCAACAGCAGAACTTTTCCTTGGGCTCCCTGCAGGCTTTCACTGGGTAGCCCACACTAGCAAACTGCCCACAGAAAACCCACACATGCCCAGTGTACGTCAGCTCTTTCGGGCCCACAGCAATTTATCTACCTCTGGGCCCACACAGGTTTTGGGTTGTCAGCCCATACTCCTTCCTAATGAGGTTTTGATCATCTTACCCTTTTTTGTCCAGCCTAAATTTTATTATTTGCTGGGTAGCCTAGAGATATCCTATACATACTTTTTTTTATATATATTTTTTTTCTTCATCTGGCCTCAGTTTGCAACTTGTCAGAGAAGAATAAATAGAAGCAAACAGGTAAATGTGTGTTTGCCTGTGAAAATTAGAGCTTATGGCAGCATATTTACAGGGGCATATTGAGACAAGAGAATGAATTAATGAATTAGATGAGGTGATAAAATATGATGATGATTAAATATTCTGGATTCAATATAAAGATCGGTCTCCAAATCGAAAACAAAAAACAGAAACTGGGAATAATCATTTAATTCTTTTAGAAAGTATTTCATACATAAATAACGTTTTTTGAAGACTATACCTGTATTGTGATGCTCATCAAAATTTATTGTTATATTATTTAATTTTTACTTTTTTTATTATAATTTATTTATATCTGACCTGTAATTTTTCCTGATTATTTTTCGCATCACTTGCTCACTTGCTAACCCTAACCCTAGTCCTTCTTATATCGATTTTTTTCGCTTAATGTCAAATATTTATTGACAGTGTAGTGTAGTGTTGTGCTTGGGTTGTCACTGAGTAAAAGGGGTTTCGCTAAATGTTAATTCAAACATTACATTTTAGCAAAAATGACAAAATTGCTTCGTCATTGTTAGCTCGCTGGTTTAGCTCTAACCTGCACACGCGCTCCACTCGTGTCCTGTTTTTCAGGCAGCACAGCAGGCGAGAGGTGGGAGAGACTGAAGGGCAGGTTTGTCTATAAATATCGCCATGAGTAACGTTGGCATTGCAGTTCAATCTAGGGGTGTTCCCCTAAAACAGGCGGGTAATGCTTGGCTGCTATTCTATTATTATCCTATTATCATTTATTACTATCGTCTGTCCTTTGTTTCAATAAGACCTATATGATAAGCTTGGCTACATGAGCCCCAAGTGTGAGTGTGTGTATGTGTGTGTGTGTGTTGTGGGTACAGTGGAAGGGAGCATCCTGGTGTTACCTGATGATGGGAGCAGGCAGCTAACAAAGTTTTGGCCTCTACTAATAGGGATCATGGTGGAAAACAAATTATTTGGGCCCAGGGTTACAAATGCTCAACCATTCCTTTGATCGTGGATTATGCAGTGTTTCCCAATTTTTTCTGCTGAATTCTCCACCTTACTTAACTGTTTAGCCACTACTACCTCTTCAATACTTTCCTTTAATCTGCTCACCTGTTTTTTCTCTCCGCACGCACACCTACACCTCGCTCTTACATTCACAAGTCATCAACAGACCCTCTGTTCCGCCAATATGACTACCCTACGAGGCGGAAAATTGGGCACCTTGGATCAACTCGCAAATCCAGCTCTGTGTGTCTAAATGCTTGCAGCTTGACGGCAAAACGGCCCAACATTCGCGGAAAATCTGGCAGTGTAAAAGGGGCTGAAGTTACTTGTCTTTAGTTAGACACACCTTCAAGCAAGTAGGGCTGTTGTAATGGAATTGCAAATCCCTGTCGTTATAGGTTGACATGCTGAGTCAAACTGAGTCAAGCCAAACTGGCACATGTATAGAAAAGGGGTAGAACATACATAATAATGTAACTGTTAGTATATAATTGATTTATTGTTAAAAGTGATATATAATGCTCATTTACAGGTTCATTCTTTTGCTTTAGGTGTCTACTAAAATAGGTTTACATGCTTTGTAACTTTGCAGACCTTGTACATGCACAAACAAGCCACACACACTACACACTGCTCACTGAAAATGAGGGGAAAAAAAACAAAAGCACGTGATGTCCCATTTAAATTCATTGTTGATTAAGATGGTTCATACTTGATGTAGAGAATCTATTTTTCCCAGAGGAACTTCAGTTACAATTGACAGTGTGAAATAGTGTGTCCACTGTGTTGCAAAATATATTAATGTATACATGAACTGAAGCTAAATGTAAATTTTGGGAGTTATATGAGGAGTATGAGATAGTCAAATACTGTATGATCAGTGCTGGCCTTGTATGGGCCCAGTGGGGGCGGCCCACACTGCATTTGGGCTTACTGAGGGCCAACAGCGCAGGGCCAGTATTGAGGGGCCAATGTTTTGCCTATGAGCAAATTCTGAGGGGCCCTGTGCAGGCAGCCCACTTGGGGCCCTCAGGCCAGCCCTAAGTGGGCCCATAGAGACCACAAATTCAGTGTGGGCCCTGTCTGGGCTCAGTGAGGGCAGCATTTGGGCTGATTGAGGGGCAGCAGTGGGCAGCCCACACTTAAGTGAGGGCTGCCCACGCCGGGCCAGCAGTGTGTTGCCAACATTTTGCCAATAAGCAAATTCTCAGGGGCCCTGTGTGGGCAGCCCGCTTGGGGCCCTCGGGCCAGCCCTAAGTAGGCCTGTGCAGGACCAGTTTGCTTGTTTGCTGGGTAGCTAACTTACTTGCGTAGTGTGGAAATTTTGACAAGGCATTGTTGTCTGAAAACAGGCCAAGTGTTATGACCAACATTTGACCAACAATTGTCACTCACATAAATGCTTGCTACATGTGCATCTTTGCTCGCTTGACTTTTTCTGTATTATTTATTGATTTAACTTAAAAATGAACATGCTTTCACAGCATGTTGCCCTTTGACTGTCCATGGTTGATAAAGGCTGGCACTAGCTGATGTACTGAGCTCATGATAGCTTTTGTGAATATTTACAACTTGTCAAGCATCTGACCACAAATCTAATACTAAAATCTACAGTGAAGACCACAATTTAACACGCATTCACACTAAAACACTATTGAAAACCTCAGATTGTGTACCTTACACCACAATACATGTAGCCTAGCCTAACGTCACGGGCTGATGATACAATGTGTGTCTCCGTTAGCTAGCAAGCAAGCTAACGTTAGCATTTGCATTATTGTTTGCTTTACCAAACTATTGCAGATTTAACTCAATAAACAAAGTAATAGCTTCTATGAAATATGGCGGTAGTGAAAATACACACATATATTTGTACAATGCTTTGGTGACTACATTAAAAAATTCACAAGTTTAGTGGAGACATTACTTAAGGCCTGATGTCAAGAAGTGCAACTGTTACCTAGCAAGCAAGCTAATGGTACAATTTACATCATCATTTGTGTTACCAAATTATTACACAATTAACTGTATATAACAACTGATAGCTTATATTGTGCAACAGTATGGTGGTAGTGAATACACAGATTTGTACAATGCTTTGGTGACGTCATTATAAACTGGGTTACCAGGGCCTGATGATACAACATGCTGCTGTTAGCTAGCAAGCAAGCTAACATTAGCATTTGCATTATTGTTTGCTGTACTGTATTACAGAATTAATAATTATATATTTAATTGATATTGTCAGTGTGCTGGTTACTGTAATTACTGTGTAGTTCTCAGAGAAAGACCATGCAACTGTAGAGTTCTAGAACTCTATTTGGCTTTGTGACATCACTCTATTTGGCTTCGTGACATCACTCTATTTGGCTTCGTGACATCACTCTATTTGGCTTTGTGACATCACTCTATTTGGCTTCGTGATGTCACAAAGGAGCAAATTTTTTTTATATATAGACCCCAGAACAGCACTCAAGACATACTGAAGCATCTATAGCAGTTCATCCTAGGACACAAACACCTTTTCAGAGACATATTTCTGCGACCATCTGATCTCTTGAGGAAAAATGGAAGGCGGAGAAGGCGGAGAAGACAGAGGAGACGGACATCACAACGGAGACAATCGTATGTACTTTGTTCTTCAGTTTACACAGACCTCTCTAATGAAGTCTTTCTGAAAGTTATTTAAAGGTCTAGCGTGTATAATTTATGGGCATCTAGTGGTGAGGTTGCAGAATGTGCAACTAGTGGTCAACGCAAAGCAAAAAACAAAAAACAAATAACCTTATCTAGAGCCATATTTTGATTCACCGTTCTGGACTACTGCAGAACAAACCGGTGGACTCCATGTAATGCATATGTAGGGGACACTGCCAGACGAGGTGTCCATTATCAGTTTTTCATGACCGAAGTGGAGGCGTGCACTGATGAAGCACTGAAGACTCCACTCAGTGTTGGAAATTAATTGTAAACAGAGGCTTTGACTGTGTCCCATTACTCATATCAGAAAAAGGCTGATACTATTATGTAGCCAGCGTATTCATTTAAAACTACTTAGTAGGTGTACATTATCTGTTTTTACAGGACACTCTGCAACCAATCAGAAAAGAGTATTTCCCCCAGACCATAGTACAAGAAAATATAAATAGCGTAGTACAAGGTAACAAAAACAATTCGTAATATCAGGCATTTATAAACGAATGAAAACATTGTATGAATATTATATACAATTTCTGCCAATATATGCCCAAAAATAAACACTAGACCTTTGAATTAAAAATGATTTACAGTTTAATTGAATGAATGGTAATTCTAACAATTCTCTATCCAATCTTGCAGGTCCCATTATTCCCCTCTTCTTCTTTCCGCGTGGAAGGCGTCCACCTGTCGACGAACCTAATGGAGCACTTGTTGCCTGGATGGAATTTTTCGCGGATCTTGAACAAGAGCACCACGGCATTGTTGTGATTTTGGAAAACATTCCAGAAGAGGACGAGGGTGACGCTGACAATGACAATGACCAAAACCAGGACAACAATGACAACCAGGTCGATGAAAATAATGATAACATTGTGAACAATAACAACAATGGTAATCATGACAACCTCGACAACAATGATGACAATGCAGATGTCAATGTTGAAAATGCTGACAGTCTAAGTGTTAATAACAGCATTGACAATGCAGAGGACGCTGGTCTGAGTGCTGGGCTTGAGTTTGGAGCCAACCAGGGTCTAGAGGAAAATGACCCTTTGCCTGGAGGATCCAGAAAAAGATCTAGAGAGGAGGATGACCAGGACAAATTCAGATGGTGGGATGAGTTTGCGGACAGCAGCTCAGACAGCGACACTGACAGTACCATAAGGAAGGACTTCAAGAGGGAAACTGGAAGAAGTCCAGTCAAACATGCTGAGGTTGCTGAGGAAGACCCTGTGCCTGGTCCGTTTAGGAAGAGATTAAGGAAGAGTAGCAGACCAGAAGAGAGAAGCAGCAAGAGAGCAAGACGGTGTGATGACTTGGCCGACTGCAACTTAGACAGCAACACTGACAGCACCGTAAGCGAGGGCTTCAACAGGGAAACAGAAAGAAGTCCAGTCAAACATGCTGAAGTAACTGAGGAAGACCCTGTGCCTGGTCTGTTTAGGAAGAGATTAA
The DNA here is from genome assembly GCA_019142605.1 of Cephalopholis sonnerati. Taxonomy (NCBI): domain Eukaryota; kingdom Metazoa; phylum Chordata; class Actinopteri; order Perciformes; family Serranidae; genus Cephalopholis; species Cephalopholis sonnerati. The sequence goes on along the minus strand of JAGQAX010000020.1, from coordinate 18,658,597 downwards.
GGGAGAGTAGCAGACCAGAAGAGAGAAGCAGCAAGAGAGCAAGACGGTGTGATGACTTGGCCGACTGCAACTTAGACAGCAACACTGACAGCACCGTAAGCGAGGGCTTCAACAGGGAAACAGAAAGAAGTCCAGTCAAACATGCTGAGGTTGCTGAGGAAGACCCTGTGCCTGGTCCATTTAGGAAGAGATTAAGGAAGAGTAGCAGACCAGAAGAGAGAAGCAGCAAGAGAGCAAGACGGTGTGATGACTTGGCCGACAGCAGCTCAGACAGTGACACTGACAGCACCATAAGCGAGGGCTTCAACAAGGAAACAGAAAGAAGTCCAGTCAAACATGCTGAAGTAACTGAGGAAGACCCTGTGCCTGGTCCGTTTAGGAAGAGATTAAGGGAGAGTAGCAGACCAGAAGAGAGAAGCAGCAAGAGAGCAAGACTGTGTGATGAGTTGGCCGACAGCAACTCAGACAACGACACTGACAGCACCGTGAGCGAGGGCTTCAACAGGGAAACAGAAAGAAGTCCAGTCAAACAGGCTGAGGTTGCTGAGGAAGACCCTGTGCCTGGTCCGTTTAGGAAGAGATTAAGGGAGAGTAACAGACCAGAAGAGAGAAGCAGCAAGAGAGCAAGACGGTGTGATGAGTTGGCCGACAGCAACTCAGACACAGTTACCAGCACAAATGGCCAAGATCTTGCTGACAGCAGTGGCAAAGTTAATGCTAAAGATGTCGGTGTCGCAAAAGAAACTGACAATAAGGAGGACAAGCAGGTGGACGTGGAAGAGGACCCACGACCAAGAACAAGAAAGAGGTCAAGGCAGGATGACGAACCAGAGGATAACAACAAACGATGCAAACGCTAAGAGGAGACATAACAATTAAAGGAGAAGTCCAGTATTTTGCACTTTGAGGCCCATTCCTGGTTGTTTATGATGAAATAGAGTGATTAAGACCAAAATCTTGACGATTGCTCCTTCTCTGACAATTTGAGAGAATGTGGCTTTCCCCTGCCTGCCTTGTCTATGACCATGTGTAAATCTATCCTAAAACCACCTTAAACGTTCATATTCAAAGCCATGAAACTCACCGAGTAGTCAGTGCTTTGAAAATGGCAGTTTAAGGTGGTTTTAGGACAGCTTTACATGTGGCCATAGACAGCATTGTTAAGCCAGGCAGGGGAAAGCCAAATTCTCTCAAACTGTCAGAGAAGGAGCAATCGTCAAGATTTTGGTCTTAACCACTCTATTTCATCATAAACAACCAGGAATGGGCCTCAAAGTGCAAAATACTGGACTTCTCCTTTAAGACTGACGCAGACAATGGCACAGTGGCACCCATCTGCTGATCGTCCTGAAGAGGGATCTCTCTTTGAGTGGGCCCTTCCGAGGTTTCTTCCTTAATTGGCCTTATAACCGGAGTTTTTCCTCGCCGTCATTGAGAGTCTAAGGTCTGAGTGGGTGTCACTTTAATTTAGATAGTTCTGTTTATCATCCTTCATAACTCTCAATTGGTGTTAACTGTTAATGAACTATGAAAAAAAAACTATCTTTTATGACTGGCTGTTAGCAGCTAGCTCCACTTGTTAGCGGGTGAACCGCAGCAGAGTGAGCAGCTGTCAGCCGCCAGACTTTCAATCTGCTGATCCCTGTTTGAGACCAGAGGAAACGGCAATCAGTAAGCATGTGCTTACTAATCATAAAAATCATCTAAATCCAATTTAAATACAAATAAATAAGTAAATAGTTTAAAATTGAATTGCTGGCTCACTGTCATTGCTTTCAGAATCCAAACTCTGTTAGTATTCAAAATGGGTGTAACATTTTCTTTAAACTTTCAGAGTATGTGAATGGATTTTCAAAATGCCTCTAAAAAACCTTTAACATGGAATACATTTGCCACACAGGTGCCATTTGGCAAGTTCTGACGTTCTTTTACATTCTTTATTTGTTGATTTTATTTTATTTTTTTTGCTAGATGGTGTCTATCAAGCTCAACCAAACCACCCCGTCACGCAAATTAGATAGGGAAAACTATTTTTAATTTCAAATTTCACACTATTAATGCAAAGAAAGTGATATTTCAAATTGAATGCATGTATGCTAGGTCAGGGAACTTGACCTAGCATACAACTGCGGCCATTTTAGGATGAAATTCTGCTTCTCATTTGAATGTGAAATTTGATTGAATTAGAGTCTATACCCAGTGTTTCCCCTACCATTATATCAGGGGGGTGCCCCGCCCCCCCAACGGCACCCCCGCCCCCCTTGAAGGTCAAGTTAATTTTATTTAATTTTATTTTCTATATAGCGCCAGATCACAACAGAAGTCATTTAAGGTTACCTTTCCTATAGCTCTATACAAGTGGTGTAGTCCACATGATACGCAAGTACGCGGCCTGTACTCACTAGAAAATGTTTATGATTTCCATATACCCACTTGATGCGCGAGGATACGTAACATCATTTTGGGACAGCTTTCACACTTTGATAAATTTATTTAATTAACCCAGTCTGTGTTCACATGACTTTTGGACCTCTGAGGCTTTTGTCGCCTGTGACGATCTAACAGCAACTAATTTCTTTGGGGGGGATTCTCGGCACAAACTGGTGAAAATCAGCAAGTGAATTACCAAGAGATGAAGCGAAAACAACATCAGACAACACTTTTTCAGAGTTTTCCAAAGCGTGCCACTGAACCCACAGCCGCTTCAGGTGACGCTGCAGCAGATAAGGTTGGAGAAAAACACACAAACAGCCAGATGAGGATGAAGCTGAGGCGGTGAGTGAAATTAGCAAAGCAGGGGATTGTTGGTATATTTAAATATACTGTAGCGTCCCTCGGTACATAAACCACCACCATCAGCTGGTTTCTCTATGCTTTTTTCAAGAACAGTCAGGTTGCTGTGGGTCGCAGCCAACACCAACACAAGCAAACAAAATTCTGTCATAGTCAGTAGCTGACCAACTTTTAGCTTGGCTCTGTCACTCACCAGCTTACACACTCTCGTCCTCTAAACATCCCCAGTTCCCACACACCTCTTTGCACCCAAAACACCCAAAAAAATCATCTTAAAAAAAAAAAAAAAAAAAAAAACTTTACATTTAGTTTCTTATATGTTTTGTGAGAGCATGTAAAGGCATTTGGAGAGCTTTGACAGATCTCTCCGAATGCAATTATTGTTCCCAAAATAATATTTTAGTTAGCTCTTCATCAAAATATATTCAACCATTTCAACTATGAATTTTGCTTTAAATCCAAAATGGGTCTTGTGTCTATAATGTAATAAGCTATATGCCACATAAACAAAGTCCTAGTTTGTGGTTTTAACTAGTTCAGTCACTCTGAGCTGAATGCAGGTTCACTTGTGAAGGCCCTGCAAGTAAGGGTGGCTTTGAATGAATGTAGGTATTGCCCATCTCCGGAATGCTACCCCTGAACACACCAGAATGCAGGAAATCACATCTACCACATCCAAACTTTTCTGGGGGAGGACCCCTGGACCCCCACTATACCACCATTGTCTGTATTTGTATGTAAGGTATTAGGCCCTATCCATTTCCAGTAGGCGCCCCAAAAATCCGTTAGGATGCGGGGAATCAGGATCGCATCCACCAAATCAGTTGACGAACAAAAAGTTTATGTGTAGGCCTAAACGACTAAATTGTGCTCGGCCCGCTGAATCTCACTCCAAGGGTTTTGAAAAGTTGGCAGCCCTGTATGCGTGTGGATTTACATCATGGATGTAAAGAGAATCTCAGCTTGTACACTTACAAGTATTCACTATGTAGCCGACTTACTGTACTAGCGTAAGTTAGCTGGTGCATTTTGTGAATATTTACAACTTGTCAAGCAGCTGACCACAAATCTAATACTTAAATCTTCTACAGTGAAGACGACAATAACATTAACACTAAAACACTACTGACAGCCCTTGATCGTATAGCTCACACCACAATACATGTAGCCTAGCCTAACGTCAAGGCCTGATGATACAACATGCTGCTGTCACCTAGCAAGCAAGCTAACGTTAGCATTCACATCATTATCTGCAGTACCAATTCATTACAGAATTAACCCAGTAAACACTGGGTATACTGGTGGGAACTTGCTTTTTTTTTTTTTTAAATCATGTTGAATCTTGTTCCCAGAGAATGGACTGAGACTGACGCTGTGTCTCAAACTGGATACTTCTGTTAGTACAGTTACATGTAGTACACTGTGTACACTATGTAGCTAGTGTGGAAATTTTGACAAGTTACTGTTGTCTGAAAACAGGCGAAGTGTTAGCACCAACATTTGACCAGCAATAGCTGTGTTTCAGTCACGTGATTATGATGACGCGCGAAGGTGGCACAATTTCAAATGGAGGGCAGGAAGTAAACATCGGTAGCCTAAACATGGAGGAAACCATAGTAGAGAGTCCGTACTGTACGTCTTTAGAGCCTCTTTATGACCCGTCTCCCAGGTCGTTTTAAGCAGCCTTTGCGCTTGTTATAACCCCTCCATCGAGCGCGGGTTCCGGGGACCGCTCGCTCCATCCCCGTGCCTCCTCAGCTAAGCCAGGCCTCACTGTTTAAACATTCGCTCAATTGCGGGAATAACCATGACTCTCTTAAGGTAGCCGAAGTGGACGGGCCCCACTCCCGCCGGCCACCTCCCGCAGCCCTCAGCCCGGTCCGCGGCCACTCTCCCATTGCTCTAACCCTCCTCCAGAACCCTCACCACCGGCCGGTCCTGTGCACCCACACTTAAGCACCCCTCCCCAGATTACACACCCTAGGCCACCCCGGCTGGATGTTCATGCCCCTGGTACACCAACTGAAGCCTGTGACTTTGCTCCTTCCGACCACAGACGTAGCTTTAAAATCCACTTTTTATGGCATTATTCAGTTAGCTTTTGACATTTCTCACTTTAATGGACTACAACCTTTGGTATTCTTAAAAATCACTTTCCCTTCTCTCTGTTTGAACGATTGGAGCAGCCGTGAACTGCTCAAAATATAGGCATTTTCTCAGACGGCAGATCCAGCAAATTCACTTCCTGCCCTCCATCTGAATTTCGCACTCTCGCGATTCAGCAATGTGACGTCACGTGAAAGCCACCTATTGTCGCTTGCATAAATGTATACTTGCTACATCTGCATCTTTGCGCACTTGACTTTATTGTATTATTTATTGATTTAACTTAAAACTGAACATGCTTTCACAGCATGTTGCCCTTTGAATGTCCATGGCTGATAAAGGCTGGTACTAGCTGATGTACTGAGCTCATGATAGCTTTTATGAATATTTACAACCTGTCAAGCATCTGACCACAAATCTAATACTAAAATCTTCTACAGTGAAGACCACAATTTAACACGCATTCACACTAAAACACTACTGAAAACCTCAGATTGTGTACCTTACACCACAATACATGTAGCCTAGCCTAGCGTCATGGGCTGATGATACAATGTGCCACTGTTAGCTAGCAAGCAAGCTAATGTTAGCATTCACATCATCGTGTGCTTTACCAAACTATTACAGATTTAACCCAATAAACAAAGTAATAGCATATGAGACAACAGTATGGTGGTAGTGAAAAATACACACATATTTGTACAATGCTTTGGTGACAACATTAAAAAACTTCACAAGTAGTGACATTACTCAAGGCCTGATGTCAAGACGTGCAACTGTTACCTAGTAAGCAAGCTAATGGTACAATTCACATTATCCCAGCAAACAGACCCCTGTGGGCCCCACGTGGGCTTTTTGTGGGCACTGTGGGCCAGGGCCAGGGCCAACCCCCACCAAACCTAAACGGGCCCAATGTGGGCTGGCCCAGGTGAGGCCAACAGCAGAACTTTTCCTTGGGATCCCTGCAGGCTTTCACTGGGTAGCCCACACTAGCAAACTGCCCACAGAAAACCCACACATGCCCAGTGTACGTCAGCTCTTTCGGGCCCACAGCAATTTATCTACCTCTGGGCCCACACAGGTTTTGGGTTGTCAGCCCATACTCCTTCCTAATGAGGTTTTGATCATCTTACCCTTTTTTGTCCAGCCTAAATTTTATTATTTGCTGGGTAGCCTAGAGATATCCTATACATACATTTTTTTTTATATATTTATAATAAATAGAAGCAAACAGGTAAATGTGTGTTTGCCTGTGAAAATTAGAGCTTATGGCAGCATATTTACAGGGGCATATTGAGACAAGAGAATGAATTAATGAACTAGATGAGGTGATAAAATATGATGATGATTAAATATTCTGGATTCAATATAAAGATCGGCCTTCAAATCGAAAACAAAAAACAGAAACTGGGAATAATCATTCAATTCTTTTAGAAAGTATTTCATACATAAATAACGCTTTTTGATTATTTAATTTTTACTTTTTTTTATTATAATTTATTTATATCTGACCTGTAATTTTTCCTGATTATTTTTCGCATCACTTGCTCACTTGCTAACCCTAACCCTAGTCCTTCTTATATCGATTTTTTTCGCTTAATGTCAAATATTTATTGACAGTGTAGTGTAGTGTTGTGCTTGGGTTGTCACTGAGTAAAAGAGGTTTCGCTAAAAGTTAATTCAAACATTACATTTTAGCAAAAATGACAAAATTGCTTCGTCATTTAGCTAGTGTTAGCTCGCTGGTTTAGCTCTAACCAGCACACGCGCTCCACTCGTGTCCTGTTTTTCAGGCAGTACAGCAGGCGAGAGGTGGGAGAGACTGAAGGGCAGGTTTGTCTATAAATATCGCCATGAGTAACGTTGGCATTGCAGTTCAATCTAGGGGTGTTCCCCTAAAACAGGCGGGTAATGCTTGGCTGCTATTCTATTATTATCCTATTATCATTTATTACTATCGTCTGTCCTTTGTTTCAATAAGACCTATATGATAAGCTTGGCTACATGAGCCCCCAAGTGTGTGTGTGTGTGTGTGTGTGTGTGTGTGTGTGTGTGTTGTGGGTACAGTGGAAGGGAGCATCCTGGTGTTACCTGATGATGGGAGCAGGCAGCTAACAAAGTTTTGGCCTCTACTAATAGGGATCATGGTGGAAAACAAATTATTTGGGCCCAGGGTTACAAATGCTCAACCATTCCTTTGATCGTGGATTATGCAGTGTTTCCCAATTTTTTCTGCTGAATTCTCCACCTTACTTAACTGTTTAGCCACTACTACCTCTTCAATACTTTCCTTTAATCTGCTCACCTGTTTTTTCTCTCCGCACGCACACCTACACCTCGCTCTTACATTCACAAGTCATCAACAGACCCTCCATTCCGCCAATATGACTACCCTACGAGGCGGAAAATTGGGCACCTTGGATCAACTCGCAAATCCAGCTCTGTGTGTCTAAACGCTTGCAGCTTGACGGCAAAACGGCCCAACATTCGCGGAAAATCTGGCAGTGTAAAAGGGGCTGAAGTTACTTGTCTTTAGTTAGACACACCTTCAAGCAAGTAGGGCTGTTGTAATGGAATTGCAAATCCCTGTCGTTATAGGTTGACATGCTGAGTCAAACTGAGTCAAGCCAAACTGGCACATGTATAGAAAAGGGGTAGAACATACATAATAATGTAACTGTTAGTATATAATTGATTTATTGTTAAAAGTGATATATAATGCTCATTTACAGGTTCATTCTTTTGCTTTAGGTGTCTACTAAAATAGGTTTACATGCTTTGTAACTTTGCAGACCTTGTACATGCACAAACAAGCCACACACACTACACACTGCTCACTGAAAATGAGGGGAAAAAAAACAAAAGCACGTGATGTCCCATTTAAATTCATTGTTGATTAAGATGGTTCATACTTGATGTAGAGAATCTATTTTTCCCAGAGGAACTTCAGTTACAATTGACAGTGTGAAATAGTGTGTCCACTGTGTTGCAAAATATATTAATGTATACATGAACTGAAGCTAAATGTAAATTTTGGGAGTTATATGAGGAGTATGAGATAGTCAAATACTGTATGATCAGTGCTGGCCTTGTATGGGCCCAGTGGGGGCGGCCCACACTGCATTTGGGCTTACTGAGGGCCAACAGCGCAGGGCCAGTACTGAGGGGCCAATGTTTTGCCTATGAGCAAATTCTGAGGGGCCCTGTGCAGGCAGCCCACTTGGGGCCCTCAGGCCAGCCCTAAGTGGGCCCATAGAGACCACAAATTCAGTGTGGGCCCTGTCTGGGCTCAGTGAGGGCAGCATTTGGGCTGATTGAGGGGCAGCAGTGGGCAGCCCACACTTAAGTGAGGGCTGCCCACGCCGGGCCAGCAGTGTGTTGCCAACATTTTGCCAATAAGCAAATTCTCAGCGGCCCTGTGTGGGCAGCCCGCTTGGGGCCCTCGGGCCAGCCCTAAGTAGGCCTGTGCAGGACCAGTTTGCTTGTTTGCTGGGTAGCTAACTTACTTGCGTAGTGTGGAAATTTTGACAAGGCATTGTTGTCTGAAAACAGGCCAAGTGTTATGACCAACATTTGACCAACAACTGTCACTCACATAAATGCTTGCTACATGTGCATCGTTGCTCACTTGACTTTTTCTGTATTATTTATTGATTTAACTTAAAAATGAACATGCTTTCACAGCATGTTGCCCTTTGACTGTCCATGGTTGATAAAGGCTGGCACTAGCTGATGTACTGAGCTCATGATAGCTTTTGTGAATATTTACAACTTGTCAAGCATCTGACCACAAATCTAATACTAAAATCTTCTACAGTGAAGACCACAATTTAACACGCATTCACACTAAAACGCTACTGAAAACCTCAGATTGTGTACCTTGCACCACAATACATGTAGCCTAGCCTAACATCACGGGCTGATGATACAATGTGTGTCTCCGTTAGCTAGCAAGCAAGCTAACGTTAGCATTTGCATTATTGTTTGCTTTACCAAACTATTGCAGATTTAACTCAATAAACAAAGTAATAGCTTCTATGAAATATGGCGGTAGTGAAAATACACACATATATTTGTACAATGCTTTGGTGACTACATTAAAAAATTCACAAGTTTAGTGGAGACATTACTTAAGGCCTGATGTCAAGACGTGCAACTGTTACCTAGCAAGCAAGCTAATGGTACAATTTACATCATCATTTGTGTTACCAAATTATTACACAATTAACTGTATATAACAACTGATAGCTTATATTGTGCAACAGTATGGTGGTAGTGAATACACAGATTTGTACAATGCTTTGGTGACGTCATTATAAACTGGGTTACCAGGGCCTGATGATACAACATGCTGCTGTTAGCTAGCAAGCAAGCTAACATTAGCATTTGCATTATTGTTTGCTGTACTGTATTACAGAATTAATAATTATATATTTAATTGATATTGTCAGTGTGGTAGTTACTGTAATTACTGTGTAGTTCTCAGAGAAAGACCATGCAACTGTAGAGTTCTAGAACTCTATTTGGCTTTGTGACATCACTCTATTTGGCTTCGTGACATCACTCTATTTGGCTTCGTGACATCACTCTATTTGGCTTCGTGACATCACTCTATTTGGCTTTGTGACATCACTCTATTTGGCTTCGTGATGTCACAAAGGAGCAAATTTTTTTTATATATAGACCCCAGAACAGCACTCAAGACATACTGAAGCATCTATAGCAGTTCATCCTAGGACACAAACACCTTTTCAGAGACATATTTCTGCGACCATCTGATCTCTTGAGGAAATGGAAGGCGGAGAAGGCGGAGAAGACAGAGGAGACGGACATCACAACGGAGACAATCGTATGTACTTTGTTCTTCAGTTTACACAGACCTCTCTAATGAAGTCTTTCTGAAAGTTATTTAAAGGTCTAGCGTGTATAATTTATGGGCATCTAGTGGTGAGGTTGCAGAATGTGCAACTAGTGGTCAACGCAAAGCAAAAAACAAAAAACAAATAACCTTATCTAGAGCCATATTTTGATTCACCGTTCTGGACTACTGCAGAACAAACCGGTGGACTCCATGTAATGCATATGTAGGGGACACTGCCAGACGAGGTGTCCATTATCAGTTTTTCATGACCGAAGTGGAGGCGTGCACTGATGAAGCACTGAAGACTCCACTCAGTGTTGGAAATTAATTGTAAACAGAGGCTTTGACTGTGTCCCATTACTCATATTAGAAAAAGGCTGATACTATTATGTAGCCAGCGTATTCATTTAAAACTACTTAGTAGGTGTACATTATCTGTTTTTACAGGACACTCTGCAACCAATCAGAAAAGAGTATTTCCCCCAGACCATAGTACAAGAAAATATAAATAGCGTAGTACAAGGTAACAAAAACAATTCGTAATATCAGGCATTTATAAACGAATGAAAACATTGTATGAATATTATATACAATTTCTGCCAATATATGCCCAAAAATAAACACTAGACCTTTGAATTAAAAATGATTTACAGTTTAATTGAATGAATGGTAATTCTAACAATTCTCTATCCAATCTTGCAGGTCCCATTATTCCCCTCTTCTTCTTTCCGCGTGGAAGGCGTCCACCTGCTGACGAACCTAATGGAGCACTTGTTGCCTGGATGGAATTTTTCGCGGATCTTGAACAAGAGCACCACGGCATTGTTGTGATTTTGGAAAACATTCCAGAAGAGGACGAGGGTGACGCTGACAATGACAATGACCAAAACCAGGACAACAATGACAACCAGGTCGATGAAAATAATGATAACATTGTGAACAATAACAACAATGGTAATCATGACAACCTCGACAACAATGATGACAATGCAGATGTCAATGTTGAAAATGCTGACAGTCTAAGTGTTAATAACAGCATTGACAATGCAGAGGACGCTGGTCTGAGTGCTGGGCTTGAGTTTGGAGCCAACCAGGGTCTAGAGGAAAATGACCCTTTGCCTGGAGGATCCAGAAAAAGATCTAGAGAGGAGGATGACCAGGACAAATTCAGATGGTGGGATGAGTTTGCGGACAGCAGCTCAGACAGCAACACTGACAGTACCATAAGCAAGGACTTCAAGAGGGAAGCTGGAAGAAGTCCAGTCAAACAGGCTGAGGTTGCTGAGGAAGACCCTGTGCCTTGTCCATTTAGGAAGAGATTAAGGAAGAGTAGCAGACCAGAAGAGAGAAGCAACAAGAGAGCAAGACAGTGTGATGAGTTGGCCGACAGCAACTCAGACAGCAACACTGACAGCACCGTAAGCGAGGGCTTCAACAGGGAAACAGAAAGAAGTCCAGTCAAACATGCTGAGGTTGCTGAGGAAGACCCTGTGCCTGGTCCGTTTAGGAAGAGATTAAGGGAGAGTAGCAGACCAGAAGAGAGAAGCAGCAAGAGAGCAAGACGGTGTGATGACTTGGCCGACTGCAACTTAGACAGCAACACTGACAGCACCGTAAGCGAGGGCTTCAACAGGGAAACAGAAAGAAGTCCAGTCAAACAGGCTGAGGTTGCTGAGGAAGACCCTGTGCCTGGTCTGTTTAGGAAGAGATTAAGGGAGAGTAGCAGACCAGAAGAGAGAAGCAGCAAGAGAGCAAGACTGTGTGATGAGTTGGCCGACTGCAACTCAGACAACGACACTGACAGCACCATAAGTGAGGGCTTCAACAAGGAAACAGGAAGAAGTCCAGTCAAACATGCTGAAGTAACTGAGGAAGACCCTGTGCCTGGTCCGTTTAGGAAGAGATTAAGGGAGAGTAGCAGACCAGAAGAGAGAAGCAGCAAGAGAGCAAGACGGTGTGATGACTTGGCCGACAGCAACTCAGACAACGACACTGACAGCACCGTAAGCGAGGGCTTCAACAGGGAAACAGAAAGAAGTCCAGTCAAACATGCTGAGGTTGCTGAGGAAGACCCTGTGCCTGGTCCGTTTAGGAAGAGATTAAGGGAGAGTAGCAGACCAGAAGAGAGAAGCAGCAAGAGAGCAAGACGGTGTGATGACTTGGCCGACTGCAACTTAGACAGCAACACTGACAGCACCGTAAGCGAGGGCTTCAACAGGGAAACAGAAAGAAGTCCAGTCAAACAGGCTGAGGTTGCTGAGGAAGACCCTGTGCCTGGTCTGTTTAGGAAGAGATTAAGGGAGAGTAGCAGACCAGAAGAGAGAAGCAGCAAGAGAGCAAGACTGTGTGATGAGTTGGCCGACTGCAACTCAGACAACGACACTGACAGCACCATAAGTGAGGGCTTCAACAAGGAAACAGGAAGAAGTCCAGTCAAACATGCTGAAGTAACTGAGGAAGACCCTGTGCCTGGTCCGTTTAGGAAGAGATTAAGGGAGAGTAGCAGACCAGAAGAGAGAAGCAGCAAGAGAGCAAGACGGTGTGATGACTTGGCCGACTGCAACTCAGACACAGTTACCAGCACAAATGGCCAAGATCTTGCTGACAGCAGTGGCAAAGTTAATGCTAAAGATGTAGGTGTCGCAAAAGAAACTGACGATAAGGAGGACAAGCAGGTGGACGTGGAAGAGGACCCACGACCAAGAACAAGAAAGAGGTCAAGGCAGGATGACGAACCAGAGGATAACCACAAACGATGCAAACGCTAAGAGGAGACATAACAATTAAAGGAGAAGTCCAGTATTTTGCACTTTGAGCCCCATCCCTGGGTTGTTTATGATGAAATAGAGTGATTAAGACCAAAATCTTGACGATTGCTCCTTCTCTGACAATTTGAGAGAATGTGGCTTTCCCCTGCCTGCCTTGTCTATGACCATGTGTAAATCTATCCTAAAACCACCTTAAACGTTCATATTCAAAGCCATGAAACTCACCGAGTAGTCAGTGCTTTGAAAATGGCAGTTTAAGGTGGTTTTAGGACAGCTTTACATGTGGCCATAGACAGCATTGTTAAGCCAGGCAGGGGAAAGCCAAATTCTCTCAAACTGTCAGAGAAGGAGCAATCGTCAAGATTTTGGTCTTAACCACTCTATTTCATCATAAACAACCAGGAATGGGCCTCAAAGTGCAAAATACTGGACTTCTCCTTTAAGACTGACGCAGACAATGGCACAGTGGCACCCATCTGCTGATCGTCCTGAAGAGGGATCTCTCTTTGAGTGGGCCCTTCCGAGGTTTCTTCCTTAATTGGCCTTATAACGGGAGTTTTTCCTCGCCGTCATTGAGAGTCTAAGGTCTGAGTGGGTGTCACTTTAATTTAGATAGTTCTGTTTATCATCCTTCATAACTCTCAGTTGGTGTTAACTGTTAATGAACTATGAAAAAAAAAACTATCTTTTATGACTGGCTGTTAGCAGCTAGCTCCACTTGTTAGCGGGTGAACCGCAGCAGAGTGAGCAGCTGTCAGCCGCCAGACTTTCAATCTGCTGATCCCTGTTTGAGACCAGAGGAAACGGCAATTAGTAAGCATGTGCTTACTAATCATAAAAATCATCTAAATTCAATTTAAATACAAATAAATAAGTAAATAGTTAAAAATTGAATTGCTGGCTCACTGTCATTGCTTTCAGAATCCAAACTCTGTTAGTATTCAAAACGGGTGTAACATTTTCTTTAAACTTTCAATATGAATGGATTTTCAAAATGCCTCTAAAAAACCTTTTACATGGAATACATTTTGTAAACCACATCTATGTAGACAGAATAGTTATTACCATCTCAGTCATGCTTTATAAATCCACTTCAAATGGTCAACAAATACTTTCATGATACAAACATTATCTCATAGACGTCTCAACAGTAATGTATGACAAATGTCAAGTTTGATTTTTTCGGAAAGTCAGCTTCTCTTCCTTGCACAGAGTTAAATTAGACTGATACTACTCACATGTCTGTACGCTGAAGATGGATCTACAACCAGCAGCCAGTTAGCTTAGCTTAGCATTAAGGCTGAAAACAGAGGGAAACCACTAACTTGGCTCTGTCCAAAGGTAACAAAATCCACCTTCCAGACCTCTAAAGCTCACTAATTAACATGTTCAATCCTGTTTGTTTAATCTCTACAAAAACCAAGGCTAAGCTAACCAGCCTCTAGCTCATGTGGTATCATCTCACCTAATTCTTGGCAAGAAGGGGAATACACTTTCCCAAAAATGGTGAACAGGCTACAGAGACAGAGTGCAACACGCCATACAGTGAAAAATACCGCCCATCAGAGGGGAAAAAAGGCAACAAAATATACAACCAAGGGCTAAAACACTAACAAAATGCCTGTAGCTAAAACAGGATTATTTTCGTACCCTATGTCTAAAAGAGAAGAAAAGGTATATTGACAAACTCAGAATTGTCGGTAGGGATGAGCGAGTACACCGTTAGCTGTATATGTGTCTGTATCATAGATGTATCAAGAGAACTGGATACAGCGTTGGAGGTGGGGCCCTGTTCATTCCTATAAAGGTTGTTCAGTGGTGCATGAAGCCAAAAAAGCTCAATTTCTGCTGTAGCAAATAATCTTTTCCTTTCTGCATTTTGGGGCCCATGAAACAAAGTGCACTAGAGACTTACAGCAGTTCAGCTCTCCACTAACTTGAATAGGGATTAAATGATTTAATCTTGCGGCTCTTCTGGACCTCGGATATGTTATCGCACCAAATGGATCAAATTCAGACAGTGAAACGACTCATTTTGTTGGGTTGTGATGCTCAAAAATATGGATCCACTGATATAGGGATGTCTCTTTCACAATCTGTGGGAAATCAGTACGATCTGGGTTCTTGTAGTGATTAATTTTAGCTTTTTGTGCTTCATTTTTGGATGTGTATGTTCTAATGATTAGATGTCTCCTGTTGTATTTGATTATGAATGTAGCTGCCGTATAAAGTAATTTCCTGTGAGGATCAGTAAAGTAAACACTTTAGTCACAGTAGTAACACTTTATACGGGGTATATATATATTTATCATGGAGAAATTATCCAAATGAACTGCCACAAGTGAAATACTTTAATTTTTACAACTATTTGATTAAATCACAAGATTAGATCATCATTTAACCTAACAAAGATTTACCAGTGACAAAATGCTTGCTGCACATGTACGCACACTGAGTGTCAGGATCCCAGGGTTTTCCCATTGGTCCTGCTGATGCCTCACATCTTATAACCTGTATCCACTTTTGTCTCCTTAAACACTAAGGTTTTTGTTTCGGCAGCTTATTAAAACTTGGTTCTGGATTCTTTACCCTGTTAGTAGTTAAACCCATCACACAGCAGCTTTTAGGCATATGCTGTCTGGTAGGAGATGTAAGCTGCAAGAAAACACCTTCCACAAAACCAAGTCAACGGAGCGCAGTGAATAGCTTCCCACCCCTGGGTGTGGTGCGACTTAATTGCACACTGTCTCTATTCCTCGCTACTGAATGTGTTACTAGAGTGTGGGCTGACCCCTTGTATTTCTGTTTCTTTAGTTTTCTTACATGTAAAACCACTGTATATCCATTTATTATATTATTTCAGGTCTAAGGACTAGAATTTAAAACAATGTCCGGTTTGATTAAACAGCTTTGGCCCAAACATCATTGACTGAACAGGCCTTGTCCCTGTGCCTGTCACTACACAGATAAGGTCAGAACTACAAGTCTATAAGTAGGGTGCAGAAAGAATATGGCCTGGTTAACTGGTGCTTCCGTACTGCAAAACAAGAGGACCTGACACCCACTCATGTGCCTCGTGTGTGTGAATTAGTTTCCCTGCATTTTAAGTTGATGAAGAAAATCAATTGTGTTAATTAAAGTATCTCACTCATGTAGAGAGAAAATATAAAGCTTTAAAATGAAGTGAAAATTGGTTGTATTCAAGCCAGGATAACGGACTTATTTAGCTGAAAACTACATCTCTGTTCGCACACATACAGGTTGTACCCACTGCAGATAAAGACAGCATCTGCTTTATACTCCCCTGGGAGCCAGCTGTGATCTTTCATGTTTGACACAGAAATTTAAACTATCCCGTCTGGATCACAGTTTGTGCAGCAGGTTGTCGACGTAAGTACGAAGACCCCGGTTTCACCAGAGGTCTCGGCTCTAAGCTGCACTGTCAGCAAGCATCCATCCTGCTAACATGTCCTTGAGCGAGACGCGGCTGTTTTGCATCTGACCCGGTGCTCCGACCTAAAGGTGGAGTGAGAAAAGCAAAAAGAGAATTCTCCTCCGGGGATCAATGAAGCATTACACCACATTAAAATCAAGGTTTGGATCCCAGATCCAGCTTTAGATGTGGACTTGCAAAACCTGTGATGTGCTCATCAATCTGATGCTCTCTGAAGCTATTCCCTCCACAGGGTGGCATGGTTTCACTACAACACACACACAGTGGCCTTGAAACAGACTCTGTGATTGACGCTGGCAGCTGATGGATCCCGATGCCAGACAGTGATTCCCCATGGCTGATGCACACAGTCCATCTTTGCCACCAGACGATTATCATCAAAGAGAAAGTGGAGATTGTTGGTGGGAGCTGAGGTATCAGGAGAGAGGCGGCCTGGAGGTTATTTGTCACATGAGTTGTCAGGGGCCATAAAGGCTGATGGTGAGCAGAGCCGGACAGCGGCACAATGGTGAAATAAGAACAAATGGTCCATGTGCAGATATGCCTGGGCGCACTGTGGTCGTGCCTACAGTTTCAGCCTTGGTCATTATATCACTATTGTTGTCGCTGAGGGACCCTGCTGCATTGTGAGCGTGTGCGTGTTTGAGTATCAGTGCTCCAGAGAGGATGAGAAAACATATGACTGCATCAGTGATGGCTGTTGGCTGCAGGATGAAAATCTCTGCCCAGGTTCCAAACAGTAACATTGATTAGCTGCAAACAACACTCTAATTTAAACTAATAGTTCAACTAAGGATGGCAGTGTCAATTCATTTTTGCTTTAGATAGCTAAAAAAGCTGATGAATTTGTGACTAACTGGTTCATTTTAAGGGAAAAATGCATAATGATGTGAAATACAAGAGACCTGTCCTTCTAGTCAGACTCACTGAGCTTTAGCACCACAATTCAATCCATTAAGAGGTGGTGAAATTTTAATGTTTTGTGATGTAAAAGCCTTGCCTTGTGTTTTATTTTCTGTTGGCTTTGCTGACAGCTGTCCAGCTAGCCGCATTAACATGGAGAAACATAGTGCCCACTGCCCACTGATCAATCTCCAGTGGTTAGCTAACATTAGCTAACACCAGCTAGCAGCGCCACTCATTCAACGATTACCTAGGATGACCAGACAACCCCATTTTCCAGGGACAGTCCCCATTTTCGGGGGCCTGTCGCTGACTGGAGCTGTCCCCGGAAATGTCCCTGTTTTTGTAAAGGACAGTTTTCACACGTTGCACACCACAGATCCATTTTCCTAACTGATGATAAGGCCTAACTGCTCGTGCATATAAATGTTTAGAAAACAATACAAATTTACTTTGTGGCATTTTTTTTCAACAAGTTATTAATGATGCATCATGTTTTAGATATCCATTCAGTCAGACTTCAAAATCAGCAGCTGTCAGTGCTTCTTTTTTATTACCTCCACAAGTCGATGATTAGTTGCTGCTCTGTGGACACAAGAGGACGCCGCAGGCTCGTGACCCCAGCAGTGCAGCCACATCTCAATCAGTTGCGCCCTGCCAAGTGTGTCACAACTGCGCTAAATGCTTTTTTGGTAATTT
The DNA here is from genome assembly GCA_019142605.1 of Cephalopholis sonnerati. Taxonomy (NCBI): domain Eukaryota; kingdom Metazoa; phylum Chordata; class Actinopteri; order Perciformes; family Serranidae; genus Cephalopholis; species Cephalopholis sonnerati. The sequence goes on along the minus strand of JAGQAX010000020.1, from coordinate 18,641,013 downwards.
CGTGGCCAGGCGCTTTTGGCCTTGCCAGACTTGAGCACAAAAGAACAGCCACGAGGCAGTTAAGCCGAGCAGGAAGTTACAATTGATTCACGATTTTTATGTGGAGCTGTGTGAGTAGTTTTTAATGTTTCAGCCTCCAACACACCTGATGATGTGCAGAGGAAGCAGTGTAAAATATTTAATCAAAATCAAAATGACATGTTTGATGTGACAGGTTTGATAAGATATAAGTTGCTAAGTTAGCACAGCTGGTGCTAATAAAGCAAACGGCATTTGTTATTTACGTGACAACGCCTGAACGCAACACAGGCTCCGCTCCAACTAAGTGTGTGCAGTGCTGCGCTGCTGAGCGAGCGGCATGTTTGACTGTGAGTAACAGCAGCATTTTGATGGTCATTGTGTTGAGTTTGGGTTGGGCTCGCTTATAATTGTCTCGACTCGGGTCGGGTTCGGTCGGGAAAATGCGGCCCGAGCTGCGCTCTAGTGTGCTCACCTGTGTGTGCGCACGTGTCTGTTTGTGTGTGTGTTTGGCGCGGAACTCCGCCGTGCACGATACAGAGAGCAGAAGGGAATTGAAAATGCGCGACCATGTAGAGACAGAAGTGACATGCTGTGGTGTAAATAAGATAAATAACACGAGGTTATTTAGTTAGTTTAATAAAAGGACAAGGTATAGACCTGTTCTATGGGAAAGGTAACCTTAAATGACTTCTGTTGTGATCTGGCGCTATACAGAAAATAAAATAAAATTAAATTAACTTGACCTTCCGGGGGGGCGGGGGGTGCTGTTGGGGGGGCGGGGCGCCCCCCTAATATAATGGTAGGGGAAACACTGCTGTAGTCATTAACCAAATAACCATTGACATCCCTAAAATTGACATTTTGGGAAATACAATTATTTTTTTTCTTACCAAGAGTTACATGAGAAGATTGATACTGCTCTCCTATCTCCAGTAAATACAGAGCTACAGTCAGTTTACTTAAAGACCGCATTTTTCCCCAAATATAAATCTGTGCTTTAAACCACTGTGTCCTGTACAACATGCAGTGGATAGCAGTTTCTGCTGCACTTGAAAACAGCAGTGCTGCGATGGACGGTTATGGATGAAATTCGACAAAAGACCATTACCCTAAAACCTGCATGAATTATGAATGTATGTTTTCCCTTCCTCCTGAAAGTGCTTCCAAGACAGCTGGAAAGAGGATAATGAAGAAGCCTATTATGCTGTTGCACTGCAGCCAAACGAAATAGCATCAAAGATATCCCCTACTCTCCACTGCTAATTATCAAGCCAGAGACATTTCTCCTCATGTGATTATAATGTTTTTTAAATTGCCCCCTTTGGCACAGTTGAGCTCCAGTAGGCAGCGCGGCTTCTCCACTGGGGTGGTTAGTTCAGTTCTGCTTGGCGACAGGCAGAAGGTACAGTAAGCCTGACTAAACCTGACAAACTTGCTCCCAGGTTGCCTCTTAGGGATGAGGGATGGAGTGGAAGACTATATCACATCGATGCTGGGGTACTATGTTGGCAGCCACATCTCCCTGAGAGAACGGGCGATGCAGCCAAATCCAACTTCCATCTTCCAACTGGATAAGACACTCTGTCCCTTTTCTTACACAATGACCAGTTCCTAAAACATTCATCAATGCTGATGTGTTTAATTAGAAATATTGTGTCAGTTCTTCTCAAAGTCTACAGAATAAGAATACAAACCATTGTATACTTCCCTGTCCCTCTTCTCCCTGTCACATACCAGCTTCAACTCTACTTTCATCCACACATATTCAAACAGACACCCCTACTCACACACACCTTCATCCCTACTCATCATCATCCATCGTCCTCTACCCCTCCATCAACTCGTCACCGTTACCTATGAGACAGCATCATCCAGAAACAGTATACTATTAGTAATTATTAGTTGCCCAATAGAAATAGAAACAACAACAACAACAAGACAAACAAGCACAGCAAATAACAAATTAGAAATATAAACACCAGAAACAATACAACAACCATCACCATGACCTTGGTGGCAGCAATTTCCCTGCACATCTCTAGAAAGTTACTGAATATCTGGGGGTTTGGATGGTTGGTCAGATAAAACTTTTTTTTAAAAAATAAAACAACATGAAATCTGGGAGATTAAATTGGAGTTTTGTCTTATTTTCTGTCATTTATAGCACAAGCTTTTTTTTTAGAGTGTAAGTTGCTAGCTAGCTTGGTTGCTAGTTTTTTTTTTTTTTTTTAAACTGCAAGACAATACGAAACACTAACAAAACAACAAAATACAAACAAAAGTGAATCCAGGCCAGTATGTTAATTGTTGTCAGGCGATATATAATAATATAATATAATAATAAATAAGAATAAATTAATTAAATTAAGAAAAAAATAAATAAATAAAAGTAATAAGAGTAATAAAGGGGAAGGAAGTATATTGAAACTAATCCTAACTTTACCCTGTTACCACTAATAATTAAATAATAATAATAAACAATAATAATAATAATAATAAAGTCAGGGGGAAGTGTCCCCTCATCCACTGCCAGCGAGGCAGTACGAGGGTAACACTGGAAAAACTCCAGAACAGGTCAGCAGGGAGAGTCCTGCAGGATCAACCCGGTTATTGTTGCATCTTATGGTTACTAATATGAAGCTTGGGCAAAAAAAAAATGATATTGTTATAACTGTGGTTTCGATATATTTCATCTACAGATTATTTAGTTTTGTAACTACTATCATTGTTATGATTGCAGGTAGGTTGTGTTTCTTTGTTTCAGCTGATATGTCGGACTTTTGGTCGCCCCCAGACCCTTAAAGGACAAAGCTCAAATTATTAATACATTAATCAAGATTAAGTGACCAAATGATCAAACGATTAATTTATAAATAAAATAATTGTTAGAAGACTAGTGAGTATTTATATTTCAGGGCTGGAGTCAGAGACAGTTTGGGAATTTTGCTTTTAAGGATCACGATGAATTGATTGTTCAACAATTAAATGCTTCAGTAGGTATAACAGGCACTGTGCTGCTATCACTTTTGTTTTTAATTAATTTTATTTTGTTATTGGTGCTGTGTGTATACTGCAGGTTTGATCTTGATGCTGTCATGTTTTGTTTCTTTATACATTTGAAAAACTAATTAAATGCTATGTCAAAAAAAGATAATAATTGTAGGTTCTTGCAGCCCCTAGTTTGGCTGATAATATTAAATCTTTTCAGTATCACCCGCCTCTTCTCTCCACCCTCACTCCTGTCAGAACATAGGCTACTGGGGAAAAAATATTCCAGCTATATCTGGTCATCTGTCCCTGCTGTGCTCCCCCTCATCTAACATCGTAGACCCTCTTGTAGAACTGCTCTTGTCAGAAATGTCATTAGTGTTGACTGTTGGGTCCCAAGATGGTTAGAGATGGTTGGGTGGTCAAAGGAGGAGCCAATAAGCCTCCATCAGTTGAAGCGACCGTTGTCATACCCAACCCCCCAGAGGCTACCTCTCAAAAAAAACCCTTGCGACCTCCTCACCCCAGCACCCCCATCCACACCCTCACCCCCACCCCACCCGCAGCGGGCCATGATACCCGAGTGCTATTACAAGTTCCAGTGTTGCCTAGCAACTGGCAGCCAGATTACAATTGGGGCTGTACATGTTGGAGATTTAACACTGTTTATGGGGGTGTCAGCGCGTGTAGATGTGCGTGTGTGTGCATGCATTTGTGTGTATATGGGGGCAGAGGGAACAGGAGTGGGTGAGTGTGTGTGTGTGTGTGTGAGTGAGTGTGTGTATGTGTGTGTGCATACGTGTATCTGTAATGACTGAGTGTGTGTAGATGTGTCACCAGTGCCCTGCTTCCCCTGCAGCCTCCAGGCAATATACTGTAAGCTTGGCCTCACAGTGGTGATTGGAGCTAAATGGATTACTACAGTAGATGTCTGTCTTGTAAAACCTTGGACATATTCAATTTCACTGCTGCTGCTGGGACTGCAGATTAATTTCACGGCTGCTCGACACTTTGGGAAACACACTAATTTGGATTCTTTCCAAGAGATAGTACAGAAGAACGATACCATATCAGCCTGTTAGATATGAAGCTCCACCCAGGAGACAGTTAGCTTAGCTTAGCATAAAGACTGGAAACAGGTGTAAACAGCTAGCCTGAGTTCTCTCCTCTAGCTCACTTTATACTTCTCGCTGCTGTTACAAACATGTCTGAACTAGGGCTGCAACTAACAATTATTTTCATTGTCGACTAATCTGTCGATTATTTCTTCGATTAGTCGACTAGTCATTTTATCAAAAAATGTGTTAAAATGGTGAAAAATATCGGTCTGTCTCTCCCAAACCCCAAAATTATGTCATCTAATGTCTTGTTTCGTACTCACGCCAAAGGGTTTTAGTTCACCGTCATGGGAGAGTGTGTAAAGCTGCCAATATTTGAACGTAAGAAGCTGCAATAAGAGTATTTTGGGGTACTTTTAAAGTACTTTTCTATGAAAAATGACTCAAACCGATTAGTCAACTACTAACATAGTCATCGATTATTTTAATAGTCGATTAGTCATCGATTAGTCAACTAATCGTTGCAGCCCTAGTCTGAACTCACTACAGCCATGGACTCGCCCCCTCTGTTGGGCCCAATGACCTTGTTTGCAGTTTAATGTTTCCTGTTAATAGTTCTACAGATGGCTTTCCCCTATGGGGAAAATATTTTTTGGGCTGCCGGGAACTTTATGCTGCAATACCATGAGTGTCCACTGGGAAAAACTGGCAGCAGTTCTGAGCAGCAATCCTGAGGGCCCGCTCAAAACAGTAGTCTGCAAATCAATGGGTGATGTCACAGTGGCTACGTCCATGTTTTTAATACAGTCTATGGTCGAGTCATGACATTTTAGTCATGATGGTCTAGTGCAGTGGTTCCCAACTGGTCCAGCCACGGGGTCCAGATTTCTCCTTAGTCATTAGCTCAAGGTCCACACAGTTTAATGTATTCAGCGTCATACTTGCGTTTGGCCGTGTCATCAAGCTAGATTGCCATTTCTGTCAAATATCTGTCCGTTTCTCACTCACTCCACAGCAGGAATGGCACTTCAAAATGAAAGTGTGTATATGTGTGCGTGTGTGTCCGTGTGTGTGTGTAGTGCAAACGTCAAAGGAGGACAAAATCCTCTTGCTATGGACTGAGGTAACATTTTGCCCACTGGCAACTTTGGTAAACTACTTTCATTATAACATAAAGAACATTTCAAACACTTGTGAATTAGACTGAATGAACACTGAACAAACACTTTCCCAAAAGGCAGCAGGTCACAACGGGCTATAAAATTGAAAAGCATATCTTATGTTATAAAACTGAAATTGCAAAATAAATTGAATAACAAAAAAACGAAGCAGTGTTTCAATTAGTTCCACCTCGGCTGTGTGCCAATGTAAATGTGATTAGCTTCAGTAATTGTTTCCTCTCATTCTGCTTTTGTGTTTTAAAGCTGCTTGAAAGCAGCAGGGTAAGAGGTTCAGCTCTGGTACAGTATGTTTTTACCTCTACCCGGTGATCGGCACATCCGGGTGATGTCGACGAATGTGTTTTAGCAACCATTTACATACTAGAGAACAGTGCAGCAGCAGCAGCAACACATCTTTCTTCTTTGTCTTATGAATAACTTTCTCTGTCGCTGTTGTGGCTGACCAAAAACTCACAGGTGGATCGTCAAACTCTGACGCTGTATTTACACTAGCTAACATGACTGACATGCACGCCAATCAGATGCTTATTTTGCTAAGCACAGCACCTGTTGCTAACGACAAACAGCTAAACGTTTCCGGGCAGAGCTTGTGGTTGTGAACTTGCACAAACTTTTGCACATTACAAGCATCAACATACATACCATGTGTTCTGCGTGCAGCTGAGGACATATTTTTGGCAGGTGGGTCATGCCCTGCATTAGAGTGTTATCATCCTTGTCAGCTAACTCTAGAGCAGAAAGCAAATAAGCATCATAATATCAAACTATTCCCAGAAGACCTTTGCTGTCATCCAATCAGTAAAAAACACTGTTTTCAGATCCTCCAACTTTCCTCTGATCCCGACATGAATCTTAATTTATTAGAGCACAGCTCTTTATGTCAGTCTGGCTCAGACATTTGTCCTGTGAGCTTTGCTATGAAAGCATAAGTGCACTACTGGATAATGAAAGGTCACTCTTGAAGTTAATGTTCCAGCCATCACTTGGCTTGGTTGTCATCTGACAGACCTAATTCAGTCATTTCTGAAGAGCTTTTACTCCTCAGACTGGGTCATTCAAAGCTCTGCTGGAGGAGATGGTGTTTTGTTTCCTTTAAATTAGATGCTTAAATTGCTGCTTCACATTTGGTTAAAGAAAGAAGTTAACTGGTTTTGAGACAGTTTCAATTCAATACTGATGCCTCTATATCAGAGGTTTCCAACTGGTCCAGCCACAAGGTCCAGATTTCTCCTTAGTGATTAGTTCAAGGTCCACACAGGTTAATATACCCAGTGTCATACTTGCATTTGGCCATATCGTCTAGCTAGTTTGCTGTCTCTGTCAAGTAGTTGTTAGTTAGTCACTCTATAGCACTTCAAATTAGAAGCTCTGTGCTGGAAATTCACTGTACTTTATTTTAAAGTGTGTTTTTTTTACAAACTTGACATGTTCGTAAGTGACTTGCAGTCCATTCAGAATGGAACCGCGACCCACCAGTTGGGAACCACTGCTCTATATGACCTACATAAGCAAACAAGACCATCAGCAAAAAGACTGATTATTTATGTAAAGTTATTATTAATGCCTGTTCCCGGGTCAGATTCCACAAGAAATCATATAAAAGAATTTACAGAGCCCGTTAACATATTCCCAGGCAAAGTTTTACAGTGAGCAGTACGTTAGCCAGTTAAAAGGAAGCAGGAGGAGATTTTTCTTCTGAGAAATTTATTTATGACATTATATTTTGTGGTTATGGCTGATACTGAGGCAGGATCATCAAAGAAAAAGAAAAGAACTGACCGCAGAACAAAATGAAAGCTGACAGGAGCAGGGAAAGAGCACGGGCGAAAACATGAGACAACCTTGGTCGGTTACTGCAGGATTTGAAAAGATGCTAAATCAATTCTGAATTGGCCGTGTTTCATCTGGACAGATGTGTAATATGTCTATGTGTATGTCTAAACATGGTTCTATCCATCCATCCATTTTCAACCTCTTATCCGAAGCCGGGTCATGAAGCAAAGTATTCCAGAAGTCCCTTTCCCTAGCAAGGTTTTCCAGCTCCTCCTGGAGGACCCTGAGGAGTTCCAAGGCCAGACCAGTGTGTTCTGGGTCTGCCACAGGGCCTCCTACATGGTTTTACAATATACAAATTTACATTGGTTCTCTGCCGGAAACCAGTGGATTGCTCCTTCCAGGTTGGGAGAGAGTTACTGCCTCAAGCAAGGGAGTTTAAGTATCTCGGGGTCTTGTTCACGAGTGAGGGTAGAATGGAGCGTGAGATGGATCGGGGTTTGGTGGTGCTTCTGCAGTGATGTGGGCGCTGCACCAGACCGTGAGGGGATGAGAGGGAGGGAGCTGAGCCAGAAGACAAAGCTTTTGATTTACTGGTCCATCTATGTCCCAACCCTCACCTATGGTCACGAGCTCTGGGTAGTGACCAAATAAAAATGAGATCACGGATACAAGCACCGGAAATGAGTTTACTCTGTGGGGTGGCTGGGCTCAGCCTTAGAGATAGGGTAAGCAGCTCGGACATCTGGAGGGAGTTCGTAGTCGAGCTGCTGCTCCTTTGCATTGAAAGGGGTCAGTTGAGGTGGTTTGGGCATCTGATCAGGATGCCTCCTGGGCGCCTCCCGTGAGAGGTGTTCCAGGCAGGCCCCACTGGTAGGAGGCCCCGGGGCAGACCCAGAACATGCTGGAGGGATTACACATCTCATCTGGACTGGGAACGCCTTGGGATCCCCCAGGAGGAGCTGGAAAGCATTGCTCGGGAAAGGGACATCTGGGGTGCTTTGCTTGGCCAACTGGCCCTGCGACATGGCCTCGGATAAGCGGATGAAAATGGATAAAATGAGTGGGTGGAATTTACTGTGGCGACTAAAACAAACTTTACTTTGTTTCAATGACGTATGATCCCCTCCAGGCTTACGTCTGGCAGAGACAATAACAAGCATCTTTCTTTAACTCCCTTCCGCATGTGCTAGCCAGATCAAGATCTTAACAACACAATTCGATAGTGCTAATGGGAAAGGCGACAGCTTTTGTCACAGGGAGCGCCAAAATCAACACAAAATGAAAGTTCCTTGTAGTTGCTTTAATAATAGATGAGGATGAGGTGTAAATGGAGAGGGATGCTGATTGTGTACTTTCAAGGGTAATGGGCAAATGGAGGGTTTGTACATGTTTATAAGAAATATATTTTCAAATGGCTGTTTAAAATATTCATTGTCAATGAAGCAAAATGTCTCACAGTACACTAAAAAAATTGTCTCTGCTCAACAAAGGGACAGTACTTTTTTCCAATAAATCCTGAACCCCTGAGGATTTTCAAAAGCGTTATGAGAGAAGGAGGTGTCCCTGATATGTAAAATCAATATCTCAACAGAGCCGGAATAACTCCTGTCTCTGCGGTGATGCATTTTCTAGATGATTTGATTATTTGACTGTTTTCTGGTGAAGGCTTCTCTTATTCTTATATCCAGCGTTTCAGAGATTTCAGACGATAGAGAAAGACAATTTAAATTCTCTGAAATGATCACGACAACTCTCGGCTTTGGAAACGTTTATCTGACAGCTCATCTCTTCTTCCCTTCCCTCCATGTGCGTCCTTTCTCCCTCTCTGTTTCCCCTTTTCCCCATTTTTTTAATTTCTAGTCTCCAGTCTCCAGTTTCTTTCTCCTGCTCAAATTCATAATCAATTAACACTGCACTTTCAAACACTTCAACAGGCTTGCTGATTACAGCCCCCAGCTTACATCATGTAATAAAGCAGCCAAATGATTAGGAAAAAAACACAGCACATCTCATGTCAAAATAAAATTTTGTTAATGTTTATTAATCAGGTTTTACATAATTAAGGTCTTGTTTCATGCGTGGTACTCTGCAAGCCTGTCTGTCATCATTTAAATTAGCATGTCTGATGTTTCCATATGAAATTCATCTAATCAGATGTCACCGTCTGATTAGAAATTAGTTCCATTTCTTGTAGCATACATGTTAATCTCTAGATCAGATCAAGTTGGTCAGATACGATCACTATAGTTGGTGGATAGCTTACAGGGATAGTACATCACAAAATTAACATTTCCTCTTACCTGCAGTGCTATTTTTCAGTCTATATTGTTCTAGTACGAGTTGCAAAGTGGAGATATTGGCCGTAGATTTCAACCTTCTCTTGAAGGTATAGCCCCGTTTCCACTGAACAGTACGGTAAAGTTAATTTCGCAAAGCTTTTTTTCCATTTCCACTGTGAAAAGTTGTGGATGGTACCAATGGAACTGTTCCGTACCGTCCCCATTTTTGGTCCCCCCTCTGTTGGGGTACCTAGCACACAGATCTGGTACTAAAAGGTGGAGCTGTGAACACTGCAGTCTGTTGATTGGTCAATAGAGGACGGTCACTCTGCTCAGGACTGAGTTGTGGCTGGTTTTGAGGCTCATGTAACCACTGTTCATACTGTGGAGAGTTTTATTAGCAAACTGTAACTATAAAATGAAAGGATGTTTTGCTGCCTCTTGCAGCAGCTGGAGTCGGGGAAAAATAACTTCTCTGGAGCGACTGCTGGCGACTTTTAAGGCAGAACCTTAACTTGTAATGTTACTCAGTGTATGAGGTGACATCATGAATCAATCAACACACCTTAAATTTCACTGTGAAAACTCTGACCATTACTTTAGTTTTTATGACATACACTTTTAGTAATGAGTGGATCTTCAAGCATTAATATATATTAATTTTCACCGGGACAGCATATATTCTAATCCTCTAATTCTAAAAGTGTCATGGGGCATCGTTCCTGTGGGCTCCAGCAACACTAAACCCCTGAGCTTGCCTAAGAAGGACTAAATGCACAAACCCGCTACTTAAAATATCCCAGAGACTCACTGCAGCTGTTCTGTTTTGCTCAAAAAATGTCGGCATGCAGCCTCGTTCTGAGGACGATAAACAAGGTGCAGACTTCCATCTGTGTCACCAGTAATGAGGAAATACAGTGAGTGCTGGACGGAGCAGTGAGTGACTTTTGGTTCCAAAGGTACCATGCCAAAAGTGTTTGATGGAGGCAGGGCTTAATGGAACTTGATGGTACTCGGCCTGTGGTGCTCAAAGCGTCAAAAAATACATTTGAAAAACTCGACAGCAATGTCTCTTTCCAGAGCTTTGCGATTACTCAAGATAACCCACAGACCTTGTTGAAGCAGTTTCATATAGGAACCATTTAATTTTTACAGCACCACACCAACCAACCGTATCACCACACAGGAGGAAGCGTGCATCTACTGCTAGCTTACCTAGACTGAGCTAGCTCATGTTACAGCTCAGCTAAGGAGGACGCCATTAATGTTCTCATCTAGCAATGTACGAGCACGAGCCTCTTGTATATGAGTAGAGAGCAGATACATGCTTCCTCCTGCACGGTAATACGGTTAGCGAATGTGGTTTGGTAGAAAGAAAATCGTTCCTTCGTCAAAGTGCTAACAAGGTTTGTGGATTATTTTGAGTAACGGGGTGATGATTTCCACACTCAGCAACTCACAGCAAAACAATCTAGACTGATAAATAGCACTACAGGTAAGAGGAAAAATATTAAATTTCGATTTCAGAGTGAAACTTCCCTTTAAAGTTTAAACTACAGGCTTGAAACCTGCCATGTAAAGGTCAATTAACACACCATACTGCCATCAGCACATGTGGTCAGTGGTATTTTGCACACTGTTGAAAAGTTAATAAAAAATTATGTTAATTTGGGGACACAAGTTCAAGTATTGAATCAATTTCTACTTTTTTGTTTTCTCTGAAATGGTACGGCTTTAAGTGCAGACAGTTTAAGAGGCCGTTTGGCAGAAAGACTCTTCTTGTACAAAATATTCAATAAAACAGTAATTTCTCTTGTTTAGCCAAGCTCTCCGACTGCACAATGACTTTATGAACACTGCAAACCAACATCAGACTAAAATAATCTTCATTTTCAAATGCCCTTTCAAGCCTTTTTGCATATCAATGTACTTTTAATAGAATTCAGTTGTGAATGTGGCTGGCTGCACATCACCTAAGGCTGTATGTATGCACTTTTGAAAGGAAGAAAAAAAAAAAGAAAGCAAGTCGATGCCATGCTCCCATTTTAAGGGAACATTTCAGCACTTTACACTTTAGGTCAGATTAAGACATCGCTGACATAACAGCTTGTCAGCTTGCATCTTGTAAGGGAATGTATGCAAAGCTGTGTGAGATTTAAATGATGCAGGTCTCCAGATGTATGTGAATATTATGACTAAAGTGCCAAGGACTACATAATAAGGCTGAAAATGTTCATTTTATAGTGGTTTATAACAACTACAGGGACTGAATTAGCTTTAAACTGAGCCTGAGGCCATTTGTGTGAAAGAAATTATGCGTTGGATGAAATCAGCTTCCAACATGAATATTCTCGCCTGTATAATTTTTCAAATGTTGCCTATATAAACAATTAAAGTCATGGTAATATCATGTTTTTACCAATTATGTTTGCTTTTATCACATATAAATAATTACATTAAACAAATTATGAGAATGTTTTATCAATGAACTGCTTTTGCACCCCATCCCTCGAGTAAAATTCAAAAGTGCATTTTAAACATAATCAAGTGGTTGAAAATAGCCTGTAATTAACTTTTGCAGCAGCAAGTACTTTATCTCTGGTACACTTATCACTGGAGTCTTTTTCTATCTGTGTCCTCTTAAAGGCCCAGTGTGTAGAATCTAAAGGGGTGTATTGGCAGAAATAGAATATAAGAAGGATGTTTTCTTTAGTGTATGATCATCTGAAAATAAGAATCATTGTGATTTGTTACCGTAGAATGAGCTGTTTCTATCTACATAGGCAGCACATCATTGTCTACAGAAATTGCCATGTTGCCCTGTCGTGTTTCTACAGTAGCCCAGAGTGGAACAACCAAAGACGGACTCTAGTGGGGCAATTTGTGTTTGTCAGGTGTTGGCATTGGCCATGGTGGGCTGCTACTCTGCAACGAGAGCCTCAGAAAAATGCTTATTTTTAAAACTTGAAACTGTTTTATTCAGTGTTTTTACCAGTTTAAAGCATCAGGTCTGTTTGTTTTTGAGAGGGAGAAACCTCTAAGTATAATTCAACTCCCACTAATAACGTCCTGAACAATGAACGCTTGAGGAATTCTGACCGGGAGAAGTTTCAGCTGGTTGCAATCCGCAATCCTCACCACTAGATGCCACTAAATCCCCCCAAATCTTAAACACTGGACTTTTAAAACCAAACCACTACGTATAACTCCTTCTCACAGGTTTAAGATGAGTTGTAAGCAGTTCATTTAAAGTGATCTTCCCTTCACAAATTGTTTAATTTAAATATTTTTAAGGCTTGAAAGACAAAAACACTACCGTAATTCACAAGAAAGAGAATTGTAAAAGAAAAGAAAAATAATGTAAGCACTCCTTTTGTTACACCTTTACGGAAAAAAATTGATCAGAGTAAATCGCAATATATTTTATCAAATACTCAGCACATCATAACATTTAAAATCGCAATAATACTGTATTGTGATTTAAGTAACGTGATAGTACTGTATCGTGGATCCTCTGGTATTTTTCCACGTACAAGTTAGTTGCTCTGTATTGTGGTTTGATCACCGCGACTGAACCCATGGAGGAAAGCCGGCTGATGCTAATAACACTGAGTGCGTGAGAAATTACTCAGTAGGTGTTAATGTAACATAAAGGAAAATTAACATCAACTGGGGGACAGTGCTAACCATCTAAAAAAGTTTGGCATTTTGGCTGTCGCCATCTTGGATCTTTGGAGCCAAAAGTGACCCGAACTGACCATAGCCTGTTTGGATTACTTTAAGTGGCTGAGTTGTACAAGAATTCAGCCCTTGTACAGCTGTGCACTTTAGAATAGGGGTCTATAGGGATCGACTCACTTTTGGAGCCAGCCTCAAGTGGCCATTCAAAGAACTGCAGTTTTTGGCACTTTCTGCTTTGGCTTCATTTTTCAGCCCTAAATGCTGCCTCTTGGAGGCAACATCAGCAAACCAGGCTACCTAACTTCCACTCTCTGAATGGGTCCTTCCAAATGTTGAATGTTGTAATGGGACAGGTAGCTTGAATCGCTAACAGTTGATAAGTAACACTACGTTTAAAAAGATGGAAACATTTAATATCAATATTTGTAGGCTTCAGGGCCACAGCATGATGTGCTTCGATTGGTAGTGCACTAGATAAGTTAACTGCGCACCTACTAACAACAGTGGCCCTCAAATGTCCATCAACCTCTTCCATGGGAAATACCCACCAAGTGACTTGAAGCTTAGGATCACTGTTTGCCAGACTACAACTGGAATACTTTTGAGATTATTTCCTGCTCCCGGTGGAAGATATAACACCAAATGTCCTTTAAGAAATAAGACATATTAACAATCACTAACATGTCCACGAAAACACATAACTTTAGAAACACAAAATAAAAGGCATCATATCTCAACAGTGTTCTTGTCAATTCAGTATCATCTATAAAGATAATCTGCATTTGCGTGGAAAACTTTTTGTCGGTTTTGTCGCCTTGAGGTAAAACTCTTAAATTCTTGAAAATTTGTCTGCAACATTGAAATCAATTCAGAAGTCGTTAAGTAAGGCCAGCATAAGAAAGGTTTGGAGTCATTTGGAGGAGGTAAGAAGCCATTACTGTCCACTAAGGCTGGGCAATGGCTGTTATCTTTAACAGCTGCCTCTCCTCAGAGATTTCCCCCTTTAGATCAATAAAAATAAAATAAAAGTGAGCCGAAACAACCGGTTAAGTTATTTTCATTCCTGTATTTTCCACAAACTTTAGGTTAATCTGACTCAGCCTGCAGGCTAGTATATATTACACATCTCCAATATATTCATTTTTGCAATATAGCACATATCTAATAAACTGCCAGCTCTATTCCCCACACAGCCGCAGCTACGTGATTATATCAACATGCAGAGGAAGCTCTTCACACACTGTACAACCACAACCCTTTGTCATGAGCACATAAAAGTCCACAGACCCACAAACATGCCTGGATCTGCACATTACGGGCTGCAGGGTTCATATGCTGCTGCACACTCATCTGCACACGTCACAGTCGGTCATGCACTCATGTAAACTTGTCCTTTGCCCTCCATGACTGTTCCAGCGGCTCGTCTCCATATGCCAACCAAGGCTGCTCGCCGAATGACTGCGCCGTCAAACATCTCTTCAGTGTCTGCCTGTTTGTCAGAACGCAACATGTTTTCCTCGAAAAAAAAAAAACTCCTTGGAAAACAACTTTAAATGAAACAGCTTTAAGATATGTTTTATGTTTCCTTCCATCAAACCAATTGACATGAGTGGGCTGCCTGTCTGCCTTAGTCAGAGGCTCTCGTCTTATGATGTAAAGCTCCATAGGGGATGAGTTGGAAAAATAAAAAAGGTAATTGGGACAGCGCCCAGGATGCTCTGCAATGAGTAAATGCATCTTATGTGCAGTAATATCACATGAACCTCGCCTAGATGTTCTCTTCAAAGGAGCACACGCTTGAGGCTAAAACTTCGTGCCATTTCCATTTATTGTTTCACACTCTCTTGACTGGACTTATGAAGTAATATAATAAAAGCCTGTGTATTTTTTTGCCTCCAGTGGGTGCTTCCTCTGGATCTTTATGGATTATCAAGTCATTAGATAAAAGGAACAAACCCTGTGAAGACAGTTCCTTAGGTAGGACTTGATTGTGAATTCTCTGCCGTTAATCCTTCATCCTCTTACATTCTGATCAAGTGATTGAAATTGTGCGAAGTGTTTCTTTGAACGGTATTAATCATCCAAATCATGACAGGATATTGCTGCCATTCTCCTCCTACATTTTTTATTTTGGGGGGGAAAATGTCAGCAATCCACTTTAGTGAGGCTTATTAATTATTTCTGCAGTGATGGGCTCTGCAAAGAAATAAACGAAGACAGTTTGTCCTCGCCTTTTTTTTTTCAGACATTCTCCTAAAGCTCTAATCGACGTTATTCTGATTCAGTTTCCTCTCCTATCTGTCATCACAACAGCCCCGGCATTTCTCTACACAATGTTGATATCAGGTTCTTCCCTTTTCATTTCGAACATAAAGACGCAGTGCTAGCATTTCCATTTCACACATTTATGGGCCAGTGACTCATGCAATACATCAGGGTAGCTCATCTCAATGAGTGACAATACTGTTGTGAGAAGCTCGGGCCCTTTTCTTTCCGATCTGTATGCACTGACCTTGCAGTCACATGGCTGAGAGTCAGAGGAAAATGAAGGACCTTGGAGTTCTCAGATTGTTTCATTACTTCAGTTTCAGAGTTGGCGCAGCTGCCAGGAAACACATAACTTACTGTACACTGTGTTGTGAAATGATGTTGCTCTGTATAAGAACATACTGTGCAGTCTGTTAGTATTTTGACTTACACGGATATGACAGCTTTTGTATAAGGCTTTTCTTGATTATACCTGTAGGCTATTATGTGTATGTGACATCCATATATATGAACATACTACAATCACAGATGACCCAGATCACCCACTCCACCAGTACTTTATCCCCCTTCCTTCTGGTCCCTGTTACAGGCTATGCAGAAGGGCTCTTTCCCACAAGAGCTTTGTTCCCACAGCCATCTGAGCTTTAAATAAGTAACCTCCTCTTGATTTCAAATTCAGTCTGTGGTGTGTCGAATGCCAATCCACACCTCTGTCTCTTTTGTATAGAGTCTGTGTCTTATGTGCCCATGATATGTATGCACCTGCTATCTGTCTGTCTGTCTGTCTGTCTATCTATCTATCTATCTATCTATCTATCTATCTATCTATCTATCTATCTATCTATCTATCTATCTATCTATCTATCTATAATCCACCTATCTCCATCCATCAACCTACCTACCTACCTACCTACCTACCTACCTACCTACCTACCCACCCATCAACCCATCAATCCTTCTATCTTCCCATCTATCTATCTACCTACCCACTTACCTACCAACCTACCTACTTATCCATCAGTCCTTCTATCCATCTACCCATCAATCCTTCTATCCATCCATCAACCTACCTACCTACCTACCTACCTACCTACCTACCTACCTACCCATTTACCCATCAATCCTTCTATGTTCCCATCTATCTATCTACCTACCAACCTACCTACCTACCTACCCATCTATCCATCAATCCTTCTGTCCATCTACCTATCTACCTACCTACCTACCCACCTACCTACCTATCTATCCATCTACCCATCAATACTCCTATCTTCCCATCTATCTATCCTTCTATCTATCCTTCTATCCATCCATCTACCTACCTACCAACCTACCTATCGATCTGCCCTATCTACCTATTTATCTGTCAACAGAAAGTCCTATTTGCTATCAGTTGTTAATTATTATTTTACTAACTTGCTGCTAACTTGTTTCATGTCCTATGCCTCTTCATGCCTCAAACTATGTCTTGCCATGTTTTTCATTAAAATTAATTACTAATGGCACTCTGTACGCCGCCTTAGAGAGCCAGAGAGCAGAAACTGCACAAGCAGTCAACATAACAAAAAGCCTCTGAGCCAAACTGTGTAACAGATGTACGAGGTGTTAATTTCATGCCTTTTTTCGCCAGCTATTAATAAACGTCACAGCAAAAAGAAAAAATAAAATGATACTGCACTCTATTTTTGGACAATCTTAAAGGCACATGGAAAATGCTGTATCTACAAAAAGATGTGACAAAATGTTCTCATTTCTTCTTCAGCTTACTTGTCAGTTTGTCAGGCATGTTAATGTGTTATGGCCTGGAATCTTATCAAATTTGGGAAATATGGGGCAAACTGAACAATAATACCTAAAACTAAGTTCTGTTTCATTGCCACGGCCGTCAATTAAAACTCACAATCTTCAAAAGAAAGCATCATCAAGGTCTTAAAGTTTTTCTGACCCATCTGAGGCAAATCTGGTCAATAAACAACAGGCAATTGATGCTAATAAGCTAAGCTAGGCTAGTTAGCATTCATCAAGACCATCCTATCTGGCACTAATGCTACTTTTTTCCTCCACTATGACTGAATTTAGCTGCTGTTTTATTCATGTGGCAACAAACTAAATTATTAAAGTGTTGGAGCATCAAAATTGATTTTTCAGTTCCAGGAATGGGAGAAGGGAAAAGCAAGAAAATTAGCTTTAGCTAATGCTAACCCATTAGCTAGCTTAACTGCTTAACCTCTGTTTTCTTGGTTTTTATGCTGTTTTTACACCAGTGAGGGGTCAAAAAGTCTGATTCAGCTTTTGTTTTCCAATATTGTCTCTTTAGTTCCTTACTGTAGCTTAGCAATACTTAACTAGTGGCCTGTGGGCTACATCTGGCCTACAACTGGGTGCCAGGTGGCCCCCCAACCACTTAAGTAAGAAAATCAGGTACTTCACAATGACATTTTTTTTCACTGTTAATTCATGTAAATAAAGTGCCAAGGTGCATAAAAAACATCAAAAATGCTAGGGGACAACAGAGGTCTGGGATAAGCCCCGAAAGTCCTCAAATCCAAAAAACACCCCTGCATACACCTGCACGGGCTTTTGCGACTGGCCCCCAGCCACCTGTCATTTTGCAAAAGTGGTCCCCTGATAAAGCAAGTTGAGTATCCTTGCTGTAGGCAACGTTTGTGAACCTTTAAAAACATCTTGCCAAAGGGATGCAGTTGAAAGTAATGTTGGCACAGTTACAGAAATATTGATTAAATTACATGATCTTTATAAATTAAAAAAATGAAAAAGCATACACTGAGTCACAATGTTTGTCTACAATAACTTACGCGTAGAAAATATTTGTGTCACGTACAGTAAATGAATACTGATATACTGATATACTGAAACCGATACAGATTTGTTTTAGGTGGGTCTTTTTAAGTGGCTGAAATCCATTTTGCTGCGGCCCCCATCCCAAGTAGTACATTTGGTTTATCAAAGATGCAAGCAAAGCAACACAATACATATGATAAGCACAGCAGAAACGTCAGGTTAGTCAGCCACTGTGTTAACCTAGATATCATTACAGCCGAAAATCACAACAGAAATAAACAAATCTGTCAATTTCACATATTTCTGCTATTCAAAACAAGTGCCAGGTGTCTACCCAAGTGTTGGCGTGATGTCACTGTGATTTGGTCTATACCAAATGTGTTTGCAGGGACCTAAACCAACATATAAAAAACAAATGGTACGAGTATAAAAAAAACTGTATGAAATTGTCTGTAATCATGTCAGAAAAATGTACGACATTGTATTTATTGTTTACACAGAATCTATAAATTGTCATGTTTTGACTCCCGTTTTATAAATGGACCTAGAAACCACTCCTGTCTGTATTTGTCATCTGTGTGTAACAAGGGCAGACTGGTTTCGCTGATGTCATTTGTTCTTGTCAGGGCTATTGTGGACTCTGTTTTGGTCAGCTGTTTTCACTGAAGCACCAGCAACCATCCCCGACATAATTGGTGTGGAGAGAGCACGTAACGACTATGCATTTATAATGAGGAGATTTTCAGTCCTCATAAACAGGAGGCAGGAGAATGGAGATATGAGGAGGAGGGAGGGAGGGAGGGAGGTGGAATGAAGCCCAAAAAGATGATGTAAGGGTTTATATCATATATACGTGTATACATGTTTATAATGTAGTGTGTCCTCACAGAGTTGGCAGAGTGGTGGCTCTGCTGTGTGTGTGTTTGACTGTGCAAGCGGGTGTGGCATTAGCTGTTTGCATGAAGGAGTGGGAGTCATCTTTCTCTTGAGGCTTATGCGTTATATTGCCATGTTAATGCAATCATGCATGTCTGTGCTATGGCATCAGTTTAATAGCACCAGAACATACGTGTGTGTGTGTGTGTGTGTGTGTGTGTGTGTGTGTGTGTGTGTGTGTGTGTGTGTGTGTGTGACAGAAGAAGAGAGAGGGAACTGGAGAGGGGGCATGAGATAAGACAGGAGAGACACGAAGAACACCACTGAACAAAGACATCAAGCATTTTTTTTGAAGATAACACCAAAAAAGCAGCAGTGAGCCTATTCAACAGCCTGTGCGGCGTGTGACAGCTTCTTGGCTCCTCTTTTTGATCGAAGGAGAGTTTCTGAGAGTGTGGACTCGAAACTGAGAGAAATAAGGACAAGTCAGATAAAAAGTGACAGAGACACGTAGAGAACACCAATTTTGTCCCTTCAATAGACGCAAGGGGGAAATAGCATGTTTCCCCTTGTCTATCACTGACTCAAGAACCATTAGCCTAATTATATGGAGGAACTGAGACTGAAGAGACCACGGGTTTGTGTGCGTGTATGTGTGTGTGTTTCAGAGAGAAGGACAGAGAGATGAAGACACAGTGTATTAGTTTGGAATTAACATGGACAGAAAGATGGAGAGATTTAATTAGATGTCTTTTCCCCCCCCCGTAAAATTATTACAAAGCCTGCCATTTAATAAGAGACGCTGTCTGTGTGTTGTGCTCGTATCACTCACATTAGGGGGACTCAGGAGGTGATTAGCTTAGTTTAGCATACAGACTGGAAGCAGGGTGAGACAGCTAGCCTGGCTCTGTCCAAAATGGAATACTGTTTGTTAAATACATACAAAACGGCTGCTTGATGTCTCAGAGCGGTGCCCAACTGCTCCGTTTTCAATCAGTACAGGGCAACAACTGCATGGATGAGGTTATAAAAAGATCATTGTTACGTCACAAAAACCATGGTTAATGTATGGTTAACGTTCACTAAAAAACTCAGTCAAGGTTTGACTGTGGTTACAGTTAATATAAAGGTAAACAGTGATTGCAGGTCAGTGGTGGGAACGCTAACTCCAAAGTCATGCACAGAAATCTAACATGTTACAACCATGTCCCTTCACTTTAGCCCCGTTTCCACCGAGCAGTACGGTACGATACAGTTCAGCTCGGTACACTTTTTTTCTGTTTCCCGCTGCCTCTAAAGACGCATGCATACACCTTTTCTCATATAAAATGGTGTTTATAAAGGAAGAATGAGCGGATCTCACACAGATTTCCAGGCGTACACATGGTTTTAGCTGAGATAGCTGCAGGTGAAATGATGAGGAGGAGACTGACTATAACATGAGAGAACATTTTTTTTAGGTTGTTTGCTAATTTCACTGGTTATGTTTCTATTTTTGCAGGCAAGCCAGTGTTGCATGATCTGGCTCCATATGCAGTTCTTTTATTTTGATGATGACATTTTGGCCTTTCAACAATCAACAATCAATTGTTGATTGTTGAGCTTGAAGAAGGTCCAAAGGCCGAAACATCATCATCAAAATAAGAACTGCATATGGAGCCAGAGTGTGACACTTATTTTCTATAATCAAGTCTACTGCCAGTGATCAGCACCTCGTTATAATTCTTGGTGTGTGTTAGTTTTATATTTTAATTATTTTTGCAGGCTCCACAGTGTCCTGTAAAATATTAATCAAAGGTGCAATTGTACTCTAAAGTTTAAATTACTTATAATGATTTTTTTTAAATATACATCCATCTCCCTGTGTGTGATCATTTGTTATCCTGAATTGTGAAGCACTTTGTAAAGAAAGTTTAACATGAGCACTATGAATAAATCAACAATCATTCTGACTTTTAATAATAATAATAATAATAATAATGATCAAGATTTTACCAGCAATGGTGGTTTGCAGATATGTGGTAAATTAGTGGTACAGACGCAACAAATATCCACAGCTGTGCATAATGACAGCTGCTCTGGCAAAACAGAATCAGGCGTATGCATAGCTTTATAAATCTGATAAAAAGAATGTCAACGCATATTTCTGCCTTTGTGCGTACACACAGTCATGGTCATGAATCTACACAGAGTTTTATGCATCTGGCCCCTGACTGTAACAACATAACCTGGAGTTCACTGCCAGACTCCTTTCTATGGTTTACACAAGAAAAGCACTTTGGTGAAGTAAGCATGGAGCCCACACTGTAACCAACTGCACTCCCTGAAGAAATATTATCATATTTTTGAAAAAAATGAAGTAGTGATTCCAGAGAGAAGCAGACAGAGGGGTCTACAGTCTGTGTTTGAAGGATATATCCAGGATGTCAAACTGACTCAGCAGCAACAACAGGTTAAAAAGACAAAGATAGTTAGAAGCTAAAGCCGAAACCCTACACTTTTCAGGGTTTGATTTTGGTTTTGGAACAGAGAAGAAATGTATATTTTTTTCCAACCTCTCCAAGTAACGAGTATCATTAATACACGACGTGCCCCAGGCACAACATTTAGCCCCAAATCCACAAAACCAGCCTGAAAATGAAGGAAATCTGGCACGATTGCATTAGAGTCAATGGAGCACAGTTGTGTTGTTGTTGGACCCTGGCCTGAGCCGGCACGTTGCTACATTATGATTGGCCAGGCTGCGTTCGGGGGCGGGACTTAGCAAAAGGTCAACTGCATGGTTTGGGTTTATCCAATATAGACGTAATTCCAGGGAACACTGGACTGAACTGGGGAGGAACTATGTCTTCATGAACATCAGTTTATTCATCTACACAGCAGCGGATTTTGGTGTCACAAAATGGCACCAAAACTGGCAGTTCTTTGTGACAAAAAAATACTTTAAGATGCAGGGCACAGTCCGTCCCCCTGGCTGTTATTTGCCAGGTAATAAATCTAGCTCATAACTCCCCTTAAAATGGGGGACATGGCTGATTTATGATTTTTTTTAATATTAATTTCAGGTAATATTGAGGTTTAATTCTTCAGGCAACCCTGGAGGAATGGTAGGAAGAGGAAAACCTGACTCCGTTGAGTCTTCACACATTATTTAAAGATGGCTACACCCACCGTTAGCCTCACTGTTACACCATTAAAGCAACATGATTAACTACTGCTGCTGAGAAAATGTAGAATATCATCAGCCTCAACCTTTAAGGTTAGTTAAAGTCGTCAAGGAAAGGATGCAGGGCAATGCAATGTCCTCCTAAGAGACAAAAACAAGTGTGTGTGTGTGTGCGTGTGCGTGTGCGTGTGTGTGTGTGTGTGTGTAATGGTGGGGGGATGCAGAAGGGAGTGAGGCAAAACAGTCACATGCACAACAGACTGTCAAGTAACAACTCCCCGCTGCCTCTATCTCTCCTTCTCTCGCTTCCTCTTGCCTCCCTCCATCCTCCTCCTCTTCCTCTTCCTCCTCCAGCATGCCCCCCCCCCCTCCAACCCCCCACTCCTCGTTTTATATCAACTTGAACTATTCATGCATTTAATTTCTAATGATACACGTAGAGCTCACTCTCTCCCTCCCTCTCTGTCTTTGTCGTCCCCCCCTCCTCCTCTTTCCTCTCTCCAGTTCCTGCTCCTCTCTTCGCCACCTGTTAGTTAGTCTCCCTCTCCTCTCCGCGCTGGAATCCCCTCTTTTTTTATGAGGAGTTTCACACTCGCGCTATCAGTGAGGTAAGTCCACATTTTTATTCTTTTATTTTGAAATGCAGGCTGCTTGAATCTGATGCAAAGTGATTGTGATTCTTTTTTTAATTTTCTATTTCTCCGCATGAAAGACACCTTTATGTTTTACGCTTTAAAATTTTTTTTAATTTCCTTCTCCCTCACCCTCCTTTACTATCAATCTATCCTCACTTTACTCGTCTGTTTGGTTCGTGTCTGTTTTTTCTTCTGCATCAGAGAATAAGAGCAGATGCAGTAAAGACTAGACAGAGACAGACACATTTATTCTGCATCTTCTTCACACGGCAGACAGGTGCAACACGTGGCAGACTGTTCTTGTACCTTTTTACTTGCTCCTTCACTTTTCTTTCACACCTTCTAACGCACACTGTCACATGACACACACACACACACACCGTCACTTACACACACTGAAGTTTACTCGTCCCTGGCTGCCTGAAAATAACCGAAGCTCTAATTGACGAGCGCTCACTGTCACTGTGGTTAGCAAAAAAACGATGTGCTGACTGTCAAGCTCTAATGAGTAGCTACAGTGTGCGGCACTGTACTATACCATCTGCCTGTCAGCCAGCAGCTTGTTATTTAAAGGTGAACGGAGCCCGCCGCAGGGGCCCCATTGTATGTAGGACACAAGAGAAGAAGAAAACCAGCCAAGAAAGAGAGGAGGCGAGAGACAGAGAGGGGGAGAGAGCTCCTGACACACCTACAGGTGGAATAATGGTGTCTGAGAAAGTGAGATAATGGCAGAGATGGAGAGGGGAGAAGAAGAAAAGAGGTGGAATTTAAAGGTGGAGATGAGAAGGTAGAGGATGGGGGTTGAGGGAAGGAGCGCCCATGCCTGTGATATGACTCTAATTTAAAGTGAAGGAGCTAAAAGAGGAGGGGGGGGCGGCAGTCGCATGCTGCACAAAGATATTCCTGACTCCCAGCTTCATTCCTCCCTCTCAAAACCTATTTAACATCAGGAATATATGTGCAGCGGGGCCACGCATGAAATACTGTACGTGGTTGCATAACTAGCAGCCACAGGGCTACTGTACGTACAGCTGACAAGTTGTGCCTTTATTAAATTATAGCTCATAGGAATTATGTAAAGTAGTTAAACCTTGTGCTCCGAGGGTAAGAGTCGTGTGTGTAAACGAGCTTTAGCGCGTAAGAAAAAGAAAAAAAAAACCCTGTGAAGTGTGAGGTGAAATCTCTACCTTGTTATTTTGAGTGTGAGCAGCAACGAGATGATGATGAAAAGAGAAGATGAGAGAGAGGTTCCAGCTGGCAGCATGAGAGCGATCAATCATGAGCTCCCCGTGAGCTTCTGCTTCCCCGCGAGCGGAGAGCCACCAGGCCTCCCGGCTGTATGCGTGCTGGTGTTGGTGGTGGTCGGGCAGCTTCAGCTTACGGCCACATCTGCCAGGACTGGGAGGCGACTGACTGCGCACATTATATCAACAGACAGACGCTCACAAGCTGCAACAGCTGCATAGTGTGTGTGTGTGTGTGTGTGTGTGCAGAGAGATGACTTAATGATCTGACAGAAGTGTATCTGCATTTATGTTTGATGGCATTCATTTGTGAATGCGTTTGTGTGTGCTTTGTGGGATTATTTGTCACTCAGATAAACCGCTGATCCAAGTTAATTAATCTCTTAATAAATCCTGGCTGTAATCACCCTCATCACTGGGAGTTTCATTACCTTGTTTTCACCTTCTCATTCTTCTTAATGTGGTGCAGTCTTCCGTTTAATTTAAGACTATTTTGCTGTTGTTTTATTGTTGTGCCAGACTGAAATGATTTACTGCAGCTGTGATGAGAACCGCTTTGTCTCCATATTTGTAAAAACTGTGGTTGTAATGAGAATCACAGAGTCTCGTCCCAAAGTGCAGGAGCTTGACGTTATCTCCGTGCTACTTAATTGAGCAGCGATGAACTCTGACCGCTTGTTCTGCGCTTCAGAAGTCATCAATTTTCTTACGGTGGTCCTCAGTGGCACCAAAATGGCTCCTGCTGATTTTAAAAAAAGGCAAGAGGTCCATCATGTTCCACTCCAGAGCCAGTGGTGTGTCAAAGTCCTCCCGCAGTCAACTGAGTGGAGGAAGTTTTCAGGCTGGCACACACTGCAGCGCGGTTCAGAAGTTTGTTTCATCTCCAGCCAAGGAAAAGCTGGATGAGCTGCGGCGCGTATCGCCTACTGTTGTGCTCACAGCAGGGAGACTGGACCGTACATGACAAATGACCGTCGCTGCCAGTAATTCTGCTGAAGGTCAACAGTCAGAGGCAACAATTTCAGAGCCACTTTCCGCCAAGACATCATTGGTCATATTGACTTTATGCTGCAGGAAGTGGCGACTGAGGGGTCGGAAATTAATCTGTTTACTGGTTTTGACCCCACAAACAGAAGGAAGGGGACAGTGAGGAATAATTACAGTTCTGATGACCCCTTTACAACCATTTGAGGAGCAGATGAACAACACTGAACAAAAATATAAATGACAACACTTGTTTTTGCTTTCATTTGTCACAAGTGTGAATTTAAGATCTAAGACTATTTATGCACGCAGAAGACAAATGTCCATCAAATTCTGGTCAGAAGAATCTGTGTTAGGGTACTTTCACACCTGCCCTGTTTGGTTTCATTCAATCAAACTCAAGTTTGTTTGCCCCCTAAGTGCGGCTCATTTGGGCAGGTGTGAACACAGCAATCGCACTTGGTTGCTCACCAAAACAACCGGACCAAGACCTTCTTGAAGAGGTGGTCTCTGTCCGGTTACAACCGAACTCTGGGCTTTTTGGGTTAAACATGAGCATGTTACAGTCCTGGAGGATTATTAATGTGCGCCTCCTCCTGTACTGCCTTAATATGCACATTCAGCACATCCAATGCATCAAAACATTGTTTTCTAGTTGGAGCCGCGCCTCGTTTTCAAACTGTATGCTTTGACTCAAATGAACAATGACAGCAATATAGTCCACGATGAGCAGCACTAAAATCAACCTGCGTAGTTGTCCCTCCATTGTGACATTAGAAAGTGTCACATTTATCTTGCAAGTGTACTATTCTTCAACGTTTTGTTTACTTCCTGGATTTTTCCTGCATGGAAATTCTGACCAATCAAGAGCAGCTCTCTCGTGCAAGGCATTTGATCTGGTCCGCTTGTAAATGCTGCCGTGAGAACACAAACCAACTCTAGGCAATTATGCACCTTTGTAACAAAATATGTCCCTGATTCAGACCAAAGCAAGACAACTCTAGGTCTGAAAGCAGCCTTATAGTGAGCACTTATTTTCCAAGATAATCCATCCACCTGAGGCATATGTCAATGCTGATTTAACAGCATGATTACGACACAAGTGTGCCTTGACATGGTCACAATAAAAGTCCACTCTGTATTTTTATCACATAAAACAAAGCCACAGATGTCATACGGTTCAAAGGACTGTGCCATTGGCATGCTGAAGGCAGGAGTGTCCAGCAGAGCTGTTGCCTGTAAACTGAATGCTCATTTGACCACCATAAGCCGTCTCCAATGTATTTTCCAAGAATTTGGCAGTACATCCAACCAGCTTGATAGCCACAGACATCAGAAACCATCTCAGGGAAGCTCATCTGCATGCTCTGCATCTGCAGTTCAAACAAGCTCTGCATACTCATCAGACGTGTCATCCACTGAGCATGTTTGAGATGCTCTGGATCGGTGTGCAAGACAGCGTGTTCCAGTTCCTGCCAGTATCCAGCAGCTTCACACGGCCATTGATGAGGAGTGAACCAACATTCCTCAGGCCACAGTCAACAACCTGATAAACTCTGTGTAAAGGAGCTGTGTCACACTGAGGCAGACGGAGGCACACCAGATACTGACTGACACTCTGGGGTATCTGTGACCAGATAAATGCATTTCTGTAGCGCTAGTCATGTTAAATCCTTACATATGTCTTTTTTTTCCAGGATGAAACTGCACATTTTAGTGTGGCCTTTTTATTGTGACCATCCCGAGGCACACCTCCTCAGCAATCTTGACGAGTCAAATATGTTAGGTGGATGGATTATCTTAGAATAGGAGAAGTACTTACTAACATGGATTTTAACAAATTGTGACGAAACATTTTGAGGAAAAATCCTTTTGTGAGAAAGGAAAAAAATCTTAGATCCTTAATTTAAACTTGGGAGCAAAAACAAAAGTGTTTCATTTAAACTTCTGTTCAGTGTAAAACCTTATTGAGAGGGCTGATACCTCTCTCATATTGTTACTGTAAATATAAAGCTAGAGCCAGCAGCAGGCAGTGTTGGGCTCATTACTAACAGTTAACGGTAAATTGTTACACCTCACGAATTGGTAACTGCATCCTTTCCCCAGAAAATTCAGAGTTTGCATGTGTCTCTGTGTGAATGTCAGAGAAATCACCGGTGAGCGCAGCTAAAGCCAGATAGCTTTCAAATTATTATTATCATTTTTCCGGGGGTTCTTCAGTTGCCTGTGACTCATTTTTTTCTCAAGGATCTGCCTGATAGACAGAGAGTTCACTGTGGGGATACAACAGATTTCATCCACACATATCCAGCCACAAGCTTCTTTAGTTCATTCTCGCTTGTGGCCTGCAGCTGTCCACGATTCAAATTCAGAAGTTTCACATTGTTGTGCTGTCGTAGTAGGTGTTTCAGGAGGTTAGAGGTTGTGTTTTCACAGTGGAAAGAGTCTCAGTACCACTGCCTGGAACATTGATGTTCTTGTCATCAACAATGTCACAGGAACATTTCCAACAGCTGAGTGTATGGTAAGCGTTTATGTCTTTCAAGCTTGCTGCTTTGTGACACACATGCGCAACCATAATGAAAATCATTCTGGAGATGTGATTGAGTGTTGGATTTCAAATTGATAGGCAGGGTGACAACAAAAGTAAGGTTCATTCATTCATTTTCTGTAACCGCTTATCCTGTTAGGGGTTGCTGGGGGGGATGTTGGAGCTTATCTCAGCTGACAGTGGGTGAGGGGCGGGGTACACCCTGGACAGGTCACCAGACTATCACAGGGCTGACACATAGAGACAGACAACCATTCACACTCACATTCACACCTACGGACAATTTAGAGTCACCAAAGCCCCGTTTCCACCAAACACTTTCGGTACGGTACCTTTGGAACCAAAAGTAACCCTTCAGACATGGTACCTAGACCCTAATGTTCCCACTGCAAACAGTGCTCTTAAATGTGGGCGGGGTTATTGTCACTGACTGCTCCGTCCAGCACTCACTGTATTTCCTCCTTTATCAGTCTGCACCTTGTTTATCGTCCACAGAACGAGGCTGCACGCTGACATTTTCAGAACAAAACAGGCTGCAGTGAGAGTCTCTCTGCACGGGATATTTAAAAATAGCGGGTTTGTGCATTTAGTCCTTCTAAGGCAAGCTCAGGGGTTTAGTGTTGATGAAGTTCACAGGAACAACACTCCACGACACTTTTTTTTTTCTCCGAGTGAGGATTAGAATATATGCAGTTCACATAACCCTGCCGAAATTAATATAAACACTTGAAGATCCACTCATTACTAAAAGTGCGTGTCATATAAAAACTAAAGTTATCGTCAACGTTGTCACAGAAATTTAAGGTGTGCTGATGGATTCACGCCGTCACCAAACCCAGCCACAACTCAGCCCTGAGCAGAGTGACCGTCCTCTATTGACCAATCAACAGACTGCAGTGTTCACAGCTCCACCTTTTAGTACCAGATCTGTGTGCTAGGTACCCCAACAGAGGGGGGACCAAAAATGGGGACGGTAGGAACGGTTCCACTGGTACCATCCACAACTTTTTACAGTGGAAACGGTAAAAAAAGCGCCCCAAACTAGTGTCAAGTCACTAGTGATGGATTACTGCCCAACACTAAATTGAAAAAGAGAAAGGCTCTGTGCAAAGGAAGCAAAATCCATCTACCAACACTTCTAAATTTTACTAATTAACATGTTACACTTTGTTGTTATAATCTTTACAAAGTGTAAAAATGACATGGGACTATTTCTCGGTACAGTAACTGTTAATTTGTGGCTATTAATTACCTTTCTGTCCCTATAAATATTTAAGTGGTATCATCAATCTCTGCAGGAGAGCGAATAAGTGAATGTTGAACTGCTCCTTTAATATGGAGGCAGGTTTGAGATCATCCTTCTGTTCCCTCCGTCTGTTGGTGGAGATTAATTTCAGTCACTAGCATTAAGTCAATATGACCGTTATTCCTGAATATTTCTTTAAACGTCGCTCTCTGAGTCCGGTTATTTTTATCATTTTGACATTTCTAAACACAGCAGTCAAATTACAGACAACACAGCAGCAGCGCAAATACTCACACTGCAAATACCCACTTCTCAGTTTCAATCGATTAATGCAGAGAGAGCAGAAGGTAGTCCAGGGGGCTGGGAGGGGGGGTTTGTTCAGTATTGAGGACAGAACGCCCCCTCAAGGCCTGCTGTCTTTAGAAAACAAAAGCTGTGAGATATTTGTAATCCACCCCCCTCTTTTTTATTTCGGGAAGAGAACAGCAGACACATCAGCCTCGTGGTCAACTCCACTCCCTGCTACCACAACTTTATATAATAATCACCAAGACTCTTCCCTCCATCCGAGTACACTGAAGAGTGTTTCAGCCAGTGAAGACCTCATCCCGTAATTACCTGCCTGTCTGTGGAGGATTGTTAAGCACTTTAGATAACGTGTGCCTCTTCGGCTCACACACACACACACACGCTGCCATTTCATAGAGGATGATTGGGATTCGGGGGAGACCCCTATTGTCCGTTATCCTTTATTCTCGCTGATAGGCTTGAGATTATTCAGATGTATTCAATTGAAATGCAAATTTGTGCACATCCTCTGCTGTATTTTGTCATCTTATGAGTAATGTCTTTCTTTTTAAGGAGTTCTAATTATGTTGAAGGAGGTTTCAGTGCAAGAGCTGTTTGAGATAAACGCTTCCTATCACAAGTTCTCCTTCTTGACTGTATGGAGAATGAGTAACTCCTTTTAGGTGCGATGATATCTCGGTGATGGCCAGACACAAGCTCATATTTATCGCCAACCATCTCACTGAGCTCACCTTGTTTTGTTTGGAATAGCAGAGGTGAAATTGAGAACAGCAGCTCATATCTGTGGATCAATGTCTTCGCTCTTTCTTCAGCTGAATGCATTCCGAAATTTCAATTACTGTATCGCCTGTCAGGTTATGTGGTTTTTCTCTCCCTCCATCGATCTGTCTCTTTCCCTGCAGCCCTATGACTGTGCGTAAAGGAAAACGTTTAGGCATCTCCATCCAGGAGCACATGGCCATCGACGTATGCCCGGGCCCAATCCGCCCCATCCGTCAAATCTCTGCCTACTTCCCTCGCCTGTCACCCACTTCCTCCTTCTCCGAGCCGCTCTCACCAAATCAGGTGGCAGCTCCCACTGCGCTCAGCCCTGGCAGCGCGGGCCAAGGCGGAGGGGCCGCCGGAGGAGGAGGGAGCAGCAGTCTGCTGTCACCAGGAGCGGCGGGCGGCGGGGGCTCATTGTCAGCCATGAGCAGCATGGACACCTCCATCGAGATCGACAGCTGTGACAGCGATGATAACAGTGAGTCACCTGAAAGTAACGACCTGGTTTCACTGGAGCTGCTAGAGCCCAAGAATAGAAATGAACCCAAGACAGATGTGGGTTTGGGACAAAAGGCCTGGAATGATTCAAAGAAATCAAAGTTGACCCTTCGCTAAAGTGCTGCTGCTACGCCTGTCAAGCTTTCTGTTCTCACACTGCACATATACTGTTTACAGTGATGACAAGGGCTGAATAACCATCACAGTTCTTTGTGATCTTTGAAACTATGGGTCTTTGATTTCACACAGAAGTAAACAAACGCAGGCCTCTCATTTATAGCAGATGACAGCTGACTATCACCAACAGATTCTACCAGCTGACAGCTTGCTAGTGTAAGCTAATGCTTTTGCTGAAACTGAAAGGGATAGATTGGATCTTTTGAAGTGTGGTTGTGTGGAGTGCCAGTACCATGTAATTTGCAAGGCCCTAGCTGGGCCTTAAGATACAAAAGACTCAGCAACAAGAACACAAGTAACAGTGCAAGGTGCAAACAACAATAAAAATACAGACAGAACAATACAAGACACAAAGTGCAATAGCACGATAAAATACGAAGCACTAAATTAGTCATGACTGCATTACTGATTCCTCTTCAAAAACTTTTTCAGTTTGAGTTTAAAGTGTTTGAAATCAGGATCCAATGTGAAATCTGTAGGTAAAGAATTCGACGTTAATTCCATGGACAGAAAAAGCTGTTGGCCGAAATGAGGATTTACATTGGTGAACCTTACAATTCCCATTGGCTGCTCCACGTATTACTGAGCCAGAAGCTCTCAGTGGAACCACAAGTTCACTGAGCACCTGGGGAGCCTGATTATGTAGGCATCGATGGACGAAAATTGGCAGAATTAATGAAATTATCAACACTTAACATATTTAGTTTCTAAAGAGAACATGGCAATGATGTGCTCTTATTGGTTTCCTGTCCAAAATTTTAATTGCTCGACTGTATATCCTCATAAGAGGCTTAGTTTTGTAGATGCTGCTTGCGACCATGAGGTTACACATTAACTTAAATGTTAAAAGTCATATCGTGCATGAAACTGTCTGCAGCGTGAAATGGGAGACAGTCTCTGATAAGTCTAAATGTATGTAAGTTTGCTTTGGCAACCCTGCTCACCATGTTAACATGCTTATCGAACTAGTTATGAATCTACGGCTGCCTCCATCAGTTATTTTGTTTGTTATTGTATGATTTTGGTGTTTAAAGAGGTTAGTTCAGATTCACCAAAGTCACACAATAACACAAACTAAGTAACTAATCAAGGCAGCAGTAGACCAGCAGTTCCTGTGTTCAGTTTTTGTCAATGGAGTCTGGCTTTGACGAGGGCACAGATGGGAACTGAATGTTAATGTTTTCTCAGTTGGAACGGGCTGTCTGACAGAAAGGTAAAGCAGTGAAAATACTCTTAATATAGCGTACACTTAAGCCCTATTCGGACGGGATTAGTTTAATGTGGAGATGTGGGGTAAAGTAATTATTACCAGGGATTTTAGTCCCGTCCGAACGACGCCATGTCTGTAGTCATTACGGATAATGTCAGTAATATTTACAGCAACTTTTACCTTCTGTAAAGCGGTCCGGAGAAAGTACCTCGGGTGATATTAATCCCGTGGGAACACGATCCTCTGTAATAATGTATGTAAATATTTCGTCACGTCCTGTTTACAACCATTTTTTCCGCGTTTACAACTAGTTTTCTGTGTTTTTTCGATGATGGAGACGCTTGAAGAAGCATTCAGTGTTGTCGGCAGTCATGATAGTGGACATTCTACTAATGATCGCTATGATCCCTACGTAGGAGACCAATCAAATAGGTCGAGAAGAAAGCACTTTTCAGAGCCACGAGACTTGTAGTTGTGTTAGGTAGGCCTAATGTAAATCCATATTGCTAATCGTTGTGTACAAACAATCCTGATCATGGAAAATATTTCATATTGGGCTGATCATTAATTATTATTATCCTTCAGCTGATGCTTTATGCCCTGCTCCACCAACATCCTCCAACACGTAGCACGCACATGCCAACAGGGAGGTGACGCCAGGGCGCAAACTGAGTTACCACTCCCATCTCTGGTAGAATTTCTTGTCCCATGCAAATCGGAAATTTATATTACAGACATCCTGTGGTAAACTGACATTAGTCCACATCCCTATGTAAAACTAATCCTGTCCAAATAGTACTTTAAACTGTTATAGATTGTTTTAGGTGGGACTTTTTTAGGTGGTTAAAATACATTTTGCTGCTGCCGCTGTCCACAGCAGTACATTGCTTATCTGCCATGTCAGCAATGCTTCTCTAAACTGGGGACGTGCCAACAGTCATCAACAGTAGGTAATACACTGACAATGGATAAGTACCTCATACAACCCCACTTCAAAAAATCTGAACTATCTCTTTAATGAGATGGTTTAAAGACAGCTGATTTAAAATGTTTTCCATTTCATTTGTTTGACAGGAGAACCCTGTAAATGTGATCTTAAAATAATAGTACAACATTTTGGGAATTACTCTTATTTGCTTCCCTGCTGAGAGTAATATGAGTAGATTGATACCTCCCATATCTGAGGGTCATTAAGCTTCTAATATAACTCCCAGCACGAAAGTGTCATTTTTACTGTTTTAAAATGTCCTTCCGAGTGTCTACAATGTGTTCGAAACTTTTCCCCAATTGTCCATATTTGTATTTCTTCCTGCCATCATTCTCATCAGCTGAAAAGCAATTACCGAAGTAACTGAAGCATTTTTATCAACTGCCTTTCAGCCTCCTTGGGGACGTTAGAGTTTGATCTACTGTACGAGAGAGCCACCAGCTCCTTACACTGCACCGTCCTGAGAGCAAAGGTAAATACTGTCCTCTAAAAACGCCACTGGAGCCAACACAGGTAGTTTGTCTAGTCGCAGTAGGGAGTAAATATTTCATTTACCTCGTATTGGTCATATTTGTGTGTTCAACAAGTGACAGGAAACAGCATTTTTCTATCGCTATCCTGTAAATAAAAACATGCCCAGGGGCAAAGACAAAACGGTGTAAAGAAGACCCAAATGATTGAAAGGCACAGGAAGATGTCATAGTTTTCAGTTAAAGTTAAAAACAACTGGCCAGCTCACTCAGGATTTTTAGCTACAGTCAAAGTCTCTCAGATGCATTTTTGGACTGCCTGCCTGTACTATGGACATTTACACTGAGTGAACTGGCCTATATTTTTTATCTTTATGTGACTCTTTGCCCCATCCTCGAAGAGCACCCCATGTTTTTTACCAACTAACTACACGGAGCCTTAAACCAGTGCAGCACTCCCTATTTATTTCTCATATTTTTCATTATTGGCCCTTGAAAATGGAAAAAATATATACAGTACAAATGGATGTTTCCATATGTCCTGCAACAAATGCAGTCTTTGATTGATGTTGGGTTAAATTCAAAGGGTTGTTCTAACATCATCAGATATGAACAATATAGCAAGCCAAAGCTGCAATTTGTTGCCATTTTGAGACCATGAAATTTGCATGAAAATGGGTCTATATGTGGGCTTTTTGTGGATAAAGTTACATGCTGTCTTCATGTATCAAGATACAAGATATGAGGCTCATTATGCCCAGTTAACTACCCATGTGTATATCGAGCTCAGGGAAAAAAAGAAACTGGGACCTCTCTGGTGCATCTGATTAATAGCGTCAGCTGTGACTGATTATGGTTGCTCTCCAGGAGCAGGGTTGGAGATGCCTGATTAAGATTATGTCATTGGATGTATAAGTGGCCTCGATCAGATAATATCCGTTGGGTGCCAACTGTACATGCTCTGTCTGCCATGTGAGCTCCAGGTACCATGGGGAGGACAAGACTAACAACGTGGAAAGATAGGAAGACCACCAGAGAAACTGAAGTGGCTTTTGGGCACTTTCTTTCTGCAAATAACAATTAACTGAGGAATAATAACCTTTGGCATCATTGTTTTCCTTTATTTGTAGAACAGTGTTAATCACACTTTAACCTCCTTTCCATATCAATACAGCTCCATGCTGTGTTTAATTATTAATTAAACATTAAGTTTATTATTTTGTCAACTGAAGGCACAACCTAAGGCTGCTTTCAGACCTAGAGTTATCTTGCTTTGGTCCGAATCAGGGACTAATTTTGTTACAAAGGTGCATAATTGCCTAGAGTTGGTTTGTGTTCTCACAGCAGCATTTACAAGCTGACCAGATAAAATGTTTTGTGCAAGAAAGCTGCTCTTGATTGGTCAGAATTTCCATGTGGGAAAAATCCAGGAAGTAAACAAAACGTTGAAGAAGAGTACACTTGCAAGATAAATGTGACACTTTCTAATGTCACAATGGAGGGACAACTACGCAGGCTGATTTTAGCACTGCTCATCGTGGACTATATTGCTGTCATTGTTCATTTTAGGCAAACCATACAGTTTGAAAACGAGGCGCGGCTCCAACTAGAAAACAATGTTTTGATGCATTGGATGTGCTGAATGTGCATATTAAGGCAGTACAGGAGGAGGCGCACATTAATAATCCTCCAGGACTGTAACATGCTCATGTTTAACCCAAACAATGTGTCATGTGACTGCAGTTGGTTCAGATCAAGGTCGTAACACGTTCTCACCACTAACGAACCGCACCAGAGTTTGTTTGTAACTGGATGGAGACCACCTCTTCAGGGAGGTCTTGGTTGTTTTAGTGCTCACGTTAGTGCGATTGCTGTGTTCACACCTGCCCAAACAAACCGACACTTAGGGGGCAAACGAACTTGAGTTCGATTGAACTGAACCAAACAGGGCAGGTGTGAAAGCACCCTAAAGTTAACCAGCTAAACATCTAAAGACGTTGTTGCCCAGCTTTGTTATTTCAGTTTCTGTAATCATTGCTCAATACAGATGTAATAATGGGTGGTCAGTTATATTAAGTAAGCCTCATATTTTGTTAAATTTAAAAATGAAGATACCATGGAAAGAACTTGTAACTTTATACGCAAGATGCCATTTTATGGAGACCTTCTGACACAAATTCTCATGGTCCAAGCTATGAGTGCACATTGTCATTTTGGCATTAACTCTGGCTTGTCATACTTGCCATATGCTGGATTCTATTTATGTTACAGCACCTGAAATTTGGTATAATATCAATCAAATACTGTTTTTTTAGCCTTAAGTATAGAAATGTCCCTATGTTTATACTTTGGGGGACTGTCTGGGGCCTCAAAACCACCCACTTTACACATTTCTTCCATTTTCAAGAGCCAGTAATGTAAAATATGACATCTGCTTGTGCTTTTCAACATTTATCTTGTGCAATGTTTTGTCCGTGCTCCCAAGAAATTTTATGGCGAGTTATATGTCTGACGATAATGGACCCTAAAAATGGCTTCTCACTGAAGACTTTTTAGGGGGAAAATTTAAAACATTCCCAGTGACAAAACACAATGAGATTCTCAAAATTCAGCCATAATATTTTACACAGCATAAATAAAGTTTGAAAACAATTTAAAATGTGAACAAAAACCTCTCTCTGTTTTGACATGGAATAACCCTAAACTAAGATTGTGAGCATAGCACATGGCAACGTTATACCAGCCTCGGGGTCCAGATTTCTCCTTAGTCAAGGTCTACACATTTAAATATGTTCAGCGTCACACTTGCATACTTTGGCTGTGTCGTCGAGCTCCTTTGCTGTCTCAATCAATCAAAGTAGCTATCTGTTAGTCACTCACTCTACAGAGGGGAACAGCACTTCAGAATAAAAGCTCTGTGCCAGAAATTCATTGTGCTTTAAAATAAAGCGTGTTTTATACAAACTTGACACATTTGCGAGTCACTTGTGGTCCATTCAGAATGGACCCACCAGTTGGGAACCATTGTCCTACATCAACATATTAGCATCTTCATTGAAAGCATGTTAGCATTTACCTCAAAGCACCACTGAGCCTTAGTACAGCCTCACAAAACTTGTAGCATGACTGTAAACTCATAATCTGGTTTCCCTTTTATTTATAACTCCATTAAATAGCTGCTCACAGTTTTGTAACTGGGTATAATCACTACAAATCAAAATAAAAGCCTGTCTGTCTAGATTTACAGTCTGTAACTCCACAATTCAGACACAGCTTAACGGCTTTTTGTTTCACTAATGTGAGAGGAACAAATTAAAGAAGTTACACAGACTCCAATTTTTGGATGGGTTTTTAAATTGGTAGTATATCCTCTGCACTAAATGGCTATCTTTGAAACTCCTCCTCCTCCCCACTGCTGTGCTTTAGATTTAATTTGCAAATGAACTCCTCACCTCTCTGTCTGGTAATCGTTTAACATTTCATTACTGTTGTTGGCAGTTTGCACAGTGTTCTTCATCAATTATTTTATATCTCTCCCATCTCACCCCGTCTGTATCAGGGTCTGAAGCCGATGGATTTCAACGGTTTGGCCGATCCTTATGTCAAGCTGCATCTGCTGCCGGGAGCCTGCAAGGTCTGATTTTATTATCAGGACGTAGCTTTGTCCCTGTGCTCCTCTACAATTTAAAAGGACTTTTAGTAACCTTTTTGAGTGCACAGTTTGTCCAGCTATAATCTTGAGGTACATTACCAAAGTGCATGTGCAGATCGGTAAACCTGCCCTAAAACAAAATCACCTTGTCGCCAGTAAGAAGTTCTGTTGAGGTTTTATTTGCAGTTTGCAGCTCTCAGATTGTTTTCCGCTCCTCTCTGCTGTGATGCACAGGCCAATAAACTGAAAACCAAGACCGTTCGCAACACGCTGAACCCTGTGTGGAACGAGACGCTCACCTACTGTGGAATCACCGAGGAAGACATGTACCGCAAAACACTCAGGTAAATGTTTGCTTTATGTCTGGCTATTTCTGTCTCCTTCACTTCCTGCCTCTCTGCTCTGTCGAGTCCATCAGGACGCTGACTATTGCTTACAAAGGATTTCTTATCATCTATCTCAATCTCAGACTCTTTTACTCTCGCTTTTTAGGCCTTTATCCTTTCTCTTCTCTCCTATCTCTGCTTGATCCTTTGATCCCCTCTGTCACCTCACCTTCGTTCCTCCCCATCCTCACGTCTCTCCTGTCCACTGGGATGAGAAAAGATCTCCCCTCACTCTTTCTAAACCATCCCTCTCTTTGTCTTTCCTTCCGTCTGTCTCCCTGCCTTCCTCTCTTTCCAAGTCGCAGTGACAGATTGAGGTCAGACTAAGCACCACGGGGTGTTTTAATTTCATTGACCCCCTCCAGAGGTGACAAAAGCTGCGGTTTGTCTCTGCCTGTGACTAAAACTTTGCCACAGCGCACGTGGGAGTGGGATTTAAATAGGATCGACGGTTGGTCTCTCGGGGGAAATCAGAGAAACTGGCCCTGCAACTGGCCTTCGTCACTGTGTTAATTCAGCAGAGGAAGTTTAACCCATTGAAACATTTAAACATGTTGACTTCGCACACTGCAATACAGACATTTGAAAATGTCTACAACGTGACAATGTCATCACTTTTTTACATCCACTGGATTATTCAATTGACGTAAATAAACTGCTGTTAGGGCAAATTATAAAGTACTATAGCAACCCTTTAGGGCCCTGACACACCAAGCCACTGGCCAGCCATTGGTTACTGTTGGGTCATAGGTGTGTGCCCTAGTTTTTTCAGTACGTCCCGCACTGTTGTCACTAGTCAGCCCTTGTCAGCTTTTTTTTGGCTGATTCAGCATGTTGAATCGGCACTGTTAACAGTAAAGCCCATTGGTGAATGAAATCACTCTGACTGGCAGTTCAGCTCAGTGCACAAGAGGAAAAAAGGAAGTGAGGAAAGTAAACAAACAGCTAAAGTCAAGAGGACGCGAGGTCGAAACAAACTTGTTGTATTAGGTACGATTATTTTTTTTAGTCATTGAGCTCTTTAACAGAAACTGTTATTGTTCACTAGCACACATTAAATACATACTGGGTTGTGTCGTTAATGTGCTAACTGGTAACTAGCATCTTAAATCCATCCTGTCAGTCTTCCGGTTTTCCTTTTTAAATAATGAATACAGATGACCGCCGCCTGCTGGTGTGAAGAGTTATTTCCTCTCTTGCAGGCACAGAACGTACGTGCTGGTTGGCCATTAACTGTAGTCTTTGCAGTGTGTTCAACTGCTACTTTTTGGCCGAGACACAGGCAACATGAAGCAACGCAACAGTCAGCCTTTGTTGCCCCTCGTTCTTAGGTGGCTGTTTGTTGTGTCTGGGCCTTAACAGTTAACACCCATAACACATTTAATAAACAGCTATTGTAGACATCCTTACATTTTAGAGTCAGTTTTGTTATCTTGTGGTATGCTTTTCTGAAAACACAGCAATGAACACAATCACTTTGCACGTCAATAATTTATTGAAACCGTTGTTTTTGTCAGGAGTATTCTCACACAAAGTAATGTGCAGCAAAAAAGCTACGTAAATTCTTTTCAGAACAAGGTTATTTTTTCTGAGCTTTCGCACTGCAAACAGAGGCATCAACCAATCATGTTGTACTTATATTTATGAGGATTGTAAAAAAGCTACACGGAAACTTTGTAGTCTGAACCAGGATGGCAAACTTCACCCCTTAAGTACTGACAAAGGCTGTACATACCAGATCCATGTCTTCCATTCTATCTTTCACAATAAATGCCCCAAACATAAACGCTGTGTGTCTGTTCACCCGCAGGAACTCAGATTTTACTAAAAGCAAACTTAAAAGCTGTACAGTAACTATACAAACTGCCAGACGCTGCTCTGGGTCAATAGGATCCTGGTAATTGTTGCAAATTCAGCAAATCTATGCAAACGTTACTGAACAGATGTTGCAACTCTTGCAAATTCATATCACTGCCGGTATGATTAGATTTGATGCAAAATATTCACAGGTGTGTATTTTGCATTTTTGTGTTGTTTCTTCATCACACACCTGGTGCTTAAAGGCCTTAATGGTCAAAAGCCAGACTCCTTGTAGTGTATCTACAGGCTGAAACAGCAGGGTTTCCTCTCAGACCTGCACTTTTCACAGAGTTTCAACACTTTCAATACAGGAAGAAATCCATCACACTAAAGGGAGGTTTTCCAATTTCTCCACTGACAGCAGCTTCATTCGACCAGAACTCAATGTAACCACAAGATATGCCACTGTTTGAAAAAGGGCAAGGCTCTTTTTTTCTACCACTTTTTCTAAACTAGAAAAAAAGTGTAGCTCTGTTAATGTTTCTGCTTGCAACTTCAAACCAGCAGCTGTAACAAACTGCATCGTGTCCTCTGATAGATCATAGAAGTTCAGTAGTATAGTTTCAGAAAAGTTGCATCTGTGAATTTATATTGCCTTGTGAGGACAGGAAGTGATTAACAGTTCTTTTTATGTATTTTATTTAATTCAAATCTGTCTGTTGGCTATCAGCCAGTCAACTTCTGCACAATAAGGATGTATGGAAGTTTAATACAGCCAAGGAAAGGAGAAAAAATAAGCAAAAAAGTTATGAATACTGCAAATAAAACACTCATGGTTAGGCACAATGAAAAGCAAAACTTTTCACTTCTCTTCTAGGGAAAAAGTAGCTATGATAAAAGATAAAATGTATAGTAATATATCATGGTAAGTCAGTATTTGTCTTACTAACGCAACGTGACAAGAAGAAAAGTCAAAGTTTGACTTACTGAGTCAAATTTGAAGATGCTTTTTAAATATCACACACCACACGCACACCAGAATTAATGCTATCTTAATGCTACAAATGTAATGTGAGGGGGACGTCAGTTCAGGGCATTTAAAAAACTAAAACAGTCAAGAGAGTGCAGAGCTGGGTCCAAAATTGTATTAAAATGCAATGTACCACACTGCAGCTGTTAAAAATTAATATGGTTTTAGCTCTTTACAGCTTTTGCAGCTGTACTTTGGTCAATTAAAAAATGGGGTTAGGTATGACTTTTACTAAAGGATTTTATAACCACTACAACTAAAAGAAACACTGTCACAGGGTCATTTTAATTCAGCTTCTGTTGACTTCAGTGAGCTTGGCATTCACCTCTTTCTCAGGAGACATAATTAGATTGTAACAAGCATTAATTTTAATTACATCATAAGTAACATAGGTACATTTTCGCTAATTGTAATTGTCACCAAAGCATAATTATAAATGCAATTTAGTAATATACAAACATGATTTCTGCGACACCAGGGGTCCCGGCACACAATGCACCCGGCCATGATGCCAGTCCCTGCAGGCCCACAGGGTGGCGGCTCCATGTTATTCAATCAGGCTGAGCCCGACCAGGACTCATAGCCCAAAGCCCAGCCACCAGATGCTTGCTGGCGAGCCCCCCCCTCCAGGTCTGGCTCCACAGGGGAGCCCCAGTGTCCCCATACTGGGTTAGGTACTCTGTCCCTGAACGTGCCATTTCATCACCTACCGGTAAAGGTGTTACAAGCACGTCCCACTGGTAGGAGGCCCCGGGGCAGACCCAGAACACACTGGAGGGACTATATATCTCTTCTAGTCTGGGAACACCTTGTGGTTCCCCAGGAGGAGCTGGAAAACGTTGCTAGGGAGAGGGACGTCTGCAATACCTTGCTCAACCTGCTGACTCTGCGATCTGGCTTCGGATAAGCGGTTGAAAATTGATGGATGGATAGACAAAGATGTTCTTTTTGGAGATAGGTTTACAAAACTTTGAGATACTAAGTCAATTTTTTGATGCATTATCTCTTGATTTTGAGTTAGTAAGACTAAACATAAGAGCTTCAATAAGAGCTTCTATAGACGCTTTAAAAAGTCTTTAAATTACACCGTGTCAAACAGTATCAGTGAAGTTACATGTCTGACATGGACATTTAAGTTGGTGACAGCTGGTGTTGCTTAAATTAATCACCCTGCTTTAACGGCGTTATGATACCTTCTTGATGTAGAAAATGGGAGCAGTCACAGCGACAGTAAAATGTGTATGTTACCGCCTGTTGTGTAACTGCAGTAACCGTACATCTATGTCACATTATGACTCTGTGCTTCACACTTGGCTTTCTGACCTATTGCACTCGCTCACCACTCTCCATCCTCAAGCCCTTTTCATCACAGCTGTCCTTTACTCATACATCTAACACGCCGTCTTTCACCTCTCAGCTCTGACTGACTTTATTCTTTCTCTGCTTCTCCCTGCAGTCTTTTTCTTTCTTCCATTTTCTGCTGCTATTCGATTCTGAAGTGCTCATAAGCTACTCGGCTCTGGGGACGCTGACACATATCTGGTGTCCCCAGGCAACTGGCCTCTTGCACCTTTTTCATTTCTGCATTACCGTGTTTTATTACCGGAACCTGAAGGCAGCAGGTGACTGCGATGTTTCACTCCTGTGGCCACGAATTTAGTTAGACGACGAATAAAACCGAGAGTGCGGAGGACTTCTCTGACAGATTGCATTCTTGGGTTTTCTTCTCGTCATCGCGTGTCTTTCATTCACATTTACATAAAGCACAGAAAGAGGCAATCATACCGGATGTCTAGCCTGTAGTAGCATACTGATTTTCCACTTCTGCCTACAGAACAGTCATGCACATTTGTGCGCATAAATAAGTCCTCACACACACACTCACAGATTTAAATAAATTCTTTCGTTTTATCTCTCCTTCTCACCCACATCACTCCATCCCTCGCTCTGCGGCTTTTGATTTTACATACACAACCAGCCTCCATCTCCTTCACTCCTCTCCGCTGCTCCCACCCAGCTATGCATTTCGGGTGACATCATGGCGTAATGGTGTAAACGTTTGCCAGCCCCATAAATATGGATTGACTTCACCTTGCATGATGCACTTTCACACTATTTAAATTCCCACAGCAGGGAAAATGGTAATTACTTGTACAGTGTGCGTACACAGACGCTGGATCTATACGCAGGTTTTTCTTCTATTCAGGTCAGGTTCGTGTCAACAGTTTCCTTCCCTCATTATAATGTTTCCACAGCATTAGGAATAATTATGACTCATATGCGACGTTGTTTAACTAACTTTATCACCCTCCCTCACACATTCATACGTCTATATTTTACTCTGTCTGCCTCATTAATCAGCTCCACTTACTCTTCATGTTTCTTTCTCTCCCCGTCTTCCTCCTTTTTTACCTCCCCCCTCCCCGCTCTGTCTCTCGCTCCCAGGGTGTCAGTGTGCGACGAAGACAAGCTGACACATAATGAGTTCATCGGGGAATCGCGGGTGGCCCTGCGTCGTGTGAAGCCTGACCAGAGCAAACACTTTAACATCTGTCTGGAGCATCCACCTCCTGTGAGAAGAAGTGACGGGGGGGCAGAAGGAATAAAAAGGCAGGATAGGAAGGACAGACTAAAATGAAGGAAAGAGGGAAATGAGAGTTAAAGACAGAGATGAATGACTTGAGGGTACAGTAAAATTCAATATATTAAGGTCTCCTGTGTGACTCACAACCTCATCTTTTAAGGTAGGAAACAGAGGAACAGTGGAAATGAGAAAAAGAGGGGAGTCAGGAAATTGTTTACGAGCTAACAAGAAGACGTCAAAATATCGATGACGTCCACACACCTGGGTCTCATACATACAGAGCACCAAATGTGTCTGTACAATCTCTGCAGCACCGTTAGAGCCAAACAAATG
Organism: Cephalopholis sonnerati; assembly: GCA_019142605.1. Taxonomy (NCBI): domain Eukaryota; kingdom Metazoa; phylum Chordata; class Actinopteri; order Perciformes; family Serranidae; genus Cephalopholis; species Cephalopholis sonnerati. Next base: position 18,598,055 of record JAGQAX010000020.1, on the reverse strand, counting down.
TGTCCCAAAAGCTGCTGGACTAAACTCTGACTAATCCTGATATCGATATTTGGGAGTAAACAGAAAATAATAGGCAGGTTTTACTGCGACATTAACACAGAATCATAAATATTTACAGCAAGGATCCTTCAAATGTGTTTATGAGTGTTGTCGGAGAGAAATATACCGAGGCAAGTGTTTTACAGCCAAACATTATGCTTTATAGTTACAAATGGCAATAACACTAACGGCAAAAGTAAATTCAGAACAGCAAGCTGCAAAAGAAATGTAATCTACGGCTGTAACCGACTCTGCATCATGTCAGTCAAATCAGATGTTGCTGTTCAATACTAACATTCGACTATTTGTTCCTTTTTTCCCCCTACAGAGTTTGAGCTTGGCGGTGCATTCAATATGACAGTAACATGTGATAGCTAGTTTGCAGTCACGTGACTATTACGACACGCAAAATGAAGATTAAGTGAAGTAGGTAAAGAGGAAAGTGCCTGAACCTGCAGGCAGCAAGTATTGCCAGAGAACTTAGAAGGGGGAAATCAATTTTCTCTAACTAACACTGGAGACCAACGAATCAGCCTGAGTCTAATGTTATTGAAAGTCCACGCTAATGCATCGCTCTGCCAACATACTTAATTTGCAAGAATTTTAAGGGCGGAGCACAAAGAAGTAAAACAAATGACAGTGTAGGGGGATATTGAGGAGTATGTCGATCGTCAACGTCTATCTTGTCTATGGCGGTGGCCACTGTTGTTATTACTGCTCATCGGTTCCTGTGGCCAGTCTTTAGCCCTCATTGGTTGTTTTTTATTCTAACTGAGCAACCGCTGTTTCATGTCACGATGCCAAATCAATCAGTCAAATCGAGCTATGTGGAGTGGGCGGACTCAAAGGTCTGGACACAGGCATGAAATACATGAATCCATATCACAGTGCACATTCACAGGTACCAGTAATCCTGTGGGGCTGCCCACACATGAAGCTGCTTCATACAGACAGCCGTCTTTATGGAGCACTACTTTGACACAATCCTACTCATTCTGGAAATACATCCAGACTGGCTGAGGTTATGGATTTGCATATCAAAGAGGACTGGATTATTGGTCTTGGTGGAGGTCTGCGCTCTCCAAGTGCCCTTCGAGATCTTTATGTATCAGGCTTTGTTCACTGGGACGTTACCAGTAAGGGCCTTCCACAAACTACCAAAAGCACACTGCTGCCTAAAATGTCATTGTTTGATGTATAGTATGACTATTTCCCTTCAATGAAGGAATTAAAGGACCACACTAGGAAAAACAGACCAAAATCTACTCCGAGACAATGGTGTCCACACACTTTTGGCCACATGGTATATTTTGCGTTAATAATAAAATATGTAACTTTGATATTCTTTGTTGAGTTGTGCACTTAACATCATCCCAAATGTTTCCAACAATGTTCAAACACAGAAAATCTGTCATTTTAATCACGGACACAGTTCGTGCCATTTGGTCGCCGTAGCTTGTTAGTGGCGTCATATGTCCTTGTGCATGTATAAGAGTTGTGGTTGTCTGCCTGAGGCTGTCATAAATTTACTTTTTATCCCGTTTAAGACCACGTTTTTATGTTATGCTTTTTAGAACTCGGTCATTTTTAACTATATATTTTGACCAGATGAGGGATTTTAGTCATCAGCCATCTGGATCTTCAGTTACCAGAAAAACTAACTGAGCAAACATTAACAGCAGCTTGTAGAAGAAAAACACTATTGGAGAACACACAGATTGTCACTGTGAAACTGCTTTGTTAAGTGTTTCACCAGTTTACATCACCGGGTCTGTTTGTTTTGGAGACTAAGAGACCTTTGCAGGTAATTCTGCTCCCTGTAAAAACCTCCTGAACGTCTGGATCTTAAGTTATCACAGAAAATAGGTGAGCACACTTTAGCAGGAGCTGGGCTAGTGGCCTCACTGCCATATGTCGAACAGTGTCAGAGAAATACTGACTTATAATGTGAAACTGCTTTATTCTGTGTTTTACCAGTTTTAATCTCCTGGGGTCTCATTTATAAACATGGCGTACGCAAAAAATGATGCCTGGAAGAGGTGTGCGTCACTTCCCATGCAAAACTTGGGATGTATAAAAACAGATTTGATGGGAGAAACTTTGACCCATGCTTATGGACATTTTGGAGACAGGAAATCGGTGACGTTAATGGTGAGGTGGAAGCCTGATTGTAGAAATTGTCGAATATTTTTTGCCGCACGCCATTTTTGGCTTTTGTCCGTACATACATTTTTAGTATGAATCCTACGCATTGTTTTATAAATGAGACGCCTGGTCTGTTTATCTTGGGGAGGAAGAGACCTTTGCAAAGAATTTGGCTTCCAGTAAAACCCTCCTGAACACTGAAGGAATCCTAACTGGGAGAAAATGACTGCAATGACAGCATTGCTTGGCGTTTTGATTGAGACTCCTCGCAGCATTACATATTGTTAGTTTAAGCCAACATCAGCTGGTAACACTGGCTTACTGAGAATAACAAGTATTGGGTAAACAGAGCACAGAGTATGACATCTATTCTTATAGCTCACAAACAGCTTTTTGTGCAGGCTAAATGTCAGACGGGTCACGCGTGGGAAAAGGGTACACAGAGATTGGGAGAATAAAGGCAGAGGAGAAAGAGCGAGAGGAGGGGGGAGTGCAGCGTCAATAGAGAGAGCAAGTGAGAGAGATGAGAAACAAATGGATTAAAAAATAAAAGTGGTGGCGAGCGGGGGGCATGTGCGTGAGAAGAGGCGGGAGGGTGCTGCGTTTTTGTTCTTCATGAGTTGGAAAGGGCTGTTGGTATTAGATTGGCCCTCTGGGGCCGGTGGCCACTCTGCGATCAAACGCTAAAGCCCTTCTGTCATCCTGCAAACCAGGCCTGTAATTTTCAAAGTGGCTTCACCCTCAGCTCGATGCGCCTATTGCTTTATGTTCACCCTATGTTTCTACAATCTGCTCGTACAGCGTTTCTGTCAGTCATGTTCCTTCATCATTTATCTCTTTCTCTTCTTTTTGCCTCCAGCTGCCTTCGCCGACTGCGATGAGTACAGCCCTGAGAGGAATCTCCTGCTACCTGAGAGAGGTGAACACAACACCCCTCTTGTTTCAGTCAACATGACCCTCCATCTGTCTGTCAGTCCTCACAGTCCATCTTTCATCCTGTCTTACAGGAATATATTGAGTGTTTTTCACCTGCTGTTCACCCAGTATGAGACCACAAGGGTCGTATGACTACAGGCATTATCCAAAAAATATGAGAATAAACCCGTCAGTATATCATAGTTGCTTTTAGTTTTTATTTTATGGCCTCAGAGCATAAAGTTTTACTGTTTATATCAGGTGTGTCCTAACTTTTTTGAACAGGGGCCAGAATAGATAATGTGACAATACCTGAGGGCCAGCTGCTTCATCATTTATTTAAAAAAAAAAACACACACACACAAATGACACAAAACAACGGTTTTATCTGTGTGAAGTGAAAAAGTACTCCTCTTTCCACAGCTCCTGAAAGCGGTGTCCCTCCCTCTTAATATGCTTCTTTGTTGTGGCCATGTCTGCTACCTAGCAGGAAACATCTGGTGTTACGTAACTGATCATTTGCTTGTTTGCCATTTGTCTACGAAAACACATTAGTTCCACCGGCGTAGTTCCTACTTGGTGCATGTCGACAAACTGTATGATTGTCCTGCTATCGTGAGGTGAATGAAAAAATGCAAAGTGATCTTGCTTAATAACACATATTGTGTCAAACATATAGTATATTTTGAAAGACAAGCCAAGGGCCACTTAAAGTCTGTCTGCAGGTCAAAATTCTGGACAACTCTGGACATGACTAGTTTATGTCCGACAAGTGCTTAAAGAAATACTCAATTAACTAGAAAAGTGCACTTAGTAGAGTGCAGATCTCTCAATATAGAGATCATAGGTCTAGATCTACGATGTAATAATAGGATAATGAATATAGTAGGATATATGATACGACTGATTTTTAATAATTAAACCACAGCCAAAAAACTTTTATCCATGTGATACGTTTGATCGATTGATCCATTCATGACTGGACTTTCAATGGTCCGTAAACTACACCAGTTAAACCACGTAAGTTACTTGCTCACTTATTTTGGAAGCACAAATATCAAGGACAAATGAGCAGGCCAAATGCTCTGTTTCTGAAATGCTGTTGGTATGGTATGACGCAGTGTGTGGACGGAACAAAACCGTGTCATAGCCATATGGTGGAATATGGCCACATAGTGGAATTGTCCCTCCCGGCTCCCTTACAGTCAAGATGGTGACAAAGATAACAAAAACACAGACTTATTATTCTGATATTGTTGCTAACTTTAGTGTATCATGACATATCGGATATGAAATTAGTATTTAGATACTCCAGTTTAAAATGAGACCGCACTTTTTTTATGGATGTCAATTTTTGAGTGACGATGAAGACCAAAATATGGCATGCAAAAGACTATAAGGCTTGTTGTTTTAAGCCAAGGCAATTACTGGAAAACTTGCAGCCCCCATCGGCTGGTTAAGAGAAGTCAGGAGTCAGTGACAATATACAACAGTCAGTAAAACAGGTTTTTTGAAGATTATGAATCAAGGCAACCACAAGAGGTCCTTGAGCATGCAGTCATAAATGTGCCCACAAAATATTAGGCTGACGGGTCCACTAGTTAGCAAGATTAGCTGCAGACAGATACACACACTCACATACACACACACACAGGATCAAACGCATGATACCCTCCAGGCTTAAACCTGGCAGAGATAATACTAGTTAAGTTCATCAATAACAGTTTTGATAATTGATAATCAGTTATTTGTTATTTGTTATTTTGCCTGAGGTTTTGCTGCTTCACTCTGTTTTGTTGGACTGGCGTATTTTTCACATATAACATTTTACAAACTAAACAGTAAATTGAATAATCCAAACGAATACTCAACAGGTTAACTGACATTGAAAATAATCACATTCACTCATTAAGACTTGCAGGTAAACATGAGTGACATTAAAGTTAAAGTATGCACCACTAATTGTTCTTCTGCTTGACATCACAGCTACCATTTGTATTTTCCTGCTGTTCTATTGATTTACATTAATCTCTGTTAAGACATGAAAATCAATTAGCAGCCTCACTTGAGTCATGTAATCCATTAAGGCAGCATTATTAATTGTTGTGAACTAATTAGGTGCAGTACATTTCAAATCAATCTGTCATTAGACTGAATAATTAAGTTGGATTTCTGTTTCATGTGGAGGGAATAAAAACTGCCAAACAAAGCTGCAACACACATGCAAATACCTAAAATACAGTTTACATTAAAGTGAGAGTATCGTGACCTCGGCTGACAAGAAGTGACAATTAAAGGATAATGAAACGGTAACACAAGTAGAGATGAGTCATAAAGTTGTGAACTGACTCAGTAAGTCAGCAGCATCATCTAGCAGACAGCAGTATCTATCTAAAGTGGGGCTGGGCAATATACTGATATTATATCAACATTGTGAAATGAGCCTAGGAATCGTCTTAGATTTTGGATATTGTAATATCTGGTTTTAAAGGCTGAATTACAGTAAAGTAATATATCCACATTACTAATGATTATCAGAAATGTCTGTGTAAATATTTTGTGAAAGACCCGATTGTCCCTGAAGTAATGTCGTAATATTGATATCAAGATATTTGGTAGGTGTGGAAATCACCAGAGGCTCCACAATACAATATTATCATGCTCCTTAAGTCATGACACAATATTATTGCAATTTTAAATATGTTGTGATATGCCGACTGTTGTGATATAATAAATTAGGCACAAAAAGTAAGGAAATTTGTGTTTGGTGGATTATTTCTTTGTTGTAACAATGCTTCTTGGCAATAAATCTTATACTGTTAGAAAGCCTATTTATTTCCCTTTTACATGGTGCCACATTTGTAAGGAACATTTGTGGGATGAGCAGCAGAGTTGAGTATGTGGGTTATGCCCATGAAAAATTTGCCAAATCTTCTCTGCCAATGCCAAACAGCGTTTTTTTTTTTTGCTGTTGCTATTGCCTCTTGTTTTGAGCTTCCGGTACCCCCTGTGAGCATGGGCCCTGCTACACTGGTCAGTTGGTGTCTGTTCCAACAATCGGCATGCCACGTTTGACTTATCTGGTCAGGGCCCGTGCCATAGGGCAACTTTAAGCTGGTGTTCCCCAAAACCAAGTTGCGGCATTATTTGGAATGAGCCCTTGTACCATCTGCAAACTGAAGGCCAAGATCCGTATAATGAGGGATGTCAGAGACAGGGAATACCAGAAGCTGTTTGGCATTGGCAGAGAAGATTTGGCATATTTTAATGGGTGCAACCCACATACTCAGCTCTGCTGCTCATCCCACAAATGCATGTTCCTTACAAATGTGGCACCATTTAAAGGGGAAATAAACAGGCTTTCCAACAGAATAAGATTTATTGCCAAGAAGCATTGTTACAACAAAGAAATAATCTACCTAACACAAATTTCCTTACTTTTTGTGCTTATATTGCAATATGTTGTGATTTATTAACTTAATCCAACTGTAAATAATGCCCCCCAAAGTAAAACATCTGTTTTATCTATAAGATAAAGTTTTCAGTCTGTTTATCCCACCGCAGCCATTTTTTTGCAGCAGCCAATTGTATCTGTTGGACTGAAAAAGCAATTGAATATATTATTCTACCTAAAATTTTATTTGTATTTGTAATAATAATAATTCATATTATAAAAAAAATTGATACTTGGCACTGTGTGACGATACAATATTGCCACACAAAAATATCACGATACTATGCTGTATCTACTTTTCCCCCCGACTTCTAGTATTTGGTCAAAAATATTGTCGTATTTGATTTTCTTCATGTTGCCCTGCACTAATCTTCAGTGTGCTGACATTAACAGGAGCAGTAGGCAATTTGATGGATAACAAGGGGAACACCATCTCCCTTGTTATCAAAATGCGTCCCCTTGTTACCCTGCCATCCATCTCCATCCCCTGGGTCTGGACCCAGGCACCATCCTATCCGGAGCTGGACCTATAACCAATAACTCAGTGACAATTATAACAATTCCATGAGCCTTAACCAGCACAGCACTGTAGCACTGGTTTATCGACCAGGAAACTCACACACCAATACATACATCAAATCATCTCACATTATGCTACTCGGTCAATCAAATCTGTACATAAGCATTATGACTCAGGTGGATGAGGTAAACAAACCAGAGAGACGAGGCGTGAGAAACCAGTCATTGAAATAAATGAGTCACATGGAAGTATCTTCACATGCCGTGTTCTAAAAAGAGACAACTAGACTGTGAACACAGATTTTAATCAAGAATGAACAGACTTTTTTGTTCACGTTCATTCTTCCGATGAGCAGTTCAAACCAGGATGTCTCATCGTGTGTTTGTAGACCGTAGCGATTATTTAAAGCAGCACTGTCAGGCGTCACTACGAGACAAAGCACAGAGCATCTTTTCAGGAAACAAACCCACTCATATCCAAACTGAGGGCAGAGAAAATAAAATATATTGCATGGAAATGAATCACTGCAACATAGCTCAAGTTGGACATTAGATAGGGAGGTGAGGGTCCTTTCCTCCTGTTTAAAATTAATAAATCCCCTACTGAGTGAGAGAATGCATTTTGGCTTGAGGGTGACGAGGGCAATTGATCGGTTGTCGAATATATTGAATTCCTTTAACATAAGCCACAATAGGCTACTGGTCACACCAGGCTGAATAACACTGTTGCAGCAAAACCCAGAGTATACTGAGCTAAGTGAAGGGTGGCTTTTCTTGCCTACTAAATCAACCTTAATTTGTATTTTTTCTTTCACACATTACAAATATGATTCCTATTAAAGGAAGGCAAACTTGCAGACACACTTATCCGGCCCTTAAACAAGCCAATCTACGAGCTGTTAGGCGTTCTTAATGTCTCAGCTGCTTTCAGACACAGAGATGATTTTAGAGCCTCTCATCACATGTTGTGTAAATTAAAGAAGGGGTCACACCAAAGGGCCGAACAGTCCTTTACTTCATTAGGATGACTGGAGTAAAACAGCTGCCTCTGTGTTTCTCGCCACATTCGAGGTTGTTTAATGCGATCATCCTGCCAGTTCTCTCGCCTTGCAAACCCACCCACAAATTCATCTCTTTCCCATTCGTCTGTCACCGTGTGTGTTTGTAGCTGTGTGTGGCTGGCTCCACATTGATGCCTCTTTATTTTCACCTCCCTAATGAGTTGCTCTCTATCGATCTGTGAAGGTCTGAGCTGTTCTATTACCAGATACCTGGTGCAAATTATCCTCACTAATTGCGAGTCTCCTGCTCAGTCACGGCAGATGGCGAACTGGCTGTTGGCAGTAATGATGAATCCCAGGGAAAAATAGAGACAAGGCGATCCGGGGAAAAAAAATAGGAAAGAGAGATTTAGGTTAAAAAGGAAGGAGGGCAAGCTGTTGAGACAATTAGAGAAAGGGAGGGAGGAGCATGGAGGAGTGTGGGGCGTGTGGCATATTGATCGTCCTGGCTGTGTCCACCTCTCGCCTGAAGATAAGACTTAATGAGAGATGGAGAGAGATAAAGGAGAGGAGAGGCATTTAGAGATGGAGCCCGTTTTACATGAAAATTACATTACAGGCAATGAAACAGAGCCTTTTTTTCCATTTTCTGTGATGAAACAGAAAAGATGAGTTGAAATAGATGCACCTGGAGTGATGACAAATAGCATGTCTTTCCTATAAATAACATACATGTATTGGTGCTGTTGGCCATGAGGGTGAGTCACGGTCTTGTGAAAACATCGTCTTCACCCTCTGTTGTTGCTTCCTCACTTTCTTTCATCTGTCACTTTACATCTACTCTGTTGTTCCGCTTGTTGTCAAACAGTTTGATGTTGTCCGTGGAAAATACTCCAGCCAGGAGCGACAAAGTGGACTAATATGTCTTTAAGGCCGGCGCTTCAGTCCGTCCGAGACAGGTCTTCGCCATCGGAGCGACTGCACTCCTGTTTATTACTTGTTCTCAGCGATAGTGATGGTTGAGTTTGTCTCTCAGCTGCGAGAGATAAACTCAAATGTTAGATGAAAGTCACTGAGCTCTTTAGGTGTGTTTGCTTCTAAGCGAAAGAAGAGTGATGAACTACATCACAGCAAAGGACACAAAGTACATTTTAAAGCTGTGATACTTTTGACAATAGAAATGAGGCATTTCTCTTCCCATGAATAAAATGTTGAAGTCATAAACGATAAAACTCGCTCTACACTCTTAAATACAAGGATCATAATGGCTTCTACCCAGAACCATTTGCTTCTGAGGCCACCCATATAGACCCTTTTAGGGCCGATGTCACAATGGCGGTACTTTATCAGCTGGAGGCAAAACACGTCTCTCCACCACAGGGCTGTAGGCTACATAGGAGTCTTAAAATGTCGTCTTGTTGTGTTATTGGGAGCCAGAATAGAATGAGCCATGGCTCAAAACTTAAAATTTATCACATACTAGCCACCACTGCCGTCAACAAAAACAAAGACAACTACGGTTAACTGTTATCAGACAAAAGGACTGGACGAAAGCGATCACCAAAAATGCTCGCATGTGCAGCGCACACTTCAGGTTAGGGAAAAAGTATTAACTGTTGTAGGGATGAAGAACGTTATGTGTATTAAGGGTTATCATGTCCACCTCAGCAGAAACTGGGGAGGTATTAAGAGGAATATTGGTTTTCTCTGTAATGCTAACTTTTTAGCACGTTAGCTTCGACAGCAAAACAAACTGGAGGAAACCGTTCAAGTGTCGTCCTCCTTTGTAAGATCTGCATAGTAATCAACCACAAAGCGGACCATCCTATCAAATCATCCGTCCACTGAGTGAGAGCATACAGGTCGGCCAGTCTGGTCCTGTTGGTCAGTGTTTACTTATTCAAGTAACACTCACAGTCCCAGACAGTGAGTGACTTGACATGGGTCATTCATAAAATCAGTCTGACACTCTACTAAATGAGAGCCCTGTCGGTCGAAGAAATAGTGTTATATTTCTATATGAATTAACAGGCAGTTAAGTAAATCACACATTCACTCTGCTCGGCGCTCTGCTGCCCTGTTTCCCCAGCCAGAGTGCCCAAAGTGCGCTCTGCGACTAAGAGAGTGCGGTGCTCTGAATTATGGCTGGGCGATATATTGATTTTGTACAGTATTTTCAAGCAAGATAGAAATTTACACAATACCATTTATATCGATATAGGGTCAAGTTGCGTCACATAACGCACACCAGTGTTCATCTCTCCTCTCTCACACTCACTGCACAGCTCCGCCCCCTCACTAAATCACAGGTCCTCCGTCAACACTCAGAGACTCTGCTGAATCTGTCTGTTGATTAGTCTGTGGTGTGACATCGGTCTGTATGTTGCACAAGCAACTTTTAGCTGTGTCCAGTCAAGCCATGCTGCGCCAATTTGTGTTTCCATTATCAGTTTAGACGCGCGGTGCCAAGCCGAACTGCGCACCTACTCCTTTCCAGGAAGAGTGTCCTGCTGGGTGGCGCAATGCATGGTGACTGCCGGCCACTTCTTGTTTTTAAATTAAAAACCCTCTAGTGTGTCATACACTGTCCAGCCATATACTAGTCTTGTTAAGGGTTATTTAAGGGTTTATTTGTAAGACTAAGAGGTTTCATTAAGAACCTTTTTCACCCAAAGAACCCTTTTTAGAAGAAAGAGATCTATCTTTAAGGATTATTGAAATCATGGGTGTTGAAAGATCTTCATCCTTAAATATTTATTGTTTACCTATGTTTCAAATGATTTTTTAAAACGTAGATGCATCTGGAATCCCCTTAATCAATGAATTTCACTTGTGATCTGCCATGGTTGATATCTTTACCATCAATTCTTGCCATACCACACCACATTGTCCACTTTAATGGGTACTCAGTACTTGGTATTTTGTATTCACTTCTAATTTGGGACCGGGTTTTGTTTCCCAACCCTACTACTCCACTGAAATAATAAAGGAACCCTGTATGGTTCTACTTAGCACCTTCATTCCTAAGAGTGTTCTCAGTTCAATGCACTCGAGGGTTTTGCAGCTACAGCCTTCACAAACGGACAAAATGAAGCCAAAATATAACCTCGAGTCTCTGATTTGCTTTGGGTCTGAAATTTGGCAGTAACAGATGGGTTCAGTCTGACTGAGTGTGGTAGAAACGGTGGGTATCAGCGGGAATCCTGTTTCGGGCCCCCACAGACCTCCACCACTGTTACACTGTGGTCTAGCATTTATCTTGTCACCTGTAGCAATAGCGTCCGCTGTTCAGCGAAGGTTACATAAGCTTGCTTTGATTTCTGCCGTGCTGATGCAGGAAGATCTGCACTGTACCGCTGTGGTTTGTTTTCACTGCAGCTTTCAACCTGCATCAATTGATTTGCTGGCCTTGGTAAACACACGGCTGACATGTTGTCACCTTATTAAGTTGATATTTCGAGCATGTGTTCAAACAGCTGTGGCTTATTTACACATCTAACAAACACAGAGCATTTGCATTCATTTGAAGTCGTGTTTAACTTGGCCTCCTTTAGCTGCATTTCACTGTTGAACAACTCCTGAGGGAAATATCTGACCCTTTAGGAGAGGCTGACATTTTTTCGAGAACCCTGTGGGTCACGGGATTTCTGTGGGATTCCCACCAACGGGTGCCAGTTTGATTATTCCCCTGGTTACTAAGACAGGACAGGAAGAAAGTCAACGGGAGCGGGCGGGATGGTAATCATAATATTAGGTCAGCTTTTGTGTATAAACACGCAGTTCTAATAGAAATAAATGCAGAGACAGGAGTCATTCTTCTGGGCTTGAGACCAGACAGGAGTTTTTTGAGGGATTGGGTTGGGACACTAGCTCCTAAATACTCCGCTATGTACACCAGCTAGTTGCCAACTTCTTGTGTCTGCTTTTGGTGCTGAGCAGATAGTGTACGTGGGTTTATCATAGCTTTGTTACTTTAAACAGCTACCAACTGCAAGACGACTCTGATGGAAAGAGTGAGACTGAACTACATCTGTAACTGTGTGGGCTGTTAAAAAAAAAAAGAAGCTGCAAGTCACTAATAAAACTCTGAGGAGCTGAGGGAAACTGCAAAGTCAGGTGATAATTCTCTGACAGCTCATTACCCCAAGTGACCCCTTTTACGTTACACAGTCATTTCATCTAGTGGCGATATAAAAATATCGATTACAGCTTTAAAGAACAACTTGAATACACAGGTCGCAGCACAAGACTCATTATTTTCAATATACGAGGCCTCCTTTTAACTCTGAACCTTAAGTCATTTATCTAGCGGCTACAAATGCAGCTCACACACCTTTTTGTCTGATAAGGGATGAAACAGTTACCAGTCTCACGATACACCACAATAAAATCCTGACAGTTCGTACTGTATTATCACTTCAAATGTGAACTATACGAGTGCACTCAGAGTGCAGATCTCTGCCAGACGGCCACGTTCTGGCTGCTACACGGCCACCTGAGTAGATCATGGCCTCTCCAGACAATTCATGCAATTCCAGCAGGAGCACCTCAGCATGTTTCTAAAGAGTTCACAAGCTGATAAAAATACATGCCTCATCTATTTTTGACGGAGCTGCAGCGCACTGTACAGAGCAGCGTGAGCTGTCCTGTTAACAGGCACTGTACGTGAAGTATAGACACAATATGATTATGAGGATGAATACATTTAAATAATTAAATTATTTCACAAATCCTTGATACATGTCATTCATAACTAGACAATAAACGACAAAGCCTGCTTATTTACTGCTTTACTTATGATAGGAGCAGGACGATTAAGGAAGAATGACCAAATCAATAAAATCTGCAAGTCTACAAAATCAGACACGCAGACGCTCCACCTCTGAAGAACTCCAGGTGTGGTTTGATGCCGTGGGGCAGACTGGGTCGCAGTTATGGCAGGAGGAATGTGACCCACCTGCAGCTGGAGGAATTGTCCCTCCTGGCGCCCATTTATTCAAGAAGGCAGTGACGATAACAAAACCAGGGATTTATTCATCTCTTATCATGCCTACAGTTGCAGCAGTATAATGGTTTCAAGGCATCACGTGATATGGAAACTGACAGTTATCATACAGTGTTCGTTTGCTTATGTACGGTATTAAAAAAATCAGCTGGAGAATCTCATGTTTATTTTAGTCATATTCAAAAGGGAGACTATTTACACATACTCCCATTAAAAAATGGTTTCAAGTTTCATTCGTAGTAATAAAACGTCGGTCAACCAAAGGAAAACCTTCTGTTTTCATTCCGTTAAGGCTCTTTGTAACTGATACTAATAATATTTCTGTAATACTGTAATACCACAATATTCTCTGAGACAGTTACCATACCATGAAAAAATCTCATACCGTTGCAACCCTAATCGTGCCAAACTTTAGTTGATCATAACAAAGCGGGTATGAAAATAATCTGCAGTTGCTCTAGTTTAATCTGAAAACCAACTTTTTTACTTCTTGTTTTCAATCAAGCCCATTTACAGAAAACTTGCGGCCCCTTCCGCCTGGTTAAGAAAAGTGAGGAGTCAGCAGTCAATGACGGTACAAAACAACCAATAACAACTGTGAATCATTGTAACCACGAGAGGTCCTTGAGCATACACATATGAAGCTGACTGGCCCAGTAGTTTGCAATATTAGCTGCGGACAGACAGATACACACACAGCAAAACACATGATCACCTCCAGGCTTACAGTGGTGCAGATGATTACCATTAAAACTGTGTTAGATTACCGTGCTTTGTACAACTCAGAGTAAAAACTGTCCAGCATCAATCAAAGTTAACAACAGTCTTCCAGCCACAGGTGCGAAGGCGCAGCATGCGACAGTTTTATTTTGCCATTCCCTCCTTTACAGAGAGGGTGTGCAGCAGGCAAACCTGGTGACGCTACTGGTCCATTGTCCTCATCTACAGTAAAAGACACCCGAGCAAGCATAACAAAAACAGGCTATTCATATTCATTCACTCATTTTCCGTAACCGCTTATCCTGTTGGGGGTCACGGGAGGGCTGGAGGCTATGCCAGCTGTCATTGGGCGAGAGGCAGGGTACACCCTGGACAGGTCACCAGACTATCACAGGGCTGACACATAGAGACAGACAACCATTCACACTCACATTCACACCTACGGACAATTTAGAGTCACCAATTAACCTGCATGTCTTTGGACTGTGGGAGGAAGCTGGAGTACCCAGAGAAAACCTTTGCTGACACAGAGAGAATGTGCAAACCCCGCACAGAGGGGCTCCCCCACCACAGGGTTCGTACCCCCCACCCTCTTGATGTGGGGCGACAACGCTAACCACTGCAACATCATGCCGCCTCTAAAGACATTAAAGACATTAAAAATCTTTAATGTTAAAGGAAACAAAAAGTGCATCGTGCTGCTCATTTTAGTGGTTTTCAGTATAAAACTTTGTGAAATGTTTTCAATGTATTGAGCACATTTTAAAAATACTGTGATAATAATAATAATAACCATGATAATTTGGGTCACTATAACTGTGATAAGAAATTTTCAAACCATTTCATCTCTATATCTGATTTATTTTCCCCTCTTTCTGTCTTCAGTGGGAGACCGAGCAGCAGAGAAGTCTCGAGGAGAGAGGCCGTTTGCTGCTCTGCCTGCAGTACCTCCCCCCAGCTATGGATGGCGACGTGAAGGGCGAGGCCAAGGAGAGGGCTCGTGGCGGGCTGTGCGTGGGCGTCAAACGCTGCGCCCACCTGGCAGCCATGGACGTCAACGGCTTCTCAGACCCCTACGTTAAAACGTAAGGATGGCACCGAAGGTGTAACTGAATGCCGCGGTGTATTTGCTAAATCAAATGAAGTCAGCCGAGTGATTAAATAATGAATACTTAGACTGACGGATTGACATTTGAGAACAATTTCCTCATGACCTATCGAGCGCCGAGCTGCCTCTGCACCTTATTACCTGTGTTTGGTCTTAACTGGCCGTTGGCTCACACTGACCCCATGAATCAAGTTTTGTCGCCACTCATGAGTGATAGATGGCTCCAGTTAACCCCGCGCAAGGTAATGGTGACAAATGAGGGCAGCTTTCACACAAGTGGAAGCCATTGTGCAATATATCACTCACTCACCGAGATAACAGTAACAGTGTGTGTGTGTGTGTGTGTGTGTGTGTGTGTGTGTGTGTGTATGTGTGTGTGAATTGACAGCCTTCAAAACTGAAAGGCAGTGACATGATCAAGTGTTATGGGCGTACTGTATCACAGAGGAGAGAGTGCTATTGTTGGTGTCATGAAGGTCCTTTAGAGTTTCATTACTCACTGATGAAAGGAAAGCAATACTGTGTGTGTCACTGTGTGTGTGTATGTGTGTGTGTGACAGAGAGGGCAGGGAGGTCTCTGGGTTGAATTATGCTCCCTGACACAAACTGGACAAATGAGGTGTAAAATCCCCCTCTTCTTCACTGGGTGTTCTCCAGAGTGTTGGCTCTGGCTCTCGGGTTATTTCTGGAATGAGTAAAACACTAAACAACCTCCCATCTCACACACACACACACATACACACACACACACAAACACATAAATCCAGGCATGCCACCACCCTCGCTTCACTCCAGCACACACAAATCTTCCTTCTCTCTTCCCGTCATGCCTTAAACTCTCCCTCCTTCTGTAAATCCACCAAACCTACGCATACATCCCTCACACGTCCACAGTAATACATCATGCACCTTGTTTCACTTTGGATGCGTGCTCGCATCTTTGCCCTTTGGCGGGAGCGTTTTCCCAGATGCTTTGTTGTGTCTGAGAGCGTGTGGGAACATACGCTCTCCGAGCTGTGGGTGGTGGGTGGAAAGCAAATGTGAATAGAGATTTCACCATGCTCCTTCCAGCTGGCTTAAAAATATCCTCCGAATTTAATGACACCTCGTGAAGGAATGCTGAGCTTATTCAATCCGTGCTGTGCTGGCGTTCAGCGCTCTCGCTCACATATGGTTATTTTAACAAGTAATACATTAAACCTTCACGGGAATAACTTGACATTTTGGGAAATACACTTGTGTACTTTCCTGCTGAAATATAGATGAGAAGATGGATACCACTGTCATATCTGTTCAGTAAATATGAAGCAGCAACCAGAAGCTAGTTCGCTTAGCTTAGCGCAATGACTGGAAACAAAGGGAAACAGCTAACCCAGCTCTGTCTAAAGTAGGGCCATTCTGAATAACAGTTTTGGAGCATCAAAGCTTCAGTGAGAAGTATCAGCAACTGATCGAGGCTTTGCTGAGGGTAATGAGAGACGAGAACATTATTCATTGCACTTAAAATAACATCATAATTTGCCGCTGTGTTAGTATGCAGGTCACAAAGTAGCCATAATAGTAGGGCTGGGTGATATGACCTCAAATGAACATTTACAATTATGATTACTCAACGATTATTTCCATTTTTGCCCTCAAAGTTCACTGACAAGGTTTGTATTGTAAATATGCTCAACTATCTTACCTTGAGATTTTAAAATAACTGAAGGAAACACACAGATGAACTGTTTATGGTCATTTATTGAATATTTGGAATATTGTGTAGCCTTTGTACATGCTTGAGTAATCAAGAGCTGCTTTCTAGAGGCACTTGTTGCTCGCCACTTGTCAGTCTCTTTCTTTCTTTAAGCTGTGCACTGTTCATATTCTGTGACGTGATTGTGCTCCAAGTGCTGAAACAGATTAGTGGTTTTACCTTTGGTCGCTGAAATGGTTTTTCCGCAATGTTTCAGTTTGATTTCTTTCTGTTCTGTGTCGTCTTCACGAAAGCCAAAATGTGTCCAAACGACTGACATGGCATTTCTCTTTGTATAAGCTGCTCAAGTTGCTCAGTTGGCTCAGTGTTTGAGTTCTCCAACATGTTGCTTCCAGGTCGCGGACTGAAGGGGGCGGAGTCATATGACCACACACACAGTAGTACGTTTTTAAGGGGACAGTACATGAACACACACAGTGGGAAAGGTATTAACAGAATCTAAAAAAATAAAAATAAAAAAAATCACCAACATGGGCAAGATTACGTCCCTTAGAGGTTCTGAATGTCGGTTTCGATTAATGTTCGATTAACTGCCCAGCCCTAACTTTCCGTTTCTTTTCTTTTCTTTTCCCTAATTGCATGCTATCATTCTGTGTCCCCTCTGGTCTGTGAACGCAACATATACATAATCATATCATATATGTGACTTGAGCCCCTACACTAATTAAATGACACGTAAATTTGTTAACCTGCTTCATAATGAGTTTAACCGTGTAGGTAAACTTATAAATATAGTTTATGTAGTTCAACAGAAAGACTAAAACACACAAATTTCTACGACCACATTGTCGCTTACCTTTCCCGAAGAGTACAACAGCACAATGGGGAGAGGCGAAGGCAGGAGACATATATACAGGTGGTGCTCAGGGAAGTGAACGTACAGAAACTGAGTCTCAGATGTTCCTTATATTGACTCTGAAGCCCGACATGTCAAGTTATAAAGATATGTTTTGCTGCTTTATAATTGGCTTTGTTACATGTGTGTATACATATGTAACAGGAGCATTCAAATACTGATTTTGACATTGATTACCATAGCAACGACCAAAGCTTTGAAGCTTCGATTCAGGTCAGTCCTAGTCCATATAGATTACAAAATCCACCTACCCACACTTATAAATATGTTACATGTTGTGTGTTTAATGTGTATTCAAACAGAGTATAAAAACTACACATTGTGTTTCTCCATCAGGGTTACATGCCAGACTTTTTCATTTTGGCGCCGTTAGCTGTAGAGGTGCTCTGAAGTTTAAGTTAAGGCATGCTGACATGTAGTGATCCTCAGCTGGCTGAAAAGTGCAAACCTTTCCTGTGTCAGTGGTACCGAGCCAGGCTAGCTGTTTCCCTCTGTTTCCAGTCTTAATGCTAAGCTAAAGCTAGCAGGCTTCTGGCTGTATATCTATCATACAGATATGACTCTATACAATAAATCGAATAACCATATTTCCCAAAATGTCAAACCATTGCTTTGAGCAGGGATGGCAAGTGCACTAAAGTACTGTACTGTTGCTTTAAAAAGACTTTACTCAAGCAAAAGTAAAATGACATGTAAAAATGTGGGCTACTGAGGTCAAAGTAAAAAAGTAGGTCAGTAAAATGTAGGTTACTCTGGGGAAATGTTACTGATGATCAAGTACACAACAACACCTTCCTTACTAGATTGAACCAGAGAGGAGGACAAATCTCAAACATATGAACAACAACAAACAAAAGTGGACCACATTTAAAAAACTGTATAAGCACCTCGGCAGGTGCAACATTCAATATTAAGCCACATAATTCAAATAGCCTGTCAGTTCTTACAGAATCAACAGCAGAATAAAACAATGGATGTAAAGTGTGCTGCTTTACACTGAAATTAAAGCAATATTTCACCACGTTTAGCATCAAAAGAAGTTTTTAAACAATTGTGTTACATTTAAAAAAAAAAAAAAAAAATCACCTGATTTACAGCAATATTTGTGAACTTTGTCATATTTACTTTCATATTTGAAAAATCTATATTAAATGCCAATGTTAAATCTAAATATTATTGTAAATCTAAATATTCACTCGAAATATAAATATTAAATTAAAAAATATATATTTTAAACAGTAAATTTTGTTAAATATTAAGACGTGAAATATGAATGTGCTTAAAACTACATATTTAGCTAAAGTGCAAATTAATACGGCTAGATTTAGATTTAAGATTTAGGATTTAGATTAGGATTTAATATTGGCATTTCATCGTTTTTTTAAACAAGAAAAGTAAATATGACAAAGTTCACATATATTGCTGTGCCTAGTTTAAAAGTGACAGTCCAAAATAAATAAATAAATAAATCACATCACTTTTTGGACTTCAGTGTAGTGAAATGGTATGGGGTGCCGTTTGTAAAGTTGGTCGTGCTAAATTTAGATTTGGATTTAACATTTAGATTTAACTTTTAGATTTAGATTTAACTTTTAGATTAAACATTTAGATTTAATTATTTAATAAATTTTCAAAGTTAACAAATATTGTGTTAAATGTGCTAAAAGTGACTTTCAAAAATTCACACCACTTTTTAAAACATGATTTTAAGCTAAATGTGACAAAATGTTGCTGTTATTTTCAGCATGACCAACTTTACAAACGGCACCCCATAAAATAGTGTTTACTTTAGAATGCCTCACTTAAAATGGCTGCCCCACACACAGCATCACCAAAGCAGCCAGTACAGATATGAAACTCCACAGCAGCTACAGCCACAAACACACACAGGACACTAACACAACACGAGCTTTGCACAAAGTGAAATACACACATCTGTTGTTGTTTACACACCTGAACAGTGAGTGTGTTGTTTACTCACCTGTCTAAACATGAGTCTGAGAGTCTCTCGCATCCCACAAGTCCTCAGTTTGCTCCAGGTTCAACTGCTCCTCCATCCTCACTCTCTGGTCCCAGTGTAACCAGTCCACTCAGCCTCTCTGGTCCCAGTATAACCAGTCCACTCAGCCTCTCTGTCCCAGTAAACAGAACAGAAGTAACCGCTGTAGCTTCCAGCACGTGAGCTTGTTAGCATTTAGCATGTTAGCCACACCCAGCATGCACCTGTTAGGGTGTGTTTGATTTGGGTCACCTAGGTAACCCGCCGGATGACGCGTCAAACCAGTGATTGATTCAGGTTAGTTCAAGGTTGTTGGGTATTTTTTGTCGATTAGTTTTACTTACGCGATACAATTATGCTAACATTAAATGGAATATTTATTTTATTTTATTTAATAATTTATCTTATTTATTTTTTTTTTTTATTCTAATTTTAATTTTTTTTATTCCTTTCTTACAAAACAAGTGCAATAAAAAGAAAAGATTCAGCACTTCGGACAACTAAAATGTACTTATTATAAAATCCTTCAGGCTTTGAAAACTAGTGTGCTTAACTGTTTGTATGTAGTTGCATTTAATTTATAAAAATTTAAATAAAGGTTCTCCGTGTTGTTGACATTTTGCTAAAGTATTTTTTAAAGTAATATTTTAGTTTATATTCTGAACTGCAGATATCATAAAAATCAAACAGCACATCTTTGTATAGTAATGAAAAATTAATAGATATGTTACCATGAATATTTTATTTATTTTATCATGTTTCATTGTTGCTCGCAAATTGTGAAGCCTGGCCCGGCTGTGACTGCAAAAATATTTAAAATAAAAATAAAATAAAATTTGTGATTTTTACTGACTCAAAAAAGTACATGTACACTAAAAAGAAAAGACAAAAAAATAAATAAAAAGGCCTATAACCCCCTGAGACCCTGTGTCCTCATATGAGGACATCACATTTTGGGTTTGCTTGACCTTATACTTTATTCTGCTTAATTTAGACCTGTTGTCCTTGTTTGTGGACACTTTATGTGCCATGTAAAAACAAGATGGCAGCCATCTCTGCAAAGTCTGCAGCAACACAAAAGTGAACAAGTCCGAAACCTGATCACACTTTATGGTTGAGACTTGTTTATTTATGATTAATAATGTATGTAGTTCAATATGGCAACAAATTTGACCTATTTCAGCGACAGTAACAAGCTAAGACGCTGTAAATTAGGAAGTACTCTTTTAAAGACATTAGGACTTATTTTAGTCTTGTTTTAGGACACTGGCACTTAATAATCATTGCCAATGTTTAGTTTTTTATACTTATTGAGTCCTTCTAATCCCACATCAATAGGAGAAATTAAAACTGCATACCAAACAAAGGTTCATGTCTCAGGAGGATAAGCAAATACTGTTTTTCTGACTCATCCATCAGTGAAGCAGTCACAAAGTGAGACTGACACGTCAGGACAAACCACTGAATCTCTCCATAATTGACACTTATCCCTGAGTGAACATAAAGATTTTTTTGTATGCATGAACTTCCTCTGACCTCTGTTACCACAGGTATTTGCCCGTCACCATGAGCGCTTTGGTCTTCCTTTCATCAGTACTGTGAGCTGTGAATAATAATGACTAAACTCATATATGATGGCATCACATTCCTCTGCCTCAGGTACCTCAAGCCAGACGTTCAAAAGAAGTCCAAGCACAAAACAGCGGTCATAAAAAAGACTCTCAACCCGGAGTTTAATGAGGTAGACGTTCATGTTTGTGTATGTGCATATCTGTGGGAGCGAGGGGCGTATTTGCAATGGTTGAATGTAAAGAGATGGCTCATTTAGAAGCAGTCCGCATGCAAAGTTTCTGCAACCTTTTTGTAAAACAGCCAATTACAGTTTGCACATTATTAACCCATGCCTCATTAGAGAGTATTGTAGAGGTTTATAAAGGAAGAGAAACATGTCTGTTAGGTGTGATCTTCTGACCTTTGCTCTCATCCGCTCACCCCTGCTGCTCTTTGTTTTGACCCTGCAGGAGTTCTTCTATGAAATCACCTTCTCAGAGTTAGCCACCAAGACACTGGAGGTCACAGTGTGGGACTACGACCTGGGAAAGTCCAATGACTTCATAGGTGAATTCATAGACAACTAATAATTTTCTGCCTGCTGGTGCGGGTTTTTTTTTTTTTTTTTTTGGATCACTGAGTAGCTGCCTGCCTGGCTACTTTATTAGCAGTCCAATAATGTTGTACCCATGGCAGATGTTACCAAAGATATTTTAGGCTGTGCTGCTGAGTGCAGCACTGTGTGTAATTTGCAGGGTTTAGCTGCCAAAAGGGTGTCAGTGACATTTCGCCTGAAAATGAGCTTCATGCTATACATGCTCTACAAGGGGGAATAAGTAATTACATTTACACCTGCTCCTCTCTTTGAATATTTTATTTCACTTTTTCTGGGATCTTTTAAAGTGATTTTGTTTCTTACAGTAGGTAAAGGTCAAAGTCTGGTGTTGTTTTTCTCCATTTTTTATTTCCAGCAAATCCTGTAAAAGACCAACAGTCAACGTCTGTCTCTCTCTCAGTAATTTAAGACTTCTTTTTACTTTTAAACTAAATTAGTGTGAACTCTTGTCTGCCTCTTTGAAACTATAAAGATGCTGTAATTATCTTTTTTTTTAAGGTGACTCAGTCACTCTAATTTGAAAGCAACTACTTATTCCACCCATCACTCAAGTTGAATTTTAATGCAGATCAGACACTGACATGTTCTTTTCAACACTGTTAGGCTCTGTTTGATGGTACTGATATATCATTAGGCACAGTTACTATCACAGGAAACCAAAGGATTTTATAAAATTCAATTTGGTACATTTATCTTGTGCGCACAAGGTAAATAACTTGTTCCCACAAGACAATTAACTAGTCTCCACATTATAACTAATTTGTTCCCACAAGACAATTAACTAGTTTCCACAACATGAATAACTTGTTCTCACAAGATTAATAACATGTTCCCACAACATAACTAACTTGTTCCCACAAGGCAATTAACTAGTTTCCACAAGATACATAACGTCTCTCCACAATATAATTAACTTGTTCCCACAAGATTAATGTGTTCCCACAAGATAATTGACTTGTTCCCACAAGATTTTAATGTGTTCCCACAAGATAATTAACTAGTTTCCACAAGATACATAACGTTTCTCCACAATTTAATTAACTTGTTCCCACAAGCTAATTAACTTGTTCCCACAACATGGTGAACTACTTTCCACATTATAACTAATTTGTTCCCACAACATAGATAACTTGTTCCCACAAGTTTAATAACGTGTTCCCACAACATAACTAACTTGTTCCCACAAGGCAATTAACTAGTTTCCACAAGATACATGACGTCTTTCCACAATATAATTAACTTGTTCCCACAACATAAATAACTTGTTCCCACAAGATTAATAACGTGTTACCACAAGATTTTTAATGTGTTCCCACAAGATAATTAACTAGTTTCCACAAGATACATAACGTCTCTCCACAATATAATTAACTTGTTCCCACAACATAAATAACTTGTTCCCACAAGATTAATAACATGTTCCCATAAGATTTTTAAAGTGTTCCCACAAGATAATTAACTAGTTTCCACAAGATACATAATGTTTCTCCACAATTTAATTAACTTGTTCCCACAACATGATGAACTAGTTTCCACATTATAACTAATTTGTTCCCACAACATGAATAACTTGTTCCCACAAGATTAATAACATGTTCCCACAACATAACTAACTTGTTCCCACAAGGCAATTAACTAGTTTCCACAAGATACATAACATCTCTCCACAACACAATTAACTTGTTCCCACAAGATTAAAAACGTGTTCCCACAAGATTAAAAACGTGTTCCCACAAGACAATTAGCTTGTTCCCACAAGACAACTAACTAGACGCATAACGTCTTCCCAAAAGACAATTAGCTTGTTCCCACAACATAATTAACCTGTTCTCACAATACATTTAACTAATTTTCACTACATAATGAACTTGTTCCCACAAGATTAATAATGTGTTCCCACAAGACAATTAAGTAGTTTCCACAAGATACATAACATCTTCACACAACATGACGTGTTCCAACAAGATAATTAAATTGTTCCTACAAGTTAATTTACTTGTTCCCACAATGACCAGTTTCCACAGCTTAACTAATGTGTTCCCACAAGATTAATAACGTGATTAATAACGTGTAAGACAATTTACTAGTTTTCACAACATAAATAATTTGTTCCCACAAGGTAATTAACACACACAATCTAAAAAATAATCAACTTTCGGGACTTTGAGGGCCCATAGTACTACAATAAAGAATAAGACAATATTTATAAGGATTTTTCTAAAATCGAAAACACTTTTTAAGTATGAAAACTCTTTTGCAATTGAACCGTATTTCTGTCTGTAAGTAATTACACAAACAAAAAAAAAGAAAAGAGAAGAATATATGCAATTACTGCTGCAGTATAACACAGTGTAGAAGATTTTTCATAGATTAAAAAGGTGTAGGCTGAAGCTACAACCAATTACGCCTTCTTACAATAAATCAAACACTGTATCAGACAAAATCCAGACTTGCAGGGTGTGTGACACATTTTCAGTTCCTCGCTGCTACTGTTACATAAATTCATCCTTTCTGACTGAAATTCAATAAGTTTGTGTTTTGTCTCACTTTCATCGTGAGTCACACTGACTGTCTTGTTTGTCTCTGCGCTGGTTAGGCGGTGTGTCCTTAGGGTGCCACTCACAGGGAGAAACTCTGCAGCACTGGATAGACTGTCTGAAGAACAAGGGCAAGAAGGTGGAGCGCTGGCACACGCTGACCAACGAGCTGCCGGGATCCACACTGCAGGAATGAACTGATCCTCTTCCACTGTACTGACACTGGAGAGGCTGCCTGACGAGAGACGTTTCATCGCATGCCCTGAGGATTGTCTGCATGACTATGAAGGATTCATATCCTACTTACTTTGTGTCATGAATGAGATCATAATTCACACCCAAGGGGGGTCACACTCAGAGATCAATACTCTCATCTTGGATCTAAATAGACCTGATGCAAATATGAAAAACCTTCCTAACGCAAAACTGTACAGCCTGAGAATTTTCATAATCATATTCATAGGGATCCATGTCCCTTTTGTGGATTTAATGTCAGACTAAATGCTCCTCTGCACTGCTTCAAACTGGTCAGATCTCAATCAACAAGAAAAATTGAAATCGTGCAGGAAAATATAATGAGAGAGAAGCTGAATTATTCTGCAGTTCCACTCTCATGTCAGGTTTACTTCCTCTCATTACATTCTGCATGTTATTTTCATTAACCGCTGGCATTAAGACTCCACCGTTATGACCATCCGTCTCACAGCGCACATACCTCTCCCTTGCAATAATGTTTTTTCTAATGCTTCCGAAGACCTTCACGCGGTCTTGATACTGTCAGACACTTTGTACCTATTGATCTGATTGCCATTGGATTGCCTGCAGACAGCACACCCTGATAAGACGGTGGGTTCTTCCATGTTGATGGTTCGTGTCAGTGATTTGCATGTTTGGTGTCGATGGAGCAAACTAAAAGACAAATATGTGCCAGGCTCTGCTGCAGGATGTTCATCATTGTGTTGCTCCCAATTCTCCTGAGGTGTGTTACTCTGATTAACGGAGAGATTGTTTTATTTAATTCAAGGGTAACCGTTTTTTTTTTTTTTTTTTTTAAATATTGTTGAGTTGTTTAATGTGTCAGCTCTAATATCACAGTGTCAGTTTCTTGTTGGTGACACGTTGATGTTGACCTAAATTTGCTCCACAATCCCTGATTTGTATGGAGGAGAAGAGTGATGTAATTAACAGGAAGGTCTCAGAGCAGATTGGTTTATGGAGAGCTGTGCATGGTCACACTCTGACACACAGTGAATAAAACCATCAGCCTTTGTTTGGTATCTAAATTATAAATATGAATGGTGTATAGAGCACAGTGCTGCTGCGTTACTATGGATCCTGTTAACCACGCTGCAGATTTGATCTCAGTCTCCTGTGGTTAAAGAGGCATGCTGATAATACCAGTGGTGTTCATATGTAAATATATATTGTGTTTGACTTGCTTTGGATGTTTGTCTTTTGGAACTTAAAGTGTGCATGATTGTTTTTCATAAAATATTCATATTGATTTATTGCCTGCATCCTTGAATTTCTATCCTGTTTTTCTCCAAGTGGCCTCTGTGGATCTGAAATGTTTACGTGCAGCTCATAAAGCCAATACTGCCACCTAGTCTTCAGGATCTGCAGCTGCAGCCTCTGCTCTGACAGTAGTGAGAGCAACAGTGATGCAGCAGGTGAGTCCGGCGAGCATAGAGGCAAACACCACAGGTAAAAGACACTTAACTAAAGCATCAGTGGGTCTAATGCAGACACAATCTCCTAATTCCTTTTAATTTTCTGTTAAATTAAAAAATATAAGACGTCAACTCAAGATGAACCAAATGTTCTTAACCATCCAACTCTGCTCTTAACGAGGTGTGCTGAATGATGAATCCCACTTCATCATAAATCACCTATTAGCACAGGTAACACCCCCTTAAAACTATATAAGGGCAGGTGTTGCGCCATGGGCAAAAACTCAGGCACATTTCGAATCTGGTCGACCTAATCATTTTAGCTGCATTTGTCCACTTTTATATGGTTTGTGTGCAAAAATCTTAATTTGTAAAGTAACTAATAACTAAAATGATCAAATAATTGTAGGGGAGTAAAAAATAAAATAGCTATTTCTGAAGTGTAGAGGAGCAGAAGTAGAAAGCAACATGAGTTTAAAGTACTCAAGTAAAGTAAAAGTACCTGAAATTTGTACTGAAGTACAGTATTGAGTAAATGTACTTAGTTACTGGTCAACAGAGGGATGCACAGTAACTGGGAACAATGGACCTAAATATAGTGGTATTTCTTTAGCTGTAAAGTGCAATAAACCAATCATTACCATTACTCTAAAACATATAAATACTCCTTAAATTTAAAGCATATTTTTCCTCCCCTCAGACAGCAACACATGGACAGTGGAAACAAGATGTTTTTCTCTTACCTTAGTAAGAATGCTCTCCACCTGCGTACCTAAGGGAACAGCAAAAATAGAAAACACTAGTGAATCTCAGAGTCAACTGGTACAAACAAAATAAGAACAAATTGTTCATATGAACAAAAACAAGAGAAAATGTGTTTGTGTATCACTTCCTGCATGCACTATAAAAAAAATTCACTGGTTCAACTTAGAAAAATTAAGGAAACAATTTGCCTGCATCTTTATAAGCAGTTTAAATTCTGGCATTATTGAGTAAATTCTACAAATCTTTTTTAAATCTGACAAACTCAATTAGTTTAGTTCAACCAACATGATTCACTTGGACCTTGAAAAGCTTAATTAAGTTGAACCAACTTAATATTTATGCAAAAGTTCTATTATAAATATTCTGACTTATTTTAATTCAGTCAAAAATGTCTTTTTTTTTGTTATTTTGACCAACTTCTTCATATAATTCTCAACTAGCTAAAAAAAAACACTTTAATGCAACAAACATATTTTTTTAGGCTGAAAAATGTCTTTACTTCAAGTATTATTCACTAACCCTATGAATATTTTTTTAGAGTGTGAGGCCTATTGTTGGTTTAATATTTACAGTCTTGTGTGAAGAAACACTGAACCTTACGAACCTTCTGTGAATGCCTGTGATTGGTCATATTAAAATAAACTCTAGATTCAAGCTTCAAACTCTTACATGGATGCCAGTAATAGATAAAATAATTAGAATGTCCACTGAATACTCATCATAGCAATTTGAGATGCCCCTCTGGACATGTTTTAAAGTATGTAAAAATACTGTGCTAGATTAATAATTTGTTGAACATAATTTTCCCAAATAAAAAGTAAATAAATAACTTTGAAAAAGGGCTGAAAGCAGATCTGATCTTTCTCCTTCACTGAGAAATTCTGGATCCAACCCAAAATAGCGTCAAAATATGACAAATAGGAATAAGATCACAATGCCAAATTCCAAATAGGGTGAATAGCAGATGTATCAGAATGCTAAGAGTAGTTAGCATCTTTGTATTTGTTTGCACAGATACAAGTCAGTATAGTCAAGGTTTGGCCATTTTAGAAGTTATAAACAGAGGAAAAACAAATTTTTCAGTGGGGGGCTGGGGACGTACTTTAAATGCCACTAAATTTACAACATTTAAACATTTTAGGATGCAAGTTGAATACAAAAATCTATCTATCTATCTGTCTCCATCCTATAATATTCCGATGATCTTTGTACCATTTGTTGAACTTTTTACTTATTCCGTTTGAGAGCGAGGTCAGAGGTCAGAGGTCAGTATCAGCTGTCAGGACACTTGGATGTTTTTGATGAACACACCACTACTAAGCGTCTCACAGTACAGAGAGAGCGTCATGCTGTGAGGCTGACCGCCAGCTGAGTGTGTGAGTCAGAAGTAGAGTCATGGACGTCGAGACAGAGCCTCGATTTTAAATAGAAGATGAGAGGTCAGGAAAACACATTTGCAGCTGTGCGGTTTCTGATTATTGTGCATTTTCTCGTGTATCCCAAGCGGGAAAAAAAGAAGCTCTTTGTGAAATCAGAGACGGCTGCTACTGTTTCATCTTAGTCACTGTTTGTTCCTCCCTGTGCTCTGGGCCTGACGGATAAACACCAGAGGTGCCTGTCTTCTGCAGATCCTGCCAGTAATATGAACACCAAAATAACTAATAAACTTTTATAGAAGTGCTCTCCAAAAATAAACAATTAAATAATAAATGTAAAATAAATGTAATTTCCCTTTTGGCAGGTCGTTACAGAGTCAAGGTTTTAAATCTTTAACTAAGAACAACCACATGGAGATATTCAGAATCCAAATATAGGCCTGAAAGTGCTTTTTATGAGTCTGGATTGTTTTGTTTTTCGTTGCAGAGTGTTGGAGATATCAGCCGTAGAGATGTCTGCCTTCTCTTGAATATAATGGAACTAGATGACACTCAGCTTGTGGTGCTCAAAGCACCAAAAACACACATTTGAAAAACTCGGACCTATTTTCTTTTCACCAAACTACACCTGCCAACTGCATCACAGTGCAGAGGGAACTGAAGCAAAGCATGCATCACTTGGGTAGTGTCCCTAGCGCCATTATGCATGATGCAGGGGACACTCTCTAGCATCTGTCCAACTTTGTTACCACTTCAAATAGCATTTCCTGTATTAGACAGCAATTGGCTTTCATTTTAGTGACGTATATAAACTAAGCTGCCCAGCGTACATTTGAAACTCAGATAGGGAAGTGCACAGACATCACCCACTTCAAACTTTACATTCGAAAATCTTAACAGCAATGCCTCTTTCCAGAAATCATGACCTGGTTACTCAAGATAATCCACAGACCTTGTTGTGAGCAGTTTCATGTAGGAACTATTTTCTTTCTACTGCTCTGCTCAGCTGAGCACCACTGAGCTAGCTAATGTTACAGCTCAGCCAAGGAGGACGCCATTATTGTTTACATCTCGCACTGTCATAAGCACGAGCCTCTCGTCCATGAGTAGATGCACGCTTCCTTCTGCACTGTAATACCGTTGGTGGGTGTAATTCGGTGAAAAGAAAATAGTTCCTACATGAAACTGCTCACAACAAGGTGTGTGGATTATCTTGAGTAACTGGGTCATGATTTCTGGAAAGAGACATTGCTGTTGAGATTTTAAAATGTATTTTTCTGGCGCTTTGAGCACCACAAGCTGAGTGCCATCTAGTTACATTATATTGGAGAGAAGGCAGACGTCTCTATGGCTGATATCTCTGCAACTCACACCAAAACAATCTAGACTGATAAATAGCACTACAGGTAAAAGAAAAATATGCATTTTGGATTTTCTGGTGAACTGTCCCTTTAAAAGTCACCATATAAATCTTAAAATCTACAGGCAGCAGAAGCAGAGATGCTAAAACTGGGGTTCCACACACTCTCCTGCTGAGATTTGTGAGATGTCTGTGGTTTTATGAGGTAATTTTGAAAGAGTTTAAGTAAACACAGATACAGAATATTGCAATAGTCCAGGTCCAGATGTAATAAAAACATGAATGAGTCTCCGCAGATAAAAAAAGATCCGATCTGATATATTTTTAGGAAGCTGCAGGAGGGAGAACTGGACTGCGGATTTTGTTCAACGATCTAAACTGAGATTATTATAAAAAAATAAATGAGAGGGGACACTTGGGGACAGTAAACATTTAATTTTCAACTTGTTTGAGGTAAAACAAAAGCAGAGATGGCCAGCTAGAGATAAAGATGTTTTAATTAAATTTAAAATGAACAATAGAAGCTACAGTAAACATTGAAAAGAATGAAAGGAAGACTTCCCTTTAACTATTATATAAAAAGTCACTTTCTAGGGATGCAGACAGACTCTCATATAACTGTTAAATAATAGTCGTTATTTTTGCTCAGGGAGGATTAATCTAAAATCCGGCGGTTTAGCAGATTTCTGTGAAACCACAAACATTTATATAATGCCAAGCCCTCTTTACAGGGACAAGCATTACTGCTGATTGAGATAACTCATAATGGATAATGATGAGAGCTACTTGTAGCACATGACGTCACAGGGTAGTGTGTTTCAACGCCAAACATCTGGCTGTCTGATGCTCTGACATGAATTTAATTTTAATAAACACTCACATTATACTTTGGTTTGGGAGGAAAAGACAATCTCTTTATTTCAGTCCTTGTTATTGGACTCCTGTTGGTCAAAAAAAAAACTTCAGATATTTGCTCAGACTGCCTCTTTGCACTGTCATCTCATAACAATAAAACTGGCAGCACAATAAAAAAGTCAGTGTAAGAAAAGGCTGCCGCTGTGGTGCCGCCAAACATCAAAGATAAACTGAGGAAAGAAGCCGCCGCCACCACAGCACAAAGACACACTCAGAGCCTTGATAGAAATATTACAGTGCTATCTCACCACAGGGCTCTGAATCCACTCTGTGATGATAAGTGGTTTTCATTAAAGAGCCAGTAATGAGCACATTACTGCCACCTAGCCAGGGCTGTGATGGAAAGTTAAAAGTTGAGGACAGCAGAGAAAGTGTGGCAGTAGAGCTGTGCGGTAATAATGGGCCAAATATGAGCCTGGAGCTCACATCACATTTCAATTAAGCCTCTTGTAGATATCACACTCAATTAAAACACAGTTCAGGAGTAGATTTGCATGGATTACCCACACCCCTTCTTCACATGCTTATTAGGGACTGTGCTTTATTGAGGAGGGGGGGTGGCTGGGGCGTGACTTTTTTTATTCCTTAATCTTGAGCCTTTTTTCCCTTAAGCCTCCCTGAGTGACTGAAGGAAAATACACGACCCTTTGTCCACTATAAGAAACCATATATTAGCATATTCACACCAAATGTAGGTACAGTACACCTATGAAACAAGCAGACAGCACAGAGGGAGTTATCTATCGATCAATAAATTATTTATTGGTCACATCAGCTACTTTAACTTGTGCTCTGTGATTAGTCCCTGTTTTGGTTTGGGTTAGTTTTACATTGTCAGCTGTTGCTTTCATAACTGTCCATGTTCCTGGATGGTTGTGAAATGACTGCCCACACATTCTGACCTCAACAAGACCTCAACAAGACTCAACACTCCGCAGCCACCCTTGGGCTCTGGTGATACAGAATGTGTTTTAGCAGCTGGAGGTGCCTGTTTGTAACTGTTTTTAATGAGAATGAACACGACGTGCCTCAAGTTTCTGCGCTCTAGGTGCCTGGCGTTATTGCCGGAGGCCTTTGAAAAATCTCCCCACATCATCTCTTATTTCGTCATCTTTTTACCCATTGTCCAATCGGATGATTTGAGAGGCGGGCCTTCTGTGGTAGTCACAACAACAAGTTTACAGTTGGTAAACAATAGAGGAGAAACTGGTGGTAGCAGTTGCTGGATACTCAGAGCTATACAGCCCGACGACAGACAGCAGGTTGTCAAACTGCCCCTGAGTCATCCTAAAATATGCCTGGAAACTGCCATCATGGAGGGGACGCTCCTGGACCAACTGGTGGTACTCCCCATGACCCACCCTCTTTATTAGGATCTCATGTACCCACACAGATCTCTGTTTCCCTGTGCCCAACAAACTATTTACTGACAGCCTCTCACCCTCAACCAGAGCTACAGCAAGTACCCTCTGCCTGAACATTTCAGGAACTAGATACTGATTACTGTGAAATTAAAAAAAAAAAAAAAAAGGTAGATTGATTACACGGAAAGTTGAGTGTAAGGACGTGAAGGGGTGGTTGCCTGGCAACAATAAAAAGGCACTAGTGGCATTCAGTTATAAAGAAAATGGCAGTGTGGCACACAACAGCACCTCACATTTCCTCTGTCACCTTCAGCTGGTGCTCATTCTTCTCCATCTTCCCTCGATGTTTACTGAAGTTTGCATTTAAATACCTCGATCTGGCTGCTAGAAGTTGGCACAAGAAGACTTTACAGACTGGTGAGTTGATTTCCTCGTCCTGATGAGTGACTCGCGGCCACATGTCACCACTGTCCACAGCCAACCACAAAAAGCACCACCAAGACTTACAAATAGACATAAGAGCTTAAATTAAGCACAAATTTAGCCAAGCTGACAGACAGGCGACTGGAAACGTCTGAGCCTACATCATTCACAACAAATTGTGGTTGAAAAACTAACACTACTGTTGTTCTCACAAACACACATGGTAGGTCTTTAACTAGCTAACAAAATTAAAATAGCACAAAACAAACAGCTTATTTTTTTAAGTTATATTTTGGGGCTTTTTTAATAGGACAGATAAAGCATGACAGGGGAAGAGAAAGGGGCGGTGACATGCAGCAAGGGACTATGAGTTAGAATCGAACCCTCAGCCACTGCAGCAAGGACACAGCCTTTGTGCATGGGGTGCCTCCTCTACCAGGTGAGCTACTGGGCACCCCAGCAGCTAGTTTCTGAAGCAAAATGCAAATCCTCCTTAAAAATCACATCATAACACAAGCTGTGAGTGCATTTCAGTGCAACATGGGTGCATGGCAGCCACACAGTAAAACTTAATAAGCTCATAAACATCACAGCGCCCACACAGCCGACATTAGCTACCATTTGATAATGACCATTTTCCATATAAACACTAATAAACACACAGAACAGAGGCGGCAGCGGCCAGAGTATCAGTAAACTTGCACATCGGCCCTTATTAGATTTTAAAAACTCATCCTTTGATGACTGAAAGTTAAAAGTTGAAAAAGCAAAACCCTGAAGTTGAAAAAAAAAACCTTTGTGTTGCAAACAGAAGCACCGAATTTAATGTTTTTACAGGATCTGGTTTGTGCAAACAATTTATTTTTGGTGACATTTTAAAGCAGAAAAAGTGATTTAGATTAAATGTCAGTGTTTTAACCTCAGATTTGACTACATGTTAATGCAAGTGTTTGTCGCACTTGTTCTAGGACTTTTGGGAATTTCAAATTCTGTCATTAATTTCTTTGTTTACAGATTCTGGCTATGACAAACGGTGTAATTTTGGCGAGTCTTAAGTGCTGTATCGTAGGCAACTGGACTTGCTTGAGTCTCTTAAAGATGTTTCAATTCAGAACTGCTGAAGCCTCTTGGATGAGAGGTGAAACGTCTTCAAGAAACTCAAGCAAGTCCAGTTGCCTATGATATAGCACTTTTAAGATTACCATGACCTGGATGACTGAGAATCTTCACCGACAATAAAGAAAACATGCCTTTCAAACCTGCTGGTGGGTTGTCGGATTCTGGGAATATTTAAATTAAATACAAAATAAAAAAATTATTTGAAGTGCCTCCCCTGTTTTGCACCACCCCTTCCCTTCTTACAAATAACGAACAGTCCCTTGGGGTGAATTTTTGTCACACTTACCCTGTTCTGAAGTTGAAATTACTGCACTGTACCTTTGGCGTGAAGTAATTACAGAGACAGACCTCATCTAACTTCATACAAGGCATTTAAACACACATTCAAAACATGTTTCATGAGTAGAACTGGCCCATCATCAATATTTTTAGTGACACCTGTGATCTTCCTCAAAATGTCTGCCATGGAAAAGGCCTATCAGCAGTTTAGTCCACATCTGACCTTTTTCCAGACGGACTATTTTACTTGTCATAGCAGGAAAAGCACAGATGTAAAAACTAATATTGATTTGGCTCCATTCCATTTAGGTTTATTACTAAGCCGTGCCACTGAGCCAGCATTTAAAACGAGCCTGACTCCAGAGCAGCTTAATGGAGTGGCTGTAATTAAAGTTATTAGTTACACCTGTGCATTTCCTGTTTTGATCTGTTTAAATTTATGCTAATTTATCACATGAGCTGAGCAGTTTTGACAGCTCTTTGACAACAAACAGGAAAATGTTTCCTAAGATAAAAGAAAATTGCAACTGAATGATTAATAGAAACTGGAGTTGATAATTCACTGTGAGCCGCTAATACAGACTCATTCTTTGATGTGGAAGCTGCGGAAACTTTCACAAGTGTGTCATTGTTTTTTTTAAATGAATAAATATTTCTCAGCCCATCGAAGCATTAATTCACACTCGTAACGATTTTTGTTCAGCCCCAGTTCCCTTCACAAATTAAACAGGCACAAATAGAACAGCATCGCCACAGGTCAGTACGTCTCATTATTTCCTGCGCTGACTGACAGGATGATCATGATGCATCCAAACGCTGCCAAGCTGACTCACAGCCCCAGTGTTTATGTGACCCAGCTGGATAATCCCTGACCCACTTACTGCATCTGGATGTGACTCTGTCTGGTATGCTGATCCTCTCCCGAGCCGTACTGTACTGCATATACCTCCTGGTAAATTAGCTGAGTACAAAGAAAAATACCTTTTGCTGTCAAAATGTTAACATTGGCGAGGGGGAATTTGCTGTTGTCAGTGCTGTCATATTTCTGCAAATGTAGATGATTTTTTTTTTCCATCTCTGTGAGCAAAGGAAATTTTGCTTTAAGAAAAATGCGACATGAATTCATTCATATACTGAATATAGTTGTATTTATTTTGTACGTATTATGTCCACTATTACACCTCAGTGGGAGCTATGCATCTCTTTAACCTTTATCAAGCCCATGCCTTATTTCCATGCAACATATCTGAACATAGTCCAAGTTTACGTGCTGCTTCTCTGTCTCTGTCTCTCTTGATAATTCTCTGGTCTATGAAACATCTGAAAACTTTACGGTGCCAATCACTATTTCCTCAACATGTCGTGTCCGATCAGGATTACAAAACACAAAGATTATAAATTTTCTGTACTGTAAGACCAGGAAGAGCAGCAAATTCTCACAATGGAGGAGCTGGGAAAAAGTAATGTTTACTATTTTTGTAGTCATGCTGAGAGCGTGACTCTTGTAATGGCAATATCGGCAGGCTGTTCCAACTCTAATTGAAATATTTCTGAAAATATCATATTGATTGCCATGAAATTTGTTGCAGACATTCATAGTTCCCAGAGGATGAACAATAGATTTATAATAATAACTACTTACTGGATGCCAAGATGGTGCCTATGCATGCCAATGGAGTTTCTCATCTGGTCATCCAAAAAGAGTTTTAGTTTTCAGGTTTCCTTTACTTACATACCCACTGAATATGTGCAGTAGTGTTTCTCCCATTAGCCCCGCCAGTAAGTTACCACTCGTCATCTGACAGTGTTTTCACACTTGGTCCTTTTCAGCCCTCTAAGTGGACTCAGAGCGGTGACTCAGCATTTTTTGCACAAATATGAACACTCTAAGAGAACTGAGACCCCTCCGAAGTGAACCAAACTCAGGTACAGTTCTCTTAACCTGTGCCTTGTGAACACAAAACGCTCTGGGTCCACTTTGCCTTTTGCTTTTGTATTGTAGGCCTCCAGGCTTGCCGTAGACAGATCACATGCTATCTCATAAACACAACAGAACCATGGCCACAGGTAACGACAGTGGACGAGGAGTACTTTGGTCTGATGATGAAACAACTGCACTCCTCCAGGTATGGAACAAAGAAAACATCAAACATCAACTGTTCACAACGCTCAGACACGCTAAGGTTTTCCTGCAGTTCTACGTTCATAACCACACTGCAGTGTCACATCAAAGTAAAAGCAAAACCACATCAGTATATATTATATATAGTAGGGCTGCAACTAACGATTATTTTCATTGTCGACTAATCTGTCAATTATTTCTTCGATTAGTCGACTAATCATTTTATCGAAAAATGTGTTAAAATGTTGAAAAATGTCGGCCCGTCTCTCCCAAACCCCCAAATTATGTCATCTAATGTCTTGATTCGTACTCACGCCAAAGGGTTTTAGTTCACCGTCATGGGAGAGTGTGTAAAGCTGCCAATATTTGAACGTAAGAAGCTGCAATAAGAGTATTTTGGGGTACTTTTATAGTACTTTTCTATGAAACTCAAACTGATTATTCGACTACTAAAATAGTCACTGATTATTTTATTAGTCGATTAGTCATCGATTAGTCGACTAATCGTTGCAGCCCTAATATATAGGCTATAGTGTGAACAGAAAGAGGACTGAGGCCCCATCAGAGCTGAAGTTGACCAGAGAGAGAACTGAGTCCTCTTTCAAATGAACTGACAATGTGAACACAAAAAGAACTGAGTCCCTTTTCTGTTGGTCCACTTTTTGGTGCACTTTAAGGGGACTGAGTTTGGTTCATTTAAAAAGGACCAAGTGTGAAAACATCCTGAGACACCTCTAAAGCGAAGTGAGTTTGGTTCACTTAACCTGTGCCTTGTGAACACAAAGCGCTCCAGGTTCCCTTTGCTCTTTGCCATTGTATTTATCCCTCTAGATCACATGCTATTGCACTGAGAAGCTTGAAAAAACAGACGAAACCATGTCAGCCTGTAACGCTTGCAATGACACAGGACGAGGAGCAGTTTGGTCGACAGAAGATACTGCACGTCTCCAGATGTGGAATGTAGAATACATCAACAGGTACAGTATACAGAGCACAGAAACACTGAGGTTTTTCTCCAATCTTAAGTTCATAACAGCACTGCGGTGTCACATCAAAGTAAAAATAAAAAAATTATGTCAAGATATATATTATATATAGGCTACAGTGTGAACAGGAAGCAGAGAACTGAGTCCTGTTTCAAATGAACTGACAATGTGAACACAGAAAGAACTCAGTCCCTTTTCTGTTGATCCACTTTTTGGTGCACTTGAAGAGTTTGGTTTGTTTATAAAGGACTTTACGTGAAAACACCGATAGACTTTACATTGCGATGATGCACAGATTTTAAAATATCACTGTGACACTGGGGAAAATTAGCTGCAAGACAAACACATTGTCATCCCAACTTGTAAAATATTTCCGTTTTGTTAGTGCACTTTCACATTTACATTTGACGTGTTAAGTATCCTTCTGCATCTGTTGTTGACATTCCAGGATGCCGTGTCAATTTATGCCTGTTATTATCCAATACACACTGACCAAAGGCATTCCCATCAGCCCCAGCTGTACTTTGAGTTTTGTGCTAATTAGCAAATGTTAGCATGCTAAAAGGCCAAACTAAGATGGTGAACATTGTAGACACATAGTAAACTTAGCATCATTGTCATTGTGAGCATATTTGTTTGTTTGTTTAGTGTTTATTTGTAAAGGGACAAGTTTGCAGCACAAGATGAAGCCAGACACAACATTTGTCTCTGTCTCTACATGGGCCAGATGTTAGCATACTGATGTTAGCATTTAGCACAGTACAGCTGTCAGAGCTGTTAGCGTGGCTGTAGACTCTTGTTTACAAAAAATATGTTTGAGGGTTGTTGTATTTTCAGGCTAATTGCGTATTTAGTTCATAAAGTAAGGGATTAATTTGCTAACTTAGTTACTTTTGGACAAACTGAACATGCAGTGTGTATTTTCACTGTGAGCATGTTAGCATTATGATATTAGCATTTAGCTTCAAACACTGCTGTGTCTTATGCTGTGTTTCATTTACCTCAGCAGTCGGAGGTCGGAGCTGGGATGGACGTCACACCAGTGCTGACAGCCTTCCAGTACAGTACCAGTACCAGTTCCAGCCAGGTTAGCCACTGTTAGCAGTGCCAGTTGATAGCAAGGCATTGTGCTGTATTGTGGATACAAACACTATAGCAACATGTCTACAGATAGAAGTTGGACAGTACTGTGTGTACAACTGATTTAAAGAGACACAAATAGGACTTAAGTGCTAACAATCAGTGTATTTCTACGGCTGTCACTACTGTTGATGCACAGAACAGCCATCTTGGATTTTGAGGTCACAGTTGATGGGGTTCCTCCCTCTTTCAGCAGCTGCTCCAGTTTAAATTTCAACTGGGAACTCAGAAATTATGACTTCCCAGTGCAACTGGATAAACTACAGGTACCGCCTCACTGAGTGTCTGTAGTCCCTTAGTCTTGTTCCTTTCAAAAATACTTTTAAACTAAATAATTCATTTCCTGTTTTCAACAATAAACTGATCGTTGCATCGCTAGTTTTTTTTTTTTAAATCCTTAAAATTGTAACTTATCAACACAATAATTCCACTGAGGGAGTAAAACATTATGTTAAAGGGTTTGAAATAAATCTGATTTTTAAAATATTTTGATCTGCTTTTATTGTTATAACTTCTAAACAGAAAACACCCTCGTTCCAAACAAGAACTCAGAACTTTAAACAATTTCAAAATGTTTTAAAAGCCTCAAAATCTAAGCCTCGCAGTACGTACTCATAACAGCATTTTTAAAATGCATATTAATTTGTGAAATTTTGCGGCCCTTTCAAGATGTGTCTCAAGTTTTGTCAACCCCGTCAGATTTCACTATAGCTACACTATAGCTATATCTCAAGGAGTCCTGTCTAACTTCCTTGTTTCCAAGTGGGAATGCTGCTCAACAACTGATAAGCTTTCTATTTTTTGATAAATTTATTAAATAATATTGCTGTCGAGTGTGTCTCAGCCATAACATGTCAACTCCGTGGTCCGTCTATGTAAAAACTTAGTAAGAATTAGGTTTTAAAAATTAGTATTTTGATTAACATTAAGAGAAATCTTAGCAGCTTTGAAAAATAAAATGGCTACTCACTAAATGAAATCATTGTGAGGTTAGAATTTTAGGATATTTTTTTCTTTTATTTATGTATGTACGTTTTATTATTATTATTATTATTTAAATTACTTATTTTATTTTTTATTATTATTGTTTTCCTGCCTTGGTTTGGGATATTATACTTATTGTCTTTGCTGAAACGTCACTATTAACATTTAACGTTTAAAAAAACTCAACGAAAAGATTTTAAAAAATCACTGGGAGGTTGGCCCAGTGCAAGTGTTAATAGTCAAGACTATGATCTTTAATTTTTTAAATAAGGCTTTGTCCCAGCTCTCAAGAATAATTCAACATAATTAAACATTTGTGCACTTATTTTAACTTATCTTATTTTATGTCTATTTCAATACCACTGTGTTGTTGTTGATGAAGGGAAGTGTGGTAGCTTTTTGTCTTTTATGAGCTGCTGGACAGCTGAATTTATACAGATAAACAGATAAATACAGTTCTTTCTATTCTATTCTACTATTAAGTGTCATCACGCTCAGTTTGGTTGCAAACACCTATAACTAACTATAAAAACAGTATTTGTTTTGTTTGATATTCTCCTCCAAATTGCCCATTCACTGTTGTTGTTATGAATTCTCATAAATGAAATAGGTCAGTGTAAGAAGCAGCCAATAGTAGCCTGAAAGCTCCTTATGGGGTTTATAAAAACCTCAAAGAAAATAATGAGGGATAATTTGCTTTGATTTTGTTGAAGTCATCTGAGGCTTTGGCTCTCATTACAGCCGATCACACAGTGTATTTCCTCAGCTCAGGACCTCTCCCTTCAGCATTTGCTCTTCCTGCTGCCGCCGCTCCTCTGACAACAGCATGCGCTTACAATCCCTGCAGCTTACACACTAGACAACCACATTAATACCTCCCTCTTTTTTTGTGTCTCATCTACTAAACTGCACAACCCAATCTCTTCTCGGTGGCTAAGCTCTCTGGATATCACTCACTTATGACACTCATTCTCTCTCACAAAAACAAAATCTCTTTAATCTCCTCCGCTGCTCTTTATCTCTTCAAAACAATGAAAACACGCTGCATGCATTGTGTCTTTATTATGAATGTGCTGCAGAAGTATAATATTCCAAGTGCCAGCTTATCTTTGTATTTTTTTTAACTTCTATCATCATACATGAATAAAAATCCACAACATGCCAATAACCACAAAGATTATAGAAGCCCGGTGGAAACACAAGGACTGTCAGCTTCTGTGCCTACGTTAGATCATAACTATTTAATGCTAACTCATATCGACTAGAGAATTATCACAATATTGAGATTTATATCTGCAGAATACATCAACTGTTGATTACAATTAAATTCACATATTAAGTGCTAACAGAGGGGAAAAAAGAATCATTGCAGAATCTGCAGGTGTGAACTCATGATGAGAAGTCGGGGTGTTTCTGTACATGATTCAAAATCCAGGGTATAAATAAGGAGTTTCTTGAAACCCAGTTTCAGATCACAGTGAGAATCACAGGTAGATTAGAGGTTAGTTCAGGATACAGAGGAGATATAGTAACAATAATAAAAATAATAATAATAAACTAGATTTTTTAAGTATTTCTCCACAGTACTGCTATTTAAACCTCACACCCATATGTTTAAACCAGTGTTTTACAAATATGAAAGACAGCATTCAACAAAATAAAAAGGTCTAATTAATATATTAATTGCTGTTTCAGGGGTTTTAAAGGACAAAAAAAAAAAGCCATAATCTGTCTGGTTTGAAAGTACAGGCTACCTGTGGGTGCAGACTGAGCCTGCAGCCACCAACTTTGACTGCAATAACAAGCTATTTAATTTGTTAACCAAATAGTGATGCCCATACGCACATACAATACTACCACCACCTGTCAACTGCGGCACAGCACTTCAAGAGCATCACGTTATGAAATTCTGTTTCAAAATCATCTTTTACAAACATTATCAAAAGATAGGTTATAGGTGACGTAGCATAATTAGCTTTACAGTGTCTTGCTACAGTATTTTTGTGAACATGTACCCTTCCCCCGGCTCACAGTGATCAGTGGTGTCGAGTGGATATACAGTGAAGTTGCAGCAGAGTAAAAAAAAATAAAGAAAAAGAAACACGTTTCCTCTCTACAACAGTTCTGTAATCAGAGTTGGGTCTTTACAAAGCAAGAAACTTTCCCTCTAATTTTTTTTTTGGCACATATTTTTTCTTGCAGTGATGACGGTGCCTTCTGTGTGAGACTTCCCATAATCCCTTCCAGTTTAGCACCCATAGCTTGTCCTTGGGTAAGCCTCTTTTTCATCCTCTTTTGCCACCCGTACACTCACTCTCACACACAAGATGTATGGGGCGGGCGGGAGTCATGAGAACCACAGAGAGGAGTCAGAAACAAGAGGACACACTGTGATTCAAAGTGTTTCTTCTCTGTGAGGGGAACTGGATGAATTTCTGCTCTCTGATTTCATTGTAACCACAAATCCCACAGCCTCTCCACGTGTCCGAGGGGATTTGACGGCAAGCTGAAGCTCTGATAGCGTCCTGTCGTCGGGTGCAGTGAAGGATGGACTTTGGCGGACATTTTGTTGCATGTGGCGCTGAAGCTGGGGAGGCGATCCTTCCTGTTTCACGTTCTGTAACCACCTACACTGGTCTCTCCATTTTCTAGTCCACCTTGTCAGTTCTGCGGCTGATGATGGGATTCTCGAAGAGTTTCTCAAGAATCGTTCTGAATGTGTTGACCAGAATACGAAGGGGCTGATTTAGATTGTCTACTCCCCTTCTCCATCTAACAGACAACCCCCCCCCACCCCCACCCCACCCCAACCCCAGAGCAGCAGCATTTGCATATTTTATTTTCTTCCATTAGCAAAAAGGGATTTATATAGATTACAGAAATACAAGTAAGCACTGTATATCGGGTGCATATTTGTCACACATCCAGGTAATGACTAGGCGGTAAAGACGGTGGTGCAGGTGCGGGCCAGACGGTCAGTTGCCTTATCCAGTTTCATCCTGGGATGAAACTCAGGTTTTCACATTTACTAAAAAAAGAAGAGGAAGCGTATTAGTTGAAGCGCTATATATTCTGCAACTTAATATGGATGTATAAACTTTCACAGACCACAGAGGACAGAGTTATATAATGAGGAAAAAACACAAGGGTTGTTGAGTCCCACAGCCCTTATAGTTGTGTGTACAATTGCTCTTCCGGTCATCAAGCTAATGAGGACGTCTCTTGGCTTAATGAGACCCAACAGGCTGCACTCAAAGTACAGATAAGTATCTGATTGAACTGAAGCGAAAAGAGCAAAGAATGATTTAACTGACTGACCCTTCATGTATATATTTAAAGGGGACTTATTATGCTCATTTTCGGATTCATACTTGCAGTTTGAGTTTCTACTAGAACCTGTTTACATACTTTAATGCTCCAAAAACACATTATTTTCCTCATGCTGGAACCCCTCTGTCTGAGACGCTCAGTTTCAGCACCTGTCTCTTTAAACCTCTCTCTCAATAAAAGCCCAATCTGCTCTGACTGGTCAGTGTTTCCAGGTCTTCCATATCTTGAAATCTCTGCACCATCATTATAGCCAGGGAATTATTGCAACAGAGTATAGCTGCACTTTAAACCATTAAAAACTCCAAAAAAAAGCTTCTAAAGCAAAAGCTTCCCAGCTGGACATGTTCCAGCAGGATTATAATTTGAAATCTGGGTGAAATTAACAATATCAGCATCAAAGATTATGTATTTCCCTGACGTTAGCATGTAGCTACATGTATGTTAGCGATGTACTTGCAGCCAGAGAATGACTGTAACGAAGAATAGCGGCACTTCTTGCCCTGAAAAATTATCAGTAAAAGCTTTCAAACACATCTAGACGTACCAGCAGGAGTATGATCTG
This sequence comes from Cephalopholis sonnerati, assembly GCA_019142605.1. Classification (NCBI taxonomy): domain Eukaryota; kingdom Metazoa; phylum Chordata; class Actinopteri; order Perciformes; family Serranidae; genus Cephalopholis; species Cephalopholis sonnerati. The sequence continues at coordinate 18,555,439 of JAGQAX010000020.1, read as the reverse complement.
AAACCAGGGAGAACCAAGATTACATGTCTCCCTGATGTTAGCATGTAGCTACATGTAGCAGTGTGGGCTACGTAATATAAACACTGATAAGCAGGGAGCAAATGAACATATAAAGAAATCTGTCACAAGCTGACGTTTTCTTGTTTTGAAAGTAGAAAAAAACAAAACAAAAACAAGGAGCTTGGTCTCACTCCGAAGTCGTCAAAATCCGGCACTGTCAGAAACCAACAAAAAAGGCGTCCTTTAATGTCAGCACAATACGTGGCCTGTTGCTGTTATAGTTTAACGGTGCCTGGCAGCGTCAGGGGGAAACACGGCGAGACAAGGACGAAAGTTAAGGCAGTGAATGTGAGTGGGATGGGCAGGAGGGGTGTTGGATGGGTCCAACAAACACAGACTTTCGCCTAAGATTCTAAAGCCAAACTCCGTTGTTTGTTCCCAAACCCAACAACACATGTTAGTTGTTGGGTTTAGTTATTGTACCGACATAAATTTCCTGTGAAAACGGAAGTGTATCTTGAAAGAAGACAATGCATGTAACAGGTGGAACTTGACAATGTGTCCCTGGACGTCAACAACCATCGCACCCAGGGTACCTTTCACGTCGCATGTGGACATGGAAAGTCCATGACCAAGCGTCGATATGTGACGAGGTCGGAGTGAGAACATCTTGAAACGAGGATTGAGAACGGTCTGAAGCCTGTCAAGCTGGTACAAGACGTTAATACGACATCAGAAAGATGTTGGACTTGGGTTTGGGTTGGGTTTTATTCGTCATACCTTCTGACTTCCAACTGACATAAGACATTTGGATGATGTTGGATTTTGGTTTCTTAACAACACAACTTAAACCCAACAAAACATCAGCGTCATCTGTCGTCAGTATTTACATCAAATTGACTTTGGCATTAGACGTTGTCCTGACGTTAAACTTTGGGTCACCAGATGTCTCAACCTAAATTAAACCAATATCGGATGAAGTTGGTGGCCAGCTGGGTTAGGTTTACGCTCACAGGGATTATTCTAACAAATGTTTACTGCATTATTTAAAGCTTTGGCCATATTTAACATGAACATCTGACACTGTGACATAATATTTATGACAGATAATACGGAAAGCATAATAGGTCCCCTTTAAATGTAACGTACTACAGAAGACAAATACTCGTCCCTAATAAGTAATAATCACTGATCTGTTATCAGAATCCCTTTATTTGGTGCAATAAATGTACATTTATTTGTCTTGTGAGCATGTCAACAACTCTCACATTGATATACATCATATATACGTCTACATAAGGTACAGGGACAGCAAGACTTCACAGTTTGTACAAGCAAACAGGGCAAGGCATACAACAGACAGCAGACTACAGATACACACACACAGCAGTCTGAGGCATGCAGTCGGTTACAGCTGGAGAGCCACCCGTGCAAACAGAGACACATGTCAGAAAATGTAGATTTGAGTCTGATGTATTTAAGATGCTCTGATCTTTATGTAGCGCTGATATAGTTTCTAAAGTGCCGCAGCATATAAAGACTCGTGCAGGCGTTGTAACTAGTGCAATATTGTGCAAACATGAGTAATAATATCAGTGATTACAGTCAGATTGTGCTGACAGAGTTAATTATGATGTTGTGATGGGATAAAAAGTGACAGGAGGAGGTGTTTGAGCCAGGAGGATCAGCGGTAGCAGCGCTGCTGCTACAAATTCAAAGGGGGCAAATCACTGCACACAGGAGGGAGGTAAAAAGGTTTAAAGGTCAGATTTGGGACACTCACTGGCCAAGTTGACAATGCAGGCGATGATAATGACCGTCCCTCCTACTAGTGACACCATGGAGAGCATCTTGGCGACACGTCCCAGACGCACGGCACCGTCCAGGTTTCCCTGCTCGAGGCTGTTCTTGGACTGAAGGAGAAGGTTGAAGCAGCGGTTAGCTCGGGTTTTGATACAGACGCATGTTTAAAAAATAAAAGATCCTGCTCTCACCATGATGGAGTAGACAAATCCCACGATGTTGATGGGCCACACGGGGCAGAAGCAGGCCAGCACGGACAGGAGGAGGTAGTCTTTGACCTTGGTCCGGTCCAAGGGTGGGTTGGTCGCGATGCTAGAGTGGCGAGAAAGCGACGGCCTGGGCGAGAAGGCGGTGTAGCCGATGGAGCTCGCCCTGCTCCCCTTCCTGGTCTTGCCGTGATGGGGGTAAGAGATGGAGTGTTGTCTTCTGGGAGGAGAGCAGATGACTGGAGAGGTGCTCTCTGCGGGCGCCGGGTGGATCCCGTTACCTACACATGAGGGACGAAAAGGACGGGCAAATATTTGAAACACTGGAGGAGGAAAATGTGTGTGTGCTTTACCAGGAGCTCTTTCATGCACTGGAGTTTGACATTCCCCGAGTGAGCTGACTAAGCAGCTGTATGACCCCCCCCTCCTCCACCCACCCGCTGCCTTAATATGAGGTCAAACTCACTGTTCTTCAGCTTCTCGTTGATGACTATGACTAGCTCGCCTTTGGATTTGCTGCGGGGAGGCCGTGTGCCGACCGGGCTGCTGCTGCTGCTGTGGATGAGTGGTTCACCTCTGACTGGTGGGCATGGCACAGAGATCGGGGCTTGGCTCGACAGAGAGTCCTCCTGGTCCAGCAGCGACGGTTGTTCCTCCCCCGGCCAAATGGCGGGAGCTGGCATCATGTTCACAGCCATGCTGACAGCAAAGATGAAGCCTCTGTTTGTGGTCCAGTCCTGTGTGTGCTGCCTCTAGTTCACCTGCGGGTCAGAGAATGGTTTTCAGCGTCTGTTTACAAAGACGCTGCTCCCTCCCATCTGCCTAGGGACCGTACAAAGTTACTGTGGTGCTGCAGAAGGGTTGAAAATAGAGGGTTGTGATTCTTTAACAAATGTTCTTGTTGGGTTTGTTTTGCCATATGAGGACAACAATTATTACTCTGTATCAGGGGTTTATTTTCCTCATCAAAATCAGTTAGAAGCTAATAAGATCAACGTCAGTTTTGAGAACCAAAACAGATGTGAATCTTTGTCATTATTAGCTATTTAACTTTATATTTCTACAGAGTGTGTTCCTTTTCTCAAGCCTACAAAAGCCTTCAAGGCAGAAAAGCTTCTACCTTCACTTTATCCTGCTTCTAGGTTAAGTACATCTAATAAAAAACATTAAATGTTTCATTTGACAGTGATCGTCACAGCTCTTCTCCAATAATAATAGCAATAAACTTTATTTATATAGCACCCTTCGTACAAGAAACGCAGCACAACGTGATTTACAATAAGGGCATCTCAGTTATGTCTTCATTTAACTTTAAGAAATTATTGCTCATTGATTTACTTATTGCCAAAAGACAGGTAGTAATGGACTTTATGGCTGCAGCATCGTTTGGCTCAGCAGAGACGTACAGTTGCGTGTCATCCATGCAACTATGGAAACGAACATTGTGTTCTGTTATGATGTCAGAGTGGCAGCTTGTACGTGAGGATAATACTGGGCCAAGGCAGCTCATGTTTCTCAGACACATCATCTCCAAGACTGATGGAAAACCTTCTCCCTTAAATGTATGCTTTAAACCGGTGTAACACACATTCAGAAAGACAGACCAACTTTTCAAGACGATTGAAATAAATTTAAGTGTTGATATTCAGTAAACAGGCCACATCATTTTATGATTTCCATAATTTTGGCAGTTGCTAAATAAAGGGAAACTACACATCAGAGTCTGTTTACGAGGGTTTGAGGATACTACTGCATATGAGAATATTTGTAGTAGTATCATATTTTAAAATTGTATCATATTTGTATACAACTGCTGCTCAAACATATTCTTGTCTCAGTGTTTTATGGTGTGACAATGCTGTGGTTCATGTTAGGTTTAGGCACAAAATGCACTTGTTTAGGGAAATACAATAGTTTGGGTTAAAAGTATAATTTGAAACAAGAAATCTCACTGGAGTTTTTACAAATCTAAATCCCTTTTCCCATTAGACCAAAATCCATGAACACCAACTAATATCTAGTATTTGTATTTCATGGGAAAGGTTACAATCAGTGTTGATTCCCAGGACAAATGACCCTGGGTGGACGCACAAATGTTCCCCCCTTTTCCGGCGAAATGCAGTGACACGCGGCCACAAACTTCTGTCCATCTCCGTCCGAGCAGCACTCCAACATTGCCCAAAATAAGTCAGCATTGAGTTAAAAGATGGACTGAATAAGCAGATATAAAAAAGAGGTAACAACCATAACATTTTCACTGGCCTCCATGCTGAATTTCAAAACACACTCTCATTCCGACCTCGTCACATATCAATGTTTAGTCAACCTTCCATGTCCAGGTATGACGTGAAAGCTACCCTGGGAGGTTGCTGATGTTCTGCCTGTTACATGCATTGTCTTCTTTCAAAATACACTTCAGTTTTCAAAATAAATGCACCACGTCAGCACAACAACGCAAATTGACTTTTTTTTTTTTCCTCCAACAACTAACGCATGTAGTTGAGTTTAGGCAACAAAAACACCTGGTTGGGTTTGGGCAACAAAAACACAATGTTAGGTTTAGGCAACAAAAAGACGTGGTAAGGTTTAGGCAACAAAAACACGTGGTTAGGTTTAAGCAACAAAAACACGTGGTTGGGTTTAGGCAACAAAAACACTTGTTAGGTTTAGGCAACAAAAACACCTGGTTGGGTTTAGGCAACAAAAACACAATGTTAGGTTTAGGTAACAAAAACACGTGGTTAGGTTTAAGCAACAAAAACACGTGGTTGGGTTTAGGCAACAAAAACACGTGGTTGGGTTTAGACAACAAAAACACCTGGTTGGGTTTAGGCAACAAAAACACCTGGTTGGGTTTGGGCAACAAAAACACAATGTTAGGTTTAGGCAACAAAAACACGTGGTAAGGTTTAGGCAACAAAAACACATGGTTGGGTTTAGGCAACAAAAACACGTGGTAAGGTTTAGGCAACAAAAACACATGGTTGGGTTTAGGCAACAAAAACACCTGGTTGGGTTTAGACAACAAAAACAAGTTGCTAGGTGTAGGTAACAAAAACATGTGGTTAGGTTTAAGCAACAAAAACACGTGGTTGGGTTTAGGCAACAAAAACACTTGTTAGGTTTAGACAACAAAAACACCTGGTTGGGTTTAGGCAACAAAAACACCTGGTTGGGTTTGGGCAACAAAAACACAATGTTAGGTTTAGGCAACAAAAACACGTGGTTAGGTTTAGGCAACAAAAACATTTGTGGTTGGGTTTAGACAACAAAAACACTTGTTAGGTTTAGGCAACAAAAACACATGGTTGGGTTTAGACAACAAAAACACAATGTTAGGTTTAGGCAACAAAAACACGTGGTTAGGTTTAGGCAACAAAAACATTTGTGGTTGGGTTAAGACAACAAAAACACATGGTTGGGTTTAGACAACAAAAACACAATGTTAGGTTTAGGCAACAAAAACACGTGGTTAGGTTTAGGCAACAAAAACATTTGTGGTTGGGTTAAGACAACAAAAACATGTGGTTAGGTTTAGACAACAAAAACAAGTTGCTAGGTGTAGGTAACAGAAACACCTGGTTGGGTTTGGCAACAAAAACACGAGGTTAGGTTTAGACAACAAAAACAAGTTACTAGGTTTAGGCAACAAAAACACGTAGATAGATTTGGGCAACAAAAACACGTAGTTAGATTTGGGCAACAAAAACATGTGTTTTGGTTTAGGCAACAAAAACACGAGGTTGAGTTTAGGCAACAAAAACACGCCCATCCTACTCGGACTTTCGCCGCCTTAACTTTCGTGTTTCCCCCTGGTGCTGCAGGGCGCCGTTAAACTACACTGTTGACCAGCTGCATATCATGCCAACGTTAAAGAACGCCTTTTTTTTGTCAGTGTCCGACGCAACAAGCCACTGCCCCGCGCTGCGTTATGACTACTGCCGAGTGAGACTGGGTTCGCATTTGGCTGTTTATTAACGGTTTTCTGGCCTGTTTGTGACATTGAACACGACAAACCAGATTATAATCAGAGAGGCATCCTCTACTGCAGGGCGTGTACATGGCTCTGATCTATTGCAAATGGAAAGGGACTCAATCACTTGTTTTTATCTGGTTATCCCACTTTTAAAAAACTTACATATGTTCTAATTTTGGTCGGAGAAGGGTATGAGGTTGCCATGTAGACACAACACTTAGCTGAACTGTTGGCGGTTGAGTAGCATTGTGGGTAATGTGGGGGCAGGAAGAAGACTGTGTTAAGCAGCATGAGTAGTATTGCTTTTTTGTTTTCCTTCTATATCCTCAATATTTCTGAGTTCTGTCTAATTTTGTATAATTTCTTCTGTCTGCTTCTATGTCCTGCACTTGTCTTCACTGCATTACACAATAAAAAAAATAAAATTAAAAAAACATATTATCTGTTTCTGCTGCATTTTTAATATTTCTAAATTTTTTATGTTCATCATTTTTAATTAGTGTTAGGAGCACAGTGCTAAATCAGTGCTTTAAGTTAGAATAAAACATTAAATTCTTTGTTAATGATGGCAAAATCAGTTGTACCAAATGCTTGGCTGTTTAGAGATACAGAGGGGAGGGTGTTGTGTGTTCCTCTCTAAGTCAAGGGGAGGTCCAGAGAAAATATCAATACAGGGGAAAAGGGTCACAGGCCTACTTTTCAAACTAGGCTGATGATCCATAAGGCTCAGCCCGTCCATCTCACTCTCACAGCTATCATACACTCCCTAAACACATTCTGCTTTAGCCGATTTAGAGTTTGGATCCAGGCTCAATATCACCATAAGCCTCTTTATAATCCACTTTGACTTCAGATCATATCTATCCTAATTTTTGATCACTCCTTATGCCATGGTGAACTGTAAACACACTCGAGGTAAACAGATGAGACACACGCCAGGCTGTAAATCAGGCCTCATATTAAAATAGCAGACCTGCTATCTCAGGTAACAATGAAAGCAGGTCACAATGACAGGGGCAGTACAAAGGCATGGCAGATGGAGGCAGGTTGCTTTGAAACCATAGTAGCGGCCATAGTCTCTGTGCAGGTGTGTACATACCATTATTTCATCATGTGTACACAAGCCGAACAGGCGTATGGTGGCTGGGCACAGAACAAAAGGTAAAAAGGACAGAGGAGAAAAGGATGAGGACAAAGGAGAAATACTCGGATGGACGAGTGGAGGAGGAAGAGGAGGAGGAAGAGGGGGGAGCATTAATTAGCCTGCTGCTGCTCGTGATTTGAATTCAGTGGATGAGGGATGCTAAATTGCAAAGATAAGCAGAAAAATCACGCAGCTTGTGCTGGATTCTTGCATTTAAATCAGATTATGAGTGAGCTGCTATTTTAATTAGCATCATACATGAATACACGGGAGGAAAGGTGGAGGTTATAAATATAAATCAAACTGACCTTTTTAATCCAGCGCCCGTCTCAACACAGCCGGAGCGTGCCTGGCTTTGGCATCCTTATTCTCAGGTGCAAAATAAAACCATCAGACACGAGCAGTCATCTCCTCTGCAGCCTCGACGCGTGTGTGAACCGTCTGCATACGATCCGATGAGAGAGCTGGAGGAGCGCTGGTGCATGTAGCGGCTTGTTCCAGCGCAGTGTGCTGGGATGGATGGGGAGTCTCCGGGATGGCAGGGTGGATCAGGGAGGAGGGGTGTGTGTGAAATGAAAAGTGAAATCCACCAGACTACGTGCTGTGGGAGAAGAGAGAGGAGGAGGAGGAGGAGGAGGGGGGAGGCTGGGTTACAGCGTCCTCCTCTCCTCACCTTAAAAACAGCAGCTTCTCACAGTGAATATTTATCCTGTGATGCTGCACCACATCAGTGCTGATAACATGTGTCCTCGCGCCTCCAAGAGTTCACAAATTAGCCCCATTAGGTGTTCAACCCGGAAATGGGCCACAGGGAGGAGGATTAATGTGACAGCAGGCTCAGGGTGCATTTGGTCATGTGTTGGAAGTGATCACATTTATTCATGATCAGAAAATAAAAACACACAAACATTAAAATGACACGTGAGGCATTTATTTAAAAAGCAGTAGTGCGCCATCAACTGGAACACAATGGTAAGTACAAAAACATCATAAAACCGCATAAAAGACATTAAAAGCTTTAGAGATAGAAATCATATACATTAGATAAGGGTATGAAAAAATAACCAAAAAAGAAAGAAAAATCATTTTCCCATGGCACTCAGGATGTTCGCCTGGAAGAAGAGGAGAAATTAATATTAGCACTGAGAAACATCATCTCTAAAAGCTACATAGTGAGCAAACACAATTACAATTTATTAGAATTAAGAGTCTACAGCAGGGGTGTCAAACATACGGCCCGGGGGCCAGAACGGGCCGCCAAAGGGTCCAGTTCAGCCCACTGGATGACTTTGCACACCATGAGTTGATGCACATGTGAAGGAGCAATTTGTACAGTGAGCAAATACTGACATAATACGTACTTTCTATGGTCATATTTTAAGATATTAAAATTATACAAAATATTGTAAACCAGCAGTTTCAGTACAAAAGAATCTGTGTCAGACTTCTGTCTTCAAACGACATGGTGGAACCCTGCTGCTGAGAAGAATTATGAAAGAAGTCACATGTAATGAAACAGTAGACTGACTGACTGGAAAAACACTGTTGACTTTGCACATTTTTCTTCCTTCTTTGTTTGGTAAATGGATGAATGTTTTCAGGATGAAAGAAAAATTTGAAGGGGTTGTTAGTTATAGGTTATTATGCAGTGAGGCCCTTGAACTAAAATGAGTTTGATTCCCCTGGTCCATGACCATGTTTGCAGCTTTAAGCTAAACGCTAACATCCTGATGTTTAGCAGTGACCATCTTAGCATGTCAACACTTACTACTTAGCATATAATATCTCAGGGTGTCTGCAGGTATCACACACTTAAATTTAACGCTTTTTAAGACATTGAGATCTTTTTTTTTTTTTTTTTTAAATAACTGATTTTTGGAGAAATCCTTTTTCTTATTCAAGCAAGTAAAAGGTAAATATGATATATGTGATCCCGCACAGAAGTAGGTTTTATGTAGGAATATAGTTATTGGACAGAGTTAAATTAATCTACATTTTGCCAACAGGTAAGTGCAAGTGCAAAATAAAAACACAGTATTGGGTTAAGTGGTGGTAGGGGTGGGCGACGTGGCCCGAAAATAATATCACAATATTTCAGGGTATTTTTGTGTTAACGATATTCTTGACAATATGACAAATAAGTTTAAAAAGACATCATCACCAATTTAAGAGAATAGAATTGCAACAAGTGTTATAGTTTACAAGTCAACCTGACAGCACTTGACGACGCCGACTACCATGTGCACGAGGCGGGAGGAGAGGGAGAGACACGATGCTGCTGTCCGACGAGCTGCTGAATGAGTTCCCTCTTCTCCCTGTAGAGGGAACTCATTTAGCAGTTCCTCCGGGTAACTCATGGTAACTCGCTAAAAGAGTCTGAGAAGTCTGGGGCTGTTCGTAAAACATTCAGGAGGCTCAGGCCTAAGGCCTAACAATTCCACAGTTCATTCCACACCACTGAAGCTGCTCCTCTTTTTGGAACCACAGCAGAGTCCGTAATAATTCTGCTTTCAGCCATGCTTGTTGTTGCCGTGGGTAACAGTATGACGTCAATGTCAACAAGTCTAAATATTGCGAGTATCACAATATAAATTTTTCATATGATATTACAAATTATACCAGTATTATCATGAATGAGATGATATGGCACAGCCCTAGTGGTAGGTTTAAAGATTTGTAACATAAGAGATGTGGACTTTCACACACAAGAGCTTGGCTCGTTTAGACAAAATGAAATTAAGAGATTTATAATATAAATGAAATTAGATCATTTATTTGTGACAATGAAGAAATTCAACTCTAAGACTACGTCAAGACTTTCAAGGGCTTATATTTATAAAACTGAATTTAAGACATTTTAAGACTTTAAGGACCTGCAGACACTCTGCTTTGAGTCTAGCTGAAGCTTTTTCAAGTATTTAATCATAAACCAAAGGAATTCTGACCTGATGACGGCACCAGAAGACAAGTCAGGACATACATTTTCCCTACTAAATTTCATACTTGAGATTAAAATAGGTCACTTTAAATTTCAACCTCGTGGAGTCGCTTGTGGCAAAGTCAGGATCAACAAGATCAAATTTTTATGGCAACCTATCTAACTTTGTTGAACTATTTCAATCTGGACAAATCCTCCACTGAAGACTTGGCTTACCTTCTTGAAGGAGGAAAATCTCTTTTCCGTCATTCCCTCGACTTTTAGCAGATCTTCCAACTGCAAAATAACAAATCATACATCAAGTCTCCACGAGAAAATGAAATGCTTAAGTAAGAAAAACTTTAAAGATGAGCTACAGATAAAACCTTGGCATTCTCTTTACTGACCCTTATGAAATGTCCATGTATCTCCCTCCAGCCCAGGATGAGCTTGGCCTTCTTGTCACCGATCTGCTGCAGACCTTTGAGCTCTTTGAGGGAGCCGTTATTGAGAACATTCAGGATTTTCTGTCTGGAGTGCTCAAGCATGGATGTGTCGAGTTGAGACTCCCAGCAGTTCTCTATCATGTTCTCTTTACCATCAGGAGGCTGAGGAGAGGCAAAAGATAAATTCAATAAAATGTTATTTAAAAAACAAAAACTGGACTACATTAACATGTTACACAGGTACAGAAAATGTACATGGACATCTTTATTTTTAACTGTCAAGGTTTATTTGTCCACGTTGTTCTGGAAAGGAGGTTAATATTGACCTAATAAATCTGAGATCTTGCAGCGTCTGTCGAGACGAACCACAAATTGAACCTAATGCACTACGTCAGCTTGTATCTGATGCTTGCAATTCTGCAGATGTGTCAAGCTAAGCGCAGCAGAGTGGAGGCTCGGATGCTGACCTCAACCTGGTCTGAAAGCTTCCTCTCTTTCTTGACGCAGACGGACTGTTTTTTGACGACTGCAAGCTGCTGAAGAGGATGGAGCTGCGACACTGATGGGGAAGAAAGCACAAATAAATTAATGCTAAATCACTTAATACTACACATTAGAACTCAGAGAAATGAAACAACCCCCTAACACTATCATGATACTTCTGTTAGAACCCAATCTGTCGACACAGAAAAAATATTCTCACCGAGGGGAAAAACACAACAACATTTTGCACTGAAACAGTTAAAATCTCGCATCTTGTTTGGGGTCTGGTGCCGTTTCAAAGCCAAATGTGTGAGACAGGTACCAAGGTATCTGTCTCAATCCCCAAGCTGCTGAGGGGTTTAAAAATAATTCCTCCTCATCGTCATTGGATACATTTTCTGGCTCCTATATTGTAGACTGAGCTCTTGTATTACATTGCAGCTCAGCAATACCTCCAGTGATTCAACATGATGGAATTAGTGAGTGACTACTCTTTAGGGAAACATGAACAACAGGACAAAAGTTTATCCAGGGTCATTTTTTATATAGCACATTCTCACTCAAGGGCAACTGAAAGATGGTAGTATCTGACACATCTTTGGTGTTACTGCGACGATTCTTTGCACTCTATTTGCACTCAATTCATACACCTTGAATTTAACTGTTCACGGGTAAGAAATCCATTAAGTTCCATCTATGAGCTCACCCACAGTTTCTAACTGACCTTGTAGGGGTTGGACGACAGCCTGCTGCTTATTCACTTTAGTGGCAGTTCCCTGTTTTCTTTGCAGAGGAGCTGTGGTGTTCTTGAAGGCAGCCTCCTGTTTGGCACTGGACTTTTCTCCAGCCAACCGACTGAACAGCATGGCCTTGCTCTCAAACTCCCTCTGCTTCTCTTTGAGCTCCTGCGAAAACAGAGAGGGTGGCAAGGTTGGCTATCAAATATCTGTGATGAAGAGCTGATCAATCAGTGTAAAGACCTGACAGCATCAGCATCTGGTAAATCACACACGGACAGAAGAGACAAAGGCGGGAACAGGTGCGTATATACATTATCAGAAGCTATATTATGCAGGGTTGCGTGACACCCAGGTGGATGACAGGGCTGTGTGTTTGCAAGAATCTGGTGATATGATACACATCATGATACAGGGGCAAGATTCAATATATTGTGATACTGTAAGCATGGTGATTTATTGCAATTTGTACATCTAATTTTAGGAAAACTATCATAGTGTAAAGAACATGCCAACAAATGCATAAAAAGTTGGGTTTTTTTTGCTACCAGAACAGTGGGATCTGCATTTGTATTTAGCGCAGTCCATGTAACATCAACAATCATAGCACTACTTTTAATGCAATCTGAGCAAAGGGATGAACATTTCCTTGTATAAGTAAAAATAAAAGTGCTTGTAGGATTCTTTCGGTTACGAAATTAAAAAAAAGAAAAGAAAACGTAAACAACTAAAAAATTGTGTTTTTGAGAATCAATACAACATATACATATAAAATAAAACATAAGTGTAAAGATAATTTCTTACACCCCCAAAGGATAAACAAATTTTCTTTTAATATACTTTTTATTTATGAACAAAGGAAAAAAACAAACAAACAAACAAAAAAAGACAAATATGAGGTCATGCGATGTTTACAAAGTCATGACAAATGTTCCTAATTCAAAGTAGGATGTCATGTGGTCCATACAATAATCAGGTGGAATCTGTCTCTTTAGCTATAAACTCAAGTTGTGATGTAGGTGTGTGTTTCTTCACCTGGATCTCCCGGCCCACATCTTTTAGCACGCTCAGTCCATCTTTGTCCTGGCGTTTCATCATCAGCTTCTCCAGAGCTATTAGCCTGTCCATCACTGACGGCTGTGACAGACTGAAAGAGAGATGCACACAAACAAATCAAGAATGAGGAAAAGCAGGTAGACAATGAGGGGTGTGTGTTTGGTTTGGGGCTCTGAACTGCACTCAAAAGTCAAAAGCCTGACAAATACAAGTTGAAGAGATTCATTGCACAGACAGATTTATACACCTGATAACAGATGGTGAGAAAGCAGTGCTTGTATCTCTGCTAAAGAGATCCCAGTAGACACAGCAGCTGCAGCCAATGGGAGCACTGCAGAGAGAGTTGCTTTTAGCACACACTATAAAATCTTGGCCCGCTGATTCGAGGCTGCCGTTGTGCAGAATTAATCTGATGTAGTAGCTCTGGGCAGATTCACTTTCTTTACAGTCAAACATCACAGTTACTGAGTCTGATTAGCCAAATTAGTCTCTGTGTGATCTTTAACCTGTTACAATGTGAAGACGGTGAGGAACCCTCCTGTTCACTTTTCCTCTCGTCTTTCTGCCTCTTCTTCTGTGGCTCGGTGCCAGACCCGCCTGCCTCGTGGTCTTCTCTGGCCCGCTTCACTGGAGATGAAGGCAGAAGGGAAATTAACAGTTTAGTATTCAGTGCACTCGAGCAACAGTGTTTGTGGGGTTCTCTGGAGTGTAAAGCAATACAGATGAAGATGGCACAGCATCAGTCAAGACTGCATTGCAGTGCCAGAACTAAAGCCAAGGGGAGAAAGGAATTATTTAAGACGATGCTTAAATGTAAGAGAAATGCATTAAAAGAACAAACTCCAGTGGTGTTGGAAACATTTCTGTAAATGACACCCATCGTGCTGTGAGAAAGCTGGCTGTTTACTCTTAGTCATCATCCTCTGGGATGTGACACAGATGCCCCCTATTGGCCCTGGATCACACTGTCAGAGTTTCCTAAGTACATTTCTTTCCATGCTGAAAAGCAGGCCTAAACAACATCTCATATCAACATCACCATCGCAACATGAGTTCATACAATATTGACACTGCAGAATTCGCAATATGAGTCAAGGTCTGGATTGGCTCATCATTCAGGTCACGCTATTCACCACATCTACTCCTCGTCTGGTCGGAAAAAATGACAACATAAAGTCTCATTTTAGTTTCATGGTTACACCTGTACTGAATACTAGTCCTGTACGTGTTCTGCTTTAAATTCCTTAACACATATGAACGAAAAATTGGTGTATTTCTGACTCACCTGGCAGTACAGGCACAGCCACAGTTTCACAGGTGAAGGGCTTGTTCACGATGAGCTTGGACTTGGAGGCGAAGTTGAGTGCACTAAACGTGTCAAAATAGTACTTGTACTCTGGTGCAATGTTTGTGATCATTACGGAGTGTGCTGAGCCGCCCAGAGAGTCCTGTAGCAGCCGTGTTAGTTTACTGTCTCTGTACGGCACCCGGACGGCAGTGCCAGAGTTAAGAGAGTCCACGACCTTGCTGAGAGTAAACAGAGACAGGTTGATGGCGCCGCTCTCCTTCAGGCGGATGCCCTGGTTGCCGGTGCGACGGTTGTCCTCAGACCCAGCCAGGTCTATCAGGTACAGCTTTCCCGTTTGCTGTCTGTGGGGCGGGACGCGCTGAGTCCGAACAACCTGGCTCATTGGAGAGATTAAGATTTAAGAGGGAGAAATGACACAGAGGTCAAACATAAGGAAAATGCAAGGTTAAATGAGGCAAAGGTAGAGCAGCAAAAGAGGCTTGATGTTTTGATAAATGTGACACATTACATATTCAGCGATACAAAACAGGAAGTAAGAATGCAGAAAAAGACCAAGTTAGTGAAAGGCCGACAAACACCAGTTTGTTTCTCTCCCAGAAATGTCCCAGAAAGCCCAGATGTTGCTAGCGGGAGTGTTGCAAGAGAGAATTGATCTTAGCACCAGCTACCAAATCCTGACCTACTGCTCAGAGGCCACGACCTGTTTAAGATGCTGTTTGACCACCAAGTGGACACCCATGCACAGACTCAATGAAGAAGACAGAGTGACTCTCAGATTACATATCAAACCTTGATGAGGAGGATAGCATGGCTGCGGCTAGAGCGCTGGTTGAGTTTGGTAGAAGCTGTGGTACGATTGAGGCTGGCAGGGACAAACTGTTTGTCAAAATCTGAGAAGGATGTGATGGTTGTGTGAGTGAGGCCAGGGATGAGGATGTTCTTGTCCTTGTCCTCTCTGATTGGCAAATCCTGGGAGCCTGGTGACAGAAGATCTAGCACCTGAGAAAGAAAGACAGAGTGAACACTGTGAGAGAGAAATAAAACAAAGACACTTTTACCAGCTGATAATTAGACAAGCAACAAGGTGGACAGAAAAAGTATCACAGTTTTGAAAGGTGAGTAATAGCAGGGGAGCACAGTTATGAGAAAGTCTTGAATTGAACTGAGGAGAGTGAGAGCTGTTCCCTAGTACAGAGTGATATGGTTTCAGGTACAGGAGTGCACGAGCAGTTGAGTCGAGGAACTCTGTGTACCCAAGATTTTTTAAATAGACTGCATTAGCAACACAAATGAAAAGGGGAGGGTTGGATGGAGACATGTTTATGTAATTTACATGTTTATGAGTAGAGTTTGGCTCTTATTCTAAAAGATAAAAAGGGAAATTTTCTGTTTATTTTTATTATTTAAACAAGCTCTTTCCCACCAAGACATAAAAAGAAGTCCACAGGCTACTTATATTTTACTTCCAATTGCAAGTTACAAAGGATCAGGGAACAGCTACTTTAAACTGAACATGCATACAGTATGTTACTATGTTAACACTACAGTATGACAGCCTTTTGAGATGTTTAAAGAATTGCTCTAATGGTACTTTGTTCACATGGTATACCAGGCATACTCAACTTGCTTTGCCCATAGGCCACATTTGCAAAATGACAGGAGGCATAAGGGCAATTAATAAGCAAACAATGATAATATTTATCAGCATATATAATAAATAAATTGCCTGTTTTCACCCTTTTGATGTTTGCTGTACACAGGGGTATTTCTAGGATTTGAGGACATTCTGAGCTTAGCCCAAACCTCTCTTGGATCCCCTCAAAGCACTTGTTTTTATAAACAATCTCTACTGTGGTGCTTTTTTATGCACGCTGGCACTTCAGTACTGTTAAAAGCACAAAAAAGTCTCTGTGTCAATCTGTTTTCTTTTAATTGTGAATTTGAAACTCAAAACCTTTGTTTTGAACTGGCAACAACCTTGACACAACACTATTTCACTTTCTTATCCATGGACAGAAAGCCTAGCACTACTGGACACACAATACAAAAAACAATTCATACCTTCTCATTGTATATTTCCAAATAAGACATGCCAATGCTGTAGTCCCATCCTTCAGCCTCATCCTTGGCTTTGACCAAATTGAAGACGGCACGAACAGCTCTGGGGATCACACCTGGCTGATCTGAACTGCCCATCATGGTGTGGGTTTTGCCTGGAAAGAGAAAGTGGTGAGTTAGCACACATAAAAAAAAAAAATATGCATTTTGGAAACACAGCAGTTCATATACCAAGGGAGTGAACTCTGAGAGCAAATTGTCTCAACAAAAACATAGTAAGCGTGGCTAGCATACGATCCTGACTTTACGCCAGCATCACAAGATCATGAATTTAGACTATTCTGGTATCACCTCCACATTTGATAATCTACATTATACATATGGTCTGGGTCGTGAGGACTTTTACAGGTATTTACAGCTCTGCGATTATTTTTGTATAAAAGGTAAAAGGTATTAATCCAAGGGAATCCCCAACTGTCATCCATACATGTACTGACGCTTATAACTCAGTAAGTAATAAAGGTTTAATGAGCAAGTTATACCATGGCATCGCATCACTGAATACGGACACTACAGATTATGTGAAACGACAATGGGAAAAAGAGCTGGACTTTGACATAACTGAGGACATGTGGCTGAATGCCTGGGAAACACGATAATCATTAATAAAACTTTGAGTTTTAGTATTAGTACAACATCCACATCCCTTTTTCTTGGACATATCCCCGATGGACTAAGTAAAGTTGATATCAATCTACTAAATCCTGCTGGCAGCAAGTAAAAAGGCCATTACAAAATACTGGCTCCAGAAAAAAAATGCCCCACTGCTAGCCTCTTTATTAATACTAAACAATGTCCATAAATAAAAAGTAACATAATAAGCCTGCTTAACAAAACATGTTAATTCAAAGTATTCTGACTTTCTGAAGTCAATATGTAATGCAGCCTATGTCCATTTAAAATCCCAGTATTAATCTTAAGAACAGTTAAGAGACATGTTTAGTGAAAACTGGAGACTGGTTGTGCCTTTCCGTCTTAATATCCAGCTAAGTAAGGTACATGTTAACAAATGCAATCTTGTGGTAACATACCAGCTCCTGTTGGTCCATAGGCAAAGACACTGGCATTTTGTCCATTCAGTATATGTGGCAGAATGGGCTTCACTGATGAGAGGAAAACGTCCTGCTGCGTCGTTTGCTCACCATGAAAAACGTCAAAGCTGTTGGACAATGATAAGAGACATTAGCGAGAGGATAATTTAGAAATGAGAACAGTTAAGTGATAAGATACTAGTGAACACTTACTTGTATTTGACCGTTTCTGTAGCATTCCTCCAGTTGATTATTTCCAAGTTCTGTGAGTCAAGGCCTCTAACACACGGGCCCTCGCCTTTCTCATCGAGTTTGCCCATGTAGGGCCGCAGACGAACCGCTACCCGAACCCTGGTTGTCTTCTTGTTTGCTCCATCTTGTACCGACACACGCTGCGCCATGTTTGAAGTCCTCAAAACAAAAGGCCTGGATAACGATAAAAACCAAGATAGCCGAGCAGAACTGTTGTTTTGCCTGCGTCAAATAACATCTTGAAATTACAAATTATCAACAAATGTGGTCCCCTTATACAACGCACTGCAATAACAAGTTAAGTTTTACTTTTTTAACGTTAGCTTTAGTCGGCTAACAACAAGCTAGCTAACGCTCGGTCTCGTCTTGCTTCTCAAACGGACGGTACTCGCCTAACGAAGGTCCGTTACCGTTTTACCGTGTCTATCACTAATGTTTCGTTAGTACTTACCGATATTACTTCCAGACTCCTTGTTCAAAACTTTTACTTTCCAAGTGTCACTTTTGGCAACATTGCGGACGCCGCCTTTTAACAATGGCGGTGGACCACCCGAAAAAACTAACCGAACCCTTTTCAAATGAGGAGCGCTGCAACCGGAAACCGCCATGAACCAATCAGAACGCGCCTTCTTCTTCTTCTCTCATTTATTGGCGGATATCAAGCAGCTTCACGGTGCATACCGCCACCTACTGTACAATACTATGCAACATCATATCAGTTTACCTTACCTGTCTGATCTTCCTCTCACCTTTTTTGCCATGTCCCCATGCCTTTCTTCTTACTCACTGCTTCTCCTTCTCCTTTTTCAAATGGAACTGGTACTGTTATTTCTTTTTGTAATGTCCCTTTTGCCAGTTTGTCAACTCACTCATTCCCCTTCAGCTCCTCATGTGCTGGGACCCAACATAACTGTACATCTATACCACCTCTGTGAAGTCTTAGCAAACTATGAAAATTGGTAATGGGTAAATCTTCTCTGACAGTTGTTGCTGACTTTATGCTTTCCAAAACAGCTAATGAGTCTGTGCACACCACCACCCTATCAGGCCTGACCTCTTCAGCCCACTGTAGAGCAATAATAGCTGCCACTAGTTCTGCTGTATACACAGATAACTGGTCAGACAGTCTTTGGAAATAGGATATACACACCAACTCCCACATACTCCTGTTAATCCTTAGAGCCATACGTGTAGATTTTAAGATCGCTACAATAACTATAATATTGCATAATAATCTAATGTCCTAACCCTCTTTCTTCTATTGTTCATCCAAACCCACAGCCCTGGAACTTGGAGTATTCCCAACACTCTGGCCAGGCTGGTTTTTCTTCCCCAACTCCTTTTAAACTGACCCAGTACGCAAGTGTAAGTTCTTCCCTTCTTACCTCCAGTGTTGTCTCTCCTGCTTCTATTAGCACTGCGTTAATGGGTGTTGACTTAATAGCTCCTGTACATAGCTGTAATGCTCTTACTGTAGTCTCTCCACTTTTTTTTATTTCAGATATTCTTTATTTCACATTTCCCTGTGAACATAGAGACAATAGTATGAGAGAACATAACGGAAAATCAGAGAATAAGGAACAATAAAGAGATAGACAGACAGTGCCCGGGGTTACAAACAAATTGTGATACAGATAAATAAAAGATATGCAATAAAATCATACCAAAAGTAAATTAACACTATAACAGAATCTTAAACTTGGAGGGCAATTCCTGATGTAGGATTCTGCTTCCCTTTTAAAGGTACAGACAGAAGGTTTGATTTTTAATACTTTATATTTGTGGATATAAAACTCATTTTCTAGGTCTTTCTTATAACCTACAAACCCAAACAGTACATCCTTAAAGCAAAGTACAAAAACATCATAGATATAGTCCAATATAAAGCGACAGATACCTTGCCACAGACCCTGCGTGTGTTCACAAGTCCAGAACAAATGGGAGACAGTGTCTAAGTGCATGTTACGAAAGTGCACACAGTGTCAATGTCCTTCTGACTAAACTTGACAAGGTTACGGCCATGAATGAGTTTAGAGGAAATCTGTTTAACTTTTATAATCATTAAATATCTATTAGGAAGAGACCATATTTTTTCCTCTCCACTTTTTTTTAGTGATGATTATGCTGCTGCTCCATATACTATACAACCATAATCTATTGTTGACCTTATGACTGCTTTATATGTCTGTTTGTCTGCCCCCCAGCTGCAGCCAGCCACAGCCAATCAGAACTCGCTCAGACATTGGCGCCTATATGACGTCTAGCGTCCTCATTTAAAAGATTTACTCGTATATCAAATATAGCATTCAAACTTAAAGTAGATAAACATGAATTCAGGCATTTTAAAATAAGAAATCACCGTTAACAGAGAGGTAAAACAAGTTTATTAAAATTTCGGCCGACATGAATTCAGCCCTGTGTGCGGTTGTGCGCTTGCGCAGGAAGTCATGCAAAGTAGATCTCCACCACACACACGTCATCTGCTGCTGGCTGCTCGCGCCGTCCACCGTTTATCCACATGACGTTTAATCAGCGGACATGCGCAGTGTGACAGAGCCGAGCAGTTCGTCACAGCACTCTGGTCCAAAATGGCGCTATGTTTACGTCTCTGTATTATCGTGTATTATCTCTAGCGAGTCTCATGGAGAGTTTCGGTGATTATACTCACCGGGGAAGATAATTTGACCTAATATTTAGCTACAACAGTGATCCGCGACTAACCGGACATTCGGTAATGACAATTTAATGCACGTATCTTGTCTACATGTCATTTGCTGTTTACAAATAGCTGACGGTTAGGCCTGATGTTAGCTCGCTAGTTAACTTGATAAAGGGCAAGAATGCGTTTAATATGTTGCTTTGTTTACTCCTCACCATTCAGCAAAGTTAATCGCTATCATTAGGCTAACGTTAGCTGTTAAAGCCATGACACTGCTGTTTGCTAGCTCTTTCTAATAACTCTCATCTCACCTACTTTCAGTTTCACTAACATGCTTTCATAATCCATGCTTGTGCTGAGCAGATCTGTGGCTACAAAGTTGACCAGCAGCAGCAGGAAGGATGCAGGCTGAGGCCACAGACACTTCACTGAGAGAGGGCATAGAGGCTCTGGGTGTGAAGGACACAGAGAAACCTGCAGCAGGCAAAGAGGAAGAGGACACCACAGAGCACCAGGACACAGAGATGACAGCTGCCACAGAGGAGGATTCAGCAACCAAGGATGAAAAGGGTAACTCCAAGTGACAGAAATACACTCAGTATCTGCAGCTACACAACTTGACAGCACACACAGTAGACAAAAAGTTTTACCAGTGAGGAAAACATCTTCATGCAGAGTCTGAAAAGTGCTTTATTCAGAGTTGTTTAAGAGTTTAAAGAGGGGACACAACCCCCTCAGTGTTTAGAGCATTTGTCTCTCCCAATCAAAACATCAAAATAGCAGAAGACAGATACACCATAAAGTGATGCATAAATAGAAACACCAGAACAGAGGAAGTGTGTCCTCAGAGTGATTGATTGATACAGCAAGGTATCATATTTTTGTGTGGCAATATGGTATCATCACACAGTGCCAAATATCATTTTTTAATTACTGTATATAAATTATCATACTACAAATACAAATTAAACTTTAGGTAGCCTACTAATATAATATAATCAATTGCCTTTTCAGTCCATTTAGATACATTTTGCTGCAAATAAAAGAATTAAAGTGAGATTACCAGACTGAAAACTTTATTTTAATAGATAGTAGATATAAACATTGACAAAGTTTTCCTTCAGGGACATAATAAGGTAATAAATTGCAAAATATCGCAATATATTTATCGCAATACTCAGCATATGGCAACACATATACGCCCTTGTCACAGTATAGTTTATCTGTAGTAGTGTTGTCAGGATAGTGGAATTTATAACTGCAATACAATAGCTTGAAAAAAAATAGCCTAGATATTTGATATCACTAAATAAGTTCAAACGAATTTTTATAAACCACATTTTGAATGGATACAAGAGAGAAACGGAAACATGAATTTATAATAATGAGCAATGTGCCTTTTTTTCCTGATACTTTCTTTTCTTCTCTTTTGTTTTCCTACACATGCTCTGACTAATCAAACTATAAAAAACACAACAATAAAGGGGTAGGACTAGATAAGTTTTATTAACTTCATCCTACACCCTTTCGAACAAGGTATGATTAGCTATGTTGTTATAGAGTTGTCTCTTTTAATTGTTTTTTTTTTTTCTGCCTGAGCACATTGTATATTTTATTTCTTTTCGTTTTTTCTTTTAACCTGTTCGAATAAAAAAAAATATATATTTTCCATACCACGTGGACAGTTTACACTGACGATCTAAAAATCACATTTTTTAATTAAAAGATAAATATAATAGGGCTATAACTTGATAACAACAACTTGTCTTTTCTTAGTTAGTAGCAGAGAACAGCAGAATCACTTTAGTAAACACTAACAGTAAGAGAGAGCGAGAAAGCCCAGCTAGTACCGGTGTATCAAGATGATAAACAAACAGGAACTGAAACTGTTTCAAACTTTCATAATTGATATGCATTGATAAATCCATATTTTTTTTCACAACACTAGTACAAACAACTCTGTCAAATACACCCGCTGGCCTTTACCACACCACAGACTGTATGGGTTGTTTCATGAAAACAAAAAACACCTGTGGTGACTGGCTGTGACCAAAATCATACATGCAGTTATTGTTTTACTTTAGGTTTTGGTCCGACTTGGTACTGGGTTATTTTGGTCAATACCTCAAAGGTATCGAGTACCAATACTCATCACTACTACACATGGATGGATTACTGAACTGGCTTACTAGACTTGGGCACAAGAGCACAAGTGTCAGGGGCCCCCCGGGCTTCACCTGCAAAATGTCACTCGAGGAGACTTGAACCGACCAAAAACATTCAAAGTGAACACAAAGAAACATACGAGTACATTTAGATGCAACAGATGATGAAAGGGATGAAACACATGCAAAGTGACTCACAGCAGCTACAAGAAGGGACAAAACAACCATAAAGACACATACAATGACTATTAAGAGACGGAAAGCAACAACAAAGAGCCTCAGAATGACTATAAGGTCACAAAATGACTACAAAGAGACACAAAACCACAGAAAGAAGCGTAATGACTACAGAGAGATGCAAAACAACCAAAACAGGCTTTATGGCTGTTTCTTGCCTATATGTAGTAGAGGTGGTGCAGCCTTCTGCATGTCTCATTATCCGCCCATGCTAGTACAGTATCATAGTTTAATTTATCTACATGTAATTTACTGTAGTGCTATAATTCTGCTTTTGTTAAACTGACTCTCTGAGTATATTTGCTGCTTTCTCAGATGGAGACACGGACGCAGCAGAAGGTGAAGCACACAAGGATGAACCTCAGGCAGACACAGGGGTGGACGGTGAAGAGGGAAAGCAGGCCGCAGGGGAGGACAGCGAATGGGAGCTTGCATACAGCGATGAGGAAATGGAGGACCCCAAAAACTGGATGCCCCCTCCTGCTGAGATCAAAAGACTCTATGAGCTCCTCTCTAAAGGGGAGATGCTGGAACTGAACTTTGTGCCCCTTTCCAGGAGGCCCCCTACACCTGAACGCACCCCCTCGCCTGAAAGAGACGAGGAGGAGGAGGCAGCGAAGGAAAGGGAGAGGGAGGAGAGAGAACGCAGGTCAGTATATAGGACTTGTTTCTCTTGATTTCATCTTTAAGGGTGTTGTATACATGTGATCTGAAGCCTTCTGATTTTTTTCCAGGCCTCCAACACCAACTGAGTTTGACTTTGATGAGGAGCAGACACAAGCCACTCCGAAAAATGCCTTCATGAACAGACGCAGAACACCAGGTGATAACCACTGAGATTTTTAAATCAACAAATGGCTTCATCTTTTCATTCTGAAAGCGCTGTGAGAGTAATGATGTGGTGGTTTGGGGGACATCCAGTTGACGCTGTTTACTCTCCTCTCTCAGGATCTTCAGCCCGCTCCTCTGTGAAAAGAGAAGCCCGGCTGGACAAAGTGCTGTCAGACATGAAGCGCCACCGCAAAATCGAGGAGCACATCATGCGTACGGGTCGAGATCTCTTCAAGAGCGAGAAGAAGCTGGAGGAGGCTCTCTCGCCAAACAGCCAGAAGGAGCGGGAGAAGGAGAGGGAACGAGACAGCAACCCCAACACCATCTTCTCCCCGAGACAGAGGAGATACTGAAGTATTAAGAGACGAGGACTGACCCACGGGCAAAATAAGGCCAAGAGCTTTCCGAGGCAAAACTTGAATTTTTTTATGTGACGAGTTTTGTATGTTTTTTATGTGTGTTTTGTATGTTGGCAATAAACATTTTAACCCTGGAGAATGTCAACTGTTGTAATCAGTAAAGGTGGGAGTTTATGCAACTTGATGGATAAAATAAGATATGGATTGTATATTTTTGGCTAATGCAGTAAATTAAATACCTGGCAAATTAAGGTTTATTATCACATTTATACAAAAATGGCATTAAAAAAACAACAATATTGCAATAAAGCAGTCATCACTGACACACTGATAGCCTACGAGTACTACCAAGAGATGCTAACCTTTAAACATCCACCTGTTTTCCGTATTTTTCGTGCATCTGGTAAACTCATGAAAAAGCTTATAATGGAGGGACTGTACAGCCAAGTGCATGTATGAGGCTTCATTTTAAAGGTATCATCTTCTGGTTTCTGACAATCAGTTAAAACATTGGTCAAAAGAGGTTTCTTGTCTCACGTTTAAATAATGGTAACTTGGACATGTTTTAAACCGGACTATGCAGACCACCTTCACTACCGTCTACATTTTGTGAGCCACATCTGTTTAAAATTAATACATCTATAAATGGTAAATTTGACATTAGACAAGTCTGTGTGGAATTCCTTAACTTATACAGCCTATTAAAAGCTGTTTTATATTGTAAGAGTATCATCTAGTCCACTTCCCAGTATTTACTAGTAGCTGCTAGTAAAGCAGGAGTATCATTACATACTAATATCTGGCGCCCTCTAGTGGCTCTTTTTACCTCGTGACGGAGCAGTGATGTCCAAGTTAAGTTAAAGGTAAACTAAAGAGGTATTTCTCAACCTAGACCCATGTTTTTGTGTCTGTGTGACTAATGTAAACAATTTTTGAAACTGGTCCAGTATCAAGTGAGACAGCTGCAGCCACAGCAGAGAAACAGGCTGCAGTGTAACCACTATGGGCGACTGTGCCCCGTCAGTTAACAGAAACTGAAAGGGTTTCTGCTGTGGACAGGCTCAAATTTCTATTTAAGCATCTTAAAACATTACAGAAAGGTCCCTAAATGAAACTTTTTTCTTTACCTTTCACTGGTCTGCTTGTTATTGTGACCAAGTCTCGCTCTGAAATGTTGAAAGAAGTCATAGAGACAGACAACCATTCACACTCACAGTCACACCTACGGGCAATTTAGAGTCACCAATTAACCTGCATGTCTTTGGACTGTGGGAGGAAGCTGGAGCACCCGGAGAAAACCCACACTGACACGGGGACAGCATGCAAACTCCACACAGAAGGGCTGGCCTGGCCAAGCTTAGTGTTATCTAAATGACTCTCAGTGTCATAGCTAAGTATTTAGGTGACTTTGACAACATAGTAAAGTCAGAGAGATCTCAGGAGGAGACTTCTTCAGCAAAAACGTGGTTACACACACTAACAAACAGTCCAGACCGGTAAAATTTCTCTCTAGGGTCTTCTCTATGATGTTGTCAGACACTTGTGATTACAATCTCAGCCTTCCTGTGTCAAAAAGCTCCCTATAATGGGCGTAAATTGAGGGTGTGTAAGTGCCTGAAGTGATTTAATTGTAGCCTATTTCACTGCAGGCTGCAGCACTCTTGATCAGTCACCAATTTCGGAAATTATTCTTTCCATTAGTCACTTAGATACAAAAAAAAAAAATGTGAAAATAGGGTTAAAAAATTCCTAAATTTCCCTTCAAAAGTATGTTGTAATTCTAAAAATGGCATTTGATAAATTATTAATCATTGACAGAATAAAGACTCGAGGCAGGCTCAGGACAGAGAAGTATATTTTAGCTAAGTTGGAGTAACAATACAGCCTTCACATAAGGCTCAGAAGCATATAGTATAATATGTATGCATAAATATGCATTCAAAACCACAAACCAAATAAATAAATAAATAAATACTTACAAATAAATAACGAGCATTTTGTGGAATATACAGTACATCAGTTGAAATGTTTTAGTATTGTCAAGAAGCAGTACCTTAGGAGTTCATGGAACGGGGGGGGGGAATGGATGTTCTGTGTTCAACATGCCCACAGTTGTCCAGATGTTTTGGCACACGCTGCCCTGTCTCGATGGTTTCTGAGCTTTGTTTTATTTTTTTTTTCTTGACCCATTTCCAGGACAGTGAAGCTGCTTTAAACAAACATAAAATGATAAAAGTAGCCAGTTTGTTCGTAACAGGTTCATAGAACCAGCGGCTCAAATAAACGGCTAAACGACCAAAGCAATTCATACGATGTAAAAGGCTTTAAACAGGACTTAATAATAATGGTTAAAAAATAAATGAGCAACGTCAACAGAGGTTGCCATGGACAAATGTGCCGCATGTCAATCACAAGGGAGTGATTCCCCACAAGGTTATTTTTCTTTTGTTTCCCTTCAATCTGCAACAACGCAAGTCCCCTGACGAAGCTATAAATACTCAAATCCTATGGATCCCTCACTGAAAGATTTCAGCCAATCAAATGGATAGTTTGAGATTTATATCAGCACCAAACTAAAAAAACAAACACTCATTTTAAAGTGACTGCTACTGTGCATCACTTCCTCTTATGCAAAAAACACTTTGTGATACCAGTAAATGGAATGAAGTCATATCTACACTGAAACGAGAAGCACTGTCGTTAACGTCTGGGGAAGGTTTGCGTACACTAAGCTGTAAAATGGTGAAATGTTTTAATGCTGAAATGTCGTCTGTAGAAACATCAGATGCAGAAATGAGACAGAACCTAAAAAAATAAATTAAAATCAACGCTGACCTAATACTGACATGGAAATAAGGACAATTTTACATCGGCTATGTACACCCGTCACGTTTTTCCTCTTGCTTCCCCTCCGAGGATAAAAATAAATTAAAAAGCTAAAGAAACTGCAAAGAATGGGGGGGAAAGGGATAAGGCAGCAGAATACAGTCTTACGAGATTATCTCCCTTCTAAAGATGAGTCAGTCTGCAGGTTGGTTACATTTTGTTAGAGTGACAGTGACTACATAGAGGATACAGATATTGAACACTAACAAGTCAAAATACTGCTTAGCCGGGATTTTTTTTTCTTTTTTGAAGGTCCTCTTCATTACTAAACTGAATTAGGCCTTCCATCTACAGCAAATGTACTAACATACAATATAATACATTCCTATTTTCCTGCTCTTCCTATACCGTGAGGCAGAGAGGACTGAATTTGATCTACATGAGGGAAATAGCCACCTATGCTCGCTATACATCCAGGCGAATTCCTCTCAGGTCAGTGCATGTTCCTATCTGTCACAGTGCCCGATGACATCTTTAAATACTGAGTGCACTAACACTCCACTTGGTTCCTACAAACTTGGACGCTGAAGTAATTGGAGGCCAGCAACCAGATCTTTCTGACTGCTGGCCGCAAACACTTCAGCACTATTTGAGGCCATTGTCTGTAGCTTTCTTCATATTGCTACTAGTTTCAAGTCTCACTTTTTTTCCCCCTCACAGCTTTCTTTCCTTTACATACTCATTGGTACATTCGCCTTCCTTCCCTCCCCGCCCGCCCGCCCCCCTCCACTCCTCTCAGTGAGTGGCCAGCTCAGGCTCTGAGGAGCGCGTGCTGTAGCCGTTGGCAGGCTGGGGCAGTGTGTTACCATCCGTCTGCCTCTCCTTGGCTGGGTCTGTGGTCGGACGTGGTCTCTGAGAGCGGGAGGTGCCTGTGAATAGTCGAATGGCGCCCCTGCAAATGAGGGAGAACCAATAGAGCTGGGGGGCCATGAGCAGAGCAGCACCAAGGTTACAGTGCCAGGGCACTGACAGGGGAACCATGTGGAAGGGAATGGACGCGTACCTGGATCCAAAGACAAAATATTGTAAACAAGTGTTCTGATTCTCACATCATTGAAGAATAACTTCGGTATTTTTCAACCTGGACACTTTGTTCCTGTGTTTTTGTGTCTAAGTGAATAATGGGGACAACAGGTCTTAAATTGGTCCAGTGAAACAGGCTGCAGTGTAATCACGCACCATAAAAGCCTGTCAGTGTTTTTTGCCACTGACAGGCTCAAGTTATTATTATAAGTGTCTGACAAAGTTAAGGAAAAGATCTCTTTAGGGATCAACCGGAGTGTCTACAGGTGTCAGACACTTGAATTTAATGCTTTTGAGACGTGTTCAAGATCATTTAAATCTAGATTTAAGATGAATTTTTGGAAAAAAAAAAACATCCTTTTTTCCATGCAATCACTGCAGGTAACTATAGGTAGCTGAGTACAGAGTGTGTGCAGGTTGGTTTTACGAAAGAATAGTTAGGTTAATCTAAATATTGCCAACAGTTAAGTCTT
Source organism: Cephalopholis sonnerati (assembly GCA_019142605.1). Lineage (NCBI taxonomy): Eukaryota > Metazoa > Chordata > Actinopteri > Perciformes > Serranidae > Cephalopholis > Cephalopholis sonnerati. Next base: position 18,527,328 of record JAGQAX010000020.1, on the reverse strand, counting down.
AGTATAAAGTAAAAATATAGTAGGGTAGGTTTAAAGATTTGTAACATCAGAAATGTGGACTTTCACACAGAACAGCTTGACTCATTCTGACAAAATGAAATTAAAAGATGGATAAATTATATTACATAAAATGTCTGTGGCAATTAAGACATCACAAATTCAAATTTAAGACTTTTAATGACTTTTAAGGCCTAATATTTATATTATTGAATTTAAGACACTTTAAAACTTTTAAGGACCTGCAGTCACCCTGAAAATTCTTTTTGTTTAACCAGAGACAGCACTGATATCACTAACGCCAATCCAACCAGACTACATATAAATAAACAGTCATTTTATCAACATAAAACACACTTTATTCAAAGTTGACGGACACAAAATAAAACTCACTAAAAACATCTTGGTTCATCTCTCCACTGTTCCAACAATTTTCTTTAACATAAAATTATATTAATTCCGTAATACATATAGTTTTTTTTAATAATTATTATAAATATAGTTTTCCGCAGCTTTTGTTCTCTTTTCCCTAGGTTTTTTTTTTTTTTTAGAATAATTTTCTAAATCTTTTTTTTTTGTGGGCATTTCTTACCAAGTTGCTCAGTCTTTTTCCCCAAGTATTTTGAAAGAAATGGCACCAATTTCCTCAGGGTTCAAAGGTTTAAATACATGCAAAAGGTGTCTCAAAGCAACGCAAATTATGTTGCTCCAGGTTTCAAAGGCTTAAACGGAGTCTGGTGGGTTTGGCAATACATGTCAAGGCTGTTTCTAGTTTAACTAAAATGCTCTTACTCCTTAACATGAAGGTCTGTCTCTGTAGGGATCCTTTCCGTAATGTTGTCAGACACTTATAATAACAAACAGAGTCTGTCAGTGGCACAAACAAACACTTTTAGTGAACAGAAATTGATGGACCATACTGTGTGGTTACGCTGCAGCCTGTTTCGCCTCTGCCAGCTGCAGCTCTGTCTCTCAATACAGGACCATTCTCAAAAACGGTTGTTATTAGTCGCTTAGATACAACACCACGAAAAAAAAGGCTTCAGGATGAAAAATACCAAAGTTACCCTCTAAACCACAAGGAGACATCATGTCGCTGATCAAGTTACCGACCCAAGCTGAGCGAGGCAGCAGAACATGAGAAAAACAGAGATGGAAAGACAGACATACCTTCCATAGACGTAGTAGAGGTAAGGGAAGAGGAGGACTCGACAGATGAAAAAAGTGATCAGCATAAGAGCCCCATTCACTTTGTGCAGGAGAGTGTGTTGCTGTTTGTACTGAGAGCAGAGAAAAAAAAAACAAGAGGGAGAGGTCGAGAGAGAGAAAGAAAAGCAAGCAGTACAGTTTGGTGAAAAGCTGACGGGGTTAATCCTTCTTGCCATCATTTCACTGTTAATACTAACACTGTTATATCTGTTAATGCTATCTGCACGGACTGGACACTTGGCCGTGGAGAGCATGGTATGCCATGCAACTGGGTAGACACTGATTTTTACAGGGCAGTGTGTGTGACAGTGAAGCGGTCTTTTTTTTTTTACATTTGCAGATGACTTAACTTTTATCTCCAACAGTTAACCTGCGCCAGTGAGATAAAGAGGAGAAGCTTACACACATTTCTCTGTGCCCATTCACGAGTCATAGATCCTGGAATTACATGGCACCCCATTAATGAGTACTGTTTTGTTTTTTATTCTATAGGTATAAGGCGACAGCTCTACGAGGCCACAGCTTTTATCCAGCTGTTGTTTATCAAACGGCCACATGCACTGTTGCCAGGGAAGGGAGCAGCAGGGTGTTGAGTGATAGAGGGTAGAGGGACAACCTGATATTGTATCTGCTGTATATCCAGTCTAAATACTAGGGGCTATATTCAGAGGCTAACAGCTGTGGGAGCCTCAGATGGGGGGAACAAGCAGAAGGCAGTGGAGGGAAAACCTTCACCCAGACACTGAGACGTTGCACACACACCCACACAAACCTAAAACTAATACAGGGGAGGATGCAGCTCCTACAATGGTGTATTGAAGCAAACTGTTACCAATTAATGAGTGATGTGTCTGACAGTGCTGTTCACGCATGACAACAGGAGCCGATGGGCATGAACAAGCTGCATGCTGGGATATATATTCTCCATTGAATGAACAGGGGGGAAAAAGAAGTGGAGAGTGCAGAAGAACTTTAGTGTGACACATGCACATGCAATGACACACCCAAATATTACTTGACGCTGAACCAAGATGCTCACCTGGATGAGAATTTTTCCTAAGCAGACGGATGGAGTGCTGAGCTCAGCCATGAACATAATACCCTGGAAATAATCTCCCTTTCCTTGTCGCCAAAACTAGACAGAGAAAAAGAAGATGATTATTTGTCTAAAATGCAATTACAGCCTTGTGCCTTTGTGGACTTTCTGGTACATTTGCAATAAATATCCCTCTGTAAATAAATATCTAGCTGGAGGCAACAAGTAATACATTTTGGAGATGTACTTTCTACTCTTCCCAGAGTCACACAAACATGTGGGAGGCTGTTTAATGTCATGCTGAACTCGTGGTGCACAGTGAACTTTGCATAACTTGTTTCATTAAAATCAATAGGATCAAGAACACTGTTGAAACTTCCCTAAAAATGGAAACTGGTTTAATTAGTTTTAAGCAGAGGTGTATTCACAATGTTATAAACTTAGTTTTCAAGTTTATTTCGGGGCTTTTGGGAAGATATTTTAACACAAAGTTAATCACACCACTCAGTATACCTTCACGATGCACATTTAAGACATAAAGGCATCTATTAAGTTCGTCTCGCTCTGAATAAAATAGAAACCAAATAGAACAATATCCTCATAACCCCAATGTCCCTTTAAAACATGATAAAACCTGCCTAAGAATAGAAAGCTGCATAGAGATAATTAGTGCTATACTTCTCCCTTGCTTCACTTAAATCTAAGCCCAACAAAAAGAGCAATGTGTGACAGTTACCACAGAGACGGGGAAGCAGACGGTGACCATGACAACGTGGTGCAGCACCATGAGGAACTCGCGACGCAGGTAGCTGGTCAGTGCTGTGCTCATGTGCTGGGGTGCTGCTGAGGCCTCCTCGTGCCCTTTGACCCGCAGCTTGTACCAGTAGCACATGAACATTGCGTAGATGTCGTACACGAAGTAGGGAACAGCAAACATGATGTAAGTGCTAGTCAGCCAGTGCCTGTGCAGAGAGGAAGAGAAGATGGCTTTAAAAGAGAAAATAAAGGATGGATGCAAACGGAGCTTTGTTACCAGCACGAACACACACTTATTTTCTAATATCATGTTTGCCTATTAAGTTGGTGACTAAAAATTTGACTTATCAGTGCAGTGACTACTCTAAAAAAAGAAAAGTCTCAATGGGACCCATCTCACCTGGATTTACAACCATTTAAAAGAGTGCTGAAGTGCTTGGGGCAGTTTTAATGAGAGAAAAATCTTGAGACAGCTGAACTAAGAACATGTTATACTTGCTGGCACAGCACCTGACATTTATTGCTACATGTCAGGATATTGATATCAAGTTGATTTACATTTGTAGCTGATGAATGATCCAAACTTTGCCTTAACTCCTCACACTCCGTTTCCAATCCACTCAAAGTCTGTGTAAGTAGGTGAATTCACAGGTCTGGACCCAGGCAAACCCAAAGTGCCTTTGGATAGCACATCTTAAAGATTTGGAAATTCAAAAATCCTGACAGGCGGATTGTTACATGCATTATAAAGACAGGGCAGGCTGGTTGAGCATTTCTTGACTTACTGGTCCTCGATGATGTCCTCGCAGGAAGAAGCAATGATGTAGCCAGCTGAGGAAGCCATGACTGCCTGAACTGATGAAACCAACCTGGGGGCAGAAAATGGCAAGTAAACCACAAATGTGTTTCTCGTCATAGTAAAGTAGTGCTCTTACACTTTTATGCAAAAAATAAGCAGCTGAAAGCTCTTGGTAAAAATGACAAAACAACCTGCCATCACATAAAAAAATGCACATGAGCTTAAGTCTGAAACAAATTGGACGGCACTGCAGGAAAAGCAACACAGTGCTAAAATTTTGGGAAGCACACTGTTTTCGAAGGTCTCACCTGGCAGACACAATGACTGCATCTCCTTCGCTCCATCTCAGCGCTGGGATTGACTTCAAGCATTGTTTGGACAGCAAAAAAAGGCCTGGAAAGAACACAGACCCAGCAGCTAGAATGGTCAGCATGGTCCCTGGCGATCTGTCTGAGAAGCAAAAAGTTCAGCGGGCAATCTGGTCCTTGAGATCTGTCGCTCTTTCCCCTTCTCTGAAACACACAAAATATCAAGAGTGAATGAACAGCTTATATTGATCTCACTGGTGGCGACTCCCATGTGCACACATTTGGCTGCACCTACTGAGATAACAAACAAAGCACACTATCGCAGTCCAACATGTGTGGCAATGCATTGTTCCAGCTTCATCTGAGGCCTATGAAGAGCTCAGGCACAATGTGGGAAGCGTGTTTATATTAAATGTGAAAGAGGACGGTGCATGGGAGACTATATAAATGCTGAGTCCAGTGACAGGGGCCGAATATGACAGAGAGGGCCCCTTTGTGCAGCGTGCAGCTCTGTCCATATAATGACACTGTACATGGTAGTCACTGTCCCATGTATTCCTGGGGCAACCATGTGGTAGTTTCATGCGGTTTTGCAGTTTGCTTACACTAGACTAGCTGACTCATTAAAAAGTTGAAGTCCATTAGCAAAATACGCATTGCGCTATTTTAAAATCCTGAACGTCGAAAATATCGACATAAGCATGGACTGCTGTTGCTCATAGTTCCTGGCAGCAGCGTTACTGTTAATGTTACCTGTGTAAAAACAAGTAACCGGTCAATGTTTGACGGGTAGCTAACCATGTACGTGATTGAAACCGTCTGTAGGATGCTGTGTAATTGAACCATTCATGTTTTGACACTTCGTCTGCCAAACTGTTAATCGTTAATATTAGCTCAACTTTTTCTAAATTTCAATGCATTTCGAGTGCACACATCAAATTTAGTTGACACTAAACTACCGCTAACTTCGCTTTCCCTTAAATACACCGGCTAGTTAAGCTAACATTCAGCTACGCGTAACGCAAATTAACGATATTAATAATTTGGTTGTCAACTTGTTAAGGCATAAATCTGGGTCAGCTAGCATGCATGTGTGTCAATTTAGCAAACAAACAATACTGCTAACATTAAATGCCATCCCTCGCTCTGGTAAGCATGACTAACTGTCTGCGCTGTTGAATCGCCTGCTAACAATGACGCTAGCAAGTTAGCTAACGGTTAGTCACCGCTGCCTTAGTTAGCAGTCGTTCCGTTGTGACCAAATTCAAATAACGGTAGTTAGCAAGATGGTGACACCCAATTATCAACACCTGATAGCTGAACGTACCACGGAGCATGTTTTGTCACTCATTCGTGGGCACGTTAAATTGTTCTGTTAGCTTGTTATTTGTTTGTAGCAGTTAGCAGTAGCAACTAAGCTAACCGAGACCGTGGAAGCTAACCGCGGCTAACTGGCTAACAGACTGGAGTTCACACATGTTCAGAATAAATGGAGAAAAATCTTAAGCAGCATTTACACAAAGGCTCTGCGGAGTCCAGTCAGCGGCTAGTCGAGACTCGTGTCCTGCAGAGAGCGTTTAACGTTAGAGATGTCCCAGGGGTCTCCGCCTCGATGATCCGCATGTTTATGTGGCCACTTCGATGTCTGAAGGGTAGCAGCAGCGAGCTAACGCTAGCTTGCAGCAACTTAGATCGACATCTATGTGAGGGCAGCTCACTGAGAGCATTGGTGACTGGCCTGCGGTCTTGCAAGCTGGAGCAAATAGCTAATTAAATCACGGCAACAACAAAAAAAAAACGACGGGGAGAAGAACGACACGATCTGATCCAGGTGTCGAGGTAACGCTAGCTTGTCCAGTCGCTATGTCATCTCATCTGTCTCGCAGCAGCAGAGCAGAGATGCCGCTGTCTCAGCCTCGCAGATGCAACGTTGAGTCAATGCTGTGGACTGCTGCGCCAGCTAGTTCCTACAGGTCCAGGCAGCAGCAGCTCATGTCATGACGAGAAATTTGCACCAGTCACCGCACTGCATTTTGGAAATTGGGTTTTGTCGTTGCAGGGGAACGTTGAATGGATTCCCCTTAAGGAGGGCATCTGCTCAAGCTGCATTCATGATTTGCGTTATCCAGTCTGTCCATTTAAAAATATAGGAATATATACACAAGCAAAAAGAGTCAGCATTTATGCATTTAATTCACAGAACCACTGTAAATCTGTTTCATAAAGACAGCCAGATAGTTACCTAACCATTCATGCCATATGTGTCTGTATAGACTTACATACATGTTTATCTTTGACAGGTTAGTCATTTGACCTTTTGGATCGACCAGCATTTGCAAATCAACTGATCAATCAGCAGTCATTATCTGCACATTATCACAGATGCTTGGTATGTTTGCAGCCTCATGGGCCTGACATTTTGCAGCCTGGCAAACCTTGATGTGTTTGGAGGCTTGCAGATTAAATGCCAATCAATGCAACACTGATAAGGCTTTGCAGTGATGACCCAGCTCTGTCCTTAGAGTTAAGCACATGGTACGACTGTAACAGTGGCTTGCACTGTTTCTACAACTGGAACAATCTGTTGCAGAGTACAAGATGTAGTTTATTTTTCAGTAGAATGTTTTGTTTTAGTCTGCTTTACTATATAGTCATACCCATTGATGGATTACTGAATGGGCCTACTAGTCACAGACCCAGGGGCCCAGAGAGTGAAGGGGCACCCTGGCATGTACCAACCTGCAAGAGACTCAAAATGACTACAAAGAGATGCAATACAGCTGCAAAGAGACACAAAGTGACTATGACGGGTTGCAAAGCAACTACAAGGAGACTCAAAATGACTGCAAAGAGACACAAAACAACTACACAAAGATGCAAAATCACAACAAAGAGATGCAAAGAAACTCAAGAAGACTTCAAAAAATTGAAAAAAAAACACAAAGAGACACAAAATGACTACAAATTGATGTGAGGCAACTACAGAGAGACTCAGAATGACCACAAAGAGCCACAAAACAACTACACAAAGATGCACAATAACAACAAAGACATACAAAACCATAAGAGATCACACCATCGCCCAGCTATGCAGTCCCTTCTTCACGCCACCTTTGCATTTTTACACAGAACCAAACAAGAGTGGCATGATGGCGCTCCAGTTTGTGTAACGCAACAGTGTCGACCTCTAGTGTGACATATAACATATGCTTCAGCAGCGCTTTCTAAACTATAACAAAGGCATTAACATGGCAATATCAGCTATTGGCGATCTCTGTGATGTAGCAGCTGATCTCGTACTCTGCCCCGGGGGTAAGAAACCACCCATGATCCCGTCCTGACAACTGCCCCACTTATACAGAGGTCGTTCTGGCGCTGTTACCACCTCCAATGCCAGCTTAAAGGCGAGACAACTCTGCCCCTCATTCTGCAACTGTACCTTTTATACATCAGGTGAGGTGGCATAACAGTGTGAAATTCACAGTTTGAAGAAGCAGTGTAAAAGGGGCTGGAGTTTCTTGCTCCTGTGTAGCAGAGGTGGTGGGGCCTTCTGCATGTCTGTTCTCTGGGGCCCATTGTCGCATGATCTGCCCATATATACATACTGTATCCATATCTAACAAGGAGTACTAAGACCTTAATCAGTACATGCAGACAGAAGCACATATGCACACAAGTAGGTGAGAGAAGTACAAACAAATACATAAAAACATTTAAAAGCAAAAATCATCCTTTCAAGTAAATAATCTGATCGTCAGATTAAAGACAAATGATGCTCTGTAAACAGTAACTTAAAGAAGCAAAGCAAAGGTTGCAAAACATTTTACCTTGAACCTCCTCCTCTGCTGGTCCCTTTACGACTGTCCAGAAATGTTGATGAAGACTGTGGAAATCCTACGATCTGTCTGATTTGCAATGATGTCATTTAAACTTCAGTAAAGTGCTTCAGGTCAAACAGGAAGCCGGTACGACGAATTGAGCACAATGTTACAATTTTAGTCACCAGACATTCAGTGTGGAGGTTGAAATAGGAGCAGTCTTGTCTTGAGTGTAAAATTAAACGAAACATCCGCTATAAATTACAAAACCATGAAAAGCCCCGCTGGAACTGAGATAAGATTCATCTCTAAAATGCCATGAAAGAGAGTAGATGTTCAAGAAAAAGTTCAGCTTTATACCACAATCATTTCAAGGTTAAGTGAATTTTTTTTTTGGTGTGCTACTTTAACTTAAGTATTTTCACTTCCTTTCCAGACATACCTTCAGCAGTCTGTAGAGAATGTGTCTGAACTTGTTGTGTTCAGCTTTACTGTACAGCGATGGTGACAGTAATAACATACAGTAGTTACAGCAATATAACAAGTTTGTCGAGTCAAACACACACAGCATAGCATGTGTTTCATTCCTTTGCACTTCCTTTGTTTTGGTGACTATCAATAGAGTGTTGGTATCTCTTTGCATGGCTTCTAATCATACAGGAAACAGGAAACGTGATCTCTGCACACTTTGTATTGAGACACGCGAGCAGGAGAATAAGTAACAAAAATCAGATCCTGCACTGTCACCACTGATTTATTGACTGACCTTATTCAAGCTGTCACTTGATTTAAACTATTGAGTGCATTTATCATGAGTGTTGACAGTGTGCAGGAGCTGACCTTGTATCTAGAAAGAAGCCTGACCTCTGATAATCAGCATCAGTTTTTTTTTTAGATTGTTGGGAAACCTTTTCACAACTGGATGGATAAGTTCCTCATCAGTTTTTTTACTGTACTCGTTTCTTAACTTCTGGGGGGGTCGTGAGGCCTTTTTGATTAACGATAGTTAGTATTTCTTACAAGTTTTTCTAATATTTGATGAAACTGTCACTGTATCCACACAGTAGTACATGAAACAGATAATCTGTGGGAAAAAAAATCACGTTCCTCTGCCCCCTCGACCAGCCTCTAAAGGCATTTACAAGACTCCACCAAGGCTCCAGTTGGTTGTTTTCCTTCAGCTATAGTGGATTCTAGCAAATGTCATTAGGAGCAGTACTAGATGAGATGGTGTATCATCTCTATGCAACAACTCTCTGTACTTCTGTTCTGAGTTGCCAGCTTTTCAGGCTTAGTTTGTGACTTAATATAATTTGTAGCTTCTTAAAATATGGATGAGGATAGTGATAGTGAGATACAGGCTACAGCTGCATTTGTAGTAGTGAGAAAACAGCGAAGAACATAAAGAGAACGAGCATCAGATGGACTGTGTTCACAATAAATACACCACAATAATACAAATAAGGCTGTCTGAGTCACTGGCTTCATTAAAGTCTCTCCTAAAAAGGGAAAGCATATCCTAACTTTATCTGAGCTTTAGCTTACTGATTTTAATGCCCATTTATTATCTTGATTTGCTTTGACCTTCCTTATTCTATCTTTTACTAGATGACATTGTATGTTGTTAATTTTATTCTTCTTGTGTTTTAATTATGTTTGGTTTTATTGTGAGGCACTTTGTAACTGTGTTTTGAAAGGTGCTATATAAATAAAGTTTTGTATTATTACTATTATGTTATTATAACCAGTGCCAATTAATCAGTCAGTGAGAATGTGTGTGTGTGGGTGGGGCATAAGCACATACAGCAAGTAGCAGCAGAGACCCACCAACCATGCGACACCGGCACATGTGAGGGCGGAAACAGAGGGCTCGGCAGGGATGGAGCACCTGCTGCAGCAAGCGAACACGCCCTCTGTGGTCATTTTGACTTGACCAGCTGACTTCACTACAAGCTGATTGGCTGTTGACGTGCTTTAAGTTGTAAAACCAGCCAGCAATGATTTGGCCAGAGGAGTTACAGGTGACAGTTGAGTCGAACTTAGGCTATATCCACACAAAGACTTGTCTTTTTGAAATGGCCAAATAAAATGATCGGATTACAACAGTGTTCTGTAAACATGGCGTCGACTTCAAGAATGCAAGCGTCAAAATGAAGCCGGTTCAAGCCACTGAAACCGCATAAAAAGGCTGCAGTATATATGCCAGCCAGGAAATGGTGCGCCACTAAAAACCGGAGCATACTGGAGAAGAAGACACGCAATGTATACAAACAGAAGAGGAAGATCCAGAACAAGCACAAGAAGAAGATGGTGAATGCGAATTCCACCACGCGTGGAAAAATGTGCACTCTGAAACCACGCTTCAAAAAGATGCAGTTTCGACCTCCAAAAACGCTGGTTTCGTACGGATGAAAGGCTGAACCGGTTAAAAACGGTCATTGCAAATCATTGGTCTGAACTGGACTTAACGCACTTGTCACACAGGAGAAGTTTCAGTTCTGTAACCTCACCACTAGATGTCACTAAATCCTACACACTGGACCTTTAACAACACAAGGACGGTTGTGGTGTGGGTGAACAGATGAGCACACAAAACAAAGCCCGTTTACTCTTTTTACTTTAAATTGTCCAAATTACAAAATAATAACATGATCTCTACTTCATCTACAAAATAACATAATATTTATGACTGTATTAAGCATCATTGATTTTTTTTTTTTTGCTCTAACAACCTTTTAGACATGCATACTGTTGAGAAATATAAAAATATAAATATAAATACATCCCATTAATATTCTTAATGAATCCATGACTAAGATTTGAAATATTTCATCATAAAAGAATTAAAATGCAGTTGAGTACGATAAGGCATTAAGATGTATCACAAGAGCTGTACAGAATCCTAGAGTAGAGGTATTATTTTTTTTCTTAGTGTGATGGAGAAAACCTAAAATTAACTTTTTTAATAAATCACTACTTTTCTCAACAGGAAGAACACATTTCCAAAGAAAAAGAAAAAAGAAAAGGAAGAAAGAAACAACTCTACAAATTCCAAGGTAACATATTAACACAAAACTGAAAAAGCACTCCAGTACAAAACCAGGATTTGTTTACAGCATACCAAGTGGTGTTGTCAAACTCCCATTGTACTTATGACTTTATAAGCCCTTTCTCGACACCACGCCACTCACAATAAAACTCAAAGCAACCAAAGATATCCAACAGACAAGTGACCATTCCTCACGTGATTAATGTAGAACGATAATGACTTGCGTTCGGAGCATTATGTGCTATACAGAGTTAAATGACTAAATCTAATGCATAAGTTTCACTCATTGGACTGGTACATACAGAAAACAAAAAGGACTATGGCAATGACAGTTACAATCAAATGAATGGCCGACGATGTTAAAATGTTCTGAGTAAAATCAACACTTTTATAAGTATTATTGTTTACAGCCAACTAACTCGGTGGAACTGCTAAGAAGGTTTCTTTTGTCATGACAGCTCCCTAACGATAAGCATGACTGAGCTAGCTTACTTTCATGCAAAAGGTAGTTTTCTGGTGCAAGAATTGCCATGTCAGAAGCTGAAGTGTTGATTAGCAGTTTCTTTCTTTTTTTTGTTTTTTTTTAATGGCCAGACTCAGAGAGGAAGACTCAGAGCAAGAAAATCCAAGAAATCTCAAACCCATTTTGATCCTCGCTGAATCAAACAATAACTATTTAAGGTGCTTGACACTCCTGAACACAACTTTATTCTTATCTCTGTACCTTTAGGAAACAAATAAACAATACATCCCACAATTCCATACCGACCACAACACGTATGGCCTTCCATCCTGATCAATAAAACAGCCCTCTAGAGACTTAAAGGGCAACTTTGGTATTTTTCAACCTGGACCTTATTTCCTCATGTTTTTGTGTCGAAGTGACAGGAAATACCATTTTGGAAATTGGTCCACTGTTGAGCAAGCCATGACACGGGCTGTGATGTAACTACTTGGGGCATTTGTGCACCATCAATTTACGCCCACTACAAGTTTTGTTTTTGCCACTGACAAGCTCAGGCTGAAATACATGGGCACAAACGTGACGCGTCATGTAGGCGGGGTTGAGCTGGGTTTTTTACCTGCTAATTAGGTCGATGTGCACACTGATATTCACCGTGTGATAATGCAGCTGATTATGGAGGGTTTGGAGGCGTAGGCTATATTAACTGGTACTGAATTAATTAACTGGATCGTTTTAACTACAGGATGCATTGATTTAATGTGAAATGTAAAAACACCCATGAGGTTGCTCTGCTGCTTTTCAATACCTCTGCTTCAAGGACATATTCGATTTTATCATTTTAAACACACTGTACTTGTTTTTATACACAGTTCTATGTAGTTTTTACTTGTTGGAGGGCTGCGGAGCCATGTGTCGAGAAAAAAAAAAGCTTTTTGCTTCTGTGGACAGTGTAGCTGCTTCAGTTGATTACAATGAACGCGTTCTGCTGTAGGCATGTTGCGCCATATACGTGTCCCATGTATTTTTCTGCTGTAAATGCCTGACAACATTATGGAAAGGATCCCTGCAGAGATATATTTTTTATTTAAGAAAAAGATCCTTTTTGTGTAACCGGAGTCAGCCCTGAAATTGCTGCCGCCAAAGCAACCAAACTCCATTTAAATAAACAGTACTTTTAGCATGTATAGATCCAGCATATATTCACATTGTATTGTGTGAATTAAAGTTTGATTTCAACCAAACCAGCGCTGCTGATTGTTGGAACAGTGGACAGATGAACCAAGATAGTTTTTATGAGTTTATTTTGTTTCTGTTGACTTTAAATAAAGTGTGTTGTATAATGATAAATTACTGTTTATTTAAATGGAGTCTGGTGGCTTTTCACGAATTTCATTGAATTTTGGGGCCATTTCTGGTTACACAAAAATATCTCTGTAGGGATCCTTTCCATAATGTTGTCAGACAATTACAATAATTTGAGCCTGTCAGTGGCAAAATGAGCACTTTTAATAGATGTAAATTGATGGTGCACAGCTGCCCTTAACATTACATTGCAGCCTGTTTTCGCTGGTACCAGCTGCAGCGCTCTCACTCAGTACTGGACCAATTTCAAAAACTGTCGTTCCCATTAGTCAGTTAGACACAAAAACATGGGAAAATAAGGTCCAGGTAAAAAAAATTCCAAAGCTACCCTTTAATAAACTGGCATACAGCTTTGCAAAATCAAATGTTGATTTTAGTTTTGTGAACACAAGCTAACAAGCTAACATGCTAGCAGAGCCCTGACTTACGCACACACCCAAAACGCACAACTTCCCCTCTAAAGTGTTTCTTCGTTACGTTTTCTGAGAGCTATTCTCTCCCTACTCCCTACTTCTTAACGCAAGCCATTTGGATTCTTAGTAAGTGAGCTGCAAAATGGAGGTAAGATCAGAGCTGGTGTGAGATATACAGTACTTGGTGCACTTGCAGAGAGCAGCCAATGCCAGGGTTGAGGGGAGGGACAGAGAGAGAGGGCAGAGAGGGGACAGTAATACAGTAGATGCTCACAATACCACAGTTTCACTGGAGTCCTCAATGCACGAGAGCACTCGGGAATATTTGGGCAGCACATCCATGTTTGTCGTTAGTGTCAATGAACCTGCTGCAGCCACAAAGGTCCCTCTTTCCATGACTTCATTGCTCTATTAATACAGCTTTCTTTTCTCCGATGCTCCAGCTCTGCAGCTCTGAGGTGATACTGCCCTTGAATGCTGACTGGAGTTAATCTCCCCCCACCTTTTAATCCTAACCTTACCTATAAGTGGGGACATTACAAAACTGAAACCGGATCAGCATCTACGCGTAACTTTAACCTTCTCTAACCTTGCCCTCTGTTAAGGGACTGAGGTTATTATTGCCCGAGCTCTCTACTGCTAACTGTGGGACTGTGGTGCTGCGATGCTAGAGCAGTCTGTGACGAGCAGGTCCACCACCGTGTTGCCAGTGACATACACAGTAGGCGCTGTCACCATGTTGCTAAGGGAGACAGAGCTGCTGGCAGCCACATTAGAGGTGATGGGGCTCGGGGCACCCTGGCTGTTGCTATGGGTGCCCATGTGACCCTGGAGCTGGGTGGGTGTCTTGCAGTGGACGCCGCACAAGTGGCAGACGAGTATGCCGCCTGAGGCTGTGCCGCCAAATCCCCCCGGACTGTCCTTCCACTCCTGGCCGTGGTGCTTCTGGGCATGGACACGAAGGTATGTCAGTGTGGTGAAACCTGAGGGAGGAGAGAGTGGAAATGACTCTTTGTTGTTTCAGTAAGAAATATAGATGTTATAACTTGTTCATTCAGCACTAAGCCAACGAAAGATCCAAGAAAATTTGAATCCACACAGTTGTCAACATGAAGTATCATTTAAAAGATTATAATACCAGTACCAACTCCAGTACCCTAAGGATGCTTTCAGACCTAGAGTTGTCTTGCTTTGGTCCAAATCAGGGACTAATTTTGTTACAAAGTTGTATAGTTACCTAGAGCTGGTTCATGTTCTCACGGCAGCATTTACAAGCGGACCAGATCAAATGCCTTGCGCGAGAAAGCTGCTCTTGATTGGTCAGAATTTCCATGTGGGAAAAATCCAGGAAGTAAACCAAACGTTGAAGAAGAGTACACTTGCAAGATAAATGTGACACTTTCTAATGTCACAATGGAGGGACAACTACGCAGGTTGATTTTAGCGCTGCTCATCGTGGACTATATTGCTGTCATTGTTCATTTGAGTCAAAGCATACAGTTTGAAAACGAGGCGCGGCTCCAACTAGAAAACAATGTTTTGATGCATTGGATGTGCTGAATGTGCATATTAAGGCAGTACAGGAGGAGGCGCACATTAATAATCCTCCAGGACTGTAACATGCTCATGTTTAACCCAAACAATGTGTCATGTGACTGCAGTTGGTTCAGATCAAGGATGGAACACGTTCTCACCACAAATTAACCGCACCAGTGTTTGTTTGTAACCGGACCGAGACCACCTCTTCAGGAAGGTCTCGATCTGGTTGTTTTGGTGCGCACCCGAGTGTGATCGCTGTGTTCACACCTGCCTAAACTAACAGCACTTAGGGGGCAAACAAACTTCGATTGAACAAAACCAAACAGGGCAGGTGTGAAAGCACCCTTAAAGTGATACCGATACAAACTGAATACTTCATTTGATACCCATCATGTGAATGGAAGCATTTAGTGGGCAAATCACACATTGCTATAATCGAAAAACACTTGTGATGATGGCTGCAAGCAAAACTATAGGAAGAGTCATATTTTCGATATCTGGGTCCAAAAAGGAACAAATGACGGTCCCCCCAGGAGGTCGCGGGGGGGCTGGAGCCTATCCCAGGTGACACTGAACGAGAGGCAGGGTACACCCTGGACAGGTCACCAGACTATCACAGGGCTGACACATAGAGACAGACAACCATTCACACTCACATTCACACCTACTGGACAATTTAGAGTCACCAATTAACCTGCATGTCTTTGGACTGTGGGAGGAAGCTGGAGTACCCGGAGAAAACCCACACTGACATGTGGAGAACATGCAAAGAAGGGCTCCCCTAACTTTGGGTTCGAACCCCCCAACCTGAGTTCAAACTAGGAGCCCTCTTGCTGTGAGGCAACAGTGCTAACTGCAACACCATGCCACCATTTTTCTCTTGATACTACTTGGTACCTTTAAAGGTATCTAGTACAGATACCCAGCACCTGGTGACATCAGACCTTGCTTATGCAAAGTAGATGGCCACAAAAAACTAAAACTGACCTCTTAAGGTAAATAATAACATCTCAAAAATATATCTGTGGCGAAAATGCATCTCA
The DNA here is from genome assembly GCA_019142605.1 of Cephalopholis sonnerati. Taxonomy (NCBI): domain Eukaryota; kingdom Metazoa; phylum Chordata; class Actinopteri; order Perciformes; family Serranidae; genus Cephalopholis; species Cephalopholis sonnerati. The sequence continues at coordinate 18,511,533 of JAGQAX010000020.1, read as the reverse complement.
TCATATCATGAAACAGATAAATAACCTTGCTTTTTGACACAAATTTACAACAAGAAAAATTTCAGGATGAACATGGTAAAAATACTCCTAAGGTCTATGCACTTAAGCCTGGAGATTTCTTTAGACACTTTTTAAGTTTATATGTTAAACTTATTAGCAAATAGCTACCTACTGACACATCCAGCAGATATGGAGCAACAATATTCACCCTCTGTTTTTGGTCTCCACCAACTCCAGAGGGAAAAATCTGGTCTTTTGCTGCTCAAAGCTCCACTGTGTTCACCAGCTAGTCGCTAATTGTACAGCGGATTTATCAGAGCTTTTTCATTGAGAACAGCTGCCTGCTGTAGCTGGAGACGACTGAAACGGTTAATGCTGACATCACACCAAACAATTTTTCAAACTATTTTACTGTCGCATCAAAATTCAATGTCGTAATAAAACCGAGAGAGTTTTGCCTCAGTTGGTGAACGCTCCTGTGATCTCAACTGTTTGGTGTAAAGTTTTTTGCTCCAATAAAATCAAACATGTTTAACATTATCTAAGTTTTAATCTTGGCTCATGCAAATACTGAAGTTCAGTGACAAGAGCACCGTCCACAACCAATTGCTGGACTCACTCCAGCACCAAACAGGAAGCAGCAAACCAGGTAAACATGGAGGGGACTACAGGGAGACACAAGAAGTCTCAGTTCTGTTGTACTGCGGTGGAAGGAGGAGAAACTGGTGGAGGTGAGAGAGAGTCAGCAGTTTAATTTGTCGTGTATCTGATCTACAAACCAGGACTTATTTTAGTGAGAAATCTTCATTTTTGAAACTTGTTGTCTCCCATTCTCACAGTCTCCTCCCATTGAAATAGTGCAGCTAACCAGTGGAGGCTGGTGGTGAGTTAAGGCAACAAAAGCCAAAGTGTAAAGATATCATGTTTCTTAAAGGGAGTTTGGCGTGATATTTTCCACCAGGAGCAAGATGGGAAATAATCTCAAAGGGAATCTAGTTGTAGTCTTGTAAACACTGACCCTGCAAGATCCCCACTCTTTGTAAAATCTGAATAATTTGGGACTAAAAACTCACACTGTCCTTAGATATAAGAGGGCGTCAGACTTTTAAATTCTTGTAGTGTATGACAGGCATTAGAAGCAGACTGGAAAACCAAAACACTACAGTGAAAGATGCTTTAAAGCTCCACAGTAGCTGAGGTCAACTCTCTGTGGGGTTTATCACATCTAGCAACATTAACAATTAATATAAAAACACTGATGATAGCTGCTTTAATGTGAACTAGTGAATGAAAGCATGAGTACTTACTGCGGTTACAGAGATGGCAGGCGTGGTGCTGTGACTGGTTGTGCACCCTCATGTGATCTGTGATGTAAGCGGCAGACAGGAGCTTGCCACAGATGTGGCAGGGGACCTTCTCCTCATGGCGAATCATGTGTGCACGCAAACGATCCTTCGTGGCAAAGCTGGACTCACAGGTCTGAAAAAGACAGGACACAGTGATTATAGAGAAATATATACAAGCAAAAACCTGTGCACACGTAATGCTCTTCATTTGAAAAAAGAAATTCAAATAATTTTACTTTTAGAAGTTTTCGTTTTTACAACTCGTCATCTTGTAGCCTTTAAATTTACTAAATAACATCAGCCGGTTTTAAGACCCAATTTAAGATAACCAATGCTCTAAAACTCTTTATGGAAAATAACCTTATACGCTGTAATACACACACACACACATACAATGTACAGTATGCACAGTGAGTATGTTTGTCATGCTCATGTAAATATTAGACTTGACAGCTGCATGTCAACATAATAAATACAGAACAATCACAGTGAGATAAATGCTGCACTCTCTGTTTCAAAGAGACATGTACATTATCCAGATCAGTTTCCATGGTAATGTTCTCAATGTTCATTCACTCATGTCAACAGATAGCAGCCGAAGATGCAGATTAAAGTGCAGTAACGTACAAGACCTCGACCTTGAGTCATCTGGAACACGGTGCATGGTACACAGTGTAAACATGGTCATTGTTAACATGAATGGACTGAAAAAATGAGGCTGTGTACAGCTGACAGGAGAGGATGTTACACAAGGTAAACAAGACTCACCGGGCATTTAAAGGGTCGCTCCGAGGAGTGCACCTGTCTGACGTGACTATTTAGATGGTCGGGCCTTGACAGAGAGAGAGAGTCAGCTGATTAGGAAAAATAGACGAATAAGAAAATAAGAAAAGAAATACAGTGTTAATAGTGTTATATTATTTATACTGTCAGTTATAGGGTTCCCTTCAAAGTGAGACTAGGAATTAAAAACAAAACAAATGGCACAGTCGTTCTCTTACAGTGAGGCACAAATTATTTCTTTTATCTCTGATGACGTTTAAAGGGAGAGTTCAACATATTGGGAAATACACTTGTTTGCTTTCCTGTCAAAGTTCAACAGGAAGATAAAGAACGCTCTCATGTCTGTATGCTAAATATGAAGCCACAGCCAGCAGCCAACTATCTTCAATGACAGTCAATGTAGAACAGCAAATTGTCATTTTTACATCTAGTTTTTGTACAGATCAAATAAAGGAGCTATACATAATCATTAGTGAGATTTAAAGGCGCTGGTAGGCAGATTTTGTTTTCTCCAGACCGAGCCAGTCTAGCTGTTTCCAGTCTTTATGCTAAGCTAGGCTAAAAGATGTCTTTCTCCTCAGCAAACTTGATCCTGACAGAATGGGCCCTATTTAAATGATCTATAGGTCTTAAGTGCGTGGCACAAGTGCATTTCGGGCGTATCCAGCTCTATTTTTGTGAGCTGAATGTCTCATAATCTGGGCACAAAGTAAGGCTCAAGAGGCAAAGGGGTTGTATTTAGTCCCTTAATTAATCTCAGGTCTGTCCTGGGCCTAACATGAATTCAACCAGTCAGAGTGTCATCTCCCATTCCCTTTAAAACCCAGGTGCACCCGGTGCACTGCTGTTATATGGCAGAGATTAGTGGTTTTCTGCTGAAAATAATACAGTATGAGTAGTACTGTCACCGCAAATAGCAAATATTGTGGCAGTTTTAAGCAGCAAAACTAAAAACTGTAGTTATAAACTTGAATTAGGAAACAGAACTAAACTTTTAGCTTCTGAAATAACCCATGAAGTTGTGCTGCTCCTCCTGCGTAAATGTGCACAGCGTCTCTTAATGTGGAGTCAGACAGCAGCTCTGCTCTGCTCTCTGCTGTGTTCACATTTCAGAGAATCATATTTTCCTCATTTAATGATATAATTTTTCGCCAACCCACAACCCATCCACACGTCCCCTGAGTGTGTAACAAAAAGAGTGTGTGCATGTTGAGAACCGGCCTATGTAGGTGCATCTTACTATCTGAATAACTAGCCCTTTAAAATGCACGAAAATACTGTGCTACTCTGCCTTTAGACCAGGTTGTTGTTGGTCAATGGCGTAATCGCTTTCTGCGACCTCAAAACAGCAATGCGCCAACAATGCAACTGAGCACACTTCATTTTAAAACCTACACACCCCTGTTTACACAGAGGGGAAGAAGCACATTCATTCATTTTCTGTAACCGCTTATCCTACTGGGGGTCGCAGGGGGCTGGAGCCTATCCCAGCTGAGACTGGGCGAGAGGCAGGGTACACCCTGGACAGGTCGCCAGACTATCACAGGGCTGACACATAGAGACAGACAACCATTCACACTCACATTCACACCTACGGACAATTTAGAGTCACCAATTAACCTGCATGTCTTTGGACTGTGGGAGGAAGCTGGAGCACCCGGAGAAAACCCACACTGACACAGGGAGAACATGCAAACCCCCATCCCGTGTTCGAACCCTCTTGCTGTGAGGCGACAGTGCTAACCACTGTACTACTGTTCCGCCCAGGAAAAGTACATTTGCTACTTAAAACACTGTTGCTATGTTTCGGCTGTGGGACACTTAGTACCAGGTGTAAGATAAAGCCTTATATGTTTTTAGACTCAAAATGCTCTGCAGTGTCACCTGGAGAAAGCCTTGCCACAGTGGGGGCAGACGTAGGGTTTTTCCACACCACCCTGGTGGGAGCGCACGTGGTGGCTCATGCGGTCCTTCCTCTTAAAGCGCTGCTGGCAGATTGGACAGGAGAACGGCTTCTCGTCTGAGTGAGACAGGCGGTGGCGGTTGAGGTGGTAAACATCACGGAACGCCTTCCCACACGTCTCGCAGGCGTGGTTCTTCCTCACCGGGTTCGGGTTGGGATTTGCAGGCCGCTGAGACAAAACAGACAAGCAGATAAACAAACTACATAGTTTAGACGGAGAGTAGAATTACAGTTGTATACATTCAGTGTTACATGTTGTCTTTGTTGCATGCAAATGCACACAGATATTTTTGCCTGATTTGTACCAAAGTTGCAAAACATGTCTGACAGTTGATTCGCGTGTTAGATGAACTCCCTCCCACTGGATTTAAAGTCTTTATCTGCTTTCACACTGTTTGTGTTACAGAGAACATGCAGGGGAGCGTGGGGGGGCTTCTAGCACGTTGTTTCTCAAACTGGGGACCAGTGCCAAACGCTGGGCTGGAATTTACTGGTCCCTGAGCTGATAATTGTACATGGACATGTTGTCGAATTTAACACACAGGAGAGTTTCAGTCAGATACGCGGCAGGTGACGCACAGTAACTGCTTGTAAGTCCCAAAAAAAAGGCGGCTAACCGTCCCTGTGGCCAGGCAGCTAAAGAAACAACATGCTTGAAGGTTTGGGGTTGACGACAGCCATCTCCACAAGGCCCTGACCCACCTGTACTGTCGCCCCTGTGGCCATGACGACAGCAGCAGGAGGCGGAGCATGGGGGTTAACACTAGCCATTACGTTAGCCATGGCAACCCCTTCACCATCCTGACTACCCAGGGGAGGCTGCTGGGCCCCCGCCAGCACGCCGGGAGGGGCGAGAGTGGGAGGTGCGGAGAGGTGTAGCAGGGAGAGGGGAACAGTGGGCCTCTCCGCCCTCCCTCCGGCCCCCACCGCCATCGCCGACGGGGCCGCCACCGCCACCGCCACCTGGCCGGCTGCTCCCTCCTTTGCCCCCTCCGCCTGCTCTCTGGCCCTGTCCTTCATGCGTACCCCAGTGTGGACCGACTGGTGCCGCCGCAGGTTGTAGTTGTTCTTGAACTGCTTGTTGCAGATGGCACAGATGTGGGGCACGCGGGGCGGCCGAGACACTGGCTTCACTGGACCACAAGGAGGCGGGAGAGAAGACAGAGAGGTGTTAATTTCCAGTAAGGTGAATTTGAATTTTTAAAGTCATTTATAATAACCCTTTAAGCAAATATGGTAACAGTAACATCTAGTGAGCAAACAGGTTTAGAGAGTAAATAACAAATCATCCAGAGGTGACATATTCAAGGATGTGTCAATAGACGCAGCAATTAGCAAAATGAGTCTCTGTAAAGCATCGTCCCAGTCAAGCCTGTTTTGGTTATCTGCAGGTGAAAACACATGTATGCATTACTGCTGAAACTATGGGTGAAATAATTGTTGTCGTCTTGTTTTCCGTCAGGGTGGATTGAATATCTTTGGGTTTTAGACTGTTGGTTGGATAAAATAAGCAATGTGAAGATAAAACTGTAACGCTTTAATGGGTGCAATAATCAAATCTTATTTTAGTTCAGTCTACAAATGTTCGGAAAATAGTGAGAAAAGTCCATCGTGATGCCTAAATCCTCAAGGTGACATCTTCATGTTGCTTACTTTGTCCAACCAACAGTCCCAAATCAAAAAATAAAATCCAGTTTTCTATCAGAGGGCAACAAACTAGCAAAGGTTCAAATTTGAGACACTGAAAGCTGTTAAGAAACTCCAAATAGTTTCTTTTAACTTTCAATATTCTGTTTCCAAAGTATGAATACACCAGTACCCGCTGCGTTCTCTCACTTGGTCTGATTGTTACTGTTTACTACAGTCATTCTGCTGTTCTCTGCTACTGACCAAGAAAAAGAAGTCATTATTGTAATGTTATAGCAATGTTACATTTATCTTTTAAGAAAAATTTTAAATTTTATCCCCTCAAAGTCATTTTTTCCCCCGCTGTATCGAAAATCTACATTTTTTAAAGTGTTGTATCAAAGTCAGAAATTCCAGTATTGTGACAACGCTACTGTTGAGAAATTGATCTACTAATTGTTTCAGCTCTAATCATAAGTTGTAGCTCTAAAAAGCATCAAAGCTTGATGTAGCTTTCCTGACGTTTAAATAAAGATTTAACCGTAGACTAGTCAACTACTCTAAAAGTAAGAAAACCCTCAGGAAACAGTCAAAACTGAGCAGAATGTAATAGAATGTAGAAACATGCCAATCTCCATAGACGAAGATGCAAATTTGAGAATCATAGGATAGTGAAGAAATGACCCCCCCTACTCTTCTTATGATTGGCTAGTACTTGTTACCTTCATTGATTAGATTGGTTAGGTTTAGGCAAGAGATGTGAGACTGGTTAGGGTAAGCCGATCAGAAGCAGAGTAAGGCAGAGTACAGCTGAGAACACACTGGTGCTGCCGCGGCATAGCACATCATGTGCCGCCCCTAGCACACACTAGACGCATCGTACTGCAGCTCGTGAACAGACAACGACACAGAGTTATTACTACTTTTACTGAAAGATCTGCACTTCCTCCACCTTTGCATGAGGCCATATGTTTTAGCCACTAGCCTTCATAATGACAGGATTGTGGGTCATTAAGCTTGGGATATTTCTCGATCTCAACAAGTCTCTCCTCCTCCATTCTTAGTCACACACCAGACAGCTACAGCAACAGAGTTCTGTTTGCATCAGTGGTGAGGAGAGGAGTCGAGCTGCTATGGGAGCTGGTACGTACAAGCAGAGAGTGAGTGGGGAAATTTGCATTTAATTCCAGGGGCGGCGAGGCTGGAAATAGGGCAGTGGTGTTAAGTGCCACTGGGCAGCACGTCCAGGAACGCTGCTGCGCATCTAGTCGCCACCGGTGTGGGGTTGTACAATAAAATAAAAGGGGTGTATTTTTTGATGTGTGGCGTTCGCTGCTGGTGTGTTTTTGGCCCTGAGGCGGGCTATTCCTTCACCATCCTAGGATTTGCACATTTGCGACGAGGACCTGCTCTGTATGTAGACATAGACGTCTCAATCTGAGGTAACAAAACACAACAATTCTTACTTTCAGGTGATTATACACTAAGGCTATATCCACACGAAGACTTGTCTTTTTGAAACTGCCAAATAAAATGATCGGGTTGCGAGTCTGTAATCCGCCATTGTTGTTGTGATGGGACGGCTTCCTGCCGGGGTTAAGTCAGAGGTTAGAGAGGTGGGGCTATGACATCTTTGCCGGCCAAAAGTCGCGCATTGGCTGTACACACCAAGACGCAAAGGCGGCATCTTCAGATTTGTGCACTCTGGATGCTCGCTTCAAAAAGATGCGGTTTCATAAGGATGAAAGGCCGAACTGGTTAAAAACTCTGGCTAATTCACTCTGACAAGGCTTCGTGTGGATGGGCCCTAAAGAAAACATACTTATTATAACATATTCCATTTCTGCTAATATATTCCCATAAACAAATCAATATTGAGAAACACCCGTCCCGATAACCTGGATGATCATATGTTGAATTTAAGGTGTCTGAACAATCCAATTTGATCAACTGGATCTTTCTGACTTTTTGGGTTGAAATAAAGCTCACATAATTCAAGCAATTTGAATTTGGGGTTTCTGAAATATACGTAAACAAAATTGCATCTTTTCACCTGCACATGACCAAAATAAAAGTCCCCGGGTGTGTATCACCTGCCTGAATCATCCCCATGAGAGTAGAGTGTTGTGTATTTACTCTTGTCAGCTCCACAGGTGTAGGATGCAGTGCAGTGTCCCTCACCAGGCAGGGGTTCCTCACTGAGAGCAGCAGTGTCCACAGTTGAAGGAGGCTGTGCTATGTGCTCTGTGGGTGGGGTTTGGGGAGAACTCGTATGCACTGGCATGAGCTCTGATTGGAGGCTCCCCTCCACTTGGTTTTGGGTGGGAGTATTCTGGAGAAGCAAGCAGAAGGCCATCAGCAAATGTAAACACAAGTCCCAGCATTATCTTGAGGTGCTAGGTTGAAATAGGAGATGTGAGGGACTGTGGGACTGCTGGGGTACACAATGTGAGAAAATGCGCGCAGTGAAAATGAGAGCAGAAAGAGAGGCCAGTAATGCTCAGCAAGCCTACCTGGAAGAGAAAATTGCTCCAAGCAGCATCCATTTTGCGCCACAGCGATGGAGATTATAACGTCAGCTCCTGATTGAGATCGAGGAGGGCAGCCTTTGCATGGTTTTGATCGGCCCACCGGTGATCGAGGCGCAAACAGTCGCCTGTCCTGCAGCAGAAACGACGGGCTTCTGGATTTTCTTGCGAAACGTGAATAAAGTCGTCTGCAAAAATATGTTTTTCTCATTGAGGTAGCCTAATGCTGTCAATTAAAATGCACGCAGCTGTTGACTAACGCAGGCTGCAGTACACAGGCAGGAGTGGAGCAGGCCAGCTCCTATAATGGCCTGCTTCTCTTTTCACTTTGGTTTCTAACTTTCATTCACTAAACACCAATCTGAACTAAAACGCAACACCACACAACAAACTGCTTTCAAACCCCACCAAAAAGCGCATATTACACTATCACACTTTCGCAATAAACACAAACCACTCTACGGGAAATAAATGCATTTGTACGCAAGAGAACATGAAAAATATGAGTTATAACACACGTATCTGGCAGCACAGCAGCTCATGCTTTGTTTTTTAATTTATGAATCTATTTTTCCGATTTCCCCCAATAGGCCAATCGGGTGTTTGTCGAAGCCTCGTTGTTGGATTCAAGCCCTGACCCCGGCGAGCGGCGCTCTCGCCGGGCCGCAGCCTATCGCTCCACCTCGGCCGTTCAGCTGCGAGGATGTCATCTTTCTTTTTTTATCGCCCGCTCTCCCTCCTCCCTCCCTGTCTCTTTCTTCCTTTTCTTTTTTAATTCCTCTTTCTTCTCCCCCTCCTCTCCTTTTCTCGCACCGCTATGTCCCACTTGCTCTTAAAGGGATAGGGTTTCCTCTTTGGACACCCCCCTCTCATTTCCGTCTCCCTCGGCGGAGCCCGTCCTCTCCCCTTCCTTCCTGGGTTTGTGGGCCGACACAAAATGCGCCACGGTAGTGTTGTGTGTGTGTTTTCTGTCTCCTTCCTGAGGCCAGCTGGAACAGATCTCCTGCCTGCACCGCAGAAAACAGCAGGAATGACTTTCCATTAACGGCCAGATTACAGACGCATCTTAAAGGGCAGTGCGCACAGATCCTCCCTGTCGGCCTATAATAATGATGTCAGAGTCAGATATAGTACACAGCACCAGAGCTGCTCAGCATGAACACACAATGGATCACAGACACATCAGAATTAATGTGCATAAATACATATGAAAATATAAATATTGTATTATACAGGCATCCTTTACCTAAATATACCTCTAATTAGTGAGCATCCAAGTCTAATAATGGACTAATAAACAAAATTATTAGGGACTGTTCGTTATTTATGAAGGAATGGATTGGGGGTGCAAAAATGGGAAGGCATGCCATGTTGTTGCAATCAAACATGTTTTGCTGTTAATAGTTTGTTATCACTTGTATTATTTTATGTATTGTTTTCTATCTTTATGTATTTTTGAGTTTTTAATAACTTTTATTATTAAATTTTATTAGGTGGAGTCTTCAAATAAGCCCTCTGGATTTTTTTTTTGCCTCTTACTTCACTGTATTGCATTATTCTTTTTCCTTACCTTTTTTGTGTATTAATTGTGCAATACACTATAAACTAAACTTACTTTTTTTTGTTTTGTTTTTTTTTTTGCGTAGGGGAGGGGGATACAAATTAAAAGGTCATGTTTATTTTTTTAAAGAAAACATGCAGGTTTGTGAAAGTATGTTTTCTTTAAAATTACACCATTTATCAGAACCAGAAATGATTGTTCAAATTTTTATTATTTTTATTTTAATAATATTTGTATTATTATATATTCTACTTTTGAGTATTTTCATTATTTTTATTTTAGTTTTTTTTTTTGTTGTTGTCATTTTTCAAAACTTTTGACAGTCCTTGGACACTCCATGTTTGACAAATGCCTGTATCAGAAAAAAACAACTTAAAATAATTATATTTCATGAAAATTACTTAATTCTACGTCTCATTTTTTATTTTTTTATTTTTTGGCTTTTGCCTTTTTTGACCGGACAGGTTAAATGTGAAGGGGGACAAAGAGGGAATTGACATGCAGCAAAGGGCCACGGGTTGGAATCTAACCCACAGACGCTGCAGCAAGGACAATGCCCTTGAACATGGGCCGCCCGCATTCTGTCCCATTCTGTCTTATTTAAAATTTGTCAGAATAATTTGCACAACCTAACCAGTGTGCATGACAACATTTCAAAGCCAAGACTTCTTTCAACTTGAGGATTTCGTCATTATTTCAACATTTACCTCTCAACATCAAAGGGTACATTTTAAATATCTAATTACTAATTTGGGGGAGGGTCATGGCATCTTTCTGACTGTCACTCAGGGAAGCTAAAAGAAAAATAACTGTAGCTTCAGGGAGGGCCAAAAATATATATATAAATAGAGAACAGTCCCTTCAAGATTAGTACATTAGCTGACAGACCTGAAATTATAACCGATTAATCGTTTAAGTCGATTTCAGGTTAGATTCTCCCAAATTTACAGGTTTCACCTCATTAAGTGTGAATATTAGTTGATTTCGTTATGATCGTAAACAGAATAGGGGAGACCAGGGTTGGTTGGCACACAGTTATTTTTGCTATGGTTGCACAAAACACCTTAAGTTAAATTTTTCTTTCAGTCCATGATAACACTTTTTTAAAAAAAATAAAATAAAGTTAGTTGCACAAAACACGTCTTCTCCTTCAGTTTTCATTAAAATGTTCACCTAAGTATTTTAAGTTTTCTTCTTATCTTGGTCTCATACTTAAGGAACTCCTTAAAGTTAGTTAAATCATTACACAAAAGACTTTAGGTATCACGAGCTTGAGCACAAGCAAACAAACAGTTACCATGGAAACTGTGGTATTTACGCTGCGAAATCTCTTTCAGTGCAGTGAATGCCTTAATATTCTTACTTAGCTAAGGAAACTTTCGAAGGGAGTCTGTGCAACACCCTTAAGTAAGTTCCTCAGCTTAGGAAAAATCAAGTCTTAAGTGTCATACTTAAGCAGAAAACTAAAGGTGTTTTGTGAAACTGGCACAGGTCACAGTAATGAAAATGTAACATCAAAATGTTTGCTGTCTTGACAAGCACCCATCGTCTATAATATTGTAAGTAAAAAACTGGTCTGTGAGCTAAATGTTTTATAAGACGGTGTTAAAAAAGAGATATAAGAAATGTGTTACTTCTAGTAAAAGACAAATGAATCAGCTACATTTTATATGAGATTAAAAGTCTTTGATAAGTGATGGAAGCTGGTGGATATAATTGAATCACCAAGTTGGGTCACATGTGGGCGGGGTTGGTTGGCACATACTAAAAGTAACAGTTGTAACTGTAACTGTTTTGAGAGATTACATTTATTTAAGAAGGTTAAAAACAATGTTTATATTGTTTATTTTTTGAATTGTCAGTGGCAAAAATAATTAGACCCTCTTACTGATGAGCTGCTTTGAAATGTTTAGTTTTGAAAATGGGCAGATATTTTATTAAATGTTCATGTTTTCTGCTTATTGATAGTATTAAATATTGATTTTTTTAAATACTGGTTGCTTTGTTTTTTTGTAACTATAGTATTTTAATATTGCACAACATGATCAACATGATCGAGTCACATAAATATAGAAAACATTTGTGTCGGCTGAGACCTTAACCTTTGCTGCCTGTTCGAATACTCTAAAATATATGAAGCCAGAGAAATGTGACAGAGTGAAAAGTGTGCCAACCAACCCCAGTCTCCCCTATATATGGGTTTAGACTATTGAACGAAACCATATTTTAATATGTCAACATGGAGACAACTTTGGTACACTGACATGGGAACTTATTTTTACATTTTTCTGACAATAGAATAATCCAAGGCTGCAACTAATGATATTTTAACCAATAAATCTGTCAATTATTGTAATTTATTGATCATTTAGTCTATAAAATTTTAGAGTATAGAAAATGTACCAAAGCACATGTTGACATATTCAAACATCAAAAACCAGAAGATCTTCAAATTTAATATCATAGAAAACGAAAAAAATACAGCTAATATTTACATGTGAAAAACTGGAGCAGTGATTTTTTTTTTTTTTGCATTTTTATTTTTTAAAAATGATTTAAAGGTCCAGTCTGTAGGATTTAGGAGCATCTATTGGCAGAAATTGTATATAATATTCATAATTATGTCTTCACTAGTTTCTAATCAGCTGAGAATATGGATCGTATTGTTACCTTAGAACAAGCTTTTTTATAAACATACTGAGCAGGCCCCATGGATGTATAAAGAGAATGGGATACAACGTTGCTCAGTGGAGCATGAAGGCAAAAAAGCTCAATTACGGCAGCATGAAATAACTCAGATCCTCCGAATTCTGGGGCCCATAAAGCAGGCGCACTAGAGACTTCCGCCGGCCAAGCAGCTGTCTTCTGGTTAAGCGCTCTGCCAACTTGAATGACGATAAAAATGATTTAATATTGCGGCTCTTCTAGACTTTTGAAATGTTATCAGACCGAATGGGTCACATCCTGATAGCAGAACGAGTCATTTTGAGATAGGCTGTGTCACGCAAAAAATGTATCTACTGATTTATAGACGTCTCTTTCACAATGTAAGTGTATGGGAAAAAGTATTTTGGGGCCTCACGGCATCATGATGGACTCGGAAGTTGTAATTCCACATTTTGCCACTATGTCAAACTGGCCTCATAGCCTGGCGCTGTTCCTGCGGGCTTGGCAGGTCCTCTCACACAGATTTTGCCATGTGTCTACAGTGGCCAAAACACACAAACCAAATACTGCCTCTAAATAAGACCATTCCAACCTGGCCTCAATCTGAAGTCGTCAAAATGCGGCACCTGGGCAGTGATTTGCGGCGTCACACACTGACGAAAGAGCCGTCCTTTAACGTTGACATGATACGCAGCCGGTCACCAGTATTGTTTAACGGCACTCGGTGGCTTCAGGGGGAAGATTCTAAGGTCAAATCCTGTTCTTTTTTCCTAAACCTAACCACATGTTTTTGTTATCTAAACCCAACCATGTGTGTTAGTTGTCGGAGACTGTATGTTAACAGTACATTTCCTGTGAAAATGTAAGTGTATTTTGAAAGAAGACAGTACATGTGGAGTAGGTAGAACTTAACATGGCGTCCCAGAACGTCAGCAACCAACGCACCCAGGGTACCTTCCATGTCATATGTGGACGTGGAAGGTCCATGACCAATCGTCGAAGAGACAATGTGTCGATCATTCGCAGTTTGCATCAGCCAAGATCTTGCACACGCTTGGCACACAAGAAAAGTTTCAGTTCTGCAAACTCTCCACTAGATGTCACTAAATCCTACACACTGGACCTTTAAATCATTAATCAGTTATCAAATTAGCTGCAGATTAATTTTCTGATGATCAACTAACCGACTGCCCTGTAATAAACATCTTAGTAATAATCTGAGTCAAGTACATCAAATCAAGACGAGTTAATGTGTTAATATCAATTTATTATCTTTTTTTAAATTACTTTTTAAAGCACCCCATTTCTTTTCCAATACATGTGTTAAGACCCTTCTTCCTTCTCCTCCTCAAGCTTTGAAGAGCCTGATTTGGAATATTTAATAAGGATTTCAGCCCCCCCTCCCCTCCCCCCCGAAAACTCTGCAAAACACAGATGAGCCTGTGATGCTTCTTCGTCTTCATCTTTCATCCAGGCACGACGCAGGAACCGAGACTCCCTGCTCTCGCCGACAACCTCTGACACTGACAACAACCTGTCTAAAAACACTACCACACCGAGTTCCCCCAACACAAAGGCCGTCCCAGAAACCCACCAGTCTTAGTTTATATAAGGAGTTTATGCATGCACTGAGATTCCAACCGAGCATAAAGTAGTAGGTTATACAGGGAATTGTCTTGAGCTGGTGTTTCTGAGTCATACAAACAGCAGGGTGATTATCTTTTCTTCTTTTTTCTCAGTTAAAATAAATAAAAAAACAACAAAAAAAATTCTGATCTTCCTTCAGAAGCATCATGTGCACCATGAAACACTGATTGGTGTCTTTTATCCGTGAGGACGGGCTGCTGCGGTCACTGCTGCTGTGCCGGCACAAGAGGGTGCACGTTCACAGCAGCTCAGTCGACGCACGTCCTCTCACTTCTTCTTCTTCTTCTTCTCTTCCTCCACACACCGGTTGCATGCTGCGCCCCTCAGCAGTAAGCTTATCAACTAGGATTGTGCACGTCTCTCTTCATCTCTTTTTGTCCATGCTTCCTTTGAGAGCAACTTATTCCTACACTAAAAACAAATAAATAAAAAACCAGCATTTACATTCCAGTGCCCAATTGTAAAATCTTTTTTTTTTTTTTTTTTCCTATGAGTCCAGAGGAGGAGGTCAGAGTTCATAGTGGGGTGTTGCTGCTGCAGGAGTGTCTTTTTAAAATTGTTTTGTCTTTAAAAAAAAGTGGCAATATAACTAGACTTTACCGCTCGACACACATACATGAATCATTAACGACTATTAATAATCTCTTATTAATAATCATTAACACCTTGAACACACACCATACCTGACAACAGTTTTTTTTATCTATTTTTTTTGTTACAGTCAAAAGTGGGCCCTTTTCTTCTTCGCGAGAAAAATGTGAACATGATTACAACAACAATTACATCAGGATTAGTTATGGTAATATTGACACCTATAGAAAATGCAGTTGGAGTTGTCGCTCTAAATCTTGAATTCAATACTCATTTGAATATATCAAAATTACTATCGTTATCTTTGTTACTCTATAAAACCAATGACTTGTTTTTGTTTTTAATATTCCCATAAATATGTACAGTAAAGATCAAAAAATGTGGGACACGTGATCTTCGATGCCAGTGAAACTTGGACAGGTACGGTACGTTTCAAATGTGGTTTGGTCATGTTTACAAATGTTCTTTTTTTATCTTTTTTTTGTACATCTATCTCATGCATTGGAGTGACTCCCGTAGACACCGATGTTGTTTAGATACTCAATATGTCATGGATGCCAGAAAGCTTTTTTTTTTTGTATTTGTACATGTCCACACAAATGTTTCGCCTCATCCCAGCTGCATTTTTGAGTCTCTTGCCTTTACAAACATTCTGTTTTTAAATCATCTTGCAGTCATCAAATAAAAATTTTGATGGCACGACATCCCTTTAAGAACCCCTTAAAGGCATTGGTGACGTTCCAAGCAACTTGTATTTTTTGTGTGTGTTTTTTTTTCTTTTTTTTTTTTACACTTAATACAAAAAAAATCAACAAAACATCAACAAATCAATAAAAAGTGTTTTCCAACCCTCCCACCAGCAGGCCGGAGACTAACCCATCTTTTGTGATTCTCCCCTTTTTTCCTTTCTAGAGCCGCAGTTACAAGTGCTTGCTAGATATATCTGGACACTACAGACTACATACAAGTACATACACAATGCAAAAAACACCTTTTTTATCGCTTCCCCCTTGTCCTCTCTCTTTCTCCATTCCAGCATAGAACATCATAGAAGAAGACATGGCTGCCGTCCCCGCTCTCTGCAGCTCTGGGAGAAAAAAAAGGGCAAAATATCCCTCCTTTCACACTTCCTGTCTCACTTTTATACAGGCAGTAACAAAGATAAAAACATTAAACACAAACCTCCTCTTTTTTTAAATCTAAGATCACCTTAATCCAGTGGTATTACAGGTGGTTACATTCCTCCCGCCCTCTTTTATACCTGTGAGAATGGGAGAAAACCTCTCTACCCACCCTGAGTCTAAAGGAGCAGGGTGCAGCTCAATAGTGTCAGTTTGTCCTCTCTTTGCCTCTGATCTCTTTGCCTTACTGTGCGTTAAAAAGGAAAGGGTGATATCCCTAAATCCTCTGCGTTTCAGCTCTTCTGAGAGCAGTCCGAGAAAGGACACAAGGCAAGGTGGCAAGCTGAGAGTATTGAGATGCAACCTGTGATAGCTACCTTCCTAAATCGCTCCCACCCTTCACGCTGCCACCCTGCCGTCTAAGAGTAGGAGAGGTGGGAGCCGTTAGAGATGTGGGAAGTGACTGAGGTGCTTCGGCTCAGGACGCCGTCGCTGCCCCCGGCTCCTCCAGGCCCGCCGCCGGACGCCGTCCTCCTCAGAGGCTGGGGGCTGTTCCTCAGGGCCATCAAGCTGGGGGCACCACGCACACCCAGCCCACCGCCGCCATAGATCCCTCCCTGCGAGGAGGAGGAGGAAGAGGAGGAAGAGGAAGGGCCGGAGATGGAGGGAGGGGCGGGCGGTGGGGGAGGTAGCATGGCCAGGGACTGAGAGGAGGAGCGTGAGGGCAGGTGATGGGAGAAGGGCAGGGGGTGTGGGTGGGCCAGGTCGCCGCCGGAGCCTCGCACTCCAGCCCACTCCCGCTCCCTCTCCTTCTCCCGCTCCCTCTCTCGATCTCGATCCCGCTCTCGCTCGCGGTAGAGCTGCGGTGTGCTCTGGTGGTGGTAGTGCTGGGGCAGGTGGTGGCGTTGGTGGTGGGAGGAGGAAGAGGAGGAGGAGGAGGAAGAGGAGGCAGAAGAGCGGGATGAGTGGTGCACCTCCCTCCCATCCCGGCTCAGGCCCAGGGCCATGCTCAGGGAGGAAGAGGAGGACTCGCTCCTGCGGTCCCCTGCTCCGCTGCTGCCAATGCCACTGCTGCTGCTGCTGCTGTTGTGGCTGCGGCGGGAGTGCTGCTGCGGGGGCGCGTTCTGCGGGTGCATGCCGTGGCTCCAGTGGCCGGCAGAGCGGGAGCTGGGGGGCTGGACGTTGGAGTAGCCCTGCATGGGGTAGGCCTCGCTGGGGATGCCGGTCAGCGCCATGTTGCTGAAGCCCAGACGCAAGCTCTCTGAGTCGAAGGACTCGATCTCACTGGCCTGTCGCTCCAGGAGAGTGCGGATACGTTCGGAGCGCTCGTTCTGCAGTGAAAGCATCTCTTCCTCGATCTGGGAACAGAGCAGGAGAATGTTGTTTTACTTCAGAGAAATACTTCACCCCCCCAAATGACCATTTGTAGATTAATTACCCAACCAGGGTTATGCTGAATTTGTGAAGAAAGCTTTCTTTTGCTAGCATACCTCTGGTGGACAAAGAATCCAAAAACAGGAAAAAATTAATGATGAATTCAAGTCATAGGGGTTCGTGTTTAACAACAGCAGAACTATATTAAAACAACCATTTACAAACTCTCAAACTCAAAGTCTCATTTATCCAGTTTTATCCTCAGTTCTTCCCAGACAGACAGCCCTTTGCAACAGGAAGCTTTACACCAAAGCCAGACTCCATTGACAAAAACAGTCATTTTCCCTCACTGAACACAGGAGCTGCTGGTCTCCCACTGCCTCAAACAGCTCATTTGTTTTTGTTATTGTGTAACTTTGGTGTGATAAAGCGTTAGTTCAGATTCACCAAAGTCACACAATAACACAAACAGACTATCGATCAAGGCAGTGGTAGACCAGCAGCTCCTGTGTTCAGCAAGGTAAAATTACTGCTTTTATCAATGGAGTCTGGCTTTAAAGAAACCAAATACAAGTTTCACTTCCAGTTCAGTTCCCCTTCAGAAAGGGCTGTTTGTTTGGGAAGTGCTGAACATAGACTACGACTGGATAAATGAGACTTGGATTATATTGCTTGACTTGTGTTAGAGTTTGTAAATGGATGTTAGACTCCTATGACTTTAATTCATCAAAAAGTTTCTCTGTTTTTGGATTTTTCGTTCACTGTGGAAGCATGCAAGAAAAACAAAGTTGTCTCTACGAATTCAACATAATATGGGGTGAGTAACTGATATACAAACGTTTATTTGGTGGGTGAAGTACTCCTCTAAATTGTGGCAAAAAGATTCAAAAGAATAAAAGATTCAAGATTTTGCATTTTCAAACGTGAAACTCTTCAGGAAGTGCTACAGATCATGAGATTAGAAGTTTATTCTTGACAAAAACAGTCTCACCACAAATAAAAGGCTGTTTTGGAGCTCTTGATCAATTCATACAATCTTTTCTCTGCAGATGGACATGTTGAAATTTCCATTTTTTTCTGAGCAGGATGATGATGAAAGCTAAAGGACATCTACTGAGAAGACTGTGGTGGGATTGTTTTTGTCAGCTGCTCTTTCCAAGGTCAAGAATAAACGTTCAATCTCAACTTTTAAGCTAACATGGACGGGAAGTCCTTAAAGGGTAACCCCATCCAGTGAGGAAGATCGTGTGATAGAGAGATGTGGACTAGTTTGATCACTTTAGACTTGACAAAATCAAAAAAGACTTGCAACTTGACTTGGACTTCTACACCAAAACACTATCTAAGCCAATTTGGGAAGACACTTGGCACTCACAGTTTTGATTTGAGACTTGATAGGGGACCTGTTTTGACTTGGTAATTGAGAGCAAAGACTTCAGACTTACTTGTGACTTGCAAAACAACGACTTGGTCCCACCTCTGGTATGATGTGACAACAGACTGTGTAAAAGAAGTGGACGTAGCAACCATAACCTCACCCACTGGTTTGTAGACTCCCGTTTTAAATCCCTGAATTTGGTGTCAAGGCCGTCACCATTTTGTTTTTTTTTGAGCCAGAAGTGATCATGACGAGAGGGTGGAGACACGCTTTGGAGCCACCCCATAAACGAGGCCGCAGTTTACCAAATGAGCCCCATGCTGTATTGAAGAAGACTTGAAACTAGTGATTGCGACCATAAACTATAGGGTAATAGGGTAATTTTCTCTTAGACTTCTATACAGTTGGACTTCTTTTTTAAACCAATGGAGTCGCCCCCTGCTGGCCATCAGAAAGAACACAGAAAGCATTTAAGCACCGGCTTCACTTTTCAGACCTGCAGGCTACGTCCACTTTTTTTTCATACTGTCTGTTGATATGATTGAAAGCTCCAGGACAGCTACAGAGAGGACACTGTGGTGGAAACCATTATTTGAGAACACTTCACCTTCAAAATGATATTTTATAAATCAAGTTGCTCACCCTGTGTTACCATGAATTAGTGTAGCAAACTTTGATTTTCTTGCATGCATCAAAGGTGAAGGAAGAATCCAAAAAGATGAACACTCTTCTGTAAGTTAAAGTCAGTGGGGGCCACGGTTAACAACAGCAAAACTACATCAAATCATTAGTTTACAAACTGCTCACACAACTTGTGCAGGGTAATCCAAGTCTCATTTATCTAGTCGTATGACTCCTTCTCAAACACATGAATTTTGGCTAAAACATTACAATATTTTTCTGATGAGTAGCACGCCCTGAGCGGCTATGCTTAACTTGGCAGTGCATAAGACTGTTTGTACTGAAATGTTTTCTAAAATTGTAATGTTTTAGGTAATAATGCATGTGTTTGGGAAGTACTGATCATACGACTAGATGAGAGTTGGATTACACTGCACATGTGAGAGTCTGTAAACTGATGTTTTGATTTAGTTTTGCTGTTGTGCAATGTGGACCCATATGACTTTAATTCATCAAGAATTTTATCCGTTTTTGGATTCTTCGTTTACCTTGGAAGCATTCAATTCATGGACAATGTTCGCCTTTTTTGGATTCTCCGTTCACTGTGGAGGCATGCGAGAAAAACAAAGCTTTCTTCACAAATTCAAGGTCACACAGGGTGAGAACTTGATTTATAAATGGTCATTTTGTGTTTGAAGTATTCCTTTCAAGTAAAAAAAACATCATATCTGAATTGTACAGAAGCTAAGTCATCAGCAGTCTACTGTTACCTTTCACCGTACAATCTTCTCTGCAAGCCCAACTGGATTCCTAAAACTCACCCGAGGCTTTTTCTACATTTTAAGGAGCTTTGCTTTCATAGAAGTGATCGCCAAAAGGACTCTAACCCTCTGCTCCAGCAGGGCGCGACGGATGGACACCCTCTGCTCCAGGTCCTTGACCTCCCTGTCGTGCTGCGTGTCGGTGTGGATCTTGATCTTGCTCTGGTAGGCGTTAAGCAGCTCCAGCTCCTGCTGCAGCTGCATCCGCAGCACTTTGTACTCCGCTTCCTGGGTCTCATCCAGTCGCAACTAAGGGGAAGAAAAAAGAGGGAGTGACGTCAAAAATGTGGCATTATTACACGGGCGACCAATTGTGCTTTAGTGTTGAGGAAAAGCTGGGAGAGTTTGACATAGAAAAGAGGGAGATGCACAGAGAGAGGAGAGGATCTGGAGTGTGAGCTGCAGTTTTGTTTAAATCAGTGTTTTGTTTGAGTTTGATCAGTCTGTGTCTGTGTACGCTGTTTTCAACAGAAGGAAGTGAAACATAAAATTATGTGCAAAGGTAAGAAACGTTCAAATTAAACCACATTTAACTAATAACAAACTTCGGTGCATATTCTACAGATAGCCTGCAGGTGGGTTTGTTTACACGTAACGCATTATATCGACTAATAAATCAGTACATCGTTACAAAATGTTGCACAACATCTAAACTGCTGTGACCTGAGAGTGTGATATCTGGCTTCAGGAGACAGATTAAACCTGGATTCAGACGACATTCTTCATTGAAAAGAATATATTGTTTTTCTGACCTCAGGACTGAGTTTAATCAGTGAGCGGGAAACCTTGCCAAACAGACTTTAACCACTGCATGAGGAGATGTGCGGACAAACAAGGGCAGGAGGGATTTAGCTTACTGGGCTTACATTGGCACGCTGCCATCTGAGGTAATTAAAGTAGCACAGGGTGTTATGTCATTGAGAGGAACGAGACATTTCGTTACGTATCATCCGCCTCCTACTATGGTTCATTCATTTAAAAGCCTGGGATTTGTGTGTGTGTGTGTGTGTGTGTGTGTGTGTGTGTGTGTGTGAGTCCCACAATCAGAGGGCACTGAAAGCTAAAATCAGAATAACAAGTAGTAAAATCTTAATCTGCTCTGTGGGAAAAGTGTCCTGAGATAACGTTTGTTATGATTTGGCACCATATAAATAACATTGAGTGGGGAGTGGGCTGAACCTTATATTTAAAAAGCAAAACAGTCCCAAGAAGTGGTGGAACGCAACATTTTTTAGTACTGTACTGCACTTAAGTACAAATTTCTTTTACTTACTTGAGTATTTGAACAATAATTTCATGATTCCAGCTTCTCTGATGTGATGATTTGCTGCTTTTCCTTGAAATTATTTCAATTACCGTAAAACTTCAAATAATAGCTCAGACTATTATTTGCTTAAGTCACTGAAATCAACAGGCCTATATTTGGGACAGGCCTTTAATTCCTTTCACACAGAACTGTTGCTCAGCAAAGATCAGGAAATAGAATCAAATTGTTTATTTAAACCAGTATGAATATTACTAATATAAAAATTAGGCCTCAGATAATATATTAATTATGAATCATTCATTTGATCTAGCTCTGAGAGACAGCGCATCAGAGAAAAAGTGACTTACAGCACCCAGCATACCGACGCAACACCACTTTATCCTGTTTAAACAATACTCACAACTTGGATTAATTTGTATGAAAAACCCTTTTGATTCTCTTGATTGGAGGATGCTTATGGACTAAAAGAATATGAATACCTTTCAGGATAATCGAGGAATGGACACATGATTTGAGGTAGCCAACAGCCTGGTTTTATACATCTGAAGAACTTCTATAAAAAAAAAAAACTGCTTGGTGACCAGACCAGGCCTCTAATTGAGACAGGCCTTTATTTGTCAAAATGTGGAGCCACACCAGGCTGGTAAAAGGGATTTATTAATGGGGATATTTTTATGTAGTAAGTCCTTTTGCATTTGATACTAAGTCCATTTCCCTGCCAATACTTACATGCTTTTGCTTGAGCAAAGTGTTCACTGTAGTGTTTTGAACTTACATCCCCCTCCCCATAATACCTCAGATCAGCCCTGATGTAAATGAAACAGTGCTTATGTTGACATATTTTTTACTATTTTTTATTTTTATATATTATATATATTTAAATATAGTTTATTTTAATTTCTAATCTTTATTTATGTATTTTTATTTTATTTCTTTATTTGTCTTGTGAATGTTTGCACACTGATATAGATGTATAATGTTTATGTTTCTTGGCTATATCTGGGTAACACTTTATTTGGCTAATCTATAGAGTGGTCAACCTGTTCAAGTTCAAGTTCAAGTTCAAGTTAAACGAAATTATTCTGGGATTGTCACACATGGTTTATAGATCTACAAAATGAAGTGAAACAGTTGATTGTTGAATCTTAATTTATAGGCTGTTGAAATTTCATAAACACTTAAAACTATCTGAAGGTGGACGATCCAAATAAAGTGTTAACAGAAACTATAAATGGAACAAACATTATTACATGGCCCAAATGTCATGTTAGGAGCGGAAATAGCAATTGACAAAAGTAAGGTAATCATAAATGTATTTTTGAGCCGAGGTTAAATTAAATTAAATCAATATGACACATTTAACTGAACCATAGTTAACAAAGTGAAGGCAGCTGTTGGTTAGTGAAAAAATGTCCTGCTCTTTAAAGAGATAACGTTTAATTGTTAGTACGACTATAAAGTCTCGTCTTCAAGATATAAAGTATACTCCTACCTAAAACTGACAGTATGGCTCTACAAGCTTTAATTAATGGGTAATTATAAAGTGGATAATAAAGCCTCGATACAAAGACATGATTGTAGTGTCAACTTTTTTGATATAATTATTATTATTAGTCTTTTTTCAATTCATTTCACACAAAAAAAATATGACATAAAATAATTCTAGGGCATAAAAAGAGTATAATATGCAACCCTCCACCTTTTCCAACACCTCCAAATAATTTCCATACAGTCCCTAAGAGGAGAAGAACGAGGCGTAACTCAGGTTGCTGTCATCTCCATGTAAAAGAAGTATTAGCTTATTTATACTGTAGGTCATGTAATATGAGATTAATGATTGGAAAGATCATCACGGTGCTGTTTGTGTTGGGGAGTACTGCTGCACAGGTGATAAAGTAGTAGATTCAGAGGGAGCTGAGTGAGGTCTGACGATGTTACAGGAGTGCAGTGCTGGACTGGTGGAGCCGTCTTTTAAAGATTAAACAGACTGTATGAAGTCTTATTACGCTGCTGAGTATCAGAAGTTATGGATTAACCTTAAAAACAATTTATTTCTTAGCAGTAGTCTCTAAAATTTACATTACTGCTTAATGTTTTCATTTTCAAAGCAGGCCAGGATATTATTTCTTGTAGTAATTTAGGCAGGGAGAGGATGTTTTGGAGGGGAACAGTTAAACTGTAGGGGAAACAGGATGGTGAACACAGTTTGGTATAAAACTGGGTAATGTGGGTTCAGGGGAGATGAACACTGAGGGACCAGGAGGAGGCTTGTTGACAGGCAGACAGGCGGTCAGGCAGGACGGCCCCGGGCCAGGCACAGCAGTGGTGGTGTGGTGCGAGTGTGAAGTGAACGACGTCTCCTTGCCTTACTCACAGCCTGTGTGGACAGCATATCATTGATGGAGTGGTCATACTGCTCGGCCAGGATGGCCAGCTTACGAGTCTGCTCGTCCTTCAGCCGCTTCAGCACGGCCTTGTGGTCCGACTTGGGCGTGTTCTCCAGGAGGTGGTTGCGCAGCGCCTTGTACTGACGGGTCTGGATCTTACAGGTGTCCTGGAACTGACGCTTAATCTGAAGCTCTTTGGACTGGAGGAGAGAGGAGAGAGAGAAGGAAGCAGCTGGGCTAAAGTGCTCCTGTGGTTTTATAAATGGAAATGGAGATGGGGTTAAACACAGAAATATCAGAGGGGAAAAACATTCAGAATTTTTTCAAGGTAACTGTGTAACAACTTGCTGTCAGTCTTGGTAGCAAAATGCTAACTAATCATAGCTCTAAGTATTTGCATCTACTGCTAGCTCACCTAGCACTACTGAGCTATGTTTACATCTTGTTCTGTCACGAATATGAGCCTCTTGTCCATGAGTAGATGCACGCTTCCTTCTGTGCAGTGATACAGTTGTCAGGTGTAGTTCGGTAGAAAGAAAATAGTTTCTACATGAAACTGCTCACAACAAGGTCTGTGGATTATCTTGAGTAACCAGGTCATGATTTCTGGAAAAAGACATTGCTGTTGAGATTTTAAAATGTATTTTTTTTGTTGCTTTGAGCACCACAAGCTGAGTGCCATCTAGTTCCATTATATTGGAGAGAAGGCAGACATCTCTACAGCTGATATCTCCAACACTCAGCAACTCACACTAAAACTATCGAGACAGATAAACAGCACTACAGGTAAGAGGAAAAATATATATATTTGATTTTGGGGTGAACTGTCCCTTTAAACCTTTCATCTTGCTACTTAACCCTTCAAAACCTGGAGTGACATCACATTTCTTGTGCTGCTTTCAGACACTTTTCACATGAATTTTAACCCTTTGAACTCTGAGCGCACTGGTGTGGTTTCTTTCAAAAGCACAGGGGAAAGGCAATGAGCAACTTGGTAAGAAATGTCCCACAAACTGTAAAAAAAAAATAAATAAAAAATAGAAAATTAATTTTCTTTTAAATTTGGGGGAAAAAGCTAGGGAAAAAAACTATATTTATAATTACAATTTTAAATTATGTTAGCAAATTATTAGAATTTTTCCTTCTTTGTTTGTTTTTATTAAAAAAACAATTGTCTTGTTTTTAATTTTCTATTTTTATTCATTTCTTGCAAGTTTTTGTCTCATTTCTTTTGTTGTTGCCTTCTTCCCATGTTTTTAAAATAAATGAAGCAAATGTGCTGTCAGATTTCAAAGGCTTAAATATTATTTAAAGTTGTGGAATTTTGTTAATGCTGTAATGCAGCAGTAAACACTCACAGTCTACTTAGTCTCTAGGCCTTTTCTAAAAATTTAAATCTGACATGCAGTGAATATTTTGCCTGCGAGTGTTTCAGGTTCATTGACGTGGTGAAAATAAATCACTGTGTATTATTTACTGTCAATTTATGCAACAAAAAATGTTTTAAACTTTGCAAGAGATTACTGTATAAATGGATGCCATTATTTTATTGCCAGTGACGACCATTTTCAGCTGATGCCTTCAATACATTATCTGATTATGTAAGAATAAGTACTGAGAGGATGCTTTTTCACTCTTGAAAGTATTTTCTTGTGTTTAATTAAAGAAGCTGACCTACAGATGAAAAATAATATGTGCACTTGTCAGGTGAATCATCATTATTTTAAAATGGGGCTTTTGAAACCAAATGTTTGGGAATATTTCAGATGTAAACAAATATACAGTTTTAGAGAGCATGAATAACTTCAGAACTAAAAGATAAAAAAACCCCTGACCTTTGATGTAAATGTGAGGGAAAAAAACACCAGATAGTTTTTCTAAAAAAGATGCTTAAATTATTATTGAACCTTTTTTGCAAGCTATAATCACGATTGTTTTTTTAAGATATTAAGACACCTCTGTGGTGGCTCACATTTAACATTTGACTTGAAACCTTCACACATACACACACACAAAAATAAAAACAAACAGACAAATTTAAAAAACAGGATGATACTATCTCGATCCTTTCATACTCTTAAAATGAATGGCGAATAAGACACGGATTCAAATCATTGGGAATGTGCTGATCCAAGTGATATTGGACCAATCTGGTGTCTATGACAACGGGACCGATTTATTACATTCAACATTTAGTTTTAGCCACTGTACCGTTTTATGTTAGAATCTGAGTTCCTATTTTCATTAACCATTTACACACAATTAAAAATGCACAGATCCAAAACTGATACTGGGCCGATGTGGTTACTGTGACAACGGGACTGATTTGTGAAATTCAATATGTTTAGTTTCAGCTGCTGTAATATGTAATGTTGGGATTTTGACTCCTGTTTATTTTGAATCTTTAGGAGTTTCCAAGTTAGTTTGCACTAGAAAAGTGATTAAATGTTTACATTTTGTTCTTATTTTAATCAGCTGTATTACTGGAATTTGAATTCCTGTTTACATTTTGACCCATTTGTTGCTGCATTTACAAGCTTTTACACTTTAATTGTAATTCCTATGAATTTGTAAGATTTTCCACCCAAATGCTGATGCACATTTTATTATTATTATTATAAACGTTAGGAAAGCTGTTTAAGACGAGCCTGATGTTGCCTAACACATGAAGAATGATAGCAGTTCCACTCAGTGAGGATTACAGCTGGTTAAATTAACACTGGTGTTAAATCAGTAGTCTGTGCATCTCTACAAATAACACAGCCTACTTGTGAGGATTATGACCTGATTATACACCCATCAGTGACCATCTAATAACAAATTTGACCTTAAAGGTTGATCGGAAAAAGCACCGAGGTCACAGAACCTGCTGTCAGTGTGTTTGGTGGGTGTTGGACAAAGGGAGGGGCACCACAGACGACAACGGAGATCAAACGTGTGACGATACAGGAGGAGTGATGATACACAAAATAATAACGGGATCTTTCAGTACAATAACATCAGCTGGGGAATAAGGTAAACAAATGAAGACGACATAATAATGGAAACAAAAATCATAAAAACAAACAAGACAATGATTTTCACACAAAATAATTTATTTTTTTGTGTAAAGAAAAAAAAAAATCTGAAAGTATGACAAAATACTTTTTCTATGCTTGCGAGCACACAGCCGTACAGTACGCCAACACTCATGCAGCTAAAATGAGAATAAAAGGACAACAAAATGGCTGCCAAACAGGATGCAGTCTTATAAATACTGCATAAATAAAATATAAAAAAAGGTGATATAACTCTGTGGAAACGGTGTCACAACAAAAACAGAATACAAACATGTAAACATACACAGAGGAACAGGAAATAACTGATACTGGAGCACAAATGAAAATCAATGGCAAATAAGTTACATTCAAATAAAACAATGGTTGTTGTGAAATGACTTTTAAAGCGAGATTTCCCAAATGCAGGTCACTGAAACACGTGCCCTACTTTTTATCTTTGCTCTCCCCCCTCTGGGTCAAATACAGTTAAGACTGAGCTTTCCTGCTCAGTGTTATTCCTCCATGTAAATGGCTCAAATGTCGTCCTTCTGTCACACAGCGCAGCGCACTGTTTCCTACATTACCAGCATTTAGAACCACTGATGCATTTTACTCATATTAACCAGATTTCCCTCACAGATATGCACATTTTAAAACATACGCATGTGACAACTGCAGTTTTTCTCCTAAGCTTGGTTCATTTGACTTCATTCAGTTAAATGTAAACATCAGAGCATTTTGGAGTCTAAATTTGGACATAAAATGACATAAAAACGGCGCTTTTAACTGTCAAGTTTCTTTTTGGTCCGACTGAAGTAAGGCTGAAACGATTAATCGATGACAGATTAATTGTTTCTCTTATTTTTCATACAAAAATAGTGAAAAAATGCCAAATATTTTCTAGTTCCAGCTCCTCACATCAGAGGATTTGTTGATTTTCCCTGTCACATATCACTGTAAACTGAATATCTTTGGGTTTTGGTCGAACAAAATAAGACACTAGGAGAAGCTGGGCTCAGACTACAGGAGTTTTAAAATCAGGTTGCATCACTCACGCAAGCAAAAACTTTAGAGATGTTCTTCTCTCTAGTCTCAAACATGTGCACACTTATAGATTTGAAAATACTGGCATGTCACACTACAGAATATTATTAAGATTGTCGCGGAGCTTGAATGCACCACCTCACCTGATCTCACAAAAGCAGATTCAAACTAAACGGAGGCTGACGTGGTGAGACAGGTCGCTGTGATGTTAAATGAAAAACAAAAGCAGATGACCAAACTAGTCTGGATGAGAAAATGAAAACAGGTCGTCTATTCTTCAGTGAGAACTTGTGGTGGGATTTTACCTGTCAGTGTTGCAGTAATATGCTAATGTTAGCCGCAAGGGCTAGAAAGTTTACTGCTGTCAGCAACACCATCCATACTGACAAGGCGGCACAGCAAGAGGGTTCCTGGTTTGACCCCAGGGTGGGGGAGCCCTTCTGTCCGCTTTGCATGTTCTTCCCGTGTCAGTGTGTCAGCTGGGTACTCCAGCTTCCTCCCACAGTCCAACAACATGTATGTTTAATTAGTTGGTGACTCTAAATTGTCCGTAGGTGTGAATGTGAGTGTGAATGGTTGTCTGTCTCTATGTGTCAGCCCTGTGATAATCTGGCGACCTGTCCAGGGTGTACCAATGTCAGCTGGGGTAGCCTCCAGCCCCCCCACGACCCCCACCGGGATAAGCGGTTACGGAAAATGAATGGATAAATGAGTCTGGATGAGAAAATGGTGGAGAGACGCGGTCAACACAGGCCGTGTATTCTTCAGTGAGACCTTGTGGTGGTCAGTTTTACAGTAATATGCTAGCTAACGTTACTATTGCAACAACGTCACCTGCTCCATACTGGCATAATTAAAACCCTTATCATCTAGACTGTAAATCCTAAATATGGAACATGCTTAATATGATCAGTGAACAGTTCAGGAGGCTTTTCCCTGGATTTTTAAACCCCTCACATGACCAGATAATCTGCGCCTAAAATCGGTAGCGACAAAGGTCCCGGAGCGGATTTCTCCTCTGATTGTTGGGAGTGTAGAATCGGGGGTAAATCAGCCCGAAACTCGTGTAGTCTGAGCCCAGCCTTAAGCTCTGGAAAGTTGCGATGGGCATTTTTTCAACATTTTTTTTGACGTTTTATGTGCTAAACATTTAATTGAGAAAATAATTGGCAGATTAATCATTAATTAAAATACCTGCCCTAAACTGAAATGATTTGTTCTCTCACATTTGGTATTTTTAATAATGGTCTTTGGGACAGTGCAAAATTAAACAAATGTTATATTACTGATTATCTTCTTTCCATACGATGCTCTATCTTTCACATTCAGTAGTTGCATCAATCTCTGGACTTTTATTTTTATGACTGCATGTCTCAAAAGATTGTCTGTATGGCTTCATATAAATTAAGCTACGCTGAAATATTAAATAGGTTTTATTATATTATACTTTCACAACTCCACAGTACATCCTGCTTTCTTATGTTTCTACTATAAATTTAGGATACGTCACTTCACAAGAGACTGTTAGCATCTGTGCAAGCAGTTGTAACTACGCACTCAGATGCTGTACATTTATAGGGGGGGAATATCTAAATGTTTACATGGTAAATCATAACAAGATCATTGCATAAAGCGCAATAAAAAATAGTATATCTAACTAGAATCTGAAAGATAATGATTTCACCAGCTGTAAATGATGTGTCAACATAAAACAAAGAGCTGGACAGGCTTATTAATCCAGCTAAATGGCCCCAAACTTTATATTTTAAGTCCTATATTGTAAGACCTTTAGTTAACTGTTTTCCTCTTTGACTTCTAAACAGTAAAACGACGCTAATGATGATATCAAATGACCTAAAGTGGTCCCAGATATTTCTGTTCAGCTGCTTATTGCACTTTAATATCGACTGAGAGCTAGTGTTCAGGGTGATTTAGTGAAATCATTAGTTTTTTTTCACAGCTTTCATCTTTGGGGAGTGAAATTATAGCCATGACGCTATGCAACACTGTCATATTTGTTCTAAGCACTGAGATACCAGCGCGCCTCCTGAAATAAGACCACTATAAAGAAAAGATTGCACAAAAACCGGTCTTAAAAATAACCATAAAAATATTTGTCTTACAAATTAAGAGCAAAATAATAAAATAAAATAAAAAAAAAACTTAAAGGAACTTTTACAAAAAGCACAATAATGAAAACTTCACTGGGTTCAGCTGCATGTCTACGTCTGCAGGTCCCGCTGGTTCAACAGTATGGCTTGTATGCACATGTACGTGTGCATGTTTGGATTCAACAGCCAAAATCACTTTCAGCCAGTGCACACAGATGTGTGTGTGTGTGCAGGGTAAAATATGTCTTATCTTTAGGAAATGTGGCCAAAAACCAGTTTGGGAGTTATTGGGCCCAAATCAAAAAGACACACGAACAATGGAACGAAGAGCATGATCACGCTCACACACTCACTCACATAAAACCAGCATAAGTTTCTTTCCTTCGATTTGTCTCACGCTCTTTCTATCTCCACGGCCGAATTTTCCCCCGGACGAACCTCCCAGATGCAGTTCGTCTCAACCCGCACTCCCACCTCACCTCCTCACGGAACACCCTCTCTTGCCTCCTCTTTCTCTCCCTCTCTCTCCTCCTCCTCTCCATCTCCCTCCTCTCTCTGACCTCCCTGGGCAGCAGTTGGGGCAGCCTGCTCGGGCTCGTCTTCTTTAAGAGGCCCAGAGTTTGGAGTTTGATCCGGACACTAGGAGGCAGCTTTGTAAGGAGCTGTCCGGCAAGTTTTAGCACTACGGAGTTAGCCAGGTCTGCCAGAACCCCGAGAGGTCGTCTGCTGAAACGCCTCACCCAGAGAAGGCCCTTCGCCAGGGGAGAGGTGTTCCTGCAGCGAGCCTGATACTCTAAAGGCAAGCTCTTTAAGGGGACAGGGATTTTGGACTGGCGCCCGCCCCAGTTGCGCCCCGCTTTGGGAAACATCTCATAGAGGTTTCGCTCGGCCATACCGCCCAAGACTGACTGGCACATGGCAAACAGGGGTCGAGGCAGGCGGAAAAGGACGCGCATGCAGAGGCGGTTGACTTTGCGCGGTGCGTGCTGGAGGAAGTCACGGGCCGGCCTGACAATCAGCACCACCACCAGATACAGAGAGAGGAAGAGGGAGGGAGAGCTGAGGAAGGAGGCTGAAATCAATATCATGGGGATGTAATAAATCCCCAAACTGAAGGAGAGTCCTAAACTGAAGAGGCCGCTGGCCCAGAGGCTGAGCGACAGGTAGGTGGAGAGAGATAGGGAGCAGCATGAGCGCAGGAAGAGGTACGAGAAGAAGAGCGCCAAGAAGGCGAGCTCGGCGGAGAGAAGAACAGAGGCCACCGAGGGCAGAGGAGGTGAGCGGCGGAGGGAGAGGAGGAAGATGGAGAGCAGCAGCAGAGTGAGGTTGGAGGGCTGGGCGGCGGCGGAGAGGGAGAGGAGGAGGCAGATGGCATGAGAGAAGAGAGAAGGTAAAGAAGTTTGGGCGGGGGGAGCGGGAGGAGGAGGAGCAATGGGCTCCAGCTCTCTGGAGTATCGGGGAAATAAAACTCAGACAGCTCGTCCATCTCTCGCTCACGGAATCGTCTCTTTTCTGGGGACAGGGATGAGATAAACTCAGAGGGACAACCGTCGGCGACGCCCCTGCCCTCTTCTTCTTCTTCATCAGAGTCTACATGTGCAGTTTTACTATGATCCTCCTCATACTCCCACTGCACTCCTTCTACCTCCCTCTCCTCTGTCCCCTCTCCACTGATATTCCACTCCTCCTTCTCATCATCTCTCTTTGGTTTATCGTCGTCATGTAACTCATCTTTCCCTTCAACCACAGGCACACTCACACCCTCCTCCTTCTCTACCTCTCTATAAATGTCATCTTCAAACACCGCTCCATCCAGCTCATCCTCACCATCATACAACCCCTTATCCACCACCTCCCCTGTCTTTTCTACCACGCCATCCCTCTCGTCCTCCGCCTCTACTCCTGCCACCCCTGCCTCGCTGTCCCAGCTGCCGCTCGGCCCCTCTGGTGTGCGGCCCTCTCCCTCCTCAGGAGACCCCAGGCTCTGGGTGCTCTCACTCACTTTGAGGCTCTTGGGCTGTTGGCGGACCTCCACGGCGTGCTTCTGACGCAGCTCCTGCTCACGCCTCTTGTTATACTCCATCTGGTTGGTGAGCTCCGTCTGGTGCTGCGTGCGGATCAGGTCGGCCCGCGTGCGCTGCACCAAACCCAGCTGGCGGAACTCCAGCTCCTGGGTGGACTCGTGGTGACGGAGGAGCATGGCGCACTCCAAGTCCTTCAGAGTCTGCTTCTTGTTCAGTTCCTAGAGGAGAAGACGACGATAAAGAGGAAGGAAGGTGTTACATGTTACAGGACACATTTTTCTACAGCTCTATGTCAGGAGACTCAGAATATTTCATTATAAGTAGATTTCTTGTATATTTTCTATCCATTTTAACTACAGTTCTTATAATTAGTATAATATCATATTATCAGGTATAGTTCACCCAGTTTGAACAATGTTAATGAGAGGTGTTGATTCAACCTGATGGTCCTTTTTAAGGCAGCGTATAGCAGTAGTATTATACATCGAATTCAAAGATCTTTTTTTGTATATTTT
Organism: Cephalopholis sonnerati; assembly: GCA_019142605.1. NCBI lineage: Eukaryota > Metazoa > Chordata > Actinopteri > Perciformes > Serranidae > Cephalopholis > Cephalopholis sonnerati. The sequence goes on along the minus strand of JAGQAX010000020.1, from coordinate 18,479,120 downwards.
GTCCATTCGCCCAAAAATTTCAATGTATTTTTGAAAAGTGAGAAACACTAAAATCTAAAATCTGTAAATGGTTTTGCTACCTGATGATGTCATTCACTGTTTCTCTCTTTGCCAGGGTTGTCATGCCAACCATGTGACACATTGTATGCCCACCTCTGCGTCACTCAAAGACCACAAAGGCTTAATTCGGGGGACAGGGCTTTGCTGTACTCAACTGCGGGCTGCTTAAAATAATTTTTAAGGAGAACGGAATTGTTGATTCGACACTGACGTGCCAGTTGGATTTGACACTGGTACCTCTCGGAGCAGGTCCTGCTCCAGGTTGTGGCGCGCCAGCAGCATCTTCCTCTTGTACTGACGACACTGTAGCTCATAATACTGCCTCTGTCGCCGCAGCAGGCCGGCTTCCTCCTCTGCCTGCAGCTGCTGCAGACACTCCTTCTGATGCACCAGCCACTCTTGTTTCTCCCGCTTTGGTGTTGACTGGTTCTCATTCAGTTCCTGGAGTGGAAATAAATTAAAGACGATGAACAGGAAGTACAGTGTCGGCTGTGGAGTAATGCTAACAAGAAAAAGCAAAAGTTAAATTCTTATTGGATTAAACTGGACACTGGCATTAGTTGCGTCAGTATCATGGTAGAGCTGATTAACAGCAGCCATATTCTGAACAACATGAACTTTGTTTCCATTCATATTTCCCTAAAACCCAGGAGCACCTCTTTAAGCTGCTCCTTGCGTTGTCGATACTGTCGCTTCTGGGACTCCAACAGACCGGTCAACTCCTTCTTCTGCTGGGCAAGTATGTGCTGCTGGAACTTCTTCTCCTCAGTCAGGACTGCCTTTGTCTGAAACAAACAACACATCAAATCATTATCATCAGAGTTATAAGAAGCACAAGATAAAAAAACCAGCTCATTTAAAAAACACTGGAGTATTTACTGTAAATCAACATTCACTGTGAATCAGGTATCTGTCACACATCATCCATCTTCCCCCTTTCGTTTCTCTGGCAGTTTCGATCACCATTACTCACTCCTCCTCCTCCGCCAGCTCACCTCCTTCTCCAGGATAGCCTGGTGCTTCTTGGAGAGCTTTTCTCCCTCCATTGAGAAGCTGTTCCTCTGATTCTCCAGCTCTTTGTCCAATCTCAGCTGGTGCTCGTCCATCTCCGCCTTCAGCTTGTTCTCCAGCCCCATCAGCTGCTTCTGGTGCTGCCGCCGCATTCGCTTGTACCTGTGAGGAGACACGGGGCACAGAGTTGGCTGATGACTTTTTATTTCTAACAAGGTTTTTTTTATCCTCTATTGCAGATAAAACGTTAGGGGTGTCTGTTTTATAAGGTAGAGACTGTACAGCCCCTTTTACGGCATGTACAGTTTGTATGTGTCACCTTACCCAGACATCTGCTCTCTCAGGGCCGAACCCTGCTCATGTTCCTGGATCTGACGGGTGACGAGCGAGGCTGTCCTGATGGTGGCAAAATGGTCTCTGCCCCGACGACGCCTTCCTCCTCCTCCTCCGCCTCCTCCGCCGCCACCGGCAGACGAAGCTTCTCGTTGTGAGTCGACCTCTGGCTGATAGGGATCATCGTAGATGTTGTCATGGCTCTGCATAGTGGAGGCCGAGCAGAAGGGGGACAAAGGACTTATCAAAACAAGCCTGTGGTGGTTTAAGGGCAGGAAACTTTAGACTCAGTTGTCTTTAATGGATGTCATCTTAAGACTTAATATTACAAACAGAGAACATTTAACTTCATTTGGGGCGTTGGCTGAGAACAGATACACTCAGACCAACACAACTGGAAGCTCTGGCAGTTGGTGAACTTGATATCATCCTGGTGATTTTCTCCTTCTAATCTGTAGGTGGCAACACTGACGTGTACAGTGAATTTTCAGATCAAAACTGGTGCGGCTGTTACCTTCTACTTCCTGTAGGTGGTGCAAGTGTGCATGTGTATAAGTGGTCTGACAATGACAGTTTGCCCAGCTCCAGTATTTAGCCTCTTCCACTCCCACCCTCCCCACTATAGACCCATTTTTTTTTTATTTTTTAGGGGGGACAGGAGGTCTTTAGAGAGAGATAACATTTTAAAAATATATGCTGCATAAAACTGGTATACATCATCTGAAAGCTAGGAACCTGAGTAATAAGTTCAGATGCTGTCCAGTGCTAGATTTACTAGTCATAAATATATATTGTGATAAACTTTGTGGTTCAGGTGCCTTTTCAACCTCTAAAGTTGTAGCCAAATTTAGGCATTTTTGACCACTCAATAGCTGATAAAAATGGTTCAAAATCCCTAAAAAATACCACTTTAAGACACCAAGACCTTGAGGAACACCATAAAAAAGTCCATGCTATGGATGTGGTATAAAAAACCTTTAGAAATTCAGAGATTTCTGTAAGAATTGCATTTTTTGGCAAGTGGATGGCGAGGCTTTTTGTTCTGGAAACTGCTGAGAAACCACCTTATTGTCAGAATACCTATGAAAGCCATTTATCCTCTGAGTGCCAGAGGTCTGAGATTAATCTTGAGGTCACAAGGTCTCTGTTTTAAAGTACAAACTAAGCTCTATGTGAAGCATTTACACTTGGTGCCAAATGTGTCAAAGACGGGTCTGGGAGGGACAGGACTCCTCAATGAACAGTAATACATGGGGACTGACCAGGGGCTTGTGCAGGACGGAGCTGTTGGAGGTGACGGTGTGCTCTCCCTCCTGCATCATGGCCATCTCCCCGCTGTCGTCGGAGCCATCCGCCAGGCTGTTGACCGAGCTGCTCTGGGAGCTGGCGCTGATTGACATGGATGGCAGAGAGTGGGAGCTCTCCATGCTGTTGACTGTGCCGGTGCGCAGCATATACTGCTCCACATCCTGGTGGAGAAGAAACAGAAAGAAGCTTGGTTGAAACGGTTGAAAGGTTCTGGGGGAAGGCAACACTTTCAGGATGGTTTCTTTACGTCATAGCAGCAGTGGTGTTGACAGGTTTATAGTGTGTATGAATGTGCTTATCCTACAAAAACCTTTATGAGCAGACATACAGTAAAATATGAAACAAAGTGAGACACGGGCCTTCACTCTGGAAAGTGCAGCCCCACATTCTCTGAATTCCTTCATTTCCTTTTCGGGGGAACGACCAACTGGCATGAAATGTTAATGGAAACAAAGGCCTTTGTATGGAGAGGAAGTGGCCCCGATGTTCACAATATATATTGAGAAGTAAAATACAAAGGCAGGATGGATGATAAAACCAGCTGTTTTCCCCTCACAGAGCCTGTTACATGCTTCGTTCTCTTCAAAGGTTTTTTGAAGGTTCATCTTCAAGGCAGCTGTTACCTCTGTGTTTTGTTTGAGCAGAGTCCTGCTAACTTTGGAGTTACTGCAGGAACTCAGTTATCAAGTGTGAGCTTTTCAAGTGTACTTTCAAGAGCACTTGTTTCATGCTTGTGGTTAACAGGAAATACACAACTCTGAGGCAACACAAACTGTCTTACCCAGGGTTCCCACACCTCTTTAAACATCGATTTCAATGACTTTTCAAGGAATTTCCAGGCCCAGTTCATTCAAATTCAAGAACCCAACACAGCCTCGTTTGAGATGTGGAAAGAGGATAACAACGGTTACAGACAATATCAAAAGAACTTCAATTTCTATTGTTGCACAAAATTACAAGCACATTAAATGACTCATTTCTATTTATGTCCATTTTAAAAAACTTTCAAGGCCTTAGTTGTTTCTCAAATTCACAAACTTTCACAGATTTTAACTTCACTTTCACTTCACAAAAATCAGACCATTTAAATCACCCCACTGTGATGTTTAAAGTAGAGTAAAGACGTCCTGAGCCGATCCTATCTGTGCTGATCTGGGCATATTTAAAGGATTGTTATTGGCTGATATAAATCTAAACTGATGCGATCCTTTCATTACTCTACTGTGTTTTGTCAACCTCGCCTGACAGTGTTGTAGCACTGCTCTAATTTATGACAGCCGGGTCATAAATTTTGCTCAAGTATGCGAGGAAAAACCAGGACTTGGATCAGGCAGCTCGTAAAAAAAAAGGTGTGCCAAATTTAGTAGTCTATAGCTGTTATTTCAATGTGTCAGATACACTTTCAATCAACAGTAAGGTAAACGTAAGTATTGGATTGGACTCATAATCTGCACATATTGACGTTAAAGGACTGGGACGGGGATACATCTAGTGAGTAAATTAAGGGCTGAAAGTCAACAGTAGTCGGTATTTATCCACCATTCACTATGTTTCTAACCAAATGACCTTCTTGACTTTTTTTTTACCTCGTCTCACTAAAATGTAAATGAGTGTCTTCTCTCAGGTGTCTTCCCACAGGCCCTAAAAACTGCAGTCATCAAGCCACACTTATTGAACAATTATGGTCCCATATCAAACCTCCTATTTATATAAAGTAATCGAAAAAGCTGTTTTTCACCCTCTAAAAAAAACTTCCTTTTTTGGTGTAAAGAAGTTCACTGAAACGTTCATCCATTTACAAAGCAAATGATGAGCAGCCTACAAACATCCTAAGAAAAAATATGTACAAATTCTACAGCATGTCTCAGTTTTTCCTCATTCAGTCAGTCTACTACTCACTGTCATTTATGTGCTTCTTTCCATAACTTCTACAAAAGTGGAAGCTATTGAAAGAGCAGATAAAGTCATCCCCTGCCTTGCAAACCATTTACAGTCTTAAGTGTTTTCCAGTGCCTCAGCAGCAGGGCTCCACCTATATTGTTTTAAGATAGAAATCTGATACAGATTCTTTTGTACTGAAACTGCTGGTTGACAATACTTTGCACAATGTTCAGTATCTTTACATCTGACCACAGTAAGTATTCATTGTTATTTCAGAGAGCTGTATTCTGGTCAGTTTAAAAAGCCTCTGAGGCAGCATTTTACATGAGGTATCAGCTTGCTGTTTAAATGTCTCCTGAAACTTCTCAGCCTTTACAAGTACATCAACATTAGGTGTGCTAAGTCATCTAGTGGGCTGGATTGGACCCTTTGGCAGGTCAATTCTGGCCCCTGGGCTGTTATTTGACACCCCTGATATATACGCATCCATTGGCTCAGATTATGGAGAACAACAGAATATGATACCACAGTTACGCAGATGACACACAAATTTACATAACCATGTCACCAGGGGACTATGCTCCAATTAAAGCCCTGACTAAGTGCATTAAACAAATGCCACAATTTTCTTTAATTAGACAAAGAAAAAACTGAGGTACTATTTTCTGGAGCCAAAGAGGAATGATCAAAAGTCATCAGTCAGCTTCTATTGCCAATGTTGAGAACCACACACCAAGCCAGAAGTCTTGGTGTGGTCATGGACTCAGACCTGGATTTCAATAGCCACATTAAGTTGGCCTTCCATCACCTTAAGAATACATCAAGTGTTAAAGGCCTTGTGTCTCGGTGGGATTTGAAAAAACTTGTCCATGCAGTTATCTTCAGCAGACCTGACTACTGTTATGGTGTCTGTCCCATTCTTACTAGGGGTGTAAATCACAAGTTTTATAATAATTCTATACTATATTGATTCTTTGGACAACATATCTATATTTGCTGATGTCACAAAGTCTGCCAAGATATGATTTCATTTTGATTTACTTCAGGGGCCTGCGACTTTTCTGAGATGATATCAGTTAATATTCTCATTGTCTATTTCTTCGCCACTTACCATTATCTGACTGAGGCTAGGCTGTTAGCACTGTTTCAATGTTTAAGAAGGAGGTGTGCTTGGATGGTAATGGATGCCATGGGAATTTCAAAATAAAGGTGTATGTTGAAGATGACAATATGTATCTATGTTTTTACTCTCCATCAGTTACACTGGATCGTTGATCGATGTATTGTTAAAATTCTTACCTCTTCCTCATCGCCTCCTTCTGGTGCGGGACCGTTGTGCGCCTCATGGAAGAGGATTTTCTTCATCTTGCGGTACTGAAGGTTGTCCAGCTCGCGGACAGCATCCTTGGTGCGGGCGATCAGGTCCATCACAACTGTCATCGGACGCTCTCTGCATAGGAAATGGTGCTGGGTGGAAAGAAGGGTGAACAGTCAGTCACAGGACTCTTAGGCGCTGAGGTCAAGGTCCCTGTATATAAGGATTAACCAGGGTGAAACGTACTTTGGAGTTGGGGTGTTAAGATGCTGATTTTACTTTAAACTGGGATTCTGCTTATTAACCAGAATAAGTTGCATATAAACCTAACTACACTGCATCAGATTGTTCAAACATGACCCCTCCTCTCACTGTTTTCCTTTGATAACTTCCTTTGAAGTTAAAGGAAAATTAGGCAAAGGCAAGTTATTTGTTTCACCAACAGAAACAAGCTGACCTCTTTGTTATGCCAGCACATGCTTGAGCCAACTGGAACAGGAAACATAAACAGTGACCAGTATAGAGAGACGGGAGATCTTCATTTTTAAATAACTACTTCAATTTGAACACTTGCTATACAAAATAAAATGTAATGTTTGCATCTGTTGAATTTGATTGTTATAAATGAAAGCTATACAAGACATGATATTGTGTGCAGAGCACCGTTTGTGCCCTACCCTTAATGTACACAGTCTTTTATTGGAACATACAAATTAATACATTCATTCGTTTTAATTTCAAACAATTAGTCATCTGGCTGAAAGCTCTTCTTATTCAGATTTGCTCCTGCTTGATCATAGTGACGATCTCTAACAAAGAGATGATCACACGTCTCCGCCTGCCTTCATGTTCAACATCAAACAACACTTTGTACCTTGAGCAGCACATCAGAGGTAGGTCTGTCCTGGGCGATCTTCTGCAAACAGGAGTCCACAAAATTGCGGAAATAATCCGACCTGAAAATGATTAAAATTAAAAAAAAGAAAGAAAAAAAAAACAATTGATAAAAGCACCATTTATATTATGATGTTATGAGAAATTAAACCACTTTGTAAATGTTGCTCCAACTGCAACACAGTTCCTTGTGGTACATTTTAACAATTTTTAAAGCTTTTCACAGTAATTTTAATATACTTTGTAATGATTTAAATTACTTCAAAGAGGACCTATTATGCTCATTTTCAGGTACACGTTTCCCTGACTTTAGCTACATGTACATTAGCAGTGTACTTGTAGCCGGGAAATGACAGTACCACAGAATAGAAAAATCACCGATAAAAGCTTCTAAACACAACTGGACATGTTCAACCACCAATCTGATCGAAAATCAGGAAGAAATTAACAATGTTGGCAGCCAAGATTAAGTTTCCCTGACGTTAATATGTAGTTTCATTTAGCGTCGTATGCTACATAAACACTTGAGCGTACCTTGAGCAAGACATTTGGCACACCATGATGTCATACTGTAGCCAGGGTAGAACAAAATGTTGGAAACACACAAGTATTCCAAACAGTCTGAGGTGTTTGCTCACAGAAATTACTTTTACACGTGTTTACCTTCTTATTTGAAACTTTGGCCATGACGATTAATTAACATCCGACATTTTAACACTATATGTAAGATAAAGATTCGTAAAGACATCATAGGTCCTTTTCAACTGAATGACTTTCTCTTCTTCAGTGTGGTTGTTTATTACAGGATGTCACAAAGCATTCTGTCATCTAACGCAAACTACCTGCAACAGACTGAAGCTGCAAATGGCCATCGTTGAGTTAATTAAATTTCTAGCACTTTGTCAGCCATGGTTTTACCCCTTGTACAATTCCTGGTAATGTGTGTAAAATCAGAAATCATTCGAAAAACATGTTGGAAGAGCCTCAAGAACATTAAAAGCTTTTTTTGTAGATAAAATCATCATTCAGAACATAAGAAATGTTTCTCTTTGCACATTGAATCAACAACACAAGTCTTATTTGCCTGTAAGGACATTGAGTAAGTTCCACTGACTCTCACCAGTGATTAGACTGCAACACGGGGCTCTCATTCTGGGCGATGTGGTATAAGGCACTCATAGCATTCATGTTGAACAGAGGAGGCTTCCTTTCCGCTAGAGAGTGACAGAGCACGACATAGCGTGACAGAGACAGAGAGTGGCAGATAAAGAGCAAGAACCAAAAAAAGGGAAAGCAAAGAAAAGGGTTGGATGCTTTCAGCTTGGTGAACATACACACAAAAAAAACAACACACTTGTGTACCATTTTATAGCCATCTCTTACCCAGCTCTATGCAGGTAATGCCAAGTGACCACACATCCACCTTCCCATCGTACTGACCCTCATCCATGGCCAGGATCACCTCAGGGGCCATCCTGCATCGAGAATACAACAAAGTTATTCAGCCATTTCCATCTCGTTGCCTTTGATCGTGGACCAACAGAGAACACCGCCTCGGGGCTCACCGTCATCTCCACATCTACGCCACATGAATAGACATAAACATTACGACGGTTAGGCTGCGTCACGTACAATAACAACAGCAACCTGTAGCCAATGAAAAGTGGATGCAGTTGAGAGGAATATGCAAGTAGTGCTGAAAGGATTAGATGACGACAAATACATTTGAAGGCATACATAAATAGTATGTAAATAAACATCAGCATGTCAATATAAGTTTGAACTTCACTCTGCTGCATGCTTTGAATGAATTTGAATCACACTTTCTGGCAGCCACACCTTGCTGGGACCTTTTTTGCTTCACAAGTGTGACAATAAATTAAGCACAGCCAGCCAGAGGAGAGTAGTCGGCCTTTTGAAGTTCGCTCTACTGCAAATAAAACTGAAGCTACCTGCTGGAGTAGATACCACTGGGATGAGAGGAGAATAGTATTTCTTTTTGTGACAGTGGTAAAGGTAATCACTAAAGAAGTAAAGTACAAGTAATGAGATTTTAATATCAAAACTGAGCTGCAACTTGCAGAGCTAAAAAATTAGGCTAACACAGAAGTGCTAAAAACTGCAGTTCCTTGAATGGCCACTTCAGGCTGGCTGCATTACGCATACTTAAGTCCTGTTCCACATTATTTTTTAAGTATGTATACTTTTACTAACACTAGTATTTTGTTTAACAGTATTTAAAATAACTCTACAGCACATCTTCTCATTCTCCTTGATTGAGGAATTCTGGATGAGGCCTCCCTGCCCAACACTGCTGCACGCGGTAGGTTTTGCTTTCCGCTTTCTTCAGCTAAGCTCGCACTATTTTAGCCAGTGAAAGAGCAGTGCGCATCGAGAGGACTAGCATTAGCATTAGAGGAAACATTAGAGATTCAGCCATACATGTTTGAGCCTCAGTCAGACCTGGACTCAAGTTGAGGAATCTGCTGTGCACCAAATGGGGTGACTAGCAGACGTATCAGATGGTAAGCGTCAGTTAGCATCTTTTATCTGTGTTTGTGAAATATACAATAATATCTACAATGGGGCTTTTGGTAGATAGTGGAAAAAAGCTCCAGGGTCTGGTTTATGCCCCAAAACTGCACACTAACATGTTTGCTGTGAAAACTTTCACTAAACTGATGCTAGCTCTCCTCTCTGTACGGTCAGGTCCACTCTGCGCTGGAAGAGTGGACCTGGTGTCAGAGTCTGTTCCCCCGTATTAAGGCCTTTGCACACTGAGTCCATTTTTCGCCTGTCATTTAAAATTTCGGAACAGGTTTGATTTTCTGAGTTTTTCGCATCCATCGGAAACCTTTAGAGACGTTTGACCAAAGAAAGAAAATGAAGAAAATGTGGCGACAAGACAGAGGAACAGGGCGCACAGAATCATTTCATAACTCAGACAGCTCACGTTCAACAGGTCAGATAGTAATATTCAGCTGGATGATGAAGAGGAGGAGGATGTGGACTGCACACAGAGTGTGGAGACAGAGAGGGAGGACAGGGCCGCCCCTTCATGCAGCTGCGGTGCCAAATGAAAGACAGGGAGGAAGTGGTGGCAGCCAGATACGTAACTCCAGTGGAGAGAGGTAAGAAAGAAAATGTGTCTTTTCATTTTGCAAAGTATTTCGAATTTTCACAATAGAACAATAAAACGCTTCAGAATCAGTGTGCAAGGTTTCTGTGTATAACAATTCAAAAAAACATCCGAAAAAAAAAAATGGACTCAGACAGACTCAAACTCACTTTGCCCAGTGTACGGTTGAATCTCAGATTTTAGGGAAGTGCACAGAGAGAAACGCCTCTCTAGTGACAACCTTTGCAGATACAAGTCCGTATAGACAAGGTCAGACATTTTAGGTGACATAAACAGAAGAAAAACAAATATTTAAGTGGAGGGGGACTTAAAGATTCTTATGAGATCGAACCCCGGAGAAGTCTGTTATTCCTGCAGGGGATTTAACTTCCTTCACACACACAAGGGATTGAAAGGAAATGATGCATGTCATTCAGCGCAATTTTATTTCATGTTAACAGCTTCACTGTCACTGTCTTTACACTCTGTCAGAGTTGTATTAAGTTACTGCTAATGTGAACAAAACAAACTGCTTTACATTAAAAGAGTTCAACTGGCGACACATGCGGTTGGCTATTGTTGTGCAGCAGTCACAGGAAGAGCAATGTGTTATTTACTCATTCATTTGACAGGGACGGTTCATGTAAGCATTGTCACATTTAATAAAATGCTGATGTGATGTATGCAAGACCTCCAGCTGTGGCTAATTAGCAGACCTTGTCTCTATTTGTCGTCGTGGTTAGTGCTATCTGTAAACGTTCATCAAAAATGCATCTGCAAAGCAAGACAGCGGTCATTTCACAGTAGGTGCTAAACAAGTGTTTGCTGCCCCAGAATTCTGGGACCTGTAGTATTAAACTGCACTCGCTGTTGCCATGGTTACCAGGACTGTCTCCAAATCAACCAAGACTCGCCTCTAAAGGATTACAACTTTAAAAACAGCTTATTATGATACAGAGACATACTTAGCAGAGCTTAAGAACATCAGGGGGCTTGATGACATTTTTTTTTTTTTTTATAAGCGAGGATCATTTTTTTTAGTAGAAGTGTTTTTTGGAAAGCTGGTGAACATGAACATGAGGAAGGTGCAAGCATTGCTGGATCATAATCTGGTGTAATTCTGTGAGGATGACACTGCTATGAGTAATAAGTTTGATGTCTTACCAGTAAGGTGTTCCAACGAAGGAGTTGGCTGGGGCAACAATGGACGCAGAGCCAAAGTCTCCCAGCTTGACCTGGCCTGGCTCTGTTAACAAGATGTTTCCTGCCTTCACATCCCTGAAAGAGAGACACCATCAGATAAGAGAACATGACCGGTCAGAAAAAAAAAAATCACGAGGACGACAAACAGAGAACATATGAGAGAGAAAATGTATTGTTAGATGCAGTGAAATGTGTTGCTGCACACAGTGTGTGAGCACAAACAGCGTTGCATAAGCTCATCTTAGGCAGCACAGTTTGTGCTTTTCTCCCCTGTATTTGTTTTGTCTCTTGTCAGAAGAAGTGTGGGGGAGGAGAGCAGAATAGATACAGATAGTGAGAAAAGGAATGGGGGTTACCTGTGAATCATGTTGTGAGAGTGAAGATACACCAATCCCTGCAATGCACCATGGGTTATGGCAGCTATTTCCACTTCCTGGAGGGGTTTCTTGTGGACTGGGAGAAGAGAGGTACGAGGGGATATCAGGCACTGTTTATGTGAACGACTGAAATATATAATTAACTCATTAGTGTAAAATCTTAATTAATTAGTGTTAATTACTCATTTGTCTCTATGATTTCCTACTTACCTTCTAAGAGGTCAGAAGCTGAGCCTAAGCAGTACTCCATCACCAGCTAGGAGAGACACAGAGGGAGGCTTAAACTGCATGCTATTTTAGGGAGCCCAACACAGGAGAATACTTCATGTTAAGGACTTTTTCACACTTGACCCGAATGGAAGAGAGTTTTTTGGACCGCAGGCAGTTTTCCCTGAGAGTTCAGTACAGTTATTGAAGTGTGAGAGCTGTTGTCGAGCGGAGGTACAGCTCAGAATAATGTTTGCATGTCAACCTCAAAATGGAGGTCTGAGCTTCTCCTTGAGTCTGCGTCGGATGTTAAGGGATACTTCGCCGATTTTCAACCAGCTTTGTATCATAACAATGTAGGACATGTGTGTTAAGCCCCGTTTCCACTGAGCAGTATGGTACGTTACAACTTGGTATGCTTTTTCCTCTGTGAAAAGATGCGGGTGGTACCAATGGAACCGTTCTGTACCGTTCCCATATTTGGTCACCCCTCTGCTGGGGTACATAGCACACAGATCTGGTCTGTTGGTGTGCGGCCTCATTCTGTGGACAATAAACGAGGTGCAGACTTCCAATGCTGTCACCGGTAATGAGGAAATACAGTGAGTGCGGGATGGAGCAGTGAGTGACAACAACCCCGCCCACATGAAAGAGTACTGTTTGCGGTGGAAACACTAGGGTCCAGGTACCATGTCTGAAGAGGTACTTTTGGTATCAAAGGTACCATACCGAAGGTGTTTGGCGGAAACAGGGCTTAAACGCACTGTGGTAAACTTCAATCCATCTTACAAGCACCCACATCTCCTTGCTCATCTCCCTGATCAAAACCGCTGAATTACGTGAAAATCGTTTCAGCTGATTTTGGGGCTGTCGCTTGAACTACAGATTATACTACCCAATTTTCCCACTGCCAGCCACCAAGGCCACCATCACAGACACAAAGAGTACTGAAGTGCGACAAAAGAAAGAGCCACCCCCTTCTCTTTATCTCTCTCTCTCTCTCAAACGAGGACCAAACGGCAAAACGGCAGTGCTGATCAAATATGAACCAAGATTCTGTTCCTGCACGCCAATTTGTCGCCTCAAATGTTTTCAGAAACATATTTTAGCTTAATGTTTTACTGTTATACAAGTTTGTTTGTTATCAGCCGGCCGCCATTGTGTCATCCACCAGCAGGAGCATTTATCTGTCCAATGCAGCACAATGCATTCTGGTAGCAAAAGCAAATGCTACAGCCCTTTTTGTCTGTTTTCTCTGGTGATATAACACCAATTTCAAAAGTATTTGTGTTTTTCTACTGCACTGACAGCCCAGATTTATGAAAAGACCACCTCTCCAGCAGTGCAATACTTCTTCAAAGCCAACTCCTCTCCATAGTAAAAGTTGATTAACATACAGACTACCATAATGTATGCATCGTTACAAAAACAATACAGCAGATAATTGCAAGGCTGTTTCCATGACAGCAACTTTCCCAAGGGACCAAAAACTTCTCAAGGAACTCTGAAGCTAAATCTGTTTCAGCCAGAGGAACCACAGACTGGATTTGGTTCCTGTTCAACAGTTTCAAGTTATGTTGGTTCAGGAAGTTTAGGGGCACAGTTTGCAGGGCTGACTGTCAAGTAGACTGTGGCAACTACAACTTACATCCCACTTTATAGACAAGGATAGATAGAGAAGAAAGTTCTAGGCACTACTAGCATTGACATTAGGATGAGAGGTCCACATTTGTTGTTTATTATTGCAAGAATTATTGTTGTTGAACTACCGACTAAAAGAGAGAGAATGAATGAAAGAGAAAGTAAAAGAGAGAAATTAAACTTGACTTGTTGATGATTTCATGGTGGTTATGCAATAAAGCAGAAAAGAATAACCGTCAAACACTCAGCCGTGGGCCTGACACCATAAGCACGTTATTAACTTATCAAGGTCCTCAAAAATAATCAAGGTCATGTCCATACATTGTATGATATTGTCCTTGTGTATACATGCCTGTTTGTTTACATAACAAATTCACCAAGATTTTAGCCAACATGATGCCGGAATAAACAGCAGTGTTTTCCCTACAATTATAAGACTTGGGCACACAACCACAGCCAAATGAACAGAAAAAACTATGCTGAGACACATTTTGCTGTCATTTCTGGTCAAATTAAAGTCCATTGCTCTTTTAAGGATGTACTTGCATTATTATGCTGCTATACTATCACTATATAACTGGCACAAAATAGTCTTAAAATGACAATAATATTGGTCACAACAGCCAACTCAAACATCAGTCACACAATAATAAACAGAAACAACAACATGCTGAATATGTTGTTGTTTCCTCATGTGTGAAAAATTTAAATGCTGGAGTTGTTTATTTAATCCATCATTGGACTACTTTTCCTAATCTTCATCAACAACACAGACACAGATCAACACAAACAGGAATGCACAGAGGGGACTTGTATGCCGCATTTCCACTGCATGGTAAAACACGGCTCTGCTCAACTCGCCTTGTTTAGTAAAAGATGTGAATAGTATTTTTTTTGGTACCACCTCAATCGAAGTTCCAAGCACTCTAAGCTGACACTAGGAGGTGGAGTTCAAACAGAGCAGACCATTACTGGTCAGCGAGAACCATCACTACAATCATCATTAGAAAGCGACAAAGGACAGCCTGCACAAACCCATATGCCGTACATATGGAGAAATAAAGACATCCCTCTGCTTGGTTGCCGATAAAAGGACTCAGTGTGTCACATTGAAGCTGATGTTACAGCAGTGCCGCTTGGTGTCGCCATGGCAATCAGCTGAGAAGCTAAACCCCCTAAACTGTGGGGGTACTATCTGCGGTAGAGAACAGAAGATAAAAAAGGACCTGGGACCAAAATGAGTCGATTCGAGCTTTACCATGCAGTGGAGCATTAATTTCTAGTTGACTTCCTGAATTTATCTCCTGGAACTTTTTGGTCAAATCAGGGCTGTTGGCAGTGAAAATATTTACAGGAACCTGCTTGTTTGAAAGAGGTCTTTGAATTATGTCTCGCCACTCTTTCATCTTTGTTTTGTAGTAACAGCATTACCACTCTGCACATATAGGATAATGCATTGCATGAATGTGACATCAACTCAAAGGTGGATTGGGCGTGTTTCAAGCCAAGACACATCACACACATTAGGTGAGTATCCCAGCTCGATATCTTATTACCACAGGGGTATGCTTGTGCCTGTGTTTTCACCTCTGCTTTTGTGGGAACATTAGCGGCAGCCACGCTCACTCGCAGGATTTTTATTTAGCTGTGAAGCTAGTGTTGTGCTGTACTGATGGGTGCTATTGCTAGTCTGGCGTGGCTAGACTGGGAGTGTTGCGACTCCCAGGCGGGTTGTACAGTATTGCTACTCTATTTTGCGTTAGCTGGGGGAAGCTAACATTCTGGAATTTGTTAGATTGGTGAAGCTAGCGTTAGTTTGGGGAAGTATTTCTATTTCAGTGGGGTATTGCGACCGCAGAGTGTTGCCACTCGGTTCGGCTAGCTGCTGATAATATTGCTTTTTCGACAGTCAGCAGCTCAGACTACTGTTTGGTGACAGGCTAGTCTAAGTGGTACAACTTGAACAACTGAACAGACTATAAACAAAGCACCCGGTTTTCTGCTTGTGTCACTGGGCAGTTAAGCTAGGTCCCGGAGAGACCGTTAGCTCGAATGAGAAAGTTGGGAACTTCTGCTCTTGGGAAAAGGGGTTTATGAACGACTAGCAGCGTAGTGTCAGTGTCCTTTCATAGGGGGCAGGGTCTCCACCCTCCTTGACACTAACACACTTGATTCTAGCCAATACTGGCTGGCAGAATGCAACTGAAGCTTCTGATGAGGTCACGCTGTAGGTGTGAGACACCAAACAAATGCTATGAAAGGGAACTGCTTGTTTGAAAGGGGTTGTTGAATTATTTCTCGCCACTTTTCCATCTTTGATTTGTAGTAACAGCATTACCATACTGAGAAGCGCCTTCTGTACATAACGGATAATGCATTCCATGAACGTGACGTAGATGCAGCTAGCATCTGAATCATGTCTAAATAAATGGGCGTGCACAAAAGCAGTCACTCACCCATGCTGTGTGCTCTCTCAGGTAGCAGCCACGGTACTCAACAGTGTTGGGGTGGCGCAGTTTCTGGAGGAACTTCACTTCCTTGATGATATCCTGCCATTTCTGGAACATGAGCAGAGCCACAGTCATTGATAAGTAAACAGGACCGATAAACTGATCTGTGATAAATGACGAATTAGAGAGTCGTAGGTCTTACCTCATTGGACTGTTTGCCGCTATAGGACATCTTCTTGATGGCCACCACCTCATTGGTGCGGATGTCATGGGCCTGATGTGGAGAGGTTCACATCACAGAGAAATCACTATTATATAAAACAAGGATTTCTGCTGAGCCTCCTTCCCTCTTCTCGTCTGCCCTCTCCCGTCGATCCCTTCATCCATGACTAGCTCCTTTTCACCCTTCATTAAACAGAGCTTTTCATCCACCACTTGTGAGTTGTCCTTTGTCCTTGACTCACACCATGCTTTTATCTTCTTCTCCTCTCCTGACACCTTTCACCTTCAGCTGATAGGCTTGTCCACCTTGAATTCTTATCGGCAGTACCTTCATCGCTACCGTCCCTCCTGTCTCACAGACATTATGTCTGACCCACAGCATCACTCTCACCACTGTGTCTGTCAGCTATTCTCCTTTGTTTTGCTTTCATTTTCACGCCATCAACCACTGTGACCCAGGCTACATTCACCACAGTGATGACATCTCAGTGATGGGAGAAAGCAGCCTTTTCATTTTATCTAGGCTGTTTTTTTAGGCTTCGAGGGTTGTACTATCACTTCAGCAACAATCTAATGGAGCTCAAGCTTTACAGCTAACAATCTCTATTAGAGCTGCAACCAATTTATTTAAATATTTTGTGTGTGTGTGTATATACAGCATAGTGACACACTCTATCTCGACCACCAGACAAAAAATAAGCAAACAGACGCATTTTATAGAATAGTGATTTCCAATATTACTTTCCTCTGTATCAAAGTACTTACATAGTGTTTTACTTGTACAAATTTAAGAAGTAACAAGTTCAGTTTAACTGTATTTTTGGACCATATTTGACCATAGCAATAACATAGATGAATTTTGAAACAAGCCGTAGTTCCCCTTCAATGTCCTAATCTAAAGCATAGCTGAGTACAAATAAATAATCTAAATGCCTCTCTAGCTAGAGAGGAACACACGCCTGAGGTGTTCATGCTATGAACAGAAATCAACACTGCAGAAGTGAAAAGGGCGAACAGTCACAGAAAATCTTTCCACGATCTCAAAACAGAGCACATTCAAAACTTGCCAGTAGTGTGTGAGAGTGTATGTGATTGGGCGGGGCCATTAAAGACCTCGATACTGATACTGCAACGATATTGTAGGATTGACTATTGGTGCTTTCACAAAATATTTACACAGAGATTTTGATAAATAATCATCAGTAACATGGATATACTAACTTAGTGGGTGAAGGGAAATAATAAAAAAGCTAGAACAGTCTGGTGAGTTCAGAAAATTAAACCACTTTACTGTAATGCAGCCTTTAAAACCAGGAATAGACGACACTTGCCATATTAAAATCTGAGACGATATCTAGTCTTAAATCACGATATCTATATCTATATATCCTCCTGAGACCCTGTGTCCCCATATGAGGACATTAAATTTTGGGTTTACTGGACCTTATGCTTCATTCTACTTAACGTGGACCTCTTGTCCTCGTCCTTTTTGTGTCCCATCTAGTAGTAGTAAGACCACAATACACTAATCCATGTAAATACAAGATGGCAGCCATTTTTGCCAAGTCAGTCTGCAGCTGACCTCGACACAAAAGTGGACAAGGTCCAAAACCTGATCACATTAATGGTTGAAACTTGTTTATTTATGATAAATAACGTTTGTAGTTTGATATGGCAACACAAATGACCAATTTTAGCAACAGTAACAACCTAAATTAATAAGTACTTGTTTGAAGACATTGGGAATTTATCATCAGCTCGTTGAAGGATATTGTGACTTTATTATTGTTGACAATGTTTAGTTTTTTATACTTATCAGGTCCTACTGATCCCAAATACTTAGGAGAAATCAAAAATGCATACTGAACAAAAGTTCAGGTCTCAGGAGGATATAGCCCAGCCTTTCTGCTTACTAAAGCAAACTGATATATTAAAAAGACCATTTCTTGGTTGCTAAATCTCCTTTCCTGAAAAATATTCTGATTAAATGTAATTCAGCACTCACAATTCAAACAGCTCAAATAAGAACTTTTAAATGTTTAGCGAATCTATATCATGATGAGGCCAGGCTGACAAAGATTAAACACCTGAAACCAGTAAGGCACCATTTTTGTGCATTCCCTAACACCAGAGATAGAAACTTACGAAGTAGACAGCTCCGAAGCTCCCATGGCCGATCTCCCTCAGATCCGTGAAGAGCTTCTCAGGGTCCTCCCTGAAGAACAGCTCAGCCACCTCCGGGTCCTTCAGGCTCCCGGCCCGCACACTCGACGGCATGGCCAGCGCCTGGTGAGCGTGGAGGAGACACACTGGGTGAGCGTCTGTTATTTGGACGGATTACCAACATTAGAGTTGGAAAAATGAGCCGCCTGGGAAACATGCACCCTGACTTCTCTATACACTCTGCATTATTAATCTATGTTTGTATTTATGCATTGTGCACGTGTTTTTCTTTTGTAAATCTTTAAACATGGTAAACTCAATTGTGATTTGTTAAAAATAGAAATAAGCTCTACTCTGTGACATATAATAGACAGACTTGGATCTTTTAAATTATCAACAGTGATGTAGGTTAAAATTTTATTTTAAAAACCTAGTACTCCATAGATAATCTATTGGTTTGCTAATCATCACTTTTTAGTGCACTTCAGTGCATGCGTGTAAAGAGTACATCCTGCTCTACATCTGCATCTGAACTGCTTTAGACTACAAAAATGCAAATCTGTGTCGGCTCACATGGGTGGAAAATATCAAAGTGCCCATCAGCTTCAAATGACCATCCATCCACCCACCCATTCATTCATCCTTCATCATCCATCTGTCTCTCTAACAAGGCTGAACAATACTGGCAAAACTTAGCATTGCTGTATTTATTGTTGCTGTTTTTTTAAATCAACACTGAAAAATTTGAAAATTCTTAATTACCATGATTTCCCCAGATACAGAATGCAGCTTTTAGCTTCTGTAGGTCCACAAGGGTGAAATGAAAATCTTCTTTGGGCCCTTCATGATTTTTTAAAATGGCAGATGCAGGCTTCATTTAGTCAAACTAAACAATCCCCTGACAGTGATTTTGACTAGTCATCACTGGTTCTTCACCAGTACCCACACTCAGTGGCATGGCCACCACAAGAAGAGAGCATGCATGTGTGTGAATCCCGCACAATCAGGCTAAATAACTGAGTAGATAGTTGGATTTGCCTTTACAGGTCTACTGTGCACGATTGTGGGTAACTGTAAACAAGCTTGCCAGCAAAGGTGAAAGTCAAAGCCAAACCTAGATTAATTTCTGTTTGACGTTTCGCCTCACTACATGTGTGTTTTTGTCTGTGCTCTGTCTCTTGGATGCATGCTGCTCACAGTCTGGCACCTGCTCGCTACCGTTTAATAAAGCTCCGACCTCACCTGAGTGCTGTGTGGGAACACGCCCATAAACATCCTGAGCACAGAAAATAAAAAAAATACAGGCAGAGGGCAGAGCCTCTGCGGAAAAACACACCGCCACACACTTCTAGTGGGTCATAAGTGATAAGAGTCTATACATTGTTTTTTTTAGGAACAATGCTGCATAGCATACCTTTAAGATTATTGATAAATGAGCAAACCTTGTTTTTATTTTCTACCAAGCAATAAAATGTTGAGGTAGTGCACCACGGTTGGTCTGATTTGTTGTATCACATTGCATGTTCTTCAGTGTAACCACTGTACATGCTTAATTGCAATGTTGATGCTAAAAATACATTTTTCAGGACACATATATCAAATAACGTTGAAATCATGGCTGTGAAAAGAAAACAGCATGACATGGATATCAGTACAAAGTATAGTCTGACCGATACTGGATTTCTGAGGCTGACGCTGATGTTGGGGAATTTTAAAAATCAGATGACAATATATCTGCTGGTTGTATTTTTCTACATATATTGATATAGATCCATCACATTTCTTTTTGTAAACAACACCAAAACAACTGTGACCAACGTTCATACCGAGCAGGACATTTTACATCATCAGCCTGGCAGACGCATCAGTCCAGCTCTAGTACATAAAGACATCTCTCTGAAGTGAAGCCGAGAGCAGCAGGCCAGACTTCACAAGATAAAAGTAAACTGCCAACCAGTTTAGCAGGCCCATGATTTGCCTATCAAATTATACCTTTGTTCAAGTACCACTTCAGAGTTTGATATCTCTCTGAAAAGGTTCCCTGACCAAATGATGGAAGCCAAAGGAGTGGTGTTCACAATAGGATAAAACACCAAGGGCCAAATGTCTCTCATTAACATGTGGCTATCATAACTCAGATTAGGGTATTAAAGGCTGAAACTGGTCACTGTTATGATCAGTTTTATCTTATGTCCAATAGAGTCAGACAATATGACTCTGAACACCCTGGCAGAACAGTCGTATATAATGATTAGAATCATATGTAACTGCATATGTATAACTGGATTAAAATAATTAGGCATTATCAAATTACTGCACTGTGAAAGTCTACATGAAGCCACATAATTTTACTCACAGCCACAGCCTTGTTAAACCTAAATTATAACTATTTTGGAGAGAGCAGCTACAGAAAAGATTTGTTTCACAAAGAGAAAATAAATACACCGGTTCAGTGTTTATGTAATAGAGGAGACAGCTATCCAGCTCAGTCTATTCTTAAAATACATATATATTTATGGTTCATCTTGTGTAAGTGTTGCTGTAGTGCACACATAGCATGGATTGTGTGTGTGCCCTGTCTGTCAAGTTAACAGCCTGGCACGGGGTCCATCATGGGACATTAGGACCTCGTCAAGGGGTTAATGTGGCAATGTAACACATGCTCCATATTTTTTATGTGTTCAGTGACTGAAAAACTGGGCCTTCATGTCAGTATTTCCACACACTTCAAATGAACATGCACCAGATGAAACGTTTCTTTCAAGGCCATTTTGCCACTGTCAAAGAGGAAGCATGTGGTTCCCTTTGAAAATGAGAAGTTCTTTCAATCTTGCAACCAACCCTAAAGCAAGCTCTCAATCTATTTTTTAAGAACCCATCCATGCCACAGTCCTTACACAGACACACACACACATAGGGAGAGGCAACAAAAGCATGAATTGTGTGGTTTCATTCAAGATTATCTCTCTAACCTACATGCAATTTTACACCCTGGGAGTGCCCTGGGCATATTGTGGAAAACAAAATGCATATTGTCCTTGGCTGGTGAGACAGAGGAGTAATTACCTCGATGGGAGCTTGCCATCAGTGTCATGTACGGTGTGCATCCCAGCTGAGCAAGCTAGATGGCTCTTGCACTTGGCTGGTCAATTAGGCTATCTTTGCTCTGGCTCACCAAAGAAATGCATGACATGTATTCAACAGTAGACAACAACAACTCAAGGCTGGCTGGGTGTTCAGGCTGCAGGCCAACAACAAGCCTCCATGTCAATGTCAACGTCTCCAGGAGCTGAAAATGAGGTGGTTAATTACGCTAGCTGCCCTCTCCCCTGCAAACAGAGGTGGAGAGGCGCATTCTGCTGCTTTAGCATGCTGAATGATTTATAACATGTCTTACCGTGGCTTTTGGGATCCACTGTAGCTAGCTCGGGGGCTAGCTAACCGGCCTGGCTGGAAAATATTGGTCTCACTCCCCTTTCCTCGGCACTGGTGTCTATTCAACACGAACAAACCACATTCTGTCTGTCGATGCTTTTACTCAAACTCCTCTCCATCCTGATGCTCCCAGTCAATTGCACAGCTAGCACGTCTGCACCACTTGACATGAGTGAGGTGCCAGTCAATTAAAGTGACAGCTAGCTGACTGACGCCTGCCAGCTAAACTAGCAGCTATAGTAGCAGAGCTGTCTCCCAAAGAAAATCAGAGGCTAGCTCTGGCTGCTGTTAGCTACACCGCTAACTAAATAACGTAACGCCAGGAGCGGCCTGGGACGTTTTCAATGGGAAACTGATTCATTAATTTCCACGGGTCGGCTCCGTGCTCCACTTTGCACTGTCATTACGTTAGTGTTGTCGGCGGATTTCATCTCCAGTTCGTGTTATCCCCATTTTGCTCGACTCTCATCCGTTTTTGTTCAGGACTTCATGATGGCGGAGCGGGGCGGGAGCCGAAAGGAAAACGGAAGTGCTCTTCTTCGACGCTTCAGAAACAGGCACGGAAGCAGCAACGACGCCCCCGTGTGGTCGAGGAGCGTCACCAAAACATGAACAAACTGTAAATAAGATAAAATCAGCAGTACAAGCAGGCTACTCAGATCCTTTACTCAAGTAAAAGTAGACGTATTACAGTCCAGACAAGGCAAGTTTACTTTAAGTATGTTTTAGTATAGACTTTAAGATTTTGCTGATTACTTTTAAGGCTTTTCATAATGTCTCTCCTCAGCTATATCTCCTCATGGTGCCATTCACGCCAGGACATACTTTGAGGTCCTCGGGCAGAGGTCTTTGTCTCTTCCAGAAGCCTAGCTGAAAGCTAAAGGGGACAAAGTACTTGCTGCCAGGGCCCGAAGCTCTGGAACAATGTGCCCGAAGGAATCAGGTCAGTGGCGTAGCGTAGTTGTGCTGGACCCTGGTGCAAGTATTTTCCTTGGACCCCCCCTGTGAATGAGTCAGGGGCCACCATTTCTTTGTTGTATGAAGTAATAGAGTAGTATAAATAGCACTCAGTTCCTTTGCAGGTAATAATCAGTATTTAGGGCAAGTGCTATAGGGTGACTGAATGATTCATAAATATCTACGACGAGCCAAACTAGGGCTGATCGGCCCAAAAGGGTCCTCGTGGGCCCCGGTGCCCTGCACTGGAAGCATTGCTGATAGCTCCGCCCCTGAATCAGGTTGCCCGAGTCAGTGATCCCTTTTAAGTCCCTTGACTTAAGGGTTAAAACATACTTTTATTGGTGAGCCTTTCCTGATTTTACTTGAGTTTTAAATTCATTTAAACTGTCCTTTATTTCCTCTCTTTTTATACACTACAGTGTTTTCATCTTTTTTTTTAAAGTTGTTGTTTTCATGTCTCGTCTGTTTTAATTATTGACATGTAAAGCACTTTGTAACTTTGTTTTGGAAAGCGTTTTATAAATAAAGATTATTATTCATATTATTTGTATGGAACATTTCAGCAACAAAGCAATTTAAAGTGCTCTACATAAAACATCAAAAGCATCAAGACAAGGTGCAAAAAAAAACACATTGTAAAAGGACATTTAGAAGCAATTCATTAAAGAACTAGGGAATAGAAAATAAAAAGTTAAAATATACTAAGACAGGTATAAAATACAAGACTAAAGGTTACAGTGCAGTGTAAGAAATTAATAAACATTTGATTTAATAAAAGGCGAGAGAGTTGGTGCAGACCTGCAGTTTTCTAAGGGGGTTTGTTTCAGACATGTGGAGTATAAAAACTTACCCCTGCCTCTCCACATTTAGTCTTAACTAGTTGTAAGGTGCTCTTAACCAAATGTAATACCATCTAAACAACAGAGTTATATTAGCCCATTATACATTGATGAATATCATGAATTCTTTTTTAAAATTTGTATTTATTTGTATTTGTAAATTTGTATTTGTATTTATTTGTCAGAACTAATTTGTTAAAAGTTTGTTGAAAGTCTGTTGGTAATGTTTCACGTACTGCAATAGGTTTTATGTTGACCACCACTTAGTTTTTTGTATGCAGACGAAATGATCTTTGGTCAAACTTTTTCCAGCTGGAGCTCAGTAATGTAATGTTAGTCCTTCATGGTTCTCCCCTGCAACTTGTCTGGATGCTCTCAGATTGGTTCTAACAAAGTGGATCATTTGGTGAACTGAGTGTTGACTTTCTGGGAATAAATAATGTTAATGCTGAATCAGGAAATGATTACATTAGTGAGACACTTAAATAACTTTTTAATCTTGGGATTGGGGGGAAGGTATCAAGGATTATAAAGTCAAAGGCTCAAGTCCAAGTGAAGTCATGAGTCACTGGTGTTAAAGTCCAAGTCAGGTTGCAAGTCTTAAATGATTTTTTTCAATTTGAGTTTAAGTCATCAAATTTGTGACTCAAGTCTGACGTGAGTCCAAGTCATGTGCCTTGAGTCCACACCTCGGATTACTGTAGTGGAGTAAAATGTACAGTATTTCCCATGTGGTGGAGTAGAATTGTAAAGTAGTAAAAAAAAAATGGAAATACTCAAATAAAGTACAAGTACCTTGGACTTGAACTTTTCAAAGTACAACACCTTGAGTTGGCTAAACGTTTTTAGCTGCATCCCAACACTTGTTAAAATCAACATTCTGCTCCATTAACAGCTTCTGTAAACAGGAACGTATTATTAGTGTGCTACAGTTTGACAGAAAACTGTTTATTTGTGTATCACAAACTAGGATATGTTCAGGGGGGGAAATCAAGTAAAAACAATTAAGAATTGTGCAGAGTAATGTTTTGAATATTTACTTGAGTAAAAGTAGCACATTGTAAACTCAACTAGAAGTAAAAAAAATATATATAGAAGTACTGTACTGCAGGTGAAAAGTCTCATTAGGCAGAAAACATGACCCCTGTGAGGGTTAAAGTGTGTTATATTATGGTTTATTATCACTGATACATTAATGTGTAATCAGTATTTTAATGTAGTCACTGGTCAAGGTGGAGGTCATTTTAATATATTTACATATGATAAAGCTACATATTTGATAAGATGATCATATGTACACCTGAAAAGTAACGAGTAGGCTTACTGAAATGTGAAAGTTGTAAAAAAAAAAAGTATGTTTTAGTCTGAAATGTAATGTAAAGTAGAAGACAGTATCATCTATATATATATATATATATGGTGTATTTTTGTATGGTTGTATGTACTGTACATCTGCACACACAGACTCACGTCATCCCAATCAAACATATGGCTTGTTGGGCCCAGCTTTTGCCCTCATAATCCACTCAGCGTAATCTCTGTGATGTGCACTTTTAGCTGACAACACAACACACACAGTCAAAAATAAACATTTATCCTCTGTATATGTCTATATTATTGTCTCGGCTGGAAGCACCTGCTGACATACTGTACAGTTTTATTTAGAGTAAGTTGTGATTCAGTAGGGCTGACTCTTGAGCACTAGCAGCTGTACTTTCATGTGCTGTAATAGCATCTTAATCCTGTTACTAATCCAAAAGTGTAACATATTTTTCATTCATCCCGTGGCTCCTAAACCTCTATATTTAATTTAATTCCCAAAAATAAAACCTTCACATCCTAACACTCTACCACCCTGCTCTCCGTTCTCCTCTCCTCGGTTTTCATTCATACTTTTTCCTCACCCACATCCTCCTGCCCTCCACTCCACAGACATCTTTTCACAGCCGTGGGCGCGGCTTTGCATAACCTCTCATCTGGCCTACTGCACTGCGGGAGGGGAAAAAGATAATAAAATCATTACTAGCTTCCGCCCAGTGGATTATGCTTCTTATGTGAACAGATTTTTTGATGAATTTACATAACAGGGCAACAGGCAGAGGGGAAAAGGTCAGATAGGACACACTATCAACCGGTGCTGAAGTGTTTCAGCACAGCCAGTTAATGCAGACATCTTTCTGTGGAAAGTGAAGACACTGACCCCGAGGCTTAATCCCTGACTTTGTCATCAGGGTATTTCATAGAAGAAATAATCCCTTTTTTTTCTACGCAAATGTAACCAATACAATACAGATTATCACACACTGGGATATTAGCTATTATTGGCATGTGGCTCTTTAATACTCCCAAAATCTGTTTAACTGACATGTCTTTGAAAATAATATGGGCCAAAACAACAGACAGAGGATCAAATGAGTCTCTGTTCTTCACAGTGTCACCGCTGTGTGTGTTTTAACAGAAACAATACGCCTATGACTTGGAGTCAACAGTGTAAAGTGGGACTAATTCAATTAGGCTATATATAAGAATATAAATCAATATAAGTGTTGCGATCCAGAAAAAGCTAACACAGTGATAACAAAGTACCCTGGAGCCTCAAACAATCTCGAAAGTAATAGATTGTTTTTTAAATCTTGTCAAAACAACTTTATTATTTTGTGGGAAGAAATTAATTACCTTGAAGTAGCAAGTTAATTATCTTGTGGGAACAAGTTAATTATCTTGTGGGAACAATTTATACACCTTGTAGGAACAAGTTATCTCATGTAAAACGGTAAATTACCTGATGGGAACAAGTTAATTACCTTGTGCACACAAGTTAATTATCTTGAGGGAACAAGTCAATTATCTCGTAGGAATGAGTTAATTACCTTGTGGAAATGAGTCAATTATCTTGTGGAAAAAGTTACTTATCTTGTGGGAACAATTTATACACCTTGTGGGAACAAGTCGTTTATTCTGTGGGAACAAGTTTACCTTGTGGGAACAAGTTATCTCATGTAAAACGATAAATTACCTTATGGGAACAAGTTAATTACCTTGCGCAAACAAGTTAATTATCTTGTGGGAACAAGTTATTATCTTTTGGGAACAAGTTATTATCTTGCACGGTCAAGTCAATTATCTTGTGGGAACAAGTCAATTATCTTGTGGAAAAAGTTACTTATCTTGTGGGAGCAATTTATACACCTCGTGGTCGTTTATTTTGTGGGAACAAGTTTACATTGTGGGAACAAGTTATCTCATGTAAAACGGTAAATTACCTTATGGGAACAAGTTAATTATCTTGCACACACAAGTTAATTATCTTGTGGGACCAAGTTATTATTTTGCGCGCACAAGTTAATTATCTTTTGGGAACAAGTTATTATCTTGCAGGGTCAAGTCAATTATCTTGTGGGAACTAGTTAATAATCTTGTGGAAACAAGTCAGTTATCTTGTGGAAAAAGTTACTTATCTTGTGGGAACAAGTTTACCATGTGGGAACAAGTTATCTCATGTAAAACAGTAAATTACCTTATGGGAACAAGTTAATTACCTTGCGCACACAAGTTAATTATCTAGTGGGGACAAGTTATTATCTTGTGGGAACAAGTTATTTTTTTTGTGCGCACAAGTTAATTATCATTTGGGAACAAATTATTATCTTGCAGGGTCAAGTCAATTATCTTGTGGGAACAAGTTATTATTTTGTACACTAAGTTAATTATCTTGTGGGAACAAGTCGATTACCTTGTGGAAATGAGTCAATTATCTTGTGGGAACAAGTTATTATTTTGTACACTAAGTTAATTATCTTGTGGGAACAAGTCAATTACCTTGTGGAAATGAGTCAATTATCTTGTGCAAACAGTTACTTATCTTGTGGGAGCAATTTATATACCTCATGGTCGTTTTTTTGTGGGAACAAGTTTACCTTGTGGGAACAAGTTAATGATCTTGTAGGAACAAGTCAATTATCTTGTGGGAAATTATTAATTATTATCCTGTGCTCACAAGATAGTGCCTAACAGTCAGTCGGTTGTACACCAAAAATATCACATTGTCAATATTCTAAAGACCCGCAAAATTCTACAAATGATGTTTCATGTTTTCAGGGGGGTTCATGTCTTATTGAGAGGAGCCAAGCTCCTCCTGGCTCCTCTCAACAGTTTTCACCCTGAATAGGCTAATTGGAAACACTAGCGAAGGGAAAGATATAAAGTTACTGGTTTCCTCTTTAAAATTATGATTAATGACATGTTAGCAAAAGTTGTTGTTTTTTTGTTAAAATAATTAAACGATTAGATGCTCAACAGAACATGAACCATCGACATTTTTCAACAGTCAGTAATTATTCAGTCAACATCAAGCAAAAATGTCCCTGGCTCTGGCTGCTCAAATTTACAGATTTACTGTTTTTCCCTATTTTCATTCAATAATAACTTAAATGTCTTTGAAGTATCTGACTAACACAGTATTAACTGAGAGAGTAATCGACAATCAGAATGATTGTTAGAAATTAAATACTTAGAGTGTTAGACTTTCTAGTGTTAAACCTTGAGTGGACTGTAATTAATTCACAGTACACAAAAGACACAGAAACTCTACCCTCTATTGTGTGAACTGACAGTATCCAGTTTCTTCCGTCAGCCCTGGGCTCAGATGGCAGTATCATTTCCACTATGATGTCAACATTCAGCATCTCTGCTGCTGCTGCTGTCACACAGCTGACTCCTCCCCGCGAGCATACAACCCTGGATGCAGCCACACCTCCCTGTCATACAACCTCCCAGCATCCCGTCAGGCCAGGCAGACCGGGCAGACACACTGAGAGAGCAGGGCTGTCCTGCACCACCATCTGTAACTAAGGAGAAGAAGAAACAGAAGGAGGACAGAGGACTTGTAACACTGTGGGGCACCTACTGAGTCTCAGCTTCAGAGGTCGTGTATGATGCGATTGGCTGATGATCAGAAATCACCAGACGAAGGTGAGCACAAATAATACGCACACTCACTTTATTATTTAACTTGACAAAATGTTCTTTAACCTTTGAATTAAATGTCCTGTTTTTAAGTTGTTTTATCTAATTGGGCAATAGTTATGGTACTGTCATAATGTCGGAATGCTTAATTATATCATTTTGAAGTATTTCCATAGCATCAGAAAATTAAGAGACACACATAACATACTTCAGACAAAAGACATCATGTTCAATCCCAACTTTGTAGCTCTGTCAAACACAAGCCAGCTCTGCAAGTGTCAGAAATAATTCCTAACTCTTCATTGTTTATTTTTCTCTTGCAGAAATGAGTTTTGGGGCAGCATGCATTTTTCTGCGAGGAGGGAAAAATATTGTAAGTACAACAGCTTTTTTCCCTAATTTTTGATGGGTTTGTGTTGATGTTTGCAAACTACCGTGAGAGGTCAATTGGATTATAACCCAAAAAGGTGACAGGATAAAATGATAAGCGCTGTGCCTGCTCTTTACTGTTGCGTGTCGGGGATGAGACACCTGCCAATACGGGCATAATCTACACTTTAATCCACGGTTTAATCTCCGTTACAGTGCTGTTTAGTTCTATATTCAATATTGAAGTATTAAAATAAACAAAACGTCCATTTTGGTAATTCTGTGGTTGTTTTTTTCTCTCTCTGTGCAGTCGAGAGAACTGGCCGATGACGAGATTGATGGTAAATTCTCACATATTCTTATGTTGTCATCAGTAAATGCAGATTAAACTTTGACCTTTTCTACCTTGTACATTTTATTCACTGTCTTGTCAACTTGATATCTGAGTGTTTTACTCTACGCCTCTGCAGAGCTGCGTGATGCATTCAATGAGTTTGATAAAGACAAGGACGGGCTGATCAGCTGTAAGGACCTGGGGAATCTGATGAGGACGATGGGCTACATGCCCACAGAGATGGAGCTGATTGAGCTGAGCCAGAACATCAACATGAACCGTGAGTCCCTACAGAGCAAAATGGATTTAAAGATTGTTTTTTGGAGAGAAGAAAGAAGGTAGAATTTGAAATTCTACATGTAGCAGCTACAGAATCAATGAAACAGAAGAGCCCACTGAGTCTTTTCTTTTTGTTTTACCTCCAGTTGGTGGCAGAGTGGACTTTGAGGACTTCGTAGACCTGATGGCCCCGAAGCTTCTGGCAGAAACAGCAGGGATGATTGGTGTGAAGGAGCTCAAAGATGCCTTTAAAGAGGTGAAAGATTTTCCTTTAAACTTTCCAAACTGCAAATTCAATGCCAGATCTAAAGATGAACACTGACCTTTTCTTCTTCTCTTCTTTCCCTGATTAGTTTGACATGGATGGAGACGGAGAGATCACAACAGAGGAGCTGCGGTCGGCCATGACCAAGCTGATGGGAGAGCACATGAGCCGGAGGGAGATAGATGCCATAGTTAAAGAAGCAGACGACAACGGAGATGGCACAGTAGACTTTGAAGGTACGAGGTGTCTTTCAGCTGCAGTGACATGAAAATCAACAACAGAGCAAATATAATCATATAAATGAATTTCTCTCTACACTGTAAACTAATGAAACTCTTCTTCTCTGCTGCAGAGTTCGTCAGAATGATGTCCCACCAATGACAGCCGACTCAAGGAAGTACCTTTGCACCTCTACAGACATGCGTTAATATAGATGCTGTCTTTCTATAAAGCTCTTTGACTAATGAGCTTGTACATATCAAACACCTAATAATAAAATTCAAATAAAGAGCTGCGGAGAAAAGTCAAGCAAGTCGTTCTCAGAGAGAATTTTACTTCTATGCAAAGATTGACAATCATGTACTGAGATATTTTTTTTATGATAATTGAAACGAGAGTGTAAACAAATGGAACTATATTATTTTGTTTGATGACATTTATTTTATATACAGGAAGTCATTTTGGACTGTTTGTTGAATTGGGTTGAGTTTTTTAAAGTGTATGTATTGGACAATATTTATTCTGACTGTATTCTTATCACCGAAACAATGAAACGCAAACTAGATATAAAGTTATGGAGCATTAAGTAACAGTTAGGACACTACAGTGTATATCATATGTACATATACAGTTATTCAGGCCTGGGCTTATTGTAATGAGTTAGACTGCATAATTAATTTATGGATGGAATCCAATAAGTTAAATCCTGGTCCTAAATATTTCCAGATATCTCAATAAAACATCTGAGAATATGTAAACTTTGCTCAAGAGTTTTGGTTTGAATGAATGTGACACGATTCCTGTGTGACGCCTGAAAGAAGACAAGGACACTGGATGTGTGTTATTGAGCAATTCATCTGCCAGAATTTGAGTTTTGACTTCGTCACATATGTGATGAGACAACAGCTGCTTTATTATTTTAATTCAACAGAAAGTAAAGACACATAACACTTTATGTGCCATACAAAATATGTCATGTCGCCAGAACAAAATGTTGGCATTGTATGTTTCTGCAAGCCAAAGAATACATTACATTTGCATGTTTTGTACTACAGCCAAGCTGCAGACCGCTGTTCAAGACTAACAAACAACAAAGTCTGTTGTTTTTTAGCGAGTCATTGCTGTTTCCAGCTGCTTTTTTGGCACCAAACGTGGGTGTTTCTTTAGCAAGCCATGGTCCTTTTCTGTAGCTCTTTAGCCTCCCAGTGAAGGTGTTTTTAGCGACCTGTTGTTGTATTTCTAGCAGCTTTTTAGCTTCCAAATATGGTTGTTTTTAGCGACCCAAGGCTCTTTTTTTGGTTGCTTTTTAGCCTCCAAATGTTGGTGTTTTTTAATGACCTGTTGCTGTGTTTCCAGCAGATTTTTAGGTGCCAAATGTGGGTGTTTTTTAGCGACCCATGGTCCTTTTTTGTAGCTGTTTAGCCTCCCAATGAGAGTGTTTTTTAGTGACCTGTTGCTGTATTTCTAGCGGCTTTTTAGCTTCCAAATGTGGTTGTTTTTTAGCGACCCAAGGCTCTTTTTTCAGCTGCTTTTTAGCCTCCAAATGTTGGTGTTTTTTAGTGACCTGTTGCTGTGTTTCTAGCGTTTTTTTAGCTTCCAAATGTGGTTGTTTTTTAGCTACCAAGGCTCT
This sequence comes from Cephalopholis sonnerati, assembly GCA_019142605.1. Lineage (NCBI taxonomy): Eukaryota > Metazoa > Chordata > Actinopteri > Perciformes > Serranidae > Cephalopholis > Cephalopholis sonnerati. The sequence continues at coordinate 18,447,642 of JAGQAX010000020.1, read as the reverse complement.
TTTTTGGTTTCTTTTTAGCCTCCATATGTTGGTGTTTTTTAGCAACCTGTCACTGTGTTTCCAGCAGCTTTTTAGCTTTTAGTTTGGGTGTTTTATTAGCGACCCAAGGCTCATTTTTCAGCTGCTTTTTAGCCTCCAAATGTTGGTGTTTTTTAGTGACCTGTTGCTGTGTTTGCAGCGGATTTCCAGGCGCCAAATGTAGGTGTTTTTTAGCGACCCATAGTCCTTTTTTTTAGCAGCTTGTTAGCCTCCCAATGTTGGTGTTTTTTAGGGACCTGTTGCTGTTTTTCCAGCAGCTTTTTAGCTTCCAAATGTGGGTGTTTTTTAGCGACCCATGGCTCTTTTTTTCAGCTGCTTTTTAGCCTCCAAATGTTGGTGTTTTTTAGTGATCGGTTGCTGTATTTCTAGCAGATTTTTTTTGGTGTCTTATCACTGTTTTTCCAGTGGGGACAGTGCCACAGAAACAGTTGTTTATTACCAAAACATTGCTGCTTTTCCAGCAAGTATTGTTCCCCCAAAGCCAGGTATTTCAGGCCAAAGCAAAATCTTTTCCAAACCATAACCAAGTGGTTTTTGTGCCTAAACATAACCACACCTTAACCAGTGTTGTTTAAACCTTAAGTTACAATGTATCTGCTACATAATAGTGTGCAAATATAACATATCTGTGGTTTGAAAAAAAACCTACAATGCCAACATTTTTTCTGGAGACTGGGTTAGTTATTAATCCAGCTAATTGCTTCAGTAACACGCAAAGTAAAATGTCTTCCTCTGTTCAAAAGTGGAACTTTTCTTTTTGCATGACATCCATAATAAGTCTACTTGTGTAATAATACAAAACTCTGTGGTTGCATAACAAATCAGCGCAATGATCTATGGATTTCATGTACCAAAGAAGGGATTTGGAAACCAAAACATCAGTGATGCTGCTGCACTGCAGGGTAGCTGAGGATTGAGTAACTTGGCTTTGGAGGGACATCAGGATAAAGAGATTGTGTGGCCACTGATTTGATAAGAGTGCCGTTCATAAAACATCATCTCAAAATTCATGACATCACGCACGACAGATTTCTAGGTATTAAGTGCAAAAAAAGGGAAAAAGATGTGCATGTCCCAGAATTTAGCTTTTTAGAGAACACTATCTGAGCCATTCTTTCAATTTGGACATTCCCAGTAAAAGTTTTTAATGTTCGGGGAAATTTGGAAACTGAGGTAAAATGCGGGGAAGAGTTTTAAGAGTATTAGCTGTTTATAAAAGAAAAAAATCCATGTGAGACAACACTGAATGCTCCCAGACAGTCACAACAAATCCCTGCTATTCAACACAGTAATACAAAAACTAAAATTGCCTCAACTTTGCACCAGAGCTTCCACAGACTTCGCCTTGATGCAAAGACCTGTGAGCAGAATCTGTCCTGTGGTTTACGTCCGTGTCAAATTGACCCAAAGCCAGCCTGGCTGAGATTAAACACCTGTGTTGAGGGCTTTTAGGGTTGCGGACGGGGACACGGTGCACCCTCACAGTAGGGGGGCACATCAGCCGGACAGATGTTGTTACATGACAAACTTGGCAGAGCTTCAAATGGACGGACAGATGGGGCACAGGGGCTTATAGTACCAATTAACAAAAGTGAAGCTGTTCTTGAACACACAGACCTAATAACTAAACACACATCTGTCGGCGGCACTCCACAGATTGGATGCAAGGGGGGTGTAGCTGTGGCAATATGCTCAGTGGATAAGTAACAAATTTTCAGCTTTGTAAATAACTGCTCTTTTGTGAACTGAAGAGAAAGTTTAGGAAGGATTCATGTTGCTTTATGCTTTTATAATGTAAATGTAGTGTATGTGTGGGTGTGTAAAGAGGGGGTCCTGTTTAAACTGAGGGGTGCAGCATATACAGAAGTTGATGAGGCCAAAGTAAGATGATGTAATACTCGCTGCTAGCCTTTGCCCTGATCCTTCCCTGATCCCGCTAACATCCAGCATCGACCTTTATTGCATTAATCCACAATAATCTCCCTCTCGGTCGCTCTCTGACTCAGTTCCGAGGTAGCCACTCTGCCCAGTGGCTTGCTGTTGTGCACTTAATGAGAACTGTGGTTTTAACCGTTTGCAATCATCTCCCAACATTGATAACCCCCCTGCTCTGTCTTTGTTTGTGTCTGCGGATTTGTTTCTTCCAAGTCCTGGTAATCTTTCTGAGAAGTGGCAGATGCACCCAGAGTATGACCACCTGCCCTGCGGGAGTTAATACAGCCTATCAAAGTCATCAAGTCTTTTCCTGTTCACATTAATCTGTCAGTTTGTTTCGTAACATTGCATATGAACAGCATTACGTCATACCAATATATATAGGCCCGATGTCCCGATTTAACATGTTTTTCACCAACTGAACTGAATCTAAATGTACAAGTATGAGATTTTTCTTTTCTAGAGACTCTGTGTTTTTGTTTTGTTGTGTTTTATAACAATGCTTGAAACAAAATGTTTAACTTATTAGAAGTGTCAAAGATAGAATTGACTGTGACGGACACATCTCTTATAAGGAAAAGGACATTTTGTTGTGTGTTATTGACCCAGTTACAATGAAGAGCTCAGTAAATTGCTTTGGCTTCGTCTGATTAAATTCACATTCTAAATTAGAATAAGATTTATTACCAAGAAGGTTTTTACTAACAAGGAATTTGCCTTGGTTTTTGGTTTATAAGATAAACACACAATGACATACAAGAGAAAATAAAAATAAAGGCAAAGTGCTGCAACAGTCTAGAAATATAGAACATTCAAAATAAAATGTGAAAAAGACAATTTGAACTTGAAGAATTTCAGTGTTTACGGCAAATTTTAGAAATACACTATTATAATGAACATTTTGTTCTGATCATTTTTAAGTCATTCTTTTTTAGAGCATCAATTTTGATTTCTCCAATCTAACAGCTAAAATATAGAAAGAAGTAAAATACATTAATGTGTTCCTGCAAAGTGTGATCGAAGAATTATTGTTGCAGTTGTAGCCAGAATCTGACTTCAGAGTCATTACCAGTCCAGCTGCATGAAGAAAATGTTGGCATTGTATGTTTCTGCAAACCACAAATACATTGCATTTGCATGCTTTATCAGTATCATATAGTAAAACCTGCCACTCAGTTTCAATTGTAATTGCAAAAAGTGTCAACATGTTAACAGGTCATACATAAATGTACATGTTTTATAAATATGTTTTATGTATGACTTCTTATGTATGACCTGCGAACAGTCATCCATATAACATAAATAAATAAAATACCCCACTATTCATGAGGAAATGCAGGAATGTCAGTTTTGGTTTTGTAAGTCCATCAGTCAGACACCTGCCTATAGAAACTAGAATCCAGGTGGGGGTATTGCACCAAACAGGGTTACTCATTTAGCCAGGTTACTTCTTATTAAGTAGTATGTGACCACTTCTTTGGACGTTTGTTAATTAGTAGCAGTAATCAATACTTATGACTAATAAATAAACAAAATAAAAGAAAAAAACATTCCTTTCCTTTAGGGATGCACAATAATAAGGCACAACCTTAGTATCGGCCGATACTGGCTTTAAGATGAAATATCAAAACCAGCCAACATGCTGATAATACCGCTACGTCCTTGGTATTGGCCAATATTGACTTTAAAATCAGATGAACATCAGAATCGGCCAAAATGCTTTTTATTTTCTTTAATGACTGAATATTACACACATTAAAAAGCATTGTATTTCATGTCTCCATCTGCTGGTGGGCCATCATGATGAGTATGTATTCATAATGTGATAATAATGTGGTAATTCCACCACAGAAGAGACTTGAAATTAAGTAGGGAAAGATGTAGATATATCGATATTGGTTATTGGTTGAATAAGTTGTTCCAAATCTGCAAATTGGTGTCAGCAAAAACTCCAATATCATGCATTCCTACTTTTCTTTATATGGACTAAAATTGTTTGTAGTTTCAGTAGTTAACTACACAAAAATGGCACACAAATAATTTAACAAGGCTACTTGAATCAATGTGCAAATATGAATGTACATGTAGCTCACTACTTGGTCGGTAACATTTTAAATAACTAACATATTAATATGGATTTTTGGTTTAACATATTTTATCTACCATTAGGTTAAATATCATTGATATTTGAATAGTTGGGAGCTATTTAAGTCGTTTTCTAGACAGTGATATTTCAATAAAACTACATACTTAGCTAATTTTTCATAATAATATTCACTGACTTTCAACTGTCCAATCAAAAGCGTTGTTTCAAGATACGGAAGCCGGAGAGAGACATTCTGCAAGTTCTTCAGTAACTTCGGGGAAATGTGTCCACCGACAGAGCAGTAGAGGTCCTGTGGCGTCATAGTGAGAGGCAAGTGAGCATATAATAAATTCACTCATACACATATTAATGTTTTAATAGTGTGTTTTTATAATAGCGGTGTCGTCTGTATTAGCAGCTAATGTTAGCTAACTAGCTAGCTGTGTTGTTAGCTGCATGCTTCCCTGCAGTGAGTGGCTGTCACAGCCTGCAGAGCATGTTAGGTCTATAAATAAGGTTTGGAGTAGCGATACTGAACTCTATTCTTATAAAATAGCACTAAATATTAGGCTGTGGGTACAGAAATATTCATGGTTCATCGTTTTGATATTGGGCTAACATTAAGTTCAGGTTGTTTACATCTGTTGCTAACTACTGGCTCTTAGTTGTCATTAAAGTGCTTAAGGACTTCATTGGTGATTGTTTTTCTGTTCACACAGGTCTCCACTGATGTTGGCTGGATGTAGAAACCTTTCTTGGACATTTTTTTCACTCACCCAGAGAAGACTTTGTACCAGGAGAAGCCTGACAGGCTCACAGGCTGCTCTCTACCCCTCAGCCTCAACAGTGTCATTCATCCCTCCATCTTCCCCTTCACTTACACACAGTCACAGCTTTTTCACATGCCAACAAAGCTCAGTCACCCTCCACTCATCTCCTCACTTCACCTCCACCTCCACCTCCACCCGCCGCCTCTCTCATTCTGCCCACAGTTCAGGCCTGATGGAGCTCAAGGAAGTTCTGCAGGTGTTGGAGCAGCTGGCTCCTCTGTCTCTGGCTGAGTCATGGGACAACGTCGGCCTGCTGGTGGAGCCAAGCAAATCTGGGCCAGTTAAATCCATCCTGCTGACCAACGACCTTACAGATGCTGTCATGGAGGAAGCAGAGGCCATGAGCTGTGACCTCATTATCTCATATCACCCTCCGCTGTTCCGGCCAATCAAGCGTCTGCTTCAAAAGGATTGGAAACAGCGATTGGCCGTGCGGGCTGTGGAGGCCAGGATAGCCATATTTTCCCCTCATACTTCATGGGATAGTGTTAAAGGAGGAGTGAACGACTGGCTGGTGGGGGGCCTTGGTAAGAGGTCATTCTGAATGGAAAATGCGTTACACATACCAACAGTACTTGCATATTTAATGAAGGTATAAGCTGAAATGTTGTGACACATTATACTGACCTCCTTGGTCAACTGACCAAGTGTCCTCCATCTTGCCCTGTGAGTGTCTTTTTTCCATCTCTGGTGTCTGTCTTTGACTCTCAGGTAGCGGCCAGGTGTCTGTGCTGAGTCAGGCTCTCGGTGGCGCCTCTCACAGTCACAAACTGGAGTTCACAGTGAGGAGCACAGAGGAACTTAACACAGTTATGGAGGAACTGAAGGCTTGTGACAGTGAAACAGCACTACAACATTCAGTCAGCAGGTCCTGTACATGTTTGCATGTACCAAAGTTGTGTGCATGAGTTATCACTTCATATTTTGACTTCAGTTAAAGGACTGTTTTGCTGGTTTAACATATGTTAGCCTTTAAAGGTCCAGTGTGTAGGATTTAGGAAGATAGGAGGAGACCTTTGCGGATAATTCAGCTCACATTAAAAACCTCCTGAACAATAAATACTGAAGGAATTCTAACTGGGGGAAGTTTCAGCTGGTTGCAATTTGCAATCCTCTCTGCAAGATGCCACTAAATCCCCTTAAATCCTACACATGGTTCATGTAACTACAAGTTCTGTATATTTTATGTAACTACAGACAATTTCCAAAACATTCAGTAAGTTTTACATTAGTATCCTTTCATTTAAGCAACCTTTACTGTACCTTAATTTCAGTGCAGCGTGAGATCAGCTGAATCTTTCACAGTCCAACACAGCTGTGTTTGTGTTGTGAAAACTTTGTTGTTACAAGATTTGCATCAGTTTTAAATGAAACAGAAACTGCTACTGTATTCACAACATCCAGTCTTAGTTCCTTATTCTAGGTTTGATTTTAAAGCGTGTGAATACATTTCTGGAGTTGACTTTCACACCCTGGATATCAAAGCTTTTAGCAAGAGCCTGACACACAGACCCTGCTCTCAATTTCATCAACACAGGCTGGTTACGTAACTTTGACAATGGCTAAATATCATGCACTCTGACTGATTACCTACTTTCGGCAAGTGGTAACTGTCACAAAATATTGAAAACAACAGCAATTAATCAGTCATGTTAACTAGATCATGGTCAGCAGTAATTTCAGATACACAGAATTTGTAAGTAATAGGTTTACACATGATCCTTTGTACTGGTGAATAATATTTTTTTTAACCTCAACAGATCAGACAACAGTGGGATCCATGTCAGTGTAACCTGCAGTGACTCAGCGCTGCCCCCCAGTGTCCAGACTTTGCTACGACACAATGCTCCCAGCCTGTCCCTCAGCATCCTCAAGTTAGAAAAGGTACAGAACAAACTCACAGAACTTAACAACATCAAGAAAATCAGGAAATAGAATATTACTTACCAGTAAAGTTATTTCAGAAACACAGTTGCTTTTTTTTTTTTAATGCTATCTGTCCATCTTTCACTCTCTGCAGCCTCCTCTCCCGGGCCATGGCCAAGGGCGACTTAGTGTTTTGGACCAGCCGGTAACCGTGGCAACAGCCATCCAGAAAATGAAGTCCCACTTGGGTTTGGGTCACCTCCGTTTGGCTCTGGGATGGGGGCAGACACTTGGTAATGAACTCTCATACAAACAAGAAGTTATTGTGCTGTTGTTGTAAGTTAAATAAACATGTAAACAATGTGAAGGATGGTGAACTCTTACCATTTAGGTGAGTGTTAGGTGCAGCAGACGTTCAGAGTGATTTGCAATTATAGATTTAAAGATTAAAAGAGACACTTGAGGAAGAAAATGGGATTAAATGGGGTATACACCCATTTTCAAAATTCATACATGTTATTCCTATGGTCTAAGACAGCCCAAAAATACTAGTAAACATTAACAGCTCTTTCCTAAATCCAAAAACAACAACCCAAACTTGTATGAAGTCTGGAGCTGCTCCATAGACAACGACTTGGTGAAAGATGTGATAGATGACACTGAGAGCACTCAGTGTTCTGAGTATATGGGTACATTTTCCATTTCAGGACTGAGTACACTACAATAACATGAAGCTCTTTTGCATATAGAAACGAATACAGATATTCTGTGGGTCCACAAAATCAGGCTGACATTTGACACTTTGTAGTACCCTACTTTTGCTGCCGCAAATACAACATGCTAATGTTATTAGCACAAGCCTATGGCATTTTACATTGTATAAATTAGCCTAGCGGCTAGCAGCTTCTCTCTACTCATGTAAGGCCAGGGACAACAGCAACATGTAACAAAGGTTACGTTATAAAATTCGGCTGCATTGCAACTCACAAGGTTCACTGACAAAACTGTCTTATACTAAACACGTTTTCCAAACAAATATAACATGCTAACAATATTAGCACAAGCCTATGGCATTTTACATTGTATAAATTAGCCTAGAGTTAAGCGGAGATTTCCTTTGCTCATATGAAGCCAGGATAAATCACACATAAGACTTAAAATTCTGTTTTTATGGAGGATTTATTGTCTTCATAATTTATTGTTTCTTATCTGTGGAATGAAAGTAAATAAAAGCTTTGTTTCCACTGAGGGAAATGGTTCAGCTTACAAAAACAGACAGGAGGTCTGAGTCACCCTGACGTGTAGTTACATGTCTGGGGAGGTGCACATAAGGCTACGGCCTGTGTCGACATAGTATAAATTCTGCATGACTCTGCCTTTAGAGTTGATGAATACACCAAATAAATCTAATTTAAATAGCTCTGGATGGCTCTTCAGTGAAGCCAGACAGCTTCTTTTATATCAAACTTTGATTGATATTTGTGGTAATTTTCTTTCTGAGATGTAAATGTCATTTAGTGTGTAATAACTCATTCTTGTTTTTCAGAGTCCTCTGTGTGTACTGTGGCTGTGTGTGCTGGATCTGGGGCCTCGGTGCTGAACGGAGTCAAGGCAGACCTCTACGTCACAGGTAGACATTTTAAGTTATTAGTTTGGTTGTCAGTTTATTTGCTTGACTTTGTTATGCCTGCTGATATAATTATCATATTCACTGTTAAGGTGAGATGTCCCACCATGAAGTGCTGGACGCCGTGGCGAGAGGAACGAACGTTATCCTCAGTGACCATAGCAACAGCGAGCGGGGTTTCCTGGCTGTGTTCAGGGAGAGGCTGGCTGTGCGTCTTCCTGACATTGTAACAGTGGTGGTGTCGAAGGCTGACAGAGACCCTCTGGAGGTGGTCTGACCGACTACAGTTGCACTAGTTAGTCTGCTGTTTAAATTTTCTCTGTTTTGTTTGGATAAAATTAACAAAAAGCACCTTTTGCTTTTCTAATAGCGAGGTTCAAATGAATGTGTGTGACATGATTGCAGGCTCTCTATGTAAAACCATGACCTGTAAAGAGTATTTCAATGTATCTGTGCCACATGCAATAATGAAAAGTGCTTCCTTGGTACATGTTGTGCTGTTTATCATGTATTTCTGGCAGGGTCTTAATAAAAATGGGTTCTGGTTGATCACAAAAATGGACTGTAGGCGTGTTGGATGAGACTAAATATCCTCAGCCCACAAATGCACAGTGAAAGCTGAAGATAAAGCGTGTAATCTGTAATCTCAATGCATGCCTTTGCGTGCACAGGATTTATTTACGGACAACGCAACGTGTGTTTCAATCCTAATAATGTGTGACATCAAGTGTGCCCTTTGCCGGTGTGGAGAGGAAGGGGACATTTTACATTGTGCACAGGGGAACAAAAACACAACAGTAATCCTCATCAGATTAAAAGGCTTGTTCCATCGTAAACATGCTCGAGGAAATCGGACAAGCTCCTGTCATGCAGGCAGTGTTCAAGCAGCAGGAGCATTTGCACCAATCAGAGCCAACAGTGAAAATTCAAAGACCTCCTGTGGTATCTTCTGCTCAGTATCCCGACCTTTAGGGCCTCTTTGAGCAAACATAGGTGGATATCAAACCACTTAGCACATACATGTCAGGGAGCAGGCCTATGGTAATACTTGATGCTCTGTAAACAGCACACACTCCCTGCCCCCGCTCCAGCAATGGTAAAAAAAAAAAAAAACAGTCCTCATCATGGGCTGTTACAGAGTCTGGTGGCTGACACACCTGTTAGTTCGTAAAAACATATGAGACATCACACACACCTCGCTGCCTCGTCAAGGTAATGACCTTTCTCTCAGTGTGGCGTTCACACCTCCACTTCCCCTCAGTCCTCACTAGCTGCCATCCCTCCAACACACACATGCAGACCCAAATGGAGAAGGAAAACAACAACTACAACAACATTTATCCATCACTCCTGTGAAGTGACTCCAGCTGCCACTCTCTACGTCAGAAGAAATGTCTGTGAGCAGGTAAATTTAGGCCTCTGAAAGCATTTCAAAGCATTTTCCAGGTATTGATCTTGCACACATGAAACCTCTCACACAGCCACACAGTTGATCCTGTTTGATCATTTTAGTTGCAAACACTCCACTCATGATGTAACGCTAATCCTCTGCTAAACAGCCTCTGCGGTCTGTTGTCGAGTCTTCCAGAAAACAGCAGATTACTGTTGCCAGCTCTTGCATGTAAAAGTCTCTTGTGAAGATTTGTTGGGATCATTGTTACTCCAAGGATTTCAAGGACAGAACTATTTTTAACTGAAGATATCTCAGACCTGACTGCAACAGGTTATCATACATTTATAGAGCACCTTTCACATTTCTCCCAAAATGCTTCACATGGCAAGACTGAAACAACACAGACAAAAAATAATTAAATAAAAAGTAAAATTAAAATTTATCAGACTAAATGTTACAAAAAAAAAAAAAAAATTAAATAATGTCGATAGAATAAATTAAAATAAACACTAAGAATAGAAGTAGCGGAAAAATCAATGATTCAAATGAAAAATCTGAGGGTTATAACATAACTCTAAATTAAAAGCCAGATTAAATAAAAGGGTCTTTGATTGCCTTTTAAAAAATACAGGAGAAATTTTGCCACTCTAATATCCAGAGGCATTAATTGTGTATTCTCATAGTCCACGTCACATTTTACACTCAATAGACACTTGCATCTAGTGGTGGAATGTACAATTTCAGGTATTTCACGTATTATTTTATAATTTATTATTCTGCTCCCCCACATTTCAGGAGTAAATAATATACTTTTTTACGCTTTTATGTACAAAAAAAGAGCAGCTTACAAATAAGTGATGAATTGCTGTAGGTTAAACTACCAAAAAGTTTAGAAAGTCATTAGCATTCATTCCCTCTGGACATCAAAATTCTCCTGAAATGTTAATGCATCATTGATAATAATCCACTAATACAATGAATATTAATTTAACACCAACAGGAGCAGTGGTGGAGGAAGTAGTCAGATCATTCACTTAAGCAAAAGTACTAATACCACCCTGTAAAAATACTCTCTCTCGTAAAAGTCCTGCATTGAAAATGTTACTTAAGTAAAACTATGTAAGTATAATCAAGATTTTTTTCAGGAAAGTATTGAAAGTAAGAGTACTGAATGCAGAACAATTCAAATCAATTAAGGAAAAGAAGCTAATCTTCATGTTTAAGCAGCTGAAACTATGAAGTATTTTCGCTGGAAAACAACTTAAATGATTATCAAAATAATTCCAATTAATTTCTGTCAATCGCCTGTTTGTTTCAGATGCACTTGTGTATTTTCATATGGTTTGTTTGCAAAAATGTAATATGTAAGGTAACAAAAGTTATCAGATAATTGTAGGTGAATAAATAGTGCTGTATTTTCACATGAAGAGTCGTGGAGTAGAGGTAGAAAGTGGCCTTAAAGTAACTCAGATTTGTACTTAAGGAGAGTAAAAGTACTTAGTTACACTCCATCCCTGGAGACTCTGCTGCACAGTGACTTTTTATTTGAAGAACATTTTGCTTATAATACTTCCTTATTTTTTGTTAACATTTTTGACTTACAACTCACAGTAAGTGACTGTCTGGTACCTCCATCAGAGGTTTGTTACTCACTAGAAATCCTGTCTGCTCACCAAACTTCCCTCATGACAGCAGAATTTGCATTTGAATCAATTCATTCAGCAGCTTTAATGTTAAATATGACAATAAATGCTTTCCCAGAATCAGCAGTTAAACTGAGCTCATACCTGAATTCAAACTTGTCATTTCAACTTCTAGACAGTCGTGTTTGTGTTGTGGCCAAATTGCAGCCGTGGGCCAAACTGTGTTCCTCCTCCACCTTCATTCAAGGCCCGACTCCCTGCTGAGAGGAAGAAACATGTCATCAAGTCATCAAACAGCCACAGGAGGTCCTGCCAGTAAACTACTGGATACTTGTGTTAGTGTGGCATTTGAAATCTAAAGAGCATTTCCTAAAATTAGAAGATAAAATCTTCAAAGTAAGATCATAAATAATACACACATACTGTACCTCTGACTAAATACTAAACTAATGGTCATAAGTGTTTATAATGGAGTCATTAAGGAGAGTTATAATGCATTTCAGCGTGTAAATACATTTTTTTTTTTGGTAAATTGTACATTTCTCACAATTTTGTACTAACTTTAGTTCAATTACGCAATCTTAGTTTTTATCTTTTTCCTCTTATGTATGGTTATTGTAATGTAATAGAGGAGGTATCTTCATAACCCATTTTCTAACCTCTCCTACACAATGTTTAAACTTTTAATTTCTTTTCTTCTGTCTTTTCTTACATATGTATGTGTAAACTACACTTAACTAAAGTAGGTTTTTACAGTGATGGATTTAGTGGCATTTTTACCTTCACTTGTATTGTACAGTACAAACATCTACACACACACACACACACACACACACACACACACACACACATATATATACAAAGTATAAAATGTAAAAAAGCATAAAAGAAATTACAAAAAACTAAGGAAGGAATGAAGAGAGAGGGGGATCGAAATTAAACACTGTTTAGGTACATTTTTTTTTACCTCTACTGACATTTAATAACAGAAATATTGTTCATTTTCCTGCCAGACAGTAAAGTAAACCCTAGCTGTTCCCAGTCACCTCTCTCTATATGACTGGTGTTGTTTGTGTTTGTGGAGCAGGGACAGAAGGGAAGATGAGGGCGTAGTGTGGAGAGTCAGCGAGGCAAATGTAAAATAAGGAGCCATTTGGCCTTATGTGTGAAACTCCACACACCTATTTAACAGAGCAAGTCTCCACTGCGGGCATTTGAGCCAAACGACAGCAGAGAGACAGGAACTGAGACTGAGGCTAGAAAGAGCAGAAGATTCTTAGAAGAGGTCTCCAGATCAACAGAGGAAAAGAGAATTTGTAAGGAGACGAGGAGAGAGCTGGAGACTGAGATGTTACTTTGCAGCAGCTGAAGAGGACGAGTGAAGGGACAAACAGAGACAGGGAAGATGCTGAGCGTAGAGATGTACCCCAGTTTGACTCTGGGACCTCAAAGGATTGGAGACTGCTTTTACAGAGGTGAGATGGGTGTGTGTGTGTGTGTGTGTGTGTGTGTGAGACATCTATGAAGAAACTGTTTGCTTTTAAAATCTTGAATATTTATCCATGATTTATTGATGCACTTTTGAAAAACTTTGTCAGTCCAACTTCATCAGGTAGGAAGACATCACGCTAACTCACGTGTGTGTCATATAATGAGCAGTCATTTTTATGAGTGTGGCTGTAAACAAAGAATGAGAGCATATCTCCAAGACAGGTTTGTTTTTTTTAATCAACTGGCTACAAGAAAAATGTACTGAAGTGTGGTGCATTCACTTGAGAAAAATAAAATCTAAATTTTGATGGATACAAAATTCTGCTCTTTTTTTCTCTAAATTAACGAGGAAATTATCTCAGAAAAAAATTATGGAAAAATTTTTTCTGAATCAACGAGACTATTATCTCACAATTATGAGGACCAATTTCATGAAAAAAAAAAATCTGCTGTTTTTTAGAATTTAGAAGATTATCATTCAGAATTATTAGAAAAGTTTAAATGGAAAAAAATGTGTTTGTTTTTCTGAATTAAAATTATTTAAAAAATATTAGAACAGATATCATGGATAAAAATAAATTCTGCTCTTGTTTTTCTAAATTAATGAAAAGCAAGAATTTACAAAATTACTTTGTCATTAATTCATAAAACCAAGCACATTTTTTCCACATTTCTATTTTTTTTTAATAAACTAGGAAATTATCAAAGAATTATCAGATAAAATAAATGGACAAAATACTGCGATATTCTTCTGAATTAAAGAGACTATTATGCCTCAATTGTTAGGACAAAATTCATGAAGAAAATTAGAATTTAGGGAATTATCATCTAAGAATTGTAAGAGGAGTTTAAATTGAAACAAAATTCTGCTTTTTTTTCTTGAATTATTATCTAAGAATTATAAGAAAAGATTTAATGGAAAAATAAATTCTGCTCTTGTTTTCTAAATGAATGAAAAACAAGAATGTACGAAGTAACTGTGATTAATTCAGTAAAACAAGCACAGATTTTTTTTGTTTCCATAAAAACTTTTCTCAGAAAAACTCATCGATTGGTCCACTGGTTTGCCCAGCTGATAAGGCTCACATGTACATAACCTACATCTGCACCTACGTAAAAGTTTTTGTATATATGTGCTCCCACAGACCGGCAGGCTCCAGCCCACATGCCGTTGTTCCCTCCTGCCTGTGACGTGGCGGCCAAAGCCCTGCCCCCGAGGCTCCTGGCCCCTCCGCCGGTCCCCAACGACCCCGCCACCAAAACCTCAAAAGATGAGGTGAAGATGGAGCTGGAGAACGCGTCTTTATGGAAACAGTTCAGCTCAGTGGGCACGGAGATGATCATCACAAAGAAGGGCAGGTGAGAGAACACAGAGCACTGACCTTTGACCCCCCTCAAATCCTCCTATAATCACCATTCAGTTCATCTCCACAACTTCTCAAATACAACCTCTGTCTCACATCTTTCCTGATTTTTGTCCACTGTCCTGCTCTCGTAGACGAATGTTCCCCGGGCTGAAGCTAAAGCTCTCTGGCCTGAACCCATCTCTCCGTTACATCCTCCTCCTGGACATCATCCCCGTGGACAACTCCCGCTATCGCTTCCAAGGTGGTGGCTGGCAGGCCGTCGGCAGTGCGGAGGCGAGGCTACCGGACCGGGTCTTCATCCACCCGGACTCACCTGCCACAGGTGCTCACTGGCAGAGCCGCATCATCTCGTTTCACTACGCCAAGCTCACCAACAGCACACTGGACTCACAGGGACATGTGAGTAGACTGCAGACTGACGACCCAGATCAAACACAGCACACAACCCTCGCTGGTAGACTCTGTCTTTACGGTGTCTTTTCTTTCACTTCCAGATCATCCTGCACTCGCTGCATCGCTACCAGCCCAGAGTTCATGTGATTGAAGCCAGAGACGTGCTGCGGTGGGGCGGAGGGCAACACTCCTTCATTTTCCCTGAGACTCAGTTTATCACAGTCACTGCCTACCAGAACAACAAGGTACCATAACACTACATTTATGCTTCAACAAAATGAGCGTAGTTCTAAGATGAAGAAACATTTCCACACACCTAGTATCAGACGCAGCAGAGTCACAGTGCCCTGACTATATTTCTCTGAGTGATAAGAAAACCTATACACAATTTAAAAACTGAGATAAAATGTAAAACAACTGTTTACCCAAATGATTTCTTGTGTTGTTTTCAGATCACAGAGCTGAAGATCAACTCCAACCCCTTCGCTAAAGGCTTCAGAGAGGACGGCATGAACAGCAAAAAGTAATTCAAAAGAAACGCCAACATAGAAACACTTCACACCGCTGCATACATGTTGTAGACGATCTAAACTCCTTTTTTTCCTCCCTGCAGACAAAGAGATGCCAGACAGAAGCGCAAAATATCTGTCTTGACAGAAACCTTGGATATTGGTAAGTGAGATAACCAGACTCAGGCCTCTTTAAATCAGTCATCTGGACATTATTCAGTTAAAACATGGGGCGCAGTGGGTGGGTGGGGCCTCCAGGTACAAATGTTTTGTCATATAATTAAGTAAATGTTCTTCTGTTGGCCTAATATTCAGTTCTATTGAAGACCATATTGACATGGCATTGTTGGGGATCCTTGATTTGTAACTAGAGCAGCCCAGACGATTATGGCATATACTTAAATGTAATAGTTTTGTCAGCTAATTATTAAATCTATGAACTCTGTGTGTAGTTAAACAAAAATAGGTTTTTAGATTGGCAATGTTGTTTTAGCCATATTCCCACCCTTCACCGACACATTTCACCGATTCTTAGATTCAATTCAATTCAATTCAATTTAATTCAGTTCAATTCAATGTTATTTATAAAGCCCAATATCACAATTGGCCTCAGAGGGCTTTACAGCATATGACATCCCTCTGTCCTTTGGGCCCTCACAGCAGATAAGAAAAAACTTCCCCAAAAAAACCCTTAAACGGGAAAAAAAAAAAATATCCCCAAATGCCAAAAATCCTTGTATTAGCTTCCAGTTAAATATAGAATTGACATCAAGCACTCACTTCTTGGTCTGGTCCAAGCTACAAGATAGGTAGGTCTCTCAGATCTGCAGAGACTGGTCAGTTAGTGGTGCCCAGAGTTTAATATAAATATGGTGAAGAACTAGGATATGCCCCAACTGTACCAATTTTAAAAACTAAGATTATTACTGCTCTTTTTTGCGCAGCTTTTTTTTATCAGTCTTTTTAGTACTTTCATGTATTTTATCATGTTTTTAAACTTGTCTGTACTTTTATTAAACTTGCATGTTCTTCTATTTATCTTATTTTATTCTTACATATTTCTTTAATCTTTATTTTTCTTATCTTCTGCCTTTAAAGCACTTTGATATATCTTTGTGTAAGATAAGATTTAGTGCCATCTAGTTATGAGGTTGCAGATTGCAACCAGCTGAAACTTCCCCCGTGGCTGAACGCGAAACGTGAAAAACGCAAATGGCTCTATCTAGAGCCAGTGTTTGGTTTGTCCGTTGTGGGCTACCGTAGACGAACATTGTGGACGAAATATAAACAGCTAATTCTAAAGTAACGAAAACACAACAACTCTCAGTTTCAGGTGATTATAACCTAAAGAAAACATATTTTTGAGCATTATATTCAATTTCTGCCAACATATCCCCCTATATCCTAAACACTGGACCTTTAAAAATAGTAACATCTGGTGATTTTTGCCTTTTTTAAGGTGACAGGATTGACAAATTAGTCCTACTCAACATTTGTTGTGTTGTGGTTTCAGAATGATGAAGACAGTTGGGAAACAATTAGATGCAAAACAGAACATAGCCTCGACACAATGATTGTTATTCCCAAATGATGTAAAGATTTTAAGGCATTTTAATATCTCAAATGGCCTCAGAAATAGTGCATATAGCTGTCGTTAATGACAATAAAATCTTTAGGGTGGTTTGGACTGAGCCCAGAATGCTTGGTTCTAACTCTTACTTCTTACGTTATCTTGAACTGCCTTATCCTAAAACACCTCTCTGTCTATGTGTCTCTCTCAGTGAACTGTGATCCGTGCGACTCTGCTGAGCTTCTGCCACAGGCTGTAACCAGCTCAGCAGACCTTCAGGCCCTCGCTCTGCCGCCTCTGCCCACCCTGCCTGACCCCACCTGTGGGTTCAGACCAGAGGACGCCTCCTATCAAGACACACTGGTCCCGGAGCAGCCGCTAGATCTCGGTCAAGCGTTCATTGCATCGCAGATGTCTAATATCGACATCTCCATGGCTGATGGGATTCAGGGCACACCAGGGAGTGAGGTGGCGAATCGTATGATCGAACGGTAGGCATGAAGACAGAGAGGAATTCCTCAAGTCCTAAATTCTACAAGTCTTTTCAGCACTTACATATCTATCTTTTTTCTTTTCCTCCTCCACAGATCAGACACTATGGGCGAACCAGCTTACACCTCCACCTTCCCTAATGTTCAGGCCAACTCCTCCTCCTTCCCTTCAGCTCCTCTTCCTCAGTCGTCCTCCTCCTTCTCCTCCCTCCCCGTCCCAGACTCTTCAGATACATCTGATCCCCAGCCTATTGACTACCCCTCCATCCTCTCCTCCTCCCCCACGCTCCCCTCCTCCTCTACCACCACTCCCTCTCTGCAGCAGACCTCCTTCACCTTCCCCACTCCGCCTCCCTCTAACTCCTCCTCACCACAGTCGCTCCTGTCCTCCTCCTCCCCCTCTGCCAACACCTACCACACCATCCCAGAGACAATCAGCCCCCAAACACCTACAGACGCCTCTTTCCCCGCCCCTTCATGTGAGTCGGGTCTTCAGGACCAAATGTCGGTTCATACCCTGCTCACCCAACCTGGTCAGCCGCTGCAGGGCGAACCTATCAACAGCCAAAATAATTCACCCAGCGATCAAAGCTCAGCAGTGTTTATCTATCCAAATATCCCTCCTGCGAATCCTGATCCGGCTCCAGTTACAGCTCAGCCTCTCCCCAGCCACCACCACCCGCCAGCTCCCAGTCTGCCGTGCTCCCTGCCCACTCATGGCGCCCCCACATCCTTTGCCTTCCCCTCTGTCCCTCCACACATGCAAAACCTGTCATTTCCAAATGTGGCTCCCAGCTCTGCCCTTCACCTCCCAAATCTAAGCCACCAAGCCCAACCTCCCTCCCTTGCTGCTGCTGCTGCCGCCTTCCCTCCATCCTCCTTCACTCATCCATCATCCTCCCTTCCTCACCCTCCTTTCCAGCCCTCCTCTTGCCTGGCTGTCTCCTCTTCTTTCCAGCAGCCTGTCACCTCTGCTCCCCCAACAGCACATCCTCAAAACCTGCCCAATCCCTCCACCTCCTCATACCCTGAAATCGGAGGCATCCCACAGTTTAATCCCGGCGCCCCCTATCGCCCAGACATGGTACTGCACCACCCGTCTCTTCTCCCTCAGCTGGATCCATCACTCCCCTCCAGTCTTCCCTCCTCCACCCCTCCACCAGCCCTCTACCCTGCCTTTCCATCCTACCCTCTCCGGCTGTGTCAGGACCCTCACTCGTCTCTCTCCATCCCGTTCAGGCACCTGTACAGACAACACCAGCATGGCCACGCCCACCCTCAGGGGTCCTACCTGGATATGAGCACAAGAGCTGTGTTTTAGTTGATGATGACAAAATGTTTTGGCTTGATAGCGCTTTTAGGGATTTTAGCAATGTGTAGCATTAGTTCAAGTAGCCTTAATGTACTGTCAGTGTGTGTGTGTGTGTCTTCTCAAGAATTCAGCTGCTAAACAGATTAATGAAACTGATCCAAATTTGTACATAAATGTTGAAGATTTGCTTTTTAAACATCCATTCCAGTGTGAAAAATAAAAAAGATTCTCATGCTCCATGCTGTTGTGACTCAGTTATTTTCAACTGAAACATCAGACATGATAAAAATAAAAACAGTGTTTTGCTTTTGGTAGCATCTAGATCTTTGGATTAGCTGTCAAAGAATCACAGCCATAGTCTTTCATTAAAGGAACAGTTTCAATTTTTGGGATACAGCCTTCCCAAGAGTTAGATAATAAAATTGATACCACTCTAATGTGTGTATGCTCAACCCCGTCTCACTGCGAAGTTGACGAAATCCTGCGCCTGGGCAGCGACTTGCGACATCAGACACTGACATAAAAAGCTGTCCTTTAACATCGGCATGATTCGTGGCTGGTTGCCATTATAGTTTAACGGCGCTTGGCGATGTCGGGGGGAAATGCGGTGGTACAAGAACAAAAGCTAAGGCGGCGAAAGTCCAAGTAGGGTGGGCGGGTGTGAGGGGTGGTGGATGGGGCCAACAGACACCGAACTTTACCCAGAAGAGCTGTGTTAGCATCCCGTAAGATTCCAAAGCCAAACCCTGTTTTTTCTTCTTAAACCTAACCACGTGCTTTTGTTGCCTAAACCCAACCTGTTGTACTGTTGTAGTACATTTATTTTGAAAGAAACTGTACATAAACGGTAAATTTCCTGTGAAAACCGAAGTGTATTTTGAAAAAAGACAATGCATGTAACAGGCAGAACTTGACACAGTGTCCCAGAACGTCGATATGTGACGAGGTTGGAATGAGAACGTGTTGGTTTGCTAAATATAAAGCTAGTTCCAGGGGACAGCTAGTTAATTAGCTTAGCGTAAAGACTGTAAGTGGGAAAACAGCTAGCCTGGCCATCACAGATTTGATCTGGTTTGCTTAATTTGTACAAAAAAGTGTGGGGAAAAGGGAGTTGTATTGGACGTTATGGTGGCAGGGCTGTTTCTTGGCCTGTGTTACACCTAAGTTCTGTGACCTGCAAATGTTTTTTTTTCTATAGGCTAACACTGTGTTGACACTATGAGTGACACAGCAACAGGCTACAAGGCATTTTTTAATGGAAGCTGGTGACATGACGCTACAGACGAACGCCTGGCACTTATCACTGCTGACGGGTGTAATGCAAATCAAAGCTGAGCTGGTCTCAACTGTTTCAGTGCTCCAATGATGCAGTGAAGCTTTGTTTCTAACTGTGGTACTGATTCATTTAGTTTAGTTAGCTGACTTTATGCTTCCTTTCTGTGCATTGCAGTGCATGTAGGGATGCAATGTGGTGGTGAAATGTGATTTTAAAATAAGGCTGAGACATCTTTCTGACCAAATGCAGACTTTAGATGATGTTCAGGTGAGGTGCTTTGTTGAAAGAGGCAGACACACACAACCCTGTGACGACCACTGACTG
Source organism: Cephalopholis sonnerati (assembly GCA_019142605.1). Lineage (NCBI taxonomy): Eukaryota > Metazoa > Chordata > Actinopteri > Perciformes > Serranidae > Cephalopholis > Cephalopholis sonnerati. Next base: position 18,427,490 of record JAGQAX010000020.1, on the reverse strand, counting down.
TAAGAATAATGAACGCAGCTACCGTGATGTCACCGATTGGTCTGTGGACTCCTGTTTTGAAGCCTTGAGTTCAGCATTTCAGCTGTCACCATCTTGGTTTTTGAAGCCAGAAGTGACCATATTTGGATGTGACGCTTGGAGCTGTTGTGGAGTTGACTGAGAAGCTGAGGAAACTATTGGCGGACAGCCTGTCCTTTAAGTGGCTCCACCCTTAATTATGCATAACTTTAAGCCTTAATAAAATGTAAACGGGTGAGTTACAAAAAAAAATCAATCCTCGTACAGTTGTTATGAATGCTGAAATAAGCAATTCATTGACTGACTTTTGGAGCCAGCCTCAAGTGGCCGTTCAAAGTACTGCAGTTTATTGTGGCACTTCACTGTTGGCTTCATTGTTCAGCCCCAGAGGTTGCCTGCTTGGTGACGACGTAAGTAAGGTAAGGAGCGCATAAGCAACACTTAAATGGTGACTTGGCGATGATGTTGCTTGTCATGCTGTTGTGTCATCGCTTGTGGTTAAAAACAGCATACGCATCAGATTCTGTGATGCATCCTCCAACGACAGTTAACGTCATAAAAAGCCCAAAGCATCGACCAGATATTGTCACATTAGTACTCTACAGATACGCCTTAACAGTGTCTGCTGTCACAACTAGCAAGGAGTCACATATTGGTGACAGGAGGCTGCCCCTCTGAAGCCAGTCCTCTGCCCTCTGTAAAATACCTTGTCTTATTTTAAAGTCAGTTTTTCACATACAAGAACAGTGTGTGTTTCTTTTACTGCTTCAGATGGACAGTAATCTTTTCTATTTTTCAATTACAACAGTCCAGATGTTAAAAGCTTTTTAACAGATTGCTATGATCACCTTGAACTGCCTTTCCCCTGACATGCTTGTGAAATTAGAGCACTTTCAGTCTGTCAGGTCAGAGATATGTCACAAGGATGGCGACAGGCAGGAGTTAATCATTTCTTCTTCTGCCAGCTTTGCTTTATCTTTTGGGGAAACTCAAACAATATGACAACTTTTCAGAGTGTTTGTTGTGTGTCCTCTTCTGTCCCTACGCCTGTCCTTAATTTAATTTTTAAGATTTTGTACGTGCATTCACAAAAGCTTGTACAAAATTATAAAATCCATAATGGGTTACAACTTTAGCTCTGTTTTACTGTTAAAAAGCAACATTATTGTAGCTATAATTATAATGCAACACGTTGAATTCTGCTACTTGACCTACTTTCTGACTGTCTTATTACAGCCTAGATTTAAAGCTCAACCAAAAAAAAAGTGTTGTTGTTCAAGTGAGCTGTTAATGTCCATTTAGTTGATGTTAAACCGAGGGAACGCTCGTGGGTTGATGCTAAGGGTCAACTTGATGTTTACTTAAATTTAGTCATTCATTAATCCGTGAGTAACCCAAAAGATGCTGAATTTCCCATCTCCTCACGCGAACCCTCAAGTCGCACCTGCTTAGCTTTCAAACATTTAGGATCATCTGAGAGACGCTCTTGAGAAGAAGGGTAAGGTGTTTCTGCTGACTTATATCTTTTGCAATTTTAGTGTCAGTGTCAGACGTGTTTGGTGGCTCTGGAGCAGCCGAACAGACAATGAATTCAAATTGTGACACTTTGGATCATTGTATTTCTATTTAACATACAGCTTCCTCAATGGGCACACTTTAACATTTCAACCAAGGAGGATCCACACAAACACTTCATATCACACAGGCTCCACCTACAAGCAGGTTCTGTAACATAGACGCACTCCCATACACACTTTTGCAGTGATGATGATGTGCTCTCGCCTGCGCCCCTTGCTCCCTCACCTCTTGTCACGGAGGCTGCTGTGCACCGCGGCCTCCAGGATGGGGGCAGAGAAGCAGTCATGAAGCTCTCACAGCGACTCTGGCCTTTGAGGACCCCAGTGCCTTTAGAGTGAAGAGTTGGGGTGAGCTGCTCCGCGCGCTGGGCATCTTTCGCCTCTGCTCCTTCCCTGTGCTCGTCAACAACAGTGGGAAGGTAAGACTAGAGTTTGTCACTTGGGATTATTATTTAGAGGCAAAATGAGTGAGTTACAGAGAGATATCATGATCTTTCCTGATTAACTTTTGGCACTCTTTTAGCAGGAGTGTTGCTAAGGCACTGACCTGTGTTGTCCTGTTGTTATTCCTTGTTTTTATAATTGCACTGTGGAGTCAGATTGAAAAATAAGTGTTTTTGTGCAGCTGTGGATTATTCAGATCCCTTACCTGAGTAAAAGTACTAATACCACAATGTACTGTAAAATACTCGAGTAAAATTATTTTATTATTACGTCTGCGTTAAGTTAAAAGCAGGATTTTATTGTTGGAGTTGGTTGAGGTGGAGCTAATTATTATTTTGTACAGGACCACAAATAATGACGTTTGTTATGGATTAATCTGCTAAATATTTTCTGGATTGTTTGGTTTTAGAAACACATTTAAATTATAAAAGTAAAAGCAGCAAATCCTCAAAAAACTGAAGCTTGAACCATGAAATATTTTTGCATGTAACATGACTTAAAGGTCTAGTGTGTAGCATTTTAGGAGTATATATGTATGTATATATATATACATACATATATATATGCAGAAATCGATCATAATATAACAAGTGTGCTGTGTTTTCATTACCTTAGAATGAGCCATTTATATCTACACAGGGAGCGGATTCTCGACCACAGCGTCTGCCATGTTCACTTTGACCTCGTCACATATTGACGTGCTCGGTCATGGACCTTCCACGTCCAGGTATGACGCTGAAAGGTACCCTGGGTGCGATGGTTGTTGATGTTTTGGGACGCCGTGCCAAGTTTTGCCTGTTACATGCATTGTCTTCTTTCAAGATACGCTTCCGTTTTCACAGGAAGTTTACAGTTTACATACAGTCTCTTTCAAAATAAACGCACTACGTCAGAGCAACACAGCTAATTGACTTTTTTTCCTTCAACAACAAACATGTTTGGGTTTAGGCAACAAAAGCAAGTGGTTAGGTTTAGGGAAAAAGAACAGTTTTTGGCTTTAGAATCTTACGGGACACAAACACCGCTCTCTCGGGTGAAAGTCAGTGTTTGTCGGACAGATCGACCACCCCTCCAGCCTGCCCCACTCTGACATTCGCTGCCTTAAGTTTCGCCCTTGTCCCACCGACGTTACAGGATACCTTTTTTCGTTGGTTTCTGACGCCACAAGTCACTGCCCAAGCGCCGATTATGACGACTTCGGAGTGAGACCAGGCTCGTTTCTATGGTGGCACAGAATGGACAACCCCACACTGGCTCGGACAAACACTGATTCTTTTATTCTATTTATTTCTTTTGTCATGAAACCACTTTATTCAGTGTTTTTACCAGTTTTAAACACTGTTTTGGAGAGGAAGAGACCTCCGCAGATAATTTGGTAAAACCCTAGAAAAAAGAAACACTGAAGGAATTCTAACTGGGAGTTCAGGCCAGCAGTTTCAGCTGGTTACAATCTGCAACCCTCACCGCTAGATGCCACTAAATCCTGCACACTGCTCCTTTAAATGAGAAGTACAAAGTGACATGAAAAGAAAAGACTCAAGTAAAGTACCTCAAAATTGCAGAACAGTGCTTGATTGCATTCCAACACTGAATCAGTGGATCCACCTCATGAATCTCCATCACTCTCCTTCACTGTTCATCTTTTCCTCTTTATTCAGCTGATGTCGATAACACGGAAACTCCTGGGGAGGAGGGTGTTTTCCTTTCTGCTGCGGCCCACCGTGTACGCTCAGTTTGTGGCCGGAGAGAATGAGAGCGAGATCTCTCAGTCTATGGAGAAGATGAGCCTGCTGGGACTGAGGCCCATGCTGGCGGTGCCAATCGAGGAAGATCTGGGAGAGAGCACAGGGGTATGACAAATTGTTCATAAGTCAGTGTGATCACGGCTTGACAGAAAAAGCAAACAACCAAACATCAAAGTTCACAAATTTAACTGGACATTGTAACAGGAAGCTACTGATTTTGCTCACAGAGAAAAAAAGGACAGAGCGGAGGTTTCTTTTTTGAGGTTCGCTTTAATGTGGTTACACATGCCATCCTGGGATTTAAAGTGCATGTATCACACTTTGTGGTTTGAGAGAGAGAATTGGGTGTAAAATGATCATATCAGATTGCCACAACCTCGGCTCAAGGCTGGATAAAGGAGAGGGAGACTGCACATTAACTGACACTAAAAACATTTTGCACTACTGAAAGGGAAATTAACATAAAAACAAACTACACACAACAAAATCTAACAGGGTGGAAGCCAGTGGGGGAGAGAGAGAGAGAGACTGGCTGACTGCCACCAGCTGCAGGAGGAAGAGGTTGGCAACATACTGCCTAATGAATGTGTTAGAGAACGTGATAAAACCTGTTGGCAGGGTGCTGGTCTGTGAATGGGTTTCCACGGCATCATTATGTAGTGACAAATATGGTCATGGCTTAAAGTTTGCTTGTTTGCTCATATTAGCCCTTTAATGCGTGAATTATTACGACCTCAGAAAAGAGTTTTTAAAGTGTTTTATTCCTCTTTAGGCATGAAAAAAATGATAAAGTTCATTATTAAACATGCATTTTTCAAGGAGTTGTTCACATGTCTGCTGTACATGACCTTCCAATAACATAAATCAATTGATTTATAGCCAAAAAAGTCGCTGCAGATGAAGTATTTTCAAGAACAACAAAGCTGCAGTGATAGTATTAACTGTAGTTGAAATATAGTCAGCAATGCATGATGTCCATTTTAGTGGACAGATGATTAATTGTAATTTCCTCCCAAGACAAAATTAATACTTGGAAATTTTAACAACTGAATCACTCCTTACATGTTACTTGATGTTAACAGATTTTACTGACCTGCCTGGGTCTCTCATTATAGAAGGATTGGCAAGACATTCTTGAGCTGCACAACATTTCCTGCATTCAGTCAGCCATCTTGGTTCTTAAAGATTTGTGGTGCACTTACACACCTGGCCAGTGGGTGTCTCACTTTTTGACATATTGCACCTCAGCTTAACTGTAAACACACATTTCCTCTGCGACAGTGGTTCCCGAACTATGATACGTCGTGTACCACTCAAGCCCCCACGAACAGCACCGAGCTTTGAAGCCAATTTGATGCCATAGCTAAAATAAAATATAATTTTAAATAAGTTTTGCCTTTCCTGTAATATCTGTGTTGATATTAGCCTGACAGTAGTCACGCTCATGAACATAGCGAGCGCATATCTCCATGATTAGTAACAAATTAAACTATGATGGCAAGATTCAAAGCAGAGGTAAAATGAATGGTATGAAAACACTGTAATTGTGGCTCCAAACAGAAGTATCAGGAGGAGAAATGGAGATTAGTAGGACAATATTTCAAGCAGCCCTGATGAAACTGAACTGGACGAAAATCAACTGAGCATAAGTGCTGGTGGCTACTGCAGCAGCGCCAGTAAGGTCTCCGCAGCCCCTGATATTGGGCTCGCCTTTACGGAATATAAGAGTTGTGTGGTAAAGTTTGAGCACCAGCTCTAGTCCTACATCTTTGTCCAGTGCGGCTGTGGCTGAAAACAGTCAACAATAAATAATCTTCAGATTAGGAATAAACCTGCCTCCTGTGTGAACTGTCCGTAGCTGAATATGGCAGTCCTGTGCCTCTGTATTTTGACGTTGATCACAGTGGTGATAGTTGGAGAGCACAGAGTTAAGGACCACTGCCTTTACACTGCTGTGTTACAAGTGAGATGCTTTTGCATGCAGAAGGGGAAAGTACATTATCGCCTCATGTTGCTTTTCTGTCACCACCAGAGAGAAGAGATATGACGACAACATGGAGGCCATGTTGGAATGTGTGCGGATTTCCCACAGCAACACCTGGAGCAAAGACCCAATGATGCAGCTGAAGGTCACAGCCCTGCTCAGCCCAGAGCTGTGTGTAAGGCAACACTGTCCATCACCACTTATTAAGCTTTTAGGATATTGCTATTTTTTATTGTAGTGCTACTAACAATTTACTGTATGTTAAATGTCATTTAGACATTTTTAGTTAAAGCTGCAAGCATGTCAGAGGTGTTGGCGGGACGTCAATCAATGCGGCTGTGCATTTCTGCAACAGCTGGACACTGCACTCATGAGTTAGATGTTATTTCTTGTGTGAAGTGTGTGGCGCTGGTAAACATGTATTGCAAATTCTTAACCATTTCCTGTGCCCGCTATATAGCACCAGAGAACATGCGTTGAACATAGATTATGCTGCTGGCTGTAGGGTATGGCTTCAAGAGGCTTGGGATGTTACATGTGCCTACCAAATTTTGTACATCTAGGTGAAACATACTAACACACTACTGAGTGACACCTGAGCAAGAGACCCATAAAATATACAATTTTTCACCAGTTCTGATGAACATTTCATGAGTGTTTGAGCATCGCTAGCGCCTCAAATATGCTATTTATTCACATAAATAAAAATTCCTTGCATTTCAATAGGGTCGTCTCACCGTTTGGTGCTTGGGCCTTGATTATCTTTTAACAGAGGGGGGCTCTTAACATTACATTTATTTGGTACACCAACTTTTTTTCTGATCATTCTGGTTACAAGAAAACCATTTGGGAAATTCACAGGCTTTTGAGGTCAAACAGTATCTGAATGTAGTTCAAGTACGTGGGAAAAAAAGATAAGAATACACATTTTAGTGTTTGATGTTTGCATGGCTGTTCCAGTTTGTTCTTGAATGTTGTGTCTGTCTTGTCACTCACGATGCTGTACTGCTCGTGTCAAGGTGAAACTCACAACCCTCATCGCACAACAACCATATGACCTGAATCTCCTTGTCAGAGCTATGGATGGAGAGGTGCGTCCGCAGTTCACCAAAATACCCCAGTTTATATATATACGGTACATTTACAGTGTTGATGAGGGTGAGTCTGTTAAATGACCTCTGACCTTTGCTGGAAACTGCCTCTTTTAGCGAATCAACTTCCCTGGTTTGGATGAAAGCGAAGCTTGCCCATTTCCTGTGTGGCCTGCAGAGACTCAACAAAATAGCAGAGGTACAGATGTAAAGAATCATGGGTAAATTCATATCACATTGGAGAACTGCATCAAATTCATATTTCGTAATTCTGCATTTCAACTTTGCATCTTAAACTAACCTATTTCAAAGATTTGTTGTGCTTTTTCAGGCAAGTATAAACAAAGTCAGAGTCCTGGTTGATGCAGAGTACACCTACATGAACCCCGCCCTCTCTCTGGTCACCATGGCGATGATGAAGAAGTTTAACAAAGATGGCGCCTGGATTTGGAACACATATCAGTGTTACCTGAAGGTAAATATCTTCAATGTGACTTTTTATTTTTCAAATATCAAAACATTTCGTTAAACTGCACTGAAAATGACCATTTGTAAATCAATCACTCAGCCCGTGTTACGTTGAAGTCATGAAGAAACGTTTTTTTCTCACATGCCGTCCACAGTGAATGGAGAATCCAAAAAGGTGAACGTTCTTAATTAACTTAACTTAACTCGTGCAGTGTAAGTCTCATTAATGCAGCTGTATGCTCAGTACTTTCCAAACACATGTATTTTTACTAAAACATTATGATTTCATAAACTTCCGCACACGAGTAGCGCACCCTGAGCACGGGCATTCATTTGAGCTCCACTTTAGCATAGGTCAAACACACAGGTGTGTGCAGGTACACTACTGGGCCATGCATGAGAGTGGTTGTACTGATGTGTTTCAAGACTTGGATTATACGGCACTAGTTGTGTGAGAGTTCGTGAACGGATGTTTTGATATAATATGCTGTTGTTAAATGCGGTCCCCACTTTCTTCAATCATGAGGAATGTTTACCTTTTTGGATTCTCCGCTCACTGTGGAGGTGTGTGAGAAAAACTAAGTTGTCTTTATGAAATCGACTTCACACGCAGTGATTAATTGATATATATATAAATGGTGAAGAGTTCCTTTAATAAGACAAAGTAGGCATTCTCTTTCATTATCAAGTACTCCCCTCTTTGTCTGTCTTCCAGGAGTCGAGGTCTCTCCTGTTAGAAGCTCTGCGTCTGTCCAACAGGGAGGGTTTCTGTTTGGGGGTCAAGCTGGTTCGTGGCGCCTACATGGACAAAGAGAGGAAGCTGGCAGAGAAAGAGGGTCATGCTGACCCCATCCACAAGAGCTGGGAGGACACCAATGACAGGTGGAGAAGAGGCAGCGGGTCATGAATCACAAACAGATAACACCAAAACTACATAAAACTGAGATTAGCACTTGTAGAGGTTTTGGTCAGTTTTACTAAAAGCACCTAGATTCTGGCTAAAAACCTTTTTATCTGGATTAAATCACCTCAGGTGCATTAGTTAGTGTGTGTTACATATAGTAATCTTGACCTTGTTGAAAACACATGGATAATTTCTGACAGTAAACCAACCTGTTTCATCTGTTTGTGTTTGTGCAGTTATAACGGCTTGCTGAATGTGATGCTGGAAGAAATATCCAAGAAACCTGAGCGCTTCAGGATCATAGTCGCCACTCACAACGAGGAGTCAGTGAGACGAGCCGCCAAATGGTTAGACCACAAAATCACATGGGACCTGGTGTCATTTACACTATTATATCTGAGAGGCTACATACAGCTACAAGCAACTGATTAACAACATCACAAAACACCAGGCTAACTTTTGGTAGCATGTTTACAGTAATTTGTAGTTTTTCTTTTTATCTGTTGCACAACTAAAATGTGTTTAAACCAGGGCCACAATTATCAATTAAATATTTGTCTCACTGCTCTGATTGAATGTCACTTGAAGCCGTGTATCAGTGGTTTCAAACCTTTCTGGCTTGTGACCCCTGAAATAAAAAAAAAAAAAACAGGAAATAAATTAAAGATTAGGAAGAAGAAAGAAAATAGCACCAGGTTTTATCATTCGTTTTTCTACTTCCCTCTTCACTTAAAGGGGGAACACCACCAAAATCAAAATCTGTGATGTCATTTAAGACTTTTCAGAAGTCTGGAAGTTAAAGAAAATCTGGGGTGTGGAGTTTAAAAGAAGTGAGCTTACCAGACCACTGTAGCCCACTCCTCGGCCCTGCTCGAGGCTACATTAGCCATGACTAGCATAAAGGCCTGGCACACACCAGGATGTTAAAACATTGAAATTTTGCTGCAAAATCAACTCATCCAAAGACATTGTCATGATCAGAAGTTCTGCTTGAGAGACACAAATTAAACTGTGTGAATTAATGTTCCATGTCGAGTTAAATTTTGACACAAATTGACCAACAGCAAGCTGTCTTAGCACCTTTGAGGGGCAGAGTCCAAAGCAGAGGAAGCTTACTTAGCTGCACTGTGCTTTAGTAAAATATATCTCACTAGCAATGGTTTTAAGACAGTTATTAGACTCAATAGTACAAATATGTCTTAAAAAACAAAGCTTAAGTCGGATTATCAAGTTTGCTAGCTGAGAGTGTTATTTTCCGTCTTCAGTAACATTTCATTCATTGAAATCATATGCAATAGTGAACAAAATTCAAGGGAAACGACATGGCGAATAAGTAGCACTTATCTCGTCAGGTACAACAGTTTACCACCAGCCATTTGAGTAATACACAAAGTTTCTACCACCCACCTTCACTTCGTGGGATCAGACCTATGTTCCCTCAGCATCAGAGCCTGTCTGTAACTTTTTGAGGTATCACACTAACAATACTGATAGACGGACGACGAACTGACGAGCGAAAACATCAGAGAGAGGGTGTGTTATGACACTCTTTACAGCACTCAAGGATTTTGGCACCTGACATACCGACACAACACCACTTCATCCTGTTGAAACAATACTCACAACTTGGATTAATTTGTATGAAAAACCCTTTTCATTCTTTTCATCAGTGGATCCTTACAGACTAAATGAATATGAATAACTTACCAGATAATCAGAAATGGGCACATATTGTGATTTTATGACAGCGTCAGAGGAAGGAAGAATCATCCTTCTCTAAGCGAGCTTAAGATGTGAGCATCTCCCTGTTGACAAAAGTTTTAACATTTCTATTATGCATGATTTAAACCGCTTTCTAACATTAGCTCATTTTAAACATACAAACAACTTCCGTAAAAATAAAGCGCTTGGCAACCAGACCAGGCGTCTAATTGAGACAGGCCTTTATTTCTCAAAATGTGAAGTTTGTACTGATTTGAGAAAACATAGCAAACTGTCAGCAGTACAGTTGCATTGTGGGTAATGTAAGCATCAGGTAAGGGTATCCTGATGTTGATTCTCTACGACCCCTCTACTTTATCTTTCGACCCCTAGTGGGGGGGTCCTCAGTCCCTGGTTGGGTATTACTGTTTTATGTGATGTAGCTGTTTTGTATTCCATCTTCAGGATGAAAGAGTTGGGGATAGACAACGATGGAGGCTCAGTGTGTTTCGGCCAGCTGCTGGGCATGTGTGATCATGTGTCCCTCACACTGGGTGAGCTCTGTCTCAACTGGCATTCTTTACCTCAGTGGTTCCCAGCTGGTCCAGCCACTGGACCCACATTTCTCCTTAGTCATCACTTTAAGGTGCATAAAGTTTAACACATTTAGCATCATACTTGCACTTGGCCATGTCATCCAGCTAGTTTGCTGTCTCTGGAGGAGACAGCAGGAAACGGCACTTCAAAATAAAGGTTTGGTGCTGGAAATTCACTGTACTTCAAGATTTTGTCAGATTTTACAAATCTTTCACATTTGTGAGTAACTTGTGGTCCATTCAGAATGTACCCATGACCCAGCTTTTGGATCACGACCCACCAGTTGGGAACCACTGCTTTACATTTCGTGTCTTATTCTGTGGCAGCTTAATGTGCCAACCTTCAGTTGTAGGACAGCAGCTCTGATCACCAGCAAGAGCTGAGTGCTAAAATACTCTCTCTCTTTCCCCTCCAGCTAAAGAGGGTTATGCCGTTTACAAGTCAGTGCCGTACGGCTCAGTGGATGACACGCTCCCCTACCTGGTGCGTCGAGCTCAAGAAAACCGCACCGTGCTGCAGGGAATCCGCAAAGAGAGGGACCTACTGAGGAAAGAGCTCTACAGGAGACTGAGCCTGAGGAGAGGTACCTAATAGGCTACCAGCAGAAAGAGCAAGCAGAGAAGAACCATGGGACACTCATTAAGGTTCCCACGCAGGAAACGGTGTGTAAAAAAAGGACGCCACATGGGAACAAGAGAGAAATGTTCAAATCCAGTAACACTTACATATGTCTTGAGTTATTAAGTTTGTAATACCCAAAGATATGAACGCTATAACCTACTGTGTGCTGATGAAAGGCAGAAGTGAATGTTATTAAGCAATAGGTAGAGTAGTTTTGATCTAAGTGACTGTGTGTGTGTGGGGTGAACTGAACAATGATTTCATAACTGAGAACAAATTGTGCAACATTATATGTTTTGTTAAGTGTGATGGACAAATTGTAAAGGACAGGCTGGCTGTGCATTAAAAGCTGTTAATACCTGCATGTTTTATAGAAATAAATGCTTCAATTTATGGAATACTTATTTTCATTTTGCCTGCAAATCTATTAAAACAACACATAGGTGCACAGACCTCTGAACATCTGCCCAAACCAATACAAATACACGCTTCCTTCTGTTCATGGATAAGAGTGTAATACACATCCTCTCAAGCAGCTGTTCGCACCCATAGCATGTTATCTCAATATTCCCACTTAAACAGGGGGACCGGGCAGGGCTGCCCGCTCTCTCCTCTTTTGTTTGACCTTGGCATCGAGCCCTTGGCAGCCGCGATCAGGTGTGCTGAACAGGTACAGGGCATCACAACGGGAGGGCAGACACACAAAGTGGCACTGTACGCAGATGATCTTCTACTGTACTTGTCTGATCCAGATTTCTCTATCCGGGGAGTAATGAGTATTATATCAGAGTTTGGGAAAACATCTGGGTATAAGATAAATCCTGATAAGAGTCTGCTCTTTCCTGTTAATGTATAATATACAGAGAAACCTTTAACACGGTGAATCAACTGACTGATGAGCAAATCATACCGAGCAGAATTTCTAAGGGTGCCTTCACACCTGGCCTGCTTGGCCCTGCACATTCAGCACATCCAATGCATCAAAACATTGTTTTCTAGTTGGAGCCGTGCCTCGTTTTCAAACTGTATGCTTTGACTCAAATGAACAATGACAGAAATATAGTCCACGATGAGCAGCGCTAAAATCAACCTGCGTAGTTGTCCCTCCATTGTGACATTAGAAAGTGTCACATTTATCTTGCAAGTGTACTCTTCTTCAACGTTTTGTTTACTTCCTGAATATTTCCTGCATGGAAATCCTGACCAATCAAGAGAAGCTTTCTCATGCAAAACATTTTATCTGGTCTGCCTGTAAATGCTGCCGTGAGAACACAAACCAACTCTAGGCAATTATGCACCTTTGTAACAAAATTAGCAAGACAACTGTAGGTCTGAAAGCACCCTAAAATTAGATGGCAGTCATCGTTCTTAATATAAGAGAAACTGACGTTAAAACCTGACATTTACCATGTTATCTGCTGTAAAGCTCTTCTGTGTAGCAGAAAGTCATTCAGTCAGTTATCCATGCAATAACAAACACGGCAAACAAAAGCTGTTCTTGACATCTTACTAGTAACAAGAACATGACAGTGGAGGTGACACAGTGACAGAGTCTGATGTTTGCTGGTTACTCTTTGCCAGAGTCTCACGGATATTTGGCTGACCTATTTAGGTTTGTTCCAACAGGAGGAAAATTCCAAGGCACTCTGAGTAAAATAATAATAATAAGCCTTTGAAAACATGTGGCTCACACCAATGCCTTTTGGCTGTAAGCCTTCAACAGGGTGTTGGCAGCTCAGAGAATTTTGGGTTATTGCCATGTGTAAGTTTAGGTTTCCTCATCGTCAACTCTCACAGCATATTTATGTTCTGCAATTCACCACATTTAACATTTTGGTCATACAGCAAAACACACTCCGTTTTTTTTCTTTTGAGTTGCCTAAAAATCAGGGGCCGTGCTCACAAAGCTTCCTAGTGACTATAAGAAAATTCTTCCAACACATACACTCTCCTCACAAAAGGGTGTGTATGTGACAGCCAGTTGCATCTCTTAAAAGTATGCATCATCAACCACACCTCCTCAGGAAGGTGAAGGTTTCTGCCCATGAGTCAGAAGCTCTCTGAGAGTGTTCTCAGAATGTTTGTGAGTCAGGCCCCAGTTCTTTTAGATTGTAGCTTCATTAACATTCTGAGAAATATTTCTCTGACACTGAAAATCAGGGGCTGTAGTCACAAAATATTCTGAAAACACTCTCAGAGGTCTTCAAACTAAATTTTTTTTGTAAGGAGTGTTAGCTTAGGAGTGATTTAGGAAAGTTCTCAGAGCAACTCTGAGAACTTATGCTTGTGAAGCACCTTGGTCAACTTGTTTTTAAATGTGCTATATAAATAAATTTGACCTTGACCTTGACAGAAACTTTTACCTTAGTGAGGAGGTGTGGCTGATGATGTATACTTTGAACAGAGACAACCAGTGATTGGTTGTCACATACACACCCCTTTGTGAGCCTGTAAGGTGTGAGGACACCCAGTGGGAATGAAAGGAAGTGCTGACTGTGAAAGTGTTGTCATTGTCAGTGTGATCACTCTGCTGATGGGAAAGTGACACCATTTTTCCAGTTTCCAAATATCTTAGTGTTGTGATCATCATGCGTGCGTACCCCTAGTGATTAACGTCTATACTATGTTTAATGTGTTTATTTGAAAAATACTTGTTTACTAATTTTTTTTTTTTTTATATTTCTTTACTTTTGTGTCCTTATTTTTCTTTCTTATTATACATATTTATATCATTTTCTCCTTTTCTATTTTCTGCTTTTTCAATAGTAAATGTTTATTTTCCTTTGTAGTGGACTGTTTGAAAAAAGTCTGATGCATATGATGCGTTTGTGATGTTATTACCTTCACTAAAGTTGGTCGAAAAAACAAAAACAAACCCTAACAACATGAACCACACATATTGTCCCTGCAGGATCTAATCTTGAATGAATATTCTGATTAAAGGCTTGTTTTAAATGTAGCATTTTCAGAATAGGATGTAGGATGTGCTGGTGTTATTCAGGTTTCAGGGGCATTCTTTAGACATGGATACAGCACATACTTAACAGGCTTCTCAATCAGGGGTTACACCACAGTTTGCAACACACTGCTTCTTGCCTGTTTACAGACAGCTCTGTGTGTTGTACACAAACCAACTCGCCAACAGTTTGCAAGGCTGTGGTAGAGATGCATGGCCAAAATGAAAATCCCACATTTCTGGTTGTAAAAAGGAAACACACCTTCTTTAAAACATTACGAAACACTTGGAGATCAACAGGCTTTTGGATACACACAAATATTGTAACACCAAACTTCAGGAAGAAATGAAACAGCCAGGCTGTGTTTGCATGGTTGAACACTCTGTACCACTGGTGGAAAACAAAAAATCGAATATTTGTGCCTGTAAATGTCGTCAGTGAGACCTAAGGTGATGATTTTTGCTGACAGGAGGAGGTGGGGTTCACCTTGTTTTGTTTCATGCTTTGATGTTTTCCTTGAACTGACTTACACTAAAACAAAGCAGCCAAAAACACTTTCATTCTTGTCACTGTTTATTTAAGTACAAGTCAACAATACTTGACGTGTCTGTCACCTGACTGCACTGACACAAGCCGGCCACACTGCAATGCCTTCATTACACAATTCTCTATTAGCAATAATAACCTTAAAAACTCTTCACGTTAATCCAAAGCAGTCGGCCGTACTGCAAAACCATACTATGCCGTTGCAGTGCAGTTCAGCTGTTTCAGGATCAGCTGAAAGCTGTTCAGTCAATGACAGGACAACAGCACACAGCCAAGTGTCGAGCACAGAAACCAAGGTTGTTGTTATGGAATGAAGACTAGTTAGGTGGAGATGCTGATATCCATACGTTCCAGGCTCAGTAGTTGTTTTGGTGGTTCTGATTTCTGTAGCCGCCTCGCTGGTAGCCTCCCTTATTCTGCTGGTAACCACCTTTCTGATCTGTGAACGTGCAGAGGGAATGGTTATCTTCAGGCTGCCACAAAAATCATTTTACTGCACACTGTAATGGTTACAATACAAATCCTTAATCTAACATTTTAATGCATTACACGTTAGTTACTGATTAAATACAAACAAACTCAGTCAGCAACACAGTGAAAAGGGGCAATGAACCAACAGCACACAGCCTCTGCAGGGGATTAGAGGCCTTTTTGGGAAGGTCATGGGGTCAGAACATTTTTTGTATCCAAAGTGCAACCTCACTGTGGTTCAACATACCTCTGTTGTAAGATTTGTTCTGTTGGTAGCCACCTTTCTGATCTGTAATGCAAAGAAAAGACCAGTTACTATTGTTATAAAAATGCATTTCAAACCTTTATTAGCAAAAAGAGCACAACAGATGTTCCAGGAAGTTTACAAGGTTAAGTATTTACAGCATTTGGGAATTACTTTAATGTGACAGGGTGGAGGTAAACAACATGCAGACATATGTAGGTACATACGGCATACAGTGAAGCGTGTTGTCCAAACTCACCTCTGTTGAAGTAGCCTCCATAGACGCCCTGTTTGAGGTCGAAGACGCGCTCGTTGTTCTCCACCAAGCTGCCCAGTTTCTCAGCCAGCTGCAGCGCCATGTTCTGCAGAGAGGTGGGCTCTGTGCGGTGCATCACCACCGTCTGTGTGGGCTGGTCGAGTGACGCCTGTCGGCAAGAGGATAGAAAATATTCAGAACTCTTTCACTGAGAAAAGAAAAATCACACAGATAAAAATTAAATTTGTGCATGTAAAGATGAAACGGAAATACTGATTAAAATTCACTCCGACAACAATGAAGACATGAAACTTACCATCAGCTCCTCGTTGATGATCATCTTGCTGATGATGCTGTGAACTGTGGCTATCTCCAACTCAAACATCTCAGATAGTGTCCCCATGCTGGAGGAGAGACAGAAAATTGGAACAACAATGAAATGCGACGCAAGTGAATACAAACTGAGGCTTCAATTTAAAGCTCAAAGCATACATGTCTACACAAACGAGTGCTTTAGTTGTGACTGATGCTCGTATCTTGTTCTTACCTGATGGAGTCATAAACACTGCTGTACGTGAACAGATAAGTCCTCAGTGACTCCTCTTGGATCTTCCTATAAAAAGAAAAACACAATCAGGAAATTCATTAAAAAGAAATTACGTAGGGCAGCACAATCCAAACAATAACAGCAGGTTGATAAGATTGAATAATGACGATTTAAAAATAAATTAACTGATGGACAAGAACTGTTTATGCTGACCTGACGAGCATCTCTCGTACTCGCTGCGTCTCAGGAAACAGGTCCCAGACTTTACTGTTCATCTTCTCATTGATGATAAATGAGTGGCAGGTACGCCAGTCTCCCATCTTCATGGCCTTGCTGGCTGCAACAACGTGCTCCCTCATACTCTCTGGGGGTCCTGGAAGACAAAAAGAGCTTCAGTTATCCTCTCAGGGCTCTCTATGGTTCAAACATGCTGGGGTTAAAGAGTCGTGAGGGGTGGTGTTGCATACCCAGCAGTGGCTGCCTCTCTCCCACCCTGAGCTGGTGATGGAACTGCTTGCTGATCATCCTGCGACGGGCATCAAACTCGTGGGCGGCCATGTAGGGGATTTCCAGCAGCATGGCGGACACCAGGTACACACACTCCAGCAGCTCCAGGTTGATGTGCATGTGGAATGGCACCTGTGAGGGAGGTCACAGGAATGTTACGATAATGCTGTCAGGCTCTGTAAAACCTGATATCAAGTCTGTACTTAAAGTACTTAACTAACACTAGCAACTTCAAAGTGCCACTACAGGAAAAGTCAGCACTCTAATATGGCTAAAATTCAGTTATTCTGCCCAAAACTGGTCCTATGCTCCTGTGTATAGCATGATCAAGGAGCCCTACCAAAAGAGAGGTCCTCTGTAACATCAATTTCTTAAGTTCAGCAAAGCCAGATTACACCCAGACATGAGTTTACTGCTTATGTAGGACTTACTTGTCTCCTCTTCTCAATCTTCTCCTGCTCGGCGTTCCTCTCCTGCATGTTCCTCATGAGCAGACCCTGACCCAGGAGCTCCTTGGCGCGGCCAGAGGACTGGATGTCCAACAGGGCGTTGTGGGCATCTTTAATCATGCCCTGCCTAAATGCGCAAATGCCGAGTTGGACCATGGTTCTGTTGTACAGGATCTAGATAAGAGAGAGGAAATAGATACTTAGACACAAAGCTACACAACAGAACAATGACGCAGCCTAGGTGAATACTGTCTGCCTACCTGTACGGGCGGGTCAGCGTGCTGGATGTTGTCCTGCAGGTGGCTCATCAGCATCAGGTCGCGGGCCTGGTACCAGCGTGAATGCAGAGCGTGGTGGTAGATGTGGCAGAGGATAGCACAGGTACGGATACGGTCGGTGCGATCCTTGGCGTAGATGAACTTGCAGAGACGGTCCATGATCACGGCGCTGTCCTCCCCCTCGCTCTCCTCCTGGTCCTGCTCAGACTGAATGGCAGACAGAGGAACACAATTCAGCACATCACAAGACACTGTATACATATTAAAACACACACATATCCAGACACACTTCCACTTCATACACTGATTTTTTTTTCATTTAGGTCATTTAGTTCCCTTGTATTAAAAATAAATTCCCTGTCATATTAAAGATCTGTTGGTGTCTATCAGAAAAAGAAACTAATATAGTGAGGTGTATTTCTCTCTCACATAGTGCTTCTCTCACCTTGGACTCTCCCTGCAGGCCCAGACTGCGCCGGTGAGCCTTATAGTCAAACTTGTAGTAGGTGTGCATGATTCTGCGGAGGTAGATGCGGCAAATCTCCTCCGTGCTGCCCTTGTTCTCCATGTATTCCAGGAGCCTGTCGATGATGCCACAAACGTGTCCCTCATCTTTCAGATTGTCGACATATTCTGGAGGAAGAGTGGAGAAGAACGCAGTGAGCCACTGAGAAGAGCTGTTTGAGAACCAAAAAGGATGCAGCAACACACTTCAGGGATACAATAGCATGATTTTCCAGCGCAATGCGATTTACTTTCACATCTAAAATGATAACACTCAAAATTAAAAGAAAAAATTCTTGAGTCTTCTTTCTGATATAGCTCACCTTGTGAGTGGGGGTCAGTGTTTTGCATGATCTTGGTGAACTCTTCATCCATCCTCTCCACCAGCGTTAAGATGCATCCACGCACCCTGAATGGCTGACAAACACAAAGTACACAGCTGTCACAAACTAATTTCATGTAAGCTAAAATACAAATTATGATGCTTCCACACATTAAAGGTCTAGTGTGTGGGATTTAGTAGCATCTAGCGGTGAGGTTGCAGATTGCAACCAGCTGAAACTTCTGTGTACCAAGTGTGTAAGAGAACTACAGTGGCTGATGCGAACACGAAAAAACAGACCATATCTAGAGCCAGTGTTTGGTTTGGCCGTTCTAGGTTACTCTAGAAACTACATGCAGTATTTCCCACAGGACTGCAACCTGTGTGGTGGTTGACAGGGGTGTTGCTAACTCTTTTTATTCTTGCCTGTTTGTCTTTGTGTATCAGTCTTTGTCCCCTCTCAAAATTCAAAGGTTTTACTGGGTCCCTGAACGCAGCACAGGCGTTACTCTTCATGAGTTCATCTTTTCCCTCAGCAGCAGTTTGTGGAGTTTCGAGTCGCAGAGTGGATGAGTGATCAGTCGGGCTGATGAGATCACGTCGATGGCTAAGAGGAGCAGCTGCTGCAGAGCGAGTGAAAACAAACTTTGACCCAGCACAATGACCTGTAAAGTTCCACTTTCACTGCGCCTGGCTTCCTGCTGCTTCGTCAGTGCCCAGAGTTTGCTCTGCCCTCAGAGTATGGAGCACTGAATTACTTCACAGTATATATGTATTCCAACAACGCTCCTAATAAATGTTCCAGCTCCAAAAATAGAAAATCAAAATGTGGCAGCAGATGTTTTTATCATGGCGGGCCACCATAAATAAATGAATGTGTGGGAAACTCTGACATGGCAGACTCTGTGGAAGAGGACCTGCTCCGTATGTACACGTAAACGGCTCATTCAAAGGTAACAAAAAAACCGACAATTCTTTTTTTTTCAGGTGATTATACACTAATAAAAACATAGTTATAAATATTATGTACCATTTTTGTACATAGCTGCCCCTTAATCCTACACACTGGACCTTAAAATAGTGCAGTTACGCCCCATAATAAACAACACAGATCATACATACACAGACACAACAACATGGTTACTGTGACTATATTTTGAGGTGGTCTACACATTGAGCAGGACCTGCTGCCGACCAAAAACAGCAGAAACGTAATGACTGAAAAGAGAGATAGATACCTGCTCTGAAGCAATCAGATTCTCACTGTCCTCTGCGATGTTCTCCCCGATGAAGATGTTGTTATTTTCAAAGAGGATGTCCAGCAGCTCGTCGATACAATCCAGGCACTTCTTCCACATGTCAGGCTGAAGGGAAACAAATTCAATTTAAAACATGAAGATCAGAGTCTTGACAGTTAAAGATATTTTGCTGCATCTTGCATTTCAATTTCAATGGATCTAGTATGCCACTACATAAACATGTATACTGAGGATTGATTTTTTTTTTTCAAATCCTTGAGATTAATTTTGCACTTTTCACCTTCATGAAGGCAGCCAGGTTGGGGTTGTAGTCATACAGGGAGGCAATGATGTTGAACTTAATCTTGACCATGATGCCTTGGCCCAAGTTATTCTCGGCAGCGATGTTTGCCAGAGCATGGAGCAGTTCAATCTGGGCAGCTCTGTCAGAGGGAGAAGACAGAGGGGGGATTAGATCAGAGAAATTTCTACATTATATTATATCACAGACATAGAATGATGATAATTTTGAATTGCATTGATTTAATGATTAGCAGTCACTGCTAGTTGTTTTATTATTATGAATAATGTGTGCATTCATGTCTTTAGTGAATGACGCAGTGTTACCTGTCAGTGCCCTTTTTGCCTCTAGCTTGCAGAATCTCATTCAGCTTCTTCACCACCACTGGTACGTTGATCTCTGTGCCTTTGGCAAACATCTTGGGCTTTTCCTGACAGATTGAAAACGCAACAGAATGACATAACTACTAACAGAAACTGTTGATTCACTGTGACAAAGAAGAGGCAATTTTATGTTCCTGCACTGAATGTGTGCTATAATACATGATTCGGCATTGAGGTAAAGACAATATAAAGGAGTGCATCATCTTGTTTGAGCAACAGTGATCATGACAACAATGAATAAAAAAAAAATAGATCTCTTCTTTACCTTCACCATTGGGGCTCCTCCCTTCACCTTCTCCCAGCCTCCCTCAACCTCCTCTCCTCCCTCTTCCTCAGCCTCCTCTTCTAGCCGCTCTTTCTTCTTGGGCTTCTTCTTCTTTCCGAGCTTCTTTTCGCTGGATTTCTCAGTTCCCTGGGTCCTGAGGACAGACACACAGTGTGTGGTGGTAAGTATATGTGACTTGACGAGAGTCCAAAAAGATGCTTATTAACATTGTGTTCTGTCCAACAGTCAAAAAACCCCAATGTCTTCAAGATACAACAGTCAAAGAGGATGTAAAAAACTATATTTTTAAATCACTTCAATTATCAAAACTGAGTGATTCATCTTCTGTTGTGTGCCATATACTTTACAAAGGATATCCATGAAAAGTATCCATAAAGCTTTGTGCCACTGTGTCACGCTTATTTCATATTTTAAATTTCACTTTTTTTTCCTGTTGTAAAGAAATACAAAAAATGTGGAGACAGAGACTCACTTCTTGAGGAAGACCACAGCCAGGGAGGCACTCTTTCCTTCCCCTTCATCTGAGCTCTCACTGCCACTATCAACAGAGTCGGAGCCCCAGTCTTCATCATCGTCATCATCATCACTAGAGGACGACTCGTCCTGCCAAGGAAGAACAAGTCCAACACATTAGCTCACATTAGAATTGGGTCTTTCACAGCAGGTTTCTTGTTGTTCTCGCTGAGGTACATTCTTATAAGGCATGCTGGCTTCTCACCCCGGATCCTTTGGCAGACTTGAGGAACTTGCTGGCCTCTGGGGCAGCTTCAGGCTTTTTCTTTAAGAAGGACTTGGCCGACACTCCCTCGTCGCCTGCCTCTCCCTCGCTGTCAGAAGATGAGGCTTGTGGGACAAAAATGAGGGTGAATTTTAGAGATGATACTGCCACTTAATAAATATAAACATTTTGATGTCTTAACATTCAGATGTTTGTCTGTGATCTTAACAAAAGTTTTTTTTAATGTTGTAAGAGCATCTAGCACAGAATGAAAAAAGCTGCTAAGTGGCACTCCTGTTTGTCATCAAATACAATCTTCATTCACAAAACTACGCAACACAGACTGAACTCTACACAAGTTTTTCTTTCTTTTTAGCAGCACTTTATTGAATTTATATCACTAGGGGTAGAATTCATCACTTGATTAGTTTGTGGTTGCATCGATCAGAGCTGATCAGATCAGATCAGTGGATTAAACTAGAGGAGCAGCTGCTGATGGGGCATGTGAAAGCAAACTTTTGGACCCTGCGCTGGACCTGGGATTGCGCAGTTTCATGGAAACACAGCCAGTTTCATCTAAAGTAGGTTGGAAAAACCATGGACAACAATAAAAAAAGAGTATTGATATTCTCAGAAAGAGAGCCTTCTATTTCTATATGAATTTAAAATGGTTAACTTTCACTTTCACTGCGCCTGGTGATCTGCTACTCTGTCTGTGCCCAGAGTACACTGTGCTCTGAATAACTGAATGGTATACATATATATTCCAACAGTGCTCCTAATAAACAGTCCAGCTCCAAAATAGAAAATCAATTTGTGGTGGAAAATGCTGATATTGTGGCGGGCTGCAACAAATAAATAAATGTGTGGGAAACCCTGTATGACACTACAAACAGGTAGGGCGATATACTTGTGTGATTGTTTGTAGTTTATGCAATGATGTACGTGTGCTACCTCAAAAGGCATCTAACTTCTTTTAAATGTAAACCTACAGTATTTTACCCATCTACTCTGTTAGGATGCACACTTCGCTTATACACTTTATAAAAGCCTTGTACTTAGCATGAAAACATGCAAATGTAACAAGCTTACCAGATTCCTCTGCCTCCTTCTCCTCCTCTTCATCAGCAGATTCCTGTGGGTTCTAACAGAGAAGACAGAGATTTTAGCTTTTACTTTTGTGTATCCAGGCTGCTTCCTGATCCACTTCTAAGCTACTCAGTGCAGCCACAGTCTGATCTGGTGGCCACTGAGCAGCTCAACTGGCATTATGTGGTGGTGATGCAGAATAGGCAACAGACACATTGAAACAGCCTCCCACCTCTGACTCTGATCTACAAGTGTAGCTAATACTGTAGTACCAGCAAAGTTTCTGTATGTTTTAAAGCACAGGACCACTGAGAATAAGTTTCCCGATTTACCTCCTTGTATGCAGCGATTTCTGTTTCATAATCCCTGTTGTATTTGCGGATCTTCTGACGCAGTGTACTGAGGGCTTTTGCGTTGTTTTTGTTCATCTTCTTCTTGCCCTCTTTGTCCTCCCAAAGCTGGAAAGAAAATATTGTCAGTTAGTTCTATTGCACTGGGAAAGTAGGTTCTGGAACATGATGTTGGACTGCCTTAAGAGAGTTAGTGTACATTGTTTGCTGCAGGCAAAACAAAACACTATGTTAACTTACATAGTTGGTATTTTTAGAGTTGCAGTTTAACTTTCAGCTACTGACCTGGTTCAGGTAGTCCTCCAGGTCGGCCAGAAGACGGATATAAAAAGGGGGTACACCCTCTTTGTCCACTATAGTCTTGCTTTTGAGGAAGGCTCGACATAACTGCTCAAACTCCTCCAGACATTTAGCCATGTCACGAATTTTCATAGCATTGCGGATGGTCTTGATGAGGTTGGTCAGCTCCTCAAACCTGAGACATAAGAATGAAAACGTTCAAAACAATACAGTCTAAATCATGTCTGTTCAGTTTTTAAACATGTTGCTTAAAGAGATGCCACACTAACCTTTTGTCTTTGGCGCTGCGCACCACTCTCTTAGTGTCCTCCTCATCATCACTGAGAAGCAACGACCTGTGAAAACAACAAGCATGTGTGAGATGACTATAAAGAGGAGCATTAGAGTCCTGATGACAGGATTTATTAGAAGTTAAACTGACTGCTTGAAAGTTGCTCCGGGTGCTTTGGGGGTGATCTCATCAGCGGATGAGGACTCCTCTGACTCGCTGTCAGACCCGGTGGCAAAGAAACGAGACATTGTTGAAGGAAGTGCTCAATCTGTGAAGACAACATGAGAGAGGTATTTAAGACACTGCAGTTGATCTGTTCACATCCATGCTATATGAAATGTGCTGTAGAAACAGAGTCTAGCTTCCTATCATTACTCAGATCAGAAAACTCAGCTTTCTAGTAACTGAATCAATTAAGATTAGCAAGATTTAAGAGATGTGGCTCAATTAAAAGAAACTCCCACAGAGCAGATGGATTTTTAGTTTTGTGTTTTTGCTGCATGACAACATTACTATCACACACCCAGGGAAAACAATGTATCTCAGATGGTTAATGGAATAGGACTGTTAAAGCGTTTTGTCAAGCTTGCTATTATTTAGCTAGCCAACGTTAGCCTTTCTGTTACTACGCAACAACTAACTTTAGCCAGTATGGAACTGATGTTTGCTCGGATTGCCTCTAAATACAACGGCATTACACACTTTAGAAACTTTAAGACGTAACGTTAACGTTTCTACGGTTAATTTAACAAAGTCTGGCATGACACCGGTAACTAGCGTTGACAGTTTTTCCAGACAAAAGTCAACGAGGCTGCGTGCAGACGCTGGATAAGTTAGCATCCTGCGTCTGTCCGTGCTACGCAACAACCTACGCTAAGCTAGCGCTAGCTAGCTTTGACAGATGGGTTACAAAACAGACACCAAACTTTATTAGCAGCAAAAAATCTAGCACAGCACGTTTTAACAAGAGTTAGAAAACGTAAATACATACCGTAGCCTATTAAGTAGCAGGCTAACGTCTGTTTGTATCTGATAATTCAACGCCAAACCGTAACAACCCTAACGTGGCGCGGGGTTGTTGCTAAGCTAACGCTAGCACCAGCCGGGAGAGAGCACGGGGCCTCCCCGCATGTGTAGCCGGTAAATACAGCAAAGCGAAGTATAATCACGCGTAGTTCAATCACATGTTGGCACAGACTCACCTACGTCCTCTTGAAAGTTATCCTGTGGTGTGTCTGTCCTCTTTGAACTGTTATAAAATCCAGTTTTGCTATGCAGCGGCCACAAATAAAGGCGTGCGACAGCCTTGCCGGGCACTTGCGTCAGGAAAGGAAGTGAGCTGTAGATCAACAGAACATGGGGATGGTCCACTGATCTACTGCAGATCTACACCCTCACTACAGGGACAGGCCCCGGGTTATGACGCCACCCAGCGGCAGGAAATGTTAAGTTCACCACATGTAAAACCATTTATCTGTCATAGAGGCCAGAAGACAGATTGTAGCACAAAAGATGATAATAAACTGCAAAGCAGGATCAACTCTTCAGATAGTATCTTTATTTAAAATATAGCAGATGATATATATATATACACTTTGAAACCACATCAAATACTTTTATTAGTGTATTTTATAGAATTTATGTGCTGGCAGTGGAAAATGGGAATATAATTAAAAGTATTCATCCTCTTCTTCACTTTTCTTCAGCAGCTCTGGAAAAAAGAAAATATGCATCAATAATGAGAAGCTTGAACTTAGAACAACATAAATTAAAGAGAGATCTTGACACAAATATAACAAGTACAAAGAAACAGATAAGAAGATGAGATTTCTGAAATGCTACAGGAAGTTTAGGCTGACCACTGTTTTACAATAAGCTTGCTTAAGATGAACTGCACCTCGCCTGAAAAGTGGACGAGAGCAGGCTGCTGCAGTAGGTGGCAGAGACAAAAAGCCGCAGTGAGGTCGGACAGTTTCCCCCCAGTTTCCAGAAGCCTGTTAGATCTGATGCTAATTTATTAAAAATGTTATTAGGCTCATATTTAGACTCCTATTTAGTCTCTGACTACTACACGTCACCATCAGTAGCGCAACGTGTATTCTGTTAACAGAATAAACCTTCAAACCAGACAAATAAAATCTAAATCTCTGAAGTTTATCTGAAACATCATCTTCTTGAGTCAACATTTAAACCAATAAGCTGATGGCTCAGGTGAGAACCAGGCATTTCCCATCACGCTCTGGGTCTTGCAGCCGGTGTGGAGCACCTGCAGCACCTGACTCTAAAAACTGCAGCCGCAAGATTATTACTGACCACTTTTGCATGATGTCAGAGCAAGTTGGGATAAAGTTGGACACAAATCTAACTGGCGAGTATTAGGCAGTGATCGCAGCCTATTGTTACAGCTATGACATCACCTCAGAGGCCAAACTGTTGTAGCCCCCACTGAGTTAAACACTTAATTTATTACACAGAAAAGAAACACACATCAAGGTAGTGAGGTGCTGAGCACTGGAAGTAGACTTGACAAGTAGAAAAACAAAGTGTCACACACTCTCCATACCTGAGGGCCGAAGCATCATCTGAATAAAAGAGAAACGCGTACGGAGCCAGAGTGTGTAACACTTTTCCCCTACTTTTAAAACACTCAATTTGCCAAAAACCCAAATGCACCTGCTGCTGAGCCAACCTGGGACAGAGCCCGCCTATTCCCACATGCTGTCATTACTGAGACAATTGTCCCCTGAAAGATGGTAAAAAGTTCTGATATGTCTTTACTTCCAGACACTGCAGCATGCTGTTTTCAGAGTCATTTGCAATAAATGTTATTGAGACAAAGCCACAGCAACAAGTCACACCTTCTTTAAGCCTTCTTATTTCTTCCGCCTGCACCTTCAGTTGCTGTTCCAGCACAGCACAGTTGGCACAACCTGCAATACAAATTGAATCATTAAATTACTGACGATAAAGTCTCTGTCAAATAATTCTTTATCTTCTGCTTTTTTATTTCCTGTGTCAGACTCAGATCAGTAAAGATAACTGCCTGGTGTGTAACTTCCCTATATTACTCCTGCTTCCTTCAGCCAACACTATTGTATGTGGTCATGGTGGTGGTAGTAAAAATGTGTCATGACAATAAAGCTTATTGAATTGAACTGAACTGAACTGAATATATCCTAATATTATATAGTATATAAATCACTAGAATTGCCCAAGTAGGCACCTCACACCAGTGGTTTTATCAAATTAGTCCACCCAGTGGTCTCAGCCACTCATTATGGCGTCTCAGCACTCCCAGCTTACCGTGGCCTCTGGGTTTAGCCAGTGCAGCCCTATGGGTGGTCGCAGGCTGTTTCAGAGCTCTGGCTTTGCTGAAAGTGTCGCTAGATGTCGAAGTGTCCGCTCCATTACTGGCTGGCACTGCAGCATCTGAAAGCATGTGATAAAGAACAGGCAAGTAACTCACAAAAAGTCAGAGACTCCAAGTTACTGGACTCACTACATCATAAAACCCAGCAACACACATTACATCACAGTCTGGTTTAATTAACAGATGCAGATCCAACCTACCATCTTTTTGGGTTTTAGCTGGCAAAGCTCGTTTGCTGGTTGTGGGCTGTTTGAGGCTTTTGGCTTTGTTTGCCGCATCACAGGAAGATGCTGAGACGTCAGCACTGCCAGGCGGTAAGGGAGCATCTAAGGATTAGATAAAAGTGTGAGTGTGTATTAAGTAAACTCAGAAAAGTCCATTATGTGAACACCGTCACATTAACTGTTGCATAGTTTTAGTTATAGGTGTTGTACAAACCATGCCAGTCTTTAAAATGCTAAGGAAAAATACTTGGTTAATTACAGCGTTCTTTTGCAAAGACTCAGTTTTTACCCAATCTCTTCCTCTTTGCAATTGGCAAAGTTTCACCTCTGGTTAAGGGCTGCTTCTTTCCCTGTGAAGTCTTCGTCGCAAGGTTAGTAGCTGATGTGCACAAAGAGGGAGACAAATAAAGGGAAACAAAAAAACAGTCAAATTTAAATGAATGACCAAGCATGTCACACAAGTAAGCACAGAGCAATATGAAAACTTAATTTCACGATAATCCTGGCTAACATAATTCACAATATATCATCCTGATAATCATATTAATATGTTTAAAACCCCTTAAAATGGCGCTGAAACATACTGGAATCATCTCAACTCAATATTCATGATTATCCCGATTATGGAGATCAACCACAATCAACTTGTTGTGAGTGTTTTTATTGGAAACCAAGATAAAACCATGCATCGTCTCACCCAACACACAAGTCAGTCACATTGCTGATTCATTTCCCAGTGGAGACATCACTTCACACACAGAGACTCAGTCCTCATTAACTGCCATACTTGTTGACTTTAGGGCTTTCAAACATGGCTGTGTATGATGTACAGCAACACCCAAATTAAATTACGTGCTGTCAAATTTTTGTACACCTAATTTTCATATTTGTAACTAAATATCAGAATAAACAGTCACACAGTCTGACTGTGTCAGTACCTGTAGGTCCACGGAGCTTGCTTGAACTTGAAGAAGCTGATGCATTGATTCTCGCTGATGGCGGCCTGAGACCTGTTGCAGCTCTTTGGATGCCTGATGGTATGCCGCTCAACAGCGGCCTCTGCAAGCCTGAACTGGGTGGCTTGAATCCTGATGTTGGCACAGAGGTGAGATAGTGTGGAGAGTGAATACTGTGTGCACAGTCGCACACACATCATCTACTATTCAGTGGGCAGTGTACTGTATGCATGTAAAAGTAGGATTGAAGTTAATAATGGAAAAAAAAAAAATCAGCAAAATGAAACAAAACTAAATCCTCTATCTAAAAATAACACATGAGCAAATTTTAACATTAGTTCATAGAATGCACTGATACTTAAAATTCTCACTACATACTTCAAAAGGGACAGTTCACCCCAAAACCAAAAACACATAGTTTCCCTCTTACCTGTAGTGCTGTTTATCAATCTAGATTGTTTTGGTGTGAATTACTGAGTGTTGGAGATATCAGCCGTAGAGATGTCTGCCTTCTCCTGAATATAATGGAACTAGATGGCACTCAGCTTGTTGTGCTACAAAAATTTTTTTGAAAAACTCAACAGCAATGTCTCTTTCCTGAAATCATGACCCAGTTACTCAAGATAATCCACAGACCTTGTTGTGAGCAGTTTCATGTAGGAACTATTTTCTCTCTACAGAACTACATCCGCCAACTGTACCATTATCCAGAATGAAGCATGGGGCTAGCTCACCTAGGGCGAGCTAGTTTGGTAGAAAGAAAATGGTTTTTCATTCTTTCGTTATCTGCAACCTGCTTACCCTCTTCTGAGTCGCACGGGGGCTGGAGCCTATCCCAGCTGACATTGGGCGAGAGTCGGGGTACCTCCTGGGCAAGTCACCAGACTATCACAGGGCTGACACATAGAGACAGACAACCATTCACACTCACATTCACACCTAGGGGCAGTTCCTACATGAAACTGCTCACAACAAGGTCTGTGGATTATCTCGAGTAACTGGGTCATGATTTATGAAAAGAGACACTGCTGTTAAGTTTTTCAGTTCGTTTTTTTTTTTTGGCACTTTGAGCACCACAAGCTGAGTGCCATCTAGTTCCATTATATTCAAGAGAAGGCAGACATCTGTACAGCTGATATCTTTAACACTCTGCAACTCCCACCAAAACAATTTAGAATTAAAAATAGTACTACAGGTAAGAAGACAAATATGTATTTTTGATGAGGGGTGAACTGTCCCTTTAATAATTTACTCATAACATTTATAACATATAAAACTGCAATCTACCGAGCCCATTCCAAGAACAGAATCCACACTGCCTACCTGTCGTTGATGGGCGTAACTTGTAGGAGCTTGATATTCCTGTGGTCTAAAAAAACAGAAGAACAGAGGACATCATCCACCACACATGCTCTCAATGCTTGTTGTCAGAAATCTGGTCTCACTCGTTAAAAAGTGGATTTAGAGATGAAACTGACAAGACCTACAGATCATTTGATCTATTTCATGAGACACAAAGTGCTGTAAACTAGAGTTGTTTCAGTACCAGTATCGGAAAATGCCTCCGATACTGCCTAAAAACTGCCTAAAATGCTGGATCGGGAATCAGCGAGTATGTTTACTGATCCGATACTAAGTCATTTATTTATGAACTTTAAAGTTGTTTCACGGCCAGTGTTTCCCAGAAATCAATTCTTCGTTGCCTTTCTAAAACAGTAGCCTACACAGCAGGTTGCACTGTGCATCCATTGAAAACTACTGTTGGCAATAAGTTATAGTGGGTGGGGGAAGCTCTATGGCATTGATTCTCTGTATGTATTTGTTCCTGTTTTACATAGGTCCTAGCCTGAGCTTGGCCATACAACAATAATGACAATCACAGCCATACAAAGTTAGAAATACACAGCTGTCTTTTTTTAACACAATGATATTGCATTGGTATTCGGTGTTGGCCAATTTGCAAGTTCAGGTGATGGAGTCGGTATTAGGAAGGATTTAATGGTATTGTAACATCTCTTAGTGTCAACTTTTTGTACACTTAGTGGATTACAAGAAGACCTTTCAGTCCTACCGCTTGGGGTGCATCAGCAGCAGCAGTATTTCTCAAAGCTTCGGCTTGGGTTCTTTGTCTCGTCATGGGCAGGCCTGATGTCAACGGCTCAAGCCTTCCTGGAAGTGCAGATGCTGGCTTGTGTTTCAACAGCTTGGACGCAGGTTTTGAGGGAGGCAAAAGCGACTTAGCAGCTGGATGCGTCAAAAATGTTTTTCGGTCACAGATGATGTTTGATGGAACATCTGATGGCACCTGACCATCTGGCTTGCTGGGACCATCCCCGTACAGTTGCTTCTGCACCCCTATGATTTTGCCCTCCTCTTGTCGAGAGTTAAAGATAAAGTTTTTACAGCCAGTCATTGGTGTTGAAGTGATCAAAGAGTCTGCCTTTAAATCAAGGGAATCATCCCAATTAAATGTGTTTGCTTTGCTGCTTTCCATATCCATGATTTGTTGGCCCAAAGTGTCAGACAGACCATCTGTCACAGGCAGACCTGACTGTGAGTGCTCAGACTTGTTTTCTTTAGGGCTACTCGTTGCATTGCAGACCTTCAGAGGCTTGTCGAAAGTGCTGTGGTGACTGTCACCTGAGCTCTCTGACAAAGTTATTGTGCCATTCTGCTTCAGGGGGGGTTTAGTATCAAAAGTGTTCTGGAGGCAAAAGGTAGAGGCACCAGCTTCCCCTGAAACAGTACTGCCACTGGATTTCCCGAGAGAGTGCCTGTCAAAAGTGGCATTCTGCATATCACATGAATTACCTGCCTTTACAGCAGAGCACTTTTTATTCAAAACAAGGGAGGTTTCGATGGTGTTCTCAGAGACTGAAGCAGCCTGATCTGTGGCCTCACTCTCTGCTTTGAGACTGTTTTCATTAGATGAGGGAAGATCCAGTGTCTTATTCTGAGGCCCGGGTATTTGGGTAGTGGTGTTTAAATTGGGGGAGGAACTCAACTGGGAGGACTGTTGAGAGGTAAATGTGCCGTTCAAAGACCCAGCAGTTTTTGTGCTTGATTGTGGCACCTCACTGGTCAGCTCAGCATCATGGCCAGGACGTGGGTCTTCGTTGGTAGCTTCCACAGTAATACAGGTCGCTACAGGTTCACTGCGAAGCTCAGAAGTTACATTCTTCAAACTATTGTCACACTGCAAATCAGAAGTAGAGACCTCTGATGCAGCGCCCTGAACAGACATGTCACTCGAGTTTATGCTGTGAGTAACATTAACAGGATGGGTACCAAGTGTGTCCTCAGCTGATGCTTGAATCTTCACCTTGTCTTGTCCACTGTGCTCCAGTGAAGGCCCACTGTTTTCCAAAACACTGCCTGTAGAAACAT
Organism: Cephalopholis sonnerati; assembly: GCA_019142605.1. Classification (NCBI taxonomy): domain Eukaryota; kingdom Metazoa; phylum Chordata; class Actinopteri; order Perciformes; family Serranidae; genus Cephalopholis; species Cephalopholis sonnerati. The sequence continues at coordinate 18,396,386 of JAGQAX010000020.1, read as the reverse complement.
CCCGAGTTACTTCCAAGGTAGCTTGTGTAATGTTTTCCCCCACACTCTTGTCAGACTGTTCACATAAGGAGCTTGTGGTGTGGGTGACACTGCCAGTGAGAGTATTTGACAGTTCTCCAGTTTGATTCATGTCCGATCTGCCAAGCTCTGCCACAGTCTGTCCACTGAATCCTGAGGGAGGCATGTTGTTTTTCGAACTATCCACTGGGGAAATATCCCGTGTGGCCTCTGTGGAGGATAATTCCCCTCCTTGTGATAGCTCTGAATCACCTGTAGCATCAAGAAGAGTAATTTCTACGAAATCCAGAAAGCGCTCAGGAGCATACCTATTCTTAGGGGAGTCAACCATCTCAACATTAAAGTCTTTACTAGCTGTTGTCCCATTATGTCTTGACAGTTCAGGAGAGTGGACTTCAGAGGTGTTATCTGTAGCACTCTTTATGTTACTTGAGCTCGTTTCTGACAAAATGGGGTTCAAATTGGTGGAGTAATTAAATGGGGACGGCTGGGAAAAGGCAAACCTGCTCTTCACAGACCCATCTGTCAGAGGTGTAGCAGGCACACTGCCAGGAAGATTCGAATCACATGTAACTTCGAGGAGGGTGATATCTGGGAAGTGTTCCGCATCCAGCCTGCACACAGGAACTTCTAAGCGACTCAGTGAGTGCCCAGAAAACATTTTTTCAGGTGTCCTCTCAGACTCTTCGAGCCTACAGCCTGTGAATCAAATGATTTAATGATTTCATTAATGCAAATATTTTTACTTTTATATCATCAGATCATGTAAACTTTCACTGGGCGAATGTGTAACAGTTACTACCAACTCTGAGATCAAAACTGGCATTACTGGATTATGTTAGTGGCAACATAAAACTCTTTTTATGTCCAGACTAGTTAGTAAAAATAGCAAGTGGGTACAAATACAACCCAAAGCACAAACAATTTAAGTTTTTAATTAGTAAATCACAGGGTGTCTACTTGGTGTGGGGGGAAAAACATCAATACATCATAGTATTGCGATATGTTTTGTGGCAATATTTTATTGATACACAGACGCTAAGTGTTGATTTTTTAAAATCAAATTAATTCTTAATATAACAAACACAAATTAAACTTTTGGTAGCCTATTACAATAGTAAAATCAATTGAGATGAACATACTGAAAAATTAATCCCATTAGAAAAACATACGCTGACAAAGTCTTCCTTTGGTAACATAATGTGCAGTTGAGAAAGGTATTACATTGCAATATATGTCATTGCAAGACTCAGAACATTGCAAAACGTCTAAAATCCAATAATACTGTATTGTGACTTAAGTACTGTGATAATATCCTATCATGGGGCCTGTCATGGAGTTTTTAAAATCTTTTTCAGATAATTTCTAACAAGATATAAGACTGATTTAATGAAGAATCGTTGTTTTTTATTTTTATTAAAGCATTGCCGATAAGTATACAGGTAAGCACATAAACACACCCATGCAGAGGTAGGTTTTGTGTAGCAATATGGTTATTACAGTGAGTTATTTCAGTCTATATTTTGATAACAGGTAAGTGCAAGTATAAAGTAAAAAAAGACAGTTTGGTCCAGTGGTGGGTTTAAAAATATATAATATTAGAAATGTGGACTTTCACACCAAACTGCTTGACTCATTTTGACAATTAAATTGAAGATGGATAAATGAAATGAGATACAATGTTTGTAGCAAAGTAAAACCTGACAAATTCAAATTTAACACACTAAATGACTTTTAAGGCCTCATATTTATGAAACTAATTTTAAGACATGTTAAGACTTTTTAAGGACCAGCAGACACCCTGAATAAAGTCAATCGATGATCACTGACTGGTGTCAACAACTTGTGTCATGTACTGCAGCAGTGACAGTACATTATGATCACAGGTCCATCAGTATACCTTCAGTTTAGTCTGGTAAAACACATATTACGTTAAATTGAAACAATAACATTGTAACCTGAGTCAGCAAAGAATGTTAATAGACGGCAGAGGTGACGTACACAACATGGCAGTTAAAATAAATGTAAACTACAACATTAATGGATGTTGTTGTCAAGTTTTAGAGGTTAACGTTACAGGAGTGACGTCGTGCTCAAGGCATGAGACCGTCCCGAACGACGCTAAGCTAACATTAGCCTGGTAACGTTAGCTGGTAAAACGGAAACAACTTTGACTTACCTAACTTCAGAGGCACTTCGTGGGGGAAGTTCATGTCTTTGAAAAGACGGTAAATACTTTTATTTTAGATTCGACTCAGCTGAATGTAACACGTCTCCACTAAAGTCAGCTGAATGTCAAAAATATCACCGAAATATTCATAAAGTCACAACCACAGGAGCGCCGCTCTCTAGTTCAAATGTCAGCTGTCCGCACGCTGATTGGATGATTCCAACCAATCACAGCCGACAGCTTCTTCTTCATGAGTTTAATAATGTCCACACGTTCGATGGAGCTATACTGCCACCTACTGTCTTGATTAAACCAGAGTCAAACGTTGAACACATCCTTGTGATTTCTTCACCTTGTGACGTTTAATACTCTTTATTATGGTGAGTAAATTCATAATTCAACTTATAAATTTCAGCCTCAACTTTAGTTTGATGTTATCACACTGAACTCTGATCTGATGCACGTAAATAGTTTTAAAAGACACATATTCAGGTGGCTTCATGAGCTGAATCAGAATCAAAAACACTTTTATAAGTAACAACTATGTGTACACTTATCTGATTTTTTTTGCATTAAGTGTAATATTCTCAGAATATGTAACTAAGATGTGTTCACTGTCATGTTGATTGTTGATTGTTGGTCCAGAGCGTAACCTTTTGATACCCTGTCATGCAGTCGCAATGTGTATTAAGTTCACCCTCCTACATAAACATTCAGCCTGAATGTCACCAGCATGTTAATAAATGTGTGAAGTTACAGCACATCATTGTCCGGAATAACTGTACATATTGTGCAAAAAAATACAGTAAGTACATCAATGTACTTACACCTAACAGCTAGGAATAAGGGCAACACAGCTGGATAAATAAAAGCAAAACATAGACAGGACTATTTTGTATACAAGTATGTGAAAGAATGCGTATTTATAGAAATGTTCTTTATATACAGCATGCAAGCTTTGTGCAGCAGCTCAAATGATATGGTCTGAGGCTCTGATCAAACCAAATTGTCTGTGGTTTCAGCTCTCACCAACACTGAGTCATCAACACAGCCAGTGTCTCCATTATTGGCTTCAATAGTTTATTATGTCTAGTTGAAATAGAGTTGCCCATGCATCTTCCTGCAGCATAATTCTACATCTTGTGCCTTTCAGCTCAAGGACTGAGAACTTCAAAGGAAAAAGAAAGGACTGGAGCACAGTGTTTGATGATTTGCAGCCTGTAATGGTGCAAACAGACCAAGGTTTTAACATCACTGTGTCTCTGTCTCTGTCTGTTTACACTATTAATGGCTGTAAATTGATCAGTGTACTACAGCCCTTTCTTTTCCCTTGGAATTTGATAATGCCCCTTTGCACCCCAAGGAGATTTGAGGCTATGATGATTGCGTGAGCTAAAAACCCACTTCTTGCTCTGTGTATAAGAAAGTAACACTCCTTTTTAAGTTAAGCTTTATTAAAAAACAGACAGCGATTGACACAATGAACATTTCATCACTGTATCCTGTTTCATAAATACACCAAAAATAAAGCCATTTGTATATTACATTCAAATATCCACAAAAAGTATTTGCTACAATCCATCTTCTTCTTCTTCTCACTCATTTGTGGTTTTCTTCAGTTTGCTCTTCAGCTCAGACATAAGTGGATTTCCAAATCTGGAAAGAAGTAAGAAAACTAAGAGTCAGAAAATGTCTGAACACAAGATATTTTTGTGCTGAATATGATAATGTCAATACTGTGAGATGGGTTTTTACCCTGGATGTTTTGGTGGCATCCATTTCGGTCTTTGTGGAGCCTCATCTTGTGTGGGAGTGTCACTCTTCTCCTCTGGCTTTGTCTCCTGTTGATATTGTGACATTTTAATAATGCACAAACCTCAACATGAGAGACAAGTGGTATTCAAAGAGTATTAATAGCAGCTTACCTCTGAGGGGGTTTCTGGTTTATTTTCATCTCTAACCGCCCGTTGCGTCTTCTTTAGAACAGGAAAACCAGCACCAAGTCCTAAAAGAAAAACAAAAATGTGTGACATTATTTACAGATTATGAAACATAACTGAACATTGAAGACACAAGGTAGTGGCTTTCTTTGTGTTGTAAGCGACGTACCAGGAAGTTTTATTCCAATGCCCAGGCCTCCCAGAGGCACACCTGCAGGGACTTTGGCTGGCTGAGGTAAAGACGGTGTGGGATCCAATGAGGGCATATGCAGAAGGGAGCGAGGATCTTTGGGCCGCCTTACACGAGGGTTTTTAACAGCGATTCTTGACCTCTGCACAGTAAAGTCCAGCGCAAAGCTGTCCACCTGCAATGACAACAACAGCTGAATTCAGACCATCTCTGTAGGTTATGAATAAATTATTAATGATTTAAAGGTCCAGTGTTTTGGATATAGGAGCATCTTTTGGTGGAAATGTATATAATATTAATAGCTTGGTTTTCGTCAGTGTATAATAACCTGAAAATAAGAATTGTTGTCTTTTCGTTACCACCGAAAAAGCCGTTTATGGAGAGGGTCCTCTCCCACGGAGTCCGCCATGTTGTTTTTACAACACAATCACACTCCCAACTCATTGTCACATACGAACGCTTGGGTCAGAAACCCTTCACGTCAAAATATGATGTCTATGCATTGTGTCTTTTTAAAGTAAACTTCCATTTTCATTGCAATTGTACGATGTATGCTTATTACATGCATATAGTCTCTTTTCTAAATCAACTTAAAACATTAGTAAAACACTTTGTTTTTAGGTTCACTTCTTTAGGTTTAGGCAACAAAAGCATGTAACTAGGTTTGGGAAAAAACATCATGTTTGGCTCAAAGTACATTTGTTACTCATGTAATGTAACATCACTTAACATATGTGACATACGTTACTAGCATAGTATGCTACACATACTAGCACGCTATGTTGTTATTAAAATAACTCGACTGTCTTTTGGTGTGGTTTGACACATCCACCTCACCTCCCACCCACACTATGGGGACTTTTTTGCTCTTTATACTGCAGTTGTTGCCTGGAGCATCAAAAAATACCGCTGCCCGCCGGGCCACACTGTCTGCGGGAGCAGTGACTGTGAAATGCAAACATCACAGTTTTTTTTTGGCACCTATGTTAACAGGTTTGAGCAGCCACATGGCACGGTGTGGCTGCTGCTCAGCTGTGGAGCACCTTGTGATTCAGAGTCTCGCCTATTGTTTTCTGCATAATGTGTTTTTCAGCAAAAACAGACGGTGAAAATAGTCTTTTGATGATCATATTGACCTCATACTAGCTTTTACTGCAGTTTCAATATCGTCACTCTCACAGACATGAAAAAAATATCTATTTTTAACACAACACTTCCTTTTTCTGTTTCAGTGGTATTCTGTTTCTGTGAACAGAATACCTTCATTTGCTGACTCAAGCAATTTTGTTTTGAAATATTGCAGGACCTTCTTGTTGAAATGGCAGTGACTTGCACGGCTCCATAAATGAGTGGAGCACTGGCTTTTAATCGTGGAAATACCAAACTCATAGCAGCAGGCAGCTCTACAGCAGTGCCTCTGCAGCAGCAACACTGTCTGTGTGAACAGAGGTAGCCATCACATGCTGCTCATGCTCACACACTGCTCACAGGTCGCCCATAAGTCAAGGGTGCCTTTGCGTGTCGATGTGTGATGCCAAGAGCAACTGATCAAGCATTGGTATTGGATGAGTTGGGAGTAAGTCCTAGTTGGTTTCAACAGTAGCCCACAATGTACAAACAAAAGACTACCTCTATATAGGGCCAAATGCGTTTTTGCATCAGCCACCATAGTTCTTCTACACGCTTGGCACTCATGAGAAGTTTTAGTTCTACAGCCTCACCACTAAATGTCTCTAAATCCTACACACTAGATTTTAATCACGTTTTATGGTTAAATATGTTTTAGAAAACATTACCTCCATTTCATCTTCAGACTTTGTCGTCGGCTCCTCTGCCACCTCAACCCCAGGGACTGATTCAGCAACATCCTCTGACCGTCTGGGCTGTGGTTCGTCCAGTGAGGGCCAACGTCGATAACTTCCTCTCGGATTCAGTGCAGGTGTCGCCCTGTGAACCAGACTCTGTCAACACTACTCCCTCCTCTATTGAAGCCTCTGAGCTGCTTCCAGATCGTCCTGATTCAGTGTGTTTCATTTCATCTAGAGAGTCAGACATCTCTAAAGGCTCATCTTCAGTTTTTGTTTCCTCTGACTTAACATCTGCTTCGTCTGTGTCTTTCCAGTCAGTTTTCTTCGCTAACTCTGCCTCCTCAGCAGCAATCTCTTTCTGTGATCCAGTTTCAGTCTCCACTGCTTCAGCTTCTTCTTCCTCAGGTTTCATCTCGTGATTTATCAAATTCCTGATTCAGATCTCCAGCCTCTGGTGACGTGACTCCTGAATCTGGGTGAAATCCTGTCGCAGTGATTGACTCCTCCTGTTTCAAATCTGTCTCCGCGGTTTCCTCCATCAGAAAATCGGAGCGTTGTGCAGAGAATTCAGAGGTGTCCGCTGATTCCGACACGTTCAGCAACATGTCATGAAGTCCTTGAAATGACTCGCTAGTGCTAGTAGACTTCGGTAGCTGGGTTTCACTGCTTTGAGTACCCCATTCTCCGAAGGACTGGTCCAAAAATCCAGACTCTGCTGTTGATGAAGACATCTCTGTGTCACTCACTAAATCCACAAGCTGCTCTTTATCCTTGTCTGTCTGCGCTGAGGATGTTTCACCTTGTTCCTCATTTGATGGCTCCGTTTGTTGTCCAGGCTCCGGCCCTTCTTGTCTCTGTATGCCATCATTGTCCTCTGACGAAGCCGTCTGTATCCACAAGTCAAGGATGTCTTCATCGATCACATCCTGACGTCCACTGATTGAGCTAACTGTTTCCTCAGTGAAACTCCAGTCTGATGTTGTCACATGCTTTGCTGTATTCTCGGTTGATATCAAAATCAAATCGTGTGGTTTAGACCGGGCCTGTCATTGATTCATCAGCTGCTTCAGGTAGCATCTCATCAAGCGCTTCGTCTGATTGTTGATTTTTCGTCTCCAGTGGCTGAGTTGGTCCAGGACAATTCAGATTCTGCCATTTCAGTTGCCTGTAGATGAAAAATCTCCATCTCATTTCTGCTTTGCATTTCATCTGCTGCTGCCTCCTCCTCATCCCCATAACCTGCTTCTTCAACTTCTAACCCTGCATCTTGCACTTCTACATCTTCAAGTAATTTAGGCTCAGTCTCATCTGAGTGTTTCAGGGATTCAGATTCAGTAACATCTCCTAGTAAACTAGGTGTCAGATGGCTGTTTTGCTCTAAGTTTAAAGCATCGACTAACTCCTGAAAGTAGCTCGTCTCTGTCGTCTTCTGTACTTCAGCTTCAAGTAAAGTGTCATCCGTGAGCACTTCCTGTCCTGCTAAAGCTCCTGCTGTCTCCCAGCCGACTCCAGCTGCAACAGCTACTTTGGAATCACATAATTCTTCGTCTTTTTCCAAGTCAACCAAAAGCTCTTCAGGCCCAACTTGCGGCTCTTTTGTTGCCTCATCGTTCTTGTTTGTTGAGTCGACGTATGACTCAGATTCCTTTTCTGTTTTCTGCTCGATCTCCGTCTTCATTAAGTCAACCAGTAACTCTCCTTCCTCTACCTCAACTAAATGTCCTGATCCTTCAATTACTGCTTCAACAAGTGGTTTCTCTGTCTCTTGTGGCATTCCAGCATCAGTAAACCACAATGTTTCAGTGTGATCCCCCACAACCAAACCAAAGCTATTCTTAACACCTTGTCCCTCTTCCATATGCTCCCTCTCTAGTAAACAGTCAGCTCCGGTGCGCCAGTCGCTGTTTTGAAGGCTCTCCGGCTCTTTGCTCTCCACCTCCTCTGGTAATGGGCTGCCCTGGATTTCCTCGTAATCTCCGTCCTCCAGGAACCTTTGTGTTGTATTTTCATCTGGCTCATTGTTGTATTCAGGAACTCCCTCTCGTGTTTCCTCACACGTCGGAGAGTTCAGCTCCTCCGACACAACAACACGGCCTTCACATAGACCCTGGGGAATATTTTTAAACTCTCCGCTCATTTCCTGTCCCGTCTCGCCTTCAGGTATATCCATAACTGAGGTGGCTGTACGTGCCATTTCCACGTCACTTTCTTTGTTGACTGCTTCACTGGAGAGTCTCTCCTCTTCTACTTGAGCAAAAAAACTGTCATCTACTGAAGTGTGTGTTGTGATATCAGAGTTGTTATCGATCAGAGAGCCATGGCTTTCTGTCTCGACATCATCTGTCTCTCTTGTTTTGGTTTGCACTTCAGTGTCTTCAGCCACATCCTCTTGTGTGTGCAGCTCTGACTCAGCATTCAGCACGACTTCTTCACTGTGTGTAACATGATCAGTTAAAATATCGTCTACTGTAACTGTTTTGATGTCGTCTTCCTGCTCTGGAACATTCTGCACAGCTTCTTCACTGTTTGTAACATGTTCAATTACAGTATCTTCTGTCACTGTTTTAATGTCGTCTTCCTGCGTTGGAGAATTCTGCATGGCTTCTACACCGTGTGTAACATGTTCAGTTAAAATGTCGTCTTCGGTAACTGTTTTGATGTCATCGTCCTGCTCCGGGAAATTCTGCATGACTTCGTCGCTGCGTGTAACATGTTCAGTTAAAATGTCGTCTTCCTGCTCAGGAGCATTTTGGGTGACTTCTTCGCGACATGTAAAATGTTCAGTTAAAATGTCTTCTGTTACTGTTTTGATTTCTTCCTCCAGCTCTGGGGAATTCTGCATGACTTCTTCGCTGCGTGTAACATGTTCAGTTAAACTGTCTTCTGTAGCTGTTTTAAAGTCGTCTCCCTGCTCCGATGAATTTTGCACAAATTCTTCACTACATGTCACATGTTCAGTTAAAATGCCGTCTTCAGTAACTGTTTTGATTTCCTCTTCCTGCTCCAGTATATTCTGCATGACTTCTTCGCTGCATGTAACATGTTCAGTCAAAATATCTTCTGTAACTGTTTTGATGTCTACTTCCTGCTCTGGTGAATTCTGCACAGCTTCTTCGCTACGTGTAACATGCTCAGTTAAAATGCCATCCTCCTGCATGAATTCTTCACTGCGTGTAACACTTAAAATGTCTTCAGTAACTGTTGTGATGTCATCGTCCTGCTCTAGAACACCCTGCACAAATCCTTCACTGTTTGTAACATGTTCAGTTAAAATGTCGTCTTCCTGCTCGGGAGCATTTTGGGTGACTTCTTTGCGACAGGTAAAATGTTCAGTTAAAATGCCATCCTCCTGCATGAATTCTTCACTGCGTGTAACACTTAAAATGTCTTCAGTAATTGTTTTGATGTCGCCTTCCTGCTCTAGAACATCCTGCACAAATCCTTCGCTGTTTGTAACATGTTCAGTTAAACTGTCGTCTTCCTGCTCAGGAGCGCTTTGGGTGACTTCTTCGTTACATGTAACATGTTCAGTTAAAATATCTTCTGTAACTGTTTTGATGTCTACTTCCTGCTCTGGAGCATTCTCCATGACTTCGTCGCTGCGTGTAACATGTTCGATTAAAATGTCCTCTGTAACTAGTTTGATGTCGTCTTCCTGCTCTGGTGAATTCTGCACAGCTTCTTCGCTACGTGTAACATGCTCAGTTAAAATGCCATCCTCCTGCATGAATTCTTCACTGCGTGTAACACTTAAAATGTCTTCAGTAACTGTTTTGATGCTGCCTTCCTGCTCTAGAACACCCTCCACAAATCCTTCGCTGTTTGTAACATGTTCAGTTAAAATGTCGTCTTCCTGCTCTGGAGCGCTTTGGGTGACCTCTTCGCTACATGTAACATGTTCAGTCAAAATGTCCTCTGTAATGGTTGTGATGTCGTCACCCTGCTCTGGAGCATTCAGCACGAATTCTTCATTGCATACGACATGTTTAGTGATAATATCTTCTGTAGCTATTTTGATGTCGTCTTCCTGCTCTGGAGCGCTCTGTGTGACTTTGTCGCTGTGTGTAACATGTTCAGTTAAAATGTCGTCTTCCTGCTCTGGTGAGTGCTGCATGAATTCTTCTCTACATGTAACATGCTCAGTTAAAGTATCTACTCTAACTGTTTTGATGTCGTCCTCTTGCTCTGGTGTATTCTGCATGGCTTCTTCGCGACATGTAACATGTTCAATTAAAATATCCTCTGTAACTGTTTTAATGACGTCTCCCTGCTCTGGAGCTTCATCCACTGTCTTGTTGTTTGCAGCCTCACTCACATCCAAGGCATTCTCATCCTCCTCCTCTTTCATATCCTCAACTTCATCACTTTCACTTCTATGAACCATCACATGCTCTTGCTCGACAGCAGTTAGCTCATCCTCAGACACAATGCTGCTTTTGTCGCAGGTCATTTGTAATTCAACATGCAGTGGACTAAAGTCTGGGTCCTGCTTAAAATCTCTGTGCTCGTCTGATGACTCCTCACAGACTGAGAGCTGATGTTCAGCTTGTCTTGCTCCCTCATCAGACTCACGTTCAGAGGCCAGCTGTGGCACATCATCACTGTTTTCTACTTCCTCATGCATCACCGCTGTATCTACCTCGTTCTGCTGCACCTTTGCCTCTTCTACGTGCGTGTTATCCTCTTCGTCTAGAGTCAAATCTGCAGTCGGGCACAATTTTACCTCACTGTCTTCCACCTGCAAATCTCGATCATCTTCATGCTGCATTTTACCTTCTGCTTCCTTTACTTCATCCGTTTTTAGAGGATCATCCAGGTGTCACCGCCCTCTCAGTCTCCTCAGCACTTCCTCTACTTTCCTCCACGTCTTCACTCACTGCATCACCTGTAGTTTTTAGTGACCTGGCGTTGGCACGTTCTTCATCCTCACCATTCTCTGGCGTCTTATCTTGTCTGCGAGTGCGCAATTTCTGATCTTCGTTTTCTTCTTGTTTGTCGTCTTGAGGAAAGAACAGCCCTGCATCATCATTTCCTGCTCGGCCCAACTGTTCCTCTCTGCTGCCCTCACCTTCCTCAGATGCTCTGCTCTCGCTGCCTCTGCTCAGCTGGGCTTTGCACTGCACACTTTCCTCATCAGGCTCTAAGTTGATTTCTGTGGTGCAAAGCTCCCAGCCCACAAGTGGCCGAGATGAGCTAAGCAGAGGGGCTGTCGCAAGACGCTGTTCCTCATCCACCCCTCCTCCACCGGTGTCCCCCTCTGCGTGGCCAAAGTTAGCCGGGCTCACTGTCAACTGCAGACTCCTGGATGGAGTTCGGGTCATTGCTGGTGATGTTAGTGGGCTCTGGCCTGAGGAATCTGTTCACAGCGCCGGTTATGTAGGACTGAGGACGAGATGAAGAGAGAAAGATTATTATGTAATTAATTAAACATTTGTTCTATGTATTTTCTCATTTTTATATGATTTGTCTTTGTTCTGTTTTCCCCACATGCATACCATGTGCATTTGTTGTCCTCGTTTTAAAGACTCTACATTATTATACTTAAACTATCTGGCCAAAAGTATATGGACATCCCTGTTCATACATTCCAATATTAGATCCAAGGCTGTATTTTAAGATTTGGGAAAAGCCCCTTCATTCCAGTAAAGGGAAATCCTAATATTACAGCATACAAGGCTATTTACACAATAGTGTTGTTCCAGCTAAGCAGCAACAGTTTGGGGAAGGCCCTTTCCTGTTTCAACATGACAATGCCCTCATACACAAGGCGAGGTCCATAAATGGCTTTCTGAGTTTGGTGTGGTAGATCTTGACCAGCCCACACAGACCTCAACTCCATCCAACACCTCTGAAACATTAGCATTTATTTAGAGTCATGTTTCAAGCAACCAAAGTCATGTGAGGTTAATATATGTTTTTTACTATTAGCTTTCTTTGCTCTCTTCAAATTCTTCTATATCTGTTTTTTTAGGTACTAAATGCTGCACTTTGTTCAGCAGCTCGTTACTAACTTTGGTGTTGGAAGGGAGCATACAGTTAGCCTGGTTTTAAAGGTGCAGCCATAAAACCAAAACAGTGAGCTGAGAGAAGCTAAAACGCTCTTTTGAGCTGAGAGGAACTGCAGAGTGGGGTAATATTTACCTGTGCGTTCGTCAGTACAAGCAGCAGTTTTCAAATTAAAGCTATAGTTGGTTACTTTTATAAAACATAACTTTTTTCATATTTGCTGAAACAGATTAGACAGATGAAACAAGATTTTGTTACTAAATTGCCTCAAATGTTTTTTTTTTTTAGAAACATATTTTAGTGTACTGTTTAGGTGTAAAATGAGAACGTTTGCTCCGGCTGGTGGGCGGTGCTTGTTGGTACTTTGGCTGACTGTTTCCAACATGGCAGCTGGGTCACAGACGTTCTCATTTTACAGCTAAACAGTACACTAAAATATTTTTCTGAAAACATTTTAGGTGAGAAATAAGCAATGCAGTAACAAAATCTTGATTCATATTTGATCAGCGCTGCCTAGTTTGACAATTTGACCTGCAGTTAACGAACAGTAATTGACATTATTGACAGCTATGTTAGAGCCTCCTTGGCTCTGATTGGTCGTTATCTGTGCCTAGTGGTAGATTCTGGCAAATGACATTAGAGGCAGTAGAAAAAGGAGGAGGGACATAATTTTGTTTTTACATGTTTTTTTCAGAATATAGAGACAATTTCAGCAAATATGACACAACATTATGTTCATAAAAGTTACCAACTGTAGCTTTAAACATTATTATCCATTGATACTATAAAAACAGGAGCACTGGCACAGCTTTAAGCATGTAGTAAGCTCAACACTCAAACAAGACTGCCCTGGTCCTATGAGTTGGAGGACTTTTTGACTCATACAACTAAATACAATACAGCCATCAATAATGCTCTCAGTGGTTTTCCTGTTAGCACAAGTAAAAATTTCCACTGTGCTGCTGAAAAACGGTCTGTAAGCCCGGCCCTATGGTCCAACACCACTACCTCACTCTTGTAGAATGGGGGAAAAAATCAGTAACATTTTATTCACAGGTCAGATTCCTAATAAATTTCCTAGTGGAAATTCCCACACAGAACTTTGCAAATTGGCTCTAATTGCAGGCAAAATCCAGACAGAGTTATAATGCTACACCACCAAATAATCAGTTCCACCTATATGCAGTAAACTAGTTAGATCAGTGTGCAGTGATGCAGTAACTGTGATATATGTCTAAAGGCAAGTTTGCATATGAAAAATAAAGTTTCCAAAACTCAATAAATGATGAAAAAATGGCTTAAAATAATCAGCAACTGCTTTTAAACTCAAAAATCTGGACCTCGTCTGTTTACACCCAGGAACGGTTTTGTGAGATTATAAGGAAATTAAAACAACAAGAACAACAAAGTGCAACCAACAAATTCCTGCAGCCAGGTTCAAAAATAGGAGTGATGTAATGTTTGGGTGTCCACGCACTTTTGGCTGTGTAATGTACATTTAACACCTCATATGACCTCCTTTGTCAGTGCTGTTCCTGTATTAACATACCATATGTGTGTGTGTGTGTGTGTGTGTGCACAAACAGCAGAGAGAGAGGGGGGTTCACGGACACAGGAAGATGGAGACTTTCCATCCACATTTACTGCTGCTAACATTAAAATTTAAGCAGTTATTTTGCGTTAAGATGATGCAGCAGCAGCAGCAGCTCACCCAAACTGTCCAAAAAGTCCTCTCCACCCTGCTGATGGGACTGTCCTCCTCCATCTTCAAACCTCCCTCCGTGTTGTTTCTCTCATCATCTGACATTATTCCTCAGGATGTGACAAACAGTCAGTTAAACTTTGCTATAACTCGACAGCAGCTCCATCCAAACGCGCCCAGCTCTGTGCGCCCCCGCTGATGGCCGCGGTTCAGTTCCTTGTATAGACATATGTCCGGTGTATCATGATGAGGAAGAGGGTGATTAACACAGCTGAGTCGCCAGAGCATCGAGCCTACGTGTTGCACAGTTTGCGGATGTGCACAGAGTTTCTAATAAGTCAGGCCACAGCTGGTTTCAGAGATGATGTGAGTGTTATAAATAGCTGTGCTCACCTTCTGCAGGGCTCAGTGTTGATTCACCACTCTGGTAACAATCGTAATGGAAAAACATCTGGAGCTCCGGAACACGTGTCTTCATAATTAGGACCAATCTCCCAAAAATAAATAGATCTTAGTCTGTGCAAAAATCCCTTAATATGAAGTCCCTTAAGCTTAAATTAATGACAACACTACAGAGAGATATTCCACACACACAGCACTTTAATCCTAAAGATGTGCTCAAAGTAGAAAATAAAAATAATACAGGTGAAGAAAAAATTAACTCGGAGCAGGAACACAGCACTTGAATTATGTTAAAAACCCTTTATTTAAAAAAAACTTAAAAACATGGCTGCTTACATTAAAAAAAGGGTCTTCATCAGGGTGCAATAAATAAATAAATAAAAATTAAAATTAAAATTAAAATTAAAATTAAATAAATAAAATTAAAATTAAATAAAATGAAAAAAAAAAGTTAATTTTTTCTTCCCATGTGCTGACCCTTTTCTTCAAGAGCACCTGTTTTTTCTTGAGTTTAATATAATGAAGACAGTCCTCGAGCACACAACTACCTTGTTCTCCAAAATAAAACTAATATACTCTTGAACAAATGAAATTTAAATGCAGAAGCACTGAAACACACCCTTTTTCACTTCAATATACTGAGGGGGTTTGCTGCTACAGCTATAGTTCATACTTTTTCTAGTATGGCCATGAGGACCACGTCCTCCTCCAGAAAAATTTGAGCACCATTTTGTGACTTTTCTGCATCAGTTTACGGTTTAAATGTCTTTAATTGTGTCAAAAATAAAAATCCTCGGCTACTTCCATGCTTTTACAGAGGGGGACAAATGCATGTTCTAAATATTGAGGGGGAAGTGTCCCCTGCGTACTCCCCAAAATCTACATCCATGTGGCTGTGTATTTGATTTGGTTTGTACTGTTGCACTTCAGAAAGTCGAACTGAAAGTGTTTACTGTGGAATACCATTTCAGTAAATAAATAATTTGCTTATGAAATAAATAAAATATGGCTATGAAATACATCCTGAAAAAAAATCAACAGTGGAATCATTAAAAAAAAAACTTAAATAAATATGATATATTTGTTGTCTCATTTAGTCATATCAGGACTTATTTTGTAGTCATATTTATTTATTCATAATAATATCGACTAAAATGGCACACCATAGTTTACAGGTGTTGGATAATATGTAGAATATGTAGAATTAAGTTGTACTTTTTTTGTGGCTCTAGAAAGAGCTGTGCAATGTCTGATAATGTTTGATATAAGAATGACAAAGAATATGATGATATCTCTGCTTCTGCTACATTGATTTTGATCCTTTTTTGTGACTTCACAACGCAATTGCCAGAATACAAATAGTGTTATTATATGTTTCTGCACTGTGGTTAACATGTGGTTAGGTTAAGGCACAAAACCCAGTTGATTTTGGTTCTTAAAGGTTACATTTTGGCTTTGAATACCTGGTTTTCAGGCTGTAAACAACATGAAAATATGGATCCATCCTGCCTTGTATCAATGGTTCAGGCTGCTGGTGGTGTAATGGTGTGAGGGATATTTTCTTGGCACACTTAGAGCCCCTTAGTACCAACTGAGCATGGTTTAAACACCACAGCCTACCTGAGTATTGTTGCTGACTGTGTCCATCCCTTTATGACCACAGTGTACCCATCTTCTGATGGCTACTTCCAGCAGGATAACGCACCATGACACAAAGCTCAAATCATCTCAAACTGGTTTCTTGAACATGACAATGAGTTCACTGTACTCCAATGGCCTCCACAGTCACCAGATCTCAGTCCAATAGAGCACCTTTGGGATGTGGTGGAACGGGAGATTCACATCATGGATGCGCAGCAAATCTGCAGCAACTGTGTGATGCTATCATGTCAATATGGATCAAAATCTCTGAGGAATGTTTCCAGCATCTTGTTGAATCTGTGACACGAAGAGTTAAGGCAGCTCTGAAGGCAAAAAGGGGTCCAACCTGGTACTAGAAAGGTGTACCTAATAAAGTGGTTGGTGAGTGTATAATGTAAGTGTGTGACACTAAAGAGTATCATGTATGCAATATCTGTGAAGCTGGTAGAATTTTGCAGAACATGAAATACACAAACCTAATTTAATATACAAGGAATAAAACAGTGTTTTACAACATGCATGTTTGCAGTCGTGCACAGCCTGTGGTCGACGTACTCTGCAAATAAGAAGGAAGTTCTAAACTAAACAACATCTTAATTTCACAGTTCAACCACGCAGCACCTCGTCTGCTCAGCACAGTGAAGTGACATTCCTGCGGTCGGAGTGCAACAGAGAAAAAACAGAAGTGCATTTTAAAATGAGAACTTATTTCAGCAGTTGACCAACAACAGATATGAGAACACTGAGCAGAGGAGAACTACAGTAACTCTGCCTGTTGGCTCATCTTCACAGACAAAAACAAAACACAAGGGAAAATCTCCTCAAAAAAATTAGACTTTATTTTCCAAAGTAGATTGAGAAAAGAACTGGATTATTGTTGTAAAATTATTCGTACAAAAATATGAACATTTGTAAAAAAAAATCATGAAGTTGGAAAAAAGTGATGGGTGACAGATTAAGAATAAAAGATAATAAATAAAAACCAAACATGCTGGAAGCACATCATCAAAGACTAACTTGACTACTGCTGTAAAGATATATATTAGATATATTATATGGGATATATGAAACAGAGAGGCACTCTTGCACACATCAGGGCTGTCATGCGGAAGATGAAATTTCCTCATTGGGCTCTGAAAGAGAAGACACGAGATCAAGCTGGAAAACATGAGCTAACTTCCTGTTGAGTGTCACATTTAGTTTTTGACAGTTGGCACATCAGTTATCCTTCACTCAGCCACTCGTGAGGATTTTTCATGATGTAGACTTTGTTAAATCTGTTTGTTTGTCTCACCTGTCCAGGTTCGATAAACAGGAAGCTTGAGCGCGGGGTGTGTGATCTCCACGCAGACTCTCAAACGTGCTCTCTCGTTTTCTCTGGGGCCCTTCCTCAAGTTCACTCTGTTGATGTGCAGCGCCCCCGGGTCTTCATCTCTTTCTTTGTCACTGTCCTCATCCAAATCTGACTTTGTCTCCTCGTCCCTGTCGATGTGGTTATTCTCTCCGTCCACGTGTTCATCAATGTATTCGATCCCCTCAGTGTGAGGGTCTGTGACGGCTGCTTTTGTTTCTGTGAAGTAAAAATGAAGACAGCGCCAAAGCTTACACAGTGTTGTACACAGAAATGAAATGTGTTTTGTGTTTTATGTCAGATAAAATAGGAATACTGTGTTGGCCAGTTTGCACAGGGTGAAATTAAATTTGGCTTCCTGCATATCATACCCCTCCTCCATGCATCAGAGTGGCCACAGTGTGGGAGAAGTGAGAGCAACCACTGTGGAGCAGGGGTGTCAAACTCATTTTAGTTCACAGGACACATACAGCCCAGTTTGCTCCTCTTAATGTCTTAAGAAAAATAAGTGCCATTTCACTTGTGTCTCAGTTTTATCACATTCAGTCAGTCTACTTCTCACTATTTAATATCTTTAAATATGGTCACAGTAAGTACATTGTTGTATCAGAGAAGTGTACTCAGGTCAGGGTGGAAAAGCCGCTGAGGCAGAGTTTTACATAAAGTCACCATTGTTTAACTGACTCCTGAAACCTGGCAACTCTTAGTCTAGTCACCTAGTGGGCTGAATTTGACCTTTTGGCAGGCCGGTTCTGGCCCACGGGCCATATGTTTGACACCTCTGATGTGTGCTGAGTTTCCACTTAGCATGCACATACCACTGTAAATCAAGTTTGCACACCTGATACTTTAAAGGAGTCTGCTGGAGGAGACTACTGAATGAAAATTAAAGGGGTATTCCAGATAGTTACTACTATATAACGATTATAAACTTTGTTTTTTAAGAGACAGATCAACAAGAGAATGTACCTGCAAAAAAAAATAAAAAGTAAAAATAAAAAATACAGCAGAGGTTGGAATATTTTGACTATTATGGTTCCAGCTCCAATTCATACACGCTGACTCCTACACTTCCCATAATGCAACAGAGCCATCAAGTTTCATCACTATCCACATTTTTTTAAACCCCATGCCCTCACTTTGTGGCACAGACTTTTCAACAAAAACTTGTGGACTTTGAACCCAAGCCAAAAACAGAAAGAGTGCATTATACTCTGAAACCACGCCCACTGGAGGGAAAAACAATCGTCACTGCAACTTGCAACCAAAGGCTGAAAGCCTCACAAATGCCTGCTGCTAGCTATGTCTACCAGAGAGGAAAATGTATATTATCAAACTCACTATTGTCAGTCTATATTAAAGTCTCTTCTTGTTACCTTTGCTTACTTTGGAGAAATGATCCCACTGAATTGCCAGAATTGAAATACTTTGATATTTACAACCAAGCCAATCAGCAGAAAAAAAGTTGTCATCGTATGTTTCTGCAAAGCACGGATACATTACATTTATATATTTGTTGCTGATACGCTGAAACTTTACATTTTAACAATGCTGGGGTTAATGTGTGGTTTGGTTTAGGGCACAAAAACAACTTGATTATGGCTTAGAACAAAGATCATGTTTTGGCTTAAAATCTCCAGTTTTGGGGGCAGAAAATGCAACAATGTCCAGCCTAAAAAACTACTGCATTTTCAGGGCACTATGCGCTGTGGAAAATCGAGATGGGTCCCTAAAGAACACTCACATATGATAGCTAAAAATTCACCACAAACACAGCAATGACTGTTTTCTGGTCTCAAACAGTGGCCTGCAGGTGGCAGGTGCCTCGCCTAGGTGACACACCATCTACCTCTATGTGAAAAAGTCAGCTAAGAAACACTGATTTAATACCTCTGAAACATACAAATGTAGCATATCCAGGGTTTGCAGAAACCTACATTGCCAACATTTTCTTGTGGCAACTTGTGTACCACCACTATTTGATCGAATCACCAGGTAAGATCATGATTTAATATTACAAATATCAGCACTAGGCCTTGCACAGCTTAGTCAGCTTTAACTCATACAGTTTGTCTGGCCAAATTAGCAAAAGTAACTCATTTAATAAATAGGTCAAGTACCCTGACCTTGGGGCCTGTTTTAGGCCTTCTGCTGACTCGACTGTTACCCTAAGCATCATCCAGTTCCTTTACTGACTACGGCTGAAGGCTGTAACATGACAAAGTTCCATCTTAAAGGCAACTTCATGCAATAGAAAGTCAGTGGAGAGCGATGAATCGTTTTCCCCTCCACAGTGGCCAGGACTTAACTGCACTTTGTCTCCATAGCCTAGATGACATCACCAGGGTTACCTTCCCATACTCAACTGTTCGCACAGCTCCTCATGTAGCGTACGCTCATTTTGATGTGTAAAATTGTTGTAATTCCCCTTTAAATATATTTTAAAGCAAGATGTATGTATATACAGTAATGACACGTACTTATTGCGTGTCCATTCTTCCGTCTCTCCACCGGCTTGTTTGTCTGATTTGGCAGGTTTGTGGATCTCTCCAGGGCGCACACACTTTTCAGCTCCCTCTGTCCGTCGTCTCCTATCTCCTCTGTCTCGTTGGACACCAGCGGTGAAAGAGTGTGTCCTCCCTGCTGCCCAAAGTAATTTGACCTTAGGGTGGCCTCCCTTCAACAGGAGAGAGAACACACCAACGCCCTCACTGCTCCAACAGACCGAGAGCGATGGAGGAATGGAGGGAGCAGCTGAAGAAATACAAACAGGAAGTGTAAGTGAATGAATGAAGTTTAGATACTGTGAGAATGTCCTCTGTATTATAAGGATAACATCCAAAGTTGCTGACAGTAAATGTGCGTATAATAATTCATACCGATGTCAACATGTCTCCAGTGTTTCTCAATAGGCTTGTTTAGGGAACAGTGCTCCACTCTACAAATAATCCCTCCTCCTCTCTCCTTTTTCTCCTGATTTGCTTCCTTTCTCTTCAGAACAGGCTGTGGCCCTGTAGAGTCTGGGCTGAGTCTGTACGGGGCCCCACATCTCTCCTCCCTCTATCACCTCCTCCTCTCTGTCATCCTGCTCTCCCTCCCTGAGCCTCAGCCAGGTGACTGATACATTGGGAGGGTAGAAATCTGTGATCTCACATCCAAGGGTCAAAGTCTGGTCTGGGGAAGAAGTGGAGCTGACGATTTCGGACACACACGGCCTCTTGATGAATCCTATTTGGGATAAAGTGGAGATTTAAGCTTTGATTTTTATTGTCAGATTGTACGCACTTTCTTCTTGTCTTTCGTACCTCTGGTCTCGCGGGTGACCGGCTGCTTCAGGGCGATGTGGTGAACACTGACCCACACCTTAGTGCCTCCCTTCTCCAGTTCACTGCGGGGCAGTTTACACTGGCTGAAGGCTGAGAAGAAGCCTTCAGAGTTGGGTCGAGGCGAGGATGAGGCCTGGGAGGCCACAGGGCTCAGCTCACTCCCCTGGCAGAACCAGCGGAAGGTAATGACGTCTGGATGGAAATGTGACGCCCGGACAGTCATGCTGATAACATCTGGAAGACAGGAATTGCAGAGATGCAGCCTCTCGCAACCAGGAATGTTTAACATGTATTGAAGGGCAACAGAATAAAGTGTTTACCAGAGTCACTTGGTGTCTCTGCCAGCTGGATCTCTGATACCTCTGGAGCAGCTAAAGGACAAAGTGATCAAAGATGTTCATTTCATAAATTGTTGAAATCACAGAAAAGCAGAGGCAATGTGAATAAATAAAAATGATTCTTACACAGGATTGTAAACTTCTCTGACACTCTCTCCACCGCGATCTTATCTTTACCCACGTAAGACACCTGACACTTAAACACCGCCCCCTTGTGGGCTGAAATCTGGGGGATGAAGGTGAGGGAGGAAATCAGCTGTTGAGTGCCACTTCCAGATGAGTGCAGCGGCCCCTGAGTGTGCAGCTTGTAGTAACCCATCTGGGCTCTGGAGGGCAGCAGGGGGCCTTTCTCTGACACTGGAGAGGTGAGAGTTAGACCGTAGGGCAGATGGATGGTGGTTAGAGGGTTATAGAGGCAGTTAAAGTTAGCTTTGGAGGTTCCTATGTGTGTGAGGTTGTAAAGTGTTAGCAGAATTAAGTGCAAAAGAGAAAACATGGAATTTAGGAGTAGTTACAATATAAACAAAAGACATCTCATCAGGCATCATTCACAATTTACTGATATAATACATTTTACTTAATTTTCACTTTATGTAGAAGCCCTTTAACATCCTGTTTTCCACATTTTTATTTCCCCTGAAAGTTATAGTCCAGGTTTTTTTTAAAGTGGGGCTGCATGAGATGGCGGTTGGCCCGCTTCCTGTTTGTAGAAACAGACGGGACCAGCATCCTAGAAGCTCAGCTATGCATTTTATTAGGGTTAGCAGCAATGTGTATTTTAGCAGCTTAAAAAAGGCCTACCTAAAAAAGTCAGCATCAACCTCTCTGTGTTTACAATATTTGTACTGCTCTACCTTCCCGTCAGTCCGCCCTTTACTTTGGAGCCACATTTTCTCAACCGCAAAACTTCCATATTCCTGTGCAAATTCACCCAATGGCGCCTTGCTCTGTACACCACTGGTAAGCTGCTCTGTAAACAGGGAGTGTGTCAACTGCCACCTACTGTATGTAAGTATCCTGTCAGGGGTCCCAGGTGTGCTGGAGCCTATCCCAGCTGACACTAGGAGAGAGGCAGGGTACCCTAGACAGTTTGCCAGACTATCACAGGGCTGACACATAGAGACAGACAACCATTCACTCACATTCACACCTACGGACAATTTAGAGTCACCAGTTAACCTGCGTGTCTTTGGACTGTGGGAGGAAGCCGGAGTACCCAGAGAAAACCCACACTGACATGGAGAACATGCAGACTCTACACAGAGGGGCTCCCCCATCCTGGGGAGTTGAAGTTAAACTTATCTATGATATCTTCAAAGTCAGACTCCAATACTAAGGTTTTTAGTGGAAAGACGTGTGTTTGGGAAGTACAGATCTGTACTGACTGGATAAATGAGACTTGGAAGTTTGTGGGAGTTTGTGAATGGATGTTTTAATATAGTTAAATGTGATCCCCAATCAATCAATAAATCAATATGTTTTCTGTGGAGGCATGCAAGAAAAACTTCTTCATGAATTCAAGGTAACACAGTATGACAAACTGATTTACAAATGATCATTTTGTGGGCAAAGTATTTCTTCAAGTAGCTTTAAAGGAGCTTCAATGAGTATAAAGAATAGAAACCGGGGAGACAGCGAGCCTGTCTCTCTCTTAAGGTGACAAACTCCGACTACCAGCGGCTATAAGCTCACAACATAGACCTGTTCTCTGGTTTCTTCCATCTGTACACAAACAGTGCAAAATATGCATTTCTGCTGGTTGTTTGGCAACGCCACCGTGACAACAGGACTCCAGGAATTCACCATGCCTGGCCAAGAAATAGTTTGGCACATAACTCCCACGCAAAACCCTGATGTGTTGTTTTGCTGCTTTGGTTAGATAAAACTTGCCGATCAGATTTGACTTATCTGATGGGAGGCAATATTCCAACTGTGCTTTTAACGTGGCTGATGAAAATGACTATGACACCAAAATATGGAAAAGTAGGATGGCTGGAATCACTTGTCATTTTGCTACTTTTGCATCAAAATAGTTTTCCACTGGTAGCAGACTTACTTGAAAGACTTGAAAACATGCCAGCACTGCTGTGGCACGATGTGCCTTGTGATGTGTTTCATGTGCTGTTGCCAGCACACACTGAATGCGTCATGCTGCAGCTCGTCAACAGACGATCATGCAGAGTTATCAGTACTACTAATGTAAGGTCTGTACTTCTTCCACCTTTGCATTAGCTTAAAATCATGTGTGGACGAACCTAATTAAACTGCATATCTCACCTGAAAAGCCGATCCCTAGAGCTATGACTCGCCAGGCAATATCTTTTTGGCCATTGTCTTTCTAATGACAGGATTGTAGGTCGTTTAGCTTGGGATATTTCTCGACCTCAACAATAAGTCTCTCCTCATCCATTCTTTGTCGCACACGAGACAGCAACGGCAAGAGTTCTCTTTGCTACTATGGTGAGGAGAGGAGTCGAGCTGGCACAGGAGCAGAGAAAAAGAGCTGCTAGTGGAGCTGGTATGTACAAGCGGAGAGTGAGTGGGGGAAAAATGCATTCACTTCCGGGGGCGCGCAGCTGGAAATAGGACAGTGGCGTAAAGTGCCGTGGGGTGGCACATCCAGGAGCACCGAAGCACATCTTGCCGCCGCCTGTGTGGGGTTGTACATTGAGCATAATGGGAGTGTATTATTTTAATGTGTGGCATTCGCTGCCAGCATGTTTTGGCCTTTACTCGACTGTGTGAATGCAGCCTCCCTCTTTTATTTCTTCAACCACTTTCCTGAAAAGGTCATCGTTACGATATTTGCACATCTCTAAAAACCTGTTGATATCCGAGTCTTTCATAATGTTTAAAGTAGATGTGTTTCTTCTTCCAAGCTGAAATATGGGCTTCTCTTCTGGGCAGTCATTTCTACACCAGCTACGCAAACAGTTGGCGAATATGTTTGTTAACAACGTATCTATGACAACGCACAGAGCTTACCATGAACAGGCAAGGAACTGTGTGTTGCAAACTGCAGTAAAAACCCCAGTTAAGAGGCATACTCCAAATGCACTGTATACATGTCCAAAGAATGCTCCTAAAACTTCACCAGAATGCAGGAAATAAAATGTTTGACGTTCAAAATTTGCCTGGGGAGGCCCCCCAGTTTAATATGTGTCCCCACGAATGCTGAAATGAAGCCTACACCCTTGAACTGCAGGTTATGTGGATGTTTATAAGCTCTCCTACCTGTGAGTGAAGTGTCAGAGATAGGAGTGTCATTGAGGAACCATGCAGTCTGGACTCTGTCCACCCTCCTGCCCTCGATGCTCACTGTCACCCTGCCCTTTTGACCTACGATCACGCGTGGAGGGAGGATGATCCCTGACACATTCAGAGACTTCTGTTTCTCTGAGGAGGGAAAAAAAGAGCAGAGATTAAGGAGTTAGTGAGAGTAAAGAGGGTGCTGAGGTGACAGCTGTTGTGCAATCATTACAAGGCCTGAAACTGATCATGTCTGTGTGCTCACAGCTTAGTAACATAATAGTTTATGGAAATGTGATATTGCAAATGCCAGTTAAGAGTTATGTTAGTAAACAACAGAGGCATTGTTTCATTTCCAAGATTTTGGTTTTTAAGACAATGCCTTTTTGTAGTAGCTTTGCTTGCATATGTTTTAAACATCTGTAGATCTCCTGGTATATTACCAACATGGGTGTCAGCGGCCTCATTACCAAAACTTCCTAAGTCTAAAATCCCATCTAATCTCAGTTTACAAAAACTTTTAGGATTTTTGGTGTAAAGGAATATGTTTCCTAACTGCATGTAGGAAAAAATCCTCTTATTCAAGGGTAGGAATTTAGCTGGTGCAGGACCGTCCTAACTTAAAAGTGGGTCACTGGTTCATTCTGAATGGATCGCAAGTGACTCGCAAACATGTCAACTTTGCAAAAAAACACACTTTATTTTTAAGTAGAGTGAATTTCAGGTGCAGAGCTTTAATTTTGAGGTGTTGTTTCCTGCTGTAGAGTGAGTGACTACCAGACAGCTACTTGACAGAAACAGCAAACTAGCTTGACGACATGGCCAAACGTAAGCATGACGCTAAATGTATTAAAATGTGTGGACCTCCAACTAATGACTAAGGAGAAATCTGGACCCCGTGGCTGGACCAGTTGGGAACCACTGCTTTAGACACTCTCCTAAATTACAAATAATTGCCAAAAATGACAGCAGCCTTTAAAACAGTGTTTTAAAACAAAACAATCTCAGAAATAATGTCCGTCCATTCTAACACGCCTGAAAATGCATATCACATGACCAGTTATCTACAGAGGGCATGCCTGTGCTGGTGTAAACAGGAAGCAGATTGTTTCCTTTATGATTTGTCGCTGAGTTACAGATAATACTGCGCAGATAGCTAAAAGTAAGAGCAGAGATTTTTTTCTCTTGGACCAACGATGCAGTGCAACATTGATAAAAGGCAGTCAAGTTGGCTGAAAACAGGTTGGGAGTTGTTACAAAGCAGTACCAGGAGCATTATTGCCGGAGGAAGCCGTGGCAATGAAAAAGGAGTACTGACACAAGACAAATTAAATCACAAAAAGTGTGTAGACTTAGCTTTAATGTTTTTGCTTGACACCTAATCTTTGCAACAAATGTGGGCATCTGTGCCATCATTTCCAAAAGTCTCTGTTTCAGACTCAAATACAACCCTGGAGTTTTCAAATTAAAACGGGGTCAGCAGTGTTTTCAAAGGTCTCCGTTTTAGAGGTTCCAAAACTCCATAGTAGATAGTAGTAGTAAACATGGCAATAGTTATGCATTTAACAATAAAAAAAAAACAATCAGTGTGGATGCGGCCCTTGTGTGTCATTTTCTTTCTACTGAACTACACCCATCAACCTTATCACCACACAGAAGGAGGTGTGTGTCTACTGCTAGTTCTCCTAGCACCACCAAGCTAGCTAACATTGCAGCGCAGACGAGAAGGACATCTTTAATGTTTACACTTGCACTGTCTTGAGCACGGTTCTCTCGTCCATGAGTAGATGCACGCTTCCTTCTGTGTGGTGATACGGTTGATGGGTGTAGTTCAGTAGAAAGAAGATAGTTCCTACATGAAACTGCTCACAACAAGGTCTGTGGATTATCTTGAGTAACCAGGTCATGATTTCTGGAAAGAGACATTGCTGTTGAGTTTTTCAATTTTTCAACTTTTTTTGGGGTGCATTGGGCACCATAAGCTGAGTGTCATTTAGTTCCATCACATTCAAGAGAAGGCAGACATCTCTTCGCTTGATATCTCCAACACTTGGCAACTCACACTGAAACAATCTACACCTATAAATAGCACTACAGGTAAGGGGAAAACTATGTACTTTTCAATTTCGGGTGAACTGTCCCTTTGAGGTGTGTACTACTGCCTGCTGACTCACCATCTCTTCTCCGCCAAGAAAAGCCAAAGCAGAGCAGGAAGACCAGTACAATAGAAATACACATCATGGCAACAGATGCTTTGGCTGATTTAGTCAACACTGGAGCCTCAACTAGGACAAAACAGAGTGAGAGAGGTATATATGACTACATTATGCAAGCATCAAGAACAAGATGAACAAGTTGCAAACAATTGCACAACTGCCTTCATGATTAGCCCGACAATGTCTGTTTACTTTGCAGCCAGGCTTTGTTTTGTCTTCGCATTTCTCATTTGACATTTGTCATCTGTCATTAGATTATTAGAGGATTATCGATCAATCAAAGTGAAAAAGATACTGAGAAACAAAAATGATTGTATGTCTCAAATGTAAATTGTACCCTGTGTCTGCCTTCTTTTATGAATGTTGAAAATCTTATCAAATAGTTACCTCTGGGGTCCAGTTTCTCTAGATATGCTGAGCTGCTGACCGGATGCATTACCCCAGGTTGGTTTACTGCACACTCCACCTTCCCACCTTGCTCCCTCTGCTCTGGGCTCAAAGTATAATAGCGTCTACTTCTGTAGGTCCCATCTGGGTTCTGCTCGGTGGCGGGGGGCTCAGGGAGGACTGTGCCATTTTGTAGCCAGGACACAGACACTTCCTCTGGGTAGAAATTCTCCATGTCACAGTAAAGAGTGAGAGGAATGTTGTTGGAGTGTGCGGGAACGACAGAAAGCCTAACAGAAGGGAGATCTGTAGAGACAAAGACAATATCTAAATGTTTAATCATGGGTGTCATCCGATTTAAAACAACAGCAGATGTTCTCTCAGTTTGTCCTGTAATGATTGACAGAGGCAGCTACTGTGGTTTTACATGAAATAAAAACATAATGAGTCATTGTGGTTGACACAGTGTGTCTTTGTGTCACTCACAGGTGATATTAAGCTGGAAATCCAGCTTGCGGTCGCTGCCATTGTGTGACACTTTGCAGCCAAAGGTTGAATTCTGGTCCTCGCGTGAAGGGTAGAAGGTCAGGT
The DNA here is from genome assembly GCA_019142605.1 of Cephalopholis sonnerati. NCBI lineage: Eukaryota > Metazoa > Chordata > Actinopteri > Perciformes > Serranidae > Cephalopholis > Cephalopholis sonnerati. The sequence continues at coordinate 18,369,051 of JAGQAX010000020.1, read as the reverse complement.
TGCCCACAGCCATGAAGTACCCATCTGGAGTCTGTTCACCTTCAACAAGGTAGGGAGGTTGAATCACTCGCCCATCTCTGGTCCAGGAGAAAAAGACAGGAGGAGGGTAGAAAGCATCTGCGTGGCATTTGAGATGGCTCTCTGTTTCTAACACCACCCACTGCTGAGGGACTGAGAGAGTGGGGGAAGCTAAAAAGAGGAAAGACGGAAAAAGAGGGGATAAAACAAAAAGGCTTTTAGGTTCAAATGTGCGCTTAAATGTGCAAATCAAATCTCAACCGCTGGACAAAGACATACCGAGGATACTAAATGTAACATTGCTGGAGTGCAGCGCTGTGGAGTTGTAGCTGACTGTACATTCGTACACCCCCTGCTGGTCGAGAGCAGCTCTGAGGACGATCAGTGAAAAGTCCCCGTTGACGAAATCAGTGGTGTCCCAACTGAAGCCTGCCTTTATTTGTGCCACTCCTTCTCTGAATGAGGCGATGTCAGAGCCGTTACTTATCCAGCTGACTTGGATGAGAGACTTGTCTATTTCGTCGCCCGTTGCAGACAGAGGGAATGTCACGTTGCAGGGGAGGGTTGCGTTTGTATTTGGGCTGGCCTGTATTTCACTTGGAGACACTGTAAGCAGAGACAGAAGGTTTAGCTAGAGAGAATATAAAGAGGCTTTGCTGTACAGGGGGGGGATTACCGCCCTGTGGTTGTTTGCGTCCGCGCACCAGTCAAGTTTCTCTTACAGTTTACATCCATGTCTGTGAAAACATGAATGCTTCACACACATCTTCCCCCCGAACACCAAGGAGATCTAAACAATCAGTACTGTTTCAAGGTGGGCACCAAACATTAGTGTCACCAATTAACTATATGACCAAATGTCTCCCCTCCTGTTCCTGAGATATGACGTTGGGTAACTTTAGATAAATTAATGATGTCACAGTGAAGCTGACCTTTGACCTTTTGGATTTAAATGTCATCACTTCATCATTATACCCTATTAGAAATTTCTGTGAAATTTTGTCATAATTGGTGTCAGATTTTTTGAGTTCAAGTCAAAAAAATGTTGTGAGGTCACACTGACCTTGACCTTTAACCATGAAATTCTATACAGCTTATTCTTCAGTCCGAGGGTACATTTGTGCCAAATTTGAAGAAATTCCCTTAAGGTGTTCTTAAGATATCGTGTTCAGAAGAATGAGACAAACAAGGTCACATTGATCTTGACCTTTGACTTATGATCACCAAAATCTTCTCAGTTCATCAGTGAGTCCAAGTGAATGTTTGTGCCAAATTTGAAGAAATTCCCTAGGACACATGTATGTATGAACAACCTGAAAACATAATACCTCCGACTATGGCTGTTGCCAGTGCAGAAGCATGAAAAAATTTCTGGTAAAAACTTATGCGTTTCATATGACAGATTCCAACGCTATTCAAACATACTTTCGGCTAACTGGCAAACATGAATGGAGAGACCTTGGGAAAAGAATGAAACATCGGTGATCATAAACGTTGTCATACATTGATGCGTGTTAGAGCTACGTTATGTCAACAGCTACAGAAAAAAAAGTGCTGTTATGTTACACCAATGGGATGGTTATCCACGGATGATTTCAGCAACAGTTTCATGACGTTTCCAAAACTTTCGATGATTTTTACTGTTCCCAGGCCCTGAGATGTGACTGTGATATCTTATGACTTTTCCAGGTTTTCCATGACTGTGGGAACCCTGTACATTGTGCAACTCCTGTGAAAGTATTTTGTCCTTCAAAAGAAAAATCACACAATATTCTTCTATATTCTTACAGGTTCGAATCCGTAAGTAATAAACACCACCTTTGTTCTGTTCCAGTTTTTTTCTGATTGCTTTGGCGTTATCCTTGATACTGTAGGGTACTTATGCAAAACTCTACACAGTAAACAAACAAAACATTTTACATCTCCGGGAAAAGCAAACCATTTTTGCAACCTCCTCAAAAACTTGTTTCTGTGTCAATACAGTCCACACAGATCATCATCTGAATAAGCACATTAAGCACCTACTGACACACTGATGAAAAACACTTGGCTTTTGCTTTGTCTGTGTGTAGGGCGCGGCAGCTGGCAATACAACTCTCATACGTGTAGAAAACACACATACACACAGGGATCCAAGTGTGTGGAGTATGGATGTGTATTTTGAACATAACACACTATCAGTACAAATGAGGGGGAGACACTCCTCTAACTACCAAAGCTAAGTAAAAGAAAACAAAACAGCTGTGTTAGACAGACTTCATCCACATCACATGCGATTCTGTCTTGAGTGAAGCAGCTCACATGTCAACATGGAAAGCCAGTTGGCAAAATAGCGCAAAATAGTGAAGCAATATGGACACCAATGTACAGTTTTGCTATAAGTTTGTTATCAAATCTAAAACCAAGAGTAAAGCAGAAATTGTACATTGAGTTTGGCACACTTGGAAAGAGCACTGGCTCTGCACTGGCGTCACTGGGCAAAAATCCCAAACTTTGAGCTGAGAGGAAAACTAGATTTCTGCACCTCCTCTTGGATTTGTTTTCACGCTTGGCCAGCCACATGTCATTTCAGAGAGAGAATGCTCCTATTGGCTGCGCTACTAATGCAGATGCGCATGTACATTCCGTAAGATGGTGAAAGCCTGATTCAATGGCGGAGAATCCTGCAGAAAAAGTTGCTGTTCCAGCATTGGCAGCAGCTGCTTACACTGCTGGGCCACATGTAACAGGGTCAATTATACAGCAGTACTATGTGTAACAAAGCCAAATGTACATTTGTATTATTAAGTATAATTACACAAAATTTGCTTTAGTTAGTATTACCTGACACGCTTAGGCCTCCATATTCAATATGTGGAACGTTTGATACTCAGTTTCTGCACCCCTACGTTCACCTTTGGGTGTACCCCACCTATAAAGGGGTGTCTCTCCCGCCTTACGTCTCCCCTTTGCTCTCATTTTTCAGCCTTAACTTATTGTATAACATGCTAACATATTCCTGTGTCACTTAATTTGTGCAGGGGCTTGTGTTATATGGTCGTACCTGACTGAGGATTTTGTATTTACCTCTTAATGTCAGGTATGTTTTCTGTCTTTTATTGTACTGAATTGAATGTGACATGGCCGCCATTTTGCTGTTGTACTCCATGTGAGAGGGGCTCAAGTTATAAGGTCGTAATTGACGGAGGATTTTGTGTTTACCTCCTGCTGTCAGAGTTGTCAGAAATAAATTGAGATGGCCTCCAAAGATATCCACAGTCTGGGTCTCTTTAAATCAACACAACGCAGACAACACTCGAGGACACACAGTCCTGCTTGTCCTGCTGTGACCAGCAGCTAATGGTGGCTAATGTTAGCAAACTTAAAGGTAGATGTGGAGGGCATCATTGAGTCAGTTAGCTGACTTTAAGACACCTCTCTGCTTTTGCTAGTTACACTGTGTTTAAACAATAAACATTTCAATATGTTAATTACAAAAGTAAAAAAAACACAGTGCCAATTTATTATGTAACTGCTACTTTTAGCCACAAGGCTTTTTTTAAAAGCCAATCTCTTTCTGCCTTTAGAACAAACAACAATACACCTGGAACAACAAATACATGTCTCAGCCTGGACAAATAGTGCTTGTCCAGTTTGTTTTTTTAACATGTCAAAACCCTGAATGAACAATGATAAGGAATTTCGTGTCGGGGTTTTGAGTTTCAAGAAATTTTCCGCTTCACATTCTTTCTTTTCATCTCTAACCATAAATCAGTAAACTCAGTGTACCTGCTTGAATCAGAGTAAATATACAGCCTTTCAGCCCAGTCTGGCAACCCAATCAGCTTAATTAGTAACTAGTACAATAAATACTTATCGGCAGGTGAAGTCAGAGCCAAGCGATGGAAAGCTTTCTGAAGTGTCAAGTGTTTATGTTGCACCTCTTGTTAAGTGTGACAGATGGGCCGATCAAAGCAAGTTGACAGGACAGAAAAGAATAAGTGAAAAAAACATGACGAATGCTCCACATTGGTGTATATTTCTGGCTAAAAAAGTACAAGCTGTCCAAACCAGGGGTACTCTACTTGCATACCAAGGGGCCACTTTTGTAAAATCACAGCAGGGCCAGTCAATAAACAAACACTAATGTGAGATGAGATTTATTTGCACAAGGACGTACAGTAGAGTGTCTTGTTTTTCTCTGGTTCATTGTTTCGCAACTACATAATTCAATCTTAACCACATTCATATATTGTTTACATATTTTTTTTTGCTCTTTACGTTAAATTTGGAACTACTCAATATTTCTCACCTTACACGCAGGTAATGAGAGTTAGGATTAAGTTTGACAGAGTGTCGTCAATGTTCAGTTGTCCTACATTCTTTTTTGGACATTAAAGTGGATAAAGTTACCCAGAGAAGCTGTCCCTGTGCTTTTCGTTTACCTGAGAGTTAGTTCATATATAATAAGTGAACTGCCTGTTTTTCAGTGTTTGCTGTCCTCACTCATCTTAGACAGGAAACAAATCCAGTCACAGCGGCCCTGCACAGGTCAGGTGTATGTAGGGGTGTTTCTAGGATTTTAGGACACTTGGGGCTTAGCTCGGACCTTTGTCGGTGGGTCAGGGGGATTCTCGCCTATCACTTTTTTTTAAAAAGCTCTATTTGGATGCTTTTTAATGCACTCTTGAACCTTATTTACATTCAAAGTACAAAAAAAATTTCAGTTTGAATACATTTATTTTCACTGTGAATTAGGAAATGGTTGTCAGGCCACCTGGCACCCTAACACCCGGGGGCCATAGCTTTAGCATCACTGGTCTAAACATTCATCCTGTGGTGCCATTAGATCCAGTTAGATAAATTGAAGTTATTTTATTTTATTTCATTTTGTTTCAAGATCCAGGTCAAATCAGAGCAATTGAGTCTAAATAATTCAAATTTGGAAGAAATGATGAATGTTTGATAAATAGAATATATCTTTCACTGCTTGTAACCATGGTAATTATCATCTATAAACTACCTAAACATGAAAGCAACATTCACTTTGTGGCCCCAATAGATCCACAGTTAGATAAATTAAAGTTATTTATTTTATTGTTATTTTCTATTAATTAATTCATCCATCCATTTTCTAACCGCTTATCCTCTTGAGGGTCGCGGGGGGGCTGGAGCCTATCCCAGCTGACGTTGGGCGAGAGGCAGGGTACACCCTGGACAGGTCACCAGACTATCACAGGGCTGACACATAGAGACAGACAACCATTCACACTCACATTCACACCTACAGACAATTTAGAGTCACCAATTAACCTGCATGTCTTTGGACTGTGGGAGGAAGCTGGAGCACCCGGAGAAAACCCACGCTGACATGGGGAGAACAGGCAACCAGGAACCCTCTTGCTGTGAGGTGAGGCGAGAGTGCTAACCATCACACCACCGTGCTGCCCTTAATTTAATTTAATTTAATTTAATTTAATTTAATTTAATTTTAATATCAGGTCAAATCAGAGCAATTGAGGCTAAATTATTTCAATTTGGAAGAAATTATGAAAGTTATATTCTTTTTACTGATTGTAACCATTGTAATTATCATCCCTAAATCACCTAAACATGAAAGCATGGTAAGGTATACAGAAAAGTGTGCCACCTTGTATGCAAACCATGATTCCACTTCACCATAATAACTTAGCTTTGGTCATTTTTCTCAGAGGATGTGAATTATTAGACAGTTGGGCTGGACGAGGCAGATAAAATCCCCTATCACTATATTTAACACTTTGCATTGCATTACCATGTGTCATCTATCATCATACGTATTGTAATATAGCATTGAGGAGATGTTTGGTCAAACAACCAGATTCAAAGATCTAAAAAAATCGCAGAATGTTGATATGATAACCCAGTAAATCCTATATTAGAATGTCCTGCACTTTATGTATCACCATATCCACACAATATAAAAGTCAGGCACATTTTGACACTAACATGTCTGGATATGACCAACATCTGCGCTTTTACACTTATTTTAACTTCCGCTCTTTAAACCAACACACAAGCTCTACACAAAAAGCAAATGATTTGCATCGGGACCATAAACATTAAAACATCCCTGTGACAAGCCTTCACAGTCAGAGTCCATCTGAGGCAGCTCAGTGTCAATACTTTAAATTTCACCTGGTCAGCTCAAACATGTGAAAACCTGGTCGACAGGTGAAGAAACAACAATGCTGCCGTTGTAACCGGCCCGTGAGTGTAATGACACAATACTCACCATTCTTTATGAGAGTCAGGAGGACGACATGGACGAGGACTTTACACCGCATGGCAAGGCTTGTCTTGAGACCAAGTTCTTATCATCTGGCCCCTTTTCAGTCTTATATAGAGCAATGAGGTGACAGGGGGCGGGATTGTCCTGCCAGATGGGAAATAAGAAATATTGTCCGAGGGCCTCAGTGAAAGGAGGCCCTTGATATGTGTATGTCCTCTTAAACAAGCGAGCCCTAGAGTAGACAGAGCAGGGAGAAGGAGGGAGATGTGCAGGGACACACAAGTGGGCAAATAGGTCACTTAAAATTCAGACGGGCCCCTGGCCAAGATTTCGGGGCTACTTTACATTGGTGCAGTGTAGCCGTGAACAAACGGAGAGGGTGATCACACTGAGCTTATGTGAGCAAACACTCAGGCGAGACTAAAACTCTTTTCTATCTGGGGAAAAGTTAGTGTGCTGTTGAATTTGGAGCAAAAGAGGATAAAAACAGGAGAATGGTTCTTTTTTTCCTCCTCTGTACAAGCCGTCTATCTCTGTAGTCAGCTCCTGCGATGATCGCCGCCTCTGATTGAGGTTAATTTTTAGCCAGAACAAGTGCTTGATGTTTGAGGGAAAGGGTGTTGTCTGTTTCATCCCCCTCTGAATATTCATTAACCTGATTTGCTGTTTAAACTGTTTGACTTTGCACTTAAATTAGTCTAAACACACATTGGTTCTTCTTTAATGATCGCACAGGGTATCTGTATTCTTTTCTCTTGTTCCCTCTCCGCTTTACTTTGCTTTAAGCAAAAACAAAAGTGAGACTTGAAAGTGACTGAAAGAGGTGATTAATGTGTTCCCTTTCCCTGCTTGTGTTTGGTACTTTGTGTTCTTTCTGATTCGTCATGTTTTCTCTTCTTTCTTTTTCTGACACTCTCGTTCCTTTCATCAGGCTGAAAGATTGAGTGCACCTCAGGAGAGCTGGAGAGAGGAGGGACATGAGGGTTTAATAGAGGACACACCAGCTGATGGCAGGAATGAAATAACTCAACTATTGAGCAGATTGTTTTCATGATTGGCATGTTTTAAATCAACATGTTTAATTTTTCCTTTTGCCTTTTTGTTGAGGTCAAATCTATGTAGCTATTTATCTGCATACAGACGCTGCTGGATTTTGCCTGACAGTGAGAAATATGACAAAAATGTAAATGATTTGAATACCGTGAGATTAGATAAGCATGTTCTAGAAATTTTGCAATGTATACATTATCAAGGTAAACTAGGTCAGTGTCACTCACACTGTTAAGTAGGGCCGCCCCCTAGAAAGGTCATTAGATTTCATTGGTTGCTTAGTCGCAGAAACCCCCTCCCTCAAAAAAAACCCATGAAACTCTATTAGGAGCTGCGCCTTGTCAAAAATAAATCAAAACCTATATTACTGGACAATGTGGGAATTTAATTTGAAAGGACAGACACAGGAAGTGCAGCACAGCAGTCAGACAGGAGTCATGTTAATTTCCAGGGCTGGTACCTGCGGTTATTACGCAGGCTAGTTAATAACATGTCGGATAGGAAATCCAAAGTGTGGGGTCATTTTGAGAAGGTGAAGGACAAATCCAAGGTGATATGTAAACTCTGCAGGCAAGCATTTGCCTATCATTCATCGACTACAAACATGACACATCATCTGAAAGCACAGTCATTACTGCTTCATTAACAGGCGGCTCGCTCAGTGTGTGACGTGCACTTATAGATAAAATATAGGCCTATATTAATGAAGGTTCATTAGTACGGTTTTGTATTTCTCTGTAATGTAGCACAGTGTTAACAATGCTACTGACACTATTCTTTCTCACACCCAATTGTGTGTGTGTTTATCATAGAGGCATCTCATTATTATTTTACCTCTGTTTGTCTGTTTGTTCCCTGGGGTGGAAATACTTCCCTGTACTTCTGTATACACAATGTTTTTTTTCTTAAATGTGAAAACTAAAAAACAAACTTTTAAACTGAACACAAAAGACTACTTTAAATTATTAGAAAAACTGGAATTACTGCCTTGGGGCTGTATGCCGCCGCAAACCCTTCAAGTGGCAGTTACAAAATATATCCATGTCTGTGAAAACACTGATGCTTCACACACATCTTCCCCTCAGCAGCACAGAAGATCTATGCAAGCAGCACAGTTTGAAGGAGGGCAAGATTAGTGTCACCAGTTCAGTATCTGACAAAGTGTCTACCCTTCTGTTGCTGAGTTATGACACTGAATAGTGGCCAGGAAGTTTTTCCGTAGTGAAATTGGATATAAAACATAATCACTTCATTTTATCCTGTTGGACATTTGTGTGAAATTTTGTCATAATTAGCGTATGAATTCTTAACTTTTTTCTCCAAGTGAGGTCACAGTGACCTTGACCTTCAACCCCAGAATTCTAATCAGTTCATCCATGACTCAAAGTGGATGTTTGTGCTAAGTTTGAAGACATTAGCAGGCTGGGTTACAGAGTGGAGACTAGCTGTCGAAGACTAGTGGTTAGTTGGCTGGAGTGGAAGCTGAAGGTTGTAAGTCAGTTAGTGTAGTTCTTGCTCTGTTAAACCATCTGTTGTGTTCAATTTTGGTTGGTCAACACTGTTACAGGGGTAGAATATTGGCAACAAGTGACTGGACCCAAATATGGCTGACAGTTGAGGAGGCAGAAGGATCATTTTTAAAAGCCTACAGGCATCAGAGTCCAAATGGCTGTAGGTGCGTCAGACAGGGTAGATAGTAGATATGTGACAGACAGACAAGTAATGGGCAGACGGGACAACAACAATCTGATGGAGGTAAAGAGGATTTGGGCCAGAACGTGGAGCTGGATCTAATCAGAGGATAATAGGAAGCAGGTGACTGATTGGGGGAGGCAGGTGTAGAGGTGGGCAGAGCGGATGAGTCAGAGGACATCTTGCGGATGGAAGGAAACAACACATTCTCACTCCGACTTCCTCACATATTTACGTTTTGGTCATGGACTTTCCACGTCCACATAGGATACGCAAGGTACCCTGAGTGCGTTGGCTGTTGACGTTCTGGGAAGTTCTTCCTGTTACATGCATTGTCTTCTTTCAAGATACACTTCATGACAACAACTGACGCACGTGGTTAGGTTTAGAAAAAAAGAACAGGGTTTGGGTTTAGAATCTTACAGGATGCAAACATCGCTCTCTCGGGTGAAAGTCGATGTTTGTTGGACCCATCCAACATCCTTCCTACTCGCCCCAGTTGGACTTTTTCCACCTTAACCTTTGTCCTTGTCCCGCCCTGTTCCCCCCCCCGACACCGCCAGGTGCCGTTAAACTGTAACGGCAACCTGCTGCGTATCATGCCAACGTTAAAGGAAGCCTGTATTTATTGGTTTTTGACGCTGCAAGTCACTGCCAAAGCGCCGGATTTCGACGACTTCGAAGTGAGACCGGGCTCAAGGAAAATGGCAGTGAAAGGGTCTTTAAAACAGCTCTGTGTCTCCACTGCAAAACAACTTTGACGGTCAAAAGGCTGACAGAATCAGACAGAGGCGCTACAGGAGCCTTTGCTCCAGCACCACCATAATTTACACGCCTTTCTGGTTCATACTTCACAGTTATGGAAAATATAAAGCAAAAATATTACATAGTTCCCCAGTGCACAGTGGACGATACGTCATATCGACCAAGAGAGAAAACCACACACCTTCAGGGGCTCTAAGAAACCAAATGCAACATCACTGACCCTTTGGTGGAAGGTGTGGAGAGCAAAGGTCAAAATAAATTTTCATGTGTGTCATACTCAATCAAGGAGAATTAAGTCTGGCCACTTTACCAACTGCCTGGTTATTAGTTATGTAAGACAGAAAATAAGCCACATATAGACTCTATTCATTCCACTATTGTAATTTTTAAAGTCACGCAGTAATGAAGTCAGACTTTACACTGGTGTCCAAAATAAAAAGGTTTACAGACAAAATAATTGATGTTTTGAGACATCACATTTGGGCTTCACCTTGATGGAGTAAACTCATGAAATATCAAGAAAAACGTGTTTGAGTAGGGAGAGGTTGCTGTGTTTAAAAAGACATGAGTGCCTGAGGAGTTTATCAGAAGGACTCTGTGCTTACAGGAGATAAAAAGTCACAGTGACAGCACATCATGGCAGCCTGGACTGTGTGGATACTCCTGATGTGTACTGTCCTCACTGGGCAAGGTGAGCTTTGACACTGAGTTTCCAGTTTATTCTCTACTTCAAACCAGTAAATTCTCTCTTTTAAAGCTTATGCTTAGTGTTTGTTAACATTGTAGAGAGATTTTGATCCAACTTTATGGTCATTTTAAGGATGTGCTGGATTGCATTATACTGAAATGTCTGTTTCTCCCTCAGACAGTTAAAAACATCTCTAAATATTATTGCATGGCTGCTGTATTGTGATAGAGGTATCAATTATTGATTTTACAAAACTCAAAACACATTTCATTTGTAATATCATAACAGGAAGATTAATTTCACTGACAATTTAAAAAGAAAGCATAACGGCACCAGTAAAGAACGTGGCATTATAAACACAAGTCAGTGCTTGTGTTTAGTGATTACCTCATAATGACTCAGCTAAAAATAAAAATCTACTTGAGTGTAATCTGGAAAGAGGTCACAGCCTATTTAAGAATAAAATGAGCACATCTGTAAATCAGATCAAATTACTGTATATAAACAGCTGGAACATTACATTCTTATTCACTCTGGTTTTATCCTGTTCTGTGTAAATATTGGTGGAAGTACTTAGATGGTTTTCGAAGTTTTCCGTATAACTATCAACCAACAATAATACTGTTCATAGTCACAGCCAAAAAACCCCTGGGACCTTTCTTTCATTGTAGCCCTGTTTCCACCAAACACTTTCGGTATGGTACCTTTGGAACCAAAAGTAATCCTTCAGACATGGCACCTAGACTCTAGTGTTTCCAATGTAAACAGTACTCTTAAACGTGGGCGGGGTTATTGTCACTCACTGCTCCGTCCAGCACTCACTGTATTTCCTCCTTTATCAGTCTGCACCTCGTTTATCGTCCACAGAACAGGGTTACACGCTGACATTTTCAGGACAAAATAAAACAGGCTGCAGTGAGAGTCTCTCTCCATGGGATATTTAAAAATAGTGGGTTTGTGCATTTAGTCCTTCTCAGGCAAGCTCAGGGGTTTAGTGTTGCAGGATTCCACAGGAACAGTGCTCTGTGACGCATTTTTTTCTCCAAGTGAGGATTGGGATATATGCTGTCCTGGTCGAAATGAATACATATATATATATGAACGCTTGAAGATCCACTTATTACTAAAAGTGCATGACATATAAAAAAAAAGTAATGGTCAAAGCTGTCACGGTGAAATTTAAGGTGTGCTGATTAATTCACATCGTCAACTCATACATTTAGTAACATTACAAGTAAACTTTCTACCTTAAATGTCCCTGGCAGTCGGCCTGGTGAATTACGTTATTTACTACAGCTGCTGCAAGAGGCAGCAAAACATCCTTTCATTTTATAGTTACAGTTTACTAATAAAACTCTTCACAGTATGAACAGTGGTTACATGAGCCTCAAAACCAGCCACAACTCAGTCCTGAGCAGAGTGACCGTCCACCAACAGACTGCAGTGTTCCACCAGTGACTCCACCTTTTAGTACCAGATCTGTGTGCTAGGTACCCCAACAGAGGGGTGACAAAAAATGGGGACGGTATGGAACGGTTCCATTGGTACCATCCACAACTTTTCACAGTGGAAACAGAAAAAAAGCTTATCGAACTGAACTGTAACGTACCGTACCGGTCAGTGGAAACAGGGCTTATATTACTACCCACTTTGAGATATCTGTACTAATTCACATTCATTAATCTGCAAATGTGCTATCTATCTACAGATGTTCTGATAAATCAAAGAAAAAAAGCCCTAAAAAAAAAGTTGCACCTATAGTTTACATCCATGTCTATGAAAACATGGATCCTTCACACACACACACACACACACACACACACACACACACACACACACACACACACACACACACAGTAGCACAGAAGATCTCTGCCACCGGCGTTAAACTCATTTTGGTTCATGGGCCACATACAGCCCAGTTAAACCTCAAGTGGGCCGGACCAGTAAAACCACTGCTTAATGACCTATACATAATAACACCTCCAAATTTTATACCTGTCTTTTAGTGTAAAGATGTACATTCTGACTGTAAGTGCAATTTCAATCTTATATTTTCCACATTCAGTAAATCTGCTACTCACTGTCATTACATGTGCATTTTCCCATAAATTTCCACACCTGTACAATAAAGCTGACATCACCACAGCAAACCAAAGTGGAAGCTATTGAGGAAGTTATCTCCTGGCTTACAAAACATTTACACAGCATAGCATTCCTGAAAACAATCTGCTTTGGCTGGGTAACATGAATCCCACTCACTGGCTTCACTTCTAGACAAATACAGGCAGGGCACAGTTTCCACAGTACAGAATTTCTATTGAAAATGAACATAGCCAAGGGGTTACAACACAGGCAAATGAATGACGTTGTTGTACTCAGGAAATGGGTGTGACATGTAATGATGACTGATGACTGATTTGACTGACAAATGGTTTCTGAGAAACCAACTGGAAAAAAAAAGGGTGAAAGCAAAAGGCGTTCAACATAATTGTAGCCTTAATGGCACAAATGAATGACATTACCATTAAACAATGGTCGCAGTACAGTGTTTAAAGGCTGGAAACAGGTTGCTACAAATGCTACGATCCATCTCACGCTCCATTACACCCTCACTCATGAACAAAACCCCCAAGATACTTGAAATCCCTCGCTTTAGGCAGTAACATACTCCCAACCCAGAGGGGCTAATCCACCCTTTTCCAACAGGCTGGCTTTCATCTTGACTGCTTCACATTTGGCTGTAAACTGCCCCAGTGCCTGCTGGAGATCCCGGTGTGATGAAGCAAACAAAGCCACATCATCTGCAAAAAGGAGAGATGCAATTCTGAGGTCCTCAAACTGGACCCCTTACTCCCCCCCATCTGTGCCTCGAGATCACATGGACAGATCATGGACAGAACAGTGAGAAGTCACAGTGAAACTGACCACTGGCTTTTAGGAGATAAATGTCATCACTTTATCACTGCATCCCATTAGACATTTCTGTTAAAATGTGTCATAATTCGCAGCATCGGTAGCTTAGTGGATAGTGCTAGTGCCCCATGCATAGAGGTGCTGCCTCGCCACAGCAGTTGCAGGTTCGATTCCAGCCCGTGGCCCTTTGCTGCATGTCAGTCCCCCCCCCCTCCCCATTTCACTCTGTCCTGTCCATTAAAGGCATGAAGGCCAAAAAAATAATCTTAAAAAAAAAGGTGTCACAATTAGCATATGAATTCTTGATTCAGGTTTTGTGAGGTCACAGTGACCTTGACCTTTGACCACCACATTCTAATCAGTTCATTCTTGAGTTCAAGTGAATGTCTGTGCCAAATTTGAAGAAATTCCCTCAAGGTGTTCTTGAGATATTGCGTTCATGAGATCGAGATGGCTGTAAGGCTGCAGTGACCTTGACCTTTGACTACCAAAATCTGATCGGTACATGAGTCCAAGTCGACAGTCGCGCCAACTTTTAAAAAAATCCCTTGAAAACACCTTTGAGATATCGTGTTCATGAGAATGGGATGGACAGATGGAGGGACAACCGACCAGCAGGAGGCATAAAAATGGGGACAGAGCATCTTCAGCATTTATTCCTATTTTTATAATAAATATATATTTTTTCTTCTTTATGAAATTTGACAACTGAAAAAAAAGAATTAAAAACAGCCCACTAGTAATCCTGGGGTAGCGTCTCAGCTACAGTCAAGACAAAGCATTACCAAAAAGAGCATGAGGAAGAGAAACAACAACATAATTTAGTTGGCACTATGTTCATGAGATTACAGTGATGAACTCTGGTTTCATCATCACATCACCACAAGTCCTGCTGAGGTCGATATTTGTGGCACAGGGCATCATGACATTAATTTCAAAAATACAAATGTGCCACTGTCCAGGAGGCATGTATGGAGACTTCAGGTACAGGTGCATAATATAAATCTGTGACACCATAAGGTACTGTAACTGTACTCTGGCAGCAGCACTCTTCTTGTTGGTTAGAATACTACTCAGGTAGTGTCCACAGTATCAACTGGCAACACACCTGTTCCAGCAACAAAACAACGTCTGAGGCAAGACCTTTTATACTGTCCCAGGTCAAACTTTCTTGTTTATACTGTGAACTTGATCATTACATAACTGTAAAAGAAAAAAACCTACAATTGACCACATTACACACCTAAATGACAAACAAATATGACTGAAGTGAATTACGCAATATGAAACTGTAGTGTAACAAGTGTACTCTTCTGGAATAATATAACTGTACAATAAAGTGTCTTACATTTTAAAGTACAACTTCATTTTATTTGCATGGCAGAGATTCAAAAAACCTCCACATGGAGTCTAACTTGTCTCGTGTTTTTAATCTGTTCATCAATGTACCAAACAAAAATATTGCATTGATATGCACTACTTTGGAAAAGTCTCAAGCCACTTTGACAATGTCTAAATTGCCATTTGAAGTGATAAAATAAATGTAACAAAATCAAATTTGATTAACCTCAGAAGGAGTTGAGGAAGCTCTGATGCCACTCTATGTCTGTAGCTACTCATATCTACTTCACTACTAACACTACTAGCAGTGGAAAGATTTGTTGGGTGTGACAACATGGAGGCATGCAGATGTAATTGAACTAATTTTAATCTCTCTTCCCTACAGGGTCAAAGGCTCAGGGTAAGCACACTCACATTTAATGTATTCCAGAGATGCACTGCGATACAGTTATGAAAACATTTTTAACCTCACACATGATTCAGCCTCACTTCACTGTACTCACGGTTGTTTCTGCTCTGTCAGATTGTGGAGTGGCACCTCTCAACACAAGGATAGGGGGTGGTGAGAACGCCACAGCTGGGTCATGGCCCTGGCAGGTCAGCTTGCACTCAAATCTCTCTCACATCTGTGGAGGGACCCTCATCAGTGACCAGTGGGTGCTCACAGCAGCCCACTGTATTGTAACGTAAGAGAAACTTATCGCACCTGTATCTGTTGCCTTATCACACTCTGTACCAGATCAGATCAGACGCCTGTACTATGAAGCCAGTTCAACTTATCCAGGATATCTTTGCGTTATCTGGTTTCATGTGAGAGAGGCGGGGGTGTTAATGACGACCAACATCATCAGAACCATAAATCAAGTAGGCTACTTCATATGATGGAATGGTAGCAAAGGTGTCTGCAACTACGAGATGGTAAAATGTCAGTGTTGTGGGATGTAAATGATACTCTGTAATTTTACAATGGAAATGTAGAAATGTAGAAAATATGATCCAAAAATTCATGGTCAGCTGAGTCTTAAATTACGTGTAGGTATCACCGGGCTATATGTGACATTATTTACATTGTGGAGCGGTCAAGCTCTATTCAGTAAAAATTGAAATCGGTTGAAGGTAAATCATAACGTTCTCATGATGTGTTCAATGTCACCTTGTAAAATGTATATTTTGATGAGAACAAATACAAATGTTTGGAGAAATTTGTTGATGTTTTCACAGCACTGTAAAAGAGACATTAGAGAGGGAATTACGATGTATCATATATAGTAAAAAGGCTTTTTGCTAATTTTTTTAAAAGATGTTTTTCATGTGAAAGAAGGTTATGCTGAACGTTGTGCCATAAATGTGTATTACTGAACCTGTGTTAATTCAAAGGTAGCGTAATGACTGAATGACCCTCAAACTGTTCATTCATTTTTTATAGTGTAAATGTCTGTTTTTCCCTGGGACAAAAGAAGACTAAATAACAACAAAAAACAAGAGAAACACCAAACATCTCTATCAGTATTGGCCAAGAATTTCAAAATCGGTGCATCCCAAGTTCAATTAGAAAGTTACTTTGTACGTTTTATTATTTTAAAGTGTCATATATTTTTCTATTGTTTCTTCTTTTTTTACTGATTATTGATACATGATTATTATAACACATGCACAACATGTTACTGAAAGCAAATTAGCACATATTATTATCTCATTTTTTTATTAGCTATAAAACAAAAAGCAACTTCATACTTGTACTCCAGAGGAAAACACTGTACTGCTATGTTTACCTGATAGATATGTGTTACTGATTATGTTGCAGATTCACATTTTTACTCACAAAATAAAACAAAATATGATGCATTATTATATATTAAACTACTTAGCACATTACACACAAATTAAAAGCTCCATCTTGAACAGACTAAGTGAATTTAAATACACTGTGCTAATGAAACCTCTCCAGAATGCAGAGGGAGGCTGAAAATAATGCAAGGCAGTTTGTCTGTTATTTTACTTTTTATGTTATTTAATTTTTAATACATATATTTTTGTCTCCATGAGATCAACTGACTTAGATGATTAAAAGAATAACTTGATGAGCCTTAATTGTCCTAACTTGAATACACGTTTCACACAAATCTGTCCAGAGACGCTCTTGGTACAGTGTGCATACATGGACACAGATATACCAAAAAGTTTAAGTGACATTACAGTTGCTCAGCTTCATACAGTATTTACCAGTCATAAAGAATGACATATAATCACACCACCAGGGAAGAGGAATCATACATTTTTTCATATCTAATAAGCTTACTATTATAAGTCTTTATTTATTCTTTTATCCAGAGACTCACCTGGTAATTGGACTCTCTACTTTGGACGAGAGACTCAGTCCGGCCCCAATGTTAATGAGGTGAACCGCACTGTTTCCAAGATTATCATCCATCCTGACTTCAACTACCTGCTGTTAAACAACGACATCGCCCTGATGAAGCTCAGCAGCGCGCTCAATTCCACTGACTACATCAGACCTATCTGCCTGGCAAGTAACTCCAGTCAGTTTCACAACTCCACCCCCTGCTGGGCCACTGGCTGGGGCAGACGAGGAGTGAATAGTGAGTACCGGCATGATGTGACTGCATTTATATAACACTTTTCTAGTCTTATACCTCTTTTCCACCAAAATTAGCCTCAGTTCATGTATCTTGGGGTCTTGTTCATGAGTCAGGGTAGAATGGAGCATGAGATGAATTGGCCGTTTATTGCAGCCTCTGCAGTGATACTGGTCTATCTACGTTCCAACCCTCACCTATGGTCATGAGCTCTGGGTAGTGACTGAAAGAATGAGATCGCAGATACAAGCGGCCAAAATGAGTTTCCTCCGTGGGCTGGCTGGACTCAGCCTTAGAAATAGGGTAAGGAGGTCGGACATCTGGAGGGAGCTTGGAGTAGAGCCGCTGCTCCTTTTTGTCGAAAAGCGTCAGCTGAGGTGGTTCAGGCATTTGATCAGGATGTCTCCTGGCCGCCTCCTGTTAGAGGTGTTCCGGGCACATCCCACTGGTAGGAGGCCCCGGGGCAGACCCAGAACACGCTGGAGGGATTACATATCTCATCTGGCCTGGGAACGCCTTGGGGTCCACCAGGAGGAGCTGGAAGGCCTTGCTGGGGAGAGGGACGTCTGGGGTGCTTTGCTTGGCCTGCTGCCCCTGCGACCTGGCCCTGGATGAAAATGGATGGATGAATGGTACAGGGGGGGCTGTAGCCTATCACAGCTGACATTGGGCAGCTCAGCAGACTACAGGGCTGACACATAGAGGCAGACATCAACAAACTAAATGTATGGAGGAAAAAAAATCATCACCAAAAAAAAAGAAATCTCCTTAAAACTGTGCAAAAGAAGGAAAATAAACAGTGTGTCCTCTGATTTCATTTTCTCTCTCCCACAGAGCCCTTTGAAGCCTTTGACTCACTGCAGGAGGTTGAGGTTCCTATGGTGGGAGACAATCAGTGCAGTTGCTCCTTCCGCCCATTTATAAACATCACTGACGCAATGATTTGTGCAGGGAAAAAAAACAAAGGAGTGTGTAATGTAAGAATAATAATGCATTGTTGTAATTTTTGAAGGAGCTTAATTGAATTTAATTGCTTTTGGTTTGTCTTCTTTGACACCATTAAAAAAAACTCCCATGCACTCACACATGCAATTGAAATACTCTCTCATCTATACCTATTTCAGCACCATAATGTCAACTTCTATATTTCTGCTGTCAAAATGTTATTGTTACTCAGAATGCACTTGGTAAGGCAAAACTACTCCAGTCTTATTCTGTGTATTTTACCAGCATTGTTAATTAACTGATCACGTTTTGTGTCTTTTTACAGGGAGAATTTGGTGGACCTCTGCAATGCGAACAAAACTCACAGTGGGTCCAGGCTGGCATTACCAGTTTTGGACAACTGTGTACCCTGGGTAATTTCTCTGATGTCTATGCCCGGGTCTCTGAATTCCAGACTTGGATCATGGAACAGGTGGCGGGGTCCAATGTTAGCTTTGTGACATTCAACTCCAGTGGCACTGACCAGGATGACAGCTTTGTGTGTCCCACCTTAAATGCAACCACAGTCACTCCAAATGCGACTACCACAGTGGCTCCAAATGTGACTACCACAGCAGCTCCAAATGTGACTACCACAGCAGCTCCAAATGTGACTACCACAGCAGCTCCAAATGTTGCTACCACAGCAGCTCCCACTACGACTTCCACAGCATCAACTGTTCCAACTGAGCTTACATTCTTTGTCGTCTTGGTGACAGTGTTCCTGCAGCACGAAGCAGCTCCATAGCACTTTTGCACTGTTTTCTAAAGTTCTTCTTCTTCCATTGGGCTGTTCGTCTTTTAAATAACTGTACAAAGCATTCACCTATGTATAACATCATGATAACTGTAGCCGAGTTTATATGGTGAAAGTGTCGCAACACTTGCTTTTGAGGCATGGGTTTGTCTTTGCTTAAACATGTTTTGCATTGCACTTATTTCTATTATTGGCTCATTTTAATGTAACACAAACTTTATTATCTCAGCCACATGTCAGCCTGGAGGGGATAATGTGTTTTGCATGTGTCTGTGTATGTGTCTGTGCGCAGCTAATCTCACAAAGTACTAGACTAATCAGTGTAATTTTTTTGTGTGTACATTTATGACTGTATGCTGAAGGATCTCTAGTGGTTGCAGTGATTCACAATTGCTTGAAAATACATTTTATTAACTGTTTTATACCGTCATTGACTGCTGACTCTTCATTCCTCTTACCAGCCAGCAGTTTTCTAGAAATCGGCTGGACTAAAATCAAGCCTTAACTGGTCTGTTTCAAGGCACGTTTTGGCCTTCGTTATGGCTTAAAAATTAACATCCATAGAAAAGTTGTATCTAAGTTGTATCTCTATACGAGATTAATAAATCTCCATTTTTGTTATCGCTATCTCAACTTTGAGTGGCATGCAAACGTTTGGGCATCCCTGGTCAAAGTTTCTTGTACTGTTAAAAGTTCAATACATAAGGAAAGAAGCACCATGCAAAAGTATGGGCACCCCAAGACATCTGAAGTCTTGGACAACTCTTAACATGTTCTCAGACTTGTTAAGTAGCTGGATAGGGCTCTGGCTTGTTGACAATCATCATAAAGAAAAGGACAGAGGGCTGCATCACACAGCCAGTTCAACAGAGCAAGGCTCTCTTTTTCTAAACTGATTTGACAGACCACAAGGCCTTCAGTCACAGATAGCAGGTCCCGCAAAAGGTGGTTATCAACTTGCTCTGTTCACCCAGGCTTTTTGCTTCAGGCTCTGTGCACGCTTGCATAAAACAAGCCAAAAGACACGTTCAGGGTGTCATCTGACATTGATCAATCACATGCCACTTACTTCTGCCTTTTAAGAATACTCAAAAGCATTACAGTAAGAAACAACAATGGGGGGCTAGGGAGGGTAAAAGCTTCATTAGGGTCATCAGGTGGGCCCCTCCTTCACTGGTGTTTCGATGATAGGCCCATGACACCTCCAGGTGCAAACCTCTCTGCTTTTACTCCCTTGTACCCTGCAGCTGTGAGTGGTATTTCAGGTCCAAGTGGCATCTTTCCTCTTTATCCATAGCCATCAGCTTGCCTGTTCGGCTGCGCCTTCTAGAAATCGACTGGACTAAAAATCAAGCCTTAACTGGTCTATTTCAATAGCTACTGACAGCCTCTTTCAGAGCATAGATACACATATCAGTGCCATGTTTACTTTTGAAGCCAAACTGATTATCTGTGGTGACAATGTATTCATCCAGCCTATCCAACAGGATTCTCTCAAACATTTTTGATAATAGGCTAGCCAGAGCAATGGGCCTTTAGTTGTCAATACTGGACATCTTTCCTGTTTTATCTTTAAGTACAGGCACCAGCAGGACTGAGAGCATGGAGTCAGGTAGTATACCATGCGTCAGCATTGCTGTGAAGCACAGAGCAAGTAAAACAGGGACTCTGTGACACGAAAATTTCAAATGCTCTGCAGAGATCAGATCAAGGCCACAGGATTTGTTTAAAGCCAATTTCCCAATTGCGTAACTTATAT
The DNA here is from genome assembly GCA_019142605.1 of Cephalopholis sonnerati. Lineage (NCBI taxonomy): Eukaryota > Metazoa > Chordata > Actinopteri > Perciformes > Serranidae > Cephalopholis > Cephalopholis sonnerati. The sequence continues at coordinate 18,348,234 of JAGQAX010000020.1, read as the reverse complement.
CATCAGGCCTTATGACCACATTATCATGAGATACATCGCCAGCAGTAAAAACATCACTTTTAACACAGTTAAAAAGCTCCATGTAATGTCTTCTCCATAATTCCACAATATTTACACTGCCACTTACCCCCTCCATACTGGAGGGCAAAGGTATTTTACTATGATTCATAATCTTGACTTCCTTCCAAAAATCATCAACATCATTTTGTTGCATCCTCCTAGCCAATGCATTTGCTCTCAGAGTCAGTTCATTCCTCTTAATATAACGTACTGCATATTTTTTTATGCCACATAATGGCCACACCTTCAGGTATTCTGCCTTGAACCAACCCCAAGCTCAAATCTGTGGTTGACTCCCCCACCCCATGGAAGTTACTGTGAACAGAGTTAAGCTTGTCCAGGTCCTGTTTAGCATGAAAAGTTTCTTGTAGACAAAGAATGTCAGTTTCCTCAAGGAGTTTGTCAATAACAAGTCACCGTGCCTTATCCGCTGCATTATGTCCTAAATGCAGGCCGCGTGTGTTATAAGACACAATTCTCATGAGAAGTAGACACAGTCATATCTACTTTGTGTCCAACACCCCAGGCTCATTCACAGCAGTCACAGTGGCCCTGGGTTTACGCACCTCGTAAAAGCGCCGCACAAAAGCACCCTCTGGCCACAAGTCCGGATCATATAGTTCCTTAACATCATTACACTCGGCCGAGATTTTGAAGGAGCTAAATCGGCCATGTGCAGTGTTTATCTTTAAACAGGTAACCTCTCGGTGGAGCTTGTCTTTAAGATAGTTTGACAGTGTGTCAGCATCAATATCAGGCGTGAACTTTGTTGCAAACACACTCACCAACTTAGTCTTCACAGTCCGGATGTTACCTCCAGCGCTGGTTCCAACAACACCACTTCTCTTATCACGCCGAGAGTTCAACCTGGGCTTGGGCTGCATAGGTGCACCAGCAGCCTGGGGTCGGCGTCCACTCCGCTTAGCCACAGTGCTCCATGTCGGTGACGCAGGTGCAGCTCTTCTACCGTCCTCCGCTGCATTTTCTGCCTCCCCGGCGCATTCCTCAGTGTGCGGTATGTTCACACTCAGCGATCGCAGAGACATCGCTCTGGGCCCCGGGTCAGTTCCTCGATCATCAGCTGTCGCTTGGTTGGGGATTCCCCTGTCAGTCCGGGAGGAAGTGGATGGGCACAGTCTACCCGAATCACGTTGCTCCACCGCACTCAGACGCAGGTTCAGGTCCTTTGCCACAACATGAAGTTCATCCAAAACATTGGCCAGCACTGACATACTCATAACAGATAGGTCTCCACACAGCCTCTCAATCTTAGCGAGTACACATGAAACGTTAATGCTATTAAAAGACACAGGCGGCAGTTCGTCTAGATGATGTGATACAAAACGAGGGATTTTTTCTCCAAACTCATTTAGCAGGCTGATGCAACTTTTGACGTTATTTGCATCTTTTTGCTCCCCTCTGTGCTGGATATAGCGCTGCGTAGATCCCGGGCAGAGTTCAAACAAAGCCTTCCTTGAACTCGCAATCCAATCAGACGAGAAGTGGCTTGTTGCCAACAATACCAACTCATCTTGGCTCACTGTCTTCATTTTAATGACCAGAAAGTTTAAAAATTCATCCTCCACGATGACCTTCCCGTCACCCGCAGTGTATATCTCAGGTTTAGATCCGGGAGCAGCAGCTGTGGCCGCAGCGTCTACAGCCACCGCCGCCGCCGCCATGTTAAAAGTTCAATACATAAGGAAAAAAGCACCATGCAAAAGTATGGGCACCCCAAGACATTTGAAGTCTTGGACAACTCTTAACATGTTCTCAGACCTGTTAATTAGCTGGATAGGGCTCTGGCTTGTTGAAAATCATCATAAAGAAAAGGACAGAGGGCTGCATCACACAGCCAGTTCAACAGAGCAAGGCTCTCTTTTTCTAAACTGATTTGACAGACCACAAGGCCTTCAGTCACAGATAGCAAGTCCCGCAAAAGGTGGTTATCAACTTGTTCTGTTCACCCAGGCTTTTTGCTTCAGGCTCTGTGCACGCTGGCATAAAACGAGCCAAAAGACGCGTTCAGGGTGTCATCTGACATTGATCAATCACATGCCACTTACTTCTGCCTTTTAAGAATACTCAAAAGCATTACAGTAAGAAACAACAATGGGGGGCTAGGGAGGGTAAAAGCTTCATTAGGGTCATCAGGTGGGCCCCTCCTTCACTGGTGTTTCGATGATAGGCCCATGACACCTCCAGGTGCAAACCTCTCTGCTTTTACTCCCTTGTACCCTGCAGCTGTGAGTGGTATTTCAGGTCCAAGTGGCATCTTTCCTCTTTAACCATAGCCATTAGCTTGCCTGTTCGGCTGCGCCAGAGAGGGCTTTGATGGCTTGACACTGGGCTTGGCCTCAAAGTCCCATTCTTTTCAGCAGCCCAGTAGTTGACTTGCCTATGAAGCCTCTACAGCCCACTGATGCAAATCAAAGTGAAATGAATTTTACTGATTGAATGGGCTATTATCTGTGACAAATACCAATAGACTAATCAGACAGTGTTAGCTAGCTAGCTAGCTGTCTGTTACCACATTACGTTTTCACAAGTGCTAACCAAGGATAATAAGCCTAATCAGTGCTTGGCATATGTGAGCTCTGGACAATAAATTACAACACATCTTTGAAGCGTCCATATTGTTTCTACATTACTTATATGACCACAGCTCATAAATACACCAAAGTCGGAAGACTGACCATCTAACTCTGAAAATGGGACCATCCAAGGAGCATGTAAATGTATCAATACATAGACTCCACATTTAATGTACCTTATCAGAAAAGAAAAAGAAGTCAGAATTACTCAAGTAATGAACGTGAACGACAGGACATTTTTCATGGAAGAGTTTTACATTAATTGCAAGCAACAGCAATAGGAACTGAATGTTCATGATTCTTGACTCTTTGCCAGGTATTTCAGGAGCCAGTGCAGCTATGGTAATGCCAGCAAGGAAAAAAACAAGGGACATAACACACTGACCTTGAAAACCTTAACAGGGAGCGGTACATAAAAAAATGAACTTTTATCGTTGAAGTTTGAATGATTTTTTTTACATAAATCATTGCTTCGTCATAGAATAACAATCATACCTTTTCACTTCAGCAGCTGTACTTATGTAACAAGAATAAATCAGAAATTCAGCTGTGTGCTTCAAGTCTTTGATTTTTTTTTTCTACATCTTTGAATGCACTTTTTTACTTGTGAAAAACAAAAAAATTGAAAATTGTTAAAAATTTAGAGCAGCAATAATAATTACAAAACATATCCACATGCTGCATCCCAGGTTCAAACCTTTTCTTGGCCAATGGAAGAAAGCAGCTTAACTGATCCTTCACTACGTTCCGCCACCAGATGCAGCCTGGCCAATCATAACATAGCATCGGACCCGACCAGGGTCGGACAACAACACAGCAGTGCTCCATTGACTCTAATGCAATCGTTTCAGATTTCCTTCATTTTCAGGCTGGTTTTGTGGATTTGGAGCTAAATGTTGTGCCTGGGGCACGTCGTGTATTAATGATACTCGTTACCTGGAGAGGTTGGAAAAAGATATATGTTTCTTCCCTGTCCCAAAACCAAAATCAAACCCTGAAAAGTGTAGGGTTAGCTAGCTAGCTACTGAAGATATAGCCTACTGAATGTATTCACATGCTGCTTTTGCTTTGTAATGATTATAACAGTGAAACAAAGACCAACCCTGCTGTACAGGAACCAGTGAAGGGAAGCAGGGAAACTTTGCATCAACACAAGCTGTCATCGGTTTAAGACACACCTTCAAGGAGGTAGCCCTGTTTTAATGGAAATGGAAATCCCTGCTGTGCTGGGCCGATGGCCCAAACCAAGCCAAGTCAGCTCATGACCATCAAAAAGGAGCAACAGATATAAATGTGACCAGATTTATTTTCATGCCTTTACTGCCTTTCATTTCTCCAGTGGGTGTATCATCTTCCCTCATATTCACACACAGACATCTAAACTGCTGATCTGACACACATTAACGCCCCCCCGCTAACATTACAAGCTAATATGATGGTGTCAGCAAATGAATTTTTATGCAGTGCATTTAAAATAAATGACCTGATAACAAACTACAAAAGGGCAAGTCTGATAAGGCAATATGTGAAACTCATTGCATGCAATTTCTTTTAGTGAAATCCATTGATCAAGTGGGTCTTGAACTTTGTTGTGTGCAGCAAGTGTGTTTTGACTTGACCTCATAAGAAACTTACGGCAAACAGTGATTTCTTAAATAACTCTAAGGACATGTTACGTCCGTTTTGTAGAAAAATGGCAACCAATATACAATACCCAAACAGCACAATGAAAAATAAACTACTTAACTTACTCATTTTCTCCAAATGGATGGATCTTCTCTGTGTACTCCTCCTCGCTGCACCTGCTATCTGCGTCGGAAACCTGATGAGGATCCACCTCAAAGTCGCAGACAACTCGTCCAAATCCTGCCCTGCCACTCTCATGATCTTTTGACCCATCTATAAATCTGTAGAGCTGAGCCCCATTTTAGTTTCAGATGCTCATCAACCCCCGCCCACCTTTTCAACACTCAACCTTATCCTGAAACAGCTTAAAATTGGAAAATGGTCATTGTCCATTGTACCTATCGAGAAGATCCCACTCACCACATCTCAATTTCTCACCTAAAGCAGTGGTCAGATTAATGCAGGACACTGTGTCACAGCCAATCTGAAAACAGGTTGCCCTACCATCATTCATAACTGAAATGCTTATCTAGAAACTCCTCAACCACTGCCCCATTTGGATCTTGAGTTTTACTACCCCACAGTGGGTTATGAGAATTAAAGTCCCCCACCCAGATAACAGGCTGCCTTATTTTGTCCATTATTTGATCTAAATCTGCTACTGATAGCTGTTCATAAAGGTTGTACAAATTCACCAAAGTTATTCTTCCTTTCGGATGCCATATGTCAGCTACTATAAACTCAAGATCTGACTCAACCTCCACCCTCCATTGTTCATTAGTACGGTTTTGTATTTCTCTGTAATGTAGCACAGTGTTAACAATGTTACTGATGCTATTCTTTCTCAGACCTTGAACTCAAACCATTGTGTTGCCCCACCCAAAATATATATTTTAATAATTAAATTAATATCATAAACATGCGGGCGACTAGTCAACTAATGGCCCTAAACAACCACTACTGGTCCACTAGGAAATTCTCAGTCAGGGGCAGCCCTAATTGTATCCCTGACCTAACAAAAAAAGCACAGTCACCCCAGCCCCAACTAGATGGTCCACCCTTTGGCATTCATAGCCAGGTATCACAAAGTCTAAGCTTGGGTTGAGCCAGGTCACCTGTATGCACACTACTCTGGTTTATCCTTAAATGCACTGATAAATCTTTTAAGCTCTTGGCCATTGGCCAACCAAACTCTTCACATTCCACTGAAGGATGTAAAAGATCCACAAGCTAATTATCGACATCATCTTCCTGTTCTTCCTCTAACTTCACCTAGTTTGCACTCTGTGAAATTTCAATGGGCACATTATGCTTGTGATTAACCTCATATGAATGCAACTCAGCCAGTTCCAGCCCTCCAAAGCCCAAATACCTCTAAACTGCGTCAGCCACCTCCCTCACCCCATCTGGCTGATTTTTAGCCCCACTCTTCACTCCCCACAATGTCTTCACTATAAAACCAAGAGATGCCTTTTTTTTTTTTTTTTAATTACCACACAATCATTTATTACTAGTGCCACTTTTGGAGCAGAGCCTGCCCCTATGGTCCGCCCATCTCCCCCACCATCCAACTTCCTGACTGCATCTGCATAGGAAACCCCACTACCCTCCTTGATCTGCTGGACCCTGGCTGCCCTCACATACTGCCCCCAGCCTCTATACCCATGAATATGTTTTCCCCCACAGATTACACATTTTGGTTCTGCCTCCTTACACTCTGACAACACATGATCACCCCCACACTTTCCACATCTGCATTTACCTCTACAAGCTGCTGCTATTTGCCCTTAATGCTGACACTTGTAGCAATGTAGGGGAGGAGCCACATGTCCTTACCTGGAATCACAGGAATCCCTGGAATGCTTCAGTGACACAGTTGTGCTGTGTGTCTTCTCTCCATTCGGCTCAAACTTCAACCAACTTGCCTCTGCTACTTAAGCCCCCATATTCCCTTCACTAAATTCTCCATAGAAATATCTAAAGACACCTCATAAATCATTCCCTTTAACCCACCTTTCTTACCTGTAGCAAATACTTCCACCTGTCTCCCTCTCAGAGAATGCAGCTTAATGGCCTTGGCCTGCTGGTCACAATTTTTAAAAAACACCAATAGTTTGCCGTCTGACAGCACTCTAACCAGATTGATTCCCCCCAGCTCTCTGTGCAAGGCATCCGTCAGTTTAAGAGGGTTAATATTTCCAAATCTCCTTTCACTTATTCATTTTTTTTAACTCATCCTGCTCTCTCATTTGTCCCTGTCCTGGCCTTACTTCCTGCTGTTTTTCCAAGCTTGGTTATCATCTCCACTCCCAACGCCCGATAAGATTCTTATTCCTACTTACCTTAACTTCCCAAGCCTCACCCATCCTCCTCTCCTTTCCCTGCAGAGTCCATGCCTTTGGCTTGCCTTTCTCACGATAACTTAATGTGCCTTGCTACAGTTGACCTAAGGCAAAGCAAGTCTATGGGCAAAGACAGAACACAGCATTTGACGATATACAGCGTTTGCTGAACATGCGTCTCTCGTGTTCCCTGTGTGCCTCCAGCCTGGAGAGTCGCTGTGCATTCGAATACCCATACTACCATACTTTATAGCATGCCAGAAAAAGATTTAATATGACCCAACACACATTATGTCAAAGGCAGTATGCCAAAAACACCACACTGTTGCAAATATGTCACAATCTACATTCTGTGCATTTATTGCTTACATACATTGCAAAGTAACAACAGCTGATCTCTGGGGTTGATTTTCATCTCTGACGAATTCTGTAAGGCGTCTCTTTTATCTCCAAGGTAATGGAAATAATAGCAAGAGGGTCAACGTTCAGTGGGTAATGTTATGTGACAGTAGTATGTCAAAAGTACATACTTTTTGTGGGCAGCTGCAGTATTTACTAAAAGGAAAAGGAAAAAGTATGCCATTTGGAAGGCACCCTGTGTTTCCACAATTCCACTGAAAAGCTAAGATTTTCCACTTTACGTGACCTTTTTTTCAAAAGTTCTTCAAAATTTAAGACCAATAGCTATTTTTATCAATGGGTGGCTCTCTCAGTCTTTGAGGCTAGTAACTGGCTGCCCAAATTTGAAGATTCAGATTATTAATGCCAAATAAAATCATGAAAATAAACTATGAGCAGAACACAAGAGAGAAAACCCCACACCTTGTCATACTCAATCAAGGAGAAAAAAGTCTGGCCACTTTAACTATTGGATGTTTATTAGTTATATAAGACAGAAAATAAGCCACATATCAACTCTATTCATTCCACTATTGTAATTTTTAAAGTCACGCAGTAATGAAGTCAGACTTTACACTGGTGTTCAAAATAAAAAGGTTTAGAGACAAAGTAACTGATAATTTGAGACATCACATTTGGGCTTCACCTTGATGGAGTCAACTTATGAAATATCAAGACAAACGGGTTTGAGTAGGGAGCGGTCATTGTGTTTAAAAAGACATGAGTGTCTGAGGAGTTTATCATAAGGACTCTCTATACCTACTGGAGGCAAGAAGTCACAGTGACAGCACATCATGGCAGCCTGGACTGTGTGGATACTCCTGATGTGTACTGTCCTCACTGGGCAAGGTGAGCTTTGACATTGAGTTACCAGTTTATTTTCTACATCAAACCAGTAAACTCTCTCTTTTAAAGCTTATGCTTAGTTTTTGTTAACATCGTAGAGAGATTTTGATCCAACTTTATGGTCATTTTTAAGGATGTGCTGGATTGTATTATACTGAAATGTTTGTTTCTACTTCAGACAGTTAAAAACATTTCTAAATATTATTGCATGGCTGCTGTGTTGTGATAGAGGTATCAATTAATGCTTTTACAAAACTCAAAACACATTTCATTTGTAATATCATAACAGGAAGATTAATTTCACTGACAAGAAAGCATAAAAATGTGGCATTATAAACACAAGTCAGTGCTTGTGTTTAGTGATTACTTTATAATGACTCAGCTAAAACTAAAACATCTACTTGAGTGTAATCTGGAAAGACGTCATAGCCTATTTAGAAATAAAATGAGCACATCTGTAAATCAGTGTCACCATTACTGTATATAAACAGCTGGAAAATGACATTCTTATTCACTCTGGTTTTATCCTGTTCTGTGTAAATATTGGCTGAAATACTTCGATGGTTTTCTATGGCGTTATTGGTGCTTTTTAAATATTCTAACAAGACAAGAAGTTTTCTGTATAACTACTAAAATACACAAAAACTGTTTATAGTCACAGGCAAAAAAAAAAAACCATATTCAAATTCGAAACCATCAGATACTCAATGTTTATTTTTATTTTTTTTAAACTTTGAATAGATATTTTTGGGGACCTTTCTTTCACTGAAGCCCTGTTTCCACTGTTTCGGTATGGTACCTCTGGAACTAAAAGTAACCCTTCAGCCATGGTACCTTCTCTCTGAGTGAAAATTTAAATATATGCACTGTTTTTATTTTAAAGATTTAGTTTGGCCTATAAGTTACAGTACTTTTGTACAATAATATAAATTTGTTGCTAGGTTATATTACTATAGGTTACAATAAGCCACCCAGCAGTATTTTAAGTTAATAAAATGACCACTTTTATCTGCTGCAGCATCACTGTTATAAACACATTAGTTATTAAGGAAAGCTGTTCAGATCGCACATTCACACATTCAATAGGAATGAAAAGGTTCATGGTAATGCTAATGATGTGTGGAGACTACCTCCACAAGACCACTTTATTTCACGTGCACTCCCTTTGAGTTAGTACGTTGCAGGAAACTTTATCAACTTTGTGAAAGCTGCCTGTGACAAATTCATTATTAATATTAAGAATTTACAAATATGGTAAACATGCTGTCATCGGTATGGAAATCCCTCGGGCACACCCTTACAAGCCATGGGCTTCAAATGAAGTGGAAAAATGAGAGGATGCATGTTTTATACTTTGTATTCCAGCAACATCAAAAATAGTGATTTGAAGGGGTTTCAATTTGAATATTTATGTTCGTCGGGTCTTTAACGTGAGTATCTCCATTCACGTTGTTTACAAAAGGCTACAAATTAAAAATAAAAACATGAGAAAATTACAACACTCAGAATTGCACAACCTGTATCAATATACATATCAATATATATGAAGAACTGTAAAAATGTAAAAAGACATCGACAGTGACAGTGTGTTGTTGAATGTTTGCAACAAAAGTGGGGGCTGGGAATCCTCTTCAGATGGCACGCTGCCCATTCAGAGCCGAGGAGTCATTTTCACACTATGTCAAACAGCTGAATGGGCGATGCTCTACATGAACGCCATAGGAGATTGCTTAGAAAAGGCCATTGTTTACACAAAACATCTTGTTCAGTTTTAGCAGCCTATGAACCGAACAAAGTGAATCTGTCTCAGCTTGATATCATGACTTTGCAAGCACCAGATGACTTGCTTTAACGAATTCCATTAGATTATAATATAAAGAATTGTGAAATATAATTTCCATGAATCTGTTTAGACAGACAGCGGCAGATCGATAAGGTGAAGCCGTGCTGTGTGCCGTGTGCAGTGCGCTGTACAGTCTAAACGTCAAAATAATAATTAAAAAAGAAAAGATCTATGTAATCATTTCCAATATTCACAATCTGTTTTTATCTAACAAAAGATTCTGTTTCAGTCCATATTTGTTGACATGTAGTCTTTGAAAAACAACATTTTCACTGAGGTTAAAAAAATCCTCGTCTTTCGCACATTCTGTACACGGAGTGCGGTGGTCTAACAGCAATCTAACAGCACTAGCACAGTAATATGTATATATTACTATATGACATTATTATCATTACCACTGCAGATAAACTCAGCCGCTAAGACTAATGATTCAAACGCAGTTTTGTTCTTGCTGTACTGTCGCTCGGTTCCCAGTCATATCACTTTAATTTTTGTGCAATTCTTTTGAATAACAAAACGCTGCAGCATATTATTTATGACCTGTGATATGGTAGCCTGATAATCATTACATATGTTCTGTGTTGGAAGTAAACCGCTTCAGCTTCCACACTCACTGCTCCTCCTGGTTGATAGACAGACCATTGCAACTGGTTTCTACAAATTAAACTAAGGGGCGTTACCAGTCAGCGTCGTATTCTCTACGTCATCGCGGGGGATCTACGAGCCCGGCCAGGTGATGGCAGGGACCTTGTACCATCCGCAACTTTTCAAAGTGGAAACGGAAAAAAGGCGCACCGAATTGAACTGTACCGTACTACACTGCTCGGTGGCTTATATTACTACCCACTTTGAGATATCTGTACTAATTCACATTCATTAATCTGCAAATGTGCCTCAAAAGTTCATCTGGTGAGTCCTTCACAGTGGTCCGAGTTCAATTCTGAACCATTTTGTCACCCTACTGACCCCCTGCAGCTGTTCTTATAGATGAAAGAAAAAAAAAACTTTATTAATGTACCAAACAAAAATATTGTATTGATGTGCACTCCTTTGGAAAAGTCTCAGGCCACTTTGATAATGTCTAAATTGCCATTTGAAGTGATTAAGTAAATGCAACAAAATCAAATTTGATTAACCTCAGAAGGAGTTGAGGAAGCAGGAGGAACTCTGCTGTCACCCTGTGTCTGTAGTTACTCACATCAACTTCACTACTAATACTAGCAGTGGAAAGATTTGTTGGGTGTGACAACATGGAGGCATGCAGATGTAATTGAACTAATTTTAATCTCTCTTCCCTACAGAGTCAAAGGCTCAGGGTAAGCACACTCACATTTAATATATTCCAGAAATGCACTGCCAATACAGTTACGAAAACATTTTTAACCTCACACATGATTCAGTGTCACTTTACTGTGTATATACTGACTGATAGTTGTTTTTTGCTCTGTCAGATTGTGGAGTGGCACCTCTCAACACAAGGATAGTGGGCGGTGAGAACGCCACAGCTGGGTCATGGCCCTGGCAGGTCAGTTTGCACTTAAATATCATCAGGGCTCACATCTGTGGAGGGACCCTCATCAGTGACCAGTGGGTGCTCACAGCAGCCCACTGTATCGCAACGTAAGAGAAACTCATGGTACCTGCATCTGTTGCCTTATTTACACTCTCTACCAGATCAGACGCCTGTACTATGAAGCCAGTTCAACTTATCCAGGATATCTTTGCGTTATCTGGCTTGACCAACACTAACAATGGCCGTCTGGATAAACAGCACTACAAGGCTGGTTATCAACTAGTTCAGTCAACGCAGTGTGTGGATTCTTTTTCTACTATTATTTTTCTATTTTATTACTACTATTATTTTTTTTTAAATGTTGTGTAAGGCCACAACAACATAACTACATAGCAAAGCCTACTAAACAATAGAGAGGCCCTGACTTGAATATACGTTTAACACAAATCTAACATTACACTTGCTCAGCTTCATATAGTATTTACCAGTCATAAAGAATCACGTATAATCACACCACCAGGGATGAGGAATCATACAAGTTTTCTATTATAAGTCTTTATTTATTCTTTTATCCAGAGACTCACCTGGTAATTGGACTCTCTACTTTGGACGAGAGACTCAGTCCGGCCCTAATGTTAATGAGGTGAACAGCACTGTTTCCCACATTATCGTCCATCCTGACTACGAGAATGTGCCATTCAACAATGACATTGCGCTAATGAAGCTCAGCAGCCCGCTCAATTTCACTGACTACATCAGACCTATCTGCCTGGCAAGTAACTCCAGTCAGTTTCACAACTCCACCCCCTGCTGGGCCACTGGCTGGGGCAGACTAGGAGCGAATGGTGAGTACTGGCATGATGTGACTGCATTTATATAACGCTTTTCTAGTCTTATAATAATTAGATTAATTTTTTTAATTGCGTCCCACCACTATTAAAGACCCTTTGACATATAGACTGCAGGGGTCAGGGATCGAACCACCACGCTTCCGATGAAAAGACAACCGCTCGACCTCCTGAGCCACAGCCACAGTTGATAACCCAAGATGGTAACCATGCTCTACCTTGCAGAGAATTTTTCCCAGTGGCCACTCACAGTATTGCAGCAATGATTATATAATGTCTGCAAAACTGTTGACAGGACACCTTGAACTGCAAACGAGAGTAATTGTGGCCATGAGTAAATTGTGTCCATGCAGGTTTATATTTGTAAAACTTTCCTTGAGCTGAGAAAAGCGATCTAAAAATCTGTGACATCGTCACAATGTAAAGTCTATGAGCCCAATGGGAATATGCGGGCGGGGCCAACAACAGAAACACTACTGCGTATATTCAGTGGGCCACATACTGTGGAAGTAAACCCGGAAGCTAGAAACTTTTTTTGCGTATGGTGAACAACTCCATTGGAATGAAAAGGCGCCATCTTGGGATCTGGTATCTAGGTATTATTATTAATCTATGAGCAACATGTTAGCATTGGCATTGTGAGCAGGCTAGCATACTGACACTAGCATTTAGCCCCTCGTACACCTTACAAAGCCTCTAGCATGGCTGGACACTCTAGTCTTGTTTCCTGACAGTTACAAGGTGCACTGTCACAAATTGATGTTCATGGTACAGGGATCCTCTGCCGGAAACTGGTGGATTGCCCCCTCTGGGTTGGGAGAGAGCTATTGCCTTAAGCGAGGGAGTTCATGTATCTCGGGGTCTTGTTCATGAGTGAGGGTAGAATGAGGCGTGAGATGAATTGGTGGTGTATTGCAGCCTCTGCAGTAATGTGGGTGCTGCACCGGACCGTTGTGGTGAAGAGAGAGCTGAGCCGGAAGGCAAATCTTTTGATTTACTGGTCCATCTATGTCCCAACCCTCACCTATGGTCACGAGCTCTGGGTAGTGACTGAAAGAATGAGATCGTGGATACAAGCAGCCAAAGTGAGTTTCCTCTGTGGGGTGGCTGGGCTCAGCCTTAGAGATAGGGTAAGGAGGTCGGACATCTGGAGGGAGCTCAGAGTAGAGCTGCTGCTCCTTTGTGTCGAAAAGCGTCAGTTGAGGTGGTTCAGTCATCTGATCAGGATGTCTCCTGGGCGCCTCCTGTTAGTTCCAGGCACGTCCCACTGGTAGGAGGCCCCGGGGCAGACCCAGAACACGCTGGAGGGATTACATATCTCATCTGGCCTGGGAACACCTTGGGGTCCACCAGGAGGAGCTGGAAGGCCTTGCTGGGGAGATGGACGTCTGGGGTGCTTTGCTTGGCCTGCTGCCCCTGCGATCTGGCCCTGGATGAAAATGGATGGATGAATGGTACAGGGGGGCTGTAGCCTATCACAGCTGACATTGGGCAGGTCAGCAGACTACAGGGCTGACACATAGAGGCAGACATCAACAAACTAAATGTATGGAGGAAAAGAAGTCATCACCACCACTACTAAAATGAAATCTCCTTAAACTGTGCAAAAGAAGGAAAATAAACAATGTGTCCTCTGATTTTATTTTCTCTCTCCCACAGAGCCCCTTGTAGCCTTTGACTCACTGCAGGAGGTTGAGGTTCCTATGGTGGGAGACAATCAGTGCAGTTGCTTCTTCCACCCATTTTTAAACATCACTGACGCAATGATTTGTGCTGGAAGACAAATAAACAAAGGAGTGTGTCAGGTTAGAATAATAATGCATTATTGTAATATCTGAAGGAGCTTGATCGACTGCTTTTGGTTGTTCTTCCTTGACATTATTAAGAGAAGCTCCTGTGCACTCACACAGGCTATTGAAATTCTCTCTCATCTTACACTCGTCTATACCTATTTCAGCACCATAATGTCAACTTCTATATTTCTGCTGTCAAAATGTTATTGTTATTCAGAATGCACTTGGTGAGGCAAAACTACTCCAGTCTTATTCTACTCATGTTACCAGCAGTGTTAATTAACTGATCATGTTTTGTGTTTCCTTTTTCAGGGGGACTCTGGTGGACCTCTGCAATGCAAAAATAACTCACAGTGGATCCAGGCTGGCATTACCAGTTTTGTACATCCTTGTGCCCTGGGTATTTTCCCTGATGTCTATGCCCGAGTCTCTGAATTCCAGGATTGGATCATGGAACAAGTGGCGGGGTCCAATGTTAGCTTTGTGACATTCACCTCCAGTGGCACAGACCCAGATGACAGCTTTGTGTGTCCCACCTTAAATGAAGCCACAGCAGCTCCAAATACGACTGCCACAGCAGCTCCAAATGCCACTACCACAGCAGCTCCAAATGCCACTACCACAGCAGCTCCAAATGCCACTACCACAGCAGCTTCCACACCATCAACTGTTCCAACTGAGCTTACATTCTTTGTCATCTTGGTGACAGTGTTCCTGCAGCACGAAGCAGCTCCATAGCACTTTTGCACTGCTTTCTAAAGTTCTTCTTCTTCCACTGGGTTATGTTTGTCTTTTAAATAACTGTACAAAGCATTCACCTATGTATAACATCACGATAATTGTAGCCGAGTTTATGTGGTGAAAGTGTCGTAACACTTGCTTTTGAGGCATGGGGTTGTCTTTGCTGAAACATATTTTGCATTGCACTTATTTTTTTTTATTGGCCCATTTTAATGTAACACAAACTTTATTATCTCAGCCACATGTCAGCCTGGAGGGGATAATGTGTGCCGTATGTTTGTGTATCTGTCTGTGTGCAGCTAATCTCACACAGTACTAGACTAATCAGTGTAATTTTTGGTGTGTACATTTATGACTGTATGCTGAAGGATCTCTAGTGGTTGCAGTGATTCACAATTGTTTGAAAATACATTTTATTGATTGTTTTATACCGTCATTGACTGCTGACTCTTCATTCCTCTTAACCAGCCAGCAGTTTTCTAGAAATCGACTGGACTAAAAATCAAGCCTTAACTGGTCTATTTCAATAGCTACTGACAGCCTCTTTCAGAGCATAGATACACATATCAGTGCCATGTTTACTTTTGAAGCCAAACTGATTATCTGTGGTGACAATGTATTCATCCAGCCTATCCAACAGGATTCTCTCAAACATTTTTGATAATAGGCTAGCCAGAGCAATGGGCCTATAGTTGTCAATACTGGACATCTTTCCTGTTTTATCTTTAAGTACAGGCACCAGCAGGACTGAGAGCATGGAGTCAGGTAGTATACCATGCGTCAGCATTGCTGTGAAGCACAGAGCAAGTAAAACAGGGACTCTGTGACACGAAAATTTCAAATGCTCTGCAGAGATCAGATCAAGGCCACAGGATTTGTTTAAAGCCAATTTCCCAATTGCGTAACTTATATCATCAGGCCTTATGACCACATTATCATGAGATACATCGCCAGCAGTAAAAACATCACTTTTAACACAGTTAAAAAGCTCCATGTAATGTCTTCTCCATAATTCCACAATATTTACACTGCCACTTACCCCCTCCATACTGGAGGGCAAAGGTATTTTACTATGATTCATAATCTTGACTTCCTTCCAAAAATCATCAACATCATTTTGTTGCATCCTCCTAGCCAATGCATTTGCTCTCAGAGTCAGTTCATTCCTCTTAATATAACGTACTGCATATTTTTTTATGCCACATAATGGCCACACCTCCAGGTATTCTGCCTTGAACCAACCCCAAGCTCAAATCTGTGGTTGACTCCCCCACCCCATGGAAGTTACTGTGAACAGAGTTAAGCTTGTCCAGGTCCTGTTTAGCAAGAAAAGTTTCTTGTAGACAAAGAATGTCAGTTTCCTCAAGGAGTTTGTCAATAACAAGTCACCGTGCCTTATCCGCTGCATTATGTCCTAGATGCAGGCCGCGTGTGTTATAAGACACAATTCTCATGAGAAGTAGACACAGTCATATCTACTTTGTGTCCGACACCCCAGGCTCATTCACAGCAGTCACAGTGGCCCTGGGTTTACGCACCTCGTAAAAGCGCCGCACAAAAGCACCCTCCGGCCACAAGTCCGGATCATATAGTTCCTTAACATCATTACACTCGGCCGAGATTTTGAAGGAGCTAAATCGGCCATGTGCAGTGTTTATCTTTAAACAGGTAACCTCTCGGTGGAGCTTGTCTTTAAGATAGTTTGACAGTGTGTCAGCATCAATATCAGGCGTGAACTTTGTTGCAAACACACTCACCAACTTAGTCTTCACAGTCCGGATGTTACCTCCAGCGCTGGTTCCAACAACACCACTTCTCTTATCACGCCGAGAGTTCAACCTGGGCTTGGGCTGCATAGGTGCACCAGCAGCCTGGGGTCGGCGTCCACTCCGCTTAGCCACAGTGCTCCATGTCGGTGACGCAGGTGCAGCTCTTCTACCGTCCTCCGCTGCATTTTCTGCCTCCCCGGCGCATTCCTCAGTGTGCGGTATGTTCACACTCAGCGATCGCAGAGACATCGCTCTGGGCCCCGGGTCAGTTCCTCGATCATCAGCTGTCGCTTGGTTGGGGATTCCCCTGTCAGTCCGGGAGGAAGTGGATGGGCACAGTCTACCCGAATCACGTTGCTCCACCGCACTCAGACGCAGGTTCAGGTCCTTTGCCACAACATGAAGTTCATCCAAAACATTGGCCAGCACTGACATACTCATAACAGATAGGTCTCCACACAGCCTCTCAATCTTAGCGAGTACACATGAAACGTTAATGCTATTAAAAGACACAGGCGGCAGTTCGTCTAGATGATGTGATACAAAACGAGGGATTTTTTCTCCAAACTCATTTAGCAGGCTGATGCAACTTTTGACGTTATTTGCATCTTTTTGCTCCCCTCTGTGCTGGATATAGCGCTGCGTAGATCCCGGGCAGAGTTCAAACAAAGCCTTCCTTGAACTCGCAATCCAATCAGACGAGAAGTGGCTTGTTGCCAACAATACCAACTCATCTTGGCTCACTGTCTTCATTTTAATGACCAGAAAGTTTAAAAATTCATCCTCCACGATGACCTTCCCGTCACCCGCAGTGTATATCTCAGGTTTAGATCCGGGAGCAGCAGCTGTGGCCGCAGCGTCTACAGCCACCGCCGCCGCCACCGCCACCGCCACCGCCATGTTAAAAGTTCAATACATAAGGAAAGAAGCACCATGCAAAAGTATGGGCACCCCAAGACATTTGAAGTCTTGGACAACTCTTAACATGTTCTCAGACCTGTTAATTAGCTGGATAGGGCTCTGGCTTGTTGACAATTATCATAAAGAAAAGAACAGAGGGCTGCATCACACAGCCAGTTCAACAGAGCAAGGCTCTCTTTTTCTAAACTGATCTGACAGACCACAAGGCCTTCAGTCACAGATAACAGGTCCCGCAAAAGGTGGTTATCAACTTGTTCTGTTCACCCAGGCTTTTTGCTTCAGGCTCTGTGCACGCTTGCATAAAACGAGCCAAAAGACGCGTTCAGGGTGTCATCTGACTTTGATCAATCACATGCCACTTACTTCTGCCTTTTAAGAATACTCAAAAGCATTACAGTAAGAAACAACAATGGGGGGCTAGGGAGGGTAAAAGCTTCATTAGGGTCATCAGGTGGGCCCCTCCTTCACTGGTGTTTCGATGATAGGCCCATGACACCTCCAGGTGCAAACCTCTCTGCTTTTACTCCCTTGTACCCTGCAGCTGTGAGTGGTATTTCAGGTCCAAGTGGCATCTTTCCTCTTTATCCATAGCCATTAGCTTGCCTGTTCAGCTGCGCCAGAGAGGGCTTTGATGGCTTGACACTGGGCTTGGCCTCAAAGTCCCATTCTTTTCAGCAGCCCAGTAGTTGACTTGCCTATGAAGCCTCTACAGCCCACTGATGCAAATCAAAGTGAAATGAATTTTACTGATTGAATGGGCTATTATCTGTGATAAATACCAATAGACTAATCAGACAGTGTTAGCTAGCTAGCTAGCTGTCTGTTACCACATTACGTTTTCACAAGTGCTAACCAAGGATAATAAACCTAATCAGTGCTTGGCATATGTGAGCTCTGGACAATAAATTACAACACATCTTTGAAGCGTCCATATTGTTTCTACATTACTTATATGACCACAGCTCATAAATACACCAAAGTCGGAAGACTGACCATCTAACTCTGAAAATGGGACCATCCAAGGAGCATGTAAATGTATCAATACATAGACTCCACATTTAATGTACCTTATCAGAAAAGAAAAAGAAGTCAGAATTACTCAAGTAATGAACGTGAACGACAGGACATTTTTCATGGAAGAGTTTTACATTAATTGCAAGCAACAGCGAAAGGAACTGAATGTTCATGATTCTTGACTCTTTGCCAGGTATTTCAGGAGCCAGTGCAGCTACGGTAATGCCAGCAAGAAAAAAAACAAGGGACATAACACACTGACCTTAAAAACCTTAACAGGGAGCGGTACATAAAAAAATGAACTTTTATCGTTGAAGTTTGAATGATTTTTTTTACATAAATCATTGCTTCGTCATAGAATAACAATCATACCTTTTCACTTCAGCAGCTGTACTTATGTAACAAGAATAAATCAGAAATTCAGCTGTGTGCTTCAAGTCTTTGATTTTTTTTTTCTACATCTTTGAATGCACTTTTTTACTTGTGAAAAACAAAAAAATTGTTAAAAATTTAGAGCTGCAATAATAATTACAAAACATATCCACACGCTGCATCCCAGGTTCAAACCTTTTCTTGGCCAATGGAAGAAAGCAGCTTAACTGATCCTTCACTACGTTCCGCCACCAGATGCAGCCTGGCCAATCATAACATAGCATCGGACCCGACCAGGGTCGGACAACAACACAGCAGTGCTCCATTGACTCTAATGCAATCGTTTCAGATTTCCTTCATTTTCAGGCTGGTTTTGTGGATTTGGAGCTAAATGTTGTGCCTGGGGCACGTCGTGTATTAATGATACTCGTTACCTGGAGAGGTTGGAAAAAGATATACGTCTCTTCCCTGTTCCAAAACCAAAATCAAACCCTGAAAAGTGTAGGGTTAGCTTGCTAGCTACTGAAGATATAGCCTACTGAATGTATTCACATGCTGCTTTTGCTTTGTAATGATTATAACAGTGAAACAAAGACCAACCCTGCTGTACAGGAACCAGTGAAGGGAAGCAGGGAAACTTTGCATCAACACAAGCTGTCATCGGTTTAAGACACACCTTCAAGGAGGTAGCCCTGTTTTAATGGAAATGGAAATCCCTGCTGTGCTGGGCCGATGGCCCAAACCAAGCCAAGTCAGCCCATGACCATCAAAAAGGAGCAATAGATATAAATGTGACCAGATTTATTTTCATGCCTTTACTGCCTTTCATTTCTCCAGTGGGTGTATCATCTTCCCTCATATTCACACACAGACATCTAAACTGCTGATCTGACACACATTAACGCCCCCCCCGCTAACATTACAAGCTAATATGATGGTGTCAGCAAATGAATTTTTATGCAGTGCATTTAAAATAAATGACCTGATAACAAACTACAAAAGGGCAAGTCTGATAAGGCAATATGTGAAACTCATTGCATGCAATTTCTTTTAGTGAAATCCATTGATCAAGTGGGTCTTGAACTTTGTTGTGTGCAGCAAGTGTGTTTTGACTTGACCTCATAAGAAACTTGCGGCAAACAGTGATTTCTTAAATAACTCTAAGGACATGTTATGTCCGTTTTGTAGAAAAATGGCAACCAATATACAATACCCAAACAGCACAATGAAAAATAAACTACTTAACTTACTCATTTTCTCCAAAGGATGGATCTTCTCTGTGTACTCCTCCTCGCTGCACCTGCTATCTGCGTCGGAAACCTGATGAGGATCCACCTCAAAGTCGCAGACAACTCGTCCAAATCCTGCCCTGCCACTCTCATGATCTTTTGACCCATCTATAAATCTGTAGAGCTGAGCCCCATTTTAGTTTCAGATGCTCATCAACCCCCGCCCACCTTTTCAACACTCAACCTTATCCTGAAACAGCTTAAAATTGGAAAATGGTCATTGTCCATTGTACCTATCGAGAAGATCCCACTCACCACATCTCAATTTCTCACCTAAAGCAGTGGTCAGATTAATGCAGGACACTGTGTCACAGCCAATCTGAAAACAGGTTGCCCTACCATCATTCATAACTGAAATGCTTATCTAGAAACTCCTCAACCACTGCCCCATTTGGATCTTGAGTTTTACCACCCCACAGTGGGTTATGAGAATTAAAGTCCCCCACCCAGATAACAGGCTGCCTTATTTTGTCCATTATTTGATCTAAATCTGCTACTGATAGCTGTTCATAAAGGTTGTACAAATTCACCAAAGTTATTCTTCCTTTCGGATGCCATATGTCAGCTACTATAAACTCAAGATCTGACTCAACCTCCACCCTCCATTGTTCATTAGTACGGTTTTGTATTTCTCTGTAATGTAGCACAGTGTTAACAATGTTACTGATGCTATTCTTTCTCAGACCTTGAACTCAAACCATTGTGTTGCCCCACCCAAAATATATATTTTAATAATTAAATTAATATCATAAACATGCGGGCGACTAGTCAACTAATGGCCCTAAACAACCACTACTGGTCCACTAGGAAATTCTCAGTCAGGGGCAGCCCTAATTGTATCCCTGACCTAACAAAAAAAGCACAGTCACCCCAGCCCCAACTAGATGGTCCACCCTTTGGCATTCATAGCCAGGTATCACAAAGTCTAAGCTTGGGTTGAGCCAGGTCACCTATATGCACACTACTCTGGTTTATCCTTAAATGCACTGATAAATCTTTTAAGATCTTGGCCATTGGCCAACCAAACTCTTCACATTCCACTGAAGGGTGTAAAAGATCCACAAGCTAATTATCGACATCATCTTCCTGTTCTTCTTCTAACTTCACCCAGTTTGCACTCTGTGAAATTTCAATGGGCACATTATGCTTGTGATTAACCTCATATGAATGCAACTCAGCTGGTTCCAGCCCTTCAAAGCCCAAATACCTCTAAACTGCGTCAGCCACCTCCCTCACCCCATCTGACTGATTTTTAGCCCCACTCTTCTCTCCCCACTATAAAACCAAGAGAAGCCTTTTTTTTTAAATTACCACACAATCATTTATTACTAGTGCCACTTTTGGAGCAAAGCCTGCCCCTATGGTCCACCCATCTCCCCCACCAACCAACTTCCTGACTGCATCTGCATAGGAAACCCCACTACCCTCCTTGATCTGCTGGACCCTGGCTGCCCTTACATACTACCCCCAGCCTCTATACCCATGAATATGTTTTCCCCCACAGATTACACATTTTGGTTCTACCTCCTTACACTCTGACAACACATGATCACCCCCACACTTTCCACATCTGCATTTAACTCTACACGCTGCTGCTATTTGCCCTTAATGCTGACACTTGTAGCAATGTAGATGAGGAGCCACATGTCCTTACCTGGAATCACAGGAATCCCAGAAATGCTTCAGTGACACAGTTGTGCTGTGTGTCTTCTCTCCATTCGGCTCAAACTTCAACCAACTTGCCTCTGCTATTTAAGCCCCCCATATTCCCTTCACTAAATCCTCCATAGAAATATCTAAAGACACCTCATAAATCATTCCCTTTAACCCACCTTTCTTACCTGTAGCAAATACTTCCACCTGTCTCCCTCTCAGAGAATGCAGCTTAATGGCCTTGGCCTGCTGGTCACAATTTTTAAAAAACACCAATAGTTTGCCATCTGACAGCACTCTAACCAGATTGATTCCCCCCAGCTCTCTGTGCAAGGCATCCGTCGGTTTAAGAGCGTTAATATTTCCAAATCTCCTTGCACTTATTCATTTTTTTTTTAACTCATCCTGCTCTCTCATTTGTCCCTGTCCTGGCCTTACTTCCTGCTGTTTTTCCAAGCTTGGTTATCATCTCCACTCCCAACTCTGATAAGATTCTTATTCCTACTTACCTTAACTACCCAACCCTTGCCATCCTCCTCTCCTTTCCCTGCAGAGTCCATGCCTTTGGCTTGCTTTTCTCATGATAACTTAATGTGCCTTACTACAGTTGAACTAGGGCAAAGCAAGTCTATGGGCAAAGACAGAACACAGCATTTGACGATATACAGCGTTTGCTGAACATGCGACCCAGTACACATTATGTCAAAGGCAGTATGCCAAAAATACCACACTGTTGCAAATATGTCACAATCTACATTCTATGCATTTATTGCTTACATACATTGCAAAGTAACAACAGCAGATCTCTGGGGTTGATTTTCATCTCTGACGAATTCTGTAAGGCGTCTCTTTTATCTCCAAGGTAATGGAAATAATAGCGGGTCAATAGAGGGTCAACGTTCAGTGGGTAATGTTATGTGACAGTAGTATGTCTAGTCCATACTTTTTGTGGGCAGCTGCAGTATTTACTAAAAGTAAAAAGAAAAAGTAATAGCACTCTCGGTTTCCAGAATTCCTCCAGAGTATGTCACTGGTAACCCAGACCCCAATGTTAATTCACTACCAAGCCTCTGAATGTCCAAACAGCACATATGTGATACCACTGAAAAGCTAAGATTTTCCACTTTACGTGACTTTTTTTCAAAAGTTCTTCAAAATTTAGACCAATAGCTATTTTTAGCCACCAGTGGCTGTCTCAGTCTTTGAGGCTAGTAACTGGCTGCTCAAATTTGAAGATTCAGATTATTAATGCCAAATAAAATCATGAAAATAAACTATGAGCAGAACTGCAGAACACAAGAGAGAAAACCCCACACCTTGTCATACTCAATCAAGGAGAAAAAAGTCTGGCCACTTTAAGTACTGGATGTTTATTAGTTTTATAAGACAGAAAATAAACCATATATCAACTCTATTCATTCCACTATTGTAATTTTTAAAGTCACGCAGTAATGAAGTCAGACTTTACACTGGTGTCCAAAATAAAAAGGTTTACAGACAAAGTAACTGATAATTTGAGACATCACATTTGGGCTTCACCTTGATGGAGTCAACTTATGAAATATCAAGACAAACGGGTTTGATTAGGGAGCGGTCATTGTGTTTAAAAAGACATGCACGTCCCTGAGGAGTTTATCATAAGGACACTCTATACCTACTGGAGGCAAAAAGTCACAGGGACAGCACATCATGGCAGCCTGGACTGTGTGGATACTCCTGATGTGTACTGTCCTCACTGGGCAAGGTGAGCTTTGACATTGAGTTACCAGTTTATTTTCTACTTCAAACCAGTAAATTCTCTCTTTTAAAGCTTATGCTTAGTTTTTGTTAACATCGTAGAGAGATTTTGATCCAACTTAATGGTCATTTTTAAGGATGTGCTGGATTGTATTATACTGAAATGTCTGTTTCTCCTTCAAACAGTTAAAAACATCTCTAAATATTATTGCATGGCTGCTGTATTATGATAGAGGTATCAATTAATGCTTTTACAAAACTCAAAACACATTTCATTTGTAATATCATAACAGGAAGATTGATTTCACTGACAAATTAAAAAGAAAGCATAAAAATGTGGCATTATAAACACAAGTCAGTGCTTTTGTTTAGTGATTACTTTATAATGACTCAGCTAAAACTAAAACATCTACTTGAGTGTAATCTGGAAAGACGTCATAGCCTATTTAGAAATAAAATGAGCACATCTGTAAATCAGTGTCACCATTACTGTATATAAACAGCTGGAAAATGACATTCTTATTCACTCTGGTTTTATCCTGTTCTGTGTAAATATTGGCTGAAGTACTTAAATGGTTTTATAAGGTGTTTAAGGAAGAGTACAAAAAAACAGATTAGTTATTGGTACTTTTTAAATATTCTGACAAGACAAGAAGTTTTCTGTATAACTACTAAAATACACAAAAACTGTTTATAGTCACAGGCAAAAAAAAAAACTATATTCAAATTCAAAACTACCAGATACTCAATGTTTATTTTTATTTTTTTTAAACTTTGAATAGATATTTTTGGGGACCTTTCTTTCACTGAAGCCCCATTTCCACTGTTTCAGTATGGTACCTCTGGAACTAAAAGTAACCCTTCAGCCATGGTACCTTCTCTCTGAGTGAAAATTTAAATATATGCACTGTTTTTATTTTAAGATTTAGTTTGGCCTATAAGTTACAGTACTTTTGTACAATAATATAAATTTGTTGCTAGGTTATATTACTATAGGTTACAATAAGCCACCCAGCAGTATTTTAAGTTATTAAAATGACCACTTTTATCTGCTGCAGCATCACTGTTATAAACACATTAGTTATTAAGGAAAGCTGTTCAGATCGCACATTCACACATTCAATAGGAATGAAAAGGTTCATGGTAATGCTAATGATGTGTGGAGACTACCTCCACAAGACCACTTTATTTCACGTGCACTCCCTTTGAGTTAGTACGTTGCAGGAAACTTTATCAACTTTGTGAAAGCTGCCTGTGACAAATTCATTATTAATATTAAGAATTTACAAATATGGTAAACATGCTGTCATCGGTATGGAAATCCCTCGGGCACACCCTTACAAGCCATGGGCTTCAAATGAAGTGGAAAAATGAGAGGATGCATGTTTTATACTTTGTATTCCAGCAACATCAAAAATAGTGATTTGAAGGGGTTTCAATCTGAATATTTATGTTCGTCGGGTCTTTAACGTGAGTATCTCCATTCACGTTGTTTACAAAAGGCTACAAATTAAAAATAAAAACATGAGAAAATTACAACACTCAGAATTGCACAACCTGTATCAATATACATATCAATATATATGAAGAACTGTAAAAATGTAAAAAGACATCGACAGTGACGGTGTGTTGTTGAATGTTTGCAACAAAAGTGGGGGCTGGGAATCCTCTTCAGATGGCACACTGCCCATTCAGAGCCGAGGAGTCATTTTCACACTATGTCAAACAGCTGAATGGGCGATGCTCTACATGAACGCCATAGGAGATTGCTTAGAAAAGGCCATTGTTTACACAAAACATCTTGTTCAGTTTTAGCAGCCTATGAACCGAACAAAGTGAATCTGTCTCAGCTTGATATCATGACTTTGCAAGCACCAGATGACTTGCTTTAACGAATTCCATTAGATTATAATATAAAGAATTGTGAAATATAATTTCCATGAATCTGTTTAGACAGACAGCGGCAGATCGATAAGGTGAAGCCGTGCTGTGTGCCGTGTGCAGTGCGCTGTACAGTCTAAACGTCAAAATAATAATTAAAAAAGAAAAGATCTATGTAATCATTTCCAATATTCACAATCTGTTTTTATCTAACAAAAGATTCTGTTTCAGTCCATATTTGTTGACATGTAGTCTTTGAAAAACAACATTTTCACTGAGGTTAAAAAAATCCTCGTCTTTCGCACATTCTGTACACGGAGTGCGGTGGTCTAACAGCAATCTAACAGCACTAGCACAGTAATATGTATATATTACTATATGACATTATTATCATTACCACTGCAGATAAACTCAGCCGCTAAGACTAATGATTCAAACGCAGTTTTGTTCTTGCTGTACTATCGCTCGGTTCCCAGTCATATCACTTTAATTTTTGTGCAATTCTTTTGAATAACAAAACGCTGATAGCCTGATAATCATTACATATGCTCTGTGTTGGAAGTAAACCGCTTCAGCTTCCACACTCACTGCTCCTCCTGGTTGATAGACAGACCATTGCAACTGGTTTCTACAAATTAAACTAAGGGGCGTTACCAGTCAGCGTCGTATTCTCTACGTCATCGCGGGGGATCTACGAGCCCGGCCAGGTGATGGCAGGGACCTTGTACCATCCGCAACTTTTCAAAGTGGAAACGGAAAAAAGGCGCACCGAATTTAACTGTACCGTACTACACTGCTCGGTGGCTTATATTACTACCCACTTTGAGATATCTGTACTAATTCACATTCATTAATCTGCAAATGTGCCTCAAAAGTTCATCTGGTGAGTCCTTCACAGTGGTCCGAGTTCAATTCTGAACCATTTTGTCCCCCTACTGACCCCCTGCAGCTGTTCTTATAGATGAAAGAAAAAAAAAAACTTTATTAATGTACCAAACAAAAATATTGTATTGATGTGCACTCCTTTGGAAAAGTCTCAGGCCACTTTGATAATGTCTAAATTGCCATTTGAAGTGATTAAGTAAATGCAACAAAATCAAATTTGATTCACCTCAGAAGGAGTTGAGGAAGCAGGAGGAACTCTGCTGTCACCCTGTGTCTGTAGTTACTCACATCAACTTCACTACTAATACTAGCAGTGGAAAGATTTGTTGGGTGTGACAACATGGAGGCATGCAGATGTAATTGAACTAATTTTAATCTCTCTTCCCTACAGAGTCAAAGGCTCAGGGTAAGCACACTCACATTTAATATATTCCAGAAATGCACTGCAAATACGGTTACGAAAACATTTTTAACCTCACACATGATTCAGCGTCACTTTACTGTGTATATACTGACTGATAGTTGTTTTTTGCTCTGTCAGATTGTGGAGTGGCACCTCTCAACACAAGGATAGTGGGCGGTGAGAACGCCACAGCTGGGTCATGGCCCTGGCAGGTCAGCTTGCACTTAAATATCATCAGGGCTCACATCTGTGGAGGGACACTCATCAGTAACCAGTGGGTGCTCACAGCAGCCCACTGTATCGTAACGTAAGAGAAACTCATGGTACCTGCATCTGTTGCCTTATTTACACTCTCTACCAGATCAGACGCCTGTACTATGAAGCCAGTTCAACTTATCCAGGATATCTTTGCGTTATCTGGCTTGACCAACACTAACAATGGCCGTCTGGATGAACAGCACTACAAGGCTGGTTATCAACTAGTTCAGTCAACGCAGTGTGTGGATTCTTTTTCTACTATTATTTTTCTATTTTATTACTACTATTATTTTTTTTAAAATGTTGTGTAAGGCCACAACAACATAACTACATAGCAAAGCCTACTAAACAATAGAGAGGCCCTGACTTGAATATACGTTTAACACAAATCTAACATTACACTTGCTCAGCTTCATATAGTATTTACCAGTCATAAAGAATCACGTATAATCACACCACCAGGGATGAGGAATCATACAAGTTTTCTATTATAAGTCTTTATTTATTCTTTTATCCAGAGACTCACCTGGTAATTGGACTCTCTACTTTGGACGAGAGACTCAGTCCGGCCCTAATGTTAATGAGGTGAACAGCACTGTTTCCCACATTATCGTCCATCCTGACTACGACAATGTGCCATTCAACAATGACATTGCGCTAATGAAGCTCAGCAGCCCGCTCAATTTCACTGACTACATCAGACCTATCTGCCTGGCAAGTAACTCCAGTCAGTTTCACAACTCCACCCCCTGCTGGGCCACTGGCTGGGGCAGACTAGGAGCGAATGGTGAGTACTGGCATGATGTGACTGCATTTATATAATGCTTTTCTAGTCTTATAATAATTAGATTAATTTTTTTAATTGCGTCCCACCACTATTAAAGACCCTTTGACATGTAGACTGCAGGGGTCAGAGATCGAACCACCACGCTTCCGATGAAAAGACAACCGCTCGACCTCCTGAGCCACAGCCACAGTTGATAACCCAAGATGGTAACCATGCTCTACTTTGCAGAGAATTTTTCCCAGTGGCCACTCACAGTATTGCAGCAATGATTATATAATGTCTGCAAAACTGTTGACAGGACACCTTGAACTGCAAACAAGAGTAATTGTGGCCATGATTAAATTGTGTCCATGCAGGTTTATATTTGTAAAACTTTCCTTGAGCTGAGAAAAGCGATCTAAAAATCTGTGACATCGTCACAATGTAAAGTCTATGAGCCCAGTGGGAATATGCGGGCGGGGCCAACAACAGAAACACTACTGCGTATATTCAGTGGGCCACATACTGTGGAAGTAAACCCGGAAGCTAGAAACTTTTTTTGCGTATGGTGAACAACTCCATTGGAATGAAAAGGCGCCATCTTGGGATCTGATATCTAGGTATTATTATTAATCTATGAGCAACATGTTAGCATTGGCATTGTGAGCAGGCTAGCATACTGACACTAGCATTTAGCCCCTCGTACACCTTACAAAGCCTCTAGCATGGCTGGACACTCTAGTCTTGTTTCCTGACAGTTACAAGGTGCACTGTCACAAATTGATGTTCATGGTACAGGGGTCCTCTGCCGGAAACTGGTGGATTGCCCCCTCTGGGTTGGGAGAGAGCTATTGCCTTAAGCGAGGGAGTTCATGTATCTCGGGGTCTTGTTCATGAGTGAGGGTAGAATGAGGCGTGAGATGAATTGGTGGTGTATTGCAGCCTCTGCAGTAATGTGGGCGCTGCACCGGACCGTTGGGGTGAAGAGAGAGCTGAGCCGGAAGGCAAATCTTTTGATTTACTGGTCCATCTATGTCCCAACCCTCACCTATGGTCACGAGCTCTGGGTAGTGACTGAAAGAATGAGATCGTGGATACAAGCAGCCAAAGTGAGTTTTCTCTGTGGGGTGGCTGGGCTCAGCCTTAGAGATAGGGTAAGGAGGTCGGACATCTGGAGGGAGCTCAGAGTAGAGCTGCTGCTCCTTTGTGTCGAAAAGCGTCAGTTGAGGTGGTTCAGTCATCTGATCAGGATGTCTCCTGGGCGCCTCCTGTTAGTTCCAGGCACGTCCCACTGGTAGGAGGCCCCGGGGCAGACCCAGAACACGCTGGAGGGATTACATATCTCATCTGGCCTGGGAACACCTTGGGGTCCACCAGGAGGAGCTGGAAGGCCTTGCTGGGGAGATGGACGTCTGGGGTGCTTTGCTTGGCCTGCTGCCCCTGCGACCTGGCCCTGGATGAAAATGGATGGATGAATGGTACAGGGGGGCTGTAGCCTATCACAGCTGACATTGGGCAGGTCAGCAGACTACAGGGCTGACACATAGAGGCAGACATCAACAAACTAAATGTATGGAGGAAAAGAAGTCATCACCACCACTACTAAAAATGAAATCTCCTTAAACTGTGCAAAAGAAGGAAAATAAACAATGTGTCCTCTGATTTTATTTTCTCTCTCCCACAGAGCCCTTTGTAGCCTTTGACTCACTGCAGGAGGTTGAGGTTCCTATGGTGGGAGACAATCAGTGCAGTTGCTTCTTCCACCCATTTTTAAACATCACTGACGCAATGATTTGTGCTGGAAGACAAATAAACAAAGGAGTGTGTCAGGTTAGAATAATAATGCATTATTGTAATATCTGAAGGAGCTTGATCGACTGCTTTTGGTTTTTCTTCCTCGACATCATTAAGAGAAGCTCCTGTGCACTCACACAGGCTATTGAAATTCCCTCTCATCTTACACTCGTCTATACCTATTTCAGCACCATAATGTCAACTTCTATATTTCTGCTGTCAAAATGTTATTGTTATTCAGAATGCACTTGGTGAGGCAAAACTACTCCAGTCTTATTCTACTCATGTTACCAGCAGTGTTAATTAACTGATCATGTTTTGTGTTTCCTTTTTCAGGGGGACTCTGGTGGACCTCTGCAATGCAAAAATAACTCACAGTGGATCCAGGCTGGCATTACCAGTTTTGGAGAACCTTGTGCCCTGGGTAATTTCCCTGATGTCTACGCCCGGGTCTCTGAATTCCAGGATTGGATCATGGAACAAGTGGCGGGGTCCAATGTTAGCTTTGTGACATTCACCTCCAGTGGCACAGACCCAGATGACAGCTTTGTGTGTCCCACCTTAAATGAAGCCACAGCAGCTCCAAATGCCACTACCACAGCAGCTCCAAATGCCACTACCACAGCAGCTCCAAATGCCACTACCACAGCAGCTTCCACACCATCAACTGTTCCAACTGAGCTTACATTCTTTGTCATCTTGGTGACAGTGTTCCTGCAGCACGAAGCAGCTCCATAGCACTTTTGCACTGCTTTCTAAAGTTCTTCTTCTTCCACTGGGTTATGTTTTCTTTTAAATAACTGTACAAATCATTCACCTATGTATAACATCACGATAATTGTAGCCGAGTTTATGTGGTGAAAGTGTCGTAACACTTGCTTTTGAGGCATGGGGTTGTCTTTGCTGAAACATATTTTGCATTGCACTTATTTTTTTTATTGGCTCATTTTAATGTAACACAAACTTTATTATCTCAGCCACATGTCAGCCTGGAGGGGATAATGTGTGCCGTATGTTTGTGTATCTGTCTGTGTGCAGCTAATCTCACAAAGTACTAGACTAATCAGTGTAATTTTTGGTGTGTACATTTATGACTGCATGCTGAAGGATCTCTAGTGGTTGCAGTGATTCACAATTGTTTGAAAATACATTTTATTGATTGTTTTATACCGTCATTGACTGCTGACTTTTCATTCCTCTTAACCAGCCAGCAGTTTTCTAGAAATCGACTGGACTAAAAATCAAGCCTTAACTGGTCTATTTCAATAGCTACTGACAGCCTCTTTCAGAGCATAGATACACATATCAGTGCCATGTTTACTTTTGAAGCCAAACTGATTATCTGTGGTGACAATGTATTCATCCAGCCTATCCAACAGGATTCTCTCAAACATTTTTGATAATAGGATAATAGGCTAGCCAGAGCAATGGGCCTATAGTTGTCAATACTGGACATCTTTCCTGTTTTATCTTTAAGTACAGGCACCAGCAGGACTGAGAGCATGGAGTCAGGTAGTATACCATGCATCAGCATTGCTGTGAAGCACAGAGCAAGTAAAACAGGGACTCTGTGACACGAAAATTTCAAATGCTCTGCAGAGATCAGATCAAGGCCACAGGATTTGTTTAAAGCCAATTTCCCAATTGCGTAACTTATATCATCAGGCCTTATGACCACATTATCATGAGATACATCGCCAGCAGTAAAAACATCACTTTTAACACAGTTAAAAAGCTCCATGTAATGTCTTCTCCATAATTCCACAATATTTACACTGCCACTTACCCCCTCCATACTGGAGGGCAAAGGTATTTTACTATGATTCATAATCTTGACTTCCTTCCAAAAATCATCAACATCATTTTGTTGCATCCTCCTAGCCAATGCATTTGCTCTCAGAGTCAGTTCATTCCTCTTAATATAACGTACTGCATATTTGAACCTAGCAACAGCTTTCTTTTTAATTTCACACTCAGGTCCATGCCTTGATTTACCAGCAATAACCCAGTTTTTAAAAGCTTCTCTGGCTTGCTGGTGGAGTTCATCCACATACTCATTCCAGCCTGGCCTGAAGCTGTACTTCTTTGCTCTTCTCTGAATGAGTGGTTTACTAGCCTCATTCAGACCCTGCACAATTCTGTCATATAGTGCACATAGCTCTTCTTTGTGATTTGGCATACCACAGTTGAAATTATCACACATTATAGCATCATATGGAATTTCAATGTTACCTATGCTCTTCTCAGTCAAGTCATGATAATGTAACAGGTCGTTCTCTGAAGGTTTAGCCCACTCAATTTTCCCACCATGATTAACCTGATTATCATCCGTGGTCATTGTAGGTAGATTTTCTACATTGAGCAGGCATGTGGTCTGTTGTTGCAAACCCATACAAAATCTCAACTTCATCCACACATTCATTGGCATCAGCTGTGCTTATACAATGATCTAGCCAGGATGTTGTATTCCAAGCCTCACTGACATATGTATAGCTATCTGTTGGCAAAGGATCTTACTTGTTAACAAGAGCTTATTATCATGACAAAATTCAACTAGGTATCTGCCAAACACAGACTTCCTATCAGAGATATCTGCATTCAAATCACCCATTACATAAATACAGATACATTCATTTTCCTCAATAAAAGAGCAAATAAAAGCAAGCTTTTGAAGATATTTGTCCTCTTTACTGGAACATTCATAAGGTGTGTAAACATTTAAAATTATAAAAACATTATCATTATTAGAAACTTTTATTGCAATACACCAGTCTACTCTCAATCTAATCACACTGATCAGAGGGTCATATTTTTTTATGCCACATAATGGCCACACCTCCAGGTATTCTGCCTTGAACCAACCCCAAGCTCAAATCTGTGGTTGACTCCCCCACCCCATGGAAGTTACTGTGAACAGAGTTAAGCTTGTCCAGGTCCTG
The DNA here is from genome assembly GCA_019142605.1 of Cephalopholis sonnerati. Lineage (NCBI taxonomy): Eukaryota > Metazoa > Chordata > Actinopteri > Perciformes > Serranidae > Cephalopholis > Cephalopholis sonnerati. Next base: position 18,315,948 of record JAGQAX010000020.1, on the reverse strand, counting down.
TTTAGCATGAAAAGTTTCTTGTAGACAAAGAATGTCAGTTTCCTCAAGGAGTTTGTCAATAACAAGTCGCCGTGCCTTATCCACTGCATTATGTCCTAGATGCAGGCCGCATGTGTTATAAGACACAATTCTCATGAGAAGTAGACACAGTCATATCTACTTTGTGTCCAACACCCCAGGCTCATTCACAGCAGTCACAGTGGCCCTGGGTTTACGCACCTCATAAAAGCGCCGCACAAAAGCACCCTCTGGCCACAAGTCCGGATCATATAGTTCCTTAACATCATTACACTCGGCCAAGATTTTGAAGGAGCTAAATCGGCCATGTGCAGTGTTTATCTTTAAACAGGTAACCTCTCGGTGGAGCTTGTCTTTAAGATAGTTTGACAGTGTGTCAGCATCAAGATCAGGCGTGAACTTTGTTGCAAACACACTCACCAACTTAGTCTTCACAGTCCGGATGTTACCTCCAGCGCTGGTTCCAACAACACCACTTCTCTTATCACGCCGAGAGTTCAACCTGGGCTTGGGCTGCATAGGTGCACCAGCAGCCTGGGGTCAGCGTCCACTCCGCTTAGCCACAGTGCTCCATGTCGGTGACGCAGGTGCAGCTCTTCTACCGTCCTCCGCTGCATTTTCTGCCTCCCCGGCGCATTCCTCAGTGTGCGGTATGTTCACACTCAGCGATCGCAGAGACATCGCTCTGGGCCCCGGGTCAGTTCCTCGATCATCAGCTGTCGCTTGGTTGGGGATTCCCCTGTCAGTCCGGGAGGAAGTGGATGGGCGCAGTCTACCCGAATCACGTTGCTCCACCGCACTCAGACGCAGGTTCAGGTCCTTTGCCACAACATGAAGTTCATCCAAAACATTGGCCAGCACTGACATACTCTGCCTCATAACAGATAGGTCTCCACACAGCCTCTCAATCTTAGCGAGTAGACATGAAACGTCAATGCTATTAAAAGACACAGGCGGCAGTTCGTCTAGATGATGTGATACAAAACAAGGGATTTTTTTCTCCAAACTCATTTAGCAGGCCGATGCAACTTTTGACGTTATTTGCATCTTTTTGCTCCCCTCTGTGCTGGATATAGCGCTGCGTAGATCCCGGGCAGAGTTCAAACAAAGCCTTCCTTGAACTCGCAATCCAATCAGACGAGAAGTGGCTTGTTGCCAACAATACCAACTCATCTTGGCTCATTGTCTTCATTTTAATGACCAGAAAGTTTAAAAATTCATCCTCCACGATGACCTTCCCGTCACCCGCAGTGTATATCTCAGGTTTAGATCCGGGAGCAGCAGCTGTGGCCGCAGCGTCTACAGCCACCGCCGCCGCCACCGCCACCGCCATGTTAAAAGTTCAATACATAAGGAAAGAAGCACCATGCAAAAGTATGGGCACCCCAAGACATTTGAAGTCTTGGACAACTCTTAACAATCATCATAAAGAAAAGGACAGAGGGCTGCATCACACAGCCAGTTCAACAGAGCGAGGCTCTCTTTTTCTAAACTGATTTGACAGACCACAAGGCCTTCAGTCACAGATAACAGGTCCCGCAAAAGGTGGTTATCAACTTGTTCTGTTCACCCAGGCTTTTTGCTTCAGGCTCTGTGCACGCTTGCATAAAACGAGCCAAAAGACGCGTTCAGGGTGTCATCTGACATTGATCAATCACATGCCACCTACTTCTGCCTTTTAAGAATATTCAAAAGCATTACAGTAAGAAGCAACAATGGGGGGTTAGGGAGGGTAAAAGCTTCAGCTGTGAGTGGTATTTCAGGGCCCAAGTGGTGTCTTTCCTCTTAATCCATAGCCACCAGCTTGCCTGTTCGGCTGCGCCTGAGAGGGCTTTGATGGCCTGACACTGGGCTTGGCCTCGGATTCCCATTCCTTTCATCAGCCCAGTAGTTGACTTGCCTATGAAGCCTGTACAGCCCACTGATGCAAATCAAAGTGAAATGAATTTTACTGATTGAATGGGCTATTATCTGTGATAAATACCGATACACTAATCAGACAGCGTTAGCTAGCTAGCTAGCTGTCTGTTACCACATTACGTTTTCACAAGTGCTAACCAAGGATAATAAGCCTAATCAGTGCTTGGCAATTGTGAGCTCTGGACAATAAATTACAACACATCTTTGAAGTGTCCATATTGTTTCTACATTACTTATATGACCACAGCTCATAAATACAACAAAGTCGGAAGACTGACCATCTAACTCTGAAAATGGGACCATCCAAGGAGCATGTAAATGCATCAATACATAGACTCCACATTTAATGTACCTTATCAGAAAAGAAAAAGAAATCAGAATTACTCAAATAATGAACGTGAATGACAGGGCATTTTTCATGGAAGAGTTTTACATTAATTGCAAGCAACAGCGATAGGAACTGAATGTTCATGATTATTGACTCTTTGCCAGGTATTTCAGGAGCCAGTGCAGCTATGGTAATGCCAGCAAGAAAAAAAACAAGGGACATAACACACTGACCTTAAAAACCTTAACAACAGGGAGCGGTGCATAAAAAATCTTTTATCTTTGATTTTTTTTTCTACATCTTTGCATGCAGTTATTTACTTGTGAAAAACAAAAAAGTTGAAAGTTATTGAAATTCCAGAGCTGCAATAATAATTACAAAACATAGCCCCATGCTGCATCCCGGGTTCAAACCTTTTCTTGGCCAATGGAAGAAAGCAGCTTAACTGATCCTTCACTAAGTCCCGCCCCCAGACGCAGCCTGGCCAGTCATAACATAGCATCGGGCCGGCTCAAACCAGGGTCCAACAACAACACAACTGTGCTCGATTGACTCTAATGCGATCGTTTCAGATTTCCTGCATTTTCAGGCTGGTTTTGTGGATTTGGAGCTAAATGTTGTGCCTGGGGCACATCGTGTATTAATGATACTCGTTACCTGGTGAGGTTGGAAAAAAATATATGTTTCTTCCCTGTTCCAAAACCAAAATCAAACCCTGAAAAGTGTAGGGTTAGCTAGCTAGCTACCGAAGATATAGCCTACTGAATGTATACACATGCTGCTTTTGCTTTTAATGATTATAATAGTGAAACAAAGACCGACCCTGCTGTACAGGAACCAGTGAAGGGAAGCAGGGAGACTTTGCTGATATTCAACCAGCTGTGTGTCATCGCATTGTGCACAGATGAACGTTGTTTGACTTCCCCGAAGATCCCTGCCTGTGAAGCAGCGGAAGTCTGGGTGCTGGCAGTGACCCAGGGGTGAAGCCAAACACCGTTCATCTGCACACACTGCAATGCCACACAGCTGGTTCAATATCAGCAAAGTTTCCCTTTATATTCATCGTCTTCTGTGCTGATCAGCAGTGATGTGATGGTTCACTTTTACACTGTGATCTGTAGCCTATAGTTGGGCTTTAGCTTCTAACTATCTTTGTCTTTTTAACCTGTTGTTGCTGCTGAGTCAGTTTGACATCCTGGATATATCCTTCAAACACAGACTGTAGACCCCTCTGTCTGCTTCTCTCTGGAATCACCGTTTCATTTTTCCAAAAATATGATCACATTTCTTCAGGGAGTGCAGTTGGTTACAGTGTGGGCTCCATGCTTACTCCGACAGCTGGTAAGACCATCACAAAAGGTCAACTGCCCACCATCACGGCCGTAAGCAACAGCGAGTTCATGTTGGGTCACTTTGGCTGGTTTAATTTTATCAAAAGAAGGAGTGACCAATCAAACACTTGATTCATCTTTACAATGTATGCAGCATTTCAATAATGGCATACAGGATGTGAACAAACCTTAATTGGTTCGTTCGGGTGTCACAACTCCTCCTCAGTGACTCAGCAGCCAAGCAGCCATCCCTGGACAAGACACCAACCCCCCCTCTGCTGGAACCCTTACTCATCATTCCCAAGACCCCTTTTACAATTCACTAGGTGTTTCTCAATTTCAGGGATCCTTTCTCAGTAAGACAGGCCCTGCGAAGGAAGGATCCTACAGAGGAAAAGCAAGAGTCCTTCCAAGCAATCAGTGAACACACATTGAAACAGGCTAATCAGTGCGCAGGTGTGCATCACTGAGGAGGACCCACTGTCGACGGACAATTTTAAACAAATGCACTGCATTACTTGAGATAAAAAGACAGAAACCACACATATACATTTACAGGATGTTTCTAAATAAGTCATTTGTGTTGGTGAACATGCTATTGCTTGTGTTTTCCTATTTTCACTTCGCCAAAGTATACATGGGTCAAATAACCCTCAGATGAAGGAACATTTCTGAAAAAGACTCTTCTGTACTTCAGCAATCATGTTTAACTGTTTACTGGCTCTTGACACGTACCTGGTGTCTGTTTTTTTTCCTTGTCAGCTGGGTTTCATGGAACATAACTATAACCATGACACTTCAGTAGAGCCATATCTATTACCTTCTGTAATAGTACACTCAGACTGTGTTGTTGTGTATGCTGACTCAAAGCAGATCATTGCACACGTGCCTGACCCTTATCCTACACTTCTGTGTGTAGACCTGTTGTTAATTTTGTGGAATATTGTAAATCTCTTGCCTGCATCTGTTCAGTTGTTGTCTGCCATTTATTCAGCACGTTAATATTCCACTTATTTGTTCTTACACTCAAACAAAGACCACAAGTATACTTGGAGTGGGAAGTGCCCCTATATTGGATTACATGTAGCTGTTGCTATCCCTTATGCATCACACATTTGAATGTTCAGACGTTAAGGTTTTTGATCCAGAGAGCACATCTCTAACATCATGAAAGACATTTCATACATTTTCAAAGACCTTTGTTAAGGCAGTAAATGAGTTTGTTTTTCTCAGTGTAATCAGGATTGTGTGAAGAAAACTTGAGTTATGGCCTATTCTCCTCTGTACCCTGCCTATTTCAAAGTTTGATCAATGGCGGCCATGTTTTTTGATCAATTGTGCTCATATATAGTAGGATTGCGTAACTCAGTTGCACATTTGATGTTGATAGGATCAAAATCCAAAAGTCTATTCATATTACTGTTTTCACAGTATCAAAATTAGCAAGGATTCCATCATGGTGGCCGTAACTGTGCAAGAGGCTTTTCTGTAGAGCACACTGAGCTGAGTATGTGTCCCACATGCTTGGGAGAGAGATGTCTTGGGTGCTTTGCTTGGCCTGCTGCCCCCAGATGAGCACATGGAAATGGATGAATGGATAGATTTCAATTTAATCAGACAAACGGTATGAGGGGGTTTTTCGGCTGTCAATTAAAGTTCCACCATCGGGCTGATTGAGATAACATTTGAAGCACTGATTCATGAATTGCGTGATAAGAAGACATTTGTCATGTTGGAGTTTGATATTAATAGCAAGCAACACTGATGGGAACTGAATGTTCTTTAAAAGCGGGTCAACCAAAGAGTTGGATGCTGGTGTTCAACACGTTGCCAGGTATGCCAGCAGCCAAGCGAATGAAGGTGTGGTAAAAATGATCAGCATCTGGCATTCAAGCCAGGACAAACAATAAAATACTGTTCCAATCTTTCTTATGAAGAGAGTCCCTGACACACTTCAGTTTTAACAAATAGGTCACACTAACAGGTTGGGGCAGCATGCAGAGTCTTTTTTTAGGATTTTTTTTAGGTGTCTCTCTTGAAGAAATTTTAAGCTTATAGTAATGAATTTATTATGCCACTACCACAACTTGAGAATCACAGCTGATTGCTTGAGAAATTGTTTTAAATTTGTGGAGATACATGTATATGCTTCTGACAATAGTTAGTGAGAAAATCAATACGTGTCTCATATTTAAAACAGATGAGAGTGGTATCAGCTGTCTCATCTGAAAGGGAAATAATAAAAAATAATGTTTATCTATTCTTTTTTTAAAAATCCACTGACTGGGAATGCTGCAACCTTTCGCACAACTTTTTGTAAAATTGTTTATTAGGTGTTGAACCTACCTTCAACAAGAGCAGGAACAAGAAACAATACCAAAACAGTCATGCATCATTGTCTCAGCCACACCCACACACACACACACACACAGACGCTGACCTTAAAAACACCAGCAATACACACGATGAACCTTTATCTTTTCATTTGAATTATTTTTAACCTAAATTGTTTTTTCATTACAGAATAACACCTTTTCACTTTGACTGTACTAAAACAAGAATACATCAGAAATGCATCAGTGACTTTCAATATCCTTGATTTCTTTTCCTATATCTTAGCATATAGTAATTTACATGGGAAAAATTAAAAAATGAAAACTTCTGAAATTCTACAGCCACAACAATAACCACAAAATATGGGGACAGTCCCAGGTTCGAGCCATAAGCAACAGGAGGGGCCTTTGGACATTGAAAAACTTAGCGAAGTCACTTCAGCTAGTTAATTTTGTCTTAGGAAGGAACCAGCCCAATTGAACACATGATTCATCATTACAATGGATACAGGTTTTCAATAATTGCACACTCATACTCCTGCCTTTTGTTCCCCATTTATCAGAGGTGAAAACTTGATTGGTACGTTCAGGACTGAGTGCAGGATCTCTCCACTCAGTTTAATCAGGATTGCTCAAAGAAAACTTGAGCTTTTTCCTACTAAGCCCCGCTATTAGTGGTGCCACCAGGGTTTTTGGGCCCCATGAAAAGATATCACATTAAACCCCACCACCACAGGCCATGTGAATCCTGTGCAAATACTGTAACTACACCTCCAGAACCAGTAGTGTAATGGAGGATGTACCCAAGTTTATGGGGTATACCCACTTCTTTTTCTGGCTGCTCAGAGTATACCCACCTAGGAGTTATAAAGCCACTGGGATACATATTACAGTATACCCACCTCCTCCTCAGTCACCTATCCATCTGGTGAGAATCACCAGAGGATCCGGAATACAATATTATTACGATACTTAAAGTGACATTGTGTAGGAATTACTCCCATCTTACGTTGAAATCGTGTATCGCATTCAAACGAATAGTGCACTCTAGCGCCTCATTTTTTCAAACACGTATTGTAACAACGGTAGCCGCCATGTATCAAAAAGCCGCGACAACACTGATGAAACCATGTCATCCTCTGCTATCCAATAAGTACACATATAACAACACAGACACTACACATACAGTGAAATCCGGTTATACTCCGATTACAACTCGATTACGATTCAGGGTGCTACAATTCGATTATTAAACGATTATAATGATTATTACGATTATCACCATTATCGATACATCTTTTTCCCCATACAGGATTTCTTTTAAACAAGGTATATTTGTCAGCATCCATTAAATAAACAAACAAATTTACCTCCATTATCTTTTATTTATATCAGACCAAACGATCCAACACATTTCCCACAACAAAAAGCTGCTGTTATTACACAAAGTGTAATCCATAAAGTGCCTTTAGAAAAAAGACTTCTTTTAACTAAAATTCTCTGCTGTTTTCACATATTTCGGTACTAGCAAGTTTAATACAAAACAAATAGCTTATTCTGCTTATTCCGAATAATTAAGACTTCCAAACAAAATCCTTTACAAATAACTTATTTTACCTAAAATCCTCAGCTTACACACGGAGTAGCTTTTGTCAATGCTCTTTCTGTCTTCATGTTCATAAAAACCGAAATGCCTCCACATGCTGGATTTCAACCCTGAAGAGTGAAGGTCACGTTCAGCGACAGTAGCCAGAGAGTTAGCTGCTGCCATGTTGGCTAACAGTCTGTTATGAGTCCGTCCCATAAAACTGTCCGGGCGGCTTATTTCGTTCCGGCCAACTTCCGGGTGCTGTGGTTGTGTTTCTAGGCGTTTCTCAATACCAAGTACGCCAAGTTCGGACTTGTGGACTTGGGAGGACGCCACACAGTCATTCTGCTATTGGAACAGCACTGTACTTGGTGACATGACGTCACCATCTCAACTCATCTTGGCAATAGCCGTACGTGTCTGTGCCGGTTATCGTCAAAACGAATTACGATATAAAACATAACCTTGCCTTTTTTTCATTTTCATTAAATGAATTATGTTTATAGATAGATATAGATATTAATATACAATATACTATATTAATATATTTTGTGTTACAAGATCTGTAGCCTACATATACAAAAGCAAGTGGCGGGAAAAAGTTTGTGGGAGTTGGTGGTGAATTAAAAAATAGATAGAAAGTAGAAAGAGAGAGAGTAGACTTCGGAGAAATTTTTAATCATATCAAAATGGATCAGGGGCAGGTCGCCCTTCTCATCGGTACGCTGTATAAAGAAGCTGAAGAGGAGGCTGCCCAACTGAGGAGGGGAATACGTCAGAGGAGAGCCAGGATGCGGTGGAGGATAGAGAGGAGACGTGCCATTTTAGCATGTCTCTATAACTTTGTACGTTTGTCTAATCATTATGTTTTTCTGTTAACCAGTCTACTCATTTAAATGTAGACTTGACAGTTCACTTGGTACACCTAGATATAAAATAATGTAGTTTAATACTGTCTCAAGTCTTCATTAGATAGGTGTTGAACTGTACATGGTTATATTGGGGTGTTTTTAATATTTAGTCTATTCTCATTCATATGGACGGGACGGACAAACACCTCTCAAAAACAGTATATAAAAAACGTATTAACCTTACTGAGGTTAACATTACATAACACAACATAAACTAGCGAGTACGGGGGGGGGGGGGGGGGGTGATGCCTCTAATAGTTTAATATTGAAATGGATTAGCCTACATTCCACATGCATACCTGCTGTTTGTCTTTTTGGTGCTCAAACATCAAGAGGTTAATACTCAGTCTGATAGGCCTGGTGTAGTTAGGCACATAAACATCGCTATAAATCAATGCAAGTACCTGTATCTCATCTGTGTCACATACATCATCTGTCATTAACCAGGACAGACTTCAACACAAACAGGACACTTCATGTCTATGATACAGTAATCATGTAGGCTACAGCAACTTTTTGACTCAGAACCTGGGAAGACAGGTGTGCCCTTACACTGCCTATCAAGTAATGAAAGAAATAGAAACCTTCTCAATCATAAGCAAGCACCTGATCAAACAGGTCAGATGGTCAAATTTAATTCTAAAAGACTTCAACCATTGATATCAGACAATTCATATTCGGACTGCAGTTTAATAAATATTAAATAGTAAGAAATAAATAAGCAATAAATACATAAATATCACAATTAATAAAAAATCTTTGAAAATTCTAAAAAGAGCTTTCTGTTTTTTTTTTTTTAACAGGACCAAAGTCCCTTGCACAGGTATGCACAAATGAACACCAGTGTGCCTGTCCTCGCAATGTTTTTTTCTGGAGCTGACTTGAGACCAGCCTTCAGGCTATCCAGGAACAGCATCAACATGCTGGTCCAGATGCTGCCCCGGCAAAAAGCCCATGGATGGAGCCATGAAACTGAGGTGTTGGTCACCGTCTACTGGCTTACCTGTGGAGCCTCCTACAGGGTGACTGCAGACATCTTTGCAATGCCATTAGCCACAGTGTGTAGGATTGTCCACAACGTTGTGGAGGAAATGATGACCATTCTCCACGGGGTCATTCATTTCCCCAAACCGGAGGAGATGGAGGAGGTGGGAGCTGGCTTTGTTCGCCATGAGGCATTCCACTGTGATGCCGGTGCCATCGATGGGTGCCACATCAGGATTCTTCCTCCTGCAGAACAGAAAAAATGCTATTTTAACAGAAAACTTTTCCCATCTGTAATACTGCAGGGCATCTGTGATGCCAAGGGCACATTTACAGATGCGTACATTGGGAATCCAGGATCTGTACATGATGCGCGTGTCCTACGCAGATCCCCCATGTACCAACAGGCCCTGTATCCACCAGCTGGGTACTTTATGCTGGGAGATGGAGGATGCCCGTGCCTGCAGCGTCCTGTTGCTATTATGACACCATACCGCCAGCCTGTAGCAAGTCACACACACACACAGCAAACTGTTACTTTGGTCATTTTGAAATACACCATATATTTTCTACATGAATTTTGATTAACAGGCCAAGTTGAAGCCCGATACAACCGGCACCACGCAAGGGCAAGAAATATCATTGAGCGCACCTTTGGGGTCCTTAAAACACGCTGGCGCGCCATCTTCTTGAGGGCCCTGGAGATCCGGCCTCTGTTCGCCCCGAAGGTGATTGCTGCCTGCTGCATCCTCCACAACATTTGTATGGCAGCAGGTGATATCCTGGAGGAGGAGGAGGAGGAGGAAGGCCCAGGCCCAGGCATCTGCGATGATGACTCAGGCAACACAGAAGCCGATGAGAGGGAAGTGTCAGGCAACAGAGTCCGGGGAAGGCTTGCTGCTCAGCTTTCTGCTCCTGCAGAACTGCCTGCATGTTTGGTTGAACATGACTACATGTAGACAGTAAACCTGTCCAGATGTTCATGTTCATTAGAAGTATAGATAGATAGGCAGACAGACAGATAGATATAAATATGTGTATATATGTTCATTTATTGCAATATTTTTTTGTTCTGGCTAATTTAAATTTAACTGCATGACTGTAAATAACTGCATACAACTGTGAAATATAGGACTTAATATGTATATATATATATATATATGTATATAGATGTGTGTGTAATATTACAAAAATATAGGTTTTTTTTTGCCTTGTTGTGAATATGCATAATAATACACTGTTGTCAATGATGACTTGCCTGGGTTGAATTTCACACAATATTAGTACTTATTTAGAGTCTGTCAACCAATTTTTCGAACAAAGACAAATATCTCTCTGCCCTTTCTGCTCCTGCTCTTTCCCTCTCCTCTTCTCTTGTCATCACCTCTCTCTCTCTTTCCTCTTCCCTCTCTGCCTGTTCCCTCATAAACTCCAGAAGAGCCTGGCTGCCCCTGGGTCTCTTCCTGCGTTGACCCTGGCTGACCCTGGCTTCTTCTGGGGAAGGGGCAGAGGCCGGAGTGCTGACAGTGCCACCTGTAGTGGCAGTCAGGTTTGCTGCAACAGCCAGGGGCGGACTAATTGAGTGCTGCCCCTGGAGCGCAGCATCCATAAGACTGTACCACTGCCAGGTGGCAGCAGTCACACTACCGGCCTCTACCCCTTTGCCTGTGGGTGGGTCCCTAAGCTCCTGAAAATTAATTAGTACACTGTGAACCTGAATGTTAAAATGTATTCACAATCCCAAGTACACTTTATTTCAAGGGCCACCGCATCTTTGCGTTACCTTGTATTTGTCTTTTAAGTTGTTCCACTTTTTTTTTGGCCTGTTTGGCAGTTATTGCCAGGCCAGAAGAGGCAACAAAGTCCCTGGGAAAAACAAAAACATGAACAAAGAGTGAAACACTGCCACTTCAATAAGATACTAATCATTTTGGATGGACACTGGACATGCAGGGAATGATAGAAGCACTCAAAAATCAATACTCACTCCCATCCAGACTTCGATGAATTCCGCCGGCCAGTGAAAAGCCTCTCATTGGCTGCCCTCCATTCAATGAGGTTTCCTCAGCTGTCCCTTGATTAAAAAACTGTTTATACATTAGTCTTGGGCACACAGTGCCAGTCCATTGCTTCACATAAAAACACCACAAAAACATAAATATTTGACTACACATTTGACATTAGGAACAAGGTGGCTTAAAAAGAGAGTTTAAGTGCTAAAGTGCTTGAGTATACAATGACGTTAAAGTTAAATAAATATATATGTTAAAGTCACAAACCTTAACTTTGACTGCCCTCAACCAAACCGATTTGCCGTGGAAAAAACAACGGATTCAAACAGACCAAAGATTCCCCACTAAATATGCCCAAAAGGAGTTATATACCATATTTAACTACTACATGGACATCAAAGCCAGCGGCAAATTTAAAAATGACTTGCCGAGATAAGGCTGTACTCGGCGGGGTACCATGAGCTCTGACCGCCCGCTCATCTTGATAGCTGACGAGGCATGCTGGCTAACTTACAGCTAGCTTACATCGCTCACATATCCGAAAACGTCAGAGCTAATTTTCAAGTCGGCTCCATCTTCATAAATCGACTAAAGATTTAAACAATTAACCTCTCGCCTAAAAATGTTAAAACTACATTCCGAGACACAACAATAGTATTTTGAAAATTGTTACTTACAGTTGTGTGTTTTAGCTTCCTCCACTATTGCTGCCATTGCTGCCGATCTGTTAGAAATGCATTCTGGGATACCTGGCTGTCAGAAGTCCACACAAGTCACCTCCTGATGCATCCTCGATGGACGGGCAGCGCAAGTTCACATCCGGGCATTTGGACTGTGCCTGGCTGGATGCGGACTTTGAATTGGAACAGTACTTGGTCTGCGACTGATGACGTTTCACAAGTCCGCCAGAACACAAGTACAGGCAAGAACGCAGATTGAGAAACGCCTTCTGTGATTTCGCTATCATGGAAAATAATCGATTTTTGAACATTTGTTAATCGTTACCGATCGTCACGTGTCGCATCGCGATGCATCTAAGAATCGATGTATTGGCACACCCCTAATGTTTATGTGGTTTCAGTAGCTTTCATAGTCGCGGTAAAGCCGGACTAAAAGCAGGTGGGAAGGCTTTATAAGCTGCCATTTACTGTGACAAAAAGCCGGCGTTTGCCGCGATTTTGAAAGCTACTGAAACCACGTAAACATACTGTACCAACGAGGCTGGTGTGTTTTAGCAGCATCTACTGTTACGCTGCCTATGGTAACGAGCAACACTGTCTAACAAAACCGAATATAAAAAGTTAGCTTTAGGCTAATTTAGGCAGTAAAGTTGACTTACTTGTCGAGGAGAAAGCTGGCAACTTCAGCGTCCCTTTTAAAATCTCTCTCCTTCATGAGCTTCTGCCACCTGGGGAAGGCTAGCCCGATGTTAATCCTCTTTTTTTGAATGCTCCGGTCACACTGCCTTTTAAGTTCCCTTTTTCGCTTTCTTGGCGATGGTGAAACCTGTCTCCTGTGCTGCTGCTGCATATTCATGGTCCTGCATTATGCTGCAGTAGTGCAGATTTTCAAACTTGCCGGAGTAGTAAGCCTCTCTCGCTGATATTCTCCTCCAGCGTCTCAATCACTCTGTGCTAGCTCGCAGGGCAAACGCGTAGTTATTCCGCGTTGGTGCTATTTGTCCCTTGCTGGCTGCTGTAGTTTCAAGTTTGGTAGACCGTCATGGCGCATCCTACCTGCTTACCCGTCGTGTGTATAAACAAATCTAAAATTCTTTGCTTAGGAGAATGTGTCAGATTATTAGCGGAGGTCATAATACACCAATGATAACACAAATATAAATGCAGACATCGATTTTGGCCAGTAAACAACAGAAAATGTTACACAATGTCCCTTTAAGTCACAACACAATATTATTGTGATTTTAAATAAGTTATGCTGAGTATTGTGATAAACTATTTAGCAATATATTGCAATTTATTACCCCTTTTCAACAGTAAATTATGTCCCCAAAGGAAAACTTTGTATCTCCCTTCAGACTTATTTTTTTGCAGCAGCAAAATGTATCAAGTGAACTGAAAAAGACATTGATTATATTATTCAAAGAGGCTACCTAAAGTTTATTGTGAATTTGTAAAATGACTAATTAATATAATAAAACATCAATACTTGGCCATGTGAAGATCCAATATTGCCACACAAAAATATTACAGTTCTATGTTGTATCCCCTGTATGCTTCTGAACTTTTACTTGCATAACATTTTGAATCCAGGACTGTTACACATAATGGAGTATTTTTAAACCCACAAGGCTGTGTTCCACATTTAGTGTTGAGTCAAATTTCAAAAAAGTAATTTTACTGTATTTAACAAATTTACAGATTTTACAGTCCAATAGGTTTTTTTGGGAGAGCACATTAAGCCGGATATGTGTCCAAAAAATGGTAAGTCAAAGTTTTGGTTTAGGGGTGTGGCCTCTCTAAAATTGGGTCTTTGGGTGATATTACAGCGCCATATGGCCAATTTTGGTCCAATTCTTAAGCAGAATTTGCACATAATCTCCAGTTATTAGGCCAGTTTTCATGTTTCGAGTTCATTTCAGGCTCACAACAATTTGAGCTGCGACAGAAGACAACAAATAAATGCAATGACAAACCAGCAGTGGAGTTCTGCCCCTTGGTGCTTGAGCCCCAAAGCACCCAATAGCAACATGTAAAATGTAATCACTCATACTGTACTTTACAGTACTGTGAGGATTCTAGTCCTTCCTCTCTCCTGCATTTGGCCACAAGTTTCTTTTAACATCACATTTGATGTCTACTCTGGAAAGTATCTTCTGGAATATCTAATCCAAACCTGGCAGTTTTCAGGAGAAGTATCTCAACATCTCCCCATTCATGGCATTCTGTAAGAACATCTGTTCATGTGGTTGATGGTCATAACTCCATTTTGTGGCATAAGAAGGGGGAGTGTGGAGGCAGGAATAGTACTGATATCCTGGGATATACATTAAGCCAGTCAATGACTGCAGCACAGTTGTGGAATACCACATTATCCCATACAACAACAAAGGTAAGGGTTATTTCTTGCCCTTTGACTTCTGTCCTCTCTCAAGTCAATTTTGCAGGTCACCCAGGTGGTTTGTGTAACTGTAAACCAGATGTATTTGCAGATTTGATTTGCAGATGCATATCAAAACAAGTCCCAGAAAACTTTTGTCTTTATTTTTTATGTTATTTATCACAGTTAACTCATTAGCACAAGTGTACTCTTTTGGAATACTGTCTGAATTTATGTCACTAATCTAATCTTTGTGTCATATTAGAACATAAAATCCATATTAAAGATGATTAAATATCAGCTTTTTACTTGAGTGGCAGAGATTCAATAAAGCTCCACATCAAAAAGCCATGTGATGTGACCAAGGACCTAAGGACACACACTGGAAGGAGTTGAAGAAGCAGCTGGAAGGTGGAACTCTGGTGCCACCTTGTGTCTGTTGTTATGCATACCTACTACACTACTAATGGAAATGGAAAATGTTGGATCCAACAACACACACACACACACACACACACACACACACACACACACACACACACAAATTGAGGCATGCAGACGTATAAAACTCTTCCCCACGGGGTCAAAGGCTCAGGGCAAGCACAGTCATGTTTCATATATTCCAGAGATGCACTGCAAATACAGTTACAAATGAAAAACATTTTTAACCTCACACAAAAATCAGCCTCACTTCACTGAACTGACTGTCAGATTGTCTCAACACAAGGACTGTGGGTGGTGAGAATGCAACAGCTGGGTCATGGCCCTGGCATGTCAGCCTGCACATCTGGTCTCACAGCAGCCCACTGTATCATAATGTAAGATAAACTTATCGCACCTGTATCTGTTGCCTAATGAATTGTGTACCAAGTGAAAAACCCCATGATTAAGAACGGAGGGACTCTTTACTAGTAACTAACATTCAGTTAGTAGCCATGGCCTGGTTCACATCAGCATTACAGGTGAAATATGTGACAACAATACACCTGATATCCCTTTCATATCAAGGGCTTGATCAGGGTTGCACACGTTACTGATCTATCTATCTATCTATCTATCTATCTATCTATCTAAGCAGAAGGGGCCGTCACAGTGTTGAAATGTTATGTTTGAAATGAAGTAATCATATTACAGGCCAAACCAGTCAAGTTACTGTGATGTACTGATACACTGTTCAAAGAGGAATTCAAGTTGCGTGTTAGTTTAATTTAACAATTTCTCGTTCAGAAACTTTTTTTTCTGACAAACTTCTACCGACAGGTTGTGTCAACTCGCAACTCTCCAACAGGGCAAACACTATGATAAACATTTTTCAAAAAAGGTATGATGTGAAGAAGGTAGGTCACTGATGACTTACAGACCCGTGTTTTCACAATGGTTTTTACTACTGAGTGCATATCCTTCATTAAGCGTCTCCTATGGCATTCATCTGCTTTTATCCCACTTTTTTTTAAACCCAAAATTTTCGGTTATTTAATGTGACCCTCTATGTTGTGTTTCACACTTGGAGAAGAAATAACCCGTGCAGCATCCTTGTGCAGTCAGTATGGGAAGCTATTGCATTGTACGTCATAGCCCATGATTCAGTATGATGCTATGAAGGTCTGCATACCTAAGACTTGATGTTGTGCCCAAGTTTATTAGCTCCATGTCGCACAGTGTTGCTTGCACTAAACCTCTGAGATTGCTAAAATCTCACAGTCTGCAGGAGGCTGAAGTTACTGAGCAATATATCCTCAAAGACAACACAAGCTTAACACGAGGACACTGTTGTCAGATTACAGTGTTCAGGAAGCACAGCTTTACAGGCACGACAGTGTGTCAGCCAGAACATTATCACTGCCACGGATATATCTGACTTCCACACTGACGGCCTGCATACATGAAGTGAACTTATAAAGAGAGCTTACACAGGGAGTGTCAGGTAATTACACTGTAAGTCATAGGCTTTATTATAAGGTAAATGAAGGTGGATTCACATCAGCTTATAGGATTGGTTTAGCATTAAGCTTTAATTTATAATCAGCATCTATCAAGCTATTCTAAACAACAGTGTTGGAATAAGTGAGTGATTGTACATTAAGTCAAGTTTCTCTTTGAGTTTACATCCATGTCTGTGAAAACATGAATGCTTAACACGCATCTTCAACCCAGCAGCACAGAAGATCTATTCAGTCATCACAGTTTCAAGGTGGACACCCAAGATTAGTGTTACCAATCCAGTATCTGACCAAATGTCCCCCCTTCTGTTTCTGAGTTATGACGCTTAGTAATGGCCAGAAAAATGGTGGTTTTTGCAGAACATTATGATGTCACAGTGCAATCTTTGCCCATTTGGATGTAAATGTCAACACTTCATCATTTTATTCTATTAGACATATGTGTGAAATTTTGCCATAATTACTGAATGAATTCTTGACTAATGGCCAAAAACATGTTTTGTGAGGTCAGAGTAACCTTGACCTTTGACCCTCAACTACCAAGTTTGAATTAGCTCAGTCTTGAGTCCTAGAAAATGTCTGTGCCAAATTTGAAGAGAGTCCCTCCAGGTGTTCTTGAGATTATGTCCACGAGGATGAGACAGATGCAAGGTCACAGTGACCTTTGACCTTTGAACACCAAAATCCAATCTAAGTCAGTTACAGAATGGTAAATTAGAAATGAACAACAATATTAGCAAGACAAACCTTTTGTAAATATGTAAACATTATTATTTTCAAGTTAAAAATTTCTTTCTCTCTTGCTCTTGAGCATTCCTGCATTTTCCTGAGTCAACAGTGTGCCAGTTTTTCTTTTTTTCAAGACGATGATGGCATGACCCGCCTTACTCTCCCTCAGATTGGCTAATACCTGTTGCCATGTTGGTGGGTTTGGTTAGAATTAGGCAAGAGGAGTGAGGTTGGTTAGGGTTAAGGCAAGAATGCAAGGGTAAGCCAATCAGAGGCAGAGTAAGGCACAATAGGGCTGGTCATGCCTTTGCCCTCCTAGGAAAAAAAACCCTTGGCGCCTCTTCAAGTCATAGGATCCTTTCCTGTTAGGAAGGATCCTTCCAAGTCGGGTCCTACAGAGGTAAGGCAAGTGTCACATACTGAGCATATGCGCAGATGGCAGAGACCTTAATGTGCCAACAGAAAACAGCAGCAACCCAAGTGATCTGATCTTCAATATTTATAATATATGTAAACACTAATGAGTCAGACAGCAAGACTTAACTTGTCTTTAATATGACCCAGAAATATACAGACCTCTCAATGAACTTAAGGTAAAATGCTCAGCATCTTGCATTTCAGCACGGACAAAACAAGATATTTTTTCAATCAACGTCCTTACTGGAAATTCCCCATGATGCATCAGTTTTGGTTACATCACAGGCAGACAGCAATGTATAACTGACGTGATGTTGCCAGCTGTTAGCCAGCTTTGGCAACTATCTAGATCAGTTACAGAATAATAAACTGAGAACGGTCAATAACATTCGAAGAAAAAAACAACTGCAAATACATACACATTATTATTTTTAACGCTACACTTAGAAATTTCCTTGAGTTGCTGCTAAGCTGCATTTTCCTGAGAAGTCTTCCGCGTGCCTTTTTTGTCTGATTGGCAAGAAGTCATTGCATTTTTTTAAGGTTGGTTAGGTTTCAGCAAGAGGAGCAAGATTGGTTAGGGTCAAGGCAAGAATGCCAGGGTACTGAGTAACAGGGAAGTCACAAAAGTCAACCTATTGAGCAAGCAAGTGCTAGGCAGTTGTGAATGCGTTAGCAGAGTCAGTCTTGTGCTTGTTACAGCTCCATGCTTGTGGGACTGCATTTGTGCATGTGAAGATAAAATGCTCTTTCACGAGGATGCATTTTGACCCAGGGATACTGTTCTGTGTGCTTACGGAGAAGAAATGCTCCCTTGCAAGTATGGTTTTCCACTTGCAGCTACTCTTCTGTGCACTCGCATCACGTCCAGGCACCTGGTTTATACAGTATGTGCACAGGTTTTGAGACTAGTTAAACCCCATATGCATGGCTGTACCTGCATACTGTATAAAGTAGTTTACATTTGTGCGTGCCTGCTCGTCCCATATTTCTGAAAAGACACACTCCCTGCAGTTAGACAACCTGGTCACTGGAAAAAATTGTACTTGCCTTGTACATTTCTGTGAACCACAAATACATTAACATTAACGCAGCTGTGGTGAATGTGGGGTTAGATTTAGACACAAAAAACACTTGGTTATGGTTAGGAAAGGATCATGTTTTGCCTTAAACACCCACCTCTGATGGCACAAATGTTGATGGAAAAGCAGGGATAAATTGGTGCAAAACACTTTGGTGGCTAAAGCGCTGCTGGGAAACGCCACAAAGGGTCGTTAAAAACAACCAGAGTTGGTGGCTCACATGGCACTGAGAAACACTGCAAAGGTTGGTAAAGACACCCGGGATCGGTGGCTAGAGCACTGCTGCGAAACTGAGACTAACTGCAGGGAGTGCATCCTTTCAGAGGAATGGGAATTTCTTTTTGGGATAACGAGCTGTTGGAGAAATGGGCTGTCATTCCAGTGGGATATTTTTCAGGCTAATGGGGCTTTGGAATTTAGGGTCATTGGAACAATGGCATGGTGTCGTAAACTCATCCACCTGATGAGCCAGAATGCAGGACTTGTTTTGAGTCTGATCTATAAACAACCAGTAGGAAAGTACCTTGCTTTTACACACTTTTACTTCCTGGAGGAGAAATTCTCCGTCATGCATCCTTCTGTTATGCATTGATTAAAAAATAGGTACACCAACTGGTTTGGGCAGCAGTTAGTCATTTGACTCTGAATGTAATTTAGAGTAACCTCATTTCATTGTTCTTATATAAGCGGGATCATTTTAAGAATACATAAATTTTACATAAACTAAGTTGTTGGTGGGTGGCCCGGTGGTGTAGTGGTGGTTAGCACTGTCGCCCCACAAAGAGGGTTCCTGGTTCAAACCCAGGGTTGGGAATCTGCATGTTCTCCCTGTGTTAGCATGGGTTTTCTCTGGGTACTCCGACTTCCTCCCACAATCCAAAGACATGCAGGTTAATTGGTGACTCTAAATTGTCCGTAGGTGTGAATGTGAGTGTGACTGGTTGTCTGTCTCTATGTGTCAGGCCTGTGATAGTCTGGCAACCTGTCCAGGGTGTACCCCGCCTCTCGCCCAATGTCAGCTGGGATAGGCTCCAGCCCCCCCCTTTGACCCTCAAGAGGATAAGCTGTTACGGAAATGAATGAATAAGTTGTTGGTGTATGGTGACCTCAGGCACGGATGCTTCCACCTGCTTCTCTCTCAGCTCTGCTAAATTTGTACTAAATTTGTGCTTAATTATGGCTCTTATGTCTATTCTCCAAATGTTGGTGGTGCTTTTTTGTGGTTAGCTTTGGGCGGTGGTGGCATGTGGCTGAAAGTCACTCATGGGGAAGAGGAAATTAACACATCCGCCTGTAAACCTCCGACTCCTGTTAGCTAGCTAGCTGCTAGCCAGCCAGGTCGAGGTTTTCAAATGTAAACATCAGTGAACATCGAAGAAAGATGGAGAATGGGCACCAGCCCAACCAGCGCTCTGCTAGCCATTGTATAGGCGTTATAGATGGAAATAAATTGGACAACCCCTGCGCCAAATTAGTTTTCAGCGAGATATCAGGACCTGTGATATCCTTTGATTCAATGAAACTTGGCTTAATCCTGGACAGCACTGTTCTACCAGGTAACTCTGTTTTTATATAGTGATCTGACAGAGCAGAGGACTCTGGCGAGAGCAGGAGAGGAGAGGTATGCTGAATAAGGTCTGGTGTAATGGGAAATGTGAGGTGCTCCTCCTCTCTAGAGAGAGCCTCCAACAAGGTGTTGGGCCCTTATGACTGATTGCTACCTTAGAAATATGTCTATGTTAATTCAAAAAGGTGCTATTTGCTATACATGCCCATGAAAAAGGCCCTGGGTGGATGCGTTTTACTCTGGGGTGCTGAAGGCCCTACTCTCCCTCTGATTGGCTTCTTCTGGTTGCCTTCGTTGGCTGTGTTGGTTAGTTTTAGGCAAAATGAATGAGCTTGGTTAGGGTTAAAGCAAGAATGTCAGGGTAAGTAAATCAGAGGTAGATTAAGGCACAGTAGGGCTTGTCATGCCTTCACTATCCTAAGAAAAAAACCCTTGATGCTTTCTTCCTCAGTAGGAGGGATCCTTGACTTCGAGAAGCATCAGTTGTGATTACTGCCAGTTTGCCTCCGAAAACCAGTCAGGTTGCAGTTGCAGGTTACATCCATGTCTGTCCGGACTTAAATGTAGCAATGACGGATATTGCTGCAAAGAAATTACATATTCCAAAACATGAATGCTTCTCACAAATCTTCAGACCTGCAGCACAGAAGATCTAAACAATCATAACAGTTTCAAGATGGACATCCAAAATTAGCGTCATGAATTCAGTATCTGACCAAATGTCTCCCCTTCTCTATCTGAGATATGGCGTTGAGTAATGGCCAGAAAAGTGTTTTTGCAGAACATTATGATGTCACAGTGAAGCTGACCTTTGACCTTTTGGATCTAAATTGTCATCACGTCATCATTTTATCCCATCAGACATTTGTGTGAAATCTTGTCATAATTAGCAAATTGTTAGTTATGGCCAAAACCAGCTTTTTTTTTTGAGGTCACAGTTACCTTGACCTTTGACCTCAGTTCATCGTTGAGTCCAAATGGACATTTGTGCCAAATTTGAGGAAACTCCCTGAAGACCCTCTTGAGATATTGCGTTCACAAGAATGAGACGGATGCAAGGTAACAGTGACCTTGACCTTTCACCACCAAAATCTAATAAGTTCAGAAAAGATTACATTTTGGCAAATAACACCCATTTTGGGCAGTGCAAAAGTTGCTAGAAAAACAGGGATGGGTCGGTGAGAAATACTGGGGGAGGTGGTTCAAAAAATGCTGGGGAACACCTGAAAGGATCAGAAAAAACACCTGCTAGGACTTTGGAGCTATGGCTGTTTGCTTTTGAGTTAACGGGCTGTCAGAGAAATGGACTTTCAGTCCAATGGAACATTTTTTGGACTACTTCAGAATTTGGGTCTGTTGGAGTGATGGCATAGCGCCTCAAACTCATTCACCTCATGAGCCAGAATGCAGGACTTTCGGTGTAGGAAAGTACCGTGCTTCTAAACACAGACTGAACAAAAGGTTTTGTTAGGATCAGGGCTTCCTTGTTGAGAAATTCCACCTCAGGCACAAAAGAGTCATGTGACTTTGAATATAACTTGGAGTAACCTCAAGTTACATAAACTGGATCATCTGAAGAATACATTAATCTTACATAGCTAGGTAACATCATTTAACCCCCAAAAGGTTGTTAATAGTTTCTCACTGAGAAAGAATTTATCATGGTACTACCACTACTTCAAAACCACAATATCCCCCTGGGGATCAATAAAGCATTTCAGATCCTAATTCTGATTTCTGAAATCTGATTTATAAATTCACTTGTGATAGCAACAAAGGGAAATAATTTACAAAACATTCTGATTTATTCCTTTAAAAGTCCATTTTTTGCATAACTTTTAGGACATTGTTTCCCAGCTGTTCTACTCTCTTATCAGAGACGAAAAAGAAATTAGAATTACTCTCAAATAATGCACAACCCAAAAGGTAACATTTTTCATTGAAGATATTGATATTAATTCCAAAAAACAGTAAAAGGGAGTGAAAGTTTTTAAAGAGTGTGTGAAACAGAGAGGTGGATGCTTTTTTATCAACACTCAATCACACAGGTATTTTAACAGCCAAAGCAACAACACTAGGAAGAGCAGTACCGAGGAAGACAGAATAATCATGCATCATCTGACACACACACACACACACACACACACACACACACACACACACACACACACACACACACAAACTTGAGGTACCTGTACTTCACCTGAATCATTTATTTGTATGCTACTTTAGTACTTATGCTCTGCAACATTTCAGTGGAGTAAAATTAAAACTTTTTTTTTACTATATGTAGTCAGCTGAAGTTATCAGTCAGCCCCACCTTTACCAGCTCTAATATGATGCTAACACATGCAAACTCCACAACACCCACAAATCCACACAACACATCAAGAAAACACTCCCAAATTCTGAAAACACATTCATCAATTTCTCAACACTTATGCTGCAAATCCTCACAACACAAGCAAAGGAGAACGAAAACACGCCAAAATTAACAACAACGGAAATGTTAGGGGGACCTGTAATCACTGTCGAACTTACTGGTTGCTGACATTTCCAGACCTTCCTCAAGACGCTGGTTGGAAGTTTAACATTTGTTTTAGGTGGAAGACAAGTAAGTAAAAACACTTACCTGTTGGAGCACATCAACGTGTTGCAGATTCTGGTCAGAGCATCTAAGTTGTTTTTGGCAGCCAAAAGCAGGTCCGTAAGTGATTACGGTCCCCCTGGAAACATTTCCATTGCTGTCTTCTGTTCTGCATATGAACACATGTGGGATGTTCTTTTTACTAAAATGACCTCCTTTCATGTTGATTCTTTTGGTTGGATGACCATGAAAAATCTGATTTATGAGGGGAGATAATTGAAGATATCTGTGTGCATGACAAAAAGAAAGAAACCAATCAGATGTTATATAATATTCTTAATATATATCATTCTGATAGCAGGACACTAGAAAGAAAACCACATACCACATCAAACATCAAACATCAGTGAACCTTTGGGGGAAGATGTGGAGAACAGACGTCAAAGTACACTTATGTTACACTGCTACCATATTAGTTATGCAAGACAGAACACGCACAGTGTGCAGAAATATTCATTGATATGTGGTTGGAGGCATTACATGTGACCGCTCATGAATGATTCATTTATGAGGTATCAAGAAAATCCCAGAAGAATAGGGAGTGGTCACTGTACTTATTTAAAAGTGCACCTGAATGGTTGAGGAGTGACAAAGACAGCCGCCAAATCTGAAGAACTCTTCCCTTACTGAAAGCAAAAGTGAGTGACAGCACATGATGGCAGCCTGGACTCTGTGGATTCTCCTGATGTGTATTGTCCTTACTGGGCAAGGTGAGCTTTTACACTGATTTATCAGTGTTTTCTCTATTTCATACCAATACATACATTTTTTTTTTTTTTTTTTTTACAGTATTTTAGGGCTGGGCGATATGGAGAAAATATAAAAATATAATATCACAATATTTTTGACCACATACCTCAATTTGATATTGCAACAGTGTTGTAGGGTTAACTGCTGGTGCTTTTATAAAAATAAAAATTTATACAGTGAAATTTTTGATAAATAATCATAATGAAATGACAAAGTGGGTAAAAACAAATTATTTTAACAGTTAGAACAGTTTAGAAAATTTCATCACTGTACCATAATGCCGCCTTAAAAATCTGGACAACATTTACAATTTTACGAAATCCAACATCTTCAACAATAACTAGCCTCATTTCACGATATTGATATAATGTCAATAAATTACCCAGCCCCAAAGCTTATGTTAAATTTTAAAGTTTTTGTTAACTTTGTAGAGAGGTATTGATCCAACTTTATGGTAATTTTTAATCATGTGCCTGATTGTATTTTGTTGAAATGCCTGTTTCTTTTACACACAATTAAATACCACTCTGAATATGATGCAACTTCATAAAGACAGGACTTAATGCACAGCTGTTGTATTGTACAGAGCAATCAATTATTGATTTAACAGCTGTGATAAACATCCATCCATCACTGACACGTCACCATTACTGTATATAACCAGCTGGAAGATCAATGTCTAATTTATTCTAGTTTTATTTGTGTTCTATGTAAGAATTGGCTCAAAGTACTTTGATGTTGTTCTTAAGGCATCAAACCAGGTAAGACATTGGTAATCTCTGATTTTTTTGTGCAATTATCAACAAACAACAATTTAGAAATTTTAGAAAAATGTGACCTGCCTTGATATATCTGTGCAGATTTAATTTATTAATTTGCAAAAATCTTCCACTTAAAAAAAGGGACGGTCCATTTTCCCAATTTTTCCTGTTTTTCAAAATCAGTGTGAAAACTGACTGTAATATATATATGTATACACTCTACTAGAAGCCCTGGGGTAGTGTCTTAGCTACAATGAGGACAAATCAATCTTGGGTGCAAAAGGCTAGGAGGAGGAGAACTAGGAAGAGCAACAAAAGGGGGCATGTATAAAGACTTAAGGGTACGGTGCAAAATATCAATCTGTGACACCACAATTTACTGTAACTGTACTGTGGGAGCAGTACTTCTTCCTGGAGATTAGAGCAATACTGAGGTAGCGTCCACAGTATCACCTGTCAACACACCTGTTCCAGCAACCAAACAATGTCTGAGGCCAGACCTTCAATACAGTCACGGGTCAAACTTCCTTGTTTATACTGTGAACCGAAACATTAAGAGGTCGTAGTGGTGTGTGAGAGGGAAAAGAAAAATACAACAGTTGACTACATAAAACTCATAAATGACAAATATGACTGAAACAAGACATGCAATATAAAACTACACTGTAACAATTTAAAACATCCACTTACACTTGGCAGGAAACCTGGTCACGACCTTTGACTGACGTCACTGTAACAAATCAAATATGACAGGCCTCAGAAGATGTTGAGGAAGTAGCTGGAACTCTGGTGCCACCTAGTGGCATCAAACAACATTACACACACACACACACACACACACACACACACACACACACACACACACACAGACATGCAGATGTAATTAATTTTTTTCAATCTCTTTTTCCTGCAGGGTCAAAGGCTCAGGGTAAGCACACTCACATATCATATCTTTCAGAGATGCACTGTGAACACAAGCTATGAATAAAAAACATTTTTAACCTCACACATGAAGTTTCACTTCACTGTACTGACTCACAGTTGTTTTTGCTCTGTCAGATTGTGGAATGGCACCTCTCAACACAAGGATAGTGGGCGGTGAGAACGCCACAGCTGGGTCATGGCCCTGGATGGTCAGCCTGCACATCAATTTTGCGGCATTTCACGTCTGTGGAGGGACCCTCATCAATGACCAGTGGGTCCTCACAGCAGCCCACTGCATCATATTGTAAGAGAAACTCAAAGCACCTGCATCTGTTGCCTTATCAAACTCTGTACCACATTAGAAACCCTTTGATTAAAAGCACAATGAGTGCATTTACATGCACATGAATAAGACCTTTAGGATCAATGGAGTATCCCTTAATTTGAGCATGTAAAAGGGTAAAACCCAATCCTGTCTTCAGAGACAGTGATAAGACCTTATCCCATTTATGAGAAAGGGTGATATGCTGGGTGGAGTACTCTACCCAGAACAGAACAGAAAACAGAAAACAAAGATTCCATCTGGGTGATATCAGGTGCACTAAGAAAGGTATTTGCATTTTATCTAAGATAGTGACAAAATTGTAGAAATTGATAGAAATGGGATTAAGAAGATTAAATTTATTGCGTACTGAATTGTTCTTTTATCCAGGAATTTTCCTAGTGTATGGATTCTCTACTTTGGACGAGAGACTCAGTCCGGCCCTAATCTTAATGAGGTGAACCGCACCGTGTCCCAGATCATCATTCATCCTGACTACATCAATGGGCAATTCAACAACGACATTGCACTAATGAGGCTTAGGAACCCTGTCACTTTCAATGACTACATCAGACCTGTCTGCCTGGCAAGTAACTCCAGTCAGTTTCACAACTCCACCCCCTGCTGGGCCACTGGCTGGGGCAGAACTAACAGCACTGGTGAGTAATGGCACGCTAATATGCTAACCTAAAATAGTATATAGTACCAGCATTTTAGCATACTGGCCGATGACTGTTTATAGAGATGGACAGCATGCCTCCACTTCCTCATACCATACAAAAATGAAGCCAAAGTATCCTACATACGGCTAATGCCATCTTTCATAGGTGACGTCATTTCAAAGTCTTTTGGAGCCAGAGTCTGTGCAGTAGTGACCTCACCAGTATGAAGTTCCGCCATCTAACCAATCATGACCAGCGGCATTCATAGTTAACACTGATTGGCACAAACAGCTGCTGTCAATCATTACATCAATTCCCCTTTATAGCATCAAATAAAAGTAACCAAACTTGTATGAAAATTAAACACTGGAATGTATATCCGCACGATAATAATAAGCTAAAATGACAGAAACCATCTTTGGGAAAAATTTATTTGACGTTCAAACTTCTAGTTTGGCCCATATGCCACCAAGGGGCAATCAAGATGTTTTAGCTTCCCTTATGGGGAGCTGTCATATGGTCCATCTTAATTATACAGTCTGTAATACTGACATACTTGTTTAGCTCTGCTGTGCCTAGTACAGCCAAGCTACCCAAACAACAAATCCACTCAGATAGCATTTTGCTCTAATGTTAGCAAGCAAGCAAGCTAAGATAGCTATAAAGCTACACTGCATGGACCTGGCATTGCTTTGCACTGTTAGCTGATAGAGTTCTAAAAAATGTCAAGCTAGCCAGTTTAACAGCTGGCAGTCCATTAGTTGATGATTATCCACTCAAGACAGTATTTTACTAAGTTAGCTCGCTGGCATTTAATCTGTGTTAGCAAGCAAATTAACATTAGCTAACATTAGCCTGTTAAAAACCACAATATCACATATCATGTATCAGTGTTTCCTCTAGGGGTTTTTCAGCGTAGAGGGGCACTGAAATTTTGATATGAGACAAGAATTTGGGGCGGCAGTAGCTCAGTCCATAGGGACTTGGCTTGGGAACCGGAGGGTCGCCCGTTCAAGTCCCAGCCCGGACCAAAATAAGGAGTGTGGACTGGTAGCTGGAGAGGTGCCAGTTCACCTCCTGGGCACTGCCGAGGTTGCCCTTGAGCAAGGCACCGAACCCCCCCAGCCGCTCGGGGCGCCTTTCCATGGGCAGCCCCCTCACTCTGACATCTCTCAATTTAATGCATGTATAGGGCCCGTTTGTGCATGTGTGTGTGGCGTTCGGACCTGTGTGTATGTGTAAAAAACAACAACAGAGTGTAAACATTGAATTTCCCCATGCGGGATTAATAAAGTATATAAAAAAAAAAAAAAAAAAAAAAAAATTTGCTAGAGCAGAGCTCAATCTGTCTGCCTCACTCCCCACCAAGAGGAAACTACATTTTGCCTGAGTGGTCAGCTGCTGCAGAGCAACTCTAAAGCTGTAGCAACTCTAATACAGCCAGCAAACCTAGTTGAATTGAATTAAGAGTTGCTACAGGTTGCTAAGTGAAGGTCCACCTCTGGGCTATCGCTGCAAATTGTATGGATACACAGCAAGTGTGGACTAGCTAATGTAGCTCATGTTGCACACTGTCAGTGCTGCAGCAGAGCTGAAGAGAGGCAAAGCACTGGGGAACATGCATAAATAACATATCCTTTGAATTTTCGTGCAAAAACCTTTCAGAGTCTCTCAGCCCATAGGCTGTCACAGGCAACTGAGAAAGTCAGGGAAGGTCTTAAGTGACATTACAATCCTAATTACAAA
The DNA here is from genome assembly GCA_019142605.1 of Cephalopholis sonnerati. Lineage (NCBI taxonomy): Eukaryota > Metazoa > Chordata > Actinopteri > Perciformes > Serranidae > Cephalopholis > Cephalopholis sonnerati. The sequence goes on along the minus strand of JAGQAX010000020.1, from coordinate 18,287,916 downwards.
AAAATCAATACATGTAAGAAGTTACACAGTACCTTTAGTGCTTTTCAAAAGAAGGAAAATAAATAGTGTGTCTTCTGATTTCATACTCTCTCTTCCACAGAGCCCCCCTTTGACGCACTGCAGGAGGTTCAGGTTCCTGTCATTGGAGAAAATCAGTGCAGTTGTGACTACCGCTCATTAGTTAACATTACTGACCAAATGATTTGTGCAGGAGAAGAGAACAAAGGACCATGTCTGGTAAGAATAATTATACATTGTAATACTATTCTAAGTAGCTGTACTCACTACTTTAGATTTTTTACTCTTCCTTTACACTCTTAAAAGAAACTCCTGTACCCTCAAATACGCAGTTGAATTCATGGGACTTGGTTTCACATTTGGTAATGCAATCACCAATCATTCCTTGAGCATAATTGCATGTCTGTGGTCACCAGACAGGCACCCTCCTTCCTTCCACCATGTTTCACCAGTTGCCGGCTCCCCTTTTACACAGACATTAGTTTTGCTCTGTAACTACCACAGCTACCGGCTGAGCAGTGGAGCATTTATACCCTCCCCATTCCATGTCCGTACCTTTTATACAGAACAGCAAGGCAAAATAATGATGTCACCGGTCCCGTCTTAAACTGGCTATGCAAAAGGGGTGAGAGACTTGATGGCCTGTTGGAGGGCCTGTTCTTGGACCCCCACCCCTTTCAGTAATCTGGTTATTTTTGTATTGAAGAGGCTTTCGTCCTCCTCAGCTTCTGTCATCAGGTGCGTCGGCACAGCAGAAAGTGCTCAACATGGAAAGAAGGATTGCCCGCACACTGACTTGCACTTACACAGCAAAGGTCTTTCTTTCCACAGTAATCTGGTGATTGAAATGACCTCAAAACCCCTCGGCATCCAGTCTTTTTAGTCCTGCTTCAGATGCTAGGTCAGAGTACTTAAGCCTTTTCCGTTTGTACACTTTACTACCTGCATAGCATTGTCAGATCTACGATGAACAGGGCCTTTTGCAAGACTAAGCACAGGATCACATCTGGCCTGAGACTGGTTGTGATAATCTGTGGTGGAAAGGTGAGCTTCTGGTCTAGATCAACCTCCATCTTCCCAATGCCAGGCTGTATCCAGTAGGCTTGATTTTTTTCCTGCAGTAAATCTTTTGGCACCTTTCCTGCTGGCACAAAAACCCTGGTGTTTGAGATGCCAGGGGTTGGGGGAAAGAGGGCATTGTTGTTATGAATGTTGTTATGATATAGGGTACAATTCAAGTGAAATTAAATCCTGCCAGTTCCTGGTCAGCCAAATGAATGACTCTTCGCAGGGCCTTGCTGTCCTGCTAAGTGCTGTTTCTGCACCAGACAGTAGTGTTTCCCAACAGGATGCACTGATGGTGCAGGAGTGGAATTTTCTCAGTATTTGAAGGAAATTTCCTCAAGCCTTTCCTGAGGTGAAAGTCTGTGCTTTGCCTTTATCACTTGCGGGTCCTCTACTTCTTTCATTGATCAGACCCATCACAGCTGTGTCATCAGCAAATTTGATAATGGTGTTGGAGTTGAGAGTGGCTACACAGTCATGTGTGTACATGGAGTACAGCAGACCTGGGGTGCTCCAGTGTAAAGGGTAAGGGTGGAAGAGGTGTGTCCACTCAAGTCAAGCATCCACATGCCCATTGATATCATGCTCAGGAAGGCAAATAGGTCAGAAAGGCGCAACACCGCATTCGTTAACCTCTGCTTTTGGTTGTTTTGCATATGGGGGGTGGTGTTGTGTCTTCCTCAAGCTCAGGTCCTCTACCATATGCCTGGGAGTTTGAGGGCTCTGCACAGTATCTTAGCTGTTCCTAGGACTGCACTCTTCTGGACAGAGATCTCAGATGTTGTACCTAGACTCTGCTGGAGCCACTCTCCCAGTCTGGGGGTCACAGTCCTCAGTGCTCTGATTACCACCGGCACCACTGTTGCCTTTACTCCCAACATCTTTTCTAGCTCCTTTTTCAGCCCTTGGTATTTTTCAAGCTTCTCATGTTCCTTCTTCCTGATGTTGCGGTTGCTTGGGATTGCCATATCTACTACCACTCACAGGGTTTTGAGGTGAAACAGACTGAGCATGGAGGTATTTTCTTCTCCACAGAATTAGCTTAGCTTGTTTAATGCTGCAGTATGCAGCAACCAGTCTGGTTTGTTTATGTTACACAGTTGCTCCGCTCAGTAAACATCAGTCTTTGGATGATGGTGTAGAAAGCAGTCACGATAAACTTCAGGCTCATCTCGCAAATGTAATTACTTGAACACTAAAAACATAGTTGCAAGTGCTGCCTTTTGTGAAGATGGCCTAAGAGATAGGCTAACTCCGCACTGTGTGCCACGCTGTAAACTATTCGGGTGCTGCACTTCCCTCGCAGTTGAGTTCCGTCTCTTCATTCTGTCAACATCATGATATTAACCAACATTTAGATGATCATTTTTGACATTTGTGACAAGAACCAGTAGTCAATGGACCTGGTTGTGCCTCCAGGCGTAGTCTCCTTGGGTAGGGCTAGTCTTGCAGCTGGTGAATATGTGTCACAGGGTTGCTGATGTTTGACAGAGGGGATATGTTGGGTCTTCCCCAGCTCACCGCTTCTGGTTAAAATACTATTCCTTGTCTTCCATCTCTCTTAAATTGTTTCAGCATATCTAGGCTTGGTAAGGCTACTCCACTTTTTTGTCACTTGTCAAATGTTTGTGTTTTGTCTGTCCTTTTTCAGGGGGACGGTGGTGGACCTTTGCAATGCAAACAAAACACCAGGTGGATCCAGGCTGGCATTACCAATTTTGGAGAACCTTGTGCCCTGGGTAATTTCCCTGAAGTCTATGCCCGAGTGTCTGAATTCCAGGATTGGATCATGGAACAAGTGGCAGGGTCCAATGTTAGCTTTGTGACATTCACCTCCAGTGGCACAGACCCAGACGACAGCTTTGTGTGTCCCAGCATAAGTACAACCACAGCAGCTCCAAATATGACTGCCCCAGCGGTTCCAGCTTTGAATTCCACAGGACCTCCAACTACATCCTCCACACCATCAACTGCTGCAACTGATCTTGGATTGATTGTCATCTTGGTGACAGTGTTCCTGCAGTGCATCGTAGCTCCCTAGCACAGTTTTGCACACACAGCTTCTTTATGTTTTCCTCTGATTGGGTTATGTTTGTCTTTCAAATTATTTAGCAAAGATTGCACTTATGTAGAACATCATGATGATTGTGGCAGACTTTGTGTGGTGAAAGTGCCACCACACTGTAGATGTGAAACAAATTTTGGTCTCTGTTGATTTTTTTTCTGCATTGCACCTAATTATTTCCTACTGGCTAATTTTTAGGAAACACAAACTTCACTGAACATACAGACCAACTTCTCTAAAAAGGCAATCATTTTCATAGATGATGGTCATCAGTCATGATGGGTTAAAATAAAAGACTAACAGGGCTGGAGAGTAACACAACAGAATGACAGAAGCAATGGGATTACCTATTTAAAATACAAAATAAGAGACTGTGTTCTGTTACCGTTTTAATTAGTGATATTCTGAATACAGTTACTGACTTTAAAATAGATTACTTTAAGTAATTATTGTTTTTGTTTTGCTCTAACACGGTGTCCTACATGGGTGAGCTTTTGTCGGGCATCCTGTATCTATTTATTATCATAAACGCTCAGCTTACTGGCAGTCTTTCTCCAGCCTGCTGCCACCTTGCTTCTTTTTTTTTTGTTGAAATGTGGAGGTATTGTATAGGTAACTGAATCCATAGCGGGGCGTTCAAAGCGAGTGACAGGATGAAGAATGGCTGATTCTAACACCTCATTTAGCTACAGAAACCTAAAATAAGATGGCAGCTGGCTGGAGGATGATCGCCAGGGAGCTTAAAGTTTCTGGTAGATGACCATCACTAATAACAACCTACTTGCTGTTGGCTGTATATAATTTCCAGTAAATAACACAGTATAAAAGTACAAGCACAGAAAGATACCAAGTACCCTCCCATCTCGCTGAAGTGATCACGTCACTAGTGAAGCGCACAGCTGATGGGTACCTGGTTTGTTTACGTGATATAACAGAAGTTCATATTTATCAGATTCACTGTGGACAGAGAGCTACACTCACTTGCTGTTAGGACATGATGTAAAATTCACATAAGACACACATTACCCATAAACAGGTTTTTTTTAAAAGTGTGCAGTGAACCCGCCACACGAGGGTGGCAGAGGAGATGCACAGCTGGGACACTGTCGTCTGTGTTTGGCATGGCACATAAGACCCAGCCAAATGACCTCAGTGAGACGGTTTTAAAGTATTTCATGAATAATACAAAGTCTTTAGAATATATTACTCAGTTAAGGGAATATGTTACAAATCATATTTTACGGTATCTGTATTGGAATACATTTTTCTGTTTTTAAATCTCATCAATTATCTTGATTTTAATTTTATGACATTTTAGTTTGTTTCATTCTCCTTTCATGTTTTATTGTAAAGCACTCTGTAAGTGTGTTTTTGAAAAGCCATATCCACAATGCTACCAAAGACATTTGATTTATGAAGATGTTGCTGGATTAACTCAGAAACAATAAAACAATACTCGCTCAGAGTCATGCTTGGTTACTTCCTGATTACTGGTCACATGACATAGCTTCCTGTTAATGATACCTGTGTTTTTTCAAAGTGACCACAATGAAATACAGAAATGCAGTAAAAATACTTTAAAAAACTGAAATAAAACTCCCGACATATGAACTTAGCTGTAACTAAACACCCCTTAACAGGCGTGATTACACGTTAGACAACGAATCCTTGCGCCTCATCTACCTTGGCGTGTGGTTGGCATATGGGGAAGAAGAAACACTGTCTGTTACAGGCTTAAGAAGCATTTTTGTCCCTCTTGGTTTAATGCAAACAGGTTAAAAAGAGGAGAAATCACAGAGTCATATCTCGTCATATCAAGGGGTACAACGCATACGCAGTGAAATCTGGCCTGCACTTGCCAAAAGGCTCAATAGCTGGTGCACAATTATAGTATATGGGGATGATTGATTTGTTTTTCTGAGGTGTTTGCAGTCGGCATTTGGAATATTTTTGTAGGAAAAATAAAGACATGGCTGAGAGTTGCAATGCTGTAATTATTGAAAAAGTCTATAAGTTCTAATGTGTTCTATGTGCAATCTTTCTATTGTACTATATATCAGCTGCCATCCATTTGAGTGTACCCAAAAGTTCTGTCAGGCTGAGCACACCAAAGAAAGCGTGAGTATAAATGGATCAACAGGGTCAGTTGTCACAGGAACAAGACACCTGGCTTTGATTATGGCTGTTACTTCTGCTGTGACGGTCACCAGCATCTCATCGGTAGGTTTGTATTTAATTTGGAGGAACATGAAGTCGAGAACTCTTCTTGCAAGAACAATCATTCTTTCCCATAATCCACTGAAATGAGAAACATCTGGAGGACTAAAAGTCAAAGAGCAACCTTGGCCTGATGGGTCATTAAGTTCTCACAGCCATGTTGACGGTGTTTGAAGGTCCTTACAGGCGCCAACAAAGTTACTGTCTTGGCTCGAATGAATATGTTTGACTGGCCACTGCACAGCAAGAAAACACCTTAGTGCCTTGATGAAGGTGGATGCGTTGAGGGATTCTACGGGCTCATTTATACTCCCTTTATGTACAAGAACAGATACGTCCATTTCAAACATTGTAAATGTCACTGCCCTCATACTTCCACGCATCCTTTATGACGGCATAGATACAGACAATGGGTGGCACTTAAGGGCAGAGTCAGAAGTTTCAGACAACAAACGAAGGAGATCGTTGTAACGCTGTAGACGGTGATGGTGTGTGAGGCCATTAAATACATTGTGACATCCATCCATCTATCCATTTTCGTAACCGCGTATCCTCTAGAGGCTCATGTGGGGAGTCTGTCCCAGCTGACCTTGGGCGAGAGGCAGGGTAAACCCTGGATGGGTCACCAGACTATCACAGGGCTGACACATAGAGACAGACAACCATTTACACTCATATTCACACCTATGGCCAATTTAGAGTCACCAATTAACCTATCCCCAACCTGCATGTCTTTGGACTGTTGGAGGAAGCCGGAGTACCTGGAGAAAACCTACACAGACACGGGGACATGTGACGGAGAATTATTTTCACTATATAACAGGTTAGTTCTGTTCTGCCATTTTTTAAATGTCTTTGTCGTCCGTAGTGGTTGTATCTCGCTTGAACTTTGGCACACTACCCTTAAGATCTCCATTGGTTCTGCTTTGTTTGGCCTGTAATCATAGGTTTTAAGAGAATGTGCACAAATGAAGACAAAATAAACACAGAGTACTGGCAGAAGCTTCCATCCGTTTCAGTATGCGTGTCTAACATTGAGCTTAAATGACCCTATGAACGACTCTAATAATCATACGTGTAAATATTACAGCCTGCTTTTTTCTGTGTGAATGGCCTCCTCTGGTGGGGTGACATTCTGAAGCCCAGTTCAGACCAAAGATTCACAGCAAGATTATATTCAAATGGACCAGTTATTTTCTGTCTCTTTGTAGTCATGTTATGTCCCTTTGTAGTCTTTTTGTGTCTCTTTGCAATTATTTTCTGTCTCTTTGTAGTCATTTTGTGTCTCTTTGTGGTTATTTTATGTCCCTTTGTAGTCTATTTGTGTCTGTTTGCAGTTATTTTCTGTCTCTTTGTAGTCATTTTGTGTCTCTTTGTAGTCATTTTGTGTCTCTTTGTGGTTATTTTATGTCCCTTTGTAGTCTATTTGTGTCTGTTTGCAGTTATTTTCTGTCTCTTTGTAGTTATTTACTGTCTTTTTGTAGTTATTTTGTGTCTCTTAGTGGTCATTTTACATCCCTTTGTAGTCTTTTTGTGTCTCTCTGCAGTTATTTTGTGTCTCTTTGTGGTCATGTTATGTCCCTTTGTAGTCTTTTTGTGTCTCTTTGCAGTTATTTTCTGTCTCTTTGTAGTTATTTACTGTCTTTTTGTAGTCATTTTGTGTCTCTTAGTGGTCATTTTATGTCTCTTTGTGGTCATTTTATGTCTCTTTGTAGTCTTTTTGTGTCTCTTTGCAGTTATTTTCTGTCTCTTTGTGGTCATGTTATGTCCCTTTGTAGTCTTTTTGTGTCTCTTTGCAGTTATTTTCTGTCTCTTTGTAGTTATTTACTGTCTTTTTGTAGTTATTGCCTGTCTTTTTGTAGTCATTTTGTGTCTCTTAGTGGTCATTTTATGTCTCTTTGTAGTCTTTTTGTGTCTCTTTGCAGTTATTTTCTGTCTCTTTGTAGTTATTTACTGTCTTTTTGTAGTCATTTTCTGTCTCTTTGTAGTCATTTTGTGTCTCTTTGTGGTTATTTTATGTCCCTTTGTAGTCTATTTGTGTCTGTTTGCAGTTATTTTCTGTCTCTTTGTAGTTATTTCCTGTCTTTTTGTAGTCATTTTGTGTCTCTTAGTGGTCATTTTATATCCCTTTGTAGTCATTTTGTGTCTCTTTGGAGTTATTTTCTGTCTCTTTGTGGTCATTTTATGTCTCTTTGTAGTCTTTTTGTGTCTCTTTGCAGTTATTTTCTGTCTCTTTGTAGTTATTTACTGTCTTTTTGTAGTCATTTTGTGTCTCTTAGTGGTCATTTTATGTCTCTTTGTGGTCATTTTATGTCTCTTTGTAGTCTTTTTGTGTCTCTTTGCAGTTATTTTCTGTCTCTTTGTGGTCATGTTATGTCCCTTTGTAGTCTTTTTGTGTCTCTTTGCAGTTATTTTCTGTCTCTTTGTAGTTATTTCCTGTCTTTTTGTAGTCATTTTGTGTCTCTTAGTGGTCATTTTATGTCCCTTTGTAGTCTTTTTGTGTCTCTTTGCAGTTATTTTCTGTCTCTTTGTAGTCATTGTATGTCTCTTTGTAGTCTTTTTGTGTCTCTTTGCAGTTATTTTCTGTCTCTTTGTGGTCATGTTATGTCCCTTTGTAGTCTTTTTGTGTCTCTTTGCAGTTATTTTCTGTCTCTTTGTAGTTATTTACTGTCTTTTTGTAGTCATTTTGTGTCTCTTAGTGGTCATTTTATGTCTCTTTGTGGTCATTTTATGTCTCTTTGTAGTCTTTTTGTGTCTCTTTGCAGTTATCTTCTGTCTCTTTGTGGTCATGTTATGTCCCTTTGTAGTCTTTTTGTGTCTCTTTGCAGTTATTTTCTGTCTCTTTGTAGTTATTTACTGTCTTTTTGTAGTCATTTTGTGTCTCTCAGTGGTCATTTTGTGTCTCTTTGTGTCTCTTTGTGGTCATTTTGTGTCTCTTTTTGGTCATGTTATGTCCCTTTGTAGTCTTTTTGTGTCTCTTTGCAGTTATTTTCTGTCTCTTTGTAGTTATTTACTGTCTTTTTGTAGCCATTTTGTGTCTCTTTGTGGTCATTTTCTGTCTCTTTGTGATCATTTTATGTCTCTTTGTAGTCTTTTTGTGTCTCTTTGCAGTTATTTTCTGTCTCTTTGTGGTCATGTTATGTCCCTTTGTAGTCTTTTTGTGTCTCTTTGCAGTTATTTTCTGTCTCTTTGTAGTTATTTACTGTCTTTTTGTAGTCTTTTTGTGTCTCTTTGTGGTCATTATTTGTCTTTGTAGTCAATTGGTATTTTTTGTAGTCATTTAGTGTCTCTGTGGTCATTTTGTGTTTCTGTGTGGTCATTTTCTATCTTTCTGTAGTCATTTTATGTCCCTTTGTAGTTATTTAGTGTCTCTTTGAGGTCAGTTTCTGTCTTTGTGTAGTTATTTGTTAGCATGCAGATGTACAGTAATGTTCTTCAAAGAATCAAAAAGGAAGTAAAGCAACATGATAGGGTAAATACTTTATTCCATGGTACCAGTATAAAACATATACTGCATTTGGTGGAATCAGACCAAGGAATAAAATGGTACAAGTCGTGTAAAAACAGTGTGGGAATCTTAACCTGAAAAAAAAAAGTGTTTAAAAATAAAAGGTAAGGGAATGGAGGCAGAACATTTTTGTCAGAATCTCCTTGCTGCAGCAGCAACATAAATGGAAGTATTTCTCCTTTGCTTTCTACCAATATGCTGTTAAAGGGCTGTTGTTTAGTAGCAGTGTCATAGGTGGAGCAAACAAGGACATTTCCATGGCTTTTCCATGGTGACGTAATATGGCGGGGAGAAGGTGAGAAGTGAAATGGTGAGTGTCCATGCTTAATAAGCATGGTTGGCCACAAACAGTGACTCTCCGCCAGCAGTGCTGCCGCCAGAGGAAACATATTTGCCCACGCAGGCCTGGCTGTTAGCCTGTAAAAGATAAAAAGACACCATTACTAAATGCACAATACAGTACTGAGGCGTGGTGTTTACAGTTCATATTGTTCTCTACCGCAGCATCTGTGTAACATGTCGCTATATATTGACACACTTAACTTTTCCTAAAAAACATTTTTATTCATATTCACACGTACCAGAGCTCTCTTGATGAACTCATCCTGGCATGCCTTTCCATTCTCCTTCTTGCCGCCCCATGCTTTGAGGGCAGAGGCCTGCAGGGCACGGCCGTATGAGAAGGTCAGGGCCCAGGGCCTGTGCAGAGGGCACTGGTTCATGGCGTTCAGGTTGACGGAGGCCTCCTCCTCACTCTGGCCACCAGACAGGAAAGTAATGCCTGTACAGGAAGAGCATGACAGATTAGCAATGCACTTCTGTAGATGTGAGTAAAAAACATGCAGACTTTTGTGTCTGCAAAGTTTGCAAATGTGTGCATGTCAGCAAAAGAGTATGGTGTGCAGCCGGCTCACCAGTGACTGCAGGGGGCACAGTGCGGCGCAGGGCAGTAACAGTTGCCATGGCAATCTCCTGGTTGCTGTACTTGTGTGAGGAGGAGTGTCCGGGGGTAACCATGTTGGGCTTGAGCAGGGTGCCCTCCAGGTAGACATGGTGGTCGGACAGGGCCTTGTAGACGGCAGCCAAGACCTTCTCAGTGACGTACTGGCAGCGCTTCAGGTCATGGTCACCATCGGGGAGAATCTCAGGCTCCACAATGGGCACGATGCCGTGCTGGGTACAGCAGACAGTCAAAGTGAATGTGTTAGCATAACAGGAAGCAAACTGATAATTAGTAAGGAAGAAATAAGAACTGCAGTGGGCACATACTGTCAATGTTATGTATTAGTTTCTTCTTGTTTCTGTGGTTTGTAGACCTGGTCCAGATTTGAAGAGGTTTCACTAAGTTGTTCTGTCATTTTTTGACATCACAGCAGGACTTAATAAATCAATACTTTATCACTTCCAGAGACCATCTTGATCAGAAGTAAAACAGCTACTTTCATTTCTTAATTTACTGTAAAAAAAGATAAAACTAAAATATTCGTTTTTTTGGTATAAAAAGGCCTAATGGAATTCTATGACGACTTTGAATCATTATCTGCAACATACTGAAATTGTTATTCCAATATTACAGTGAGAGATAACATTTCTTTCCACAGTGCAGAAACATTTTCACTTGTTTTCTTCTGAGGTTTTGAAAGTTCCCATGGTAAAGATAACTTATCAGTTACACCCAAACCCACACAGGAAGTAGGTGTCATGGTGACAACATCAGTGTGTGTTGCACAAAACTAAAGCTGTGTTATGATACACCAAGCGATAAAGGTTTTGGGGCCTCTGAAAAATCCACTGATGTGACCAGATTAGTTGTTGAGTGTCTCGTTCATTTTGTGTCTATTTTTGTCTTCTTTTTTGTTCGTTTGTTTCTCGTTTTTAAATTGTTTTGTTCTTTTAGTTGTTAATTTTTGTTTGTGATTGTTTTGCCCTTTTTTGAAGTCATTTTTCATCTCCTTGTAGTCATTTTGTGTCTCTTTAAAGTAATTTGTCTCTTTCTGGTCATTCTCTGTCTTTTTGTAGTGATTTGTGTCTGTGTGCTCATTATTTTATGTCTCTTGTAGTCACTTTATGTCACTTTTTGGTAATTCTCTATGTTTTTGTAGTCATTTGTCATCTCCTTGTAGTCATTTTGTGTCTATTTTTGGTCATTTTCTATGCTTTTGTGGTCATTTGTGTCTGTGTGCTCATTTTCTGTCTTATTTTAGTTATTTTATGTCTCTTGTAGTCATTTTGTGTCACTTTTTGGTAATTCTCTATGTTTTTGTAGTCATTTGTCATCTCTTTGTAGTCATTTTGTGTCTATTTGTAGTCGTTTTGTGTCTCTTTTTGGTCATTTTCTATGTTTTTGTAGTCATTTGTGTCTGTGTGCTCACTTTCTGTCTTATTTTAGTTATTTTATGTCTTTTGTAGTCTTTTTATGTCACTTTTTGGTAATTCTCTATGTTTTTGTAGTCATTTGTCATCTCTTTGTAGTCATTTTGTGTCTATTTGTAGTCATTTTATATCTCTTTATGGTCATTTTATGTCTCCTTGTGGTCATTGTCTGTTTTTTTTTGTAGTCACCTTTGTCTCTGTGGTAATTTTCTGTCTTATTGTAGTCATTTTATGTCTCTTTGTATCTCTGTGGTAATTTTCTGTCTTTTTGTGGTCATTTTATGTCTCCTTATAGTTGTTTTATGTCCCTTTGTAGTTATTGTATGTCTCTGTAGTCATTTGTGACTCTTTGTGGTTATTTTCTGTGTTTTTGTATTCATTTGTGTCTCTTTGTAGTCATTTGCGTCTTTGTGTATTAATTTGTGTCATTTTGTAATCATTTTATATCCATTTGTAGTGACTTCTGCCTTTTTGTAGTCATTCTATTTTCTTACTGGTCAGTGTGTGTCTGTTTGAGTGACATTTTTCAGGTGGAGGCTGCTGTCATTTTTGGTTCCCCCTAGCCCCTCCCTCCCCTCCCTGGTGGCCTATAGGAAGATCCACCATTGTATACTTAGATCTGTCCTTGCCATGAGGCTTACAAGATCATGTGGAAATATGTTAGGACTCCACACTGATTTCAGCATCTGTCCTTTGTCTTACCATCTGGCAGATGCTGGCATAGCGGGCCAGGACATTGGCGTTCTCAATGATGGCCAGTCTTGAGGGAGTGGTGGGGGTGATCTTCAGCACACAGCGCCACTTGGCAAAGTCAGCACCATCCTTCTTGTACTGGGCGCAGCGCTCATACAGCCCATCGAGACCTGTGAAAGACGGAGAGGCCACATAAGTATAAGTTAGACACAGGTATTAAAAGATGTTGACTCTCTTTGTGTCTAAATCTGTTCTTCGCTCACCCTGGGTGGTTGTCTCGCCGTTGGTTCCGGCCAGGGGGACAACACCTTTGTCGACCTTGATGCCCACCACCATGCCTCTCTCTTTAAGGTACTGGGGGAAGGGCTTGCCATCGTCGGTCTTCTGGTACATGGTCTCATGGAAGAGGATGACGCCACCAATGCAAGGGTTGATGCGGTCATCAGCGGTGAAGAGGAGCTGGCGGTACAGCCTCCTGTTCTCCTCAGTGTTCTCAGCATTGATGCTCTGGAAGCGCTTGGCCACGCTGCCTAGAGGTTGTGGAGACATAAGACAGATAAAAACTGGATCAGTCTGTGGACTTCTGTGGCGTGTATGTTTGAGTATTGGCAGACAGTAGCAGAAAATGATTTCTTCAGTTGTGAAACAGTGTACGTGGTCATAAAGTATCTGTGTTCATGATTATCTCGCACAGTTTTTGAATAACTTCCTTATCACGTACACACATGCCACCTGTGTTGTGACATTCATAGACTGCTGGCAGAAAGTTTATAAAGTCAATCTATAACTCTTGGCCATCCCAAATGACTGATTGAGGATTTTTTAAACTCTAAAGAGCATGTTCTTAAAATTCCTTACCAGTGGACTCATCTGCGGCGAGGATTCCCTTGCCGGGAGCGACGATCCTGTGAGCAATATCGCTGAGCTCCTTCTTCTGCTCAGGAGTGAGGAAGGGGTATGCGTGAGGCATCCTGACTCTAGGAGGAAGCCAAAGGATAAGATAATAAGGAAATATTTCATTTGGCAAGACACAGAGCTAAAATTAGGCAAAGGTGCAAGTTGAAAAGTTCAACGAAATTCAAGCTGCAAAGCTCGACATTTGGGGATGTGGTTCCTCTTGTAAACGTATGAGAAAGCGCTTTATGAAAAACATTCGATTCATTGCACAAAGGAAGTGGTGAAACAAGAGCCTAACTACGTGGTTTCGCGTTTTCCTGTCTGTCTGCCATCTAGTTTAAAAATCAGGCCAGCTGGCGCCCCGACCGTGTGACTACAGTTGTCGCAGCCAAAACTGTCCCAGTACCATATGGCACTTTATGTGCTGGGCTTACACACTACTCCTCAGGCACAATATGCAGTCGCACGGGGGATCCAGTGTCAGAGAGCCCTCCACCCTCCTCGGCCCCACCCTTCACTTATCTGACCACCCTTGAAAGAAAAAAAATCATGACAAGCACGCGGATGACCGATTCCATTTTCTAGCCTCTTATCCCTGACCTTTCCCTCCCCCTTCACTGCCCCCTTCCCTCCCCATTCCTCCCTCCTTCTCTTCTATCTCATACCTCCTCTACACACACCCCCTTCTCTTCCCCCTGTCTGTGCCTCCACTATCAATTGGCTGGACTAAATATACACAGTGTACAGTGTAAAGCACTATGGCTCAGCAAGAAGCCATTACATAAAAGAGAATCGTGCAGCTTCACACCCCTCTGTTAAGAAAGGCATGCAATCTACAGGAACATTACGAACCAGACAGCCTGGACAAATATGAACGTTTGAAAATAACAGCTTACTCAGACTAGTGAGTCACAACCGACTACACAAAACCAATGCAATGGAAACTTTTTTTCAGATTAACAGGAATGTGGCAACAACCAGTGATGCACTGATGGCAGAGTTAAACTGCTCAGTAATGACAAGCAGTTGTGTAACAATGCTATATGTAAAAATACATAATGCAGAGAGCAGTGAATGTATTATTGAAAACACTGAGATGTTACAGTCTGTTTCAGTGGTAAGTTATCAGAGGTAAGTAAGAGGACCTGCGTGTGTCTGTGGGTTAAATGTGACACTCAGATAGCTCTACTTCTCACAGTAACCACAAAGATACATGAGCTAGAACACTTGGTGAAACATAACATCTCTAGCATGTGGTGACAGTCTCATGCTTTACAAGAACACAAATATGCAACAGGCAACACAAGAAAGCCAAAGACAGTAACGCAGTCATCTCATAGATGACGTGAAATTTTCTGTTCTGTTACCTTTGAGGTTAGGAGGAGAGCTGAGAGAGAAGAGAGAGGGAGGGAGAAGATCCGGCCTTCGTCTGCGACACCCCTTCAAGCCCGCTGGCCCTTGTATTTATCCTCCCATTGTGACCCCTCACATTTTAGCTTCCCAGCTATAAAAAGAACAGGACGCAACCAGAGACGGCTCGTGACATTCAGAGAGGCTGGGGCTGGAGTAACATGGTGGTGAGCAGCTAGTGAAAGGGCAAAGAGTGTTTCAGTGAATGGCAGGGGACGCAACAGAGTCAGGGACGGTTAGGGTGGAAAGAGCAGGGGAGAGACGAGTAGAAATATTGTGTGAAGGTACAGCATGACTAGGCAGGCAGATGGGTGGAAAATATTATAAGAAGTGTTTGATAAAAAATGACATGGGGGAATTATTCTCACTTGGATGTGTTCCCTACATTATGCATCTCTGCACCCTGAGCATTCTAGTTTGGGGCATTTTTATGATCGCATGTTGCAATAAATAATTTCATGCACTATTCAAGTGCAGTATGATCAAAATTAGCTGTCTCAAACTGAGGAGAGCATCTCAGTACAGAGGTCATCTGAAAGGTCATATGGAGGAAGATTACTTATATGCAGAATATACTTATAGCACACACAGACACACATGCACGCTCACACAGAGGCTTAAAGAGCATGTGACAACATAGCCAACCTGCCCTTAGAAATCAGATCCAGACACAGCAACTTGGTGCGATGATCCTTGACCTTTTTGTGACCTTTCCCAATCGTCTTTACTCGTCAGAAAAGGGTCAGCAGGTGAGCTTAATGGCAAAGGTTGCACACGGACATAGTCACTTACATTGCACTTTGTATCTGTTTCATTTTCTCACTTGGATAGGCCGCCAGAAAGCAGAAGTCACACAAGAGATCTTTTGCACCAATGAGACGGTCAGAGCACTACGCTTTGTGCTGTGCTGACAATAGAGAAAACACTCTATTTCTTGTAAGCGGTGGCAGGAAGAGAGGGGTCATTTCCTGTACAGAGGCTGTGGGCTGAAACAGATAATGTGCAAAGTTGCTGAAAGGGCACAAACTAAGCAGGGTCACTTGGTGAATCATCTTTGAAGCAGGTGGGTATAGAAATGACCAGGTTTTTCCTATGAAGTCATGCACTCACTGTTCATGACATAATTAAACCGAATTCTATATCCAATCAGCTGAATTTGTTCCTCTATTTGTTTCCTTAGATAGTAAAATACCTATAGCACCATACTTTGAGTCACATTGACAGTTTAAAATTCACAGCAGGAACCACCTACAACAATTTTTCTATTTCAAAATCGTATATAAACGGGCAACAG
Organism: Cephalopholis sonnerati; assembly: GCA_019142605.1. Taxonomy (NCBI): domain Eukaryota; kingdom Metazoa; phylum Chordata; class Actinopteri; order Perciformes; family Serranidae; genus Cephalopholis; species Cephalopholis sonnerati. The sequence goes on along the minus strand of JAGQAX010000020.1, from coordinate 18,272,376 downwards.
CAAACATAAAGTCACCAGTTATTAAATTACTGCGTCCTCATATGAGGACATTTTGGGCTTACTGTACCTTATACTTCATTTTGTTTAACTTAGACCTGCTGTCCTCGTTCGTGGACACTTTATTGTGCCATCTAGTCATAGCAAAAGCATAATATACAAATTTGTATTTTTAAAAAAAAGAGTGATCCTGACCAGGCCTGCCATCAGGGGGGTCAAAGGGTACAGATGACCCTGGCCCAAGGCCAAGAAGGGGCCCATGAAAAGGTCTATGTCAATTTACTAACAATATAAGTTATGTGTATTTACATGATAAATACATTTACATTTATCATTAAAACACATTTCAACGTACCATCTGATGCTCTCATGGTACAGTCCATCTGACAGCTGGGGTCAGGTGTACAATGCACAGAGCCGTTAATGTTAACATATTAGGCTAACTGCAGCCTGACTAGCAAAGTCAGAATGCCTTACCAAAGTTCAGGGACCACTAAAGGAAAAGTCAGAGTGCAGAGAGAGCATGAAAATGAAAGTAGAATAGAGGCGACGCACACAAAAAAAAAGTGAAGAAGTAGCAGGTATGACAGGCAGAGCTGAAGGCGAGAAGTGAGGTGGACTATTGTTAGCAAACAAAACCTAAAGCTACAGTGAAGACACAGGTATCATTGTCTACTATCATTGTGTATTTGTAACTTTAGTTCAGCACACAATTTAACCAATATATAATTAAAGGAGCCCTCAAGATTAAATGAATAAATGCAGAAAAATATTAGGCCTATTTGTTCACTCATATAATTTAATATTTCTTCAATCAATATTTGATTTGATTTTCCTCAAATCATTCATTGGAAGGCATTTTTGCAGCCCAGGACACACATTTGAGTGCATCTGCTTTTAAAAATTAAAGGTTTTAACACAGAGTAGATACAAAATACACGTGGAAATATGATTAATGGGATTATATTCACAGGACAGTTTTACACAGTGGTATGTATAGTGATCTTGTGTTGTACTTATCTGGTCCCACTGGTCCTTAATGGCTAGAAGAAATTTAAAATGCATACCAAACAGAAACTCAAGGTCAAGGGAGGTTGTATTATTCTCAGCCTAGTTGCTAGAATAAAATATTGGTATTGTCTTTTTCTGCAAACAAAGGATAAGTTACATTTTCACGTCTCAATATATATATATATATGAGGTGAGATTCTTACCATGGACAGGAGGGAAGGATGTATGGTGTGACACCTAGTAGGTGAGACAGCTGCAGAGCAACAGACAGCTATTAGAGGTGAGTGTTTTTAACAACACGTCAAGACATTTCCAGCTTGGGTATTTTAAGCACAAAACCCTAACCAAGTGCTTCTGTGCTCAAGCCTAACCCTGAATTAACCACAGCGGTGTCAAAACATAAAATTGAAAGTGGAAATGTCAACTTTCAACATATCTGTTCCATTTGAAACTTACACACACAAAGCACATTCACGATTTGAGGAAACATACAATACAAATATTTACTCTGGCGATGTGTTTGACTCTTCTACCAGCTGGTAGTGCCTGCCCCTTATCAAACAGGCACACAAGCTCACAGATGGGATGAGACAGTGCAGAGGAAGTCAAGCAAAAAGGAGAAATGGACCTTTTTATTTTTAGTTTTCTCTTCGTGAGACAGCTTATTTTAACGGTGCTTTCGTGCGTGTTCAGTTATCTATGGTGAAGTTGGGCCAGATAATATATTCAAATGTATTTCTGATATGAAATTTAACTTCCCCTTTCCCCAATTGGTCTAGGATGGAGACAAGTGACATCAACAATACTGTCAGGAAAAAGGAACCATCTTAATATGTCAAGGAAAGCAAGCAGTTTGTACTTAAATGCACACAGCTGAATGCTCAAGATGCCTGTTTGTTGCTGCTGCTGTGGAAACGGTCACAAATACGGTCTGATGGGGACACTTTCTTGAAAAAAAAAAAAAAAACCACAACCAGTGTCTAACATGCACTTCCTTTTTTTCAGCAAGGAATTTCGCACCACACCTACCAAGAGCTGTGAGTTAAGGTTTCATGTTGTTATTGATCGTTATTATTTATCAGCCCTGCATCAAAATGACTTAACCACTCTGTGTAGTTTAATCTGACTGCTTTAAAAAATAACTTAAAGAAGTGTTTGGGTATGAGTTTTTGTCAGATCAAAATTAAACAACACCTATGCTTTGTGCACTCAAATGACAACATACAGTCACCTTTTATAAAACAGAGAGTGTTGCAACTCCTCCTACTTAAGAGTTCCTCTAACTGGCTGCCTTAGCACTGAGCTGTCACCTTTTGATTTCTGCATTTTACTTTCGACACCCCCCTCTTTGACAGTTTCAGTGGTAGAAATAGTTAAGTAGGTCACCAGAAAGCACAAAAACTTACCGAATAGATGCGTATAAGCTCAGAGGATACATCACCCTTGTAGTACTTTTCATGGGAGTAACACAATGGACTGGATAATTACTACTGCAGTATTCTTGTCAGGTGAGACAAATTTATACCTCCTGTTTTTGCTGCCTTATTAATATTTGTGCCAGCAGTAAAAATAAGACCCTGTTATTTCATTTAATGACATTTTACGACTTATTTATGTCCCTGTATGGCATACTGGGAGCATACCATTATCAGTTATTACACAAGGTCTGTCATAACAATATGTACAAAAAAGTTAAATGATCAATTCCACGTTTGTAATTCATCCTCTGTAAATTAAACCATCTGTGTCAATACTTCCTCTAAATTTTCTCATTTTAAGTGTAGAATATGTTTGATTGTTTATTGAAAAACAGTGTCTGGGAACATTAGGGATTTGTACAGTTACAATTAGATTACAAGTACTGTGTAAAAAAAAAAAAAGAAATTGAGTCAGACTTACGTGAGCCAATTTTTGACCATTTAAACCTGCGATATTGTCGCTGCATCTATCATTGTAATGCCATCAAAAGTTTGCACGTAGCAGATGTTTGCAAAGATTGCTTCATTATGTAACAAATAGACCACACCTGAAATAGTCCTATTACGTTTAAGACAGACTTCTCAGTCTCATGGTTCCTCTCAACACTCACCTCAAAGTAAATGCTAGTTCCTTGTCTTATGTCCACCTGTGTAAGTCAAAGCAAGATCCTACATTATAATCAATGTATCCATTCATTACGTACATCTGTTTAGTGTGTGCAGGGTTGCAGGGGGACTGGAGGCGTTGGGCACTCTTGACAGGTCAACAGTAACAACCTAAATTGTTATTATGCTATTATGTTATTATTAAAACTGACCATAAACAGGCTGCAACAGATGCGACTCTACTCTATGTAGTTGTGTTTGCTGACCTTAACACGACTTGTGAAACCAAGAGAAAGATAATATAGGACTGACTCACATCCTATTTATCTCTGACAACTGTACTCAGCAGGTCAGCGACAGACATCCTGCAGCCACCTTAGTGATGTTATCTGCTACTGGTGGTTTAGTTTAGTTCAGTGTGTATTTGGGGACTGACAATCAAGATTGCGTTCTAATACAACATAAATGAGACACTCCCCCAGCTAAAGCAGCACTAGTCACTGGAAAAAGCAGAACATGAGCATGTTAGTCTTGTGGTAATTACATCATTATTTATCTCTCTGGAGAGACTATGTCAACGAAACTATCAAATGCTTTCACTTGACCAGATTTAGAAACATACAGTGTACCAAAATTCGTGAATATCCACCAGAGGTGTTAGGACAGTGTCTGCCTGAGGTTCAACAGATCTAATAAGAGGAAGCTGTTTACTGCTCCCACCTCTTGTAACTTTGAGGAACTATGAAGAAACATTTTTCTCAAGTCAGTCAGTGTTTGTATCACTCTGACCATTTTTAGAAAATCTCACATTGTAGCCAAAAAAGGAAAAAAAAAGGAAGGAAGGCTCTGAGCAAGAAAATTACTCATTGTCAGAAACCCCACGTAAAGGCAAATATAGAGAGAAGCCTTCCTATATGATGCCATGTTGTGTACTGTATCTTTAGTTTGTCCTGGTAGGTCTAATTTCTGCTCTAAAAAAAGCATGTTCCTCTTCCTCTTCCTACTGTCTCTAATGGCATTTGTTCATAGGAATCTACCACATTCATTCATTCATTTTCCGTAACTGGTTGCGGGGAGGCTGGAGCCTATCCCAGCTGACATTGGGTGAGAGGCAGGGTACACCCTGGACAGGTTGCCAGACTATCACAGGGCTGACACATAGAGACAGACAACCATTCACACTCACATTCACACCTACGGACAATTTAGAGTCACTAATTAACCTGCATGTCTTTGGACTGTGGGCGGAAGCCGGAGTACCCAGAGAAAACCCACACTGACACGGGGAGAACATGCAAACTTCTGAACACTGAACAGAAAGGCTCCCCCACCCTGGGCTCAACCACTAACCCTCTAACCACTACATCACCGGAACTTGAGCAGTGGCTTGTGGCATCAGACACTGACAAAAAAATGCCGTCGTTTAAAATTGACGTGATATGCGGCTGGTCGCTGTTACAGTTTAACGGCGCCCTGCAGCATCAGAGAGAAAGGTGGCAGGACAAGGATAAAAGTGGGGAGGGCCAAACTTCTAAAGCCAAACTCTGTTTTTTCCTTAACGTAACTACATGTTTTTGTTGCCGAACATCAACCATGTGTGTTTGTTGCTAAAGGGAAAAGAAGTCAATTTGCGGTGTTACCGACATAGTGCATTTATTTTGAAAGAGACAGTATGTAAACGTTAAATGTCCTGTGAAAACGTTTTTTTGAGCCAGAAGTGACCATATTTTGGCAAGAGGTTGGATATTAGCTATAGAGACTAAAACCATTTTTTGTACCAGGCTGTTAACATGTTTAATTCTGCTGTAAAATTGGGCATTTTATCATAGATATCTGTGGGGATTGACAGGCTTCTGGAGTCAGCCTCAAGTGGCCGTTCAAAGAACTGCAGTTTTTGGTATTTCTGGAGGCTGCCGCTTGGCTAGTATGTGTAGCATGCTACGCTATTGATGTATGTGATGTGACATATGTGATGTATGACATGTGACAGTGCATTGGTAGGGTTAGAAACATAGTTAATTTAGGCCAAACTGTGATATTTTTTCTAAACCTGACCACTTCTTTTTATTGCCTAAAACTAAGGAAGTAAACCTAAAAATGAACTGTTTTACCGACATTCGAAGTTTATTTTGAAAAGAGACTGTACGCATATAACAAGTGGAAACTGGACATTTCCCGTGAAAACTGAAGTTTATTTTAAAAAGACACAAAGCATGTAATGCATGTAAAATGACATGCTGTCCCTGACGATCCAAAACTGATGCTGAGCGTCGTAATTTGCCTTTTAGGGCCACTGACCAAGTGTCGGTACTGAATGAGTTGTGAGAATGTGTTGGATTGACAGCTCAAGCCATTGGACGTGCCACAAGGCAATAGATTGGACAGAGGATTATGATATTTTTTTTAAAGATTATCTGTCTCATTTAGTACTGTGCGTATATAGTGACAGTTATTTCATTATAAAAGTTTCGAACTGTAGCTTTAAATAATGGATAAAATATAACGGAATGACAAATGAACACAACCAAATATAAGTGACTCAAATATGTCATTATTATGTTTTAAAGATAACTAATTGTTTAAAGCTTTTACGTTTAGAATTAGAAAATTTCTGGTTTGGCGCCCCCCAGTGGTATTACCAAAAAAGATGCTGTGGCAGAAATCAATTCACACTGCTAGACCCTTTAAATGCACAGAAAGCAGCACAGAGAGAACACATTTTTGAACAAAATCGAACACATGCCATGGAGAATAATTTTAAAGTCACAATAACATTCTGCACTGAGTGGCGGTCAGATCAGATCAGATGGTCAGATCAAAATGATATGGTTCTTTCTCCTTCATTCCTCAGTGTTAAAAGCCACACTTGGTTTCAATATCGATCCCAAGGCTTGGAAGGTCCTGAGTAACACCGCTGAAGGTTTTGGATACCAGGTGGTGCAGAGACCATCCAGGTAAGTCAAAGCACGGATGTTCAGTCGTGTGTGTCTCACGCTAATGTCTAATCAAGCATGTAGCATTTCTTTGCATGTAGGAAATAAAATGTATGACTCTTTTAGCTCCATTGCTCTGTTGCATAATTGTCTGGTTGTATTTTGTCAGCCTGCTGGTCAGTGCTCCTCTTTACCAGTATTCACAGGAAAGAAGGGGGCAGATATACACATGCTCCACCAACAGCTGCAGTGAACTACCAGTTCAATGTAAGCAACTTCTCATTTCCAAATGCTTCATATACACTTTTAAACTAAACTTAAATGATGAACGCCACTTTAAAAGCAATAATTGTGATAACTAGTCATCAATAAAAAATGACAAGCATTAGGGGCTTGGTTACTGATTCTTAAGAGCAGTATTCCAGAGGATCTTATGTGAATTACCTTATAGATTTAGTTTCAGGGTAATTCTAGAAAAGATACTGAGATAGCTCTTCTAAAAGTATATTTTCTGTGTTGACTTAAGCAGTTAACAGATGAAGTAAAGCAAGAACAAGTATTTGTTGTTGTTCCCACTACAGTTGCAATTTTGTTTTTGCACATTTTAAGGGTGTTTTCACACTCGAAGCAGGGCAGTGACTTAGCACTTTGTGGCCATATGTGGCCATAAGTGTTTTCACACTTGGTCCTTTTTAAATGAACCAAACTCAATCCTCTTAAAGTGGCCCAAAAGAAAAGGGACTCAGTTCTTTTTGTGTTCACATTGTCAGTTCATTTGAAAAAGGACTCAGTTCTCTCTCTGGTCAGCTTCAGCTCTGATGGGGCCTCAGTCCTCTTTCTGTTCACACTATCGCCTACTGATGTGGTTTTGCTTTTACTTTGATGTGACACTGCAGCGTGGTTATGAGCTTAGAACTGCAGGAAAACCTTAGCGTGTCTGAGCGTTGTGAACAGTCGATGTTTGATCTTTGTTCCATATCTGGAGGAGTGCAGTTGTTTCATCATCAGAGCAAAGTACTCCTCGTCCACTGGTCGTGCTGTCGTTACCTGTGGACATGGTTCTGTTGTGTTTATCAGATAGCATGTGATCTACAATAGCAAAAGGCAAAGTGGACCCGGAGCGTTTTGTGTTCACAAGGCACAGGTTAAGTGAACCGCACCACTGACTAGGGTCTGAGTTCTCTTAGAGTGTTCACATTTGCGCAAAAAATGCTGAGTCACCGCTCTGAGTCCACTTAGAGGGCTGAAAAGGACCAAGTGTGAAAACACCCTTAGACTCAAAAATAGAATAAATGGCTTGTTCATGTGGAAATATTTATCATTAAATGCTGTTTAAAGTTACAAAAGTACTGTGTTGAACGTTAATGACACAACATAGGAAAGTATACAGAGGTATATTACTGGTGGGAGCTGAGGTTTGTAGTGGTCACCGAGACCGTTATTGTGTTGCTATCCTGACTGATAAATATTTTCAATGCAGTGCCAGATTTTGCTGTGAACATGTCTCTTGGTTTGACAATGACGATGGATCCCTCCACACAAAACACCATGGTGAGCCGTTAAACTGCCAGTATTCACAATTCACTTCAACTTTTCTTTGTCCTTCTGGTGAAATCTATTAATGTATGTTGCAGTAACGACAGCAACATATTAGTAACTAATCACGACTGTCTCGTTTCAGGCATGTGGCCCGACCATCCCAAAGGACTGCAAAAGTATCACCATGTACAGTGGTGCGTGCTTCCAGATAGACAAGACTAACACAATTGGAGGTCCTCTTATACCCTCTTCTAATAAAGGTAACACACACACACACGCACACCAATCAACACATTTTAGCCATCTTAACAAGCTAACTCTTTGGTTTTTGTCCAGTGTTACTGAGGATTTTGTTTAATTACATTAATTTCAATATGGAAAACTCGCTCAGCTTTAAAGCATCAGAAAGGAAGGGTGGCTGCCGGGTTCAGACCACCGTCACAGGCTGAACAAACCTTTGTCATCTTTCGTAAAGGCCGCAGACGTGTAGGTCATACACTGGAGCAAAGATCTTCTCTTTGCCTGCCGAAACACAAATGAGCTATAAACGTGCACACACATCTTAAGATGTTCTCTAAAGTGGTCATTATATGCCTCACCTTAAACAGAAGGATGGAGGCTAAGCAAATAGCTAGCTCGATCACATGCTCTTTATTATTAACTTCATATTTGGAATATGTGGGGCTACTGTAATATACAAGACACAGAAATATTAACTCAATCATCAAGAGATGGACAGCGGAGTCAGAGGGACTTGAGGTGGCTCCAGCCTCCCTTCTCTCTCACACACACAGTATCTTATTTGAGTCTTGTCATTATGACTCAATTCGTCACAGCTGATTCAGGAAACATAATGTGCAATAGCGCAACAATAAGAAAACAGCATAGACATAAAATCAGGAACAATCTGTGTTAACCATGCACTCCCACGCTCTTATACGAACTCCCTTAGCTTTGACTCATTATTTATTAGCAACCCGACTTATTTATCATCCGTACTTTAACTTGTTTTTGTAGTTGTATTGGATCACACCTTCTTTGCATCTTCCTGTTATCTACTTTTATATTTGCTCTATAGTTGATTTCATATTTACTATGCATTTGGTTTTCTGCTGTTATTTTAGTATGTGTACATTACACTCTTTGTATCTGCACTCCTTCAACTTTGTATTGCAACTGCCGCACAGCAGCTCCACATGGGATAAATAAAGGTCTTGTCTTGTGTCATTCAAAGAAGCAAATGCAAATACTGAGACAAAAAACAACCAGTTTGGTTAAAAAAAAAAAGAATACCGCAATCTATTTTTCTACAGGATTATCAATTTTAAAAAAAGACTTGGTTTTGACACAATGCCGCTGACATATGATCAGCTTGTACTGCTTACAAAAAAATAATTATATATAAATAATACTATGTGTTATGGTCTCTCAAATGATGCAAGTACACTGGAAGGGTGCAAGGGGACATTTTATGTATTAAATAATATTTTCTGTGTTCTGTTTGCTGCATTCTTGGGATGTGAAATGTGCGAAAAATGTTTGAACTAACTTATAAGTGACTTGAAATCTCTTTGACAGAGTGCCGATCAGCAGACATTGCGTTCCTGTTGGACGGTTCAGGCAGTGTATCCAGACTGGATTTTAACACAATGAAGACTTTTGTGAAAAATCTGGTCCGCTCACTCCTGCCATTAGATACAAAGGTAATGTTGTGTTTACACTACCTGTTTGTTCATAGCACAGACTCTGAGAACTCATTTCTGGTGCAATGTTGAATGAAAGGGCTAATTTCACAATTCTTAATTATTTGACAGTTACATTTACGAATTTAAGAGTTGACGGTTAGATTTGTAACAGACTGTTAAATTTGAATGTGCTTCATTTTTTCTTTGTCTCCTGTTTTTGCAGTTTGCTATTGCCCAGTTCTCCAGATCTCCCCAAGTAGAATATTTCTTTGATGATTTTTCCTCTGGAATTTTACCATGGGAACAAAAAGTTGATGGCATTAGGCAACGAGGGGGATCAACTTACACAGCTGCAGCCATACAGTTTGTGGTGTAAGTGCTATCACCATGTTGACATGTAGTTTGCACAAGAAGTTCTTGGGAATTCCTTATTTAAGTTAAATGCCAAATATATTACATCTGTCAAAACAGGGCTGGGTGAATTTTTTGAATTTTTTTGCATCAATTTATGATGTGAACATCTATAACTTTATCCAAAAAGGGCTCTACTAAATTACTTTCAAGCATTAGTTGGAGCTGACAAATGTACACGGTCTAAATATTGAACCCCCACATTTGACAGGCGACCAAAGGAAACTCACCATTTCTGAATAAAATTACAGATTTCTCCAGGTCTGACCACTGTTGAAAACATTAGGGATAATGTTATGACACAGCTAATCAAAGTATATATTATGGGTCTAGTCATGTTTGGACATTTTAATATGGAAATGTTACATATCATATATTTAAAGCAACTATATGCAGAAGCATTTTGACTTTTGCAAATTCTAGGGGCAACGTCTGTGGGGACACTGTGGTAGACAACACAGCATGCAGCTTTTTGTGGGCATATAACTTGTGCTGTTCTGTATTCAACTCTGTATGGACCTAATTTTTTTAGATTCTGGTGGGGCAAACAACGAAATAGGGGCCTGTTCATATAACAACATTGCTTCATGGCGCTGCTAGCTGTCTAAAACTCAGGCCCCGACATCCACCATGAGGCTCTCACTGCAGCTTCCGTGGTGGATTGGTGGCTCTCCTCTTCGCAGCTCCTGTGATGCTGAGCAGGGTGTAGATCTTACACAGGGAGCAGGCAGCGAAGCCCCTGCACCTCACCTCAATGGGCTCACAGCGGGCATTCCAGCCCCTCCTCTGGCACTCCTGGGTGAGCTCCTGGTACTTGAGCTGCTTGCGCTCATTGGCCTCTTCCATGCGGTCTTCCCAAGGGACTGTCAGTTCAAGTAAGAGGACCTGCTTAGAAGAAGCAGATGTCAGCAACACATCTGGTCTCAAGGGGGTTGGCATTGCAAAGTCTGGGAACTTGAGCTGCCTGTCCAGGTCAACCCGCAGTTCCCAGTCTGGTGCCAATGAAAGTAGGCTGGCTGATGGTGTTGGCTATGGTCGTGGCTTCTCTCCAGCCCTTACAAAGACGATTCTCCTCTGGCGGCGGACGTGTTTGTTGTTGGCCACTGTGCTGGAGATGGCCTCTGCCATTGTCTTCAGGACCTGGTCATGTCGCCAGCAATAGCAGCCCTCCTCAAGGGCTGATAGGCAGCCATTCAGAATGTGTTCCAGAGTCCCCTTTCCTGGACAGATTAGACAGGTCGGAACGTCGCTCTTGCCCCAGGCATGCAGGCTAGCTGGGCTTGGGAGCACATCGTAGACGGCTTGGATCATGAAATTAATACGCTGTGGCTCTGCCTTCCAGATGTCATTCCAGTTCAGCTTCCTCCCCAGGCTCCTTTCCACCTCGTCCATGCCCCCTGCTGCCGCATGCTCACCATCCTGCTGATCCTCACTTCCTCAACACCTGCTCAGACTTCCTCCAGGACCAGATGGCATCTGTCTTTGCCATGAGCCTCGTCGTACTGTGGCTGAGGGATGGACCTGCCCGCCCATTTGCCACTGTTCTCAGCAGTGCCTTGTGTCTGAGCCGAGACCCTGCCAGCTCCAGCCCCTCTTGATTGACCCATATGCATTGGTGAGGTCCAACCAAAGCACTGCTAGGTCATCATTCCCCTCTCGAGTCTCCACTCTCTGTGACCACTCTGGTGTGTTCCAGGCACCCTGGCACTCTGGGAGTGCCACGCTTCTGTACTGATGTACACCACCAAGAGAGCAAAAGCAAATGCCACAGTCCTTTCCTCTGTTTTTAATTTAGTCACGTAGCACCAATTTCAAAAGTATTTGCGTGTTTCTGCTGCATAGGTTAATGAAAAGACCGTTTTTGCAGCAGTGAAATACTTCAGGAGGGGAGTTAAAACTCGTTTAACTATATGGTAATGAGCTCTGACGCGGTTCAGCGACAACCAATCGGAATGCTGACGTGCTTCGATGAAGCAGGTCCCAGAGAACAAGCCATGTAACTTTGGTTCCTACAGCACACTCATTCCGACAATGGATATCGAGAAGTCGATTACTTGCGTTCGCACCCACTCAATCCTTTATAGTGTGTCGCCGTTCGGTTACAGAGACCAAAATAAAAAGAATGAGGCTTGGGACCACGTCGTGGAGGTAGCTGATTGGTCTGGTGAGTTTTAAAGTGTGTAATGTTAAGCCTAGTTCGCATTATATGATTTTCACCCCGACTTTGAGGATCTTGAGAGCCATTAACAAGTCCTGGGGTTGGAGGTGAGTTGGCAGATAGTCTGCGACTGGGACTCGATATCTGGCATGCTAGAAAACTGGAGAGGTCTGACACGACTGACAAAGAGCATCAGGCAATGAGAGGTGGGATACGGCGATGTGATGTACGGCCATACCAGCCCCAGCCTCCGCTGTCATCCGTAGCATTTCCCGTTTCCCGCAAATGACCTGCAGAGCTCCAAGCTGTCGGACAACCATGTTAAAGTTTAGCGCCAGGGCAGTTCATAATATCCTGTTTTGTTCACGTGTGACAAAACGTAGTTTGGTGACGTCACTGTGTTATCTGGGGCTCTGTCGGCTACGGCTCGTTGGAGAAATCTTGTTGTGTACATACACAGGTCGTAACGTTGCCAAGTATGAACACTCAAAAGATTACGATAGTCTCCGCAACTCAAGACTGGTCGGCCAGTGTGAGCAAGGCCTTAGTAATAGAGAAGAGAATTCTCAAGGTGACAACCATGATGCTAGCAGGCCAAAAGCCTGCATCACTAGACATAATTTTTTATTGTTTAATTATGACCTTTTTAGGTGTTCTATTTCTGTTTTCACTGACCAAACATAAATATCTGTAGGCTAACTATGAGCTTTTTGACTGGACAACAGCAAGCAGCAACTACGCAGCTTTCAAGCCAGTAGTCCGCTTTGTGGCTCCTTTAAATTGACAAGCGATTGATTGATTGAACGTTCAAATGATTCACGTGATGAGTGACCAAATTTGCCACAAATATTTTTGACAGTCATGCTTCTTGGGTGTCAAGAATGACAAACAGCAATAACAACTGTAAAATGACCCCCCACAAAAAATAAATGGACATATACCAACAACCACAGAAAAAAAACAATAAATTGTAGAAAATAAAAACAATAAATAAATAATAATATTTTTATTCTTGGTTAAAAAAAAAACACATATGTAAACATCGTAATACAAATACTAAAAGAACACATACAATTTATTTATGTGCATTTGTTAACATTTGGCAAAGCTTAATGTGGAAAAATAAGCCAGTTTTCTCTCATTATGGTAAATTAGGCACCCCGGCAAAACTTAACATCTGTACACTGTAAAGAGTAAGACTATTTATCATGTGATATGATACAATGCATTACAAAAAAAGTGTATTGAAATTGCATCTTTTTTCTTCTTTTTTTTTTGGTGACAGACAAAATATTTTCACGTCAACAAAAGGTTCCAGACCTAACGTGAAGAAGGTCTTGATAGTCATTACTGATGGAGCATCTAACGACCGGAGTTCATTGCCATTTGCAGCAGCCTTAGCTGAGAGGGCAAACATTGTTCGATTTGCTATTGGAGTAAGTTCTACTCATTGAATTCAAGCTGCTAATTAACTCTGTTGCACAGCACAACATGTCGAACACTTGTCTTCAACATCCCCAGGTGGGAGGCGCATTTAACGATGATGCTGCAAAAAATGAACTGGACACCATTGCATCATCTCCCCCAGATAACCATGTGTTTCGAGTGGAGAACTTTGAAGCACTGGAAAAAATAAGGCAGAGTTTGCAGGCCAAAATCTTCTCTATTGAAGGTATAGTTGTCTATATTTAAATATATATATATATATATATATATATATATTTAAATATATATATATAGCCAAATATTACACGTCAACCTGCAAACAAATTCTGCATGCCATTGTGTGATGCTGCATTGAGAAATTATTGTGCTCATTTTTGCTGCTGTTACAGGATCGCAAACAGGTGGGGAGTCACTGAAATTGGAAATGGCTCAAGAAGGATTCAGTGCAGCTTATGTGCCTCAGGTAAAACAAAAACAACAACAACTGAATGACACAAACACCTTTTGTTGATGGAAAATTCAGATGTATTTACAATGTATGCGACACACATTTTCTTTGGACAATGTTTTATGACAAGTTTATTCATTTTAATCACTTCCTTCTTTTACTTTCATATCTAAGTTTAAGATTTAGTGAAAATGTGTAACAAAATGAATCTGTTTAAATTAAAGGGAATTCAGATGGCTGTGGTTGGTGCTAATGTGTGGAAGGGAGGCTTACAGCAGTACTTCCTCACAGGCCAGAGAATCATCAGCTTTGAGCCAACAATAGAAGCTGACAGTTATCTGGGTAAGAATATGAATACAAATGTGAAATGTACATTACGTACTTGTGTCTTCTCTCTGAATTTTCAAGTTATTATATATTGTCTGTTGTAGTTATTTTATTTTGTGTTTTATGCCAAAAAAGAGTGTCAGTCAGATGAAGAGAGCAGAAATCACAGTGTTTTCACAAAAGTCTTAAAGGAGCAGTGTGAAGGATTTAGTGGCATCTGGTGGTGAGGACTGCAGATTGCAACCAGCTGAAACTTTTTCCAAGTGAACTCCCGGTTAGGATTACTTAGTGTTGGTTGCTCAGGAGGTTTTTACCGGGAGCAGAGGTCTCCTCCTCTCTAAAACATATGGACCTGGTCATTAAAACCAGTAAAAACACTGAATAAACCAGTGTCACGCACGTTACAAATCAGTGTTTCTTCGATGTTGTTCAGCTGGTCAAAGACAGGCTGCCAGCCCAGCACCTGCAAATGTGTGCTCACCTTTTTGTCTCTGATAACTTAAGATCCAGAGGTTAAGGCAGTTTTTACCAGAAGCCAAATACTCATAGAGCTCTCTTCCTCTTCAAAACAAAAAGACGTGGTCATTTAAACCAGTAAAATTACAGAATAAAGCAGTTTCCACATTAAAGGAGAAGTCCAGTATTTTGCACTTTGAGCCCCATTCCTGGTTGTTTATGATGAAATAGAGTGGTTAAGACCAAAATCTTGACGATTGCTCCTTCTCTGAGTATTTGAGAGAATTTGTCTTTCCCCTGCCTGGCTTAACAATGGCCTAACTACGGCCATGTGTAAATCTGTCCTAAAACCACCTTAAATGTTTGTTTTCAAAGCCATGAAACTCACCGAGTGGTCAGTGGTGTTCCTTGATGCTTCAACGTAAAAATCGTAGCAAACTGTGGTTTCCATGATGATTTATTTGACATTTTGTCCATGCATTGATTTTCTATAGGAAGCCTCATTGTCTGTTGGTAGTAATCCGCCACCGGAAACGGAAAGGGGTTGTTTACGACAAGGTTGTAGTCATTGTAGTCTTTTAGCTCAGCAAAAGTGCCGGCTCGACAGTGCCGTGTGCGCTCCTCCTCTTCGGAGGAATTCTCCTGCAGTCGCTGACCGCACAAAACTTGCCCATTATTACTCGCTTGTAAACAACCTTCACAGTACGATGCCTTTGAACACAACGCCAGCCTTCTTCTTCTGCTTCTTTCTGTGTCCCATTACATTGCAATGGTTTCCTGCTGGTTGGCAACACTCACGTAAAGGCCCGTTATCACCATCAAGTGGGCTGGAGTGTATAACGAACGAGGGTCAAACTAACGATCAAGCGGAAGTTTACACACGGGTGTGAGGCAGCTGAAAAAATAGTTCCACAATCGAGATGAATAGCGAAAACACAGATGGAAACCACAGTTCGCTACAATTTTTATGTGGGAACATCAAGGAACACCACTGACCACTGGGTGAGTTTCATGGCTTTGAAAACGAATGTTTAAGGTGGTTTTAGGACAGATTTACACGTTGAAGAGGGGCTGCAAACTACAGTGGCCAACATGAGTGGCCATACCTAGAGCCAGTGTTTGTTTTGTCCATTCTGGGCTTCTGTAGAAACATGCCATTGCAACATGGCGATCTCCTTGGACGAGGACCTGTTTCCTATGTCGAGCAGGTATAGATGCAGCTGAAGCAGCTACATGTCCCGCCCACTAGTTACATGACTTGCCCACCATATCTACACATCAGTCCATGATCAGCCCCCTTTGCCCCTTGGCTCAAAAGCGAAAGCCCTGAAGAAAGTGCTAAGTTAGCATTTATCTAGCTATGAAGTATTAGGTTAAAAAAGAAATGGTCAAGTTAGGGGTAAGGGTAATGGTAAGAGTTAATAATAATAATAATAATAATAATGATAATAACTAACTTAAATCTGCAACTAGACAGTGTGCTCTGAGTTGACTTTTAACTGATGGGCTTTAATTTTAGGTTACTCCATGGCAGTCGCTAGAACAAGGCAAGGCATATTGACAGTTGCTGGTGCTCCAAGACATCGTCACCAAGGAGCTGTGATGGTACTTTCCCAAGACTGGAATCGCCAAAATATCGAACCCTCTCAATATCAGGTGAGCATTTAGTATTAAGGACAATGTAAAGCATGTTTCTTTTTTAAAACATTAAAAGTTTGCTTCTTTTATGATATCATTTGTATTGATCATTTGTTGTTTACACAGTCTCAGAGTGGTGAATATTTTGGGGCTGTTGTTTGTGCCATGGATGTGGACGGCGACGAGTACAGCGATCTAATCTTCATATCTTCCCCTATGTTCGTGGACACTGACAGAGAGGGAAGAGTTTACGTTTGCAGCATTAGTGGTTTGGTAAATGTCAGTTTTATCTGGTGCAATTAATCTATTTGTGTTTTTATGACCATGTTAACTCTGATTCTCATCCTTGTGTTCTCCCCAGAATGTGGAGTGTCACTTAGATGATTCTCCGTCAGTGCTGAGAGGGGCTGCATCTGTCCAAGGAAGGTTTGGGTCTTCTCTTGCTGTACTGCCTGATCTTAATGCAGATGGTCTCAATGAGTTGGCAGTTGGAGCACCTTTGGAGAACGACGGTCAAGGCAGCATCTACATATTCCACGGCGAAGGAGGAGGAAGAATCAGTCTTGATTACTCACAGGTAAGCGAGAACATGGCTTTAACACTGTCTTCAGTATAAAGATTTTCAGTTGGATTAAAATGTTTCCATTTACATAGAGAATTGCTGGCTCTGAAGTCCAGCCAGGACTGAAGTTCTTTGGCATGTCGATAAGTCAGTCGTCTTTTGACCAAAGTAACGATGGGCTGCCTGACTTAGCGGTGGGTTCGAAGGGAGCGGTTGTCTTACTCAGGTCAGTCCAAGATGTTCTTGTTACACAGGGTGAATACTGGTAAAGTGGGACTGTTCGGCTTCATCATTTTTATCGTTACATATATACTGTATACACTTCTATTACTAAAAATCAACATTAAGCTCATCATTAGCAAGTATGTGATTTTAAAAAAAAATAAGAAGAAAGAAATAGTTTCTGGGGCTATGTCATTACTTCCAAGGACATGGCACACTATATTCAACAATCTTGCAGTGAACTGTGCTGAAAAGTAAAAGTCATTCTTGTGCAGGGGTTGAGTTCCCTTTTTGTGTGTGTTTTTCCTTTATCTTCTGTATAGTGTAGTAGAGCTCCAAAGCTATTTAGCATAGTAAACTACTCAAAAAATTAAGGGTCACAATTTAAACTTCAGAGATATCAGTATGTCCATTTAGGAGGGACAAGTGATTGTGAATCAGTTTCACCTGCTTTGGTGCAAATCAAAGTGACAACAGGTGCAATGGAGAGGCAAAAACAAGACAACCCCCCAAAAGGGAAGGGTTTTACAGGTGGTGGCCACAGACAGTTGCTCTCTCCTTATCCTTCCTGACTGATTCCTCTCTAGTTTTTGCTCTGCTGGTGTCCTTGTCACTACTGGCAGCATGAGGCAGCACCTGCAGCCCAATCAGGTTGCACAGGTAGTCCAGCTCCTCCAGGATGGCACACCCATACGTGCGGTCGCAAGAAGGTTTACTTTGCCCTTCAGCACAGTCTCAAGAGCATGGAGGAGAAATCAGGAGAGTGGCCATTACTTGAGCTGGACAGGGCCGTAGAAGGGCATCAACCCAGCAGCAGGATCGGTATCTGCTCCTCTGTGTGAGGAGGAACAGGAGGAGCACTGCCAGAGCCCTACAACATGACCTCCAGCAGGCTGCTGGTGTGCACGTTTCTGACCAAACTCCACGAGGGTGGTATGAGGGCCTGATGTCTTTTAGTGGGACCTGTGCTCACAGCCCAGCACCGTGCAGCTCGACTTGCATTCACCAGAGAACACCAGAATTGGCAGGTCCACCATTGGTGGCCCATCCTCTTCACAGATGAGAGCAGGTTCACACTGAGCACATGTGACAGGCGTGAAAGAGTCTGGAGATGCTGTGGTGAATGTTATGCTGCCTGTAACATCATCCAACATGACTGGTTTGGCGGTGGGTCAGTGGGGAGGCATATCCTTGGAGGGTCACACAGACCCCCATGTCATAGGACAATGCCCGGCCTCATGTGGCCTGAGTGTGTAGGCAGTTCCTGGATGATGAAGGCATTGATGCCATTGACTGGTCCTCTTGTTCCCCTGACCTGAATCCAGTTGAGCACCTATAGGACGTTATGTACAGCCACAGACTGTCAAAGGCTCACTGATGCCCTGATCCAGGTCTGGGAGGAGATCCTCCAGGACGCCATCCACTGACTCATCAAGAGCATGTCCAGATGTTGTCAGGAGTGTAGTCACATTATGAGTTGTTGTGATAAAATTCACACAAGCTCGATCAGCCTGTGATTTCAATTTTTTACTTTGATTTTCGGTGTGATTTTGAATCCAGCCCTCTGTGGGTTGATGATTTTGGTTTTCGCTGACCGCTGTTACATCAATTCGTTCTCAACAAATTATACCATGTACATCAGTAAATATTTTCAACTTAAATAATTTGTTTATCAAGACATTTGGACCATAATTAAAAATGAGGCAGAAGGTAAATGATCAGAAAGTGTCCCACTTTACCCGTATTCACCCCATATTACTCTTACTGTACGTGTAACTCTACTCTGATCAATCAGTGTGTCTACCTGCTCTTTCCATTTCCAGAACAAAGCCTATAGTGATGGTTGAAGCTGCGGTGTCATACAGCCCAAACCTAATCCCTACTCAAACCTCAGACTGCTCAACACCACTGGGGCATACAGTTACAATCTGCTTCACCATGACCAGACACTCCTCAGTACAACAAGGTTCCTGATTCTCTACTGTCAATACATTTAAATACTTGTTTTGAGTACATGAGTAGCCTCTTAATGAAACTCTAATCTATTCCAGCTCAAGCACGGATCACATATACTTTTAAGCTGGATGCCACCCGCAAAGTCCCAAATAACCGTGCTTTTGTTAGCGAGAAACAACGAGAGGTGACTGGAGAAGTTACTCTTAACTTAACCCGGCGACAATGCCCCACAGTGACGTTCTCTGTTGAGGTGAGTTGGTAGATGTACACAACTTTTAAATCAGATATATTTTGTAGATTTTTTGGTGTTTGAAGAGCCTATTTTACTGGAAAACCACAGCCTTTCTCATTATAATAAAAAATACACTACCGGTCAAAAGTTTTATAAAACCCCAATTTTTATTATTTATTGAAATTCAAGCAGTTCAAGTCCAGTGAATAGCTTGAAATGGTACAAAGGTAAATGGTGAACTGCCAGAGGTTGAAAAAAGGTAAGCTTACCCAAAACTGAAAATTAATGTACATTTCAGAATTATATTAAAAACCTTTTTTTAGGGAACAAGAAATGGGTTAACAGCTTAAAGCTGTTCTGCAGCAATGGAGGTTTATCAAGCCTTGAAAGTTGGCACTACCAATTCCTACAGATGTCCCAACTTTGCTTGATTACTTACAACCCCCTCTGTCTGCATAAAAGTAGTGTTGGAACACACTGTGTTACCATACCCTCGTGTGCATTATTTGAACAGTATTGTACTGCAGAAAGTAGTGTGTTGCTATGAAAATGGCGAGAAAAACGCTCACAGGACAACAGCCTCAAGCACAGCCTAATAGTGGTCGTAATAAGCAAGTCTCAACTGTGAAGAGAAGACTTTGAGTTGCAGGTTTGACAGGTCGAGTTGCAGCAAGAAAGCTATTTCTAAGATGTCATAATAAGAAAAGGAGGCTTGCCTGGGGCAGGAAACACCGCCAATGGACTGCTGAAGACTCGAAGAATGTGTTATGGACTGATGAATCCAAATTTGAAATCTTCAGTTCAACACACAGGATTGTTGTGCTCCGTTGAGTAGGCGAAAGGATGGTTCCTAAGTGTGACAAAAACTGTCAAACATGGAGGAGGGAGCGTGATGGTCTGGGGCTGTTTTGCTGGATTCAGGGTTGGTGACCTGTACAGACTGAAAGGCGCCCTGAACCATAACGGCTAGCACAGCATTCTGCAGTGCCATGCAGTAGTTTCTGGTATGCGCCTAATTGGTCAGGGTCCAAGCTCTGGCAGAACTACCTCAGGAAAAAACAAGATAGTAAGCCTGAAAACATGGAGTGGCCAGCACAGTCTTCAGACTTTAACTTCTGCAACAGAGC
Source organism: Cephalopholis sonnerati (assembly GCA_019142605.1). Classification (NCBI taxonomy): domain Eukaryota; kingdom Metazoa; phylum Chordata; class Actinopteri; order Perciformes; family Serranidae; genus Cephalopholis; species Cephalopholis sonnerati. The sequence goes on along the minus strand of JAGQAX010000020.1, from coordinate 18,252,144 downwards.
TGGGAAGAAGTTTCTGAAGAATATTTGATTTCCATTGTAGAAAGAATGCCACGAGTTTGTTCAGCTGTTACATCTGCCAAAGGTTGCTACTTTGATGAGTGAAAAATGTTAAGAATACATTTTGGTTTATAAATTGATTCCATGATCTCTTTTTTTAACTTCAGTTTTTTGTTTGTTCTATGCTTTCATTTCAGAGTACAATGAGACATTAAACTGCATAACTTTCAGTAAAAAATTGGGGTGTTCTAAAACTTTTGATGAGTAGTGTATATATATCCCAAGTTGAATAGAGAGGGAAAGTCCTTCCCCTTCCTGTGGACCACTACGTTTTGGGAAAAAAATATGCATGGTAGTTAAATCATTTTTCGATCCCGTTTGAATTATGCCATGGATTACGCATGATAATGGTTCATTTAAAAGATAATATTGCAAGTCAAGAAAGCTGCATTTTAAACTGTATTACACTGTGAAATATGTGACACAAGTCACATAGGTGACATCATAGCTTTCTTTCTTGCCGAAGCTACAAAATGTGTGTGTATTCTGTGCTCACATGAGCAACGGGTCTCGTTTGTTCTTTTGCTTCCCGGCTTATTAAAGAACAGGGATTGCTGGATAAAACACATAAAGTAAGCTAACGTTACATTTGTGTGTGGAACATTGCTATGTTACCTAGCTAGCTGGTATTGATGATGTGTACAGTGCGAGACAAGATATTTAGGGTGCTTTCACACCTGCCCTGTTTGGTTCAGTTCAATCAAACTCAAGTTCATTTGCCCCCTAAGTGCGGATCGTTTGGGCAGGTGTGAACACAGCAATCACACTTGGGTGCGCACCAAAACAACCGGACCGAGACCTTCTTGAAGAGGTGGTCTCGGTCTGGTAACAAACAAACACTGGTGCGGTTTGTTTGTAGTGAGAACGAGTTCTGATCTGAACCAACTGCAGTCACATGACACATTGTTTGGGTTAAACATGAGCATGTTACAGTCCTGGAGGATTATTAATGTGCGCCTCCTCCTGTACTGCCTTAATATGCACATTCAGCACATCCAATGCATCAAAACATTGTTTTCTAGTTGGAGCCGCGCCTCGTTTTCAAACTGTATGCTTTGACTCAAATGGACAATGACAGCAATATAGTACACGATGACTTCGCCTTTCTATGCTCATGTTGTGTCTAGCCCCCACATCCTAAAAATAGTATTTCACAATAGTACCTTCCTCTTTCAGGCTTGTCCAGACGATTCTCTCAATGCACTTTACAACGAACTCAAATTTACCTTTGATGGTTTGCCTTCTAACCAAAATCTCAGTCCGAGTCTCGCCGTGCAGGCGCAGACAACAACCACTCATCCTGTAAGTAATCTCTAAAGACCTTCAAAGAACTTGCTGACACGTGGTCTTTATTGCTTGTCAAAGATTAACTCAACCACAAAGCTTAGCCTTTGTGCATGTAATAGTCACAGCTTCATCTTTGCCACTGCTTTTTGTGAATTAATTTCATAGTTTCCACAATTTTATTTATTTTTAAGAGTGGTCAGGCAGACTTTTTAACTGTTATGTGTACTCTTTCTTAAAGGTCTAGTGTGTGGGATTTAGATATGTTGGCAGAAGTATGTTTTCATTACTGTTTAATCACCTAAAAATAAGAATCTTAGTGTTTTTGTTACCTTAGAATGAGCTGTTTATATCTACACAGGGAGCAGGTCCTTGACCATGGAGCCCACCATGTTGCATCACCATGTTTCTACAGTAGCCTAGAATGGACAAACCAAATACTGGCTCTAGATTTGTATTTTTGTGTTTTACTGGGCACTGAAGTTTGAGCCTGTCCATGACAAACCGAACAGCGTCAGAAGACACAGATTTTGAATGTGAAATTACTTTATTCGGTGTTTTTACCAGTTTAAAACACCAAATCCGTTTGTTTAAACAAGAATTTGACCTCTGTGGATAATTCAGCTCACGGGGAAAAACCTCCTTAACAATGAACACTGAAGAAATTCTAACCGGGAGTTCACGGTTGGCACACAGGAGAAGTTTCAGCTGGTTGCAATCTGCAGTTCTAACCACTAGATGCCACTAAATCCCACACACTGCTCCTTTAACCAACACTGTGTATTTCAAACTGTCCTCCACAGTTAGGGTTCGAGATCAACTGCGGCACGGACAACCAGTGTGTAGATAGCCTGAAAGTGGACTTCAACTTTACCAGGTGAGTCACGAGGATGAAGCCTAACTTTGATGAGATGAGACTAACACATGGTCTCTTATCTGCAAGTGCAAGGGGTTTGCACACCAACTGTACAGCACACTGTTTTACTGATATTCTTTCAGGTTTTGGGTTCAGTGCAGAGAGGTAAAAGGCACAAAGAGTTCAGCTATGCCTCTTTCAGTGTGAAATATCATAGGTGGTTTCATAGTATTCAAGTCTTTTTGTACGTTGATGAAATGTTGGATGCTCCTGTCACACAGATGGAATCATTGTGGGCTCCGGCAGTGTTGACTTTGACAAGAATTTTAGATTTAGTTTTAGTCTTACTTGCTTCCTGAAAATTGTATTTGGTTTAAGTCACATTAGAGTCTCTTTTTCTTTTGTTTTAGTTGTGGTTTAGTTTGTGGAATTCAGTTTTAATTTTAATCAATATTTTAGCCATAATGTTATCAGACAGTTTCATGATACTGTAATGGATATGGCAGGAGGATATTTTTCGTGGCTTTAAAAACTCAAATGAGAATCTTTCACATCTTTCATATCATATAAAAATAAAAGCCTGAAGTTATTCTACTTTTCATTATCGAGGCCTGCTGCTAAACACGGCATCATGTGTCACTTAGTAGAACTCTGACTTTATAAGTCAGCAGTTATAAAAATGTGTAAATTTCCTCCTTAAGGCAGATGAGCATTATAATCACATCTGTTCTCTTTACATGGAGCTAAGATTAATACTAAATTATGTAAATGTTTGTTGAATGAGTAAGTGTCTGGTTATGAGTCATAAGAAATCAGAAATCATCTTTTAAGAGTAGGCGTTTACTGGAAGCTAGCTCAACTCCATTAAATTTTATAGTATGTTAACAGAGGCAAGGTAATTGGTTAAAAAAGATGGCTTCTGTGATCTAACTCAGCCGGGACAGAGCCAACTGTTACATCTTGTCTTAACTCGTCAGGACATAATGAACAAAGGTTTCACTGTAATTTTTTTTGGACAATATTTTTCCTTTTTGTCTTCAATACAATTAAGTCTTGAAATAAAAGCACAAGGGATGATAGGGGATAAGGGGATAAGATAAGGGATGTGGGCCTACCTGCTGCCTTGCAGTCCAGACACTGATCCGAAGGCTGTTACTCTGTCAGCTCTCTCTCTGTGGTCCTATAACATCTTGAAACAAAACTTCATAGAGAATTGGAGGACATTCCACCATCTGTCTTCCTCACAGCACTTAGAAACATCTCTCATCAAATCCGGTTCCACACCTGACCAGAATCATCTCTCTTAATTACTTCGGCACGCCCCCTTTCAAACTGACACAGGCTCTATGCCTCACTGAGCCCAACCCACCTAACCTGACAGCTAAAAGGACAGAGACAAGAGACACAAAACCACAGAAAAAGGACACAAAATAAACACGAGGCACAAAACCACATAAAAATGCATAATGACAACAAAGAGAGGTGAAACCACCACAGAGTCTTTGTGTCTTGCTCTTATGTAGGTCAAAGGCCTGCATTCACAAAACCTCTGAGAACACTCTCAAAGAGCTTCAAACGTAGTCTCAAAAGTTTTAGTAAGGAGTAGGTTCTCAGAGCAACTCTGAGCAAGGAAGGGACAGAAACTTATACTTTAGTGAGGAGGTGTAGTTGACCCTGTTGCTAGGTATCCCTTTGTGAGCCTGTAAGGTGTGAGGACACCCAGTGGAAATGAAATGAACTGCTGACTGTTAGTGTGATCACTCGGCCTTGTGTGTACAGTATCTATGCCCAGGGGCCTACTGTCTCAGCCCACCCATGACCTCTACTTAAGTTTGAGACCAAATACCTGCAAAACTAATAGCATTTCCACGAGTCTAAGCTGTCCTAAGCATTTTGTGCAAATTATCACATTTCAGCATGCTAACGTGCTAAACTAACGCAGGAGTTATACTTCTGCATCGAATCGATGTACCTATGGCGCAGGCTCTGTGTCAACGTAGAGCCTACCGCTGCAGCCTGAGGTACACCTCTCCCAGGAATATTACTAAACCTCACGATGCAGACCTCCTGTCTACTTTTGTAAGCTGAAACCATTTCCCTCAGTGGAAACAAAGCTTTTATTTACTTTTATTTCACAGATAAGAAACAATAAATTGTGAAGACAATAAAGCCTCCACAAAAATAGCATTTTGAGTCTTGTGTGTGATTTTATCGTGGCTCTATATGGGCAGAGGACGCTTGTCGCTAGGCTAATTTATACAATGTAAAATGCCATAGGCTTGTGCTAATAACATTAGCATGTTTTATTTGTTTGGAAAATGTGTTTAGTATGAGACAGTTGTTTTGTCAGTGAACCTTGTGAGTTGTAACAGAGCCAAATTATGTACCGTTACCTTTGTTAAATGTTGCTGTTGTCCTTGGTTTTATATGAGTAAAGGGAAAAGTCAGCTAGCCACTAGGCTAATTTATACAATGTAAAATGCCATAGGCTTGTGCTAAAAACATTAGCATGTTGTATTTGTGGGGAAAATGTGTCCAGCAAGAGACAAGTGCTTTGTCTGTGAATGCTGGGAGTTACAATGAAGCTGATTTGTGTACTTGTGTTTGAATTGTCTCTTTTAAGCCATGTTTAATGTGTGTTTTGAATCAACTAAAGTTTACAGCACTTCACAGAAACCCCGCCACCGACTAGTGTTTTAGAGGTGTAACTGCAGGGTGATGCAGAAGACTTGTTTTCCTCCACCTTCACCTTAGTCTTTTCTGTAATCTCTCAGTTCCTCAGAGGTTAGAGTGGGCATTGATGAACTGTTGGATGTCACCGTCTCAGTGGAGAACACTGAGGAAAACTCCTACAACAGCCATGTCATTCTCACGTACCCTGCTGGGTTCTCCTATAGGAAGTTTACAAGTCTGCAGGTAAAGTGTCGGGATCAAGCTTTAGTCCATCTCACCTGCTCTCTGGGGTCACACAGGGATTGAGTTTTTGTTTGTTTATTTCTGATAAAAGGGAAGGATCGAGTGCAACTCCTTGGACAGTGAAGATGGCTTAACGCGAGGAAAGACAGACTGCACTGTTGACAAGCCTATTTTGAAGAGCAAAGCAAAGGTTTGTTGGTACAGAAGCATCTCTTCTCACCGCTGCAGAGACAGGAGACACAATCTGATCTCGCTTATTTCATTGTAGGCTCTCTTCATCGTCTCCTATGGGATTGAAACCAATAGTCAACTTGAGAGGAGGATTTTTGTCACTGCAAATGCTACCAGGTACTGCTCAGCTGCCGGTGTGATAAGCACAACAATATGCAAGTGTGCAATCACCCATTTACCATTTGTACTCTCTTAGTGGGAATCAGGTGCACTCACCCCAAAGTGAACTCTACATAAAGAAAGGGATTGATGTGAAGTACGGCATTTTTGCAACAATTGAAAGGTTTGTGTTGTTCAAGGTGAAACATAATAAATAAATTAAAAAGTAATACTCACTTTAATCTGGTTTATTATCCAAAATGTGTAACATTTTTAAAATGTCTGTTCAGTTTTCTCAGCTACACCAATTTCTCTTACGGGAAGAATGATTTGCAGAAACCAGTCCATCAACATATTGTGGTAAAATATCTTATAATATCAGTAATTAATTTAAAGTTCATTTGCTTGAGTTAGACTTCACTTTAATGCTCATTTAGTCTGTTTAATACCAACAACTTTTTTCTACTCTCCTCTTCTCTTAGGTTACAAATGACATCAGAGCGCTGAATCTCACTGTGGTGATAAATGTGCCAGTCAAGCTTGGTGATAAAGACATCTGGGTGGATTCAGCCAGTTTGCAGGTAACATGTGGGAACTCATAGTTACTGAACACCCGCAGAAATGTCTCACATGTAGCTGTTTTCATGCAGCTGCAGCGTCATGCATGGGTGATTGTGGTTATACGGAGACCACATCTGGTCGCTCCTAAACTGACATGATTCGGCTCTATTTCAGATTCCAGACTGCCGAAGACACACAGATAAAGAACCTACTGACACAGATTTTGTTGCCAAGATTCAGAAAACTAAGATTGTGGTAAGTTATGTCTCTGCTATCTATGAGGAGTTACATCCATGTAAGGGACTGTTCTTTACTTATCAGAGGAAGAGGGTGGCTGGGTGTGACTTTGTTGTTGTTTTTATTAATCTTGTTTTTACAGGGCATCGTTAGTGCGGTTATTAAACAGCTTTTTGTTAAAATTTTAAATGAGACATAGAATTTAGGAATGTCCTGATCACGTTTATTGCCCCCGATCCTGATGTGATTCGTTTAATATTGACTGAGCCCAGATCTGATACATTAGAATAATATATTACTGGCATTAGCTTTTTGCTTGCAGGGCTTTGCTGCACTTGCAGTGGTGAGGTCAGTGTGGTTGTCTCTGGCTTCCTGCCGCACTCTGCCTCTCCTTCACCTGCGGTGAAACACCATGCAACAGAGTCAACATGGAAACTCAGAGAGCATTTTCAAGAGAGCCAATCAGTGCCTGTTTTTAGTCAGGAAGCTGAAACGCTTTGGTCTTAGCCAGCACATACAGAAGCCTGGTTAAAAGCATTTTATCATTTTACATTACAGCATGGTACGGCATCGTGAGTGCAAGGAGCAAAACAAGCTCTCCAAGATTGTCACCATTGTAGGGAAGGTGTTTGGAAAGTCAGAGAAACAACTCAGGTATATACTTGACAGTGCTGTACGCAGGAAGGCTAAACATATAATTGCCGATGCCTCACATCCATTACAGTCACAGCTTGAGCTGCTCCCGTCTGGGCGTCAATTTAGGGTCGGAACATACACTGTATATGAACTACTTTGTCCCTTATGCAATGGACACAGGATGACTGTATAAGGGAACACTACTGTTTTTATAAGATGTGCTCTCTTTTACTATTTATATAACATATTGCTCCTACCTGGTTATTTGCACTGTTGGATCATATATGTTGTTATATTGTGTTGTGTGTCTGTCTGTACCTTTGATCTTTGAGAGAAGCCAAAGACAAATTTCCATCCATCTATCCATCTATCTATCTAGCTAAAAGCAAGACTCACACTGAGCTGAAACGAGTGCTCGTAACTTTGGTTACATAAACAGTCTCAAACAACATTTTGCTGTTGTTTATAGTGTGTGGTGTTTCACAGCAGGCAGGGCGTAGAGTGGAGGAGAGACGGAGAGCTGAAGAGTTGACAACGGCTGCACTCATTGCGCACTGTGCATGAAACTTTCACCGGTACAAACACCTGCTTGAAAGCTGACGTAAAACAAAGGATCGGATTGAGCTCAATAAAGCCTGTCATCGGCTCTGATACCGATCTTTGAGATCGGATCAGGACTTCCCAAGTAGAATTTAAGTTACATAATTCAAATAATTTGAAGTTAAGATTTGGTTAGAATTCCCACAGAATGCATTTGCTGCGCATGATGTGTTCAAGGACCAAATAACTGATTTAAAGGTTTCTAGCTATGATAAATGGTGTGATTGCTGCGATTTTTTTAAAAATAAAACATGGCTAACAAACTCACTGGCAGAGTTTATGGTTCTGATGGTATTTAAAATAAATACAAACTACAACTACTTAAAGTTGTCTGTCCCTCCTGGAAGCCAAAAATAAATAAACATAAGTCCCTTTTCAGTGCTAAGAAAATTGACATGCCTCCCCCGTTTTGCACCACCCTCTCCACTCTCATAAATAACACACAGTTCCTACTATTTTTTCATCTCAGTGGGGTGTGCAGGCCTGAATACACATATGTTCTCTGTTTTCTGCCTTTGACTCACCAACAGGACTGCTCTGTAGCCAGGTGTCGCGTGTTCAAGTGCAGTAGGTTCATGGGAAGACTGGAGAGTAGAAGGTACAACATCTCCGCCAACCTTAGTTCTGGATGGATAGAGCAGGTAACTGAAGTGTGTTTAATGTTGAACAAAATGACTTGTGTTTTATGCACATTTTAAGTGCTGCATTTGAAAGTATTTTGATTAAAATGGGTCCCTGACTCTAAAATATCTCATCCCACTCCTCATTTTTTTCTCACAGATTGAACTTAAATCTGCCAAATTCCTTTTGACCAGCACAGCCACTCTGGAGTATGACGGAAACCAGTACATCTTCATTTCAACAGCGTCTAATTACAAAGCTCCTGTTCGCAAGGTGATTACATGTTGTTTTCACTTATTCGTTTTTTTTAAAGAGCTTGAATTTTAATCCCTGTCGGTCATTTCACCTCTCAGATTGAGGCAGAGGTAGATGTGTATACTGAACCAGACTTCACCAAAGAGATTATCGGAGGATCCCTGGGAGGGTTGGCTTTCCTGGCTCTACTCACCGCTGGCCTGTATAAGGTGAGACACTGAGATTGTTTTGAGGTGTGGTATTGTGGCATTGGGTGCCCATTTTTGCAAATAAAACAAACTGTGCATTTACATTTTTTCACCTAGCTTGTCTCTTTTCATTTAATCATTTTGCACGTTTTTTAAAATAAATCTTTGTTTTGTTTTCTCAGGCTGGATTTTTCAAGAGTAAATACCAGAATATGATAAACGATGATGCAGCAGGTCCAGGGGTCGAGGAAGGCGCACCAGAACCGGAATAACAAATACAAAATCAGATGACGTCCCACAGACACCAACCATTTCCAGATCCAGTACATTGATATTTATATTAGCCTGCAGATCGCAGCTGACTGCAAAACCGTTACATCTATACCATGATCTGTACGATTATCTCTGATTAGTTTGCACGCGCCATTACTCAGAGTTGTGCTATTTTTATATTTCCATTTTGCCATTTTCAGGAATGTACATGATTTGTATAAAGAAGACCAGTTAGGATTCATTCAACTAAAAAGCTTTGCTGTGTCTGAAATCACTCGTTAGCTAACTCATCCACTATTTCCTGTAACAGAGACTTTCAACCAGGGGGTCAGGACCCCAACAAGGGGTCAGGAAGTAATTGTATATCAAAAATGTATAGTTTTACCCAGGGATGTCAACGGCTGAAAATTTTTCTGACTGGTTACGCATGTTGGTTTGCAAGTTTATTTTGCAGGTTTATTTTGCTACTATTTAGTTTGCTGCACTGCGCACCACCCTGGTCTGGTGGGAGCTAATGTTAGCTTGCTGTGCCACTCCTTCTGTGCTAGAATAGAATAGAATAGCATAGAAAGCCAGTAACGCCATCCTAACCAAACAGTTTTCTGTAGAAAACATTGTGCCCATCCTCTGTTCTCCCCCAGGCACAATTTGAGCCACAAGCCCACTGTAGCATTGCTAACTTCTGTTAGTAGCATTAGCAGTGTCAGCACGGCTAGAGGTGCTAACATATTTAAAAATGCTAAAGGGGTTTAGCGCCTCAGAATGAAGCTGCTTATCACCAGGGCGACTATGGGGGAGATCAAAAGGTGGCTCCTATTAGGGGTTTCCCATTTGCACTTTTGGAGTCAAACCATGCCACAACAATTTGTGTTTCCAAACTTCTTTTACCTGCCCTACTGCGTGATGGAAAAATGCAGCAAAATAACCTTGAGCCATGGATCAGCCGTCTGCTTTTAAACATCATCACTCAGGACAAGCCATCATTAGTTTAAGACACACCTTTAAGCAGGTAGTGCTGTTGTAATGGAGATGAAAATCCACGCTGGACTGACGTGCCGAGTCAAACCAAGTCAAGCCAAGCCAGCACATTATTGTGGAAAAACAGCATGTTTCCACAACAAAAGTAGCAGTAATCGCTGAATGAGCAGCACCACTGACTAGCTAGTGGTGCAAAGGGGAAAGCAGCCAAGGCTAATGTTGGCTAACCAGACAAAACTACATCACAAAACATTAACATCTCACCCTCTCTAAATGGACAGTGCTTTGAAATGTAACACCAAAGCTCACGAGTTAATGGAGCGCTGGACCAAAGGTAAAGGTCCCCAGGATTTTCACCATAGTGAATCCTCCAATAATTGTATAAAATGGTGGAGGGGAACGTTGTGCTCATACAGCACATAGAGAGTGATTTCGGACACAGCCCCTGTGATGATATGTGGCAGGAGGCTTTACAAAATGACTGTACATTTTTCTGATATCTCACTGTTTGTCAACATTGAAACATTTCTGCTTTGTATTTCTGCGAGCTATGCGTGTCAATTTGTAAAATTTGTTGCGAAGTGGAAACACAGCATGACCACCTGGATTGTGGTTTGATCACATCTTGTACTGTAGAACTGCTGAAAGTGAAACTGCAATACTGAGACATTTATTTGATGCTTCATCGATATTTATTATACATGTGATTAAAATATTTTTTTGCCTTTATTTAAGAGGATTCAGCTTCATACATGACTCACCATAACATTTTTAAGTAGAAAGACATCAGAGGTACTGGTGTAATACAGAATAAATAACAGAAGTTGTCCTTCATTTACTGGATTCAGTGAAACACATTATGATAAAAAGACATTTCTCTGTACAATTTATTCATAGAAAAATCTTCATACTACAGTAAAACATCTTTTGCTGTATAAAAATAAACTTTTTAGGAAGTGTCTGACAAGTGACCTGAGTATCTTTAGTGCATTTACAAAACAGAGTGTCTATTTGCACCCAGGTGACGTTAGTCACACTGCAGCTATTCAGCTATTTACACCCGTCCCAGTCGAAGTGGTTGGGATAAGGGTGAAGGGGTCATGGTTAGGGCAAGTATTAGCCAGATTAAAGAGATTAAAGTGGTAAATTTACAAGAAATAACTGACAAATGTACTGCCAGAAGGTCAGGTAACGTAAGATACAGAGTGACGCAGTTCACTAGGGGAGTAGGATGTGGTGGGTAAAGGTGTCAAGCACAGAACTTTCACACAGGAAACAGGGTTGAGTTTGATGTGAGTAAATAAACTTTAGCAGGATAGCTGAAAAGACCAGTTCGTGTTATTGTCATATTTGGATGTTGCTACACCCAGTAATATATGCCAGGTGCAGATAGCATTGTTGGGGGTCACCTGGGTGCAAATACAACTTGATTTCACAAAGAGCTTTGAAGTGCAATGATGAACTACTTCAATCACCCCAGTTGACAACAGACCTACCACCCTGACAACAGAAACATTGAGGTAATGGGAACAATGAAAGACAGGAATAATGAAACTGAGAAACCTGCTGCAGCTGATGTAGGAGACGGCATGTCGCTAACTGTTTCCTTTAAGAAGGACTCGAATCTTGAAGTTTTGGCAAAGACTTGGATATCAGCGCGAAGTGATTTACTTCTACTCACTGATTTACTTCCACTCACTGATATAACAGCCACTTGGAACCAAGATGTGTCCGACTTGCACAGCAGAGGGCTGCCCTGATCCCCCTGCAAATACAAAAACACAAGATTCGTCATCAGTGAGCTCCTGACACTTACTCATCTGAAAACCTCCACCTCCACCCTGATGACAAGGTAAACAGATTTTAGAAACACTGGTGGATGGGAAAACTTTATTTCACCTGCTGAAGGTCCATGGCGTAAGTGCAGATGTTCTCCGAATCAGAAACATTCCCACAATTGGCCACCTCTGTTTCAAGGTCTCGAAGGCTGGAACCAGCTTTAACAGTGCCTGGAAACATCATATTTACTCATTAATTCCTAAATATAACTCATCAAATGATGAATGCACATCATAAGGCAACTATTAAATATCTACAAGATCTACTGACAGTATACTTATCAGCAACAAACACAAAAGCTTGATATACTCGTACCACTGCTCTTGCTGCCTGTCTCCCAGCCTGCCACCCAGCATCGACTCCCAATGGGGAAGGTTCTCTCGCTGCTGACATCCATACACACAGGCTGGGTATAATCTGTAAATATGACTGGCTCAGTCAGCCGCAGCACTGCAATATTGAAACCTGGCAGCTGGCTCAGGAAAATGGACGCAACGCCAAAAGACATCTCAAACTTTTCAGAGCCGTTCACAAGTTGCTGGCCCACAAACACAGTCCACTCACGAACATCTGGATTGGAGCTGTCAGGAAGATAAAGGGCAACATCTTCTGTTATCTCAATCCTAAATGTTATAAAATAAATAATATATATGAAAAGCTATTCCATTCTTACGTGGAGAAGCATTGTGCGGAAGTGAGGACGAAACGACGAGAGATGAGGGTTCCTCCACAGGTGTAGACCCCATTTTTGTGGAGACTAACCATCCAGGGCCACGTCCCTCCAGGTACAACACCACTGTCGCCGACAGCACGACTGTTCATTGGAGCTTTGCCACACACTGTTGCTAAATATGAATAATTGAGAAATGAAGAGAAGCAGAAATTAATGACAGAGGAAAACAAAATAATCTAAATTCTAACAGTGATAAAATTTGACCCTTTTATTTTTTCAGGACACTCACCTGCAGGAGTGGTTGCAGCTTGCGAAGTAGTGCGTGGTCTTGTGGTCAGTGAAGATGTTGAGGCAACTGATTTGTAATTTAAAAATTTGGTTCAGTGTTCATTCATCTTATGCAGGACATGAGAAACAAAATTACATGCAGTGTATACTCTGAACACTGCTGCAGTCAGGGTACTTACATTCAGCAGTGGATGCTGTGGATCCTGGAGATGAAGTTGTGTGTGGTGCTGCAGTACCAGTAACAGCAGGAGGAGGCAGACCAGGACAGGTGTAGCTGCTGTCAGCATCCAGCCCACTGGAGGTGAAGCGCACAAAGCCTGGCTGATCAGAGCTGATGTGGGAGTTGATCCAGGACTGGTAACTGGACACTCTGGCATAGACTCCAGGCAGATTGGGACGAGCACAGCCAAAACCAAAACTAACAATGCCAGACTGGACCCACACGGAGCCCTGCTGGCTCACCATTGGACCTCCTGAGTCACCCTGAGGAGACGCAGAGGACACATCTGAGGATTTCACTAAATCCTAAACACATTCACCAACAAGTGACAGACTGAATGAAGCAGCCTACCTGACATGAGTCTTTGCCTCCTTCCAGAACACCAGCACAGATCATGTTGTCTGTGATTGTACCCACTCCATTCAGACAGTTACACTGTCTGTTTCCCACAACTGGCACCTCCACTTCTTGAAGAGTTTCAGGGAACGGTAATGACACTGAGGGAGCAACAACAAGAGAGACAATTCACACATCCATCTACTGTTTATACGACACTGAAACAAAACTATTTGTCAGCAACAAGCACACTCACCTCCCTCCTCCACTGCGCCCCAGCCAGTCACCCAGCTATCAGTACCACTGTTGAACACACTGTCACTGGCTGCCAGACACACAGGTCTGATGTAGTCTGTGAATGTGACTGCTGAGGACAGTCTGAGCAGAGCAATGTCGTTGTTGCTGGTGTCACTGTCATAGTTTGGATGCAAAATGATTCTGGCAACACGTCTGGACACTTCGTTTGGGTTTGCACCCTGCAGGTTCTGACGACCCAGAGAAACCCGCCATCCAGACGTACTTGGACTGAAGAAAAAATGACAAAAGTGTATTGTTTTCAGGAAGAACGTGGACTAAAAGTCAGACCAAAGATTGAAACACAGTAAAATTCATCCTCTATTATTTTACAGTTACCCACCTGGAGAAGCAGTGAGCAGCAGACATCACCCACTCTCTGTTGATGAGGGAACCACCACAAACATGGCCGCCAAATCTCTGCAGACTAACCTGCCAGGGCCAACTTCCAGCTGGAGCATCTTCACCTCCAACTATCCTGTTGTTCAGGGGAGTGATGCCACACACTGCAAACAACAGGACATAGAAAGACGACCTTCAAATAGCAACACAGACTGACAATACTTAGAGAAACAACTAATGATAAATCTTTATTGCTGCTGCTGCTCCCAGCTGTATTTAGTTACAGTATACAAAAAACAATATAACTAAATATCCGTACTAAGATAATTAGTTTGTAGTCCCTATGACTATAGTTTGCACATATCTGACATCAGTAACTCCTAATGGGAGCATCTGAACTGACACTGTGGCTGACAGCATGACACCACATCATGTGATTTTGTGAGGTATGTGTCCTGCGTCCCTGATGCATTCAAATCTGAAAGTATGCAGTAAAGTCACTATCAATGCGTCGGGGGGATGCACTCTGATATTTTATATGATGATGCTACATATTGAACAACAGGTGCATGTTAAAATCATAGAAACTGTGGTGTTGCGTAACTTTACTTGTTTTGAAAGTATTTCTCATGTCACAGAAACCACTGAGAGTGAAACTGGTGTTTTGGATGTTATCGTACTGTCAGTAAGGCCACACACTGCAAAATACAGGACATAAAAATAGCACCTTAAAGTAGCAAAACAGACCCACAATATTTTGAGAAACTATGAATAATGAATTGTTTTTATAGCTGCTGTTGAGTCTCCAAGTCTCAGAGACTTGCTACACTGAAAACATGTCAGCACACCTGCACATGCTCACATGAAAGATCTGAAATCAAGATATATACTGTACCAGTTGCTCCCTGGACTGTTGCTTTTTGCTGCAAACAAGGGACGAATGACATCCATGTTCAAGACACTGCTGCAGTCAGGATACTTACATTCAGCACTGGATGCTGTAGATCCTGGAGATGTAGTTGTGTGTGGTGCTGCAGTACCAGTAACAGCAGGAGGAGGCAGACCAGGACAGGTGTAGCTGCTGTCAGCATCCAGCCCACTGGAGGTGAAGCGCACAAAGCCTGGCTGATCAGAGCTGATGTGGGAGTTGATCCAGGACTGGTAACTGGACACTCTGGCGTAGACTCCAGGCAGATTGGGACGAGCACAGCCAAAACCAAAACTAACAATGCCAGACTGGACCCACACGGAGCCCTGCTGGCTCACCATTGGACCTCCTGAGTCACCCTGAGGAGACGCAGAGGACACGTCTGAGGATTTCACTAAATCCTAAACACATTCACCAACAAGTGACAGACTGAATGAAGCAGCCTACCTGACATGAGTCTTTGCCTCCTTCCAGAACACCAGCACAGATCATGTTGTCTGTGATTGTACCCACTCCATTCAGACAGTTACACTGTCTGTTTCCCACAACTGGCACCTCCACTTCTTGAAGAGTTTCAGGGAACGGTAATGACACTGAGGGAGCAACAACAAGAGAGACAATTCACACATCCATCTACTGTTTATACGACACTGAAACAAAACTATTTGTCAGCAACAAGCACACTCACCTCCCTCCTCCACTGCGCCCCAGCCAGTCACCCAGCTATCAGTACCGCTGTTGAACACACTGTCACTGGCTGCCAGACACACAGGTCTGATGTAGTCTGTGAATGTGACTGCTGAGGAGAGTCTGAGCAGAGCAATGTCGTTGTTGCTGGTGAGACTGTCATAGTTTGGATGCAAAATGATTCTGGCAACACGTCTGGACACTTGGTTTGGGTTTGCACCCTGCAGGTTCTGACGACCCAGAGAAACCCGCCATCCAGACGTACTTGGACTGAAGTGAAAATGACAAAAGTGTTTTGTTTTCAGGAAGAACGTGGACTAAAAGTCAAACCAAAGACTGAAACACAGTAGATTTAATCCTCTACTATTTTACAGTTACCCACCTGGAGAAGCAGTGAGCAGCAGACATCACCCACTCTCTGTTGATGAGGGAACCACCACAAACATGGCCGCCAAATCTCTGCAGACTAACCTGCCAGGGCCAACTTCCAGCTGGAGCATCTTCACCTCCAACTATCCTGTTGTTCAGGGGAGTGATGCCACACACTGCAAACAACAGGACATAGAAAGACGACCTTCAAATAGCAACACAGACTGACAATACTTAGAGAAACAACTAATGATAAATCTTTATTGTTGCTGCTGCTCCCAGTTGTATTTAGTTTAAGTATAAAAAAAAACAATATAACTAAATATCCGTACTAAGATAATTAGTTTGTAGTCCCTATGACTATAGTTTGCACATATCTGACATCAGTAACTCCTAATGGGAGCATCTGAACTGACACTGTGGCTGACAGCATGACACCACATCGTGATTTTGCTAGGTATGTGTCCTGCGTCCCTGATGCATTCAAATCTGAAAGTATGCAGTAAAGTCACTATCAATGCGTCGGGGGGATGCACTCTGATATTTTATATGATGATGCTACATATTGAACAACAGGTGCATGTTAAAATCATAGAAACTGTGGTGTTGCGTAACTTTACTTGTTTTGAAAGTATTTCTCATGTCACAGAAACCTCTGAGAGTGAAACTGGTGTTTTGGATGTTATCGTACTGTCAGTAAGGCCACACACTGCAAAATACAGGACATAAAAATAGCACCTTAAAGTAGCAAAACAGACCCACAATATTTTGAGAAACTATGAATAATGAATTGTTTTTATAGCTGCTGTTGAGTCTCCAAGTCTCAGAGACTTGCTACACTGAAAACATGTCAGCACACCTGCACATGCTCACATGAAAGATCTGAAATCAAAATATATACTGTACCAGTTGCTCCCTGGACTGTTGCTTTTTGATGCAAACAAGGGACGAATGACATCCATGTTCAAGACACTGCTGCAGTCAGGATACTTACATTCAGCACTGGATGCTGTGGATCCTGGAGATGTAGTTGTGTGTGGTGCTGCAGTACCAGTAACAGCAGGAGGAGGCAGACCAGGACAGGTGTAGCTGCTGTCAGCATCCAGCCCACTGGAGGTGAAGCGCACAAAGCCTGGCTGATCAGAGCTGATGTGGGAGTTGATCCAGGACTGGTAACTGGACACTCTGGCGTAGACTCCAGGCAGATTGGGACGAGCACAGCCAAAACCAAAACTAACAATGCCAGACTGGACCCACACGGAGCCCTGCTGGCTCACCATTGGACCTCCTGAGTCACCCTGAGGAGACGCAGAGGACACGTCTTGAGGATTTCACTAAATCCTAAACACATTCACCAACAAGTGACAGACTGAATGAAGCAGCCTACCTGACATGAGTCTTTGCCTCCTTCCAGAACACCAGCACAGATCATGTTGTCTGTGATTGTACCCACTCCATTCAGACAGTTACACTGTCTGTTTCCCACAACTGGCACCTCCACTTCTTGAAGAGTTTCAGGGAACGGTAATGACACTGAGGGAGCAACAACAAGAGAGACAATTCACACATCCATCTACTGTTTATAGGACACTGAAACAAAACTATTTGTCAGCAACAAGCACACTCACCTCCCTCCTCCACTGCGCCCCAGCCAGTGACCCAGCTATCAGTACCATTGTTGAACACACTGTCACTGGCTGCCAGACACACAGGTCTGATGTAGTCTGTGAATGTGACTGCTGAGGAGAGTCTGAGCAGAGCAATGTCGTTGTTGCTGGTGAGACTGTCATAGTTTGGATGCAGAATGATTCTGGCAACAGTTTTGGACACTTCATTTGGGTTTGCACCCTGCAGGTTCTGACGACCCAGAGACACCTGCCATCCAGACGTACTTGGACTGAAGTGAAAATGATAAAAGTGTATTAGTTTCAGGAAGAACGTGGACTAAAAGTCAAACCAAAGATTGAACATTCGATCACTAATAATATTACCCACCTGGAGAAGCAGTGAGCAGCAGACATCACCCACTCTCTGTTGATGAGGGAACCACCACAAACATGGCCGCCAAATCTCTGCAGACTAACCTGCCAGGGCCAACTTCCAGCTGGAGCATCTTCACCTCCAACTATCCTGTTGTTCAGGGGAGTGATGCCACACACTGCAAACAACAGGACATAGAAAGACGACCTTCTATTAGCAACATAGACTCACAATACTTAAAGAAGCTATTAAATTAAATGCAACTTGGAGCAGCAGTGATGATAAAGATTCATCATTCAGTATAAGAAATAAATACAACACTATGATTATTACCTATCAGTATGGTTTGTACATTTCTGATGCTGACGACTCTGAATGGGTGCATCAGAACAGACACTGTGGCTGACAGCATTACACTGGTCTTAGACGCTGTCTACACCAAACGTTTTTATCCTGAGACCAGCATATGTGTTCAATTCTTTGTAATGGGAGAACCACGTAGTTATGCAACAAACGCCAGTGACATGGCGAGATGCTGGGCATTTACTCTGCACAGAAAGCTGCCTGTTTTTTTTTTTGGGGGGGGGGGGTTCCTGAGCACCAAGACATGAAAAATTTTCAACTTAGGTGAAAATGCTGCACTCGTTACTGTCACTTTGCAGCTGTTCAGTCACAGTGGAGGAGCGACGAATACTACAAAGACTAACCTTCACATCTAATATGTTCAAGAGCTGAACTTTCTTTACAAACAGTGACTGACAATCCTGCATAGTGTTCCTTTAAATCACTTATTAAACTGGGAAATCAATGCGTTTTGGAAACAGGTTAGTGGATGTTAAAGTTTGAGGATTGATCCTGATTTAAAAATTTGGTTCAGTGTTCATTAATCTTATGCAGGACATGAGAAACAAAATTACATGCAGTGTATACTCTGAACACTGCTGCAGTCAGGATACTTACATTCAGCAGTGGATGCTGTGGATCCTGGAGATGTAGTTGTGTGTGGTGCTGCAGTACCAGTAACAGCAGGAGGAGGCAGACCAGGACAGGTGTAGCTGCTGTCAGCATCCAGCCCACTGGAGGTGAAGCGCACAAAGCCTGGCTGATCAGAGCTGATGTGGGAGTTGATCCAGGACTGGTAACTGGACACTCTGGCATAGACTCCAGGCAGATTGGGACGAGCACAGCCAAAACCAAAACTTACAATGCCAGACTGGACCCACACGGAGCCCTGCTGGCTCACCATTGGACCTCCTGAGTCACCCTGAGGAGACGCAGAGGACACGTCTGAGGATTTCACTAAATCCTAAACACATTCACCAACAAGTGACAGACTGAATGAAGCAGCCTACCTGACATGAGTCTTTGCCTCCTTCCAGAACACCAGCACAGATCATGTTGTCTGTGATTGTACCCACTCCATTCAGACAGTTACACTGTCTGTTTCCCACAACTGGCACCTCCACTTCTTGAAGAGTTTCAGGGAACGGTAATGACACTGAGGGAGCAACAACAAGAGAGACAATTCACACATCCATCTACCGTTTATAGGACACTGAAACAAAACTATTTGTCAGCAACAAGCACACTCACCTCCCTCCTCCACTGCGCCCCAGCCAGTGACCCAGCTATCAGTACCGTTGTTGAACACACTGTCACTGGCTGCCAGACACACAGGTCTAATGTAGTCTGTGAATGTGACTGCTGAGGACAGTCTGAGCAGAGCAATGTCGTTGTTGCTTGTGAGACTGTCATAGTTTGGATGCAAAATGATACTGGCAACAGTTTTGGACACTTCATTTGGGTTTGCACCCTGCAGGTTCTGACGACCCAGAGACACCTGCCATCCAGACGTACTTGGACTGAAGTGAAAATGATAAAAGTGTATTAGTTTCAGGAAGAATGTGGACTAAAATTCAAACTAAAGATTGAAACACAGTAAAATTCATCCTCTATTATTTTACAGTTACCCACCTGGAGAAGCAGTGAGCAGCAGACATCACCCACTCTCTGTTGATGAGGGAACCACCACAAACATGGCCGCCAAATCTCTGCAGACTAACCTGCCAGGGCCAACTTCCAGCTGGAGCATCTTCACCTCCAACTATCCTGTTGTTCAGGGGAGTGATGCCACACACTGCAAACAACAGGACATAGAAAGAGGACCTTCAATTAGCAAAATGGACTCACAACATTATTGGAGGCCATTAAATGCAATTGGAGGCAGCAGCAATGATAAAGATCCATTGTCCAGTATACAAATCAATTAAAAATGAATACTATGATCTTACATAAAAGCCCTATTAACATGGTTTGTACATATCTGACACCAGTGACTCCAAACGGGAGCATCAGAACAGACAACATGACACCATATGGTAACATGAAAGGGCTGAAAGCAACATAGATACTGGACAAATTGTTTCCTGGACTGTTATTTTTTTTGTTTTTTACAAATAAAGAAAGTAACTTCATGAATAATCCTAGTGCTATAGCAGTGAGAATACTTACATTCAGCACTGGATGCTGTGGATCCTGGAGATGTAGTTGTGTGTGGTGCTGCAGTACCAGTAACAGCAGGAGGTGGCAGACCAGGACAGGTGTAGCTGCTGTCAGCATCCAGCCCACTGGAGGTGAAGCGCACAAAGCCTGGCTGATCAGAGCTGATGCGAGAGTTGATCCAGGACTGGTAACTGGACACTCTGGCGTAGACTCCAGGCAGATTGGGACGAGCACAGCCAAAACCAAAACTAACAATGCCAGACTGGACCCACACGGAGCCCTGCTGGCTCACCATTGGACCTCCTGAGTCACCCTGTGTGTTGGACAAAAACAGATTGAGTCTCATTGCTTTACACATTCATTTTATAATGTGGATGACAAGGAAAATTCATGACTTATACCTGACATGCGTCTTTGCCTCCTTCCAGAACACCAGCACATATCATGTTCTCTGTGATTGTACCCACTCCATTCAGACAGTTACACTGTCTGTTGCCCAGAACTGGCACTTCCACTTCTTGAAGAGTTTCAGGGAAGGGGAGGGGCACTGAAACATCAGACAAGGATAAAATGTAAATGTAATATACAGTATGTTCTGTCACTGTTTTGTGTAGCAAGAAAACTCATTCAGAGGCTGTAAATATCACTGTTCTTGACAATGACAAGTCTCTCCTAAAACTTGAATATCCAAGAAACAAGACTATAAGGTACATGGCTCAATTTACTGAATGAGAATATGGACATTTCAGGCTTTTCAAATATTACTTTAACAGACCTATACATGTTAAAATCCTCACCTCCCTCATTGATTGTGCCCCAGCCAGTCACCCAGCTATCAGTACCATTGTTGAACACACTGTCACTGGCTGCCAGACACACAGGTCTGATGTAGTCTGTGAATGTGACTGCTGAGGAGAGTCTGAGCAGAGCAATGTCGTTGTTGAAAGTGTTACTGTCATAATCCGGGTGTAACACTATCTCAGCAACACTTCTGGACACTTCATTTGGGTTAGCGCCCTGCTGGCTCTGTCGACCTAACAGGATGGTCCACCCTTGTGGCTCTGAGCTGAAGGTAAACAACAATACAAAATTTTAAACAGTAGGATACAGAAATATTTGTACATGTTACCTGGTTTACCCTGCTTCCAAGATTGTGAAGCATTTCATTATTAGAAATCTCCACACTAATACTAGCTTTCATAGAAGATTATTGGTCAAACACCAGTCCTGACTGGATCATTTTAATAATACAGACCATGTTCATGCTCTTGTCACCCACCTGGAGAAGCAGTGAGCAGCAGACATCACCCACTCTCTGTTGATGAGGGAACCACCACAAACATGGCCGCCAAATCTCTGCAGACTAACCTGCCAGGGCCAACTTCCAGCTGGAGCATCTTCACCTCCAACTATCCTGTTGTTCAGGGGAGTGATGCCACACACTGCAAACAACAGGACATAGAAAGAGGACCTTCAATTAGCAGCACAGACTGACAATACTTAAAGAAGCTATTAAATTAAATGCAACTTGGAGCAGCAGTGATGATAAAGATTCATCATTCAGTAGAAGAAATAAATACAGTACTATGATTATTACCTATCAGTATGGTTTGTACATTTCTGATGCTGTCGACTCTGAATGGGTGCATCACAACAGACACTGTGGCTGACAGCATTACACTGGTCTTAGACGCTGTCTACACCAAACGTTTTATCCTGAGACCAGCATATGTGTTCAAGTCTTTGTAATGAGAGCGCCACGTATTTACTCTTCAAACGCCAGTGACATGACGAGATGCTGGGCATTTATTCTGCACTAAGAACTGCCTGTTGTTTGGGGTTTTTTTTCCTGAACACCAAGACATTAAAAATGTTCAACTTAGGTGAAAATGCTGCACTCGTTACTGTCACTTTGCAGCTGTTCAGTCACAGTGGAGGAGGGACGAATACTACAAAGACTAACCATCACATCTAATATGTACAAGAGCTGAATTTTCTTTACAAACAGTGACTGACAATCCTGCATAGTGTTCCTTTAAATCACTTATTAAACTGGGAAATCAATGCGTTTTGGAAACAGGTTAGTGGATATTAAAGTTTGAGGATTGATCCTGATTTAAAAATTTGGTTCAGTTTTCATTAATCTTATGCAGGACATGAGAAACAAAATTATATGCAGTGTATACTCTGAACACTGCTGCAGTCAGGATACTTACATTCAGCAGTGGATGCTGTGGATCCTGGAGATGTAGTTGTGTGTGGTGCTGCAGTACCAGTAACAGTAACAGCAGGAGGAGGCAGACCAGGACAGGTGTAGCTGCTGTCAGCATCCAGCCCACTGGAGGTGAAGCGCACAAAGCCTGGCTGATCAGAGCTGATGTGGGAGTTGATCCAGGACTGGTAACTGGACACTCTGGCATAGACTCCAGGCAGATTGGGACGAGCACAGCCAAAACCAAAACTAACAATGCCAGACTGGACCCACACGGAGCCCTGCTGGCTCACCATTGGACCTCCTGAGTCACCCTGAGGAGACGCAGAGGACACGTCTGAGGATTTCACTAAATCCTAAACACATTAACCAACAAGTGACAGACTGAATGAAGCAGCCTACCTGACATGAGTCTTTGCCTCCTTCCAGAACACCAGCACAGATCATGTTGTCTGTGATTGTACCCACTCCATTCAGACAGTTACACTGTCTGTTTCCCACAACTGGCACCTCCACTTCTTGAAGAGTTTCAGGGAACGGTAATGACACTGAGGGAGCAACAACAAGAGAGACAATTCACACATCCATCTACTGTTTATAGGACACTGAAACAAAACTATTTGTCAGCAACAAGCACACTCACCTCCCTCCTCCACTGCGCCCCAGCCAGTCACCCAGCTATCAGTACCGCTGTTGAACACACTGTCACTGGCTGCCAGACACACAGGTCTGATGTAGTCTGTGAATGTGACTGCTGAGGACAGTCTGAGCAGAGCAATGTCGTTGTTGCTGGTGAGACTGTCATAGTTTGGATGCAGAATGATACTGGCAACAGTTTTGGACACTTCATTTGGGTTTGCACCCTGCAGGTTCTGACGACCCAGAGACACCTGCCATCCAGACGTACTTGGACTGAAGTGAAAATGATAAAAGTGTATTAGTTTCAGGAAGAACGTGGACTAAAAGTCAGACCAAAGATTGAACACAGTAAATTCATCCTAATAATATTACAGTTACCCACCTGGAGAAGCAGTGAGCAGCAGACATCACCCACTCTCTGTTGATGAGGGAACCACCACAAACATGGCCGCCAAATCTCTGCAGACTAACCTGCCAGGGCCAACTTCCAGCTGGAGCATCTTCACCTCCAACTATCCTGTTGTTCAGGGGAGTGATGCCACACACTGCAAACAACAGCACATAGAAAGAGGACCTTCAATTCGCAAAATGGATTAACAGTACTGACAGAGGCTCTTAAATGCAATTGGAGGCAGCAGCAATGATAAAGATCCATTGTCCAGTATACAAATCAATTAAAAATGAATACTGTGATGTTACATATAAGCCCTATTAACATGGTTTGTACATGTCTGACACCAGTGACTCCAAACGGGAGCATCAGAACAGACAACATGACACCATATGGTAACATGAAAGGGCTGAAAGCAACATAGATACTGGACAAATTGTTTCCTGGACTGTTTTTTTTTTTGTTTTTTACAAATAAAGAAAGTAACTACATGAATAATCCTTGTGCTATGGTAGTGAGAATACTTACATTCAGCACTGGATGCTGTGGATCCTGGAGATGTAGTTGTGTGTGGTGCTGCAGTACCAGTAACAGCAGGAGGAGGCAGACCAGGACAGGTGTAGCTGCTGTCAGCATCCAGCCCACTGGAGGTGAAGCGCACAAAGCCTGGCTGATCAGAGCTGATGCGAGAGTTGATCCAGGACTGGTAACTGGACACTCTGGCGTAGACTCCAGGCAGATTGGGACGAGCACAGCCAAAACCAAAACTAACAATGCCAGACTGGACCCACACGGAGCCCTGCTGGCTCACCATTGGACCTCCTGAGTCACCCTGTGTGTTGGACAAAAACAGATTGAGCCTCATTGCTTTACACATTCATTTTATAATGTGGATGACAAGGAAAATTCTTGACTTATACCTGACATGCGTCTTTGCCTCCCTCCAGAACACCAGCACATATCATGTTGTCTGTGATTGTACCCACTCCATTCAGACAGTTACACTGTCTGTTGCCCAGAACTGGCACCTCCACTTCTTGAAGAGTTTCAGGGAAGGGGAGGGGCACTGAAACATCAGACAAGGATAAAATGTAAATGTAATATACAGTATGTTCTGTCACTGTTTTGTGTAGCAAGAAAACTCATTCAGAGGCTGTAAATATCACTGTTCTTGACAATGACAAGTCTCTCCTAAGATTTGAATATCCAAGAAACAAGACTATAAGGTACATGGCTGAATTTACTGAATGAGAATATGGACATTTCAGGCTTTTAAAATATTACTTTAATAGACCTATACATGTTAAAATCCTCACCTCCCTCATTGATTGTGCCCCAGCCAGTCACCCAGCTATCAGTACCATTGTTGAACACACTGTCACTGGCTGCCAGACACACAGGTCTGATGTAGTCTGTGAATGTGACTGCTGAGGAGAGTCTGAGCAGAGCAATGTCGTTGTTGAAAGTGTTACTGTCATAATCCGGGTGTAACACTATCTCAGCAACACTTCTGGACACTTCATTTGGGTTAGCACCCTGCTGGCTCTGTCGACCTAACAGGATGGTCCATCCTTGTGGCTCTGAGCTGAAGGTAAACAACAATACAAAATTTTAAACAGTAGGATACAGAAATATTTGTACATGTCACCTGGTTTACCCTGCTTCCAAGATTGTGAAGCATTTCATTATTAGAAATCTCCACACTAATACTAGCTTTTATAGAAGATTATTGGTCAAACACCAGTCCTGACTGGATCATTTTAATAATACAGACCATGTTCATGCTCTTGTCACCCACCTGGAGAAGCAGTGAGCAGCAGACATCACCCACTCTCTGTTGATGAGGGAACCACCACAAACATGGCCGCCAAATCTCTGCAGACTAGCCTGCCAGGGCCAACTTCCAGCTGGAGCATCTTCACCTCCAACTATCCTGTTGTTCAGGGGAGTGATGCCACACACTGCAAACAACAGGACATAGAAAGACGACCTTCTATTAGCAACACAGACTCACAATACTTAAAGAAGCTATTAAATTAAATGCAACTTGGAGCAGCAGTGATGATAAAGATTCATCATTCAGTATAAGAAATAAATACAACACTATGATTATTACCTATCAGTATGGTTTGTACATTTCTGATGCTGTCGACTCCGAATGGGTGCATCACAACAGACACTGTGGCTGACAGCATTACACTGGTCTTAGACGCTGTCTACACCAAACGTTTTATCCTGAGACCAGCATATGTGTTCAAGTCTTTGTAATGAGAGCGCCACGTATTTACTCTTCAAACGCCAGTGACATGACGAGATGCTGGGCATTTATTCTGCACTAAGAACTGCCTGTTGTTTGGGTTTTTTTTTCCTGAGCATCAAGACATTAAAAACGTTCAACTTAGGTGAAAATGCTGCACTCGTTACTGTCACTTTGCAGCTGTTCAGTCACAGTGGAGGAGGGACAAATACTACAAAGACTAACCATCACATCTAATATGTACAAGAGCTGAACTTTCTTTACAAACAGTGACCGACAATCCTGCATAGTGTTCCTTTAAATCACTTATTAAACTGGGAAATCAATGCGTTTTGGAAACAGGTTAGTGGATGTTAAAGTTTGAGGATTGATCCTGATTTAAAAATTTGGTTCAGTTTTCATTAATCTTATGCAGGACATGAGAAACAAAATTACATGCAGTGTATACTCTGAACACTGCTGCAGTCAGGATACTTACATTCAGCAGTGGATGCTGTGGATCCTGGAGATGAAGTTGTGTGTGGTGCTGCAGTACCAGTAACAGTAACAGCAGGAGGAGGCAGACCAGGACAGGTGTAGCTGCTGTCAGCATCCAGCCCACTGGAGGTGAAGCGCACAAAGCCTGGCTGATCAGAGCTGATGTGGGAGTTGATCCAGGACTGGTAACTGGACACTCTGGCGTAGACTCCAGGCAGATTGGGACGAGCACAGCCAAAACCAAAACTAACAATGCCAGACTGGACCCACACGGAGCCCTGCTGGCTCACCATTGGACCTCCTGAGTCACCCTGAGGAGACGCAGAGGACACGTCTGAGGATTTCACTAAATCCTAAACACATTCACCAACAAGTGACAGACTGAATGAAGCAGCCTACCTGACATGAGTCTTTGCCTCCTTCCAGAACACCAGCACAGATCATGTTGTCTGTGATTGTACCCACTCCATTCAGACAGTTGCACTGTCTGTTTCCCACAACTGGCACCTCCACTTCTTGAAGAGTTTCAGGGAACGGTAATGACACTGAGGGAGCAACAAGAGAGACAATTCACACATCCATCTACTGTTTATAGGACACTGAAACAAAACTATTTGTCAGCAACAAGCACACTCACCTCCCTCCTCCACTGCGCCCCAGCCAGTCACCCAGCTATCAGTACCGCTGTTGAACACACTGTCACTGGCTGCCAGACACACAGGTCTGATGTAGTCTGTGAATGTGACTGCTGAGGACAGTCTGAGCAGAGCAATGTCGTTGTTGCTGGTGAGACTGTCATAGTTTGGATGCAGAATGATACTGGCAACAGTTTTGGACACTTCATTTGGGTTTGCACCCTGCAGGTTCTGACGACCCAGAGACACCTGCCATCCAGACGTACTTGGACTGAAGTGAAAATGATAAAAATGTATTAGTTTCAGGAAGAACGTGGACTAAAAGTCAGACCAAAGACTGAACATTCAATCACTAATAATATTACAGTTACCCACCTGGAGAAGCAGTGAGCAGCTGACATCACCCACTCTCTGTTGATGAGGGAACCACCACAAACATGGCCGCCAAATCTCTGCAGACTAACCTGCCAGGGCCAACTTCCAGCTGGAGCATCTTCACCTCCAACTATCCTGTTGTTCAGGGGAGTGATGCCACACACTGCAAACAACAGGACATAGAAAGAGGACCTTCAATTAGCAACATATACTAACAGTACTTACAGAGGCTCTTCAATACAGTTGGAGGCAGCAGCAATAATAAAAATTCATCATTCCGTGTACAGAACAATTATAACTAAATACTATGATGTTACGAAGTAGTCCTATTAACATGGTTTGTACATATGTGACAATGTAACAGGACAATCAGAACAGACACTGTGGCTGACAACATGACACCATATGGTAACATGAAAGGACTGAAAGTAACATAGATACTGGACAAATTGTTTCCTGGACTGTAATTTATTTATTTTTTTAAAAACAAAGAAAGTAACTACATGAATAATCCTTGTGCTATGGTAGTGAGAATACTTACATTCAGCACTGGATGCTGTGGATCCTGGAGATGTAGTTGTGTGTGGTGCTGCAGTACCAGTAACAGCAGCAGGAGGTGGCAGACCAGGACAGGTGTAGCTGCTGTCAGCATCCAGCCCACTGGAGGTGAAGCGCACAAAGCCTGGCTGATCAGAGCTGATGCGAGAGTTGATCCAGGACTGGTAACTGGACACTCTGGCGTAGACTCCAGGCAGATTGGGACGAGCACAGCCAAAACCAAAACTAACAATGCCAGACTGGACCCACACGGAGCCCTGCTGGCTCACCATTGGACCTCCTGAGTCACCCTGTGTGTTGGACAAAAACAGATTGAGCCTCATTGCTTTACACATTCATTTTATAATGTGGATGACAAGGAAAATTCTTGACTTATACCTGACATGCGTCTTTGCCTCCCTCCAGAACACCAGCACAGATCATGTTGTCTGTGATTGTACCCACTCCATTCAGACAGTTGCACTGTCTGTTGCCCAGAACTGGCACCTCCACTTCTTGAAGAGTTTCAGGGAAGGGGAGGGGCACTGAAACATCAGACAAGGATAAAATGTAAATGCAACATACAGTATGTTCTGTCACTGTTTTGTGTAGCAAGAAAACTCAGTCAAAGGCTGTAAATATCACTGTTCTTGACAATGACAAGTCTCTCCTAAGATTTGAATATCCAAGAAACAAGACTATAAGGTACAAAGCTGAATTTACTGAATGAGAATATGGACATTTCAGGCTCTTCAAATATTACTTTAATAGAGCTATACATGTTAAAATCCTCACCTCCCTCATTGATTGTGCCCCAGCCAGTCACCCAGCTATCAGTACCATTGTTGAACACACTGTCACTGGCTGCCAGACACACAGGTCTGATGTAGTCTGTGAATGTGACTGCTGAGGAGAGTCTGAGCAGAGCAATGTCGTTGTTGAAAGTGTTACTGTCATAATCCGGGTGTAACACTATCTCAGCAACACTTCTGGACACTTCATTTGGGTTAGCGCCCTGCTGGCTCTGTCGACCTAACACGATGGTCCATCCTTGTGGCTCTGAGCTGAAGGTGAAAGACAATATAAAATTTTAAACAGTAGGATACAGAAATATTTCTGTATGTCACCTGGTTCACCCTGCCTCCAGAATGTCAAGCATTTCATTACTAGAAATCTCCACGCTGATACTAGCTTTCTCAGACAATTATTGGTCAAACACCAGTCCTGACTGGATCATTTTAATAATATAGACCATGTTCATGCTCTTGTCACCCACCTGGAGAAGCAGTGAGCAGCAGACATCACCCACTCTCTGTTGATGAGGGAACCACCACAAACATGGCCGCCAAATCTCTGCAGACTAGCCTGCCAGGGCCAACTTCCAGCTGGAGCATCTTCACCTCCAACTATCCTGTTGTTCAGGGGAGTGATGCCACACACTGCAAACAACAGGACATAGAAAGACGACCTTCTATTAGCAAGACAGACTCACAATACTGAGAGAAGCTATTAAATTAAATGCAACTTGGAGCAGCAGTGATGATAAAGATTCATCATTCAGTATAAGAAATAAATACAATACTATGATTATTACCTATCAGTATGGTTTGTACATTTCTGATGCTGTCGACTCTGAATGGGTGCATCACAACAGACACTGTGGCTGACAGCATTACACTGGTCTTAGACGCTGTCTACACCAAACGTTTTATCCTGAGACCAGCATATGTGTTCAAGTCTTTGTAATGAGAGCGCCACGTATTTACTCTTCAAACGCCAGTGACATGACGAGATGCTGGGCATTTATTCTGCACTAAGAACTGCCTGTTGTTTGGGTTTTTTTTTCCTGAGCATCAAGACATTAAAAACGTTCAACTTAGGTGAAAATGCTGCACTCGTTACTGTCACTTTGCAGCTGTTCAGTCACAGTGGAGGAGGGACAAATACTACAAAGACTAACCATCACATCTAATATGTTCAAGAGCTGAACTTTCTTTACAAACAGTGACCGACAATCCTGCATAGTGTTCCTTTAAATCACTTATTAAACTGGGAAATCAATACGTTTTGGAAACAGGTTAGTGGATGTTAAAGTTTGAGGATTGATCCTGATTTAAAAATTTGGTTCAGTTTTCATTAATCTTATGCAGGACATGAGAAACAAAATTACATGCAGTGTATACTCTGAACACTGCTGCAGTCAGGATACTTACATTCAGCAGCTGGATGCTGTGGATCCTGGAGATGAAGTTGTGTGTGGTGCTGCAGTACCAGTAACAGTAACAGCAGGAGGAGGCAGACCAGGACAGGTGTAGCTGCTGTCAGCATCCAGCCCACTGGAGGTGAAGCGCACAAAGCCTGGCTGATCAGAGCTGATGCGAGAGTTGATCCAGGACTGGTAACTGGACACTCTGGCGTAGACTCCAGGCAGATTGGGACGAGCACAGCCAAAACCAAAACTAACAATGCCAGACTGGACCCACACGGAGCCCTGCTGGCTCACCATTGGACCTCCTGAGTCACCCTGAGGAGACGCAGAGGACACGTCTGAGGATTTCACTAAATCCTAAACACATTCACAAACAAGTGACAGACTGAATGAAGCAGCCTACCTGACATGAGTCTTTGCCTCCTTCCAGAACACCAGCACAGATCATGTTGTCTGTGATTGTACCCACTCCATTCAGACAGTTGCACTGTCTGTTTCCCACAACTGGCACCTCCACTTCTTGAAGAGTTTCAGGGAACGGTAATGACACTGAGGGAGCAACAACAAGAGAGACAATTCACACATCCATCTACTGTTCATACGAAAATGAAACAAAACTATTTGTCGGCAACAAGCACACTCACCTCCCTCCTCCACTGCACCCCAGCCAGTCACCCAGCTATCAGTACCACTGTTGAACACACTGTCACTGGCTGCCAGACACACAGGTCTGATGTAGTCTGTGAATGTGACTGCTGAGGAGAGTCTGAGCAGAGCAATGTCGTTGTTGCTGGTGTCACTGTCATAGTTTGGATGCAGAATGATACTGGCAACAGTTTTGGACACTTCATTTGGGTTTGCACCCTGCAGGTTCTGACGACCCAGAGACACCTGCCATCCAGACGTACTTGGACTGAAGTGAAAATGATAAAAATGTATTAGTTTCAGGAAGAACGTGGACTAAAAGTCAGACCAAAGACTGAACATTCAATCACTAATAATATTACAGTTACCCACCTGGAGAAGCAGTGAGCAGCAGACATCACCCACTCTCTGTTGATGAGGGAACCACCACAAACATGGCCACCAAATCTCTGCAGACTAACCTGCCAGGGCCAACTTCCAGCTGGAGCATCTTCACCTCCAACTATCCTGTTGTTCAGGGGAGTGATGCCACACACTGCAAACAACAGGACATAGAAAGACAACCTTCAATTAGCAACACAGACTCACAATACTTAAAGAAGCTATTAAATTAAATGCAACTTGGAGCAGCAGTGATAATAAAGATTCATCATTCAGTATAAGAAATAAATACAATACTATGATTATTACCTATCAGTATGGTTTGTACATTTCTGATGCTGTCGACTCTGAATGGGTGCATCACAACAGACACTGTGGCTGACAGCATTACACTGGTCTTAGACGCTGTCTACACCAAACGTTTTATCCTGAGGCCAGCATATGTGTTCAAGTCTTTGTAATGAGAGCGCCACGTATTTACTCTTCAAACGCCAGTGACATGACGAGATGCTGGGCATTTATTCTGCACTAAGAACTGCCTGTTGTTTGGGTTTTTTTTTCCTGAGCATCAAGACATTAAAAACGTTCAACTTAGGTGAAAATGCTGCACTCGTTACTGTCACTTTGCAGCTGTTCAGTCACAGTGGAGGAGGGACAAATACTACAAAGACTAACCATCACATCTAATATGTTCAAGAGCTGAACTTTCTTTACAAACAGTGACCGACAATCCTGCATAGTGTTCCTTTAAATCACTTATTAAACTGGGAAATCAATACGTTTTGGAAACAGGTTAGTGGATGTTAAAGTTTGAGGATTGATCCTGATTTAAAAATTTGGTTCAGTTTTCATTAATCTTATGCAGGACATGAGAAACAAAATTACATGCAGTGTATACTCTGAACACTGCTGCAGTCAGGATACTTACATTCAGCAGTGGATGCTGTGGATCCTGGAGATGAAGTTGTGTGTGGTGCTGCAGTACCAGTAACAGTAACAGCAGGAGGAGGCAGACCAGGACAGGTGTAGCTGCTGTCAGCATCCAGCCCACTGGAGGTGAAGCGCACAAAGCCTGGCTGATCAGAGCTGATGTGAGAGTTGATCCAGGACTGGTAACTGGACACTCTGGCGTAGACTCCAGGCAGATTGGGACGAGCACAGCCAAAACCAAAACTAACAATGCCAGACTGGACCCACACGGAGCCCTGCTGGCTCACCATTGGACCTCCTGAGTCACCCTGAGGAGACGCAGAGGACACGTCTGAGGATTTCACTAAATCCTAAACACATTCACCAACAAGTGACAGACTGAATGAAGTAGCCTACCTGACATGAGTCTTTGCCTCCTTCCAGAACACCAGCACAGATCATGTTGTCTGTGATTGTACCCACTCCATTCAGACAGTTACACTGTCTGTTTCCCACAACTGGCACCTCCACTTCTTGAAGAGTTTCAGGGAACGGTAATGACACTGAGGGAGCAACAAGAGAGACAATTCACACATCCATCTACTGTTTATAGGACACTGAAACAAAACTATTTGTCAGCAACAAGCACACTCACCTCCCTCCTCCACTGCGCCCCAGCCAGTCACCCAGCTATCAGTACCGCTGTTGAACACACTGTCACTGGCTGCCAGACACACAGGTCTGATGTAGTCTGTGAATGTGACTGCTGAGGAGAGTCTGAGCAGAGCAATGTCGTTGTTGCTGGTGAGACTGTCATAGTTTGGATGCAGAATGATACTGGCAACAGTTTTGGACACTTCATTTGGGTTTGCACCCTGCAGGTTCTGACGACCCAGAGACACCTGCCATCCAGACGTACTTGGACTGAAGTGAAAATGATAAAAGTGTATTAGTTTCAGGAAGAATGTGGACTAAAAGTCAAACCAAAGACTGAACATTCAATCACTAATAATATTACAGTTACCCACCTGGAGAAGCAGTGAGCAGCTGACATCACCCACTCTCTGTTGATGAGGGAACCACCACAAACATGGCCGCCAAATCTCTGCAGACTAACCTGCCAGGGCCAACTTCCAGCTGGAGCATCTTCACCTCCAACTATCCTGTTGTTCAGGGGAGTGATGCCACACACTGCAAACAACAGGACATAGAAAGAGGACCTTCAATTAGCAACATATACTAACAGTACTGACAGAGGCTCTTCAATACAGTTGGAGGCAGCAGCAATAATAAAAATTCATCATTCCGTGTACAAAACAATTAGAACTAAATACTATGATGTTACGAAGTAGTCCTATTAACATGGTTTGTACATATGTGACAATGTAACAGGACAATCAGAACAGACACTGTGGCTGACAACATGACACCATATGGTAACATGAAAGGGCTGAAAGTAACATAGATACTGGACAAATTGTTTCCTGGACTGTAACTTATTTATTTTTTTAAAAACAAAGAAAGTAACTACATGAATAATTCTTGTGCTATGGTAGTGAGATACTTACATTCAGCACTGGATGCTGTGGATCCTGGAGATGTAGTTGTGTGTGGTGCTGCAGTACCAGTAACAGCAGGAGGAGGCAGACCAGGACAGGTGTAGCTGCTGTCAGCATCCAGCCCACTGGAGGTGAAGCGCACAAAGCCTGGCTGATCAGAGCTGATGCGAGAGTTGATCCAGGACTGGTAACTGGACACTCTGGCGTAGACTCCAGGCAGATTGGGACGAGCACAGCCAAAACCAAAACTAACAATGCCAGACTGGACCCACACGGAGCCCTGCTGGCTCACCATTGGACCTCCTGAGTCACCCTGTGTGTTGGACAAAAACAGATTGAGCCTCATTGCTTTACACATTCATTTTATAATGTGGATGACAAGGAAAATTAACGAGTTATACCTGACATGCGTCTTTGCCTCCTTCCAGAACACCAGCACAGATCATGTTGTCTGTGATTGTACCCACTCCATTCAGACAGTTGCACTGTCTGTTGCCCAGAACTGGCACCTCCACTTCTTGAAGAGTTTCAGGGAACGGGAGGGGCACTGAAACATCAGACAAGGATAAAATGTAAATGTAACATACAGTATGTTGTGTCACTGTTTTGTGTAGCAAGAAAACTCATTCAGAGGCTGTAAATATCACTGTTCTTGACAATGACAAGTCTCTCCTAAGATTTGAATATCCAAGAAACAAGACTATAAGGTACATGGCTCAATTTACTGAATGAGAATATGGACATTTCAGGCTTTTCAAATATTACTTTAATAAAGCTATACATGTTAAAATCCTCACCTCCCTCATTGATTGTGCCCCAGCCAGTCACCCAGCTATCAGTACCATTGTTGAACACACTGTCACTGGCTGCCAGACACACAGGTCTGATGTAGTCTGTGAATGTGACTGCTGAGGAGAGTCTGAGCAGAGCAATGTCGTTGTTGAAAGTGTTACTGTCATAATCCGGGTGTAACACTATCTCAGCAACACTTCTGGACACTTCATTTGGGTTAGCGCCCTGCTGGCTCTGTCGACCTAACACGATGGTCCATCCTTGTGGCTCTGAGCTGAAGGTAAAATACAATATCAAAATTTAAACAGTAGGATACAGAAATATTTGTACATGTAACCTGGTTCACCCTGCTTCCAGGAATGTCAAGCATTTCATTACTAGAAATCTCCACACTGATACTAGCTTTCTTAGACAATTATTGGTCAAACACCAGTCCTGACTGGATCATTTTAATAATATAGACCATGTTCATGCTCTTGTCACCCACCTGGAGAAGCAGTGAGCAGCAGACATCACCCACTCTCTGTTGATGAGGGAACCACCACAAACATGGCCGCCAAATCTCTGCAGACTTGCCTGCCAGGGCCAACTTCCAGCTGGAGCATCTTCACCTCCAACTATCCTGTTGTTCAGGGGAGTGATGCCACACACTGCAAACAACAGGACATAGAAAGAGGACCTTCAATTAGCAACACAGACTGACAATACTTACAGAGGCTACTAAGTACAGTTCGGGGCAGCAGCAATAATAAAGATTTCTTATTCAGTATACAAAACAATTAGAACTAAATACTATGATGTTACATATTAGCCCTATTAACATGGTTTGTACATATCTGACATCACTGACTCCTAATGGGAGCATCAGAACAGACAGCATGACACCATATGGTAACATGAAAGGGCTGAAAGCAACATAGATACTGGACAAATTGTTTCCTGGACTGTTATTTATTTATTTTTTTTACAAATAAAGAAAGTAACTACATGAATAATTCTTGTGCTATGGTAGTGAGAATACTTACATTCAGCACTGGATGCTGTGGATCCTGGAGATGTAGTTGTGTGTGGTGCTGCAGTACCAGTAACAGCAGGAGGAGGCAGACCAGGACAGGTGTAGCTGCTGTCAGCATCCAGCCCACTGGAGGTGAAGCGCACAAAGCCTGGCTGATCAGAGCTGATGTGGGAGTTGATCCAGGACTGGTAACTGGACACTCTGGCGTAGACTCCAGGCAGATTGGGACGAGCACAGCCAAAACCAAAACTAACAATGCCAGACTGGACCCACACGGAGCCCTGCTGGCTCACCATTGGACCTCCTGAGTCACCCTGAGGAGACGCAGAGGACACGTCTGAGGATTTCACTAAATCCTAAACACATTCACCAACAAGTGACAGACTGAATGAAGCAGCCTACCTGACATGAGTCTTTGCCTCCTTCCAGAACACCAGCACAGATCATGTTGTCTGTGATTGTACCCACTCCATTCAGACAGTTACACTGTCTGTTTCCCACAACTGGCACCTCCACTTCTTGAAGAGTTTCAGGGAACGGTAATGACACTGAGGGAGCAACAACAAGAGAGACAATTCACACATCCATCTACTGTTTATAGGACACTGAAACAAAACTATCTGTCAGCAACAAGCACACTCACCTCCCTCCTCCACTGCGCCCCAGCCAGTGACCCAGCTATCAGTACCATTGTTGAACACACTGTCACTGGCTGCCAGACACACAGGTCTGATGTAGTCTGTGAATGTGACTGCTGAGGACAGTCTGAGCAGAGCAATGTCGTTGTTGCTGGTGTCACTGTCATAGTTTGGATGCAAAATGATACTGGCAACAGTTTTGGACACTTCATTTGGGTTTGCTCCCTGCAGGTTCTGACGACCCAGAGACACCTGCCATCCAGACGTACTTGGACTGAAGTGAAAATGATAAAAGTGTATTAGTTTCAGGAAGAACGTGGACTAAAAGTCAAACCAAAGATTGAACATTCGATCACTAATAATATTACAGTTACCCACCTGGAGAAGCAGTGAGCAGCAGACATCACCCACTCTCTGCTGATGAGGGAACCACCACAAACATGGCCGCCAAATCTCTGCAGACTAACCTGCCAGGGCCAACTTCCAGCTGGAGCATCTTCACCTCCAACTATCCTGTTGTTCAGGGGAGTGATGCCACACACTGCAAACAACAGCACATAGAAAGAGGACCTTCAATTAGCAAAATGGACTCACAACACTATCGGAGGCCATTAAATGCAATTGGAGGCAGCAGCAATGATAAAGATCCATTGTCCAGTATACAAATCAATTAAAAATGAATACTATGATCTTACATAAAAGCCCTATTAACATGGTTTGTACATATCTGACACCAGTGACTCCAAATGGGAGCATCAGAACAGACAACATGACACCATATGGTAACATGAAAGGGCTGAAAGCAACATAGATACTGGACAAATTGTTTCCTGGACTGTTATTTTTTTTGTTTTTTACAAATAAAGAAAGTAATTACATGAATAATCCTTGTGCTATGGTAGTGAGAATACTTACATTCAGCACTGGATGCTGTGGATCCTGGAGATGTAGTTGTGTGTGGTGCTGCAGTACCAGTAACAGCAGGAGGTGGCAGACC
Organism: Cephalopholis sonnerati; assembly: GCA_019142605.1. NCBI lineage: Eukaryota > Metazoa > Chordata > Actinopteri > Perciformes > Serranidae > Cephalopholis > Cephalopholis sonnerati. The sequence continues at coordinate 18,215,226 of JAGQAX010000020.1, read as the reverse complement.
AGGACAGGTGTAGCTGCTGTCAGCATCCAGCCCACTGGAGGTGAAGCGCACAAAGCCTGGCTGATCAGAGCTGATGCGAGAGTTGATCCAGGACTGGTAACTGGACACTCTGGCGTAGACTCCAGGCAGATTGGGACGAGCACAGCCAAAACCAAAACTAACAATGCCAGACTGGACCCACACGGAGCCCTGCTGGCTCACCATTGGACCTCCTGAGTCACCCTGTGTGTTGGACAAAAATAGATTGAGCCTCATTGCTTTACACATTCATTTTATAATGTGGATGACAAGGAAAATTCATGACTTATACCTGACATGCGTCTTTGCCTCCTTCCAGAACACCAGCACAGATCATGTTCTCTGTGATTGTACCCACTCCATTCAGGCAGTTGCACTGTCTGTTGCCCAGAACTGGCACCTCCACTTCTTGAAGAGTTTCAGGGAAGGGGAGGGGCACTGAAACATCAGACAAGGATAAAATGTAAATGCAACATACAGTATGTTCTGTCACTGTTTTGTGTAGCAAGAAAACTCATTCAGAGGCTGTAAATATCACTGTTCTTGACAATGACAAGTCTCTCCTAAAACTTGAATATCCAAGAAACAAGACTATAAGGTACATGGCTGAATTTACTGAATGAGAATATGGACATTTAAGGCTTTTAAAATATTACTTTAATAGACCTATACATGTTAAAATCCTCACCTCCCTCATTGATTGTGCCCCAGCCAGTCACCCAGCTATCAGTACCATTGTTGAACACACTGTCACTGGCTGCCAGACACACAGGTCTGATGTAGTCTGTGAATGTGACTGCTGAGGAGAGTCTGAGCAGAGCAATGTCGTTGTTGAAAGTGTTACTGTCATAATCCGGGTGTAACACTATCTCAGCAACACTTCTGGACACTTCATTTGGGTTAGCGCCCTGCTGGCTCTGTCGACCTAACACGATGGTCCATCCTTGTGGCTCTGAGCTGAAGGTAAAATACAATATCAAAATTTAAACAGTAGGATACAGAAATATTTGTACATGTCACCTGGTTCACCCTGCTTCCAGGAATGTCAAGCATTTCATTACTAGAAATCTCCACCCTGATACTAGCTTTCTTAGACAAACATTGGTTGAACGCCAGTCCTGACTGGATCATTTTAATAATACAGACCATGTTCATGCTCTTGTCACCCACCTGGAGAAGCAGTGAGCAGCAGACATCACCCACTCTTTGTTGATGAGGGAACCACCACAAACATGGCCGCCAAACACCTGCAGACTCGCCTGCCATGGCCAACTCCCTGGTTGAGCGTCTATACCTCCAACTATCCTGTTGTTCAGTGGAACAGTGCCGCATACTGAAAAATACATCAGTAGGGACAGACTTCAGAAGCACACTCAGTCAAAACGCCTAAAGTAATCATTTAATAAGTCCAGGCTACGCAGGGCCCAGCTGCTCAGGAGTAACCCGATCACAATTGGCTATTAGATTGGATTGACTCTTGAAAATGTGTTGCTCTAAAGAGAGAAAAAAGATTCTGAAATCAGGTGAGATCATGTGTTCCAGTCTTGGTTTTGGTGCAAATCACCTTAGGAATGTCTTGATCAAATATTTTTATTAGGATTGGGATATCTTTGATAAAAAAATATCTGGATTATCCTTATCCTGGCAGAGGGGTGGATTCAGGGTGGATTTTAGAAACAAGATGTAATTAAACTTTTAAATTGGTCAAATACATATAAATGTATTTACATTTTGAACATGACTTTATATGAATTTCAATGACAATAGTAAAGGAGTGTGTAATAATTGCACCCCCTGCTGTTTTCTGTCTCATCAATAAAAACACTTAAAGTGACCAAACGGCTGGTTATTCTTCCTGTTGTTCTTTACACAGCTAGTAGGCTACTTTGTGGTATGTAGTCCCCTTTTGAGCTTCTGTTATCTGGACTTGGTCATCTTGAAAAGTTTGTATCTGAATCAGGGTGATACAATCCCATGTTGCTTTAAAAACCCAGTAGTAAAAGTAAAATGGATTAGCTGATCCTGGATAGCAGGGACTGCTAAATCCAGATCATTGTTAGTTAAATCACCCCACTACAGCTGACCTTGGAAAACACTGGGGAAATGTAAATGCGACATTTCAACTAGACATTTAAACAGATGTGAAATATTTTCAACTCACCATCAAGCTGGGCATGTGACTCTAGGAAAGAGAAACACAAACAGTTTAGATATATCAATCTGATTAGTCTGGGTTATATCCAGGCAAACACCCAAAAAGAAAAGAAACAGATTATGTACTTCTTGTTGTACAAAAATGTGAACAATTCTACATTTTAAAAAATTATTCCAATTATTTTATCGTAACATTTTCCAGCCATTTAAAATTAGTTTAAATACAGATCTTACAAACACCAAAATTAATGTGTAAATCTCATCTCAAATATTGATTCTTCTGGGAATTTGACTTTGTTCTACTGCAGGTGAATCAATATATACCATTTAAAATATACAGGTTTTCTATTACAATCATATTTACATCTAACAAGAGAGACACTGATAACAAGCCAAGATCAGAAAGCCTTAAAAGGCACATTAACAGCCATGTAGATAAATGAAAATAATATGAAAAAGTTCATTTCTAGCAAGGCTTTCCTTTGTATATTAAACTATTTTTCCAGCAACTGCAGCTCAACAAAAGTGTTGGTCCAATCTAAACGTGACTTACCTGCAGATAAAAGGCTCGCTAGAGTCAACACGCAGATCCACTTCTGCGCAGCCATTGTGTGACTGCACGGTTCACGTTTGTCACTCTTTATAAGCCTGGCTTGACCTGTCACCTGCCATGTGGAGTGCTCCTCCCACAAGGCACCCCACATAACATCTTAACAGTTTCCTTGTTACTTTTGCTTTATTTTGGGGGAATGACCCCAGTGATCCCGTGATGTCATTTAATACATCACAGCTTAGAGACCACTGTCCTCAGAATATGTTATAGAATATGCTATATGAAAGATGTGATGAATATAGCTGGCTAGATTATTTTGATCTAGATTAAAACAAAATCTAGATAAAAAATCATTTCAATTTTCCCTTTTTTAATGTGATATCTGAAATAAAGCTTGATTATAAGTCCTGGTTATAATGATAGAATTACCCCTAATTCACAGAGCTCACAGAGCACGATTGTTGCATAAATATTGGCTGGCCTTCACTACCTCTGTGTTCATATCACAAGAGTGGACAAACCTGTCACATATGAGACTTTTGCGTACCCACTGCAAATACCTAACATGTCCCGCTGTTGTGAAACAGCCAGCAGTGGAACATTTTTGCAAGATGTGACAAAAGTTCTATGGTCATTGTTTGTAGGAGAATCATGCATTTCAGCACCTTGGCTTCCGTGTAGTTAAAAATAGTTTTTTCAGGGACAAAACACCCCCTGGTTATGTCACTGCCGTCTTACAAACCAGCAATTATCATGCCGACGTGATGGAACATAATATTCACACAACTCGTGACAGATATCTATGGCTCAGACTAGAAAGCATTTATCAACAGTATGAAGTCAGTTTAGCTTTCAATTTAGTTGCTGAGTGATCCAAAGAAGTTTGCTTCACCTCATAACATAAACCACAGGCATCGCTCATCATAATTAAAAATAACAATTACTACACAGTGGTTATAGGGAGTTGTTGGGCAGGAAGGGTGAGTGAGCACTAGTGTTGACATCTAGGAAACAAACATGTCAAAGACATGACAGGAGCACCGTCACACTACAACGCATCACTGATAACTACTGTCTTTCAGTGAAATTCAAAAAGCAAAATCTCAAAAAAGATAATGAACTCAACCAGAGTGATGAATAGCTCTTACAGACATACTGATGACATGGATTATGTAACAGGAAACAATACTACACAGGTACATATGTGTTCACGCTATGGCTGCAACCTTTAGACATCATCCATCATCTTCTGTCTGTTCTTTAAGTGCAAATACGCATTTTGACAGTAAGTAAAAAGACCTTTTCAAATGCAGTTATATAACAACACAGCACTGTTTGCTTGGTAAATATTTGCTACCCTAGTTCTCAGTGAAACTCTGATTAAGTTTACGCTCACTAAGTGGCCACATCAGTAATTATTTTCTTTATTATCCAGTACAAAAAAAGTTTCTAACTCTGCTTGTCAAGACATCAATAACAGGGAAAATGCACATTATACTGCAATATAAGAAGTCATCGTGCGCTGTCTGCTGGAGTGGCAATATATGTTCTGATTAATGATTAATTCAAAAGAAGGAAACACGCTAAGGAAATCACAGAATCAAAAGCTGGTAAATATTGGCATATCTACAACTACAGAGCTGATCCTGACTCACTTGAGGAAAGTGATGAAAGAAAGAGAAGCTCATATAGTGGAAGAAAATTGTGATTTTATCAGTAACTAACATTTCAACTTAAGTCATCACATCCAGCCTACTAATGTCAAGAAATCTTGACCCTCTTACAATGGATGGTTAAATTAAACTTACATTAAACACGTCGAATGAAGGAAGTCCAGGACCTGTCTTTTATTTCCAGTGCTAGAAAATGCAACACAAATGTTCACAGTTTTAAACCAGACAACTCTCTGAGGCAGGAGCAAAACAAGCTAAAGTTAAAACAATCTTTCCTTAGTCATATATTGTCCCTGGTCATCAATTTTACAGCAACGTCGTCATGGTGATGTGATGGAGTAAACATAACAACTGACTGAGTCACTGGTTATTAAGAATCAACGTGATTTTATGGAAAACTACCTTATTAGAAAGAAAACTGGGTGAAGCGTGAAAGATTAGGAGAGGGGTTGAGGTCATGAGTGACAATAAGAAAAGAAGCTAAAAATTGACAAGAATGTCACTTTGGCTTTGCTGTGACGCAGCCTGTCCACCCTGCAAGTCCACTGGAATGAGGAACACTGACAAAAGCTGCTTAAGTCTTTGCTTTAGGGTTGTAAGTGACCTCTGCTAAAGCGGTGTTAAATGGCGTATTGTGACACAGCGTTTACACCCAGAAATTCACTGCAAATATCAAAAAATGTTTGTCCTGCCAGTGTTCTGAGTAGAAGTAGACACAAGTACTTTATTTGGGTTTTTTTTTTATAGAGCTATCTTTTACAAACGTCCTGTCTAAAACTTCACACAATTTACGTGGCCAACAGACTGCACTCAAATCTCCTCACTCCTAATAACATATGACACATGACTCTCACAGGCATGCATCCAACAAAAACAACAGTTTTCTCTCACAAGTAATTTGAGGAGAGCCAAATTAGAATCTGACTTTGGATTACTTTATGTCGAAATGACTTTACTAGCATCATATCAATAATAATATTTTGCAAGTTAAGAGTCACATTTACTATAAAAAAAAATCTGTTACAGGGTCAGCAATAATGTTAGGGTTTATAATACTAGGTCTCACCATGGGACACCAAATATGTAGGGGTTCTACAAATAGTATTATTAAAAGCTGGGATACTACTTGTTGGAAATCTAGTAGGTCTCGCATGGCGGCACCATAAATGTAGGGAATCTACACTTAGCCTCACCAAAAATGTTGGGAACAACACTAATAGGCCTCATCAAGGGCCTGACCTTGTAACAGATCTCCAACCTAAGTATCAAATTGGCTATCAGAAATAATTAATAAGTAGTAGTAATAATTATTAATCATATTAAATGATGTGACTTAATTAACATTAAATCACCTCGTGGGGCACCATCCCCGAAAAGGGAAAAATGATAGCCAGTTAATGATATCAGTCTCATAAAGTTCACTAAACTATTAATTTGGGATTTTGATTAATAATCAAATTAATAACCATAACCAAAATTAATAATAAAGCCTGAAGGACTTCGGAGTTCTTGACATAGCAAAGGTTGGCTATTCATCCTTGTACAACATTAGACAGACAGCAGATACGATTCCAAAATTATATTTATTCATAAAGAGAGCAAAGCAAAACCAAACACACAAATTCTAACTAACTATATACAAGCATGTTTGTGTGTGTGTGCGAGAGAGAGAGAAAGACAAAGGCGGGTAGGCCATTTGGCCTACAAAACAAAATGGCTGACAACAGAAAACTACAAGATGGCTGAATCAAAGCTGGCTTCAGATTGAGTAGGGCTGGGCGATATGGCCTAAAAAAAAATCTCTGATATTTTCACAACAAATCCAATTCACAATTTAAAGCGATTTTTTTCCCCCCTACTTAAAATCAATTTGCAGATGACAAAGAAATTGTTCAAGTGCAAAAACAAGCCAAAAAGAATTGTAATCAGTGAAAATGTAACTTTTCAGTAAGCTTTCTCTAGTTTCAAACTGATTGTGACACAATGCACCCTCAAACTAACTTAAAAAACAGATAATTATGTGACCATTTTTTAACAAAACATTTACACAAGTTTTTTTAAACACAGCTTAATTTTTTGCTATTCAGTATATTTCCCCTATTGAGGTTGATAAAGTAAAGTGCAAACATAACTTTCAGTTACCTTAACATGTTTTGCATAATAAAAAGCTGCCTGTGGTATAGAAAAACTATTTGGTCACTATTTTGATTCCCTGAATCATGTAAACAAAATTAAACATCTGCATTCACTACATAATCAACAGCATCAAACAGTAGCGTGTTATTGAAAACAACAGTGAAAATGTAACTTTACAGTAAGCTTTTCTAGTTTCAAACTGACAGTGACACAATGCAAAACATAAAATGTATGTGACCCTGTTTTGATTGGGCACCATATCTCTAGCAATACACATCACGACTGCATCCGTGATCGCTTTCCACCAGGCCGCTTTCTTATCATACGGGATACAGTTTGTAAATGTTTCCAAGACGGCGGTGCTGCGGCTGCTGCAGTCCGCATGGAGCAACACCTCTCCCACTCGGCAGCATGTCTCTGTTTGAAGTGCTGCAGTAAATTGCTCGTACTGCTACCTTTAGTTGCGACAGCCTTCAAACAAACTTTGCAGCAGGGGTGCTGTTTGTTCTGTGTGAGCCCAGCGGGGAGTGTCGGTGGCGGATGTTAAAGAGAAACTCGATTTTATTAAAACAAATCGACCTAAACTACAAATTCGAATTAACTGATAAAATCGATTTACCGCCCAGCCCTAAGATCGGGGAAGGTGTTTGCTTGACCATGTGGTCAGGACAAAGGAAAAGAAGCGGGAACTTTGAGCTGCCTCTTTGGGTGTAGCTCTGTTGAAAGCCAATTTGTAAATTGTAAGTCTATGTGAGTGCGATTTGTGTTGCTAAGGGTCTGGATTAGTGCAAAAGATGTTTAGTTGCATGCAAGACGTTGTCCGTGAACAGCATTAGCAAACTAAACATGACTTAGCTTTGGTAAAACCAACTAATCAATAACCTAAATGCAGACAATCACAACAATTACTCAATAAACAGCACTAAATCACATATAACAAGTTAAACAGTCTTGCTTAGCCTGTACAGCTGTGATAAAGCTATGCCCGGTTGTTACGTTACCAATCCTTGAATGGATGGAGGGAAGAGTTGGTTTGAGGCGTGCTGTTCGTGTTAGCCGGTGAAGAAGGCTGGAAAGAGCTGTGGCTCTAGAAGCAGTCCTTGTTCCAGATCCGAGGAAGCCGGTCGCTCAGGGTCCTTGCAGAGTTAGATGTTGGGGTACTAACTCTAGCTTGATTCTCCTTATTGCTGGGAGGTTAGTTGCAAACCTTGTGTTTGCACACTCAAGTCTGTGAGCTCCTGCTGTGAGTGAGGGCACGAGAGTCTTAGGAGAAGGAGAGCAAAAGTCTGTAGAGAAATTGCCCTCCCTTTAGTGGTTCGGGGCAAGGGCCTCTGAGCTGGTCAGAGCCCAGGAGAAGAGAGCACATCTAGGCTGGTCCAGGGCCCAGAAGGAAAGAGATCTGAGCTGTTCGGCATCTCAGGAGCAAGACAGAGACTGTAGTGAAGGGAGCAGAACTTCTACAGTTGCCTGGTGACATCACAGAGTCACATGACATTGTAAAAGTACTCACCAGTCAAGTTTTAAAAACTTATCTCACTGAGGTGTGAGGTAGGGTCCTGTAGAGATAGGTGTCAAATAACTGCTCTTTGTTGAAGAACAAAGACCATGAGGTCTCTTTATCTCAGGAGGAAAAGCCTTCACATGACAAATCATCTGTGGTCCGTGAATCCCAACACTCTTATACTTTAGTTTCTTATTTTACACATGATGTGCACAGACTAATATCATAACAACTAACAGTTTAAGTTCCACGACAACCCTGTTTTAATGTGTTATATATCTGTACGTGTGTTAGGCGATTCATTGCCCCTCACATGGGCTAACTGTCCTTTTCTTAAAAAGACAAACAGCTATAGTTTGAAAGAGTACATTGATTTTAAGGAACAAAACACTCACTAAGAACAAGCCATTTCAAGTTTACAGACTACTTGTTGGTACTCATAGAACCCATTTTTATTCAGCTATCTTGAGGTGAAAGTTCAGTGGCCCCCTGTGAAAATAGCAATGACAGAATTTCCCTTGCCAAAATGTAGCCTTAACTTTGGAGTGTTCACTTAAATTTGGGGGCCCCCTTCCTGACAAGCTATGCCAATGGGGTTGGTACCAATGGATGCCTTGGGTTGTTATCTTATTAAACACTGAGGGAGGGTGACCTGGTGTGTGTTAAATGCTTGTGGACGATGTGCACAACTGATTTGCCTACTGCCTTTCATTTTGCACTCTTAAAAGATTTTATTAGGGTGTTGGAATTGACATGAACATGCTTGACATCATTGATATCCTTTTATTATTATTAGAATAATTAAGATGTCTCTGTATACTTCTCAAATTATTTAATATTAAATACTTGGGTTAAACTCAGTAATAGCTCATACTAAGCTGCACAGCTGTGTTGGGACAGTGATGGACCTACTCCGCAATTACACCACCTCTTCCCAGGAAATAGCCCCAACATCACCAATTTTTAGCTCAAAGCACAGCTGAGCCTTTATCCAGGCATCACCCTTAGACTAAATTTTAGATATTTTCTCCAAACCTTGGATCTTCATAGTGATTATTAGGACACCATGGTGTAACAGTCACAATGCATCATTTTCAGGTCTCTTGGAAAGAAACCCAACTCCATTTTTTACTTCTGTCATGCCCAATTTTTACTTGTATCAGGACACCCCTTTCTATGTTATTAATTAGTAATTAGAAATTCAGATTTACCATTTCATATTCAGGCGCCTGTGACTGGCTGTCTCTCTGTCCATCCATTCGTTGATTGCTTCATAGAAACAGACCTGCAAAAACAGCATGGGAAAAATTAACAAATTTGAAGACTCTGCGTATACACACTTTTTGGGGGGGGGTCTGGGACCAATGTGGAAAGAGTTTCAGACAGTTAATGAACTCGAAACTTCATCTGCGTATTCACCCTGGAGAAAAGCCTCATGTCTGTGACCAGTGTGGGAAAAGTTTCAGACAAAAAACCCACAAGAGTTATAGTTTTTAAGTTTTCAGTAAGTAAGTATTAATTTATTTTATTTTTAACTTTTTGATAGAAGTTTAGTTTTAGTTTTCAGGTTGATTTTGCTAGTTTTAGTACGGTTTAAGTTTTTCAGAAAGGGTTAGTTTGGGTTTCTATAAATGTAGTTTTATTTTTACAGTAGTTTTAGTTTGTTTTTATTAGCACCCAGTCTATGATATACGTTTTATAACTGTGTGGGAATGGCCACAATGTCCAAATATTTTTATGTGGAAATTAACTTGTGTAATGTTACCCATTCACTAGCTACCACACTGTAATTTTACCCCAACTCCAGCTAGTAAACATTAGACCTGAACTATATACCTTGGTTAAATGAAATTTGATCTAACACAATGTTTATATCATGTTCTTGTAATTTACTTCTACAAGACTAGACTGCGTTATTACTATACATCTAGGGTTGAGTGATTTTTGGTCATTTTTGGCAACATTACTTATGGGAAACGTTTCCTATTTTCAACCAGCTTTGTACTATAATAATGTGGTTTGTATGTCTAAGTGAACTATGGTGAACTTTTCTCCATTTTGCCAACAACCTCACCTCCCTGCTCACGGTAAAACTAGGCAGTACTCAACTAAACAATAAAACTATGCAGTGCTGATTAAATATTATTAAAAATTGTGTTGCCATGTTGCGTATTTCTCGCCGAAAAAGGTTTTCAAAAACGTATTTTATAGCTTACCTTTCAACCTTAATCCGAAATTGTTTGGTACCAGCCGCCATATTATTTCCGGGGGAAAAAAATGCCAGGCTCGCATTACGTTACTCACCAGCCGTAGCGTACGTGAGTCTGGTGCGGCGCAGTGCATTCTGGTAGTTGTAGGTTTTCTATCACTTGAGAAAAAAAGCATTGCCACAGCCCCTTTTCTCCTGTCATATAGCACCAATATCAAAAGTATTTGCGTCTTTCTACTACAGACAGCCTAGTTTTATTAAAAAGTATTCATTGATAATAATACATTTATTATTGTTATTGTTTTTAAAGATGTAATTAAGACAAAAGTTCTACTAGTACTTTTATTTTGTTGCCAGCCATTTTCCCACAAGGCAGTTGTTAATTTGACACTCAATTTCAATGGTCAAATATTTTAATTATGAAAACGAAAAAAAAAAAGTGACGGTTATGTATAGTTTTGTCATAACCATTACTTTAAATTTATTATGTTAATCTGTAATGTACACACGACATCTAATGCACGTCTATCTGTCCTGGAAGAGGGATCCCTCTTCAGTTGCTCTGCCTGAGGTTTCTACCATTTTTTCCCCATTTAAGGTTTTTTGATGGGGAGTGTTTTCTTACCTGCTGTGAGGGTCCAAAGGACAGAGGGATGTTGTATGTTGTGAAGCCCTCTGAGGCAAACTGTGATTTGTGATATTGGGCTTTATAAATAAAATTGAATTAAATTGAACAAGGATTAAAGGGCATCAAAGCATACATGCATTAGTATACAGTTTTAATATAGTATACATTTAGTTAAAAGGTCTTTGTTTATATTTTCTAAGACAGCCAGGCCTTCGTTATTTTTTGCGTACACGTGGTCTGAGGCAGTGTTCAATTTGTTTAGGTAACAATATATTGATGAATCCCAGATTTGTGCATAAAAGATGTGGGGGTATTCTCACATTGTGGTCTGCAGATAATAACAGAAACTGATTATGTTGTATTCAATGCATTAATCCAGAATTATATAAATTTCCAAATTACTCAATACCACTAAAACCACTTTTTTCTCCTGCCAGCAGGTGGGGCTTTGTCCTACTTGTCCCCCTACTTACTTGCAGTAGTGTGTGAGTGTCACAGGTTAGTGTGTGTCCAACTGGTCTAACAATCAATGAACAGCTCACTAAAACTGAATGAGTGAGCTTGTATTTTTTTGACTTGAGTTACAAGCTACTTCAATGTGGCACCTTTTGTCTTCAACTGGAGGTATAATCAAAAGGTCTGGGTGTATGAATGGCTTAAAATACACTTGGGTTTACAGCTGTGAAAATAAAAAAGGGTTTCACAAGTCTTTTTGTGTCATCATAGATAATTTCAATCATACATAAAAAAAAATCAAATAGGCTCTTGTGCTTTATTTGTGATCTTGAAATGCAACACTTAACTTCACCTGTGGCCACAGTCACTGTGATAACTCTGTGCATTTGGCTCCATCTCTGGTTACACTGAGTAACTGCATGTCTGTATTTCCTCAGCACCTCATAATTTACTGTAGACCAATGTATGACACAAGAGGTAGTGTTTAAAAGCATCACAAATGCACATTGATGTAAAAAAAAAAACAACTGCTGCTTTATAAAGTTTCTGTACTTAAAATCATCTTATAAATCTTCTCAGAGGCATCTCCAGTCCTGTTTCTCTGAAAAGTCTCAGCAGGTGTAAACAGTGCAGAAATACTGCGGGAGAGAATTTGCTTTTCAGATCCAGTGTGGCTTCAGCTCAGCCCCCCAAACAAAACGGTGTTGAATTTCGCAAGTAACACTTTCTATCCGGCCTTTTCCTTCATTCCTTCGATTGCTCCCCTTCGTTTCAGGTTGGTGAAGAGCAACGCAAAGTTGATGATGTATGTCGACACGCAGACCATGCAGAAGTCTCCCAGCACAAAGGCAAGAATACATGCCAGATAGATTGAGCCGGCCACTGACACCCAGGAGGAGAAGACCAAAAACATAGCTGCTTTTTTGGACAGAGACAGGCCTGCGAGACAAACACAGAAGAGTACAGTCCTTCAATTAAATAAACGTAAGCGTCATTTGGTAAATCATGCATGACTGATACGCTTGCCTTAAAAACTGTAATAGAAATTCATGCATAATAATAAAACATAATGCTACATCTCACTATTATTTCACGTAAAACACTAAGCAATGTCGAATTTAGCTGAAAGGAGGCCCGGCCATGGTTCACTGACACACTGGATTGCAAACTATTTTGCCTAAAAACATTCAGCGCTGCTCTATAATTTGCAGAGGACAATGACAGACTAACCAAGGCCCATCTGCAGAGTGTAAAATATGATGCCAAGCACGCTGTTGGGCTGGTTCAGAGGGCTATCTTGGGCAACAACGAACTGGACCAAGCCAAAACCACGTCCCCATCTGCCAAAAAAAGAAAATGGATACAGTTAGAACACATTCCTGAAAAGAAAATTAAAAGATAGCCTGCATTATGGTTTATAATATCAAAAGAAGGAATGTGCACTTGGTTTTTGTATAATGTGAAAGTGTAGCTGATTTGAGGCATTTCCAGACGGGGCGTAGCAACACTGGGGTGGGGACACATTTGAATTGGGAGGTGTGGGGGCCCTCTGTCAGAACATTTTAAGCATCTAACACTTTATTTTCTGCATTCTTATTATTTGTTATGCACCAATTTGTGCATTTTTTTTTGCATCAGTTTATGGTAAATGTCTTTAATATTGCCAAAGTAAAAGGTCTCTGCTTCTTTAATGCTGTTGTGTGGGTTTATGAATGAACATGTTCTAAATACTGAGTGGGACGTGGCCCCTGCACCCCCCCTGAAATCTACACCTATGCTTCCAGAGGGTTTTAACACGTGGCAATGACAGACCTGCAAGTAAATATTCAGATTTTACAAGCACAAGGAAGAACCTGACATGGCTCAATGGTCACTACAGTGTGTCTAACAGTCGAGGTCTGGTGATTCTGCACAGCAAAGCAGCAGCAGCTGATAAAATCAGTCGAGGAATGAAAAACATACCTGGAGGTAAAAACCTTGGAGCAGCTCACAGACTCCCCCAGGTCGCACATCGCCCTGTAATCTGGGTCGCTCTCTCGGGACAGCTCGACGTGAAGCGCATAAACAGATAAAAACAAACCGAAAACGCAGAAAAATACGCGCGCTTTCCTCTCCCATGTCGGTATCGCCATTTTTAGCTCGGAACCCCTTTCAGTGACACTTGTAGATGAATTTAAATGAGTCCAGCAGGCTGAAAGATGAGAATTGTGCTTCGTTTTCCTTCAAAACTTCACTAAATGGACCTCCTAGTCAAGGCGACGTGTTAAAAGCCAGATGCTCACTTTTGATTGGTTCTGGTGATTTTTGTAACTGCATCTCATTGGACAGCGGGGTACAGATGTTGGACCAGACAGAGGGGTGTTTACTGTGTAGTTACTGTGTGAACTTTACCCTGTTTGGCCCCCAGGGGAATCAGTGCATGGTGTAAGAACTACTCAGATTTACCTCATTTAAAAAACAAACAAAAAAAGAAACAAACAAACAAATAACACGCCTGCATTCAAATTCTTTACCTCAGTAAAAGAGCTTTTAATGCTGTAGCTGATCAAGTATCTATCTATCTATCTATTTTGTGCAATTATTCAACTGCTGCAGTATTTTTCACCTCTTGAATGTATATATTATTTCTTGTGCTCACTCTAATTCTATTGTTGTTTATTCTACTGATGTATATATTGTAGTTAAATTTTCTAACTTACTGCTTCACCACTGATGATGCTTATTTTATTTTAATATTTAATTTTCATATCTTAAATACTAGTGTCAAACACTGTCGTATAATGCAAATTTTATTTTATTTGTTGCTCTACATTTACACATCTTTTTTCAAATGCTTATTCTTACTTCTTATAATTCTCTATTCTTTACATTGGAGGGAATTATAATTTCCCCTCGGGGATCAATAAAGTATTTCTGATTCTATCTATCTATCTATCTATCTATCTATCTATCTATCTATCTATCTATCTATCCTTGAGCGTTGGTAAAGCAATTAGACTCTTAAGTAATCATAGAAGTAGAAGTAGTTATTGTTCTATACAATTATTTGGCCCACAGGCTATTACTTAGGCCATCTAGTTGTTAGCTGAGGGGAGACACTAGAGGTGAAAACATGTTTCTTGCACTGATCAATTTTGGGCTATTTTGCTCCCATAGCATGTCTTCTTTCAAAATAGCGGGAAGAAAACATCCAAAATACACATTAGTTCAGACTTCTGTTATGAAATTGTATGCAGAAAGCACATATTTAGTTAGACAATGCCTCATTCACATATTTAAACATAACAGTTCAGAAAACTTATAATACAAAAACTAATTGTTCTCATGTAAGTAATCATCTAGGGAAGTTTCACGTTGATATCTGCCATATCTGTTAAAATGTTTACTCTCTTCACCTGCGTTCTTTTTTTGGAAAAGTGTATGAAATTTTACAACACATACAAGGGTAGTTTTGCCTGAATGAGTTTTTCCTCGTACTGAGAACCAGAAAATCCACTTCAGTAGCACTTACATACAGCACACTTCCCAGTTTGATTCCTATCTATAGTTACAGGGCAACATTCAAGTCATACCAACGTAAAATGTTCCTTTGAAATTTAGTCAGAACAATAATTTAACTAGGTTAAATACATTTGTAAATGTAGTTCAGCTGGTCAGTAAATGATTCCAGCTGGTTCATACTACTTTGCCTCCCAAATCCAATCTCCATTTTCCTCTGAGTGTGGCCAATTCATTGGCTTATAAAGTGCAAACATGATTCTGTCTTGTAAGAGAAATGTAATTACATATATCATTCATAGCTTGAGTTAAAACACGGCTTGGCTGTTTACAGTATTTCTGTTTTATGGGGTAATAAATAAAGATAACCTATACTCTGATATATCAACAAAATAAAACAAGAATTGTGTGCCTGTCTTTATCCAAAGTTCAGGTGTCTGTTCTAGAATTGTATGCACATATTAAATAGCTATTGCATCATTTGCATATGCCTATTTAAACATAAAAATTCCAGAAAACTTGTGATGCAAAAATAATAATAACAATATTGATAATAATAATTGCCTTAATAATCACCTGGAGTAGTTTCATGCTGATACATATTTGTCAAAAGTTTTACTCTATTCACCTATAGTGTGTCCCCTTAAATCCATCATACATACAGAGGTTTAATTGCAGGTAAATGTGTCCAAATGTGGCCCCTCTCAGATTACTCAATCCTACAAAGTGGCGTCACCACCAGAAAAAAAGAAAAAGAAACAGAGAAACTACTGTCTGCTGTAATGCCCCGCCTCTCGGACATTCTCTGCTCCTATTGGACGGTCTTTCGGAAGTCGCCCCACCTCATTGGTCGGCCACATGACACTCAAACCCAACACGGAACTGAACGAGGAAGCGGCAGACAAAAACAAGAGATAGCCGTGTTACTACGGGATTAAAAACACAATTACGGATGTTGTGGGTGGCTAACAAGGTGAGAGTCTGTCTCCTGACGTAGAAATATATCTCTGTGTTGCCCCGTTTGGTTGTATAAATCGATATAAAGGTGATTTAACGGTTTACGTTCCTAGAAAGCCTGAGCTTCAGGTAACTAGCCTACGCCCCTGCGTCAAAAGTGGGAAAGGCTGCGTCTATATCATGTAATTAGTTCATTTTAACCACGCTGTAGTACAAAAGGAGCGAGTCCTTAAAGACAGCCACTCGTTGATTTGTTCTCTGTCTGTTTGTAAGTAGAGTGTAATCTAAGGAGGACGTGTTTAGACTGAGAGCTACAGGTTTGGCCACCTGACTGTAAGGCCTAATGGATGAGAAGTTGCTGGGCAGCATGTTGCCTGGCTGCGTACAGTACTGCCGTTTAGTCAATGTTGTGACTAAACAATAGCTTAATAATTATCTTAAACCCGTAAAGTTGTGTTTGTTAGTTGACCTGAATGACCACTGACTGACCTTTTGAGAAAGAGTGGCTCCAGGGAGCCCTGGCAGAGAGAGGGAAGGCTTTGCTATAAACTGATATATCAGTAAGTTGGCCTCCAGTGAAACTGAAATATGACCTGTTTGATTCTGATCTTTTGTCTTCACTGATTTTCTTCTTACCTGATTGTTTCATTGCAGCTGCCCAACCAATAATTATCCTTTGCAGCAATGGAGCAGTTTGGTTTTTCAAAGCATATCACACATTTTCCCACCGTTATCAGAAAATACTGATGTTTAACTTTGTAAGAATGTTGATTTAAAAGCGGCAAGGTCATTAAGTGTTTTGTGAAAGACAATGACACTTATTTAGTACTGCTGCTAAGTTATTTTGATTATTAATTAATCAGCCCATTGTTTCCTCAAATAATTAATAATTTTGTCTATTATGTGTTTAAAAAAAACAAAGCAGAGTCCACAAAAATCAAATTAAATTGCCTCTTTTATCAGACTAGCAGTCCAAAACCTGAAGGCTAATCAAAACTTATTTACCTAACTATTATATGGGATAAAGAGAGCAAATATGCACATTTGAGAAGCTGCTGTTCTGCAATTGTTTGGATTTTTTTAAATGAAAAGTGACTCCAGCAATTGAGCTGTAACACTTAGTCGATAGAAAGAAAATTATTGGCAAACTATTTTGATCAGTGATTAATTGTTTGTCATTTTTCAAGCAAAAATTTTAACGTTTGGCTTCTTGAATGTGAGAATGTGCTGCTTTTTTTGTCATTATTGACAGTAAATAAAGAGTTTTAAGGTTTTGGACTGGTGGTTGGATAAAAGAAGCAATTTGAAGACATCACTTTAAGCTTTGTAAATGTTCTTTTCTTCTTGGCATTTTATAGACTAACTAAATAATTAAATAATCATGAAAATTGCCAGATTAATCGCTGATGAAAATAATCCTTAGTTGCAGCCCTGTCAAACAATTACACTTATTTAAAATAGTTGCCAATTAATTGTGTGTTTATAAACTAAACGACTATTTGGCCAACTGTTTTAAGTTCTATTTTTTTTTTGCGATATAGATGCGGCGCAATGGAGAATTTTTGTGTATCGACTTTCAGCAGAATTATATGTTATTGTCTCATTATAATGTAATACTTAACACCCTATTGCTCTTGTCCAATTAAATGATTATCATGGTGTGATTTGAAATGGGTGAAATTAATAGTTTTTTTATAATCCGTTTTTTTTCCACATACAAAGAGTAAAAGAGCATGTCGAATTTCATTTTGTATCAAATTAGAAAAAAATCCTTATAAATATTGTGTTAATAATTTCAACTACATCACCCAGCGTACACTGTCAGTGTACTGATATACACTTGCTCATGTAACTCCAGTTGTAGGAAACAAGATATGCATTTTGTTCCTAACACATTTAAGACCAACAAATACATCTCACTGCTATTTTTGATTCTTTACAGAAAAATGTCAACTAAGGAGGGAGAAGAAGGAAAAAATGGCCAACCTCTGGCCATGTCGCCTGAAAGAATGGCCACAGACAAAAGCAGAGAAAACCAGAACCAGCGTGAAGCTGAGGCAACGGGAGGCACAACAGACACCAGCACAACAGCAAAAAACTTGGCTTTGCTTAAAGCGCACTCTCTGGATGTGAAGTTCGACGTCGGAGAGGAGTATGATGTTATAGAAACCATCGGCACAGGGGCCTATGGCGTCGTTTCATCTGCCAGGAGAAGAGACAATGGTATGGCTGATTGGATCAAGAAATTTATTCACTGTGTACTACAATGCTTATTGTTGAATGTGGACATTCATCAGTGTCTCACACACTCTGTTGAGCACACCGTCTTGCTGTGTTTTTTTTAAATTGGAGCTTATCTACCTTTCACAGGCCAGCAGGTGGCGATAAAGAAGATCTCCAACGCTTTTGAAGTGGTGACAAATGCCAAACGCACTCTGCGAGAGCTGAAGATTCTCAAACACTTCAAACATGATAACATTATTGCCATCAAAGACATCCTGCAGCCTAACCTTCCTCACTCTGCCTTCAAGTCTGTGTATGTACTTTTTAATTTGATGGTAACTTGGGTGGCAAATAACACAAAGTGGCAGACAACACATCTGTAAACATCTGGAAACAAAACAACAATTGGATATTTAATTTTATTTATAATGATTACACACAACTAATTATTCTATCAAATGTTGACCTTAAAAAAAACCTGCATTTTCGAAATTGAAAATGTGGCCAATTTCAGCAGAATTTCAAAGAAGTCCCTAAACTATTACTTTAGATTTAACACACTTTAATCTGTGGCAGTTGTACTCGTATGAAGCCATAACAGTGACAGTAAGTTTTGGCATCAAAAATAAAATCTGGCATTAAAAAATTAGCCCTAAAAAAAGTAATACAGGAATGCAAAAAAGAAAAAAAAAAAGCTGAATAAGATAATTATCAATACCTGTGTTTTATTTTTCAGTGGATATTTTTTCAGCCAGTGTTTCCTTTTTCAGTGCCAAATTTTACTTTAATGCCAAAATTTACTTTCACTATTGTGGCTCCATACATTCACAGTTGTGGATTGTTATACTTGTTATACTGTTATACAGTTGTGGATTGTTATAGGTCACACGCATCTCACAATTTTCCACTTTTCTTGTGCACAGGTACGTGGTGCTGGACCTCATGGAGAGCGACTTGCACCAGATCATACACTCTGCCCAGACGCTAACCTCAGAGCACACACGCTACTTTCTGTACCAGCTCCTCCGTGGCCTTAAGTATGTGCATTCTGCCAACGTCATCCACCGTGACCTCAAACCCTCCAACCTCTTGGTGAACGAGAACTGCGAGCTAAAAATTGGTGACTTCGGCATGGCGAGGGGTCTAAGTTCACACCCTGAGGAGTCTCATTCCTTCATGACTGAATATGTGGCAACTCGATGGTACCGTGCTCCTGAACTCCTGCTGTCTCTGAATCACTACAGCTTGGCCATTGATCTGTGGTCTGTGGGCTGTATCTTTGCGGAAATGTTGGGGCGTAAGCAGCTTTTTCCTGGGAAGCACTACGTCCACCAGCTCCAGCTCATTTTGTCTGTGTTAGGCACCCCTCCTGAGGGGTTGATTGGTGCTATTAGGGCTGACAGGGTACGCTCCTATGTTCAGAGTCTTCCATCACGGTCTGCTGTGCCTCTGGCGAAACTGTACCCACAAGCTGAACCAGAAGCTTTGGACCTGCTGGTTGCCATGTTGCGCTTTGACCCCCGTGAGAGAATCAGCGTGACACAAGCGCTGGAGCATCCTTACCTGTCCAAGTACCACGACTCAGATGATGAGCCAGTTTGTGTGCCAGCTTTTGACTTTGAATTTGACAAGCTACCGATGAACAAGGAACAAATTAAAGAGGCAATTCTAATGGAGATCCAGGACTTTCATCGAAACAAACAGGCCTGTCGTCCAAGACTGCATTTTAAGCCCTTGCCGAGGACGACAGGCAGAGATGCAGCACAAAGCAGTAACCCGTGTAATGCTCAGCCCTCAACTGTTAACCTGAGCAAATCAACACTGGTTCCAATGGCACAACACCCACAAGCAGCACAGATACAACAGCAGCAAATGAGAGAAGCAAAATCTCAACAGCAACAAGATCACACACCAGCAGAGGGGAACCACACATTTACAGATCAGATGCAAACCTTTAATAAGCCTGCGACCCATAATTTACCTCTACTTTCTAAAAGCGATAGCGGCCCAGTTGATGTGGACATGCCCAGTGCCAACTCAGACAGCGGTCAGCCAGAGACTATAGATTTAACAACACCAGTGTCGAGTCAGGATGCTCCATCAGAAACAATGAGAGACAGTGAGGTACAGGAGCAGCTAAGTGAAAGTCAGGCTCCTCTGACTCAGCCCACCCAGAGCCAGTCCATGACCCAGGCTCCCACCTCTATTCCTGCAACGCCAGCACAGACCATGACACCCCTACCCACCACTGTGCCTTCCCTTTGTCTCTCTGTGGCACAGGCCCAGTCACTGTCTCAGTCCCTTTCACAGTCACTGTCCAAGAATGTCAGGGCAGCTCCAGGTGCTGGGGAGGGAACCAGAAAAGAAGGAGCTATTTCAGAGGATACTAAAGCTGCACTGAAAGCGGCTTTATTGAAATCAGCTCTCAGAAATAAAGCTAGGGGTGGTAAGTGCATTGTTTTTCCACATTCACTTACACTGATCAGCCCTAACATTAAAAGCACTGACAGATGAAGTGAACAACATCGATCATCTTATTACAATGCAACGTTCTGCGTGGAAACTTCAGGTCCTGACATTCATGTGGACGCCACTTGCCATGCACAAACAGTGGCCCCCCTGCAAGACAATGCGCCATGACACACTGTAAAAACTGCTCAGGAAAAGGCCAAAGGAATGTGACAAAGAACTCAAGGTGATAACTGGTCCTCCAAATTCCCCAATCCCCAATCTGATTAAGCATCCACGGGATGTGACAGTACCCCAGAGGTCCTGTGTCCATGCCTCGACAGGTCAGAAGTCCCACCATGGATTGGATTTAGCGTGGACACAGGACCTTTGTGGGTGTTCTAGGGTGTTTGGCACCAGGGCGTTGGCGGCTGATCCTTTGAGTCCTGTGGATTGCAAATTGGGGTATAGGCATGCCCCACAGATGCTTGATCAGTTGGGATCTGGGAAATATGGAGGCCAGGTTGATGGCTGAGCTTTTTGTCACATTTCTCGGGTCATTCCTGAGCAGTTTCTGCTCGTGGCAAGGTGCACTGGCCTGCTGGGTGGCCACTGCCATCAGGGAGTGCTGTTGCCATGAGGGGGTGGACTTGGTCTGCAAAGGTGTTTGGGTTGGTGGTGCATGACAAGTTGCATCTGCATTAATGACAGGACCCAAGGTTTCCCAGCAGCACATTTCATTATAACGAGATTATCAATACTATTTACTGTACCTGTGAGTGGTTTTAAGGTTGTGGCTTATCTGTGTATATCATTGACATGTTATTCTTTAGACAACCATCATCAGAATTTCATATCTCTATTGCAGATGGAGGTACCTCTGCGCTGGGCATTGACGCTGGTGCAGGAGGAGGTGTATCATCCTCGCTGTCTTCAACTCCAGAGTCGCGTCGGCCTGTCACAGCCCAGGAGCGTCAGCGAGAAAGAGAGGAGAAAAGAAGGAAGAGGCAGGAACGAGCACGAGAGAGGGAGAGAAAAATGAAGGAAAAGGAGAGAAGAGAGGGGAAGCAGGGGGATTCGCTGGGTGGGGTTCTGCTAAGTGACGACGACAAAAGCCTTTTGCAACGTTGGACACAGATGATGGTCAGCCGCAATGAGAAATCTCAGGCTCCTAATAACGATGGAGCAAAGAACAAAGACTGCAATGTGAACTCACACAGGGGTGTAGCTATCAGCGATAACACCCAAGGAGCACCGAACAATAAAACAAGCAAGGAGGCAAGGAAGGTCCAGCCACATGAACAGTTAATCTCTCAAGTTAAACCTAACCAGCAGGGCATGTTTCAGCCCCCCAGCACCCAGCAACCATCAGTACTTTTCTCCCTGAGCCAGAGGAAACCTCCATCCGATATAGTTGTTGCTGTAAGTGGAGGCATGGATATAATGACTGTCACTAGTGGCTTTGTTAAGAACAACACACTCAAACCTCACAATGAGACCAACGGACAAAGTGGGTTCAACTGTTTGGGGAATTGGAACGGGCCACAAGTAGAGGCAAGACCACCACAACAACCACAACCAAACAGGAAGCCACAGCCTCCTCAGTCAGGCTTTCTTCAGCCCCAGCTCCAACCTCAAAGTCAAACCCAACCTGACCCTCAACCCCAGTCGCAACTGCTTCCTCTGGAGAGTTTTTTGACCAAAAATCCAACGTTAACCACCAGAGAGACGAATGGGAATGTGAATATTGGACGCCAAAATAACCTCAACTCCCACCCTAACGGCTCCACTGCAAACGCTGGCCCGATGGAGAAGCTGTGTCCCTCCGTAGGAGAGAAATCTGGGCCACAGACCACAAACCCTCTCTGTGGGGCTTTAGGGGTCCCCTCACAGCCTCATCCCAGCTTAGGATTCACAGATACTGGGCAGCAAGGGCCCTCTATCGCCCCTGACATCCATACAGTCACACTACAGCTCTCTAAGTCCCAGGTGTGTCTCAGGTTTCTTCTACTGTGTCATGCCTTCCTTGTGAAATTTTGCTTTTTGCAGGTTGCATTTTACCTGATAAAAGCTGTATGACAAAGCACTGGCATTCCTTTCATTTAGAGATGTTCCGATAGCATTTCTTCCATCCCAATTCTGATTCCTGAACTTGCTTATGAGCCAATACCAAGTACCAATCTGGTACCACTGTGGTTAAAAAAAAGTGTTTAAACAGCTGCGTACTACGAAGCTTGTATGGGTGTAAAATGACTGTTTTCTTTGTATAGTGTGGCTTTGTAAAACATGAACAAATACATCCAGAGAATGAATGCCATAGAAGTTTCTTTTATAAACTCATTCAACAATTTGCTAATGGCGTTACACTATTTAAGGGTAGTCAATTCTTCGTCGCTGCTCTAAAACAGTAGTTGCTAGTGAGAGCGGTGAAGAACTGATTTCCAGGAAAACATGTTTAATTCGTGTGAAACTACTTAAAAGTTTATCAATAAATTCTTTGATATCTGATACCCAACCCAGCATTTTAAGGCAGTATCAGAGGCATTTCCGATATTGTTATCAGTATTGGAACAACTCTACTTTGATTGTAGACGCTATATAAAAATATTTTTTTCGTGTACATATATACCAGACATAAATGTCAAAGTCTTCTGTTTGCCTTGAGCTGATCATGAGGACACAAAGTTCACTTCACCCAATGTTTCCCCTTTTTCTCCTGTCAGGTAGAGGACGTTTTACCTCCGGTGTTCTCGGTCACCCCTAAAGGCAGTGGGGCTGGGTACGGTGTAGGCTTTGACCTGGATGACCTCCTCAACCAGTCTCTCACAGACCTGCAACACTGTGACCGGGACAGGTAAGGTCTAATACAGAGTGAGCTTTGTTTCTAAAACTGCTTTCATGAACAAAACTAATGTAATAATACTGGAACAAAACATGCTTTCTGCCCAGGTTTTACCTGTTCTTATCACACTGTTATCTGACATCATTATTTAAATAAACACGGCGCTGCAGTCACGCCATACTTCTGGGTAAACCACAGCCAAACCACAGAATTTAAATGTGGTTAAATCAGGTCATGTTATGTTTTCACACCAGATTTGTCCCAATAAATCCAACAGAAGAAGTTAACTCAAAGGAATGTTTCCAGTTTTTTATCAAGTGCTCACATACCGTGCTCATATGTACATTCAAAGCACAATTAATCGCTGTAATTGTTCAAGTCTGATGATGCATGTTGACCCACCAAGTGCAAACACCAGATCTCACTGTTATCCTTTAAGTACAGTTTAATTCAAGCCGAGCCCAACCTATTTCATGTTTGCCCTTTGATAATCTAGTTTTAGAAAATTATTTATTCAACAGTTGCTTTCTTATTGTAAGTGACGCTGTAAATTACCTCTGACAGCAATGTTTATAGGCTTTGACCAAGCACTGAGCAACAGCTAAATAAAACTTGACATAGGGTTGGGTAATAGAGAAAAACAAACATCATGATATCTTTGACCAAACACCTTGATGCAGATATTGCAGGCTTGACTATTGGTGCGTTTACATGTTTACACAATAAGATTTTTGATGAATAATTATCAGGGATGTGGATACAATGAGGGGCGGCACGGTGGTGTGGTGGTTAGCACTGTCACCTCACAGCAAGGTTCCTGGTTCGATCCCGGGTGCGAGAGCCCTTCTGTGCGGAGTTTGCATGTTCTCCCCGTGTCAGTGTGGGTTTTCTCCGGGTACTCCAGCTTCCTCCCACAGTCCAAAGACATGCAGGTTAATTGGTGACTCTAAATTGTCCGTAGGTGTGAATGTGAGTGTGAATGGTTGTCTGTCTCTATGTGTCAGCCCTGCGACAGTCTGGCGACCTGTCCAGGGTGTACCCTGCCTCTCGCCCAATGTCAGCTGGGATAGGCTCCAGCCCCCCCCCCCGCGACCCTCAAGAGAATAAGCGGTTAGAAAACGGATGGATGGATGGATACGATGACTAAGTGGGGAAAAAGCAAATAACAGAGCAGCTTGAACAGTCTGATAAGTTCAGAATATTACATCATTTTACTGTATCACGATATCGCCCTGATTTGAACTGACTAAAGATCCCTGCCAGACATGTTTTATATAAACATATAAACATGCATAGATATATAAAAATGCATCCAATGTAAGGCCTGAGATAAATATTTGCATCTTTTACTTCACTGAAAAAGACACATCTTAATGTATGTATACCAGAGATTTCAAGTTCACACCTGTGTCAGTTACATACTGGACCATGATAGCTCCCACACTAACTTCTCTTATATGTATACGTTACACTCAGATTTAGGGTAAGCCTGGACAGCTTGTGTGGACGGTAGCAAACTCTGCACATGCATCATTCTGCACAGTGAAGCTAAAACATCCAAGTGAGGTAACAAGAAGCTAAACATGAGTGGAGGGTGACTTAAAGTGAGGATATCTTGCGTTTATGGTGCATGGTTTTTCGTCGGACGGAGGAGAGACAGACAGTGGTGCAGAACGTCACTCACCACACCACTGCAAAGTGAAACAAAAGCCCCAGAAGTGAAAAGCCAATAAGAGTGATTCATTAATGTGGCCTCATCCCCACAAAAAAAGTACAGATGACGAAAATAAATACTCAGTGGATCACAGTTAATTCAGGTAACTAATGCAAAGTCTGAACCACGGCAACAAACACTGGAGAATACTCTCTGAAAGGGACAGAGAAACGCCCTCGAGACAGCGATAAGGCCAAAGGGATTCAAGGGAGGGGTTGATATTTTATACCTATTTACTAATCATATTAAAATAAATAAATAAACAAACATTCAGGAACAGTTTAGATGCAATTGCAGAGCTATTCAGTTGTCCTGCATATACATTTGATTTGAATAACTTCAGTGTACTTAAAGTGTGCACTGTGCACAATTAGAAGTATCAGATTCAGTATTGGCAGATAGTCTGTATCACATGACTCGGGTTGGGGGCAAAAAAATCTGGACATCCCTATTACTTACTACTTAATTGTATTAACAGGTGGAACCCCCTTTTCTCCTACACTTTATGTACTGAATGAACTGAATTTTCTAATTAAGTTGGAAACAACTTTTTGTCACATTTCTGGCACATTGGACGCCTTACAGCGTGCTGAACCATTTTACACAAGTCTAACAGTTATATTCTGATTAAACGCTTTGGGGCATGTAAATGTCGTCTTCTTGGATGACTTTATTAAGTGTAAACAGTATAGTTTAAATCTCTAATCAGAATGATTTCAGTCAGATTGAAGAAATATTGTCCATGTAACCGCAGCTTGTGTTGGCACTCATGTTTGATACGATCAGAAGAAGGCTGCTCTTCATGCTTTTTATACTTCCTCTCTCCTCCATCAGTTATGACTCGGCCCCCCTGTCGGCCTCCCTGTTATCTGATTGGAGCGAGGTTCACCGCATGACTCCAGCTGATCTGGAATCGCTGCAGCAGGAGTTGCAACTCGGCTCTCCCATGATCCTCTCTGATACCATTCCCCCTGACGCCTGACCTTCCTTTCCTGGAATTTCAAAGTCAACACTCGGATTTGTGTAAATGTTAGATTTTTTTAGCATGAAAACATCAAGTAAAGACTTACCACATTAATTTAAAAGCTAGCTTTTTTTAATAGGCACTACCAAGCAGTCTTTTTTTACCATTATGACATGCTGCGCTTTCTTTACAATAAAGAAAACTGTGTCATCACCTGTCTCTGCCTCTGGGTATTTAATGAACTACAGTAAAATGAGCGATTTAAAAAACAAAAAAAAAACCAAAAAATTTGTATTTCAGAAATGTGTGCTGAGAATGGGGTGATATTTGTTCCAAAAATGGCTTTGTTATTACAGTGTTGCAGTACAGCTTTGATCCATAAACATTATACTTGTAAAACATTTCCAAACTCCGCTATGAGAAGTTGAACAGAGCACTGACCTGATTTTAAGAATCAAATTAACAATTTATTTCAAATACAGAACACATAATTTATTTAGTTCATAATTCTGATTTAAAATACAAACCTATCAAAACTGCTTTTACTCAAAAATCATAATGCAGACTTAAAGTTCTATAAAAGAAGATTATATTACATTTCATGTTCAGTGTGGCTTCATGTGCACGGAAGATACAGTTGTCTAGATTTACTATTCAGGATAATTTGGACACATGTCAGACATATAATCAATCTCCTCCTTCATTTGGCCTGGTTTGCGTTCCACCTCCCAGAAATCCAGTTTTCAAAGTGTTCTACCTCTGAAGCAGGATGAGTAGAGTGGACAGAAAGCTGACCAACATGGCAGCCTTCCCACACCAGATCTGATTAGCTCGGCCATACAGCCGGATCCCTGATACCGTGTCTGTGATGAAGTCTGAGTAGCTGGTCAGTCTGGTATACACACCTGGCTGGTTTGCGTGAGCACAGCCCTGTCCGAAACTCACCACCCCAGCCTGCACCCAGGTCCCATTTACCATTGAGCAGACAAGAGGCCCTCCTGAGTCACCCTGAAAAGACAACAAACACAAACAGACTCAGCTTTCACCACTGGGAGGTATCAAAGTGCTCACAAGGAAGGACTTAAAACCAGAGGGTGCATGATTACAGAAAAGTAGCCATCTAGCAAGTTATTTTCAATGCAGGTTCTTGTTTTGCATGTGTATTTGTGAATTAGCGCTACCAGCAAAAACCAGCAATTACATCTATTATGTCACTCTGCAGCTTGTTCAAAAAAATATATTTTTGTTATTACAGAGAAAGTAAAGCTCTGGAATAAAGGTACCGTTGAGCAGTACTGAATTACAGGTGAGGGTTGAATGTGAACAATAGCAAACCCTACTGACTGGTCAGAATCTGCATGCGAGTGAGTTTATGAGACTAGTGCTGAAGTACTACGCTGCATGGATGGAGAAGCAACAAAAAACAAAATAAAAGCACGTTAGTCGATCTGGCAGTATTTTAGATAACGGAGAGATGACACAGGGACATTGAGTATGTACTATCGTTATCATGATATTCAACAAGGTTATTACATCTTCTCCTCATATCGTGCAGCCCTGTTGTGGATGTAAACACAGCAGCACAAACAGCTGATCCAACAGTACCTGGCAGGAGTCCTTGCCGCCCTCCTGGTATCCAGCACAGATCATGTCATACAGGATGTCCACCCGCTCATTCGGGTTCGTCTGGTACATCTCCTGACATGAACTCTGGGAGATGATTGGCACCTGCACTTCCTGCAGAGTCCCGACTCCTGGCAGAGGGACTGAGGGGAATACAACAGATGGAGGATGACGAACAAAAGGAGTGTGAGACTTCTTAATTTCTGTAACTACACAGGTTGCTAGTAAGCATTCCTTGCTACTGTCCACAGGAGTGAGGTTTAAAAGGCATGTTTGTTTTTAGTATTTTTGTCCAGTAAAGAATTTAGACTGACATCTTGACTGTGTTTTATGCTATTTAATGTCCTTTTTCAGTGTTTTTATGCGTTGTGTATTTTGTCTTAGTGTAAACGTAACTCGTTTACTCTGTGCTCTTTGTAGTGTGTTTGTAATATACGTTTGCAAATATGTACACATTGCTATCCTTGCCAGGCGTAAGCCTAGAGGCAATCATGCCTTTGGTCGTGTGCTTGAGTGTGTGTGTGTGCATCTGTCTGTTTGCAGCTAATCTCACAAACTACTGGACCAAACAGTCTAATATTTTCTCTGCACATTTATGACTGTCTGCTCAAGGACCTCTCGTGGTTGCAGTGATTCACAATAATTTAAAACCTGTTTTACTGACTGTTTTATACCGTCATTGACTGCTGACATCTCGCTTCTCTTAACTGGCGGGTAGGGAGCTCAAGTTTTCAAGAAATGGGCTTGGCTAAAAACAGCAAGCCTTACTGTTGATTGCAGGCCACATTTTGGCCTTCGTTGTAGCTCAGAAACTGACATGCATTGTAAAGATTGGTCTCATTTTGACTGAATTAGTCCCTCTGTTCGTTATCTTCACCACCATCTTAAGCTTGTAAGGGAGCTAGGAGGGACAACTCAACCACCTGCAGCTCTGATCTGGTTTTGTTCTGTCCACCACCTGGTGTCATACCACACCCAAAGTGTTTCAGAAGCACATTGTTTTCCCTGCCCGATTTTGTTGATTTTATATTTTGTCCTGAGTATTTCTGCTTCGACCATAAGCTAGTCTAAGTCTAAGTGTCTTTATTGTTGTTATTTCCTATTTTGTTGTGCTGTAGCCTGCAGACAGAGTTAATACTGTTCAAAGTTCAGTTATGAACAACATGGATCAAAGATTTGTGGCTTTATTTTGGTTATTAAAAATACATTCATCCTCATAATTATTTGTATTTACATTTCACATATAGTGCCTGTTACCAGGAGAAATCAATCTGCTCTACGCAACATAAAGTGGTCCCTGTCAAAAGTAGACAAGGTGTATATTTTTATTAGCTTCTGGCACGCTTCGGTAACACACTGTGGCGCCTCTGCTGACATTACAAGGACTGTCTCGAGTGGCTACGATAAGCTTAGGCAGCCGCCTGGTGGAGATGTGCACGCTACTAGTGCATTTTTCTGGTTTGATATAAAAAAATTAGATAAAACTAAACTTTTGGTTTCATGTGTAAAACTTAAACTTGAATGGAATGAGCAAGATGGTTCCTGGTTCGTACCCAGGGTGGGGGAGCCCTTCTGTGAGGAGTTTGCATGTTCTCCCCGTGTCAGCGTGGGTTTTCTCTGGGTACTCCAGCTTCCTCCCACAGTCCAAAGACATGCAGGTTAATTGGTGAATCTAAGTTGTCCGTAGGTGTGAATGTGAGTGTGAATGGTTGTCTGTCTCTTTATGTCAGCCCTGTGATAGTCTGGTGACCTGTCCAGGGTGTACCCTGCCTCCTGTCCAATGACAGCTGGGATAGGCTCCAGCACCCCCGCAACCCTCAAGAGGATAAGTGGTTACGGAAAATGAATGAATGAATTTACTAATGAAAATATTTAATTACAACTTGGCTTGGCTTGTAAAAGACTGGCTTCCATAAACCATCTGTTACACGCTCTGCTAAAGAAAAACTGTAAATGATACCTATAGGAAAGAGAGAGTAACTCATTCAAAATTTATTTCTGCCTTCTTTGTACTATCTGGTACCTGGACCTACACTTTTTCTTTTTCCTTGAATCCTTCACGTTCTTTTCTTTTACGTAAATGAAAAGGATGATTCATGCCAGAGTCTTAAAGACTTAAACTAAATAAAAACGTTAACTGCTGAATAAAAGTTATCTGCACACATGCTAACTAGGTGTGAAGAATTTAGCAAGCCTTACCATCATTGCGGATGTGTCCCCAGCCAGTGACATAGCACTTCATGCCACCTGGAAACAGCGTGTCAGAGGTGGGCAAGCAGATGGGACGGACATAATCCGTAAAGACTATTGGTGGGTACACTTGCACCAACGCCAAATCCCTCCCCTGGTTGGGATCAGTGTAACCGGACGGGATCACCACCCTGCTCACACGATGTGTTGACTGGTGCGGGTTGTAGCCATTCAGCTGGTACCGGCCAGTATAGATAATGTAAGCACTCAAGTCGGATGGACTGAAAGAAGAGAGAGGATCATCAAATGACACTTGCTGGACTGGAAGTCAAGTGGGGTTTAAAATGTGAAACAAAAGCCACTGAATAGCAATTTATGCCTGGCAGGTGCTCCTTGAAATGGCTCTGATGTTTACCATAAACTAGAAAAAAACAAAAAGTCCTGTACGCTTGAACTAAAATTAGAGAGTTATCAAGTAAAACTTGCAGGTGTACTATGCAGGATTGTCACATACTAATTTTGAAAGTGAAAGTAAAAATAAAAGCCAACCCCAGTTTCACTCTACTTTGGCATTTCACTTTGCTATATATGCGTTTTTTTTGTCTCTTGAAAGTCCTGCCCTCACCTGATCACTGTCGGGGGTTTACACCCATAAACGTCCTGAACACGGAAAATAAGAAGACAATAAGACAATACAGATAGAGGGAAGAGTCTCTGCAGAGTGATGATGACTGAGATGGATTACATGTGCCCAGTTGTTTTCTTTAACATTAAACATGACTTTTTGGTCTTGTGGCAGAGTGCAGGGTAGAGCAGAACTAGGAAATACCTGACATTTACTGTCGAGTTTTCTTTGTGATTTCGTATTTCTCACTCTGAACATGGGATTCCAATGCCTTGATTCCCATTGTGCTGAGTTTGAAAAACTTTTTTGCATAAAATACACTGATATGCATTTTCTTGCACAGGTTTCAGCCATGTTGCAAAATCTTGCATAAAAAGGCAAATTTTGTTTAATTTGCTCTCCCCCAAGTCGTCCAGTGTGCAGTGACAGCTAGCTAACAGACAGAGGATCCTCTGCTCTGAGCATCCTGGCTGGAAAACAAAATATAAGTGTTGCTGGTTCCGCCATCCTGATCTGCATGACATTCATATGAGAGGCATTTGGTAAATTGTTAAAGAAAAATAAATGTTACCGGTTACTTTAAGATTTTACAATGCAACGTCAGAAAAAGAAACAATTCATAAATTCCTACTTTTCATGTATTTACATTTTTAGGACTTTTGAGAGATTGATTTAGGGCACTGTAATACGAACACCTAACTTAAAGATCGATGAATTCAATGCCCTAAGGATCCACAGGCAGGGGTGTAAATATAGACAGTGCAGGCAGTGCGGTTGCACTGTGGCACTTGGGGCGAATGATTCAGATTGCCACCCTGGAACTACATGTGTTTTTAAAAACACACTCACATGAAAGTATAAATGGTGCCATTTGCTATAGGCTTAATGCCCTCTGTCACGATTTTTTCTTTTCTTTTTTTGGGGTAAAATAGTCGGTAAGCTATGTACAACAGAATGAAATACTTATTCTACATAAACAATAAAAAATCAGAATAAACCATAAATATAAATGAATAATTTCTTATTTTCTTTGATATTTTTGTCACATACAGGTATGCAATGATGACTGTTGGGTAACATGTATGTTGATGTTGCCTAATGTCAACTCTCTATCTGATCAGGTGACAAGACGATACGATTGGGTAGCTAATATCTGTCACATCTGCAAGCCCAGCGATGTGACAGGTAAGTGGCAGCAAGAAAGGACAAAAGAGAAATGAACAGGAGAAAAAGGTGGAAAACTCCCTAAATTTAATTCCTCTGGCATTTTTAAAAAACAGGTGCCAGTGGTGTATGTGTGTGTGTGTGCCTTTTAACTAGTAACTAGCGTGCACTGGGGCCTATCATAACTGCCTTGCACCACTGTCCACACGGGCCCTGGATAGGTCTTGTGTGTAAGACTCTGTGCCCTAAGAAACTGAAATTGAAATTTTGAAAGAATCAGTTAGATGTTGCATATGACGGAGGTAAGCTTCCTGAATGATACTAAACACAGTTTGCTTGGAAAACGAAAATGAAGCAGCTGAGAATTCCCACAAATGACAGCTCACAAACTGAGCAAGAGAGCCCATGAACTGTCTGAGGAGAGTTTTCTTACTTGGGGAAACAATGGGCGGCTGAGAGGATCCAGTCCTTTGTGATGATGGAGCCTCCACAGATATGAGTACTGCCTGTCTGGAGGCCGAAGTGGGGGGAGAGAAAGAGTGAGTCACCTCAGCATCACAAGCAAATCCCTCTCTCAGCAGGTCAGTATCATAAACAAGACCCAGACTAAACACACATCTAACTACCTACAGGCAGAAAGGATACTTGAGAAAATGTACACAGCTGTAGGTGTTTCAGGGGGACCTACCTGGATATCCGCCTGCCACGGCCAGGCCCCGTCTGTGGCGTCCTTCCCTCCCACAATCCTGTTCTCCACTATGGTCGGTCGACCACACTCTTGGGCGTAGGAAGCCAAAACACCTGTATGTACACATAATATACAATTCTGATTCACTCTGACCAATGCAGGCGTGTTATTTTAAATTAGGACACAAAATTCAGTTTAACTGAAGTAGCTGAAAGTGCGCATACAGGGTATGATTTACAGGTGGACAAAGAAACAACAGACATGGCGAGAGCAGAGAGGGGATGGAGGGGGGGACACAGTGGTCTGTACTCACCTGCTGCGCACCAAAAAATGAGATTAAACCCTAATCTCGGCGACATTTTGTGAGGTTCAGTACCACAAATTATGTTACAGCAATAACTGTAGCAGAGCCAACAAACAGCCGACCTCTGAAGCCACGAAAATCTTTTTTTTTTATCCAAATAACGTTACATCCACCTCCCCACTTCTTCTCCTCTTTTGTGACTGAAACTCGAACAACAGGTTACAGGAAGTTTCAAATGTTACATCTCCTTTGTTAAAATCGCTCCTTCGTGCGTTTTACCGTCGACAAAGTCCCGTAACGGATCCAGGCTCTCCGATAATGGTTTTGGGTGAATTCCAAGTAAACGCCTCGATCTCAAACAGATGGCTACCTGTGCTCTCAACCACACCCAATCAAACCTCTTGTCCCGCCCTCTTCTTACACCTGAGCCAATGAAATTAAAGGAATGCACCCGCGGACAAACCAGATTCTCCGCTTGATTTGGTCACAGGTAAACTCCATTTTCCGTTTGTTTTTCTGAATAAAATGACCCTTTCACTGTTCCGTCCAAGAAAATATGCATTTTCAGACACATAAATCTCAGTCCCAGACACTGGTAATTGATGACATGCAGTTAGTCCATGTGTTTTTGATATAATAAGGCCATATATCATAGTTCATAGACGTTTTATGTTGCATTTTGAGCATTTACCTGGTGTGTAGAACGAGCAGTGCTCCCCTGTGATATGCTATATGGCTAGGCAGTAGTTATAATATATGTTTAAAATGTCCCTCCCTCCCAATGTAATGGTAAAAACTATAAAAAAAAAAATGTTTGCTATGCTGCAGCAGGCAACCACTCAACTACTATCTGCAGTTATCATTAGCAAATGTGATCATATTTATTAATAAATGTAACAAATTGCCATTATTATTATTATTACCACTGGGTCAAGTGTTACAGTGTACTGCAGTTCAGTCTCTGTGGTTTGTGCCTTACCCCAGCAGAAGCTGTTGATTTATATATTTATACAGCACCTTTCAAAACGCAGTTACAAAGTGCTGTACAATCAAACTAAACACATTTAAAAGACAAGGAGAATAAAACAAATAACACGTCATAAAATGTCATGTAAGTACAAAATAAAATAAGGAAGGCCAACACTAAAATCAAGATGATATATGATAATAAATAGGAAATAACATCAATAAGATAGCAATAAAATAGATAGCTCAGATGAGGTCAGGATATGCTTTCTGATAGAAGTAAGTTTTTAGGAGAGACTGAAACAAAGCCAGTGACTCAGACAACCTTTGTCAGCCAATGACATATATTAATAGGTGGGAAACTAGGCTATAAAGTGTTACGTAGGCTATATCACTGTTGATTGTTAAAGTGGATTTTCATAACTCGGAGGAAGCGGGAACCCCATCATCCTCGACTGGATTTCTGTAGCTCCACACTGGCTCACCCACTATTTTAAAAAAAATCCAAAGCTTCACAGATGGCTTGTGAGAAAGAAATTTGGCAAAAGATTTGGCTTTGTCCTAGAATATTTCAACCAGTTTGACAATACCGACAGGACAGGACTGGGTAACCTCTATTCTGCTGAGGCCTGTTTGACATGGGAAGGATCCACTTTTCTGGGGAGGGAAGCCGTCGCTGGCAAATTAGTAAGCTTGCCTGTCAAGCACATCATCATAGAACATGACTTCGAGTCCATGATAGATAGCTGTATTCTCATCATGGTGTTTGGACAGTCACAGGCAGATGAAGATCAACCAATGGCCTGTCATCAAGTCTTTATGCTGAAGTCCCAGAATGGATCATGCGCCTGGTTCGGGGGTACACAACTGTACCAGTGTAACCATCTGAATCTGTTTGTTCACACAGATTGACAACCTGCTTAGAAGTTCATACTGTGGTCATGCTGTCATTGAAAACACAAGGGATTACATGCCAATTTCCACCATGTTTGCAATACATCTATAAGCATGCTAATTGTATGAAAGATGTCATATATATCTTACATTCCTGTCCAATAAAATAATTCATCATTGAAAAAAGAGTTTTTGTAAAGTGTCAGTGTGTCATAAACAATGTCATAAAAAGTCATAGTATAGTATGTCAGGAAACAGTAATTAAAGATGTCATAGTATAATATGCCATTAAAAAGATCATAAAAAAGTCATAGTGTATGACTTTTTCCTGTGCAGCTCTCAAGCCTTCAAAACTCTAAGAACTCCTGATCTAAGATTTTTGTCCCAAAAAGCTCTAAAATGGTCACTTCAGCTGACTCTCCACAAAGGTTGGGTCAGGTTGAAAATGGTTCCCCCTTATGTTAAATACGTGATTCAGGCCCTGCTACATGGGATGTTTAATTTGAGATATATATGTTTTCCTGTGATGGAAAATGCTTTTGACATTTGGCACATTTATCGACCAATGGTGTGAGCAGTATAGTCTAGCAATATAATAGTGTCTTGTTAAACCTAATATTATAATTTATCTTTACTTTATGAAAAATAAAGTAAATTCTTATTTTTTAAATAAATATTTACAGACACACGTGGACATGCCAAAGCTTTATCACATATAAAGATAAGTACTACTGTCACTTTACCTTGCAATTTTTTCTCCATAGGTTCTTAGTTTTTCAATATTTTAAAATTTTTATTAAATACTTATTTACGTTTAATTTTTCATATACCGCTTATTATTTATTCCTATATTTTTTCTGTTTATCCATACTGTTGCTGTCCTTGTGCTGTGTTAACTGAATTTCCCTTTTTGTGATCAAGAAGATAAGATAAAGGTATATCTTATCGTCTCGTCTCGTCTTGTATTGTCTTGTATCGTATCGTATCATCTCGTATCGTATCGTATCACAGTGTATCGTATCGTATCATATCGCATCGTATTGTATCATATCTTTTGTTTTAGTTATGTAAATGAGGATCAAAAGATGATTAGCCTCTTCAAATGTGAACATTCACTTTAATTTCAATGGCCCTATGTAATTTCTCTGTGTGCGAAGAACTGTCACACCTGGCTGCCAGTTGCACTCAATATTTATGAGCAATTTATGGCTGAAAACAACCACCAGTGTAAACAATGTCATGTTATAAAACCCTGCTCTTAGGTCATGTGTTTTTGATTCTTCTTAGTCAGTATTTGATATTATGCCGACTGTAATAGGCCTTACATTGATTCCAGGTATTAAACTCTGTTCTTTGGAAGTTGCTTAAACTGTTTTGAGGTTGCACTGAAGCTTTACTGTTTGTGTTTGTCAGGACTCCAGGAGTACAAACAGGAATGTTTGTAGGAGTACTCCATGTTCCTTGCTTTCAGTGGAAAGTAGAAACCAGTTTAACAGGTATCAGCAACTGGGTTATAGCCACACACAAGATAAACAGCATCCTGGAGCATCCATGTAGGATTTGGCAGCAGCGTAATCCACCCAGGTCAAAGGTCAAACGTTGTCCTAAATTTGGTAGATGTGTGTATGTAATTGATTGTGTGTTTCTGACGCTAATTTGTTTGAGTGTTTTTGGCTGGATTGTACAAATTAAGATAACTTGTGTGCCACACATATTGGCTGTAGTTATCCTGTTTTTTTTTACATGACACCAAATGTTTATTCCTTCTGTCTGTCTGTCTATAAAGCTGTCTGTCTGTCTCTCTTTTTCCTTCTCTCTTTTCCTCTCTTCCCTCCCTCCCTGCCTCCCTGCCCCAGGCAGTGTGTCTAGTTTCACAGAGCAATTGAAGGTGACAGGGACAGAGAGAGAGGGAGAGGGAGGGAGGGACAGAGGGAGGACACATCACAGTATCGCCTCGGGCTACACAACAGTAGAGGAAGAGCGAGAGATGGAGGGACAAAGAGAAAAGAGAGGAGAGACTCACGAAAGTACTCATAGGGAATTCCATAAACAGGTAATGGAAATATAAAGTTATACACAAAGAGTCTGTGTGTATGTGTGTGAGCGTGTGTGTGTCACATATGCCCGCGGGTC
Source organism: Cephalopholis sonnerati (assembly GCA_019142605.1). Lineage (NCBI taxonomy): Eukaryota > Metazoa > Chordata > Actinopteri > Perciformes > Serranidae > Cephalopholis > Cephalopholis sonnerati. The sequence goes on along the minus strand of JAGQAX010000020.1, from coordinate 18,178,665 downwards.
AGCTGATATTCACTTTTTTATTTTAATCACTAACAGTGTCTTTTTGTGTGCGAGCCCCTTCCACTCCGCTCCTCTCACTCATAATATATGAACGCATTATAGGATCCAGTCAGTAAGAGCAATTATAATGCACTCCAGTTTGTTTTTATTTTAACGACTTGATGAATATTTGTCGTGGCATTGTAACCATGGCGACTGCCTCCACCGCCGCCGCCTCCCCCTCCCCTCCCCTTCCAGGCCCGTCCACCACCCCTTCCCCATCCCCCCTTCAGCGCTGAAAAAGCAAGGGATGGCGAGAGAGAGGGAGAGAGAGAGGTGACAGGAATGAACTAACAAGATGCACTAAAAAAAATGCATGTCCTGGAGCTACATGAATCTTTGCAGTGAAGCACGCGCCGCCTCACACACACACACACACACAAACACACACAGACACACACACACACACGTTATTGCACTCAGCACATAGGGATCACATAGGTTAAGCCACATTCCAACAACTGGAACACAATAAGATGTAACAATGATTTCACTATGAAGGAAAAACAAACCAGCTAAAAATCACAGGGGTGTGATGGGAGGGGTGTGGGGGGTGTTAATACCATGTTTTTACTTTGTCCCCTTTCATTTTTATCCTATGTCTCACTTTATATAATGTCTTCCAGCTGTTTATGTCCCTGTACTTGTCTTCACTTACTCACTTTATTACACAGAAAAGTTTTAAATGAACTAAGCTGTCTTGTTACTCAGCTTTCCCCCACTTAATTTCCATTTCTATGCTCAAAGTACATTACAAGTGCATATTTTGAGGTACTTGTACATAAGTATTTCGACTTTTTTTGCTACTTTATACTTCTACTAGACTAAATATTAGAGGCAAACATTGCAGGTTATAATTTTACATGACACATATGATTATGTAAAATATGAAGCACTGTAATTCAAGCTGCACCATTAATCGAAATATTATCAAAATTGCAGTATGGTCAGCCCTGCGACTTTGGGGATAATGGTCATCTTTTATTGTTATTTTTCTTTTTTTTATTACATTATCTTACATTGATGTATTTGCACTTTATTTTACTACCTTATTTGATCCTACCTCTGTGCCTGCTTTAACATTTGATCCCATTTTGATCTCAAAGTGTTGTGCACAATTGTTAAATCCAGAAAAATCAGCCTTAAATGTAGATGTTGATTTATGTGGAATCCATCTGCTCAATGAAACATATTAAAATAAAAAAATTGCAGTATGGTCAGGTGAATATCCAAATCACAAGATAACATAAATGTGTCACAATATACCATTATACATGAAGCATTATGGTGACACAGAGATGCCTTGGCCTACAAGTCATATTTTATTCCTATTTTTTCAGTGAAAATGGAATTTAAAAAATCATTGCCACTAAAATCGCAACTTATATTGCAATATCTGTCATTTTTTTAATAGATAAGGCTACCCAACATAGGGAAAAGTAGCTTAAATGAGCTCCACCTCCACCAGCTATAAACATTTAAATGCTGCCTATATGTTTGTGAATCACTAATAGCAATGCAATCATGTAATAAATGTAATGATATGTAGTCATTCTGCATAGTGAGCACAAATTTTATACTTAAAGTGCAATGTGCTGATGATCTGTTTGCACCTTTGCTGTAGTTAAATGTTGAATTTAGGACTCCAACTTGTAATGGGGAGATTTTATTTCGTGTTATTAGTGCTTAACTAAAAGATCTTAATGCTTCTTCCACCACTGTTCTTACTCCTTTTTACCTTTGAACTTGTCAAGTCCTTTCCTTTCTCCGAGGCACGTCTCGGAGGAAAGTAACAGAGAAAGAGAGGAGGCGGAGGAGGAGGGTGGGGGGGACAGAGCAATGGGGGCAGCGGAGAAAGAATAGCATAGTATGAAAGAGAGAGGGAGCGACAGAGAGAAAGGGAGCGCAAAGTCTTGTCAACCGGAAATAAAACAAGCTGGCACCCTCCCCATCCCCGAGCCCCAACACCCACCCCAAAGTCACATACTTCCTCTTCACTCTCTCTATCTCTCTCCTCTGCCTCCCTGCTTCCATCTTCCATCTCTCTCTTCTTCTCTCCCTCTCCGCTGCAAAGAGATATATTTAAACCCCCAGTTCTACTCTGCTCTCGCTCTTTGACTCCACCATACATACCGTCATACCTGCGTCATTACTTACGCCTCACATCAGACCTTGTGTGTCTGCCGTCAAGGGTTTCTGTATGGTGCTCCTTTAACCTGCTCTGGGGCCAGACGATGCCTTTGTTTATTGTCCCATAGCTTTAAGCTCAGTGTGTTATAGCAGGAGAACAATACCTCTGTATTCAGGGAACAATACCCAGGTGCTCTGGGACAAGCTGTTACTCAATGTCTGTGCATTTTATAGGCCTTGTGTTCAAAAATAACTAGTTGTAACTTTACCTGCATACCTCCAACTCCATTACAGCAGTGTAGGCCTCAAACACTGGTGTTATAGGATTAAATAACTCAGCCCATATGAGCTTAACAATAGCTGATTAAGTAAAAAAAAAAACCTACAGTTTAACATGGAGCTGAAACTTAAGTAAGTCAATTTTTTCAAACAGAAATACCAAGCACTTTCAGCTCGACAAACTTGATTATTTGCTGCTTTGTCTTACTTATTAGTGAATAAAATTATTGGCTATCATTGGGTTATGGACTGATCGCCAAAAATGACAGTTTTGAGAAAACTGTTGACATTTTTCTATATTTTCTGACACTTTGTGGAACAAACAAGTTAATCAAGAAATAAATCAGCAGATAAATTATAATGAAAACACTTAATTGCAGCCTTTTATAAAACTGTATTTTGTCCATAACAAGAATTTTTCTTTTTATTAATAACAATTTACATTTAATGTCTCTAAATTAGCTAAAACTCAAACAGATATCACCTATGTTTATTGAAAAAATATCTTCATTCAGTTAGGTTAAATATTATATAATTATTTTTTATTTTATTTATAAGAACAACGCACATTAATCAACATTTCTGTAAATGTGCCAGTGTTAGCCAGCTGGCTAATTTTCAACTGCAGTCCTTTGGCGAGATGTTGTGAAACCAATAAATAGATAAAATTTACAGGACAATTCAGAGGACAAGGACAGCAGACAGACATAAGGACAGCATTAACTACAGCAGTTCGAAATTATCAAAGTAGAACAGAAGCCATGCAAAGCAACAATCTCTAGACATTAAAATCTTTATCAGATTAAAACATCCAATTAAATTAGATTAATTCAATGGAACAAGTTGTCGAAAAACTGAACATACTCAGTTTTACCAATATGTGCTCAAAAAGAAGTTGTAATATGTTTTAACGATTAATCATATGGATAGAAACATGATCGTTTGTAATATGATTTTCCATCTTTATTAACAGACAATAATATCATGTGTTATTAAGCCCAGTATTACTACTCATCCTCTGGAATCATAGCTTTACTACATTAAATCTTATTTTATGATGCAACATGTTTTTTATGTTTGATGTCATATCAGTGGCTCAAGCAGGTAAAAAAAATAAATCAAAATATGTATTTTAAACCAAATATTGTCATGTTTAATTGGAAAAATATTTTTCACTGCATATATTTGTTAATAATGTATATTAATTACATAAGAAAAATCAACATAACAATGTGTTGTTAAGCCTAATATACATTCCCTATTAATCATTCATCTCTTATTCTTGCCCAAAAATTACCTGCTTCTGCGTGCAGTTGCTGAATGCAATATTTTATAAGAGCAGGTGCACGTGAACACGACAAAGGTTTGTCAGAGTTTTAAAACACCCAGATGAGGATCAATGACAATGAGTCTATGCTTGTGCGAACATTGAGTTTCACTTAAATTAAACTTAATTTCAACACTTAAATAGTGTTGAAATTGAAAGAGTATATGAAACAATATTTTTGGGAGTGATTATAGATCATCAACAATATTGGAAGCCACACATACAACATATGAAACAGAAACTATCTAAATCTATTGCTGTTCTTTATAAGACAAGGGAGCTGTTAAATAAGAAATGTTTGTGTATATTGTTCACTCGTAATGTCATACATGTCCTACTGTGCTGAAATTTGTGGAAATGCATACAAAACCAATATAGATCCTATAATTAAACTTCAGAAAAGAGCCCTCAGGAATAATACATAAAGCAGGGTATCAACTGTTTCTAGCAATCTACACCTTCAAATTTCCAGACATTGCGTTTTTAAAAACATTGGAAATACTTTTTCAAGTTGTCAACAGAAACCTTCCGGCCTATATTAAAAAAAATTTAGATTAAGAGAGGGAAATTCTAATTTTAGAGCGTTGTTTATTTCTGAAACATGTTAAGTGAGAGCTAATGTAAAATACAGATGTGTTTCAGTTTTGGGAGGAAAGTTATGGGATGGACTCAGAGTATAATGTATTTAATTATTTAGTTATTTATTTCCTTTCTTTGGTGTAGTTGATATTCTGGGATATTCTTTGGGTGATGTAGCATAAACAAAAATAAGCCTGGGGTTTTAGTCTGTTCCTTTTTCAGTTGCTGACAAAAAGATAATTTGTGTGAAATAATCTTTATTTTTCCAGATGTATGTAACCGAAATAATACTTAGTTATTCATTCATACATTCATCTAACAATCTCAGTCGTTTGGTTGCAGGTGTGTTTGTGTAAAAAAAGGTAAGACACTTAACTACTGATTATTCTTCATATTAATGTGAAATTTATGGTTAAAATTGAGTTCCATCATCTATTTATCATCCACTATCTCTCCATTATCTGTGCTTTATGCTCCACTCTCTCGGCCTCCCCTCCTCCTCTCGCTGGCATTAAGTTCAAACTTGACACTGATGTTGACTCACTTTGTCACCCCTCGGTGGCTCCCTCTCTCTCTCTCCCTCTCTTTCCCTCCCTCTCTTTCTCTCTCCCTCTCTCTCTCCATCGCTTGGAGGACAAGAGTGCCCGCAGACGCATTTCTCTCCAGAGCCCCCCCTCTCCCTCTTTCACTCTCTCTCACCCTGTCTAACTCTCTCCATCTCTCTGCTACTCTCTGCTTTACACACACACACACAGTTATTGTCAACAAAGCTGGAGAACAAGGGACGCAGGGGGAACAGGGGAATAAAGGTCCACAGAGGAGGAAAGTAACACACAGGACGCAGCGCATCATTTCACCTGGACACTTGGTAAGTTTGCAATTTCAAAAAATCTAGTCTTTTCAGTGCTTTTATGTGTATGAGATCACTTTTTAAAGCGGGCTGTGGTGGAGGCTTTGGGATCAAGTTACTTCGCTACCACAGAATAATCTCCAGATTTTAATTGAAAATCAGATGAATGCGCTGTTGTTACGGAGCTACCTCGTCCTAATGAATGAAATTTGACCTTTGACATTGTGCTGCTGCAGATTTGGCTCAGTACTGACATACCTTTGCATTCCTTTTTGACTCTGCAAAGAGGACATTTTAAAAAAGGGGGGGAGTGTAAATAAGATAAGAAGGAAAGAGATAGCTTAGACATATATTTATTTAGGCAGATAATGGTTTTATGGACATACTTGTGTACTCAGTGTCTTGCAGTGAAAGTTAAACATGAGATCTCGCTCATAAAGCTGCTGCGCGATGCCAGCTTGTGGCTACATGTAAATGCAGTGTCTTTCCATGCGTACGTGTGTGTGTGCATGCAAAAGATAGAGCTAAAAGCAAGTAGCATAATAAATGTCATGGCTTTCAGAGTGGGTTCTAATGTACCTTTGCTCCCCATGGTATACCAGCATACCAATGTATAACACACACACGTTACGACAGCGGGCATGTAACTAACTCCATTTCTGTCTGTCATCATGAGGCTAATTCGCCACAATGCCGACCATGTGTGAACTCATGCGATATGAACCCCTCCTTCTTCTTCTTCTCCTCTTCGTTCCTTTCTCTAACCCCCCCTCCACCACCACAACTGACACCACCACCACCCTCCAGGAGGAAGGATTGGAGGATTGAAGGGGGGAGAGAGGAGCCAAAAGGTGACAGTAAACAGGGGCGGACACGCACAGGACAGGACTCCTTTATTTCTCTTCATGGTGGTTTGGACACTCGTAGTATGTATGAGAAGTTAACCATGCTGAATCTGCAGAGCGGCTCAAACTGGAGCGGGCCTAACAACTGGTACCATGACCCCACCGGTGTTCAGACACAACACAGCACAGGTGAGGGACCAGCGACATTAAAAGTCACTTGTGGCTGTCTCACCAACTTCTGCACATTCTGTTATTCTAAAAATGCTCCAATGTAGGAATTTTCTTGACACTCTTTTGTCACCTTCCTCTTTGACCAGTGTCTGAGGGCTGTCTGCTGGACACGGAGGGCAGCATGGGTGGGGAGGCAGGGGGAGGAGGGACGGGCAGAGGGGGAGGAGTCCCCGTGGAGAGGGACGAGGGCGAGGAGTCTCAGCTGAGGCTGCAGCTCAAGAGGAAGCTGCAGAGGAACAGGACCAGCTTCACACAGGAGCAGATCGAGGCTCTGGAGAAAGGTCAGGCCAATGCACGCACGCACAGATCTCTCCCTTCTTCTCAGCCAATCGCTGCCCTCCATGAGCACGAGCCAGACTAGAGTGTGTCATGACGCAGCTTGCCCTGCTGCTTTTTTCCCCTGCCAACACCTTTGTTACTGGATTATAGCCTTTACACCTTGTTTACAGCTTTTTGGTAAATGGCAGGGGACATAAATATGAGAAAACACTTTGGCAGGACAGGAGTTTTAATAATCCCTGCATGAGAGAGCCACCCATGATCCCTTAAAGATGCAAATTACCCAGAATCTTAACTCCACAAATATTCCTTATCTGCTCCAAAAAAGCCTCGGGCAGCGTGCACAGCAGAGTTTTGATAATGCATCATTACTGTGGTTGTGTTATGCAGCGAGATCCGGCCCTCGTGGCCCGATATCCGCTGAGAGGGATCAGAAAGCCACCCTTGACTGGATATGGCTGCAGCGGGGCCCTTGAGCTAAATAAGGACGCAATGTCCACTGTGCAGCCGAGTGGAAATGTATCACTGTGGTCACTCTGTGCAAATGACATTAATGAGGTACACTGACCTCAGTGCGCGGCCAAGGCACAATAACAATCATGTGTTGACACAGACGCCAATTATAACCAAGCCAATTATAACAATTTGTGAGACAGACTTAATTTATAGAGCCAGTGCTGTAATCTTTGGGCAATATGGGTTTATTAACCATGTGTTACCAGTGGGAACTTTAATCTGCAGTTATTTACAACACTGGTAACCAGTTAATATTATTGGCACAACAATGTATATATTAAATAGAAAACATAATGACTAATCCTGCTGCCTTTCCAGATGTAATCAGCTCTATCTCAACTGATTTGTTTCCTCTGTTGCCATTTTATTGACATGCTAAACTAATGTTAAGCATCATATGTGCAGGCAGCAAAATCCATAAAGATCGCTCCATTACCAGACCTGAAAATTCAGAGTTCATTAGGATGACTCAGACTGTCAGTTAGAGGGTGAGGCATATTCTCGTTCTGACTTGTCAACAACAAAAATGTCAGCCGTTTGTCAACTGTAAATTAACTCCCACAATGAGGAATGATTCTCTTATAAGGAAAAGTATTATTGATACGTACTCACTGCTGAGTCAGGAAACAACTTACCCCAAACCTCTGTCTGTTATATATATGTATGTAGTTTATGTTCTGCTGATAAGCAAGACACGACGCCAGATTTAGATTTAAAGAATAAACGATGACAAACTGAAACCTATAAGGGTTTTTCTTCAGCTTAATTTTAGTCAGCCTACTTTGAAATAAAGTGCTTAGGCAGCTTCTCGACATGAATCCTTTCATTTGAACTTTCTGCGTGTTCCATGATGGTAAATAATTTATACAAAGTGCAACAGATAAATATTTCAAATCTGGTTGTAAGGATACATCTCAGCGTCCTGGATTTGTGTGTATTCCATGACAAGATAATTAGTGATGATGATTTTAAGATGTAATTACCTGACATGATGGTTCATATCTGTCTAAATAACGTGATAATTAATGAGTGATTCAATTTAAGTAAAAAGGGTCGGTGTAATAGGCTTAAGATTCACATTTTGGGTTCAATTCAATGCCATGTTGCTATTTATTCTTTATTATGTGCTTTGTTTTCACATAAACTGATGAATTAAAAAAAATATGTTAACACCACGCAGCAAGGGTTATCAGGCGAGCTGCTCCCCAATAGTCCTGTCATCCTCGATTAGGACTCTCAGTGTGTGTTTGACATTAGTTAATATCATCCACAGAGTTTGAAAGGACACATTACCCAGATGTCTTTGCGAGGGAGAGATTGGCGAACAAGATTGATTTACCAGAGGCGAGGATACAGGTAAAGGAACACTGTTTTTATACGCGTGATGCTCAGCCTGTGACAGCATGCAGCTTGTCATGATAAAGAAGCCTGATGGAGCTCTCTGATTGACAGGTGTGGTTCTCAAACCGAAGAGCCAAGTGGAGGAGGGAGGAGAAGCTGCGCAATCAAAGGAGGTCAGGGGGGGTGACTTCCTGTTCACAGAGCCAAGCCCCTCTGACCACTTCCTTCAACACATCCGTCTATCATCAGCAGCACGGCAGCAGTTCAGGTAAACACCAGGTCACCACACTGCAATCTCTCCAATTACATATGTCTTCATAGATTCATTCATATAGCACATCAGCAATATCTAAAGCGAGAGTTTACATTTGCTGCGTATGATTTATACATGTGCCGACAGACATATATTACCAGTTTGTAATTACAAACCTCGGAGTGACATTTGCAGGCAGGCAAACCATTAGAGTTTCTCCATTAGAGCGCATCTATATTACAACATTTCCACTGCGAGATGTTCCCATCACTTGTGTATAAATGTGCGTGTGTGTGCTTACCATCTCGCTCTGTGTGTGTCTCTCTCCAGGGTCCATGTTGAGTCAGGCTGAGTCGTCCCTGCCCAGCTACAGCTCCCTGTCAGTTTTCTCATCGGGAGTCCAGGTTGGACTATTCATCATTCATCATTCATCAGCACCTTCCAAACTTTAGCAAAGCAGGTCATCATCACAGAGCAGGGAGTGTTTGCTAACTCCTTTACAGCAACAGTATACAACATACAACTGAAATAAATACATGAATAAAACTGCAGACAGTAATGATACTGCCACAACTACCACTTCTAGTATTTTTAACATCATTTATTCTTCCTCCTATTAAAACTCTTTTTATATATCTTACTATTGTTATGCAAGCAAAATAACAATTGTATTATTATTTAAGGTGAGACACCAAATCAGTGCATATTTAATTAGATATGCTTTATTTGCATATTTAAACATACAATTTCAGAAAACATGAAATGTAAAAAATAATTGTTTTACTGAAAGTAATCAATTTCAGTAGGGTTTCATGGTGATTTCTATTGGTTAAAAATGTTACTCTATTTATCAGGGATGTCTCCCCGCAGTAATAAATATAATAACAGTATGTGACATGCAAGGCTGAAAAGCAAACCTGGAAGTATGTGAATTTAGCAACTTTAAATATGTTACTGACTTTCTGAAAATGTCAAAAACAACCTCTAAAATCTAGATTCTGAGTAGGTGTCATTGTGACTTTTGTATACCAAAAAAGCCTCACCCATTACTCCGATTGCAGGGCTTCCTGTTGGCAGTGGAAATGAAACAGCTCATTGCAATTAAAACTATTTACAGCAGTTCATAGGCGTGCATTTCAGGGGGAAGCAGGGGCTTTTATTTAAACAAAGTTAGACATTTACATCATAAATTGATGCAGAAAAGGCACAAATTTGTGCATAAAGAAATCACAAGAATGCTAGAAATGAAGTGTTTTATGCTCAGAATTTTCTGGCGGAAGACCCCCAACCCTCTGCATTGAAAATAATTCTTGCGCCCTTGCAACCGTTTCTTGATCTTAAAGGTTTTTTAAGCAGATTTTCAACAGTCTAAGCAACATTTTAGTGTTAAAGCTTCACTGTGTGATGAACACAAAGATCTAAAGGTCTGGCCACTGTCATCAGGAATGAAATCAGATGTTTTTTGACAGTTACAAGTTGGCAAGTTACAAAACTGCCTAATCGAGCAAATTTATTAAACCTTGAGACTGATATTTTTTTCCTGGAAAGGACAAACACCACAGTGTTGCATTGCTTTGAATGCATCTAATTATCAGTCCAGTGTCAACAGGAACATGGAAATACACACAGTTTTCTTTTTTATTTTATATGAGTGTGGGGACACATGCTCATGCACAGGCAGGTCCGCCTACAGAAATGGTTCGGCCCCTGCCACAAATCTGCTACATATACATTAGGCATGCACGTGCTCATTCTCTTCGAGCTTAGATCAGTAAATTTCTCAGGTCATGTTTTTTTTTTGTTGTCGTTGTTTGTTTTTTTTTTGCATACAAAAAATGACTCATATTACTGTCAGGAAAGGGGGTTTTCATTACGAAAGAGGCTACATTTTTAATAAGGCAACAATACATTTGTTGTTTTAATGAGGTAATGGTGAATATTTTGGTAAACAAAAAACAAAAAATCATTGCTTATATTTAGGATGAACATGATTACTGCGCCATGGGCTCCACCCCCTAATGTGGCTGGGCCCCAGAAAGCTTTTTTCGCCCCTTATGTGGCCCTGTGCACGGGTGCAGGACTTCAAACCTGATACATTAGATAGAAAATATTACTCAACATTTTTGCGTTAAATAATGTTTTCTGCATATATCACCATGAGCAGACTTTTCAGTTTGTCTCTTGTTTAGTAATCCTTTATTTTTTTATTTGAATATTCAAAACGGTTTTAGTCTTCCAGGGGTCTGCACAAAACAGTAACAATAATATAAAAAAAATAATTAATTAAATCAAATTAAACAGTATCAATGGAGGAATAAAAGGCAGAATGAGCTAAACATAAAGATCAGAAAATATATAAAATAATTTAGCATGTGTAATACAGAGACTTTGGCTGCTGCTCTGCTTTACTCCAACCATGCAACACTACTTTAGCGCCTCCATGTGGCTAAACTGCTGCCACTGCTTGAAACTGCCTTTACAGTGCATGGTGCAGTGAACAGAAATGGCTGTATACAACTTTTAAAAGAGATTGTTTTAGATAATATAGTTATTGTTTTAATATAAATCTAACCCAAATCTCCTCCCCTTTCTCCCCCACTCTTATGTCCACTCTCAGTCTATTCCTCCCCAGTCGGCCTCCTCTTACTCCTGCATGTTACCTCCATCTCCCTCTGCTCCGCGCAGCTTTGACTCATCGGCGTACTCCTCCCCTCATCTGCAGACCCCGTCCTCGGCCAACTCCAACACCGGTGAGTGTATCTGAGGTAGATATAGGTAGACATTTACTTGCTTGCTGAAATGCACAGTACATAAAACTCACTGTCTCTGTTTTTCTCCTCCTTCTCCTCCATCCAGGGCTCATATCGCCTGGTGTTTCAGTGCCGGTCCAGGTTCCAGGAACTGAGCAGCAGAGCATGAGTCATAACCTGGGTCAGTACTGGGCCAGATTACAGTGAACAACAGACAATCGCTGCCGACCGGCAAAAACTAAAGGAGGAAAAAAAAAGGGCATGTAACAAAAAAGTGTCAAGAAAACAATATGGGGACACACGGGTTTTAAAGAAGCACAGGACTGAGCTATAGAGGGGGCCTCAATGAGTTGCAGACCCCGAAATGCATTAAATGTTTACAAATTCAGCCAAGAGCAGCTTTGGTTGCACTTGACAGTACTTGGGTCATACTGGTATTTGCTTAGTATTATCAGGTTGCACTTTTTTGTTTGGATAGTGTGTTAATCATAGAGCTGAGGTGAGGATTAGAAATAGGATTAGTCTGAGTTGTGTTCAGGGTTGAATTAGAGTCAGGATTAGAGTCAGGCTTTAGTTAGTGTCCACTAACTGTGGAGTTGCAACAAGTGACACTGCACTGGAGCCTTCAAAAGTTTTACAATATTTTATTGTTTTGAACATTTTGGCTTTTACTTAGACTGAAAATGTGTCTGCCTAACCCTCTAAACACACTGTGAGATGTTGTTGAGAGCTCTGAAAAGCCAGTAAGTGGATTTTTGAGCTACATAGGTTGTAACAGATTTTATCCATAGAGGTGGCAGAAGACTGCTTTGAATTTTGAATTATTAAGAGTTCAGAAAGTCGGCCTGATGTTACTACAAGCTCTGAGCTCACAGAGTTAAAGGTCTAGTGTGTAAGATTTAGAGGGATATGTTGGTAGAAATGGAGCATAATATAATAAGTATGTTTTCTTTCGTGTATTATCACATGAAAATAATAATCGTCATGTTTTCGTTACCTGTGAATGAGCCATTTATATTAACACGGAGTCTGTCATATTGCACCACCGTGTTTCGACAGTAGCCCAGAACAGACAAACCAAACACTGGCTCTAGATAGGGCCATTTGTGTTTTTGTTCTGGCCACCGTAGTTAGTAGTCCCTTCATGATAAGCCAAACAGCAGTGGAAAAACACTGATTTTTAACATGAAACAGATTTTTTCAGTGTTTTTATTAGTTTATATTGCTGGGTGTGTTTCTTCTGGAGAGGAAGAGACCTCTGTGGATAATTCTGCTCCCAGTAAAAACCTCCTGCACGTTTAGACCTTAAGTTATCAGAAAAAAAATGTGAGCACACATTAGCAGGTGTTGGTCTAGCACCCGTCTGCAACATGCTGAATAGCGTCAGAGAAACACTGATATGTAACGTGGAACTGCCTTTTTCAGAGTTTTAATCACCTGGTCTGTTTGTTTTGGAGAGGAAGAGACCTCTGTGGATAATTCAGCTCCCAATAAAAACCTCCTAAACGTCTGGATCATAAGTTATCAGAGAAAAAAAGTCTGCGACGTGCCAAATAGCATTGGAGGAACACTGATTTGTAATGTGAAACTGCTTTATTCAGTGTTTTTACCAGTTTAAATCACTGGGTCTGTTTGTTTTGGAGAGGAAGAGACCTCTGTGGATAATTCAGCTCCCGGTAAAAACCTCCTGAACATTTAGATCTTAAGTTATCAGAGAAAAAATGTGAGCACGCATTAGCAGGTGCTGGTCTAGCAGCCCATCTGCAACGTGCCGAGTAGCGTCAGATAAACGCTAATTTATAACGTGAAACTGCTTTAATCAGAGTTTTTACTGGTTTTAATCACCTTTGTCTTGGAGAGGAAGAGACCTCTGCGGATATTTCAGCTCCCAGTAAAAATCTGAACGTACCGATCTTAGGTTATCAGAGAAAAAAGTCTGCCATGTGCTGAATAGCATTGGAGAAACACTGATTTCTTGCATGAAACTGCTTTATTCAGTGTTTTTAAGAGTTTAAATCATCGGGTCTGTTTGTTTCGGAGAGGGAGAGACCTCTGCCGATAATTCGGCTCCCGGTAAAAACCTCCTGATCAATGAACACTGTCGGAATCCTGAATGGGAGTTCACACTTAGAACACAGGAAATGTCTCAGCTGGTTGCAATCTGCAATTCTCACCACTAGATGGCACTGAGTCCTACACACTGCTCCTTTAAGTGTATTTAAGAATAATTAAAAAAAAAACAGCAGTGTCGTAAACAAATATCCAGAGTGGAAAAAAGTAGGATTTTTTTGCTCATACATGCTGAACAAATGGCAGGATTATCATTTTAATTCTGCCACACAGAAATGCTTCAGTGAGTGATTGAGTATTACTAAGTAAATGCCAGCAGATGTCTGTATTGTGAAGTGTAACCACAGTTTCTTGTTACTTGAGCAGCTCAATGATATTGTGATAGCAAGCTTGTTCCCTAAGCTGTGTGAGGCTACTGTGAAGATTTTAGACTTGCTTATGGCAATCACTTTTACTAAAACTTAAAAAACATACCATAAAAAAAACAAAGTAAATCCTGCCTACCCTGCCAGCAACATTACACTAAGACTGATATTGCATATTTTTGTACAGACATCCGTGTATGATGAAGATAAATGTGGAATATTGTCAGATGTTATTGGAGGGAAGAATGTAGCACGTTGTGGACTCAAATTATCATCAAAGCACAAAAATAATAACATTAGGGATGCACCCTGTCTCAGTATTTGTATCAGGCTGAACATGAAAATATTACATATTTACAGATGAATTTTGCCAAAAACTACAGTAAGGCAAGTAGTTTTCTGTTTGTTTTATATACACATATATATATTTTATCCGATCTATCAAAAGAAAAACACAAGAAATTCAGTTACAGATTTAGCAGTGATACATACGTTGGATTGGCAGGGACCTTTTTGTAATCAACCATCAGCCAGTGACAATCAAGCATCATTACACAGCAAATAAAAGCCTTCAAACAATCAAATGCAAACACATCAGAGACTGACAATCAAAGCTGGAGGTAGAGGAGATAAAAAAAATGGAAGTACTGTGAAATTATTGCAACACTGTCAATACAAAAGCAATGACATCATCAACTGTGCATGACCAAAAATAAAGCCTATAGACAATCAGCTACTTGCAGAAATGAATCGAGTATTGTACAAAAGCGTTACTGTACTTTGCAGGGTTTTAAGCCTCTGCTCACTTTCCTCTGGCTATTGGTTTTGTTGATGCATCTCGGTTTAATCTCATATGAAATGTCTACTTAAACTCTTATTTATTTGTCTTTTCACTCGTTCACACAAGTCCTCTGTGTTGTTTCTGTTGTCGTTGTGTGTTGTGTTAGTACTGTATAGCTACCAAGAGTCAACCCTTTTGTGAAGGCCTTGGATCCCTTTAATGAAAATAAAACTGTGTGTAATGAATGTGGATTCAAAGGTCTTTATTTCCCATGTGTGGCTGCAGCTAATATAAAAAATAGGTTCATAATTTAACATGACTAAGGCAGACGATGTTTGACAAATGTGGTTCTTATATTCTCATCACCATTATCCAAATAAAATATTTCTTTTTGGTTAAAATTTTGGGAAATTAAATATAATGTTAAACTTCTTAAGGCTTATTTATACTCTCATTCTGCACAAAAATAGATGCATAAATAGTTATTGTCTGCATACTTCTACGCGTAAATACATCCACTAGATGGCACTGAAGGGCAGCGATGTCTGATAAAAACATGGTGATGTCGTAATAATGTACCTTTTAATGGGCACGGTGTCGTAGATGCTGTAGTCTGTGACGCTATGTGACATGTGGACGACGAATCCTTTTCACTATATTAGCGATTTATATTATTTTGCCATTTTTAATAATACATTGGATTTTTATAGTACTTTTCAGGAACCTCAAAGACGGTTGACAGAGAAAAAATTTAGCATTCACAGACAAAGCAGCTGTCTTTTGCTGGACACATTTTCCCCACAAATACAACATGCTAATGTTTTTCAGCAGAAACACAACTCCAGATTCATGTTTATTTTGCTTCATATCTGCCACATGTGTAAATGTGTAAGAATTTGCTAACAACTTTTCCATGTAAGCTTTAAAACATGATGTCAGTGATGTGTTCACAGCTTCTGTCTGCTGCCACCAAGTGGCTAAAAATCAGTTCATGCTGGTTTAAGATATTTTATTTATTTAGGATAATAAGGGAAAAATATTGGTCAATATAATGTAGGCTTACAATGGTTCTCTTTTTGGCTCGGAAATGAGGGTCAGTGTGGAGGAGTACGATATCCACATGCCTTCAAAGGGGCAACAGCATAAATGGGACGTCTGTCATGAAGTGGACATGGCGGAAACTGGCCAACCATTAGCAGGGCAGCATTTTGTGCTAATGGCATGACTCACTTGGGACCCTGGAGGATGGATAGAAATTAAAGACGAGAGAGGAGGAAGGGTGAAAGACAATACGCTCTGCAGAGAGAAGAGAGAAGGAACACACAGACCCATGAACATAATAGGACTCTAAGATGAGATGTAGGATGCCAGTACACTCCAGCTTAATGCTGTGTCATCAGCTTTCCCCAAACGTATTATGAGTTCTTTGTGTTGAATAACATGAACAAAGAAGTTCTTGTTAAAAATGATAACTACATGTGTCACGCTGGAGCCTATCCCAGCTGGCATTAGGCAAGAGAGGCAGGGTACACCCTGGACAGGTCGCCAGACTATCACAGGGCTGACACATAGAGACAGACAACCATTCACACTCACATTCACACCTACGGACAATTTAGAGTCACCAATTAACCTGCATATCTTTGGACTGTGGGAGGAAGCTGGAGTACCCGGAGAAAACCCATGCTGACACAGGGAGAACATGCCAACTCCGCACAGAAGGGCTCCCCCACCCCAGGGTTCGAAACCCCCATCCTGAGTTAGTCAACAAGTTGTCATCTGTTTGCGGCTCAGCCAGTGTTGTGGCGCATCTTTTGCTGTACAAAGGATTGTGGGTCAGAACAGCCAGAAAAGCACGCTGGCTTGACATTTTCTGGCACACTAAACAATAAGGTAGTATAGGTGTTGGAACACACAGTATGAAAACGCATGAGTTCATAATGACAAACTTCCATATTAGCAAAACACTGATGACGATGACAATTACACTTACATTACGGGACACAAATGCAATGCAGTTATTTTTACAGGCTAAGTAATCATCTACCAAGACAATTGAAAACTTTGTAGAAGTGGAACTATGTCTTATTCTAGCAAAGCCCATTTACATTCACTTGGAGTCTGGTTAAAGGGCTTTACACTCAAAATGTCAGTACGATTACATTACTGTTGCTTAATGCTTTAAATGTCGACAACTCAGCGATCTCTTGCACCAGAGGAGGGCGAGGCCGTCTGACATGTGGTGACTTTTGACTCATGGAAGCATCGGCAGGCCAAAAATAAAGAATAAAATAACAAAGCACGCAACTGCGGTGATAGCAGAAGCCTAAAAAACCCAATGTGGGAGAGGATCTGAGAGACAGTGTGAGAAAAACAGGTCTCAAGAGTCACAAGCGGAAGACAGGATATTGTGGTTGCAGTGCATGTTGGGTCAAATGTATCTGATGCAGGTGATTCATCAGACATGAAGCCATGTGATCTTAGGGAAGCAAGGGAATAGATATGGGGAAACCCAGTATAACGGGAATGTATAGTCTATTGTTCTATTAAAAACAGCTGTTGTTTTGGTAATGATGTCATTTGTGTCTTTTTTTTAAGAATTATGAGCTAGGCAGGTGATATGTAGGACATCAAACATTTCTTGTTACTTATCAGCTTACATGTCAGTTGCTGTTTGCACCATTAACATTAACACAGTATCAGTTGGGGCCTGCAGTATTACATCATTTTGTGTCCCTGTCTTGGAAAGGGGTCGTGTGTCAAAAACAACTTCATCATTTTAGTTTTTACTGAACTTACATTGTCACAACTGAGTACAGGCAGGATTAGACCCAAACGCAGACAGTGCAAACATGGAGAATCAGTTCAATGATTTAATACCAGAGTGAGTGTATCTTTAGGCTTACATTCAGGCAGGTACAGGAACCATAAGGCAGGGACGAGTGGCAAGCAGGCTGGCAACGGAAACTGCGTGGTTCAGTGGTTTGAGGCAAGCAGGTGTGGTTCAAGTTTCAAAAATAAGAAGCACATGGCACCTTTGAATACCACACAGCTGATGGAGGGTGGAAACAGCTGAGCAGGTGGAGGAGGGAGTCAGGTGATTGGAGCAGGTGGAAACACTGAGGGCATCTGGTGGAGAGGTAGAGAATAGCAGTGAACAGGTTTGGGAAGTGGGAATATGAGGTTTGTGTGTGGTTTTGTGTTTCTTTAAATGACCACAAACCAACTGATTACAGAAAACCTGGGGTCAGAGGTACTTCAGTATGAGAGGGGCAGGGGCCTGACCACAAATTTTGCCCTCTGGGTCCCTAAACAGAAAAATTCAGCTATGCTCGACCAAGTAATTGATCAAGCTCAATTCAGCATGACTTTGTATTCTAGCCCTTTAGGTAATCAGAAACATCCATACCCTCTGGTAAAGTGCAGAGCATCTGGACCAAAATCCATTTATTAATTTACAACTGATTGATGTCTACAAATGAAGACTTCGGTTACTGTAAGAGGCCTTTATCAGTGACTTAACCTTTATAATAGCAGGAGGCTGGTTAGAAATGTGTTCATTTGAATACCCATAACTGATCTTTTAACAGTGGTGGAAGAAGAATTCAGATCTTTTACTCAAGTACAAGCAGCAGTAGGGAGTGTTGGAATACTTTGTTACAAGTAAAAGTCCTAAATTTCATTTAAGTAAAAGTATGAAAGTATCAACACCAAAAAGTAAATATATTCATTGTGCATATTGGCCCATTTCAGAATAATTATATTACATTTTTTAATTACAATTATTGATGCATTAATGTGTATATTATCTCAGCATTGCAGCTGGTAAAGATTTATCTAAGGGCTCAATAAAGTTTTATCTTTATCCATAATAAGACATGTGATTTTTTTTGTTGTCGATTGTCGTATGAACTCTGTGCGTCATACACCTATGGCAGGAAACCCAAAATGTGATGTCCACGTATGAGGATGCAGGGTCTCAGGAGGATGTGGTAACATATTAGAAAATATAATACAATTCAGTTTTAATGTGATGCGGTTTAAAGACTGAAAGATATTGCAGTGACGAGCCTGAGGAGAACCTGATCATCCACCTGTACCTGTGCCGACGCGCGCCACTGATCCCTTCTTTGGATCCAAAATCTGCATGATGCGCGCGGGTTAAAAAAAAAAAAAAAAAAAAAGCCACATGCAGCGACTCTCTGTGAGTGAGTGAGTGTATGAGTGAGTGAGTGAGTGAGGGTGTGAGGGAGGAGGGCAGAGCCAGAGAGAGTTACTGATCGATCAGCCCAGCCTAGTCCCAAGAGAGTCTGAAGCTTCAGAGGAGAAACAACGGTGAGCTTTGTTTCACTTGCTCTTGCCTGTTGGGATGCTTTGAAAGAAGCTGATGCAGTTAGAAATGAGAAATGTCTCTGTTTTCCTCCAAATGTCGTGATAATTATGGGGCATTTTGTTGCAGTGACTGGAATGGAGTGGGGTCTTCTGCTGTGGATGCTTCTGACCTTAATGGTAAACACATCAGCAGCGCCTGAACAGTACAGCAGAGCAGTGGTGAGTAATATTACAAAGAGAAAGAACATTCATTGGAGCCTACTTTAACTCTGAAATGTGTGTGTGTGGTTGCCCTTCGATTATTGATTAACTGTGTAAGCCTGTTGTGTGATTGAGTGTTGCTTCACATCATAACTGTCTAATTTTCAATGAGAAAATAATGTTTTTCTGTATCATAGGCTTGTTTTTTGTCAGTGATGATGGGTTAGTTGAGAATATGTAAAACTTTATTGATTATATTTTGACATATGTACCAAAGACATTTCTCATGTAAGTTTAATATCACATGTTTATACACAGGAGGATAATTTCTCCAAACCTTTGGCAGGTTTTAAGGAGAAAAATCACTTTGCATACTCGCCTGCACGAGTTCTTTTATTCAACTGTTAATATCTGAGGGGCTTATCTTTGCATCAGGCTCACACACTCTTCTCTGTGGTCGATATGAGCTGGGTGTCATATAGAGCAAATGACAAGGAGGTGCACAGGAAGTGTCTATATGAGTCATGATGCACTCAGTCCATATTCTGTTGTGCTTTTAGACCGTTTTTATAGCCTTCTTATTTTTAGGAAAAAGGATTTGTAAGAAAAAAATACAACCCTAATTGGTTTTGTTGTTATTGTTTTGTTGTTTTCCAGTGTACTGAATACTGTATTCAAATATTACAATATTCATTTTCAGTGATTTTAGTGTTTTAAATCATGAAAGGCGACACAATGTGGAAATCTGCAAGCTTCCTATATCCACTTCACTTAAACACTTCCTCAAAAACATAAATGCTGCTTATTTTTTGCGCAATTTTGCATGAATGAACGTCAGTCTGTCATATGTATGAGAAATGAGTTTCACTTCTGTCACCATAAAGTCATCATGTGTGGTCTGCATCCTGTACCATGCTGCCGGTGTCTGGGGCTCCAGTAAGGGTGCATGGAGTCAAACGTCTTGTTTAAAATAAGGTGGCTTGACTGTTATAAAATAGTGTCAGACAAAAAAAAAGAAAAAAATTAAAAAGTAAAACACCACAGTTAGCTGAAAATGATCTGCTTGTTGGAAATAAAATGTAAGGATTGAGTGTAAAACCCACAGAAAGACAACTGTTGGCAAGTGAGACAACACCTTTTCTTTAAACTGCAACTACAGTAGAGGGGTGGAGGCGGAGCAGGAGGAAGTGCTGGTTTCACAATCGGCTTTAAGCAACAGATTTCGCTTGTCTTGTCAGAGATACACGCTAAACAGGAAGATACCACACTAGATTTATCATTTCATTTCATCGCATTCTCTAATCTTACTCTTGCTCTTACTCTTCTCACTCTGAATACAACTTGCGGTATGCAAACTGTCAATTGCACTCCGCCGTTATCCCATCAAGCAGCTCAATCAGCACAGACAGGATGATATAATATTGATGAGTAAAAAAGGCTGACACACTGTGTTGTGAGGAACAAGCCGGGCTCGATCTGTAGTAACAAATATCCTCTGTGACATCAGCATTTGCCCGTAATCTTGAAGTTGAGTCATGGAGGAGATGGATTTCAGTGATACTGTTGGCTCACTGTGGTTGGGAGCATGTTAATGGAGCATTAAAGGGACACTTCACCCAACAAATGATTATGTTGTAAATCAATTAGTCATGCAGTGTTACCTCGAATTCATGAAGGAAAGTTTGTTTTGGTTGCATGCCTTTACACAGAGATCCCACGACAGGACCGCTACAAAGTCCCTTCATTACAGCATGATGCTGTCGTAGTGTGCCGGTGTTCCACCAGCAAAAGAGGCATGATGGGTGTCACACATAACACATGATAGGCTGCGCTTTATAAACAATAACTGTAGAATGTGGGAGGCAATAACATGGCAAATACAATCATTTACTGCCTCTGTTATATGGCAGCTAATCTCATCCTCTGCTCACTATATTTAGACAGTGACGGGACCTGACCTCGTAAAAAGGTCTCCAGTTATTGGGAATCAAGCCAACCCAATCAAGTTTGAAAACTGGCTCCGTGAGTAGGAACCTCACTGAGGAGTAACAATGATCCTGTGGAGATGAGTGCCAGACCCAGAGGAAAAGTCTTCACATGTCCAGTTTAGATCTGCACATATATATATGAGACAAATGATCTATTATCTATCCTTGTAGTGCTTCTAATGGCCTTAGTGCATGTGAATGAAAACAACCAATCAGAGCTAACGCAGCTGTCAATCATGGCTCATGAACTGAGGTCAAACTGTCAAACTGATGATCTGATTCTAGCAAATGCCATTAGAGGCACTACGACGAGGAGGGACATGATTTTTGTCACAGAATATCTGTCTCATGCAGGTCTCTTAGAATACAATGACAGTTTCAGCAAATATGACGAAAGTTTTCTTAAAGTTACCAACTGTAGCTTTAACTGTAAGCAATCCACCACAAAAGGAAATTAATGTGTTTTTTTCTGGCCCTCATCCTGTGCTGTGGTAATCATTTTTTGAGAAACATCAGATTACCAAATGTCCTCTGGTTTCCTTGTTTTCTGTGCAGGATTGGTTGAGCAGGTATGGCTACCTTCCTCCCCCTGACCCACGCACGAGTAAACTGCAGACCAAAGAGGGGATCGAGAAAGCCATTCGTGTCATGCAGAGATTCGGCGGGGTCCCGGAAACCGGGGAGCTCGGTAACAACCTCTCAACTCGGATTTATCAGGACAATATATTATAGATGTTTATATACGTGAGGTTTCACATGTCCGGGTTCACATGAAGTGTCAAGCTTCCTGTAATCAGCTCTGTAGTTTCACCATACACTTGTGTGATCAACTTCTTCTTCTTCTGTTCTTTTAGACACTGAAACACTCAAGCTCATGGCTACGCCTCGATGCTCTCTGCCTGATATTGTTGGGAGTGAGGACATGCTGAAGAGGAGGAGGAGGAGGAGGAAGAGATACGCCCTGTCAGGCCTTAAGTGGCATAAGACAGACCTCACATGGAGGTGTGTTTCCTGTCATGTTACACTGTGGCTTTATCTCATCCCTGTATGAATCATAGAGACATGTGTATCAACCACAGCTGCTTTAGGTTTCATTTCAAAAAGGTTTGCATGCCAAACAAGATCTGAATTATACCAAAAATATGCTTAGTTTTAAAGCAATCTATGTTAAGATTACACATACCATAATAGAGGAAGAAAGGCTTTTGGGGAAGTGTACCGTTTTTCACACGAGGTTATCAATAGTGTTTCGGCTTTTTTTTATGTCTTTGCATACAAGATCAGATCAAAACCTGTAAATCTGTGCATTAGTCTAACAGTGGTTGCAAACAAATACATACGTCCACTGTACATTTGAGATTTCTATGTTGACAGTGAACTTAGCGCTACTAGACATTAGACAGATTAACTGTTGATCACATACATGCAATCATAACACAAACCAAGCCACGTTTATTCATTTAGCCCCTTTCAGGAACAAGGCAATTCAAAGTGCTTCACATGAGACATGAAAGGCATTAGGAAAGAAGCATGTGGTAATATCACACAAGAAATCCATATCAAACAAACACCAAAAATATTGCACCTTTTACAAAGTTAAAAAAAAATGGATGCAGCCATGGAAATTTCCACAAAAGCAAACACAAATTAAAATACAAAGACTGTCTGTGTGAGCCTCCCATCTTGACTCAGCATTGTTCTTTGTTCTCATAACGGGTCTGCTCAGCACGATCTCATCTCAGGTTGTCCAACACCAACAGCTCATATCATGTGGTCAATGTTGCGAAAAAGTCGTGGTTAGGTATAGACGACAAAACTTCTCGGTAAGATTCTAAAAAAAGATAGTTTATAACCCATACCCGTCACATGATGTAAATACATTACATGAGTAATGCCAGTTTGTGATGACCATTCATAAATTGCTTAATATTACATAAAAAAAAAACCACTGACTTGGCGCACCCAGTTGTTTAATGGGTAGAGTGGGCGTCCCATGTACAAAGGCAATGTCCTTGCCACAGCAGCCGCAGGCTTGTTTTCAGGCCATGCCCTTTTGTTGCATGTCAACTTCTCAATCTGTCACTTCCCCTTTTACACTTAATCTGCCCCGTCTAGTGAATGCAAAAAGCCAAAAAAAAAAAAAAGTTAACACCTCCCCTCCTGTCTACCCCATGTGGACTTACTTGCTCTCTACACTATGTCACCTGCTGTCATTGTCAAGCATTGGTTTACATTGGAGTTAGCTGAAAGCAGTGGTGCGTCTTATAAACATGCTAAGGGCTACCTGAGGCGTCAATATCACACGCCAAAGGGGAGTGACTGGTAATGAGAACGGGCTGGTCTGCCACAATCTGTAGCACGTGCCAAAGAAACCCCATATGTCAGACATGTGTTTCATGAGTAATAGGTATTTGATATCATGACAAAATGTTCCATAATTTGAAAATTGTCATATTTTTAAGATGAAATCAAAAATGTTTTCAAGTAACCCTTGCCATTTTAAATTTAACCTAATTACACTTTTTTTTTAAAATGTAATCTGGGTTGATTATAGTAATTTATTTTTTGTAATCTTACTATGTAATCCCAATGACAGATTTCAGATTCAGACAACTTTATTAATCCCACCAGGGGCAATTTGTTTGAATAAGTAGCCTCGCACACACGCGTTAACATAACATGCAGTCACATGTAGACACATAAATAGATGAGTAATAAATAAAATCAGAAATAAAAAATAAGCCAACTATAAATAGTAAACATGTAATCCATTGCTAACCAACCATGCTTGTTGTTACTAGTTGACAATAAGAAAAGTACACCTCTTCACCAGACTTAAACTTTGGGTTAAGCAGGAAAAATAGTGAGATTCTCGAAAAACAAAATGTATTTTTAAAGGTATATTATGCAGGATTGTGGGTTTTGGTGCTGTGTGTATTGGATCTCTGCTGCTTATTGCCTGGCCCTAAAAATCTTAATCCATGAACTGTGGAACATGTGGCTTTTATTTAAATGACATATAGAATTTGGTATTAAACAAAACACTAGAAGGGTATCAAAGAGTAAAGCAGAACTCTCACACACAATGCACGGTGAACAGATTTAGAGGACAGTTAAAACATAACAGTTAACACAGAATCTATCCTTGTCTGCAGTGTCCACAGCTACCCATCGCGCTCCACCTCACCCGGCATGTCTGACGATTTGGTGGACAACATCCTGACTCACGCCTTCAAAGCCTGGAGTGACGCGGCCCCCTTGACTTTCCGTCGGCAAAGGATTGACAGCAGGGGGGCGGAAGCTGGAGGCGACATCAGAGTGACTTTTGCCCGCTTGCTTCATGACGATGGGTACCCTTTTGACGGGCAGGGTGGCACCCTGGCCCACGCCTTCTTCCCCGGGAGGGATGAAGTGGCGGGTGACACACACTTTGATGATGACGAGATCTGGAGCTACGGAGGTACTTACTGATTGAAATCATGATGGATAGATTTGTGATGGCTGGAGGATGTGTCTGTCTACTGACACACAGGCCGTAATGGAAAAAATGATCTACAGTAATTGACAAAAAGGAGCAAAAGCAAAAGAGGAAAAGCTGTCTACTTACACGGTAACATCAAACCACGGTTTATGTTCATGTGCTCCAGTAACACTTTCCTCACACCTCCTCAGGTCACAGCGGCAGCACAGACTTGTTCACAGTTGCAGTGCACGAGTTTGGCCACGCGCTGGGTCTGTCCCATTCCTCCTCTGATCCGTCCATCATGAGACCGTATTACCAGGGTCCTGTGGGAGACATTGCCAACTATAAGCTGGACATGGACGACAGGCTGGCCATCCAGCAGCTTTATGGTCAGTAACCAGCTGGACAGAGCACTCTGGATCAGACTACAGAGTATCACTGTCTTATATATTCACTGAATCTCACTTACAGCATGTGTGGTATTTTTCTGATATATAATCATCATCACAGGTTTAAAGATAAACCCTAAGAGGCCAGGAACTGACCTCTGATGAAATTATTTATTAGCACGCACACAAAGGGGATTTCAACCATTTCCTTTCCGTGTTACAAAGAAAGCATTTGCGTCCTGTGTGTAAAACTCCCCTGGTGACTGAGAGGAATGTGGGTTGCTTGCACATTTTTTCCAGTGCTGTCATCAGCTTTAACGTGGGCTGCTGTCACCATTCTGTTATAGGTGTGAAGGATGGCGGACCACCAGGAGGTGTTGATCCCGACGTCCCACGCCTGCCCAGCCCACCTCCGCCAAGACCAACACAGCCGTGAGTAGAGCCAGATTAGACAATGAAAACCACTGTACATCCATCCAGACAATAAGCACTTAGCATTTACAAACTATGAATATCCTCCCCATGCACTCAGTTTACTCATGAGGATGAGGAGTAATTTTAGATCATCGGATGCAGATAAAAGCCTTCTGATCGAGCCTCACTGTGACAGTGTTTGGTCTTGTTGCACCCTCTAGTGAAGTTTTACCAAACTGCAGCCTATAAAATGTGACTTTTTCTGTCCCAGTTCTGACCCGTCATTCCACGAGCGCTGCAAGGGGGGCTTTGATGCAGTGGCAAATATCAGAGGAGAGGTCTTCTTCTTCAAAGGTAAGGAGTAAATGTCACGAATGCACAGCACAAAAATATCACAAAATCTCTAAGCATTTCTACATTTGTGGATGGATTACTGAATGGGCCTACCGGGCGCAGGCCCAAGTGTCAGCCCCCCGCCCCCTAGCCCTCATCTGCAAAATGACATTTAAATGTACACATACGAGTCATGAAAAGATACAAAAAGACCACAAAGAGATGCAAAGCAACTGCAAAGAGACACAAACAAAACTACAAAAGTCACAAAAACAAACATAAAGGGACCCAAAATGACCAGAATACACACAAAACAACCTCAAAGAGAAACAATGTTACCTCAAAGACACAAAAAATAACCTCAAAGAGTTACAAACATACCGCAAAGTGACACAAAATTACATCAGAGACACAACATGACCACAAGGAGACACAAAATAACTACAGAAGGGGCAAAACAAGCACAGCGACACATAATACCAATGAAGAGACACAAAACAACCAGCAAAGACAAAACTGACCTCAAAGAGACAAAATACAACTAAAAAGGGGTAAAAACAACCAAAAAGACACACAAAATGACCAGAAAAGAAACACAATTACCTCAAAAAGACATATAATCACACCAAAGAGACACAGAATGACCTCAAAGTGACACAGAATGATTATAGTTACACAAAAAAAACTACAAAAAGAGGCAAAATAAACACAAGGGGATGCATAACGACTCCAAAATGACACCAAATGACCAGAGAGGATACAAAATGACCCCAAAGAGACACAGGCAAAACTACAAAAGGGTCAAAACAAACACAAAGAAACACAAAACAACCAGGAAAAAGATACATAATGACTTTAAAGAGATGCTCATTGACTATAAAGAGACACAAAATAACCACAGGGGCAAAACAAACACTAAGGGACACCAGAAAAGACACAAATTAACTACAAAAAGGGGCAAATCAACCAAAGAGAAACAGGCATTAACTACAAAGACATACAGTATAAAGGCATCAGGAAAGACACAGAATTACCTAAAGAAAAACCTACAAAATTACTTAAATGAGATGCAAAATAACTACAAAAAAGAGTCAAGACAAACACAAAGAGACACATAATGATTACAAAGAGATATCAAAATGACCTCAAAGAGACAAAATACAAGTAAAAAGGGGTAAAAACAACCAAAAAGACACACAAAACGACCGGAAAATAAACAAAATTACCTCAAAAAGACATATAATCACACCAAAGAGACACAGAACGACCTCAAAGTGACACAGAATGATTATAGTTACACAAAAAAAACTACAAAAAAAGGCAAAATAAACACAAGGAGATGCATAACGACTCCAAAATGACACCACATGACCAGAGAGGACACAAAATGACCCCAAAGAGACACAGGCAAAACTACAAAAGGGTCAAAACAAACTCAAAGAGACACAAAACAACCAGGAAAAAGACACATAATCACCTTACAAGACACAATTATGTCAAAGAGACATACAATTACCTCAAAGAGACACAAACTGACTACAAAGGACACAAAATAAGTATGGACAAAGAGACACAAAATCACTGCACTAACATTAAAGGGCAACATCAGCACAACATCTGCATTGTTCATGTAACTAAAAGATGTTCAGAATTATCTGGTATTTTAGTTTTACACACAGACTCTAGTGTCAGAACATACAGTGACACGTCATCTCTCTTTGTTCTCGGACAGGTGCACACTTCTGGAGGACTAAGCGAGACGGGCAGTTGCTTTCACTCAATCCGGCTCAGATTAAAAACTTCTGGATCGGCCTCCCGCCAGGAACAAATAAGATCGACGCCGTGTACGAGAGGAAGAGCGACAGCAGCATCATCTTCTTTATTGGTGAGAAACAAAGTCTTGCGCTCATTTGTGGCTTTGCTGAATCTAATTTTGGTAGTGACACATTTGAGTCAGGGCTGAAGGTGTGAATGTGGGTGATTTTTTTCCTCTCACGTCTTAGATGTTATTTTTAAGATGGTGGTTTTGAGGACGTCAGTTTAGGGCAGGATATAAAACCACGTATGTAGCCAGAGGTTTTAACTTAAGTTAAGTTGCATTATTAACAAAACTAGTAAATAAAATCAAATTCACAATTCAATAATCATGTTGTTCCAGTCACCCATCGGCTCTATATGATCTACATGACGTTTTTAAACATTACAAACTTATTTTTGGCTTCAGTTTGAACAAATAAAATCTAAAATCTCGCACTTTCCCACGTCTGTCCAGGACCTCAGTACTGGGTCTTCAAGGACACGGTGGCCATGACTGGCTACCCTCGGCCCCTCTCCGAATGGGGCATGAGGACAAAGAGTGGGGTGCTGGTGGACAGAGTGGACGCAGCCTTTGTCTGGGCCCACAACGGCAAGACCTACCTGTTCAGTGGCGGGGAGTTTTGGAGGTTTGATGAGAGCCGTAAGGGTGAACAGGTGATCAGACAGCCGGACCACGGCTACCCACGAGACAACAGCCTCTGGGGAGGAGTGCCCCCCGACATGGATGACATCATCAGCTGGGGAGAAGGTAACCTTGTGTTCACAGTGGGGTTGGCTGTTGTTTTAAAAATAATGATACCAGCACCTTTAAAATGATACTGATACCAAGAGAGTACCTTTTTTATTCCAAGAATGGCCGTCTGACCAATTAAATTTTTAATGCTGATATTTCAAGGTAGTAAGTTAATTCGTTTGTTATCTAGAGCAGAAACCCTGTTATCTCGAGATAACAAGATGATTACATTGTAACGCAGTGTCGGCTTGTGCACACTGCGTCACGACTTTACTACCATCGTGATGCAAACAAAATGTACACAATCTTTTGTTTTCTGATGATACGGGTTGATTATTTGTTGTCAAGACATAACAAAAATTGTTTTTTTAAGATAATAAAAAAAAAGAACTTGTGATCTGAAGTAAAAAGAACTGGGAGGACGACAGTTCTTGGCTTCCGTAGTTACCCATCATGTAAATGGAAGCAGTCAGTTGCTTAAAATGCCACTAGACATGTGGTATTAAATCAAAGAACACAGTAATTGGCTGGACAAAAAACACACCAGTACACTTTTTTTATAGATCTAGAAACAAAAGGGACTAAATGAGGTATTGTTTGACTTGACAGGGTTCAATACTTCCCAGTACTTTGTTATTTTGGTCCGTACCTGAACAGTATCAAGTACCAATACACAGCCTGCGTTCAGACGCATAAATATGTGATGAATTTCTGACATCCATGCTGGCTATATAAACAAAACCGTAGAGATGGTTGTTTTAGAGCAATGACATTTTGGTATGGA
The DNA here is from genome assembly GCA_019142605.1 of Cephalopholis sonnerati. Lineage (NCBI taxonomy): Eukaryota > Metazoa > Chordata > Actinopteri > Perciformes > Serranidae > Cephalopholis > Cephalopholis sonnerati. The sequence goes on along the minus strand of JAGQAX010000020.1, from coordinate 18,149,575 downwards.
AGGTATGAGATGCCTTCAAAGCAGTGGAAAAGAACAAAGTAAATAAATAAATAAGGTACCCTGTAGATTTTTTTTTCACTAGCAGCGTTGCGTAGCAAAGTGGTTTTTACAGGTGACTTCCTGTTTGTACACACAGACAGCATGATTTTCATCTTCACGCATTTCTGCTCATCAACAATGGGTGGCAGTAATATATCAACAAATGTTGCAACAAAGGCAGTGAGCTCTCTAGTTACCAGGCTGTTTTATACATTGTGTGATGAGAGGAAAAAAGACACGAGAGTCACACTGTTGCTGCTGCTGCTTCTCTTTAGGAGACGCCTACTTCTTCAAGGACAACCATTACTGGGTGCTGAAGAGCGGAGGCCTGAACCAAGAAGCCGTCACCCCGAAATCCATCGCTGTAGACTGGCTCAGATGTCCAGCTCCGCCTGCAACCTCCGCTCCTCAAAACCCAAAGAAGTGCAGCTGTGACTTGAAGGGATCGGCTTCGTTTGTAAGAAGCAGCTGGCTCCTTCTGATCTCTGTTTTATTGGTCATTCAGGAATTTATTAGAAAATAAGACACCTGAGTATCTAGCAGTGGCTGCAGGCTGCTTTTTACAACTTCCCGTATTGTACTGGCGGGTAATAGAGGCTCCTCAAATCACCACACACTCACAGTATATTACAACCGCAAGCTGGTTTCAAGTTACATACTACCATCATAAAAATGTTTATATCCGCCTTTTCCTTTAGCATAAGGCCCGTGTTACTGTAAATACTTTGCCTTATCAGAACACATTGCTGACCTGTGGAAACAGCTCATTTTGCGTCCGCCATCCTGCCGTATAATTTCAACCCCTTCCTGTTTTGAGAGTATTGGATCATGTGGAGCCTGTATTGGAGATTGTATGGAAATCTGACACTTAAATGCAGCACACGGGCTACTCCCTCATAATGAGGTCTTACACAACCACCTTATGTTTGGACAGTAAACAGGCAACACAAACAGTCTTTAATGCAACAGTCAGTTTCTTTATCAGAGGTCAGTTTTTGAAATTCAGAGCAGATTTGTGCACATACATTTACACAGCGCAAACAGAAATATGGCAAATTGTACAGTGGTTTGTTGTAGCCCCATTTTTATGTTTTTGATTTTTGTACGTGTAAATGATTTTCGCTCACAGACTTGGGAATGATCAAGAAGAAAAATGATATTATTGTGCTCATTGGCAGTTTCATTGCAACAGTTCTGCAAACAGAGATGTGGACTTAGTGAGGTTGAAAGCAACCAATTGTTTACTTGGCAAAAGTTCACAGCAGAGTTTAACAACTGCTACTCAATCAGCTGAGCCAAACAAAGCAAGCAAGGGGCAGTGCCGCCTTGGCCCCCCCCGATACTGGCCCCCCTCACTGGCCCCACCTGGTGAAAGTAATTGGAGGCCGATAATACTGTATTTAAGAGGCTGTGGCGTGCTCATTTTTTAAGCTAGCACAAAAGGTGGCATCTTGTGAAACACTGGTCCCAGCCATGTTGACACAGCTCTTAGGGAACGGGGCTAAATAACACGCTCAAAATGGGCAACATTTTGACACGGGAACAAAAGGCTCCCTTTAATACTCATTTCAGGATCTCTGAATGAAGATTGGCTCTGTGGCTGCCCAAGAGTCTCCCTTAACTTTGAGGAGGCATGTTCCCAGTGAATGTGCAATCAATGTACTCCTTCAAACAAAAGCTTTATATTTGAAGACAAATGGACAACCAGCCTATTTGAAAATCAATGAATCACCTTACATGTGTACACATTTACATAACAAATCAAAACAGGACTGTTGAGGAACTCAAAATGTTAACTGTACCAGTACTAGTCTATGCACATCACATAATTAGTGATATAACTGTAAAAAAAGAAACCAACTGGATTCCTTTACTCTCCATATTAACATAGTTTTAAGCTATGTACTTCAACAGCATAAATAATTCCCAAACTTTAGTTATGGCTTTTGTTTTCGGTCCCATCTGGCCACCCCTCTGAAAAATATCTAGGGGCGCCACTGGCAAGGGGCAGACAGGTTTCTGGGATGGGACTGGACAGCTTTTTTATATTTTAGTTCTTTAACAATGATTTAATGGCTATCATGCACAACCCCTATCCCAAAAATGTTGGGACACTGTGTAAGTTGTACATAAAAACAGAAGGCAATGCTTTGCATATCCTTTTTTGACCTATATCCAATTGAATATAGTACAAAGAAAAGATATTTCATGTTCAAACTTTTTGTAAAATAGACACTCATTCTGAATTTGATGCCTGCAACATGTTCCAAAATAGTTGGGCAAAGGGCAACAAGAGACTGAGGAATTTATGAAATACTCAAAAAACACCTGTTTGGGACTATTTCACAGGTAAACAGGTTGATTGGTAACAGATTAAAGTATCATTAATAGGTATGATGGGGCATCCTCAGAAGGCTCAGCTGCTTACGAGTAAGGAACTGCGTGGGCAAACAGTCCAGCAGTTGAGAACAAAGTGTCTCATATCATCAAAAGATTCAGAGAATCTGCAGAAATCCCTGCATGTAAGGGGCAAGGCTGAAAAACAACATTGAATCCTTGTGACCTTTGACCCCTCAGGCTGCACTGCATTAAAAACTGACTTGATTGTATAAAGCATATTACTACAAGGGCTCAGGAACACTTGTCATCGCTGCATCTACAAATGCAAGTTCAGACTCTACTATGCAAAGTGAAAGCCATATATCAATATCCAGAAACACTGACGACTTCTCTGGGCACGAGACTGACACAGAGTGGAAAAGTGTGCTGTGGTTTGATGAGTCCACATTTCAAATTGTTTTTGGAAATCATGGACATCGTGTTCTCTGGGCTAAAGAGGAAGAGGATCATCTAGATTATTACCAGCTCAAAGTTCACAACCAGCATCTGTGATGGTATGAAGGTGTGTTAGTGCCCATAGCATCATGGGTATCTTGCACATCAATGAAGGCTCTGTTATGCTGAAAGGTACATGCAGGTTTTAGAGCATCTAGGTGACGTCTTTTTCAGGAATGTCCCTGTTAATTCCAGCAAGACAATGAGACATTCTGTACGTATTACAACAGCGTGGCTTCACAGTAAAAGAGTGCGGGTACTAGCCTGGCCTGCCTGCAGTCTAGACCTGTCTGCCACTAAAGATATGTATGAAGCACAAAATACGACAACAGAGACTGTGAACTGTTGATTGTGAAGTCATATATCAAGCAGGAACTTCAACATTTAGTGTCCTCAGTGTTGTTAAAAGAAAAAGTGATGTCACACAGTGGTAAACATGCTGCTGTCCCAATTTTTTTTGGAGTGTGTTGCAGGCATCAAATTCAGAATGATTGTTTATCTACAGAAAAACAATAAAGTTTATCAGTTTGAACATTAAATATCTTGTCTTTGTGCTGTATTCAATGAAATATAAGTCAATCATCGCATTTTGTTTTTATTTATGTTTCACACAACTTCCCAACTTTTTTGGGAATCAGAGTTGAAATGAAAAATGATTTTATTCTTGTATTTGATTATTTAAATTTGCTGTCACTGTGATCCATTGAGGTGGAGCTGAGCTCTGCTGATGTAATGCAGTAAATCATTTCATGCACAAAGTTAGTAGGGTTTAGCTATTTCAACTGAAATGTGGTGTTTTCTCAGGTTAGACCAGGGCTCTATTTCAGAAAGCAGGCTCGACAAACTCTGAGCTTAATTCCAATCTCCGAGTTCACTGAGCCTGAGCTGGGACACTCTGGGTTCATCCCAGTATCCCTCCTCTATCTTCTATCCTCTGTCACTTGACGAGCAAATGTCTCAATACGTTAAATGCACTCAGAGGAGTCGAGGAGAGAGGAGGCTTTCAGAAGAGAGGGAAGCCTTTGCAGAAGTCTTTTACTGGCTGACACACACCCCCTGATTGGATATCAGTTATTGATTGGGCAGCTGATCGCACTGATCTGATACATCCCAACATCACTGGAGTTTCATACCAAAGTGAAGAGAGACAGGAGATTAAACTCAAGTGTATCCCTTCCACGTTTCATTTTTGTTTTCTGATTCACCATCGAGTTAAAAATCTGAACAAAAAAAGGAAACAAACGACTGTCTTCATTTACTGGAAAGATTTTTCTCTTCAGGATCTGTTGTTTCCCTCTGTCCGTCAGCAAGAAACATTTTTACATCACTGCCCGCTGTTTTCATTCAGTCACACTGAGGCTGATCATTCCTGAGCGTTGGGTTGATGAGCTACAGGATTTTAATTTGTGCAGGTGATTTTTAAACAGAAAACACTGCTGCTCTGCCACCAATAACTGTATCTGTATCTTTGTCATTATATATGTGCACTCATCAGCCACAACTTTAAAACTACTGACAGGCAAAGTGAATATCATTGATCATCTCATGACACTGCAGTGTTCTGCTGGGAGACCTTTGCTCCTGGCATCCACGTGGATACCGCCTGACATGTTCCACCCACCTAGCCGCCCTTCCAGACCAAGAACACTCTGTCATGGCATAAGCATTCCCCAATGGCAGTGGCCCCCCAGTGGTACAGTGCACCACGCCACATTTTGGTGCCAAAACTTACTTCCGCTGCTGAAGAATCAAGGGGCAATGCATGAAATTAGCTGCAATGATGATGCAGATCCACAATGTGTAATATTTGATATATGTGGGTGGAACAGATTGTTAAAATAAATGATAGAGTGTGTGGTGAAATTGTATTGTATCTTTCATATAGACACACACAACAACCTCTAAATCATTTGTGCCTCAACGTCCAAGACTTTACTCACAAAAGGACGCATCATGCCTGTCTTTCCTGCTTCACGCTCAGCGGACGATCATCAAACCTACCAGTCAGCAGGTTTACTTCACGGAGTATTTTGCCGCAGTAACTGACTCAGGGTTACGCTCAACTGGCTTTGTGAAACAAAAAGTTTCCCTCATACTCAGAGTTTTCACTAACCCTTCTTTCTGAAATAGAGCCCAGCTGTAGCTACTATAAAAGTGTGTTCTTTTTGCTGTGCTGTAGCAAGAAATCGACAAATGGGACCATTTTGATGTGACCATTAAAAAATATCATCATTAAAATGTTGAAGTTCTTAATGTTAGTTGCTTTGTTTTGTTGTGTCTTTGAACTTTATCTCTGGATCTCTGAGCCTTAAGACTCACATGATGTGATCATTTTTTACGATAGAGGGCATGCTAATCATTCTCCAGTGACAGTCTGGTATGGGTCATCCTAGATCAGTGATGTGCATCTTCGCTAGGAATGCCCCTCCTGCTGAAGGGGTGACATTCTTATCTCAGTGTGACATTGAATCTGAGAGTCCATCAGGTCACAAATAACAGCGCAGGAAGAGCACAGGGATAAGAATCTCTAATTGCTGTTTAGCGTGATGAACAGGGGTCTATTGTTCACATTTTCTCTCTGACTCCTGTCAGATGATTTGATGTAAGAGCTCTGATTTTACAGTAAACAGCAAAATCTGCACACGTGACCTTGTTTTTTTCAACTGAAAACGACTTCATGCTGACATGAAGAATTGCTCCTAACTACAAAGGCCTTCATCTTTTCTGTTTAACAAAGTATTTCATTAAGTCTAGTCAAACATTTATTTTGTTGGAGCACATTCAAGTTCTTCAAGGAAGTTTGGACAGACGTGTTTATTCTGTTCTTCAAATGTTTAGGTTGGCCGTTTAGTGGCTTATTTTATAAGGTCAAAAGCACAACACAACAGACGTCAGTTATGAGGAAGCAAAGCGACTTACTATCAAAATGTGATCTTTGAAGTAAACGTACACCCTCTTTGATAAGTACAGCAGGCTTTTATGTCATCCATTTCGTGAAATTTAAGTTGAAGCTTTCTCAGGAGGCCACGTCTCAAGTGTCAAGTCTCAAGGCCAAGCACAACAATAGGGATTAAATTTGATACTGTAACACAATGCGATTAAAAAAAAAAAATAAAAGTTTAAAGCATTTTTAAGTTCCCGTTCCACGTTATTAAAGTAAAAATAGAATGAAGACAACAGATTGACACCAAATCATTTTAATTTAGAAACACATAAGATCAAGAGCTCACAGTTCTGTTACATGTGCAAACAGTGCATCTCAAGGCTGAAGGGAAAAATGTAACATAGATAAATCATCGTGATAAATAACGGTGTTCATTCGACTGAGTGACTCGTCAATCCTTCATTACACCAACTATGGAAGCAGCACGGTCTCGTTTAGTGTTCAGCTTGGCAATGTGGCTACATTTCATCTGCTAACAGTATCTGCACCAGTGGGGACAAAATAAAAGCAAATCAGGTTGCAAAATAAGGGAATATAAAAATTAAAAAAAAAAAAAAACTCAAATTAAAATCCAGTAAACAGACTTGAGTTTTAACTCTAGGCAGATACATGCTGGCAGATTTTAGTGCATACAAATACTGACACACTCTGACTACACTGTAGGATTTGTAAAGTACCATTACTACATCTTCCCGGTAAACTTATAAAGATAGTGCATCCCTTTCTCAGGCACCTGAATGTCACTTTGGGAGCTCAGAGACAGACTGAGCTGTGCCTGAAGTCTCAGCAGAACATGCTGAATTCTTCATCACATTTAACATCTATTAACCAAGAGGTGCAAACATACATACATACATACATACAACAGATTAAATCTGATTACAGATAAATAATTGCTTATAGCTGGAAACAATATGATGGACTACCACTAAAGGGCGAGGCAGCTATCATGATATATTATATTTTCTTAATAACAGTATTAATAATGCATAAAGCTATGTTGGAAAGTAATAAAGTTCTTGTGGTGTTAAGGCTCAGTTTTACTTGATCTTATGTGCATACTGCGTCCTACACGCTGAATTTGAGGCACTAATGAGTAGCTTAGTGCGTACTTTATGTAGTAACAGTATGGACATGAAAGGGGCTGGAAGTGGAGCTAGAATAGTGACAGTAAGTTTGGGGAGTTAAAATAAAATTTAGCATTTAAAATTGACACTGGAAAAAATCCATGGAAAAATGAAGGAGGCCTTAAAATGCACTCTAGTGTGTCTTTTTTTTCATGTCACTCTTTTTTCAGCGTCAGTTTAACAATATTTTTTTTCCCAGTATCAACTTTCTGTCACTGTTAAGTAAACTTCAATGTTTAATGCTTGTTCTATATTTCAGTGGATTTTCTTTAGTGCCAACGTTTCCTTGGCCAATGCCAAATCTTATTTTTGATGCCAAAACTTACTGTTCTAGCTCCACAGAAGGGGAGGTGACACATGGTGGTAAAAAGGGTGTATTCTTATTGCAAACAGCTTTAACAGCTGAGACGCCACAACACCACCACAAACTTTCACTGGCTTTAACTCCTGCCCAGAATAAGGCTCAGAGCCATCAGCCCCACAGTGTAGCAGGTTTTGGAAGCACTGGAGGTCGAGGGCTGTGTCGTCACAGGCTGGTCTGCCTGGATGCCCCTGTAGACATTGACGGCATAAGGTGACGAAGCGTTGCCAACGCGTACGGTGGAGTTGAAGAGGTTAATCTGGAAACAAAATGATAAACCCTGTTAGAGCATTTGTGTTGAACATCCTGACCACTGTACTTACGACACACCAGGAGGAAATAAAACTCACTATATCCCTGCTGACTTTGATCGTGTCTTTGAACACAGTCCAAATCACAGCCTCGTTGCAAGAGGGGGTGGTCAAAGAGCCAAGGTAGCGGTAGTACTTGGTCCTATCCACTCCGACCAGGAGATCATCCAGTGAAAATCCAGGTGCCACTGAAACCGAGTCACCTGAAGGCACAAACAATCTCTTAAGTGACTGTAGCTGATGTATTTTATTCAAAAAACATTAGAAAAAATTCCTCACAATAAAGAGCAAAATATCTCCCTACCGCTGTTTTGGATCCTGGTCAGGTAGGAGGACAAGTTGTGCCAGCTTGCAGGTTGGCCAGTTGCATTACCAGACATTTCCTAAAAAGTGCACATACTGGTTTAACTAGTGTGGCATACACAGAAATATTAGTGTGACAAATTAAACTGAGAAAACATCCTAAAGGATGCAGTCCAACAGTTGCATAGAACAGAAACTGGATACAAAAACTTGAAATTAATCTTTTCTCACCTCAATTAGGAAACCAAGAGCAGCAAGTCCTGTAGAATTTGCAATAGCCAGAGTTGTGTTTCCATTAAAGGACGACCTGCTGTTCACAATGTGGAGCTGGGGAAGTGAAGTAAAGAATATTAGAATATGAATTTAACAGGCAAAACTTTTGGCTGAACATAAAATAATGACTGTAGGCTACCTCCATGGGGTAGCGCTTGCCATTCACTGTGTGCTCGGAGCCGGGGACAGCGGTGCCATTACCCCAGTGCAAGTGGAACTGCAGGCTGTCATAAGGCTCAGGCAGATTTCCTCCTGAAATCCCAACATTGCTGAGGGTGACTTTGACTAGAAGAGGGTGAACAAACAGAGGGGATTTTTAAAATCAATTTCTTGGAAATTGGTTCACTGGCCAGATATTGCATGACACAAATTCCAGCATGATCATTTTTGTGTGTGTGTACAACCCTGGCTTGTGATGAGAAGAAATCTGACTGCCTTTTTAAAGCCTCAAGAAAATCACAACTTGAAGGCAAATCCTTTCAAATCTCAACACTTCCTCCTCACATAACCAAGTACAAGAAAAGCATCTGACATCAAACAAAGAGGTTTTCTGTCCCCACCCACTGCTCACCTGTCTTGCCAGTGTTTGAGATCTTCTGCATTGCTGTCGTGCTGCTGTAGTTATGAAAGGTGAACGCAGTCAGGTTGGCGTTAGCTGTGGCAGATGCTGTGACGATGTTAATGGGCGACTGGCGGGTGCCGTTGCAATATGGAGCAGCAATGGTTGGCCACTGAGTGTCATCTAGATGAAAGGAAAAAAAGACTTTTAGTAGCCGAAGAGGAGCAGTTGTTTTTGAGATGGTATTGTGACCGTTTAGTGATGGAGGGAGATTACTCACTGCATTGTGGTTCGTGATAACACCAGGCTGGAGGAGAGGGAAAAGGGTATTTAGTTACTTAACGGCTACTCAAAGACTCAATTTAGAAATGCAGAATAAAGATATGTGCGTCTGTCGGGGGGGACCTACCGATGGTGTTTGAGGCACCGTGGGCGCTGGCCACGAGGGCGCACAGAGCGAGAGCAGCTACAAACCAGTTCATCTAAAATGACAGAAAAATAAAACTAAAGTTTCTTAGCAAAACAAATGAGCATCCACATTAAATCTTCGACAACAAAATGCACCTATAACCATGCACATATATTTGTTCTTTAATTTAAAGTGATTTGAATGGGTTTCACATTGGCAAACGCAACCAAATCTACAATTACGCACGCAATTTAAATATCACATCCGCTTTTTTAAATCATTAAAATAAGCATTGAAACAATTTAATGCAGAATTTATGGGTTTCAAATACCATCACATAACCTGGGTTTCAAATTGGCAGAACGTGCCCAACGCAATTAATTCGCTAATTAGGCAAGAGCGCACAGAGAGAGCGCAGCCACACACCAGTTCATGTCAAATGCCAGAAAGAAACCCCTCAAGTTTTTTCTTACCAAAACAAATGAGCACCAACATGAAATCAAGAAAAAGCAAGAAAATGCAAACATAACCATGCAAATATCTGAATTACTTAACAAATTCTTCCATTTAATTAATATATACTGGGTTTTAAATTGGCAAATGTAGCCAATTCTACAATTACGCACACATTTTAAATATCAGATCCGCTTTTTTTTTTTTTTAAATACTCACAATTCAATGCAGAATTTAAAAATGCCACCTCATAAAGATGACGACAGAGACCCTTAAACTGCACCCTAAAGCACGGAGTCCGAGTCAGTCAATTAAGTCTATTGCCCGCAGCTGAATCCAGTGGACCTGATCAGAGGAGTGTCTTACCTTTTGACGCACCTGGACCTCCTCTCTGTGTGAAAATAGCTGTGGATTTTCTTGCTCCCGCTTTTTATTAGCTCAACCCATCAGGTAGCTGCACTGACACCGCCTCTATGTGACATCCCAGTGGGCCTTAGGGCTTTACCTCCCTCGAAGAATGCACAGGGGCTTATAGATAAGCAGAGGAGGACTGTGTTTTCAGAGTTATGTGGGGAACCGGTTGGATTCATGAACACGAACTATAAGTATTGCTGGTAAATGTAAATTGGAAAATGAAATTGCAGCCAATTTAGAAATAAGATAACCTGAAATAAAGCTGAAGCATTTTCAGAAGCATAACTCTTTGCAGCATCTCAGTTAAGTATGTGTCTTAACAATAAAAAGCATGTCTGCTGGATTAAAAAATATTGTTGCTTTATGTACCAGGAGGAAATTACATTTGCTGTATAAGGCTTTGCAGATGAAATGAAGCCGATGTGGAACTGAATGGACTGGCTTCAAAACAGAGTCAGTCCCAACAGACCCCCATGTTAAAATACCCAACTTTAAAGCAGAAATAAACATGTTTACAGCCTGGCACAAAAATAGTTTTAGTCTCTGTAGCTAATTTCCACGTTCATGACAGCTAGGGGGGTGAATTTTTATATAACTAACTTTAAATGTTATTAAAGTTTAAAGGTATGCAGAATTGACCTTTTGCTGAGTCCCGCCCCTCAAAAGCAGACAGGCCAATCAATAGTAGCATCAGCCAGCTGTGCTTTATAGACTTTCATGTTACTGTCTTAGATTTTCTTCATTTTTCATCTGGTTTTGTGTATTTTGAGTTAAACATTGTGCCTTGGGCACATTATGTAATAATGATACCTATTATCCCGGTAGACTGGACGGAGATATACGTTTCTTCCAGTGGCAGCTGCTGGTCAGCGAGCATCCTCTCCCGCCTACCGCCCCATTGAGTCCCACGGAAGCTAAGCCTCCCTGAAAGTGACAATTTTGTCACATTTATCCAATGACCGTCTCGCTTTGCTGCATGAAAAAAACCTGCTCAGCGCTGACTCATAGGAATGCCTGGAGGCTCCACATCCACCCTGCTGACACGAGAATGTATGACAGGAATGTTTGAAAATCATAGTCATGATGTTAAACGCATCCTAGCGCATGTTTAATGCAATGTAAATTCTTATTTTAATGTGAATTCAATAGTGCATATTTGGTCATTTCTTCTATGAAATTTCAGGGGAAACCTCCCTTGTTGTCTCAGAGCAATCGCCCCTGGTTTCTTCCCTGTTCCAAACTCCAAAATCGAACCCTGAAAAGTGTAGGGTTGGCTAACAAGCTACTGAAGGTATAGCCTTAATAGTTTGCAGCACAGGGGGAGAGCAAAACACCGTTAATCTGCGCACACGACGATGACACATAGCTGGTTGAAAATCAGAGTTTACCTTTATATTCATTTTCACCAGTGATGTGGTGGTTCCTCAGGGAGTGTGACAGTGTGGGCTCCAGGCTCACTCTGACAGCTTGACGGACCATCACAAAGGGGCAAGCTTACCGACAGTGTTGGTTAGGCAACGTAACCACGACCCCAGATTACAGAGTATAGGCTTAGCTGTAGCCACTACATGACATTTCCCCAACCTTAACCAAAAAGCTACCATTGCATAAACCTAAGACAGAAGTCTGTACACAAACCTGGGGTTATAGTGTCAAGGTCCTGCACTTTGTACACCCACCATCCTTCCCACCCACCTTATTGCAAAGCTAATGTGGTACATGAACGTTATGTTTTGTTACCTGAAAGAAGCATCCTTGAACATAACCAAGGCAGCGTTCATGTTGCCACAACCACCAAATAAGAAAGCAGTTTGGTAACAAAGAAATTTAGTATCTAGGAGACAGGGTTGTCAGGTGATATGATGCTATTGTTTACTGCCTGTCTTCATGGTGTCAAAAAAAAGTCCCTGCCTGCTCCTGAGTTGGCATAAAACAACCTTTAATTCCTGAGTATTGTCCTGTGGTTTCATAGTACCTGAAGGTATTTATTTGTGATTTATTTCAGTCACATGTTCGGTCAAACAAAGAAGTGAGCACTACAGAAAGAGTTGCAAATTTCATTTAATCCCACTTTTTTAAATTTTGCTGAATGCCACGTGTGCTCTTTTACCAAAGCTCTATACTCAACTATACAAGGTGGTAAATCCAAACATTTGCACAAACTGTGATACGTGGCTCTGTCGCTCTGGCTGTCTAAATGCATATCAGTTTTCATATTTTCTTCTTCCTAATCTCTACTGCATCACTGCCAGACAAAAATCTGCTGATGGGCTCCCACTGCTACGCCACTTATTGCTGTGAGCACAATGAGTACATAAATTTTAACCCTTAAGTTTCTGATAAATCCACTGCAACCATAGGTGGTTATTTCATAACTAAACACAACTGTGTTAAGAGTGTGAGCTAGTAAACTTGTACATAGCTTTTGACAGAGTCCGTCTGTAATGCAGGGCCACAGAGAACTAATATTTCAGGACCCACCATGATTGATATTGTACATTACTTACACAGTGCAAATTCCGTGACACCTTTGCATTTAATCTGATTACCTAAAACTGTTGACATCTGTGAACATGGGTTAGATGGTGTTTGGGTGTTTGGGATGGTGTCTAAGCTTGCAGTACATTTTGCTGCAGGTCTGATGGCTGCTTTATGTTGTGGAAAACTATGTTTGGTAAATGAATATTAAAACTGCAAAGACCAAATTGGAAAAAAAAAAAATCCACACAAAGACTCTCTCAGGAGACTGTCCTCACCAAAAACCAGCATCTGTCATTTACGTAAAGGCTTCATTATGCTTCACTCGACAAGCAACCTCTTGAGGATGTTTGCGTAACGACTGTTTTTTCTCAGTAGCAAAGGATTTCTTAAGGAAGGAGGTTGAGGTGGTTGAATGGGTGTTCAAAGCATGTGACACACTTATTTCAAATGATTACATAAATGTACACCAGCACAAACAGGCTGATGGATCTGCTGATAGTCAGACTGGCAGAAACCAGAGAGACAGATCTTGACCAGATCTTTGATGTCATTCGAATGGCATGCTTCCTTTTTTTTCTTTTTTTTAATAGAAAAAAATCCAGTTTCACTCCTGCATAATTGCATGTCAAGATGTCATGCCTTTTATTTTTCTATACTGCCCCAGGCTAGCAGCCCCACCCGTAGGTATTTTTGGACAGGTACCCTGTGGCAACTATTCATTTATGAAGCCTTTTCACTTGACAGCTCAACCTTGAGAAGCCAAAAGATTAGCATTCAGGTTTTGTGAGTCTGTAACCAGAAACACAAGCAGGCTAATTTAGTTTCTTTTTGTTCACATCATCAGCTGAGTGCAGTCTAATTAATAGGAAGTATTATCAGTGTAATTTACCATAATTATCATAATTAATAATTAATTATCATATTTTACAGTAAACACAGACGATCTTCAGTTGGAAACACAGCTTTGCATGGGATGATTTTAATTTAAAAAAAAAAATGAAGATGTCATGATGTGGCATGATAAAAGAGCAGCAAAGATAAGTAAGGGATTTAAAGTATTAGGAGAAATAATAATAAGAACAATGACAACATTAAGCTGTAGTCTGTGACCACAATGACGCAGGTAAAAACAATAACCAGCACCTGCCTGGGGCAGATCTTGAGCATTCTCCTGCCAGATACCACAGCGACAATGATCTCTGAAAGAGAATCATGTGAACGACATGCGGTAGAGCAGCTCAAGAAAAGATACAAAAATGGGGATGGATCAGCCACACCCGCCACAAACCCAACCAGCATCGCCACGCAGGCTCTTAGCTGGAACTGCAAAGCCATAAAAAACAGATGCCAGTGTACGTTAACTACACAGAACACAAACTGCGCATTCACAGTTTGTGTAAGAGGCAAAAAAAAAAAAAATCCAAAAGACACACCCTTACTTTTAACCACATTAATTGAGGTAGTACAAGCAGAGTGGGCTGACACAGAAACAGCTAGAAAAGAAAGCCCAGGGCAGCAGACTGGCAAACGTAGAAAAGGAGCGATCTTATAGCGACCCTATATTTAATCCCTTTTAACTCTGACCTCACATAATCTTGACACTCATTCACAGAACAGGTTGCTACTTCACTTTCCCTTCATCAGAACAGAACTAGGAAGAATTCTCTTACAGTTCACCTTATACATGGAATAATCTGCAAAAGACCTTAAACTTGGACACTCTGCCACCCTTATGGCTGTTTAAATGCCTTATTTCAGATCTTAATGGAGTGTTAATGCTTTTAACTACACATCTACACCACAACATGTTTGTCACGCTGTATTTCTACTTTTAGAGATCATAAATTGTGTGTGTGTTTTGTATGATTTCATTTCAGTTTTAATTGAGATGCATGATGGCTCTTTGTTTGCTCATTGATTGTTTTTAATGTCTTTGTTCATGCTCGGCATCACTGAAAATGAGGGTCTCCCTCAATTGATTTCCAGAGTCTTAAATAAAGGTTTGAATGAATGAATGACTGAATTTGAGACTAGATATAGTCTTGGGTTTTGAAGTGTTGTCTTCTCCTGGTTTTAAAGGCTGCATGACAGTAAAGTGGTGCAATCTTCTGAACTTACCAGACTTTTCTAGCTGTTTGCTTTCTTGCCTTTACCCACTCAGTCATCATATCCACATTACTGATGATTATTTATCAAAAATCTCAGTGTGTAAATATTTTGTGAAAGCACCCATAGTCAGGCCTACAATACTGTTGCAACATCAATAAAGGGCATTAATCAAAAATATGGTGAATGTTCTTCATATCGCTCAGCCTTACGTCAAATCCAGAGCGACAGAATTGCTGAGAAGAATCCGTGCTGTGACTAGCAGAGCGCTATGAAGGACGACATGGAGACAAATTTCAGATGCTGCTGACTTGACAGCATGAGTGTTTGTTCGGCTAAATGATGGACCTTAATTTCTCACGCTTCTGTGGTGGAAAGCCGCGTCACCTCGGTAGCTACTGATGCCTATGTTGCTACCATAGAATGCAGATAGGTCGGTAATGTCTTAGCACTTGCAAGTAACAGCGCAGAAAGTCTGTTGTAAAGGTCCGATTTGACAGACAAGTCTGGTCTGAACTACACCTAAGTTATCTGGAGAGTAAATTAGCCACACATTCACCCAGTGACCAATAATGCTGCCCGAGTGTGTATTCAACCAACACTAATGTCTTAATTATGTGTAATTGGTGTAGTAAGTTGCAGCTTTTATCTTTTGTGTATTCATAGACTGTATTATTAGTGTTTCAGTTGTAGTGTTTCAATGAGGTCCAAGCAGATCTATTACAGTCACCTTTCATTCACCGTGGGAGTCACCAGGAACAAAAAGAGGTGCGGCAGTGACAAAATGAGAGATGAGTCAATGTTTCTAGGGAAGATAATCATTGTCTTTCAGATCACAAATGGTTAGTAACACATTCCTGAACATTGTGGCACTGGTTTACTGATCATATTTCTTTCATGATCATTTTGGTGTGCTTAGGGCAGTCAAGCAGGGAGAGTGGGTTTAAGACAATGACAGACAGACAGACAGACAGACCAGACAGGTAGGTGAAGATGAAGCTACAGGTGAGGGACGGGAGGAGCTTGGACTCTGCCCAAATTGGCAAATTATGAATGCCCTACCTGTCAAGTCCTACCAAACAGGACACTCTGCTCTCAGGAGAAGTGGTTTAAAGATTGTACTTGGCTCCATTAAAGCCTCTGTGAGTTCCTCTGTTTCTGTGGTGCTAAACACTTTGTGCCAATTCTCTGGTGTTATTGATTTAATTTAATTTAATTTAATTTAATTTAATTTAATTTAATTTAATTTAATTTAATTTAATTTAATTTAATTTAATTTTTTAATGCATATGCATATGTATGGGCTGTAATGCCTTCAACCCACAATTTATGAATATGCTGAAATTTAAATTACACTGAAACTGACAAACCTTAGAGTTAGGGGTTCATTTGCTCACGTTCTGCACACAAAATCCAGTGCACTGCACAGGAGACGCATGAAACTTGCAGCTCACGTGCGTAAACGACAAGACTTAGTTTGTAGTGTTTAAGTAGTGATATATATTCATTTATTTATTTTCATTCTTTAACAGTAAAAAATAATGTTGGAGTTCTGGCCATAAAAAGCTGCTGTGGGTCTGGCTTGGACAGAAACTTTGTGGGTGATATAAGGTCAGGCCTGATTTTCTGGGCCCGATCAAAGCTCTAATGAGCAATGCAATTGTCAAGGACACTGTGTTGAAAATAACATCAATGCCAGTTGGGGCAGGGTAATCAGAGCATGGTTTCACCTCGTTGAAACTTTCCTGTCTCACCAGGTTAGCTGTTTACATCCCCGTCATCCGCTCAGTTGTCAGCCAGTATGACTCAGTGCAGGAATTGCAACATGCAGCTCATCTGACACTCCAGGTAAGGCCAATGGTTTGCGCTGAACTTTTCTAAAAGGTAACACCGTGCTCGTCTTTGTAATGGCTGAACACCTGGCAGGGGATTGGAAATGCCTCAATACCTCCTTGCAAACAACAGACCTTTTCAGGTGTGTCGGACTCTGTGGACCATATCAAAACAAGTCTACAGCACAAGCAAATGGAGGAGCACTTTGATGTCTTATAGCAACTACTGTGACAACAAAGCTGAAACAACAACCTGTTTAGATACCTCATATCTGCAAACCCACAGTATTACACCTGTCAGGCTGCAGCCCATATCCATCCATATGCGCAGTCTTTGTACAGAGCAAACCTGGCCTCACTCTGAAGTCTTCAAAAACTGCGGCAGCTTGATAACATGCTGCTATGTGGAGACATGTGCAATGTGGTAGACGAGTATTCATTCATTCCTTTATCTTCCGTAACCATTTATCCTGTTACGGGTCGCGGGGGGGCTGGAGTCTATCTTATCCCCGCTGACATTTGGTGAGAGACGGGCAGGGGTGATTGCTCTGAGACAACAAGGGAGGCTGAGCTTCCCCTAAAATTTCATAGAAGAAATGGCCAAATATGCACTATTGAATATACATTAAAATAAGAATTGACATTGCATTAAACATGTGCTAGGATGTGTTTAATATCATGACTATGATGTTCAAATGTCAGCTGTTTATCACCAGTTTTCAAACGCGACCTCCCTGTCATACATTCTCGTGTACATTCTGAGTGCTGTTCAGGTGTTTTAACCCATGTGAAAATCTTTGAGGCGTGTTTTGCTGTGGTTCTGTGGCATAAATGTGGTTGAAAAACGGCTTAAAGTGAGCTTCCCCTGTTTGAAAGACCAGCAGCTGCCACTGGAGATGGGGTACACCCTGAACAGGTCACCAGACTATCACAGGGCTGACACATAGAGACAGACAACCATTCACACTCACATTCACACCTACGGGCAATTTAGAGTCACCAATTAACCTGCATGTCTTTGGACTGTGGGAGGAAGCCGGAGAACCTGGAGAAACCCTGTTGCTGTGAGGCAACAATGCTAACCACTGCACCACTGTGCCACCCTTAGTAATTAAATATCCTGAATTGAACTCAAGACTACTGCAGCTGCAGCTGGCCATGTTTGAAGCTAATAACACATAACAAACCAGCTGCTCATTTTCAGGTTCATATTTGTATTCACGGTTTCTTCTACAACATGTTTACATGCTTTATTTTCCTCACACTTTCTGTGCTGGAACACCTGTGTTCACCCTCCGTCTGAGACGCTCTGTTTTAGCACCTGTCTCTTCAAACCTCCTTCCCAATAAAGCCCAATCTGCTCTGATTCATTAGCATTTGTGTGTCCTCCAGGAGCAACATAGTGGAGGGGAAAGTGGGATCAATACCCAGGGCCCCAATGGGAGTGGGGCTTTGAAAAGCCTGGAATGAAAAGTTTGGTTTTGCTTGCATTTTTGTAAATTATTATTTCCAAGTCATTCGTGACCTAATAAAATTAAAATAGACTGAATGAATTGGTTTCTAAGAGTGAATTTTGTATTAGAAAAAACAGTAGAAGCTCTCTGAGGCCCTTAAAGGTGCAAAATGGTTTAGTCCTCCCTTGCATCAAGTTTGTCAATAAACGTAACAGAAGCCCCCAGACGCAGACTGGCCAATCATAGCGTAGCTTCGGGCTGGCTCAGACCAGGGTCCAACAACAACACAGACTCTAACGCAATTGTTTCAGATTTCCTTCATTTTCAGGCTGGTTTTGTGGATTTGGAGCTAAATGTTGTTCCTGGGACACATCATGTATTAATGATACTCGTTACCTGGAGAAGTTGGAAAAAGATATACGTTTCTTCCCTGTTCCAAAACCAAAATCAAACCCTGAAAAGTGTAAGTTAGCTAGCTAGCTACTTATTAAAAAAGAAATAATTATCTCAATTTGAAATACAGATTTGTGCATATAAAAATAATTATCAGCTTAAAGTTCCCTCTTTTCTTTTGGGATCATAATAAAGATCTGTTCTCAAACTGAACTCATGAACTTAATTTTAAATAAAACAACTGCTCAAAATAAAAAATATCTTCCTTAAGGATCAAAAAGAAGACTGACCTTAAATTTACAAACTGTCAATACTAAAGACTGCACTGTTGCATTGAACTGAGTGCTTTTGCATTTACATTTTAGTGAGAAACTTGTGCTTGTGCTTCACTGAGGATCTTCGTCGGTTTTGGTGGCAGGGAGGCTCAAGCTCTTCTCCAGGCACAGTCTATTTCTTTGCTTTGTTTTGATCACAGTCATTGCAGAGAAGGAAGCCTCACATAACTATGTGGAGGCAAAGGGTAGTAGATACTCCAAAGCTTTCTGTCTCAGGTCAGGGTGCTCCTGCTTCACACACACACCCAAAACTGTGAGAGTGTGGATGTGGCAAACTTCATCTGGAAGCCACGGTCAGATGACATTTCCAGGAGTTTTTCCGTTTGCTTCGGACAAGAGAAATGAGTTTCTCACCCAATCCAGCTGTGCAGATTTCTCCTCCATGTCAGAAAAGTAGGAATGAAAATCTTGAATCACTGAATATAAAATTCAGTTTATGAACATACACTTTTATTTTATCAAACATTTATTAAATAACTATTTTTGGATTAGGATTTTTGAATGGATGCTAGTTTTAAATATATATATTTTTAAATCTCACGTACCCCCTGGAGTGCCTTCATGTACCCCCATTTGAGAACCACTGATTTAGCCTACTGAATGTATACACATGCTGCTTTTGCTTTCTAATGATTATAACAGTGAAAAAAAGACCGACCCTGCTGTACAGGAACCAGTGAAGGGAAGCAGTGAAACTTTGCTGATTTTGGATGTCATTCTGTTTGTGACATAACAAATAAATAAGATACAATATAAGGCGGCATATAAATAGCAAACCATACCTGTGACAGTTTAATTAAAAATCTATGACCCAGTGAAACTAAATCAAAATGTATTCCACTGAGTCACCCAAGTACTCTTACATTAATAGGATGCCAGACACAGGGTGTGTGAAAAACAGTGAGACCTGATTCTGTTGAAACCCATGTGATGAATTCAAGAATGTATTTCTGGAAGCAAAGTGCCCTTTTGGGTGATTCAGAGGCCTAGCCCCATTGAAATTAGCTTGTTCCTCCTGTTTTCGACATCACTCAAACCAGAGCCGGCATCTTTACAAACTTCTTTTAGGCTGTTACCACTCAGGTAACCACAAAAGGTAAGACAATTACTTCCTAAAAAAAAAAAAAGGTCATGATTGCTCAATGTGAAGAATGTCACCACCTCATCATAGACGTATATGCTGTTTGACATTTGACCTGTGAAATACTGCTGCTCTCTCAGGACGAGCTAGAAATAGAAAGTGCCTAAGGTGTGGACTGCCTATGTTCAAAAGGCCCCAAATTCCAATGTCCAGTTAGTCTAAAAAATGTCCCCCTGTACCAAAAACCTGTTTTTTGGTCCATTCATTGCTCTGAAGTCTTGTTTCTCTAAAAAATACAGATTCCCAGCAGTTAGACATCCCCATCACCAGTTCCTGCAAACCACAGGTACGTTGCATTTGTATACTGTTTTGTAGCAGATACTTTAAAACATTAAGTTTCTAAACAAGGCTATGGTGAACGTGTTTTTAGGTTTAGGCACAAAAAACACTTGGCTACGGTTAGGAAAAAATTGTGTTTTGGTTAAAACACCAACATTTGCTAGCATAAATGCTGCTGGAAAAGCAGGGACAGGTCGATGAGAAACACTCAGGTGGTCGGATGATGGGTTCTGGTCCAATTCGGCTAATCGGGTTTCGGAATTTCGGGCCATTGGAACAATGGCATCACACCCTTGCAGTGAGGTGGCGCAGTCTCTCAGGTGATAGTAAATGGACAACCAACCAAATGCACTTTAAAAGAAGGTTTCTGCCAAGTGTTAAAGCTTTAAAAAATGTTTAAGCACTCTTAGTATACTGGTCAGGAATTCAGATTTTTTTCTGATCGCTTAATTAAGCACAATTTATGAATATTTCTTTATCAGGATGCCAAAAAATGCTGCTTGGACAGCGGCCCTAGGTGTCAGATATGATTGCACAATGCACCCGTTAGTGTCTATATTGGACGCACCAGGCAATATGCAGAAGCCCATACGTGTCATTATTAGATGTTCAGAGCAACGGGTGTAGAATAAAGAGCACACGAAAGTCTGCTTGGGGTTAGTGGGAAGGGAAATGGATGGATCAAACATGCCGGGCTGTTCTAACACTGATCATAAGTATACCTACAAAAAGTAAAGCACCGCAATTTTTATATAACCCACGTAATCATGGGCCAGTAATTTGTGTATACCACACCTAATCGGGAAGGCTGCAGTCAAGAAGGAAGTAGTATGCACAAGGAGACAGGTTGGGGAAATGGATGGGTCACAAAAAAACAGGACTTTCCAACACGGGACTTTCCCTCTGGAGACCAGTGTTCTGAATCATGTGAAACCATGTGAAACTTTGTGTCATTTTAAGGCACTTCGTCCAATGTTTCTCCTCCTAAACCTGTGACGCAATTTGACTAAAGCTAGCCAATGTAACTTTAGTTAAGTACTTAACTTTACATATTATTTAACGTCATTCGTTGGGCGCTAATTCATGAGATGTCATATAATCCAATTTAAACACATTTTTGTAGGACAGCATACGAACCGCTGAATAAGTATACATTAAACAAGGACAGGCCTTTGACCCGGGAGAACGGTGTTTGTGTCCCATGTGAAACTAAAAGTGAACATTGAGTTATTTTGTTAAATGAGTTGTTAGTCACAAGAGTCAAATGACGTGACTAACATCATCCCCAATCTTTTCCCAACCAAGGACATTTGGTGCCTAAACCTAACCGCCAACCTCCTACATCAAGATACAACGCAAAAGGCTGCCGAGGCATCACAGTATGTCTCACCAGAGAGAATAAGCTCCATGGTGCCTCATTATAAAGCATCTTTATTCCATCAGCTGGTTGTGAGGGAGCAGCACAAAACTTCACAACAATAGCTAATTGCAGGGAGGGGGTTAAAAAAAAGCTGTTAGTGCACAAACAGTGCCACAAACTACTTTGGGTGT
The DNA here is from genome assembly GCA_019142605.1 of Cephalopholis sonnerati. NCBI lineage: Eukaryota > Metazoa > Chordata > Actinopteri > Perciformes > Serranidae > Cephalopholis > Cephalopholis sonnerati. The sequence goes on along the minus strand of JAGQAX010000020.1, from coordinate 18,127,975 downwards.
CATAAACAGTAGTTAGTAGGAAATAGTTTTGTTGAACCGGCATGTCTGGTTGGTACTAACCACTAGAAGGTATGTGGCACAGTGCCACAGGCATAAACAAAAGTGTCTCCTCATCTGCCCTCGAGTGTCAGATGTTTTCAGGTTGTTGTTTTGTTTTGTTTTTTTGTCAATTCAATTCTTGCTCCAGGTTAACTCCGGTGACATGAGGCATCCAAAGTCACGTCAGTCTATAGGTTCAATCTTGCTGAGCTGACCTAATTTTGACTGCAGAGTCAGAACAACACAACTTAACAGATAAACACCTATGCTTAGTAATTGTTCTAGTGAATACGTCAGCTAACAAAGTCCTATATTTACACAACCAGCGGACCTAAGGCAACCTTTAGATCTATTCAGTTTCTGGCCACCTGATTAGTCTAATATCCGACATTTTATTCTTTTTTAGCTTGTTACAGCAGATGCTTGTTTTTGGTTTTTTTGTTTTTTAGCTAGCATGTACCCTGCCTCTCGCCCAGTCTCAGCTGGTATAGGCTCCAGCCCCCTACGACCCCAACAGGATAAGTGGCTACAGAAAATGAATGAATGAATAACTACATTCATTGTTAACTGTATTTTGACTCTTAAAAGGTGTGGGTTTACCAGGTGTGGTACCATTTTATCAGCTTGCATTGTTCTTAAAAAGTGTTTAATTTTGAATTAATGTACTGTTTCAAAATTCCAACACTTTAAAAAGGACTGTATTTGCTGTAGCAGCTTTAATAGCACAACAACAGGTTATCTGCTTAATTGACATTTATTCGTATCCAGAGTGACATAGTGCTGCGGAACAATAACACAAAATGGCAATTCATGGAAAAAATTTACACCCAAACAGCATTAATACAATTATTTATTTTTTAATTATCTTTTTTTTAAGTGGTTACAATAATATAGAACATTCCCTATTGATGAAAGCACAAGAACACTTACTGCAATATTCAATTTTCTTCTGTTTAGCCAACAACTGTAATCATTGGTTCAGCACATCACACAGTAGTCTTGAATTACCTGCGATTTAGTTGATTCTTATTGATACTGCTGTACATGATCACTTATGACCCACCCCAGCTTACATATTTTGCCTTAATATTATTTTTACTACTGTAGCTGAGTGGTCAAAACAATATTATTAAACAGCATTATTAGAGCTGCTGCACAGTGGATAAAGGCCTGAAAGCGTCCTTGAGTCTGATAGAACAGGAAAAAAAATGAAATTTTGTCAGCCAATAGTTACCAGTACCTTGATTATGAGATTACATAATTGCATACTAAAATGTATGTAAATTGAAATCCCCAATGAAGCACCTTTTACCAAGTATTTTGCTAAGAAATATTGAAATGATAATCTCAATAGTGCAACATGCATAATTAGTGCAATATATTTCTTTATAGCAGTTCCAATAAGATGACCTTCTCACATGTGCAAGTTATATGAAAAGGCATAAAGACATGCCAGCAGCAGAAGCAATGTGATGGGACCAGAGGCACTGTATGCTGATTTGGTGGAGTAGACTTTCCTGTTATGAAGACGCTGCGTAGGCCGATACACGTTGTGATATCCAGCTTCAGTTGAGAACATCATCATCTGGTGGGGTTAAAGAAAATATTAGCTTTCATTAAACAGAAGTTAGATCCATTCTTTTGACTTGGACATCCAACAAAAGGCCATTGCTTTATTTGAAAAACTACAGTTACCCTGTTCCAGCAGTAATAAGCTCCAAGGAGAAAATCCTACATTATCTGAATTAGTTAGTTTTAGCAGTTGGTTAGTATGTAAGGTAAAATGGAGCAAATATTCAAACATAGCATACATTTACACTGATATTGATTTTTTTCAGGTGTTTTAGATACATTTTTGCTGCGACCCCGTCCACAGAAGTACATTGTTAAGCTTCTGTGTCGGCAGATTTATCTTTGATGATAGCAAAGCAACAAAGGACATAAAATAAGCACAGCAGAAACATCATATAGGTCGGACCAACGTGTTTAACTACATATTTTTAAATGTTACAGGTATAGCTGAAAATGACACAGAAATTAACAAGTTCCTCAGTTTTACATATCTCCACAATCCACTGATTTATAGATGTCTCTTTCCCAATTTAAGTCTACGGAAAAAAGTCTTTCTGGGCCCCATGGCATCACGTGACAGACGCTGTAAACTGCAGTACCGCTGTTTGGCCTCTAGAAATTGGCTTCAGAGCCGGGCTCACTTCTTAGGGGCCTGTGCTATGTTCCGAAATCTATACTGCCAAGAGTACACTTACACACAGTACACTGTCCGCACTTACAAAGTGCACATACTTCAGCAAGTAAGTGCTGTTCCGATTCATTACTCTATGACGCACTTACCAGATGTTACGATCACGACTACGGCTGTGACTCGTCAGTGACGTCACCCGCCAACAAACTGGAACAGACGGCAGGTCAGTGGTTCCGCCCACTGACCTGTAAGTGGTCCCGCCTCTTCTGCTACGTAGCTAAGATGGCGGCCGTTGAGTGCGAAAAGTGTACAATGTTCCGCACTCTCAATTTTGGCCGTTATTAGTACACATCCGGGTCTTTTAGGTACACTTATTTTTTGCCGCAATCGTAATGTGAACGCCCTATGTACCTAAAGTAGGTACGATAAGTACAGAAAGTATGGGTATTGGAACGGACCGCTGGTGTCCACAGCTGCCTGTACCAAAGAGCAGCATGAAAGCGGAGACCCCTCACTCTGCAGCAAAATCTCGGACCAAAACGTTCCCAGAGGTTCACCTCACATTGACTGGCAAAAAACCACCAAAAAACAAAAAAACAAAAAACAAAAACAACAATCCTACTGCTTGACTTGAAGCAATCTGAATCGACTGAGGGGTCTGACTGATGATACAAATCTGTCTTTCAGTGGGCAGCCCTATAGGTTCCTGCTTAATAATGAAAATAGGTGTAAGAATAGGCCAAAACAGAGTTCTCAAACTAGTAAGTGTCACAAAATTTACAGCCCCACAGACTAACAGTTGCCTTTTCTTTTGTAGTAGGCAAATAACCGTGGCAAACAGTTCAATGTCCTTTCTAACCATTTTATGGAGGCCATTGACTTAGATTTTGTTTTACATACATGATAAAAACAGGGTGCAGTCATTACTAAAAGAGGGAAGGATTACCTGACATCTCTCCATTTAATGCATGTATAGGTCCCGTTTGTGCATGTGTGTGTATTCGGACCTGTGTGTATCTGTGTGTAAACCTTGAATTTCCCCTTGCGGGATTAATAGAGAATATAAAATAAAATAAAAAAAATAAAAAATTACTACTGTCAGTGACTCTGATGGAGTTGTAATGGAGTTGAGTACTGAGTCAACACCAATCCCACTATGTAATTACAAGATCAAATAATTTACTGCTCACTAATTCCAGGATTCATTGAATAATACATCACAGTATGAACACATGTAAACCTACAGTGTTTTTGTTGAACTGCATTTTTTCAAAGGCACTCAGTCACATGTTTATCTCTTCTTGCGCTACACGGAAAACAGTCATACCTGGAGCCAGCAGTGGCTGATTAAACTGATAACTGCTATTACAATCAAAGTGGGGGTTTCCTGCTTTTTCCGTATGATACATAGAGGCTGATAAGTTTCATTGTTTTTGCTTTGAAACCCAGCCCCCTAAATTTGTTATCTAACAGTCGCTGACATTAAAGCGATTCCTCTTTGTTTTTCTTACATCCACTTTGGGTGAACAGACTGATCACCCTTGTTCTACACAGTATCCCTCGAGTCATCTTACATTAATCAAACTGAGTGTGTGTTTATCTTCCTAAAAACCAGACTGAAGACAGCATAGCTTCTGACACAAGCAAGAGGTGAAGGTAGCTCAGATCTAGCATAGCATCAACAGGGAAGATACCAAGTGTCTGCCAGTGATATCTGACCTATGGACGTCAGCAGTCACTGACAGTTAAGTTACACAGATCAGCCACAACAAACCACTGTCAGATTAAGCTAATAATACTGATCATCTTGTTACAATGCAATGTTCTGCTGTAAAACCTCTGGTCCTAGCATTCACATGGATGCCACTTGACTCACACTGCCAACCCAGCATTGTTTGACACCAAGTACACCTCCTACCAGCATGACAATGCCCCATGCCACGTTACAAAAAACTGCTCAGGAATGTCATGAGGAACATGACAAAGAACTCAAGGCATCAACCTGGCCTACAAATTCCCCGATCCGATCAAGCATCTGTGGGATGTACCAGTACACATTAGAGGCCTTGTCCGTGCCTCGACAGGTCAGAGTTGAGTCCAATCCACGGTGAGGATCTGACCTGTTGAGGCATGGACACATGACCTCTAAGGAGTGTCTGGCACCAGGGCCTTGGCGGTGACCTTTGAGTGCTATGGGTGGGTGCTCGATCAGATTGGGATCTGGGGCACTTGGAGGCCTCGTCAATGCCTTGAGCTCTTTGTCACGTTCTTTAATTAATTCCTGAGCAGTTTTTGTGGCGTGGTACGATGCATTGTCCCTCTGAATGGCCACTGCCATTGGGGAGTGCTGTTAGCATGAGAGGGGTGCATCAACAAACGTTAGGACCCAAGGTTTCACAGCAGAACATTGCATTGTAACGAATGCTATTCAGTTCACCCATCAGTGGTTTTAATGTTGTGTCAGTGTGTACTTTTTTTAATACAAGATTATTGAGGCACACCAAACATACACCAAGAGAATAAGAGGCACATACCAGTGTTTGGTCCACCTTGACAGACTCTTTAAAGACTGTCCAAACCACCGCTTCGTCACATGTCGGGGTAGTTAAGGAGCCATTGTAGCGGTAGTATTCCTTTCTGTTTACATCGCCCAGCAAGTCATCAATGGAGATTTCCTCTGTGACATTAACTTTTGAGCCTACGTTGACACAAAAACACACACGATTTAGTGGCACATTTGTGTTTTTAATGTTATTCGCAACAAAACAAGTAAGCACTCACTGATGTTTTGAATAGCTGAAAAGTGGTCGGTCAGTTTTTTCCAGGGATCAATATCAGGCGTGGTAGGTGTCTACAGAGACAAACATGGTGAAGGATTTAGGAACATTTGACTACAGAGCAGTACAATCTGTCGGTCCAAGAAATCTCCATCAGTTACCTCATGATGTTCTGAAGCGCCACTGCTTTTGTGGGTATCCTTATACTGGAAGATAGACATCGATGAATGATGTAGCATTTTCATTGTCATGGTGTCAGGCATGTCAGACATACATCTGTGCAGGTACTTTGTATGCATAAAATGCTGAGTGATGATTAAGAGCAACATGAAAAGCCCCGCCCCCCTTTTCACAATTGTGCTACTTCAGTCTTGAAGTAGATTTTTCTGTGGTTCCTGTCTGCCAAGTGTGAAATAGTATTCTGTGTTGAGGAGGAGCATTCTGACACATCCATCGTCATGACCAGACGGAAGTGAAAATATCTTTACAACTTTTTCTCCCAGGCACTTACATCTTTCAGATGCCTTGCTAGACAAATTGCCACTTAAACCTGAAACGAGTTTAGCCCAGTTGATCATTAAAGTCATAATGACAGTTGGGAAACTAACACGATGTTGTGTAGTATGACTTACACCTACTTTTTAAGTAATTAAATTAACTGTATGAGGTATGTGGACACCTTAGTATACTATATAATTATCTCTAATGTTATCCCTAATGTTTTGTGTGTGCATTTCTGACTGTATTCTCATGGACCTCTCATGGTTACAGTCATTCACTATTGTGGAAAATCCTGTTTAATTGTCTGTTTAATGGTGTCATTGACTGCTGACTCTCAGCCAGCTGGTAGGTGCTATTATGTTTTCTACAAATTGTCTCACAACAGGGCTTACCGTCTGTTGCAGGCCACAGTTTGGCCTTCGTTGTGGCTCAAAAACTGACATCCATAGTAAAGATTGGTCTCATTTTGAACCAGAGCATCCACAGATTAATTCCATACCTGACATGTTAAGATCCAGTAAAGTAAGGCATGACACAAGATAAATAATCCCTATTTTAGTTATCTCCATCATCTTGACTGTAAGGTAGCCAGGTAGGACAAACCTGCTGGACAAAGCTGCAACCCGGTCTGCCACACAGCGTCACACACCAGGAGGGATTCCTTTTTTTAAAAACTGAATGACACTAGTAAAAAAAAAAAAAAAAAAGCTCTGTTTGAGGGTGAGAGTCTGTCAGCAAATAGTTTGTTGCGCACAGGGAAACGGAGATCTGTGTGGGTACATGAGATCCTAATAAAGAGGGTGGATCATGGGGAGTACCACCAGCTGGTCCAGGAGCTTCGCCTCAATGATGGCTGTTTCCAGACATATTTTATGATGACTCAGGGGCAGTTTGACAACCTGCTGTCTATCGTTGGGCCGTACAGCTCTGGGTATCCAGCAACCTCCACCACCAGTTTCTCCTTCATTGTTTACCACTGTAAACTTGTTGTCATGACCACTTCAGAAGGCCCGCCTTTCAAATCGTCCGATTGGACAATGGGAAAAAAGATGACGAAATAAGAGATGTGGGGAGCTTTTGAGTTTTTTGAGTTGAAGTTGAGGGTGAGAGAGTTCGGAGCACTCTGGCAATAATGCCAGGCGCAGCAACATGAGGCATGCAGCAACACAAAAACAATTACAAAAAGCCATCTCCACCTGCTACAACACTGTGATTAGGACCTTAGTTGTGTTGATTATTGATATTTCCTACTTTGTTGTGCTGTCACCTACAGACAAACCTAATATTGTTGAAAGTCAAATTATGAACAACATGGATCAAAGATTTGTGATTGTGTTAAGTTATTAAACATTTATTCATCCTTATATTGTTTTTATGTTCCACATCCAGTGCCTGTTACCATAAAAACTCGATCTGTTCTGCACAATGCGCCATGGCTCTGGCATGAATAGGCAAGGGACTTATTTTAATAGCTTCTCTGACACTTCTGAAACATTCTGCACCACCTCTACTGGAGTTACAAAAATTGTCTTGAGTGACACCGATCGATCTGCACTCTACTGAGTGCACTTTTCTCGTCAGCATATAATATGAATTTAGATCACAACTCCCGTCTCACTACATAAGCAGTTGAATGCACCAAATTTTACCTCAATGAAGAATCCGAGCACTGCCAGACCATTGGGAGTTTTTTTTGCCTCGTCCACAGTCAAGTCCTTCCTCTTGTTCACTATGTGCATCTGGAGTAAGACACAGTGATGACATGTAGTGCACAGTGGCAAAAACTAAATATATTAGGAAACAATGCTTTTAATACAGCAACACAGGAGTTAAATTATTTTAACTACCTCCATAGGATATCTTTTTGAATTCATTGTGTGCTCAGAGCCATGAGAGTCATGCGATTCATTGCCCCAGTGGAAGTGGATCTGAAGGGTTGAGTAGACGTGTCCCAAACCTCCCCCTGAGACCTCCGCCATGCCCTCCTTCAGTACAGTCTTCACTGGGAATTGAGTAAGAGCACAAGGAAATGTGTAAATTGCTATTTACAGGCTTGTTAAAGTAACTAGCAGGGGGGAAAACAAACCGAAATGTGTCCAGTCATCTCACAATTGTATTGCTGACTCATCTTTTAAATGGCAACAGTTTTTTGTGTGTCATTTTGGACACCATCGTCAAATAATAATCACATGTATCATAACTAGGGCTTTTTCCTTATGTTCTAAAAAAAATGTCCAAAAAAAATGGTGATAGTAGCTCCTCAGGATTTTCCCAACCCAAAGTGTTTCTTCAATTTACTTCAATTTAGATCGCACATACAAATATAAATGTTTGAACTTATGTCAATATGGAGATTTTACTGAAACAATGAGCACCAGAGACGACGGTAATTCATGTAGATTTCAGATCAGATTATTTCTGGAACATGTCTGGTTGGGGTTAAAGACTTTTATTGGTGATTTTTCACAGTAGAAAGTGCCGCTATACGGCATTACTGTCATTCCCCGGGAACAAGTACACCGCTTCATTTAGCTACATGCTAACATCAGGGAAACAAGTAATCTTGGTTGCCAATGCTGATTTCTCCCCAGTTTTGGACAATATTCCTCCTGGAATATGTCTGGTTGTGAAGATTTTAGTTTAGAAGCTTCAACCAGTGATTTGTCACTGCTGAAAGTGCCACTGTACTCTGTTACAGTCAGTCAACAGCTGAGCAAACTGGGCTCTTACAGGAGGAGGGCTTAAAACAGAATGTTTCAGACAGAGGATGAATACAAGTGTTGTAGAAACCCAAAATCCAGGTATGACAGAAACAGTCCACAGTATGAAAGAACAAACCTGTGTGGCCTGTGTTAATGATGTACTTCATGATATGTTTGTAGTCAAACTTTGTAAATCTGAATTCATCAAGATGCTCATCTTCCACAGCCTCCTCTTCCTCAATGTTGATGGGTGACTGGCGTTCGCCATCACAGTGGGCGTAAGGCAGAAGGTGCCATTGAGAGGGCGTATACTCTGATGAACGAGAGGAAAACCAAAGTTGAAGACCGAAGCCTACAACAGCATTATTGATTTGAAACTTGCCAGTCATCAGATTTGTATTGCTGATGCATGATACATACCGCAGTGATCATCGTAGCACCATGGAGGACCTAAAGAATAGAAAAACAGTCATCTTTAATGTGTCATGAATATTATGGGTTATATATGCAAGTGATTTTCCAACTCACTGGGAGGTAAAGGAGTTGCAGGGGAAGCAAACACACGACGTCCGTTGAGTTGTTGTGTAGGCCGATAAACATTGGGGTATCCTGCCATCATGGGAAACCGCTCAATCTAAGAACAGAGCAAAAAAAAAAAAATTCTCCAATACAGATCCACCACAGTAATGTTATTGGCTTAAATACATTTTAAAGTTGAGTGGTAGCATTTCTTAGCAGCACAGACGCACCATGAGTCGCCAGGGCACTCCCCACAGACATCCCCACAATGTAGACCATAGCGTTTACTCAACCTAGATTTTAAACAATGGATCCCGCATAATGACACCTCACTAATTGCCAAAGTGCAGATATTTCAGTGAGTGTTGCATTGAAGATGACATTGTGGCAGTTTCATGCAGCATCGCTATGGCGATCACATGACAGGGTTAATTTCGTTAACAAAAACTATGAAGAAAACTTTTCAACAATGACCTTTTTTCCATGACGAAAATGAGAATATGACAAGCTAAAAATAGACCTTGATAACAAAAACTAAGACGGAATCTATGTTTCATTATCATTGACAAGACGAGATGTGTTCGTGGTCGACTATCGGACATTGAAAACGGAGGGTGGACGTGCTTGTAATTATCTTTAAATGCCGCATGAGTGACAGGCTGGCAAACTCCAGTAAATAGTCTGCGCGTCTAAAACCTTTCAAACTGTCATGTTGCAGATTAAGAAAGAATTCAGGCTTAAATTAAGTAATTTTTCTGCTTCTAAACAGTGAGATCAATAAGTCAGAGTTTACACTGAACCTGGGTACAAATCCTAGTTGTCTCATATTAGTTATCTATGATGTCAACGTTTTTGAGACCATAAATAGATGTTGAGCTTTTCAAATCGTTAGCACTTATAGCATAATTGCCTAAGTCACATTTGGGCCAAATTGTGATACCTGCCTAACTCTACTCTCCTAACACTGCTGATTCACCATGCATTATTGCCTGTGTCCTCAGCCTATCAGAATACATGTTACATTCCAAAATCACTATATGCCCGAGTCATCTCTTTGACTTTTGCTATGAGGCTAACGAAATGATGATCAGTAAGAGTGTGCTCGTAAATCACCCCTTAAACCTGTCAAAAACTGCTGGAGAAATGTCAGTTTGTAAGTGTTCAGAAATGTTTTGTTTTTGTAGAAAAAAATTATCGAAATGAGAATTTTTATACAACCTGTCACCTTGATTGCAATTTTTGATACAAGAATTAGCCTAACGGGATAAGCTTAAAGATAAAAATATATATATATAAATAGAAGACATATTTACTAAAAGTAAAGACTACAATGTCGTGAATTTTCGTTGCCTAAAACCAGACTAAAACTATGAAGGATAAAAATGACTAAAACTGATAAGCATTTTTGTCCCAAGGCTAAATCTAAAAATGAGGCAAAAGGGCCCATACTTTGGTGTCAGCACAGAGAACTAATCATTGTAAAGAAAACCTAAGGAAATGAACACTCCCTTTGAAATTGTCTGGGGTTCTAATGACTGCTTTAGGCTATTGTTTTTTACAACTATTTGCACTGTAACGCTGGGGTTTCACCTTAAAATTTCAAACTGCAGAGGCACTGGCTTAAATGAATATTCCACAGATTGAGCATTGCACTTCTACTGTATAACACTGTGGGACTCAGGATGGACATTTTTTAAAATCAAAGATCAAAATTGATGATATAACGTGTCCTATACGTTGCATTCTTGCAATTCAATCAGACTTGGGTGTGTTATGCTAGCAGCGGCTAATGTAGCCTCGAGCTGCTAGCCTCCAACAGAGATTATGAGCAGTCTGCAGAGGTTCTGGTAAAGTCACTTCTTTGAGTCGCCACACCTCCAAATTACTGTCATTTTTAAACAAACATGGTAGTCTTCAACCCCAGCCAGTGCTGACTCAAGTCGCACCGCTTGAGGCAATTTAGCAGGTGTCACAAAAGGCTTTATGTAAGGTTTCTTCAAATATGCAGTAGTGCTCCCCAACACCTGTCAACACTGATGTGTAAAACCGGTGAAGTTCTCCTCCAATGAAGGCCCTCGCTTATTAGAACCCTGGGCGTAGTTTTTCCTTGGCTTCACCAGAGCACATGCCAAGACCCATTTGGTGATCATGTCAAGCAGCTGTCCAGCCTGAGAAGGCCAACCACAGTGCATTTTCTGACACACAGAAAAGAGGCCTGTGAGCCTGTTTGACATTTTAAACTATGAATATCATCCATCGCCATAAAAATATACAACCACATCCAGAATCGTGCATGGTATATTACATTGACTTGGATTACTTTTTTTATTTCTAAAGCGCCTTTCAAAGCCTGAATTAAAGCTCATTTATGCTCCCTTTACACACGAAAATAGATATGTTCATTTCAGATCGTGACCGCTACTGCCCACAAACTTCCATGTGTCCTTTATGTTGGCATAGATACAGCTAGTAGATGACACCAGAGGGCAGAGGGTGCTGTTATAATGTACCTTTAATGGACGCAGTATCGTAGACGGCGGTGGTCTGTGAAGCCGTTAAATACATCTTGACATCTCTATATTATCGATGCATTCTACCATTTTAAAATGTCTTTGTCATGTCCAAGATTGTATCTTGCTCCAACTACACTAAACTGCCACCACAATCTCTGGTGGTACTGCTCCGTTTCATCCATATCTGTAAACTCTCATAAAATGTGCACAAGTACAGACAAAATAAACGCAGGACAAAAGGCTCAGTCCCTGTCTGTATCTAACATTGAGCATAAATGAGCCTCTATATGTGAAATTGTACAGTTTTTATTTGGTCACACTATGAAAAATTAAATTACGATGCAATAAAAACAGCACTGCAATAAGTTCTACTTAAAGGAGGGATACAAATCTGGTTGATTCTTTAAGATGGCCTTTTACTTTTGGTGCATTGAATTTGTTGCAGTAATCACGTGCTCAGATACATTCCTTTTGTCTCACTGTCTGCATTTTTAGCCTTTTTGCAGGACTAGTATGCCTGAAGCTGATGTGAAGGAGTCATGCACCTGCTGAGCCACCTGACGCACAGAGACATGTGCACTTGTCTATCTGCAGAGTGCTGATGGCTGTCAGCAGATAAGGTGAAGAGAGATTACATGTTTCATTCCACAACCTACATATGACTCCAACTTCTTTTTTTGTCCCTCCAGTCACATGGAGCTTGCCCAACGCTTTCTTTTGTCAGAGTCTACAGAAAATAAAACAACCCTGATTATCAAACATGATCATCAAAACAAGACACCAGCATATACCTGTATGTACCATGTTCTTTTTTCTTATCCAGACAAAAAGGATTGCACAGTTATAGGAAACATCCTGTACAGTATTTTATCACCCAACTCAGATTGGTTACACTTTTAGTGAAGGCAAGATGACAATATAGTTGTAATTGTTAGTGCCTTAGGGTAGAAACGCAGCAAACACAGTGAGGCTGCCAGGAACCACTGACACCTTCCACACCCTCTGCTGACAGATATACTGCTATGACAAATCAATGATCACTGCAGTGTGAGTTTAAACTGCGAGTTGACTGTTTATAGTAGGAGCATCACCTTAATGGACCTTTGTCAGCTTTAAAATAGACTGCAATGGACCAGTGTTGTTGTACTTAAGATCAGTCTGGGTCTCAAGACCACATTTTAAAGGTCTTTGAAGGCATTTTCTCTCAAGACCAGCACTGCAGGGATAACACTGACATGCTTGAGGGAATGTGGAATAATCTAAAAAAAAAAGTACTAGACCAGTCAGTTCATATTTTGTGTGTGCAATTAAGGCTCAAGGTGATAGCAGTGATTAATGATTGCTGTCACTGACTACTGGTTCTTGACTTCTCTTTTCTTGACTTCGCTCAAAAACTGACATCAACAGAAAGTTTGGTCTCATTTTGAACCAGAGCATCTGCAGATTTATATCATACCTGATGAGTTATGATCCAACAACGTAAGACACGATACGAGGTGAGTAAGTCACCTGTTTGCTATCTTCTCCGCCATCTTGACTGCCAGGGAACTGGGAGGGACAATTCCACTGGGTGCAGCTACACCGAATTACGTGGCTGCAGCCAGGTTTGGGTCTGTCTGCCGCATTCTCGTGAACACAATCTCTAATGAACGCCTTGAAGGAATTTCTTTAAATTAGGCACAAACTTCAACTTGGACTAAACTAATTAGAATTTGGTGGTCAAAGGTCAAAGTCACTGTGACCTCACAAAACACATTTTTGGCCATAACTCAGGAATTTATACACTAATTATGACATGATTTCACACAAATGTCTAATAGGATAAAATAATGAAGTGATGGCATTTGATATCTAAATGGTCAAAGGTCAGCTTCAGTGTGACATCACTGGCCATTACTTAACATTATATCTCAGGAACAGGAGGGGAAACATTGGTCAGATGCTAATCTTGGGTGTTGACCTTGAAACTTTGCTGGTTGTATAGATCTTCTCTGCTGCTGGGGGTGAGATGTGCGTGAAGCATCCGGCTACATGAATCTGGATGGATATGGATATGTACTGTAACTGCAACTAACCTGGTTCATGGGGGCAACTGCAAGGCAGGTAATTTTTTTTTTCGGATTACCATCTAATCATCATAATGATATTTATTACATGAATATAAAGTAAGGGGCACTGGCGCTCTCCCTGTGCACATTCATTTTCTGTCTCTCTCACTAGCATTTTGTCATAATGTTTTAATGTTGACTGCACTTTCGCGAATATGTTTTATTCATTGAATCAGTTCTCACCTTTTCTTTTATTTGCTGATATGGGGCAATAAATGTAAAGCACAGAAACATGTTGCAGGGCATTGTTAAGGTTTGCAGCAAAATTATTATGTTTTATATTTTATTGCTCTGCACACTGAATTGCCCTTGTGTATGAAATGTGTTGTACAAATAAAGCTGCCATGCCTTGCCTGTTTTGTTCTTACCTATCCCTTTGTTTAGTGTGTCATGTGATTTGGCTGCTGTAATACCACAAATCCAAGTAATGGCTCACATTTCTGTTTGTGCTGGAAGGGCATGTGTTGACTAAACATGGCCAACTCACCAGTTTTTTGTTGATGTTGATTGGCTCTTGAAAGACAGTCCACATGACCGCTTCGTTGCAGTTGGGGGTGGTCAGGGAGCCCTTGTACCGATAGAACTTTGTGAGGTTCACACTTTCAATCAGGTCATCGATAGAGATGGTATAGTTTACTTCAACTTCAGCGGCTGTGAAAAGATGTGAGAAACAAAAGTGGCTGTAATTAAATGGCAGTGATGCGGCTTAGTTTCACGCCATCAACATGATAAAAGGATTCACATTAGTCGTCATCACCGTGAATGGTAACAACAAAGTATTGCAGACCTCAACCCGACAACACCTACACCAATTAGTTACCTGAATGTCTTTACAATCATAACTTGACCTTCAAAATAAAGCACAGACTTTAAGAAATATGACACCAAGAGCATGATTTCCCATGAAAACCTGTGACATAAGATACTATAGGAGGAAGCATTTAAAACAGTAGAGCATGGACGTGACAGGCGGCTAACAATAGGTTAAATGTTGGGTTGGCACTAAAGATGCCTCGGGTGTTTCCACAGAGTGCCAACACTTTAAATTTGCATGACATCTTACGTTTATCTCAGGGTAAACATTTCAAGCATTAAGGTGTGACCCCTCATGTATTGCTTTTGTGCTGGGAGAAAATGCACGAAACTGGTAAGGGCAGCTGTTGGCGCCAAGGTGTGCACATGGAACACATGCCTATAGGTAATAAAGTAACCGCAATACTTTCTGGCTGTAGGTTGGCATCAAAACAATTATGTCAACTTGCTGCATTGCCACAACAATACAAGAGACAAACACTTACTTGTGTTATCTGTCAGGAGAGATGTTAGATTGCCCCATGGTCCCAGCATATCTCCATCGTCTGTTGCCTTAGAGACAGAAAGACGACATAATAATTACACTTTTATTACTAGTTTGATAATGTGCAAATTTACACTCCTTCATTGTGCATGTACAATGAACAAAGATTTAAATACAAAACTTTTGTTTTTGCTCCCATTTCCCACAGCTTTAACTTATTCTACTCTCACATAAGACATTTGGTGGCTACGAATTTGTTAAAATCTGTGTGAGTGAGCGCTTCTGCTCTTCCAAGATAATAAATACATCTAACTGACAGGTGTGGCATATCAAGACAATGATTAAACAGCATCATTACTACACAGGTGTGCCTCGGGCTTCGATTACACAACACAGTGACACAGATACATGTCGAGCGGGAGTGCCGTTGGCATGCTGACTGCAGGAACCAGAGCTGTTGCCTGTAAACTGATTGTTTATTTTACCCAAACAAGCCCAGGACGCCTAAGACCAGCCACACAAACAGCTGATGCAACAACTGGTTTGCAAAACTGAAATATTTCTGCGCAAAGCATCCCAGGGAAGCTCATCTGCACGCTCGTGTTCTCACCTTGACAGCAGATGTCGTTGTAACGGACTGAGCCAAGAAATGCTCACCTTCAAAGGCATCTTGCATTTTGGAGAAGTGTTCTTTTCACAAATAAATTCTGGTTTACAGTGTGCTGGGCAGCTGGTGTGCATTTGCCAGTGCTTACTTTGTGAACAGAGTGCCCTATGGTGATGGTGGGGGCTATGGTACAGGCTAGCTTCAGTTACAGTCAACAGACACAGTTGTATTGATGGCAGTTTGAATGCACCGAGATACCGTGATGGGATTCCAAGACCTACTGACATGCCATTCATCCATCCATCGTCATGACGTCACGTTGCAGAATAACGCACGGCCCCATTTTGCAATGATCTGTACACAATACCTAGAGGCTGAAATACATCACAGTTCTTACACAGCCCGCATATTCAGACATGTCACCCATTGAAAGTTGTGTGCAACAGCGTGTTCCAGTTCCTGTCAGCATCCAGCAGCTTCACACAGCCATTGAAGAGAAGTGGGTCAGCATTCCACAGGCCACAATCAACAACCTGACCAACTCTGTGTGAAGGAGATGTGTCGCACTGCATGAGACAAATGTTGTCATGCCAGATACTGACTGATTCTTTGGGGTATCTCTGACCAAAAAGTTTATTTCTGTAGCAGTAGTCTATGAATTTTTTTTTTTAGAAACTGCAAATTTTAGAGTGGATTTTTTTATTGTTACTTCCCAAGGCACACCTGTGTAGTAATAGTGCCGTTTAACCAACATGAGAAGTGCGCAGTGACCCAGGTTCTAATAAATTTGCAACCAACATTTGAAAGAAAAAAGCCCTTTGTTTGCATATAAAAATTTCTATATCTTTAACTTAAACCTTTAAAAAATGGGAGCAAAAATAAAAGTATCTAATAGAGTCCAGTCATCAGTATTTGAATGGATTGTTTACGTTCAGGTGAAGCTACCAGACAGCCAATGTATGAATGACATGAATTTGGTCCAGATTTTACAAGTGAAATCTCTAACAAGTAAGCTAAAGTTCTGCAAAACTGTAAATGTTATGGTGATGGTTTTGATACCTGTTTATTGAATGGTTAGCAATTATAACACTTGTCTTTGTAATAATAATAATAATAATAGCAATAATAATACCAACTGACATACATTCATGAAAAACCCAAGAACAGCTATTCCCTCTGGGTCTGCTGTGGCCTGCTCCACAGAATAACCTTCCTTCAGACTGACTATGTGCATCTGGAAAAGATGGATGGATGGATACATGGATTGATGAGACAAAAGCAAGGTATAAAAAATCTGTTAATTAAATTAGAATTATTTTGTTTATAATGAATGCCAAACAGTACTGTACCTCCATTGGATATCTGTGCCCATCAATCGTGTGCTCTGAACCTGGATGATGTTCTGTATCACCCCAGTGAAAGTGAAACTGAATCGTAGAATAAGTTCCATTGAGTCCACCTCCACTCACTTCAACCTGATTTTCCTCCAAAAAGCATTTCACTGAAGATGGAGAAGCATGGATACGTAGTTACGGTCTGCTTATACAGTAGTTAAACAACTATGTATCATGTGAATGGCTGTGTACCGAGTGGTAACCTTAAAGGATTAAAAAAAAAAAAGGAAGCCAACATGCAAGTGCCAAAAACTGCAGTTCTTTGAATGGCCACTTGAGGCTGGCTCCCTGAGTGCCAAACTCAAGATTTAAAAATGGAGTCCACAAACCAGTGAGTGACTTCACAGTGGCTGTGTCCATACTTTGTACAACTTGTATAATTGTACCAACTTCTGTGACAGACGGCTACTGTTCATAGCACACCATACAAAAAGCACTTGAGAGTCTCAGTTTGTGTACCTGTTTTTCCAGTGTTTAGGATGGACTTGAGGGCGTGCGGAGAGGAAAAGTTGATGAAGGTAAAGTCATGCAGGTGAGGGTCAGCCTGAGCAAGGCTGGGGATTATGTTAACAGGAGACTGCCTTTCACCTCCACAGAAAGCACCAGAGATGTCGCCCCAGTGGCTTGGGGTGTGGTCTGTAAAAGTTAGGGAAGCGCTTAATATCTTCAGCTACTGTTGACAGATGTTGGTTTGATTGAGTTAATTCAATAAGCGAGATATCTGTCTGCACTTACCGCAGCCTACATAGCACCAGTCACCTCCAGCAGCTGAAACAGAAACGTAGCAAACATTGTGAATAACACGATGCGTCTTAACAGCATTATAAATCAAGTTGTCTGAACTGAACTGATATGGTGAAACCAACCAGGGTAATTTTGACCTTGTAATAAAATGACAAACAGTCGTTCAAACATCTTTCAATATAAAAGTAAATGGAAAACTTAGCCTCAGTATGACCCTCTGTCAAAATAAAGGCTGAAAGAATGTAATTTAAATTTTAATACAAAATGAATGGTGGTCATATAAAACAATAAACACCACACACTACAGGCAGTTATAACACGCAATTTGACTTACGCTACACCCGGGTGATACTGGTTTGTGACAGGAGGAACATTTAGTGCCTTTCTGTCTGTGTTTCAGGGAGCAAAGGTGACACCTTTTTCAGTCGATTTCCAGCTGAGTGTTGTCGTCCAAAGCAGCAGATGGAGTTTTTTTTTTTTAACTGATTAACTGAATTTGAAAGTCATAGAATATTTTAGAATTCTTGAATGCATTTCTGACTTTGAACATGATCTCACCTCAGCACAGAGCAGCATTTAGGGTCGCTGACAGAGCACATAAGGAAACTGCATCTGCTGTATCTGTATGTGTCTTCTTCAAAATGGCTGACCTGAGCTGACTGTCCCCCTTTTAAGATAGCATATTCTAACAAGCAACCCTTAGAAAACTAGATTTAGGCTATAGACCTTTTTACTGTTAGTAAACAGTATGATGGTCAGGGGGGAAACAGGACAAGAATGAAAGTTAAGGGGGCGAAAGTCTGAGAAGGGTGGGTGGGAGGGGTGGTAGATGGGTCCAACAAACACTGACTTTCACCCAGGAGAGCGGCATTTGCATCCCATAAGATTATAAAGCCAAGCCCTGTTCTTTTTTTCCTAAACCTAACCATGAGCTTTTGTTGCCTAAACAACAAATGTCAAATGTTGAATGTCATTTCATAATGTGTATCTCACTGCGTTTGATGTTTTATGTAAAGCAATTTGAATTTCCTTGTTTCCAAAATGTGCTATATAAATAATTTTACCTCTTTTGGATTTAGTTTATCTAATATTTCACAAAAGAGAAGATTTTAAAAAGTCAAAACACAGGGTGATTTTTTTTTCCTTTTCTATCCCAGTCATCATGTGAAGACCTGTCACTTTTATCTTGAGGGGACCCCGACCCCTAGGTTGGGAATCACTGAACTACGACATCTACAGCAGTGGTTTTCAAACTTTATGTGCCAAAGACACACCAAAGGGTAAGCTAATCTATTAAATTTATTACATTGTTTTTCATTTTAATACTACATACCATGTTTGTATTACATCCAATGTGCAATTATCCTGCACAGCTGTCAATATATCTCATACATACATTCATATATACATAGTTTGTTTTCCATATGTGCATCAGTGAAAGGTGTATATAGTGTAAATAGTATTAAGTGTATAGTTGTGTCTAAATTTAGCTAATTCTGATATATATATTTTTGTATTTTATCTTTATTCTATAAGTATTCTGTTACCTTTAAACTAGCTTTTCTGTCTGTGCTATTTGAGCTGCTGCACCTTGTGAATTTCCCCAGTGTGGGAAAAAGAAAGTCTTATCTTATCTTATCTTATCTTAATTATATCTGTGCATAATAGCCTCTATAATGTGTCTTATCACTTTTATCGTGACATACAACAATAAAAATAAGAAAAAAGACAGGTAGCTTTTGTTGTTGCTTTGTTGTAATTTCCTCCGTGCAATAAAGCAATTCACTGTCCCACTTACAGCTTTCTCATTTTAACTGTTAACATCCTTCACACTGGCTGCCAGTTAGGGCTTCTGATGTGTCACACATTTACAATTCCCGCGCATGAACGGCGACAAATGGGTCCCCCGTGATGATTTTTGAAATGAAATCACATTTTTTTTTAGCTAGAGTTTACCTCTTTATTGGGAGATGGGTGTGCACAACATACTGATGCATATAGTCCATTAAAAAATCATTCATAACCTTTTGTATAGGCCAAGTTGAATCTTGCAATGACCTCATAGCACACCTGTTTGCTGCAGCACACCATTTCATCTGCAGTTAAAACTGACTTCACCCTCAGCAGCTACAGTAGTAAAATACTGCCAACATTTGATGTATGGTGTTAAAAATAAAATAATGTGATAATGCACTGCCTTAAATTCAGAATTCAAATGTCCCATCAAAGTCTCAAGCTTGCGATGTCCTCAAGTATAAAGTCTAGAGCAGCGCCACAGACAATGAATGAGAGACTGATTTTGTGGACCCACAGAATGTTTGTTTTCTTTTTTAAATTAAAATGAGTTTTATTATTTTATTAAAGTGTTCTCAGCTCTGAAACAGAAAATATAACCATATACTCCTCTGGGTGCTCTCATTGTCACCTAGAACATCTTTCCCAATTCATTGTCTATGGAGAGCTTCAGACTTTCTACTTGACAACACACATCTGACTTTTGGATTTGGGAGCGAGTTGTTCATGTTAACATGTTATATTTTTGGGCTGTCTTAGACCACAGAAATAACGTATGAATTTTGTAAATGAAAAAAAAAAAAGTAGGATTTTGAAAGTAGGACTTTTGTTGTTTTCCAGTGCTGAGTATTTCTCCCACCATCGTCTAATACAGTGTGTCCCAACTGGTCCAGCCACAGGGTCCAGATTCATCCTTAGTCATTAGTTCAAGGTCCACACAGTTTAAT
This sequence comes from Cephalopholis sonnerati, assembly GCA_019142605.1. Lineage (NCBI taxonomy): Eukaryota > Metazoa > Chordata > Actinopteri > Perciformes > Serranidae > Cephalopholis > Cephalopholis sonnerati. The sequence continues at coordinate 18,107,830 of JAGQAX010000020.1, read as the reverse complement.
ATATTCAGCGTCATGCTTGTGTTTGGCCATGTTGTCCGAGCTAGTTTTTCTTTTCTCCCTCGAGTAGCTGTCCGTTAATCACTCACTCTACACGTGGACACGGCACCTCAAAATAAAAGCTCTGTGCCAGAATTTACCATACTTACAAATGTAGTGTGTTTTTTTACAAACTTAACACGTCTGTGAGTCACTTGCAGTCCATTCAGAATAAACCCGCAACCCACCAGTTGGAAACCACTGGTCTAATGCATACATAAGGTTAGCAAACCTGGCATGGTGGAAAGCTTTAGGCAGATGCTCTTTTACACAACTTAATATATTGGATGCATTTTAGATTGATGCACATACATTTCCAACTTTGGCTTAGAATTCCTAATCACATCCTGCCCTATTACCAACACATAAATTATAGATGATCCCACAGGAAGCAGAACTGGATAAAGCTCATTAATACAAATATTTCAGTTTAGTAGAAATTTGTGTATTTACTCACCACATTTTGCCGAAGCCACCAAACTCAGGCACAGCAAAAAAGAGAAGAGATGCATCTTCAGAAGCAAAAAGGAAACCGGTTATTAGCCACAAGTATTTGCATGGATTTTAATAGTCATTTCATCTTTGTCATGTCTGAGGTAACCAAGTTTTGAGACCGAGGAAGCATCTCTATATCAGCCTCTGTGATGTCTATCTAGCATACTTCATGATGAAGCCCTACTGTACGTATAAGTCAAAGAATATCAATCGGAATTTTGTATTTTAGCTGCAGCAGCCTCAAGTCTGGACACTGAGACATCCACCTGAGTCCATCATTGCACTGAAATCCCATTTAAGTGCACTAAGACACTAAAATAAACTGAAGTCTCACTGGAGCATCTGAAAGGCAGGCATCAAAAGATCTGTGATGCTGATTGGTGGCAAACCTCATCTTATATAATGCTGGAATAGATGTATTAAAGAGTGGAGAAAAGAATTCTATCGGTCAAATCATGTGTTAAAAGTCAAATCATCTTACCTTACTGTCCCGGCCTGAAGTCCCTACGGATTAAAAAAAATAGTGTCAATGTCCAAACAGTACCTCAGTGATGAGAAGGTGAAAAGTGTCCCAGTATGCATCCGGTCAGTCATATACAGTGGGAGGGACATTTGATGGGAGGGGGGCCCACTGCGTGTACAACACTAAACCTAAACCACACGTAACAGGTCTAAAGGTCTTCTTTCAGGACACTGCAATCAAAATACAGGTGTTTACAGCAAGCCAGTGATCTGGTAAAATGTGTGTGTGTGTGTGTGTGTGTGTGTGTGTGTGTGTGTGTGTGTGTGTGTGTGCAAGTGCGTGTGTGCGCTGTCATGTTGCTTCATGACACAGCATATTAAATGCTGGCTTCAAATAAGGGTGTAATCTTTAACCACAATTTAGCATCAGCATTAAAAAAAAAAGTTTAGTTCTCATCCTTAGACATATCATGCACCTGTTTACCAATACATGCCCAAAGAATTTAATGCAAACATTAATTTATTCATATTCATATATGAACATCCAATCATGTTTTCTTCCTGGATAACATAACAAAATATGACATGTCCAATTTGAAGCGATGAAGTCACGCCATCGATTAATCTACAACTTTTAGTCACACACAGGCCCCCAGGGAAAGCTGCTTAATCTTGCAGCACATATTTCTCTGTAGCCATGCGTGGTATTACTGCGAAAAAAATTCCCCTGCAGCCCAGTAAGCATTTTCCCCATAGGCGACCTTTGTAAAAGACACGTCTGTAAAACTGCTGACAGGACGCTGTAACAGGAACTGTCAATTATTACATTTTCTATTCTGAATTTTGGAGCCATGGTGGTTTTACATTTGTAAAACTTGCCTCAAAAGTGATTTAAAAATCTGTGACGTCTTCACAATGTAAAGTCTATGAGGCAAGTGGGAACTCATGGGCAGGGCCAGCGGGAGAAATGTTAATGTACGTATTCAGTGGGCCGTGAAGCTGGAAAATGTACAGTAGTCTTGTAAAACACATTTTTACTCAACGCTTCATCACATGTTTTGCTTCTTGTCAGTTAAAGAAACAAGAATTCAAATGCTTGCAATCTGCTTGGACCCCAATAAATGCCACTTGCGGCTTTAATTTTATTTTCGTTTGTTTTTTGCAACAGTTGCGAAAAAAAAAAAGGCTTATGAAACAAGAGACATTTTACAGACTGTACAGTGTTTACATTTCTTGTTTTCTAAAGTAAGAGTGGGTATTTTGGTTCATTCATTTTCTGTAACTGCTTATGCTGTTGGAGATCACGGGGGGGGACCAATTAACCTGCATGTACAGTATATGGACTGTGGGAGGAAGCCGGAGTACCCGGAGAAAACCCACTCTGACACGGGGAGAACATGCAAACTCCACACAGAGGGGCTCCCCCACCCCAGGTTCGAACCAGGAACCCTCTTGCTATTGCTAGCATCCATGGGCCCCAGATACCTCCCCCCCTTGTGGGCGGCCCTGTCCCCAGACCCCTGGTTGGAAACCACTGCACCACAGGATTAGCTTAAAGCTTCAAGTTTTCAATTTGAACCCTGAAGGATGTGGTAATCAACACTTCCTTTATTATGATAGTCAGCAACAATAGAACGTAAGTGACCGTAAGTGCAATCCAGATAAATACATGACACTGCAATCTACATTACCTTCCTTTAATCACAGGATACAACTAGACTAAGCTTTTAATTCACAGGTGCAAACGAACACCTCAGAAGCTAAAAAGCACACCGGATTATGCCAGGCTTCAAGTGTCACAAGCCATCATAGCAACGTTGACAATCAACCACGGTAATGTGAGATACCTACTGTGTGCTGGATCAGTGCCATTTGTATCATTTGCCGTGTGATTAAATTTCAGCGGCCCAGCTTGTGAAATCCTTTGAAGGCAACTACCTGGGTGTGACATTTAATATAGACTTTATTTGGACGATTGTGTGGCATCGTATCTTATTACAGTCCAGACAAACCACCACAGGAATTTGTTATGTCCACGTAGAATGTAATGTGATGGCCCACTCAGCCTCTGATTTGCTAGTGCTTGTTACCTTTGTTGGCTGGGTTGGTTAGGTTTAGGTATGAGGAGTGAGATTTGTGAGGGTAGAGGAAAGAATGCTGGGGTAAACAGAGGAGGGTAGGTCATGCCAAAAAACTCACATATGGTAGTCAAACTGAATTCCCCTACTCTGCACCTTAGACACGGAACAATCTTCCAAAAGATCTAAAATTAGAAATATCCATACCTGAATTTAAGGGTATCATAAAGAATGTGGTGACAGAGACATGCGTTTCTTTTTCTTGAGAGGCCACTTTGTTTGAATAGTTGTTGTTTTATTGTGGATTTTTGTATTATATGTTGTATTGTTGCATTTTAAACGCATCATCTCTCTTGTAAAATGGGACTTCCTGGTTAAATAAATGTTAAATAAATATAATATGACAATGCCGGAGATGCCCTTTAGCACCTATATGAGATGCATAGGGCTTTCAGCCAGCGTTATCTGCATCATTATTATATGTTCGGAGCAACAGACGTAGTATAAACAGCACAAAAGTCTGCTTAGGTGGATCGGTCAAACAAACACAGAACTTTGAACCACGAGACTAAAAGTCAATGTTGAGCTATTTTGTCACGTCAGTCATAAGTCACGTGAGTCGTTAATCACTTGTTAGTCTTTTTCTGACCCTAACCTAGTAGTTTTGTGGCTTAAACCTAACAGCCGACCCCTTCTTAGTCAGACTTTCCGCCGACTCCTTTTGCATCAAGATACAAAGCTGCCCACCAGGGGCTTCTGTGCAAACGTCAAAACATGACGAGTAGGGATGAGATCACGTTACTATTTGAATTGTGCCATGAATTACACGTTAGGTAACTTAAAAGCTAACTTTGCAAGACAAGGAAGTGGCAGTTTGCCCTTAAACTATTTAAGTATGAGCTATTAGACTGTGAAAACACCTAAGAGTTGCACAAGTGACATTATTACTTTCTGTCTCGCTGAAACTATGATGCCTGTGCGGTTTGCAATAGGATGTACTGACAAGAGCAACAGGTCTTGCTCGTTCTTTAATCACCCACCTGAAGAAGACAAGAATCGCTTGGTGTATCACATCTGGAGAGAGAAAGTGAAATGTGCCAAGGTGATGTTGGTTTTGTTGGTGTTATTGTCAAAGAGATTGAAAGTTGCTCACTGAGCAGTTTTACAGAAAATTATATGGTGCTACGACAAATCTATAAAAAGCTGTGACTTTCTTGGCTTGCAAAGTTATCTATAAATTGACATCATGTAATTTATGGCACAGTTCAAACGGCGAATTCCTTTTTTCGAAATAGTGTCCTATGGTGATCTCCAGGAGGGGAAGGACTTCGCCTCTCTATTGACTATAATTTTTGACAAATGCAGGTTTACCGGGAAAACATTGACACTAAGGACAATCAGTTTTCCTGGACAGGGTCGAATGTCTTTTCACCTCACAATGTTTATGGTAATTGCCTGTGTGTTTATGCACACACACAAACGCATACACATGACTGCCTAAATGAACCTACACAACAGGTTTCCTGCCCTTCACCACATTCTCACGCACATCACCGCACCTCATGACTGCTGGCCTTTTTTCTGTTTATACTTATCAGACATCAGCTAACCTTTTCCAAAACAACAAAGACAGGCTGTCGAGCAAGTTTTATGGTATGTAACTTGGCACAAGGTAATGACAGTGGTTAAAGATGAATTCAGAGTGTGCGGGTGGATTCACAAGGGATATGTAAATGAGAAAAGCAGTCTGAACCAAAACACAGAAGCTGAGATGACCTGGTGTTTAGTCTTTTTGTGGGTGTGCCTTTTTTTAAATATTCTAAAAGTTCAGAAGGTTATCGATGAGAGGCATCTGGGTGTTGAAACAAAAAGGAATAAACCTTGTTGCTGTGCCAAAAGTCAGTATGCTGTATCAATGTTTTGCTCTCAAAAAGGTCAAACCTTCCTCCGCACAAAGCTCTGGCTCTGTCTGTGTTGATTCACGATACACTCAATTGATTTTTCCTCCTTTTTTTTACAAAGTCACTGAAGAAAAACCTTGTTTTATCTTGACACAGGATAGAAACTCACCTGAAAACCTCCCAGCAGGACACGCTGTACCAGAGAGCTACAGAGAGTTCACACACACTTTGCTTCACCTGCGCTGCAGCTGGAGCTAATTTATCAATCACCATGTGATTGGCTGGAGATTTGGTATTCCTTTCCATTACGTTGTGGTGGTCACAAATATCTGTAAGTGTGTAGATATTGTGTGTAGATACTTTCTGACAGGATATGTTAAAATAAACAAACGACACGTTAAATATGATTTGCATATATTTCAGAACAAAAAAATGAACAGGTTCAACATTCTTGTTTACTTTTTGTCAAAGGTTTTAACAGAGGGAATTTTGGGTATGTATTTTTATCATTCCAGAAATTTAAGAAATACTGTCCACAGCTATTAAAAAAGAAACATTTTCACCATGTTTTTTTAGAAAATAAATGTGATATAAACCAGACTATGAATAATATTTGAATAAAATCCCCTGTAAAAAACCTGTTGGGGGTTGCTGGGTCGCCTATCCCAGCTGACATTGGGTGAGAGGCAGGGTACACCCTGGACAGGTTGCCAGACTATCACAGGGCTGACACATAGAGACAGACAACCACTCACACTCACATTCACACCTACAATTAACCTGCATGTCTTTGGACTGTGGGAGGAAGCTGGAGTACCCAGAGAAAACCCACGCTGACATGGAGAGAGCATGTGAACTCCACACAGAATAGCTCCCCCACCCTAGGATTGAACCAGGAACCTTATTGCTTTGAGGTTTCAAACGGCACCATCATGCCACCTATAAAGATATAAAGTAAAATTCCATGCATTTTAAGACCAAAAAAATGAAAGACTAGGGTAAAAACTTTAACTAATACATATTGCAACGAAACTTCCACAATTAATCACTTAAAACAGTTTGTGTGTGTGTGTGTGTGTGTGTGTGTGTGTGTTACAAGTGTCTGAAATTTTGCATATGAGGCATCATCTAATAAACTATGTGCTTTTTCCAAAACAGAAATTTGACCTTGAATAAACACCTAAATGTGTGTATTTTTTTTTTTATATTTTCTTTCCCCTAGTCTTAAAGAAGTCGTGTTATGGAAGCAAAACATTCCAAAATCTCAAAACTGACCAGTGCATGAAAAAACAATGTTTTCACCTGTCACTTAAAATAAAAGAATAAATCACTGAAAGGGTGAACAGATGTTATTTATTCTAGAAACAGCAACAAATATAGCTTACTGCAGTTGTTCCATTCTTTACCTCTCAGTATACTATAATGTACTAAAATGTATTCATACTCTAGACTAAATTCACCTAACAGCTTTCCTGTCTAAACCCAATTCATTATCATTCACCATTTAGAATTTACAACATGTATATCGCAAAAGCTAAAGCAAAATATTTAATTTTACAGGCACAGTTGTGAGTTAAAACATTTTTTAATTTGACATCAACTGCAGTTTTAAAATTGAGCCATCATCATGAGTATATGCACAAAAATAAAAAATGAAATACCTTAGACGTCATAGAAAACTAAAAGTAAACATAGCAATAACAGCTAATTAGAAGCAAACTTAGTGACAGGTATGACCCGTGCTTGTGATGTATATGTCAGCTACATTAAACCAAATTTTACAGTAAGGAGAAATGTATTACCAGATGAGAAGTGGGAACATTGTAAAAGCTTTTTTTTGTATTAACACGTGAAATTTTGCTGTAAAAAAAAATCAATGGTTTTATCTAATATTTGCAGTAAAAAGTTACGTGAGCACTGAGGTGTAATTTCTCTTCAAAATCTCATCCCAAAAATGATTTTTAACAACATAAATCTTGCTTAATATGTACTGTTTGGCCAGCTGTCAGATTCTGACTGAAAATGTGAATTAGGCTGCTGATTTGGCTCTGACATACTCAAAAACATGCCATCATATTTAACATATTTAGTACTATTCTGGCAGATTTAAGCATGATAACCAACTTAACTATTTCCCAGATTTTGTAGTCCTAAAATATATGGAGAAATGTAGGAAATGGGATGCAAATCATTGATTTTTCTCCAAGGGGAGTAACCCTAGAGCCTGCCCACCCCAACACTTCTCAGACCAAAGTTACGCTCTTGCACGAGCAGCAGATTTTCTAGTGCATTTCTACAAATTCCCGCCACTGAGATAGACCTACTGAAATTAAAGCTCGGCTAAAACTGTTTTACAAAAATGATCCTGCAAAAAAAGAGTCCTTACAAATTATGTAATAGCCTAAGCAATGGCTGTTTTCAATAAATAAAAGACTCTATAATTATTTTTGTCATTCTGTCATTACAAATTAAAAATCATATCTAAACATGAGCTAAAACCTAAATGTGTTTCTGTGTTTCAGTCAGCTGTCAGACTCATGACAAGCTCTTGTGGGAGTCCTCATGTTGCTGGAGAGGTATGAACAGCCGGACAGCTCCAATCCTGGGCGCAGTACCTAATGCTACCACAAGGTGGTGTTAAAGGGCACAGTCTGCGGGTTGCTCAGAGAAAAGAGGCCACTGTCCTGCAAAACAAAGGCCGGAGCATGAGTAAACCCAACACTGCCCTATGTAGCATCTCCCAATATATCCTTACCTTCTGTGGTATAATGAAACAATGATGCTATAGAAGAATACAGTTTGATATGAATGTGTTGTGAGAAGTCTTACTGAAAGAGAGAGCCAGTCAGCTCGTCAACAAGGCCACCTGAAAAAAGCAATACGTACAAAATTTAACAAAAAGCTGACTAAGCAGAGAAAACAATAACAGCAGAACATGCACAGTGTGCTTAACTGCTACCAGCATTTACCTGGTGTGCAAATTGTGTCACACAGTATCGGGCAAATGTAGCAGGATGAGCATTCCTGGAAGACAGTTTTAAAAAGGATTAAAATGAGGAGACTCTTGTCCCGCTGAAATGTCTATTATTAACAGTTTTTTGGACAGATGCTTACTTGGCAGATCTCACAGTGTTCCGACTCATCTCCCTCTTCACAGGGGCAGTTGTCGCAGTTTTTAGAGCAGTGCTAAAAGAGTAGAGGGACACACAGGTTAGTTCTCATCAGTCTTTCCATTCCCATTTCTTGAGAAGTTTATTTGTAATAGGCACGTTACTAAAGTCCTGTTTTTACCTCACAGATGGAGCAGACACTACACAAAGAGCCAGAGCGGAATTGCAGGATTTCATCAGCAGGCTCCTCTTCAATTGTCTCATTTGCTGTGTCCTCATCTTCAAGCTCATCTATACAAAGTTAAGAGAGTCAACAAGTGAGGCTTCTAGAGCTGGACCGATACATCAGCCTGCCAATATCAACTTGATGCACATATATCAAGACGAAATATTGGGACTGAAATATCCCAACCACTATGAGATGGTTCATTTGGACATTCATGGTCCTCAGAGGATGAATTTTAGTCACCTTGATCACTTTGGTTCATGACCACATACCAGCAAAACTAGTGACAGCCTCAGCTGTGCTTTGCATTTAGTCCTAATGAGCAAATAATAGCATGCAAACACACAAACCAACACACTGAAAACGACTGTATGAAAAGAACGATGTATTTTCACTTTCTCCCACTCTACAAAAATAAAGCCAAAATATCCCACGTATACACCCGTCTGACCAATCATAAGCAGGGCTGTTGATTGCACACCAATAGGCACATGATGTCACATCACCTTTTAAGGGCATCAAATAACTCATTAAAACCAAACTTATCAGATAAATGAACACTTAAGCACAATCAGCAGACAAGAGCTACGTAAAATGGCAGAAACTATCTTTGAGAAAAATGTATTCTACGTGTTCTTTGATCTTTTAGTTTGGTCCCTGTCACATTTGTTTACATGGTGGGGGTGGAGTTTATGATCTAGTCCGGAGATGCAGGTTTGGGCCTATATTTGGGACAGGCATCTTATTCCTTTCATATAAAACTGTTGCTCAGAAAAGATAGTAAATACGATCACATTGTTATTTAAATCAGTATGAATATTACTTGTATAAAAATTAGGCTTCAGATGATGTATCAATTATGACTCCTTCATTTGATCTAGGTCCAACAGACAGCGCATCACAGAGTGAGTTACGGCACTCGAGGTTTACAGCCCCCAGCATACCGACACAATCCTTTTGATTCTTTTGATCTGAGGACCCTCACTGACGAAATGAATATTAACAACGTACAGGGTAATCAAGGAATGGACACATAATTTAAGGTAGCCAACAGCCTGGTTTTATACATCTGAAGAACTTCTACAAACAAACATGAACTGCTCGGAAACCAGACCAGGCCTCTAATTGAGACAGGCCTTTATATGTCAAAGTGTGTAGCCACACTAGGCTAGTAAAAGGGACTTTAATTAGGCTTTAAATGAAGGTTTACTGGTAATTTTATGGTGTAAAATTTTGTCAAAATAAAAGTCCTGTGCTACACCTACGCCATATTATAAGCATTATGCTAGTATTATCACTCTAAAGGACCTTTGCACACAAATTCCTTTTTTTGTCGCATGTCTAAAAATAATTATGACCTCATATTGTGTCAATCACATTTGCACACCGAATCTGAAACTTCTGTCCGTCATTAAAATTTTCAGAACAGTTTCGATTTTCTGCATTTTGCGAATCTGTCAGAAGCTTTCAGAGACGTTTGACCAAGAATCAGTGACTAAATCATTTCATAACTCAGATAGCTACTTTCAGCAGGTCAGATAGTAACATTCAGGTGGATGATGATAATAATAACAGTAATAATAATAATTTTATTCAGATAGCACCTTTAAAAGCAGAGTTTAGAAAGTGCTTTGACAAAGCAAAGCAAAAAATGGAATACTCAGGGGCGAATAACAACAAAAAGTCAAGCAAAACAGAGGCAAGATCAAGTTGGATATAATGACAAAAATAGAGGGCGAAGCCATGAAAATTAAAACACAAGTGTCATGGTAAAGGCAAATGAGAGTAAAACCAGAAGGATAAATATATATATATATATATATATATATATATATACAAGAATAATGACAATAAGGGCAAAAAGATAGACTCATTCAGATAAATAAATTAATTAATTAACTGGTAAAAAATGGTTTAAAATCTAAACTGTCACGTATCTGAATTTTCGCAACAGATACAATAATAAAACGCAAGATTTGTGCGCGTAACGTTTTTTTTTTTCAGATGACAGATTTAAAAATGGATGCGAAAAAACTCAGTGTGCAAAGGCCTTTAGCATGTTAGCATGCTAACGTTAGCATTTAGCTCAAGTTGGCTACAGCCTCACAGAGCCGCTAGCATGGCTGTAGACTCTCTTGTTACATTGTAAAAACGTCCTGCTTGCTGTGTAACTTGGTCACAATCTTTTTAAATGACATCTAAAAGAATTTGTGTCAAGACTGCAAAAAAAAGACGCTTTTTGCTTTTATATCGTTAGAGCTTCTACTCAGTGTGAACCTTCCCTTCCTCACAGATCCTTAGATCGTATTATCAGGATGAGACTTCTGGTTAGATGGAAAAGAATAAAGAACAGCACAAAGATCAAAACCTCTAGAGATAAATAAGCTCCTCTTTGGAACATTGCGTCTGACTGAATGTTCCTCTGAACGCACACACTTGGTCGGTACCTGTTTCGGGGACTCAAAATAGCGACATTGGTTCAACAAAAGGCACGAATGGTTTAGATACTGCTGGGTGCCTGCAACCTCACAGATAAGCCGCTCTATTTTAGGACTGATATGTGTGACAGGGTTTCCACAGCGGCTGCAACAAACCCAACAATGTCAGGAGGCTAATGAAGAGTTAGGAAACACACACAGAGGGCCCAGGAAATATTCATGCTTGTCTCACTGCTTTCTTAAGTGTTTCAGTGACCCATAAATATATACAACAAACACATTTAAAACAGTGGGTATACCGTCATCATCCTCTGCTTCAGCTGCATCCTCTTCCTCAGAGTCGTCCTCATCTTCATCCTCTTCATCTTCCTCCTCAGCATCATCACCCTCCTCCTCCTCCTCCTCCTCCTCAGCTAACTCCTCTCCTTCAGCTGCCTCGTCATCATCCTCCTCAGAAGCGTCCTCTTCCTCCTCTTCTGCTGCCTCATCATCCTCCTCTTCCTCAGCATCATCCCCCTCTTCCTCATCTGCAGCCTCCTCACCCTCCTCCTCCTCCTCCTCATCATCATCGTCCTCAGCTGCTGCCTCATCAGCCTCCTCTTCCTCCTCCTCATCGTCATCCTCCTCTTCCTCAGCGGCAGCCTCCTCTTCCTCCTCCTCCTCCTCCTCCTCCTCCTCCTCCTCCTCCTCCTCCTCCTCAGCAGCCTCTTCCTCTTCCTCCTCCTCCTCAGCAGCCTCTTCTTCATCTTCCTCCTCAGCCTCCTCTTCCTCATCCTCCTCCTCATCAGCTGCTTCCTCTTCCTCCTCAGCCTCCTCTTCCTCATCATCCTCCTCATCAGCTGCTTCCTCTTCCTCCTCCTCCTCCTCCTCCTCACCCTCCTCCTCTTCCTCCTCCTCCTCACCCTCCTCTTCTTCCTCCTCTTCCTCTTGTTCATCAGCTTCTGCCTCATCGTCCTCTTCTACCTCTTCTTCTTCCTCACCTGCATCATCATCACCCTCAGCGGTTTCGCCCTCCTCAGCCACAACGTCCTCAACATCTCTGGCGTGGAGGCCTTCCTCTGCTTCAGCCACGTCCTGGGCACTCACCAGTCCAGAGAGCGGGACCGGGGACGGGGACAGGAGCACCAGCAGGAGCCCCACCATCCAGCCTTTCACAGGTGCCATTTTGGAAGACTTACACAGCCGAGGACTTCTTCTAAACTACAAATCCACACTGGATGATTGTCTCTGCTCTGTTTCTTCCACCAAAAACAAAAACAATCAGTAGGTTTTTAACACTTCAAAATAATTTAAATCCACAGAAAATGTAACAGAGCTGCAGGTGATTCAGTGATATTGCTCAAGTCTTTGCTCCGAGCTGCAGAGAGACGGGCACAGGAGGGCTGCGTTCACAAGACTAACAGAGCAGTGTGCCAGCCTTGTGCTGGGAACACAGAGGACACAGTGGAAACACAACTGGGTGTGTGGTGTGGTTGTGTGCCTGTCTGTGTATGAGTGACAGGGGCACATGTCCGGGAAGAATGCTCCTGATGCCCTTAACCCAGTGTATTAGTGAGGTGGGTGTGTGCTTAGGACAGACTGGGGGGTGTTAGACCGCAGGAGGGAGGGGAGAAGAGAGGTCAAAGAACATGAAAATGAGAGGGAGGGAGACGTTCAATTACTGACTTTAAATAATCCCAGAGTTTTAATTTGATATAACCTTTGTTGTCATAGTGCCACACTTTATATACATGTATGGGTACAGAACATAATGTTGTCTGTTATGTATTACTATTATTTGCTTTATTTATTCAGTTATGTATTTTTCTCTACTTGCATGTAATTTCTACACACTACAAAATTTCTACAAATCCTCCAGAAAAGAAATGATCCAATAAAGACTAAATAAATTAAATCAAAATACATGATTGAAAGAAAGCTGATTGGTCGTCAAATACCGATATGTTTGGTTAATGGTTGACTCATAAAGCAGCTTTATTTGATGACCTGAATGAATATATATATATATATATATATATATATATATATATATATATATATATATATATATATATATATATATATATATATATATATGTATATATGTATATATATGTATATGTATGTGTGTGTGTGTATATATATATATATATTATTTTTTTTTTGGTTGTTTTTTTTTTATTACACAAGAGATACAGAAAGGACGCTTACAATAATTTTTGACTGCATAATATAATATAATATAATATAATATAATATAATATAATATAATATAATATAATATAATATAATATAATATAATAATACTGAATTAAAAGACATTACAGAGTAGTTGTATTTTTTCCCCTACTTAATAAAAAAAAATACCCACAAGATCCCAAACTTAGACTTAACTATATATATATATATAGAAGTAAGGGAGTTTATTTTTCTACCATCCCAACTGAGGAGTGGAAAGGAAGATGAAACACAAGTAGAGTCGTACAAAGTCTGCTCAGAATGAAGTTATAAATTCAATCCATTTATTCCAGATTTTATAGATTTTTTCTTTTTTCCAATTTAAATATTTCCAAAATTATTCCATACCAATCTTCCAAAGTAGGTGGTACTGCGTTAAACCAGTTTACAGGGATTGATTTTCTCACACAGTGCACCTTTGAGAAGTTTTAAATGAGACACATGAAGAAAAACAGATCACAAACTCCAACACCTTTGACTTTTGCTGTTTACTCTCTGCCCAGCAAAGTTGTTGGAGTTGTGATCAGGCACACCAATACAGTCTCTTCTTTAATTGAATCTATTATTAAACCTGGCTAAAACTCATGACTGCATGTGCACTCAACTCTACTGCACATCTGAAAGCAGATCCATTTGATGAAAGAACTCATTGGAGGTAAAAATAATAGAAATGATTATGAACAGTAGTATTAGTGATAATGCACCCTTTAACAGTGGCTTATAAAATGACTATGGGGTTAAACCAACACCTCCCAGACACAGTCTCAACAGCGCTGCTTGCCAGTCTCAAAGCAGAGGAGAACATGTCAGGATGATGTATGGAATGGATGTAAATAGAAGGAAATGGAGATGATGGCGACGTGCACATGTGCAGCAACTGACACGCCAAAGAAATGCTTTACATGTGAAGCACAGAATGTTTTTATTACAGTGATTTCATTATGAAGAGCACTGAGAGACAGGAAGGAAAGTTTGAGACAGTGGTATTGAAGGTTAAGTTAAATGAGGCGTGTTTAAATCAAAATAAACTCAGAAACTGAGACGCAAGTTGTGCACACATGCTCACTTACATGGGTACATATTTGCACATGCGGCCATCATGCAGCAAGAGGGCAGCCAGGCAGAAAGTGATGACACCGCCTCTCTCGGCGTGAGCCGCTGCTGCGATTGACAGGTGGCCGAGCTGGCTATTTACAGTAAAGGCTCCTTCAATAGCCCTGCTCCACTATGTGACCTTCAATAGAGCTCTGGCAGACTGAAACTCAGCACCATGGTGCACCTTTTAAACTATCCATATCCTCTTCTCTTTACAGTATATCCATCTACCTCATTCCTATGTTTTAGTCACACTTTGCGTCAGTGATTCTCTTGTTAAAATTACATAATTTAATGACATATGTAATTTGCATTTAAATAGTTATCTTTGTACCAACTTTGTTCCTACAGGGTGTGTTACTCTTGACAGGAAAGCACCATCTTTCATTTCTTGCGTGCAATGTTTCATAGGCGGAACAAGAAGGGCCAGACTGTAATGAATCCTGATTACTTGTCATTAAAGGAATAGTTCAGCATTTTGGGAAAAACACATATTTGCGTTCTTGCAAAGAGTTAGCGGAGAAGATCAAAACCACTCTAATATTTGTGTAGTAAATATGTGGCTGTAGCCAGCAGCCAGTTAGCTTAGCTTAGCTTAGCATAATGACTAACAGGGGGCTACATAACAAATACCAGCACCTGTAACTGACACTGATTCGTCAGTCACTCCAGGACTTCACGATGCTGCAGTCACAACAATTAACGCAAATTCAGCTCTGTGAATTCTGCGTGACCTTGCAATTTTGTCCAATCACTGCAACTTTACTGCAAATTTGACTATTTAAAAGAGCGCGCAGCACATTGATTCACTCAGCTACTCTCTGTTGGTGCTTCACAAAGTCAAGGATCCTTCAAAGTCAGAGGTAAGGCGAGACTTCTTCCTAACATTCAGTAAACACAGGGTGTCTCTCAAAGTCAAGGAAGGATCCTTAAACGGCCGAACTTAAAGGATGCTACATCATCATATCCCTCCTAAGGACCAATGCCAAGGATCATTCAAATTCTACCGAAGACAGAGTCCTGCGCTCAGAGAAATTTCAAGGATGCATGTGTGTATCCTCAGCAGGTATTAAGTACCCACAATTCTTTGCACACGTTTTACAGGAAGTGAAGTTGGGGCCTCTTCAGTAAAACCTGTGCTAGCGGGGCTCAGATAAATATGCCATTTATTTGGATTAATATCTCCAGGAGTCTTTATCATACAAGCGACAACAATCCCAAAACCAGCCCACTTAACATGTATCTCGCACAAGGCTACTTGTAGCTAAGCTAACTGGCTCCTGACTCATGAGAGTGGTATCAATCTAAAGTTGTGTGCTAGCGCTGCTCCTTTAACATTAACATAAATAATTCATTCATTATACTGTATGTACAATTTATTGAACAGAATAAAGTAATGTAGCAACACAAATACATGATTCAACATTTAAGGTTGCCAGAAAGTAACTGAACACAACAGTATTGCAATATGCACTGAGTGACATTCAATGTAACCCCTGTAAACTATATCATATATAGCAGTAAAAACCTCTATAAAAACCTTAAAAATTACAGCAGTAAAGACATGATAGCACTGGCAAACAAACCATAAAATATATCATGCCACATCATAAATATATACACTTGACTTTGGCATTTGTAAAAGATTGATTGCACCCTTAAAATATCAGCTTTGGCATGTAATCAATACTGTAACAAGTAGTGATCTCTGCTACATGTTTTTTTAGTTGAGAACAATTAAAACTATTCAGTAACTGAGTCCAGTGATGAACGTGGCTAGGTAAAAGCGCTTAAATCTCGTCTTATACCGACCCTGAGCAAGTGAAGGCATCACAGAGGCTGAATCAGGTGGAATTGGAAGAGGACGGGAATGCGTCTGTGTGAAGAGGAAGAATGTGTTACAAAGAATGTTAAGTATGAAAGACTTGAGGCTAACGCCACTAAAAATATTTTTAAAAATAGTTACGCAAGCTTAGTGAAAATAAACCAAGACTTTAAACATGTAGTTTCCTTTGTTTCTGTAAAGAAGCTTGCGTGCTCTGAATTTATACCTCTCAGCGTAGGTGGAGGCCGAGGAGGTTTGAATGTGCTGCCTTGAGCCAAAGTATCCACGATCCAGCTGAGAGCACTTGAGCAATATTCCATCTGAGGAGGAGGGTCAAAAGAGCAGGAAGCTGTGTATTAGAATACAGTAACAGTAACACTATGCAGCAGGCTGGGGCCTTATGTTGACATCTCCCAAGATTTGAACATCAGTGCAATCATGTTGTGGGATTTTGTCTTAATGCTACAAGCAGAGGAGTTTTTGGAGCTGAAAATGAGGGTTTTCGTTTGGCCAATGAACATCACTTATTTCCTTTTATACATTAACCTAAAGAAAAGTTTGTCATTTTGAGAGCACATATTTGCTTTATGGCAGAGAGCAAGATGAGAAGACAGACTCTCATATGTGCACAAGCGGCCAGTTAGCTTAACTTAGCATAAAGACTGGTACCAGGGGAAACAGCTCGTCTTGCTGTGTCTAACGGTAACCAAATCCAGCTATCACCACCTCTAAATCTTGCTGACTTAACACATTATACTTGGCTTGGGCTGTATCTATTTTTTCACGCCTTCATACCGTCTTGACATTTCACTGGGGTATACTGTACATGACGTTTTTGTGTAAAAAGAATGATAGAAGTCATTGTAGAATATATGAAATTGTCTCGCTCAGTGGTTCCCGACTGATGGGTCGCAGTCCAAAAGTGGGTCGTGGGTCCATTCTGAATGGACCATAAGTGACTTAAGAATATGGCAAGTTTGTAAAAAACACACTTTACTTTGAAGTACAGTGAATTTCAGGCACATTGCTTTTATTTTGAAGTGCCAATTTCTTCTGTAGAACAAATGACTAACAGACAGCTACTTGAGAGAGACAGCAAACTAGCTTGATGACATGGCCAAACACATGTATGACGCTGACTGTATTAAACTGTGTGGACCTTGAACTAATAACAGGAGAAATCTGGACCCTGTGGCTGAACCAGATGGGAACCACTTGTTCAGCCTACACTGTAACTAGCTAACTCAGAGAAGTCTTGTTGGTTTAAAATGTTTATAGCCCATAAAATAATTAACAGACACGAAAAAACTGCCCTTCTTCCATAGATTGACACCTGTTGCCATGACAGCCACAGTCACAGACACATATCGAGTCATATTTATTGATTAACTGGGAGACTTATGAGGCATTTTTCTTTTTTTTTATTATTCCTGTAACATATTTTCTCCACTCACAGGTGTCGTCTTTCTGTTGCACCAGCAGAGACTGACCTCTTGTGGCATTAGCTGTGCACTACATACATCCTTGGTGTGGCATCTCTGTACAGTTTAATAAAAAGCGAAACATCTATATATTTGACGGTATTCAAAATCATACCTTCAGAATTTCTAAATGGCCTGGTTTACCGTAATACCTTAATAATGCCCAAGCCTACATTTATACCTTGTTTTAATCCATACAAAAACTAAATAAATAAATAAATAATTCCATACTAACATTCAATTTAGTAGGCTAAAACAGTATGTGAGATTTTTAAGTAAGTTTAAAACTTTAGTATGAAACCAATATATAGTATATGATATAATATAGTATATTAACTGCGTATTGTTTCAGGTTAAATATTACAGTATGCAAACATAAGTATCCCTTAATGCAGTGGTTCCCAACTGGTCCAGCCACAGTCACTTACTCTACAGCAGGAAACGACACTTCAAAATAAAAGCTCTATGCCAAAAATTCACTGTACCAAGAATAAAGTGCATTTTTTACAAACTTGACATGTTTGCAAGTCACCTGTGGTCCATTCACAATGGATCCACGTCCCCACTTTTGGACTGCAACCCACCAGTTGGGAACCACTGCCTTTATGCAATGTGATGGAGAACAACTTTCATAGCAGACAGCGACCAAGACACCTCGGTGATGTCAATAACACTTCAGTTTAAGTGTAACTATGTAAGAAATGTACGATTTCACTTTGCTGGTTGATCGTAGTTTTAAAATTGTTTTTTAAATAACCAGTCGAGCTCAGGTTGACACAGACTACTGTGGTTAGGAGTCTCCAATTGGCAAGGAAGCTCTCAGGAAGTGACGTGTGAAGTGAAGTATATTATTGAGTATTTAGTGCATAGTATGTGATTTCAGATGCAGGGTATTTCCTGGCTCTGAGCAGTTGCCAGGCAACAAGACGAGATTCCAGGAAGTTATCAGTCCCAGCCAAGAAATAAACAGGCACATAACCCCTGCTAAACAGTCGGTAGTTGTGTTTATACTAGCTGTTTACCCTCATTATGCTAAGTTACGCTAACCTTCTGTGGGCTGTATAGCAGCTTCACATTTACTGTACAGAGTGGTAGTGATCTTCTCATCTCACTCTCATCAAGACAGCAAATGTCCTAACAAATGTGTGGTTTTCCATACATAAACACATATTGTGATGTCAGTATCAGAACATAGTGTTCTAGCTGTCATGATGCACCCAGCCCTGCTATATCTAGATGGATGACATTTATTTAACCCTTATACAGGAGGGGTTGCCGGAGCAGACAGGCTCTTTTACAGCAGCATGTATCAAGAACGACACAAATGCTACAGACGATGAACTCAGTTTGAAAAGTGTACTTTAGTTTTACCTCGTTCTCCAGAGCCCTCAGCCTGTGCTCAAAGTCTCTGCTTTCAGTCACGTGTTTGAGCACGCCATCCACTCTAAAAAAAAACAGGACACGTTCAGCTCAGTATGATGGAGCTAAAAAATAATTTTACTAGTACAGTGTTAGTTTAGGAAGATGTGCTCACTTGACAGACATCCGTTTGAGCCTCTCTGAGTCGCTGCTTTTCTGGATCTTATTCTGGGCGGTCAGGAAGTCCTCCTTCTGAATGGTTTCCCAGGTCATTAGCCTGTTGGCTGCTTTCCCTTTTAACTGCAACACTAATAGAGGAAGGCAAAGGTTTTTATTTTCTATTTTTATCACTGCTGAACCACAACGGCTGAGATGAAGCCACTGTAATCGATGTTACATTAATTCGCCTCAAATACTGACCAAAGTGGTGGATCTTGATGGAGGGCACTTTGCGGATCTGCCTCTTAATAAAGAGATTGATGTGAGAGAGGATGATGAACGGAGGAGCCAGGGAGGGACGGGAGTGGTACTGAACGATCAGGTTGTAGCGCTGGAACTTCCAGTAGATGTCGCTGTTCGCCTGCACTTCAGAGAAGGTGTAGCTGCGTGGATGCAAAGATAACAGAGAGAATTGTGTTGAGTGATAGTGTCAGTGAAGTCACAGAGACAGATGATAGACACTAATCTTCTTCTTTACCTAAACATGGCGATGAGCAGGTTGATGAGCAGGATATTGGTGACCAGCAGATAAACAATCAGCAGAATGACCACTATCCAGTTACTATACATGGTCCTGCACGGCTCCGCACCGCTCTGAATCAATGTCACGTTGTCTGTGCAGGGCATGTCCCACGTCTTCCCAACTGCAACACACACAAAGATATAAAGGCAGATTATAATATGTCCCATCTTTTTTTTTTTTATTTCATTTTATTACATTTTTTAGTTTCTGTCATTACCTGTATGAGTTTGGTACAGTATATCTCAGCTCTTATTTTATTTTTACTATTTTTTCACTGTCATCGTGAGTTTCACTTTAGTTTTATTATATGTGACTTAACTTTTTTTCTCCTGCCATTATATATGGGAATCAGCCACAGTACATGTTTACATTTTCTGTAATTTTCAATGTCACTTTTAATAATGTTTTTTTTTTTCAAGTGGGCACTTACATGTCATGTATTTTTTTGCCTGATAAAGACTATTTAAATTTGAAACGCATTGGTCATCCAAGATGGTTGCTTACAATCTGTGCCATAAATTCTTTTCAGACTACAAATCTACATCTCAGCCATTTTTTTTTTTGTAATTTTTTGTCTTAAGATTGTGCAAAAATAAATCTACATCTAAATCTAAAATCTATTTTTTTGCCCAATTGCAGCACTTCCTATATATTGTACATGTTTACATATCTTATACACTTACAAGCCACTTTATTAGGTACATCTTGCTAGTATTAGGTTGGACCCCTTTTGCCTTCAGAACTGCCTTAATTCTTTGTGGCATAGATTCAGCAAGATGCTGGAAACATTCCTCAGATTTTGGTCCATATTGACATGACAGCATCACACAGTTGCTGCAGATTTGTCGGCTGCACATCCATGATGCGAATCTCCCGTTCCACCACATCCCAAAGGTGCTCTATTGGACTGAGATCTGGTGACTGTGGAGGCCATTGGAGTACAGTGAACTCATTGTCATGTTCAAGAAACCAGTTTGAGATGATTTGAGCTTTGTGTCATGGTGTGTTATCCTGCTGGAAGTAGCCATCAGAAGATGGGTACACTGTGGTCATTAAGGGATGGACACAGTCAGCAACAATACTCAGGTAGGCTGTGGTGTTTAAACCATGCTCAGTTGGTACTAAGGGGCCCAAAGTGTGCCAAGAAAATATCCCCCACACCATTACACCACCACCACCAGCCTGAACCGTTGATACAAGGCAGGATGGATCCATGCTTTCATGTTGTTTATGCCAAATTCTGATGCTACCATCTGAATGTCGCAGCAGAAATTGAGACTCATCAGACCAGGCATTTTTCCAATCTTCTATTGTCCAGTTTTGGTGAGCCTGTGTGAACTGTAGCCTCAGTTTCCTGTTGTTAGCTGACAGGAGTGGCACCTGGTGTGGTCTTCTGCTGCTGTAGCCCATCTGCTTCAAGGTTCGACGTGTTGTTGGTTCAGAGATGGTCTTCTGCAGACCTTGGTTGTAACGAGTGGTTATTTGAGTTACTGTTGCCTTTCTATCATCTTGAACCAGTCTGGCCATTCTCCTCTGACCTCTGGCATCACTGGATATCTTCTCTTCTTCGGACCATCCTTTGTAAACCCTAGAGATGGTGGTGTTTGTAAATCTGAAATACTCAGACCAGCCCGTCTGGCACCAACAACCATGCCACATTCAAAGTCACTTAAATCAGCTTTCTTCTCCATTCTGATGCTCGGTTTGAACTTCAGCAGCTGAGTTACTGCTACATGACTGGCTGATTAACTATTTGCATTAATGAGCAGTTGAACAGGTGTACCTAATAAAGTGGCTGGTGAGTGTAAATCAGCTATCAGGTTATAACAACACTAAATTCTAATTACTGTGGTGATTTTTTTAAAAGCTGCAACAGATATGGGAATTGTCCAGTGCAGGCTGCAACATTATTCTTAGACTAGTTTAAAACTAAAACTATCATTTTCTAAGTTGCCCTTTTACCATCCATCTCTTCCACAGGGATCTGTCCAAAGATGTGCAGGTACGGTCTGTAGAAAACCCGGCGAAAGATGCGATCTAAGCTCGGGTCGTAGGCATAGAGCAAAGCCTGATTGGCTACTCCGTATGCCATAAGCCACACCATCAGGAAGAAAAGGAAGAAGAAGACGTCCTTCATCTGAAAAAGAGAAAACAGTTGTCTTTCCATCATTGTAATGCAAACATCCTGCTAAGAATCATTGGTACGATGAACTTATGGTGACGTTTCTCACCATCTTGCCAACAATGATGATTTTTGGTCCCAGCTGTTTGTGAATGGCAAAGATGTGAATGAGACGGAGGGTGAAGACCATGTAGTCCAAACACAGGAACTCCCGGCCAAATCCGTATGTCACTTTGAACATCCTATAACACATAGTGAAGCAGATACAGTGTGATTACACCGCCACCTGGTGGTCATTTGCTATAACTGCACTTTAAAGGTTCTCAGCTGGATTTTGAATCTTACTGTACATCACATTGACTGAGATGTGAACAGATGGCAGCTTGTTGACAGCTGCAGTACAGACTAAAAGTAAAAAGAAAACATATGCAATTCAGAATGCACCCTTACTGAAGATGCAAGTGAGGGGCATGTCTCTTTCCAGAAATCATGACCTGGCAACCCAAGATAATCCACAGACCTTGTTGTGAGCAGTTTCATGTAGGAACTATTTTCTTTCTACCATAACCTGCAAACCAAATCACCACATTTAAGGGGGCATGCATCTACTGCCAGCTCACCTAGCACCACTGAGCTCGCTAACATTACGGCTCAGCTGAGGACGACACCATTTATGTTTACATCTTGAGCACGAGCCTCTTCTGTGCAGTGATACGGTTTACCCATGCAGTTTGGTAGAAAGAAAATAGTTCCTACATGAAACTGCTCACAACAAGGTCTGTGGATTATCTCGGGTTGCCAGGTCATGATTTCCGGAAAGAGACATTGCTGTTGTGTTTTTCAAATGTATTTTTTGGCACTTTGAACTAAATGACACGCAGCTTGTGGTGCTCAATTATGCTGGAGAGAAGGCAGACATCTGTATGGCCAATAACTCCAACACTCACAAAAGCAATCTAGACTGACAAATAGCTCTACAGGTAAGAGCCTAAAAATTCAAAAATTCAAATAAAAGTGTCATGGCTTTCTCTGAATCCTGTCTGTTAGCTATCTGTCAGTGGTGCGTAGATGACACGCGTATCAGGGACAGAATAAAAAGCATAATCTTGTACATTTTTAATTCTGATAAACATAGAATATTGAGAATATTGTGGAGGATTTAGGCATAATCCTGTAGTAATATATACTGTGGATTGTCTCTGTGTGTCCTTGTTTGTACCTGCAGATTACTCCTATGATGAACAGCGAGATGGCAGTGAGGTCGCACTTGTTCCACACATCCTGAATGTAAACTCTGATCCTCTGACGCCAACTCTTTCGTGCCCAAGAAGAATGTCTTTGAGAAGAAAACATCAATACATTTAACAGATCCATAGTTAAGAGAACATTCAATACAGCCAAATACCTTCTATGAAACAAGCACGATGTCTCTCCACACTAACCTCTCGGATCTCCTCACACACAATGGTGAACACCCAGAAGTACAGCACATACTCAGTGATGGCTGGACCCTTAGGAGGCGGCGGACTGAAGTCCACCAACAGCACATACGCAAACAGCAGGAGGAAGAGGAAGTACATCAGGACGTTGCCCAAAAATGAGGTGACAGGTGCAAACCAGAACTGTCGCCATCTTGACACTATGAACGGACGCTTTGGTGGTCTGTGTGACTGAGGTATGCCTGTAAGGAAGGTTATTGGTACATGGATTAATAGCTTCTTGCAGTCGTAACAGCAGCTTAAAATATTTATTTCTGCATCTTTTCAGGAGGTGCTGCGTTTAAAGAGGACTCGCCTTTGATGGTTGCTGTTCTGGGAGTCGTTGGTCCTTGTGCATCAGCTTCACTGGAACAACAATGACACATTTTTAATCAATCAACACAACAGAAAAAGCATTTTAAAGTAATGTCTATTTAAAACTGTGACAGCAGTGCATCCCATTCACTTGCATTAACGGAACTTCTCAACTTGACAAACAAATCACTTTAGAATTTTTTAAAGTTTTACATGTGCTTGATGTCCGAGAAAGAGAAGACGGTGGTGCCATAGAGGCTGTCGTTGTCTCTGCCCGGCCCGTCCTCGTTAGGCTTCCCCTCCTCCTCTTGGTGATGGTCCTCTTCCCTGTGAGGTGGAGTTTGTTGTTAAGTATCAGACCTGAAATCAAAATCTTCTGAATGCTAATGAGGACCAGTCATATTTCTCTAACAGTTTACATCCATGTCTGTGAAAACATAGATGCTTCACACACATCTTTAACCCAGCGGCACAGAAGATCTATACAATCAGCACAGTTTCAAGGTGGAGACCCAAGATTAGTGTCACCAGTTCAGTATCTGATCAAATGTCTCCACTTTTGTTCCTGAGACTGATGCTGACTTATGGTCAGAAAAGTGTTTTACGCAGAATATTATGATGTCACAGTGACGCTGACCTTTGATCTTTTGGATATAAAATGTAATCTCTTTATAATTTTATTCTATTAGACATTTGTATGAAATTTTGTCGTAATTAGCGTAGGAATTCTTGAGTTCTTTTGACCTTCGACCACCAAATTCTAATCAGACCAAGTAGGCCTTCGTGTCAAATTTGAAGAAATTCCCTCAAGGTGTTCTTGAGATATTGTGTACACAAGAATGAGACAGATGCAAGGTCACATTGACCTTGACCTTTGACCTATGACCACCAAAATGTCATCAGTTCATTCATGGACATTTTTGCAAAACTTGAAGAATTGCCTTCAAGGCATTCTTGAGATACTGTGTTCACAAGAAGTGGGACGGACAGACGGACATGCTGAAAACATAATGCCTCCAGCTACGGCTAATGCAGGCACAAAGGCATTAAATAAATAGCATTAATGTAGATTTCACCTGAAGGAGATGAGGTTGGTGTAGCAGAGGATGGGGCAGAAGAAGGTGAGCAGGAGCTTCCACACCTCTGTGTTCCTCTTCATGTCCCCCCACCAGATCTGGGACAACAAAGACTGGAGGAAAGAGAACATTAGACCGTTTTTACCGACTGTAATAAATTTGTAGTACGAAAGCCGGCTGTGGCTGTGTTGCTGTGCTGTCATTTGCAATCACAGTAACAATGTAAATTAAAAGAAGAAAAGACTTAGCACTAAAGCTTGCAGTGTAAATGTAGCCTATTTGAGCTCCACACAAGTTAACCATTGGCAGTGAATGTACTTCAATAAAAAAGGAAGGGTCTAACTTCTTCATTATTTTCAAAGTTAAAGAAATAAGAAAGCTTTAGCCAGAAAATCTGGGCAATCAAACTTTAGATATAGTTTTAAACATTAAAAAAAAGACCAAGCATAAACAGAACTGGTTAAACCGCCTCAATGAAGTCAGTTACTTGGCTCCATTGTTGTCACACAGCTGTAAAAGCAGTGACACACCTGTACTCCGTCGTGGCTGAAGAAGAGTCGTGCATCGGCACCCATGCCCATCTGGAGGCAGGTGGTACCACCCCAAACTGGAGATTTCCTAATCAGCAAGGTGAACGAGCGACTCTCATTGCTCCGATAGCAAGAGCTGAAGACATCTGAGGAAAATCAATTATCATCATTATACAATAGACATGCATGCATTGCTTTATCAGACAAACAATTTAAATACCTACCCATTAACCATAATCAACATGAAGCTGAAACACCAGTGCATTACATAACTTTAAAACAAGGAGTGGCCAAATAACACTAGAGCAATTAGGCTGTGAAATTCAATGTCTGGTCGTCATTCCTGCACATGTATTTATTTATCTGTTATTTTGTATAATTACACATTAATGGATGGTGCGTTCATGCTCTCACCGTGTGCCAGGTTCTCAAACCTCTGGGCCAGCTCCTTCATGGACAGTTTGGTCTCAGTCTCGACCTCCAGCTTGGATATTTCCCTCAGCATCTTACAGCCACTCAGAGCACTCAGCACCGACTCCCCTGCCTGGGAAAGACAGCAAATGAAAGAGTTCTGAGCCTGACTGCACAGAGACTAAAGTGATTGTCGTGTGCTTATTTAAAAAAGCAGCAGAACAATTTTTTGCTTTGTGTAAGCCTCAGAAGTTTTACCATCTCCCAGAAGAAAGTGGCCATCTCGCTGCGGTTCTGGAGGACGGCCCAGGTGAAGAGAGAAGCCCAGGGGAAGAGGCAGCGCTTCTCCCGATACAAGCAGTCTCCACGCAGCAGCTTACTGGCACGCTGGGATGGATGAAGAGAAGCAGGGGAGGAGGGTTTAATTCGACCATGTCATTCTCTCTTGTCTTTAAAAACCTTACAGCTTTTCATCGGTTTGATACATGTCTACATATTACGAAAAGTACCCTCAGAGCTCTCCTCTTGGATGTCATCTGTTCTAAGCCCAAAGCATCGTAGTAAAATGGCTGGCAGACATCACCCATCAACAGTTCCAGCACCCCTGAAACCTGAGGAAACAAGGATGGAGAAGCAACTCAACAAAAGTGTACATGTAAAAATGAGTTTTCTTCACATTGTTTTTGACTGTAAAAAAAGACCACAGGCAGGGGCGTCTCCCTGACAACACACCTCAAAAAGGCTGATCTCCGTCACTGGGCCACTCTGTATTTCTGTTGCCACTCTGGAGGGTGAGTCCGACAGGTTTGATGTTGGCACGGGGGCTGCAGTTCCCAGCCGCTCCGCTAGGCGGCGCTGAAGCAGCTGGTAAAGCACCGTCCCATCAGCCACTGAGCGGTAGAGGCTTTCCAGCCTGCCGTAAGTCAGGTAGTCCAGGATGTTGAGGCCGTTCTCAGTGAAGAGACGCACAAACTGGGGCTTGTCGTTGACCAAGGCATCTGTCATGGAGTCTTCCAAGTCTTCATACTGTTGGATTGGATAAACATGTCAGAACACGGCCAATACTTCACTTTTAGAAGACATTTTCATTCATTTCATACCAGCAATGCCATAATACACCACACATAATGCATCTGCTTTACAGTGGTAGTATTTCTTTCTCTTTTTCCCCCTCACCCTCCAGTGAATGTCTCCATTGAAGAGTTCACTCTTGGCAATGTCAACCCTGTTCCATGTGACCGCCAGCTTCAGCTCTTCATTGTAAGGGCTGGCATCCACTGACGCACGCTGCTTACTTGCTAAAAAACACAAAAATAGAAAATAATAAAGATGAGAATAAGGAAAAAAGAAAAGCATGAGTGAGGGAAGAATAAAAACACATAAACAGAGGGCGTGATCAATTTGGGTTCAGAGGCATTTAAGGCAATCTTTACAGGACAAGTACGATTTAACATTATTTTCTTTCTACTTGAGTTGTGGCATAAGCTCACCAGCAGCAGGACAGATCTGAGATTTGTTGAATATACTTTATCGAATAGTCAATACTTCAAAACAAAGATCCGTTGCCTCTTAAAACTGCACTCTTCAAAGTAGGAATTAGTCGTACCTCCCACCAGCGCTTTGAGCAGGACTGTATCAAACTCATTTGGGCCCTCCTGCTCTCCATAGTAGACTGTGATAAAGTCTTTGTTCTGGTAGATGCTCAGGACCTGGAGACAAGAGAAGCAGGAATTTCAGCCATATTAGTACTTGGTGATACTGTAAAAGAGATTGAAAAGGAGACAGATAAAGATGAAGAAAGATGTGGTGACAAAGGGTACTGTCTAAATCCCTGATCTAGTTAAGTGGATGGCCTCCTCGTGCTGAGTGAGCAGTGTCTGACATGTTAAGAATTTATCAGGGCTTTTAAAGTTAAGCACAAAGTAATAATTGACTGGTGAGTAGAAAAAAATAAGATTGAGAGTGTTTATCCAGCCACAATTCACAACACTGATTACCTTAATGATTCATTAATCATTAGGACACTGATAGATGAGTCAATAACCAGCCACGCTCTTTCAAGGCAGCATGCGGTGTTGATGATGTTTCATCATACAAACAAATCAAACTCACACAATCACATTTGAAGCTGCAGCTGTGTGTTGGGAGCCACTTCCCTTCAAACAGAGAGCTCAGAGTGAATACTGAGCAAAGAGGCTCATTGTGTTTTTATGCTGCATTCTTGGAATTTTCTTGAAAGTTTTTGGGCCTTTCCCAAACTAGACCCCCCTCATTCCCCCTCCATCACAGACTGTAGCTCTGTTTGTAGTTACCTTAATTAAGATGTAGGGTATAAACACAGCGCCGAGCTTTAGATCAAACTTCCCTTTCTTTAGAGGAAACAGGAACTGTAAACTTTTTGTAACCATGGAGAAAAAAACCTACTTCCACTTAATGTTTTCTAGTAGTTTCTTATATTCTGTGCTCGGCACATCTATGGGCGTGTACCCCAACAGCACCAAGCTTCTTTGGTGGCATTTCTTTCACTTCTTCTTTCACATCTTTTTTTTGTAAAACATCTTATTGTTCACTATGCTGTTTAAAATCCTGCTTGGTTTAACAATGCTTTACAATCAAATGATGACATCTACTGTTTTCTAGGGACTAGAGAAGGGTATATTTGATACCAAACACAATGTAACCTTTACATTTTTTTAAAGTCTATATGACAATATGAAATATCTATCTTAGTCTGAGCAGTTTACGTTTGCACAGAGCGTCTTCCATGTTGCACGTAGTCAATAAGTCGGCATTGATGCAAGCTTGCTTTTGGAAGGTTCTGTACACCCTTCCACTCCACACTAACTGGTTTGCACAGGCACTTTATGTAGCGGACCCTCCACGTGCACAGAGTAGAAGTGAGTAGATAGTGGATGCAGAGAGTGGTTGTGCCTGATCATTATTGGCTACACACAGTCTGTTGAGTTACAAAAATAATCCTGTTACGCCATGCGAAAACTAAACCTGACCTCCAAACAACAGCTTGTGAGTGAGGTAATTGTAAACAGCAGCAGCAACAGCTAAATAACAGCCAGCGGTCTCAGGAATGTGGGACAAACTGGGACAAGGAGTAGCTTGAAGTTTACAGGCCCAGTGGCGGCTCAGTGAATGTTCATTACATGCAACAATTATAGAGTGTTAGTTGACATGAGCGGCGTGCTGTTCTTAGAGCCTCAGCAGCAGCAGCAAGGCTTAACATGTGAGCTTGCCCTGAGGGTAGAAGAAATAAAGGCTTCATCCACTTGGGATGGCATAAATACACACAGCAAGTCTATTGGCAATCTGCCCATTACTATATTATGAAATATCCTGCGTGAGTAAGATTGGAATCTTGACCTTAGAGCATTAAAAGAAAGGTCAGGATCTCACAAATAACATATGAGAGCCTCTTGAGATTATGAATATTAATTGCAATCTAAGCCAGCAGCTGCTGAACATACAGCCTCTTCCTGTTCAGCATGTCAAAAGCCACATGATGACGCCACACGCACTACTCACCCGCTCAACTAGTTTGTCTGACTCCGTTTCATATGGGAAGTGCTTCTTAACCCGTTCTGCCACCCTGTCCTTCAGATCTACGCTGGGGCCTGCCTCGCCCTCTCCCTCACCAGAGGACTGGACAACCGTGGCTGATGACAGACTCGCCAAGACGTCGCTCAAGAAGTCAGCCAGGCCTCCTGAGCCAGCCAGCACCAGCCAGGGCATGGAGTTTTTCAGAGAGAGATCAACTCTCTGACAGAAATTAGGAAAAGAGAGAAGGATGTTACTTTATGGAAGACAAAGGCGTAAAATAAAAACTAACTCAATTATTTCTTTGTGGGAGTCAACAAACATAAAAGCAATAACTGTACCTCCAGCATGCTTGCTTCCCCAGACACCAGCATACAAAGGACAGGGATGTCAATGCTGCCACTGCCTGCAGATATTAACATTTTTACAGTTAATCCTGTGTATGCATTGGTAAAACCTTTGTTTATACTGACTTCTCTTTAGTGCAGATATTATGTTCATGTTTACACACTGAGAACAGTCAAACTGCATATTTTACTTGAAATGCCAGCGCTTCAACACAACAAAGACAGAGAGCACCCTGCTAAATTTTTGACAAATCTCTGCTTGATTTTACACGTTGAACAGCCGTGTCTGAAATTCCTGCAGTGGCATGCAGCGGCTCTCATCCAGGGCATACCAAAGGATCATCTTATCGTCACATGCATTAACCAAAGATGACCACAAGAGGGCCAAACAGCATGTTCACGGCTGTAGGAGCATTGTACAGTTTTCTTTACATAGAGCTCACACAAATATACATTCTTGGAATATTAGTGCAGAGAACCAGAGACAATAGCAGCAAAATAAAGTGATGTGTTAGTGTCTTATTATTCACTATGCATGATGAATGGTTTCACATATCCAGTTTAACCAGAAATTCCAACAAAGGAACAACACAACAACCAGTGCTAAAATGTTTATGCCTACTTCCTTCAGCCATAATCCTTGTTATATTTTTCTACTCCGATTCTACATGCAATGCAAAACACATTTTATTATGCCATCTCTCACCCCAGATGCCTGTGCGCTGGTGGGAGATGTAGTCCTCCAGTTTGGCCCTGAACCCTGTCTCTCCTCCTCTGCGTCCAACACTTCCATCATCCACCAGAAGGAAGGCCTGGTAGTTGTTATCCAGGCAGCAGGAGTCCCTGGACGTGTTCTGGACGTAGTACTTAGCAGGAAAGCTGCCCTGAAAGAGGAAGAATCCAGGTTAATAATACAGCAGGGTTTTTTTTTTAAGTAAAAGTCAGCACCTGTGTTACTAAGATAGTCTAGTGTGTTTTAATGTGACATGATTCTAGCACAGGGACACAGCAATTTATATTGCATAAGGTTTGATTTATACACACACAATATAATATACACATTTTCCTTACTTTTAACGCTTGAAGCTGAAGTAGCTGAACATCTTTACTTTATGTAAATTACAAGATGGGGCTGTAATACACAAGAGAATTCCAAACTAAAGAAGTGAGCGGTTTTCTGCTGAATGTACTGCAGTAATGTCACTGCAGCAAATATAGCGGGACATTTAAGCAGCAAAACAGTACAGAATAATATGCCCTTTAAATAGCAGGAAAATACTCCACCATTCTGACTTAAGACCAGGTTTTTCTTGGCCAATGGCACATTCTCTTTCTGCTGCCTTAAAATAGCAATACAACAACAATGTACCTGACCACTCCCAATTTTAAGACCTGCACGCCCATGGGGACAAAGATGGGTGTACATTTGCAACTTACACAACATGGGCACTGGCAGTGAAACTCACAACTGTTGATCTGAAACTACTAATTACAGTTGTGGTGCACTGTGCACCACGAGTTTAAGACAGGGCTCTATATGTTTGTTTTTGTATTTGGAACAATCAGTTATATTTGTAACTACAGTACATGAATGCCTATACAACCTGAGGGTTGATCAGCTGCTGTCGGTTGTGCACCAGGCCCCAGGGAGCGATGCCCAGCGCCACCACCTTGTTGAGAGACACAGATGACGCCGCAGTGGCATGATCCCTCACCGCCTCTCCAACACACCTGCCAACGCCCTCACGCAAGCCTGCTGTCAGGATCCACGCTCCTGGGTGCAACAATCAAGCATGAATGTGAGAAGGAAAGACAAACTGCTTGATTGTGGTAGTTTTTTGAGATAAAGAAGAATGTCATGAAAGAGTTTTGCAGTTCAAAGCTTTTCTTCAACGCCTGGAAAATGGCTAAATTACCTCTGTACTATCAAGTAAATGTCCAAGCTATGCGCGACTAAGTCCTTACAGTTGTATGTAGATTAGCTGACATATTCTTGGTTTCATATTGGGTTATTATGATTTCACACATCTAGATTCTAAAAAAAAGCATGTCATTTACATAATATTTACATGTGGTCTGCATTGATACACACTGTTCTTCCACAGCGTGTATAAACAACACACCTGCATGTTTTTACACTGTGTACAATTCTCTTTGCTTTGGTCTGGAGCCTTCGAGAGTACGGCTTGTTTAAGTGACCTTAAATGACAGGAGATTACTATCATCTTGTGCCACCTGCACTTGGCACGGTAGTCATGAGGAAATGGCTATTGTAGTCCCAAATTAGGATGGGACCCCTGAGAGCCATAACGTGCAATGGTACTAGAGTTTCTAACAGCTGTGTTTTTCCTGCAAAGTCCACCACGAGGTTTTGTGCCTTCCAAGAAAGTGTTAATTCATCATTTATCATTATTAGTCAGTTACTTAGAAATGTTTACAAACTTAGGAGCAATTTTGACTCCAGGTGGAGCATTCTTACATGAGCAAGAACATGCAAAACTGAAATGTGCGTCAGTCTTTCAGACTCTGGCCTACATTACAAAAGTATCAGGTTTTATTTATGGAAAAAAATAATGCTGTTGTGTTGATCTTTAATTAGGTTTTTATATTAAAATGTAGGAGAGGGAGGCAAAATAATGTAATCCACTTGAGGAATAAAACAAAGGTAATCAATCTGATGTGACTTAATCACAGTTGCAAATACTGCTATAAAGGTAGGTCATATAAGGGTTAACATACCAGTTATTGTAGCAGCATTTTTCAGCTCTAAAAGATGTCTGGAAATAATTTGATGTGTCAGAAAAAGAGGAAAAAAAGAGACCAAAGCATTTGCGCACATGCTCCCTAAGACTTTTTAAGACCTGCAGATTAAAAGTGCACACCAATCAAAACATGTGTTTTATTAGTCAAGCAGAACCATCTCTAAAATCATGACATCATACGCTGACCACAGACAAAGTGATTCACAACTAAAAGCTGACCGTTACAGTGCAAACACCGTATATGGGTTTCACAACTGGCATGTAACCTATGACCCACATTCGTAGACGTGTCTGAAGTGGTGGTTTGGCCGCTTCAGAGTTACATATGTTTACCTGTGCTTTGTGAGGCTTTCACCAGTCCCTGCCTGAGCACCTCCCGTACCCAAGTCTTCACCTTTGTCCTGCCTTCTCCGCCCACTATAGAAACCACCAGGTTGGGGGAAGGGAGACCCCAGTGGGCTGTCATCAGGGTGTAGACCATAGATGGGGGGGTGTCCCATGACAGACGCAGAAACTGAGGGTCCCCATGAGAGACAAAATGGATATTTGATCACATTTACAACCACCTTTAATTTAAAAAATAACGAATTATGATCAATTTAGTATCAAAACACATGCTAAAATATACTACAAGTGTCTCAGATTAGTAAGGATAAAGCAGAGAGCTTTTCAGTACAGATATGTGACTCCACCATCAGTGTGTTGTGTTTGTTTATTCAGGTGTAGCAGCAGGTCAAAGATTACAGTTAGCAAAAGTCCCTCTTCTATTACAGCTCTTGGTGCATTAGTATCATGATTTGGCTCACCTTCACAGGCATTTGTCTTTAAAACAATGCCAAAATGCTACAGGTGTGATCATAAACTCTAGTGCTATAGAGATGAAGCAGTTAATGAGCCATTCAGAGAAAATTTATCAGGCAAACAGAAAGGCCACCCACATAGCTATGCCTCTTGCTGGCTCCTGCGAACTGCAGCTCTCCAAAGGCGTCAGTCGGGTATTCAGATGAGTGCTGGGCACTGTCCCAGTGGTTGACAATCGCTGTGCTGAAATAGTCACCGAGAGCCACAGAGCCATGGGCATCTCTTGCACCCCCACACTGACACAGCGCGCCATTACTAAGAGTGAGGTGAGAGGATAATACATGTGAAAACATGATCAACCTTTGACGCATCACAACAGTAAACAGAGAGACACTATCACAGAGGAATGCGCTCCACAGAGTTCACAGTACCTGAAAGAATCTTCTACAAAGGTGGTGCACACTCTTTTCTTGATGATTTTGGGGATCCAACTCTGAAAACATTTTCAACAGGTTAATCCAGTGAAATCATAGACAGGTTGTTTAAAAAGTTTAACTCCATCCCTACCCTTCTACGCTTGGAACTCATGTTGCTGCATGGTGTGGGAAACTGTTAAAGTGAGAAACACTGACTTGGCTCAGAGAAGGTGATACACTGGTGGGACATGCTGTGTCTACACACCTGGCTGTGACTTCTGACACGGTGCTGTAGACTCAGCTCGAGTTTGCGTGCATGTGTGTGGTGGGCACGTAGGCTACTCCTGTGCAGGTATCATTAGTGCATACGGTACATTTTGCAGTACAACTGCAAACCTACTTGTCAAATAAAGGGGCCCCACGAGACTCTGTTTTTACAACTTAAAACTGGACTGTACTCTCCTTACAACTTTGAATTTAAAGATACACAATAAAATATATATTAAAATTATCAATATCTAATCCACTGTCATCTCAAAAGCTATATGATAATGGAAATATTTTTTCGTAGGGGCCAGATGGGGCCACTGAACATCTCGAGGTGGCACACCCAACACAAAAGCTGTCACTGAACGTCAGGAATCTACTTATGAAGTTGAAGTACAACGGCTAATTGAAAATTATGTCAATATAGACAGCTGAAGAATCATGTACTGATATACTTTGGGTTCTTATTTTTCAGTTAATATCACTAATTATCTGATGTGCATAGACTAATACCAGCACAGGTCACATTATGAGTTCCACAACAATCCTGTTTTAACATGTTATATCCTCCTGAGATCCTGTGGCCTCATGTGAGTACATCACATTTTGGGTTTACCGGACCTTACACTTCATTCTGCTTAACTTTAGACCTCTTGTCCAGTCCTTTTTTGTCCCATCTAGTGGTGGTAAGACCACAATACTCTAATCCATGTAAAAGCAAGATGGCAGCCATCTCTGCCAAGTCAGTCTGCAGCCGTCCCCGACAAAAAAGAGGACAAGGTCCAAAACCTGATCACATTTTGAAGTTGAAACTTGTTTATTTATGATTAATGATGTTTGTAGTTTGATATGGCAACAAATTTGACCAATTTCAGCAACAGTAACAAGATAAGACACTGTTAATTAATAAGTGCTTTGAAGATTTTTTATTTTTTTTTGAAGACACTGGGATTTTATCATCAGCTCATTTCAGGACATTGGGACTTTATTATTGTCTCGTTTGAGGATATTAGGACTTTATTATTGTTGACAATGTTTAATTTTTTTATACTTATCAGGACCTACTAATCCCAAATAACTAGGAGAAATTAAACTGCGTACCAAACAAAAGTTCAGGTCTCAGGAGGATATATCAATTAGGGTGACAAATTGTAAGCACATTCCTTAATCGATCATTGGAAACATTAACAATCAATTAATTATGATTTTAAATAGACATAAAAACTTCACTTAAAAAAAACGATACCAACTGCACTTTTTTCCTCAATCAAAGCTCACAGCAACACGTTCACCATTCTACCCATCATTTATATTTCAGAATCAGATCTTTATTTGATCGATTAAATTTCACGCTCGAGCAAATTCTCAATTGATTGTTGTTTAATTTTTATCATCCCTAAAATCTATACATGTGAGGTGATTCATTGTTCTTCAAATCGGCGTATCCTTTTCCTTAAAAAGGAACAAAATATTTACGGGAAACAAGCACTCTCAGGTTTAGAGGAGACTCATGGGTACCAACAGAACCAGCTTTTATTCAGATATCTTGAGCTGCGAGCTCAAGGGACCCCTTTGAGAATGGCCAAATTAAGCCAACTAAATTTGAAGTGTTCTTCAGCCCCCTTACCGACAAGCTATGCCGTCATGGGTTTAACAATGAATGTCTTTGCAGTAGCTTAAACAATGAGTGTGTCATAATTAAAACAGTGATAGCAGCCTCTTATCCCTTTCGCCAGGGTGGGCCCCCTGAGGGGAGGGCAGTGATTGTATCATGGCCCCCCTGCCCCTCCGCCACTGAGTATAATCAGGAAAAGCACATCAACAGCTAACATGACGGCTCCGTTCCATTTAGCTGTGCCAGTGAGCGCTGTCAGTAAACCAGCGGCACAATACCAGAGCCCTGGGGCTGGCACAGCTAAACGGAATGCAGCCATAACTAATATTAATATTAACACCTGCGCTTGTCGAGTTAAAATATTTGCAGTCAGAGCAAAAGACAAGTTTTATCTGATACTGTATCGTATTTTCTCTTTATCATTTGAATGCCGGTGTTACTTTTCTATTTGTTAACGTTAAAACTTCAAATTAAAGCATAAACCTTACAAAGTTATGGAATCCTAGGTTAGGTTAGCTTAACGTTAAATATAGTTAACGTTAGCTTGTGAAACGCTAGGGAACTGTTACTTAACATACAATGGGCGTGCTCTCGCCTTTGTTTTTAACAGTCAGAGATAACGTAAGTAAGAAAGTCACTATTAAGTTAGAAAATGAGTCAACGAAGCTTTTCTTAAGTTAATGACAATGTCCGGAATATTAGGAATTAGGCACTGTACGTTAAACGGTCGAATGTGCCTTTGTAAGCTAGCTTAACTTCCGCCGGTTTGACAAGCAGAAGCACACAGTGTCAACAGATACGAGCAGACCGGAGCTCGGTTTAGCTACAGTAGGAACAAAATGCGGGGCTGTTACCGCACACAGTTGAAACGCTTCAGTGGTTTCGACCATTTAAGAGGCGACTCTAAACTGTGAGTATCAAATTCCCAAACGACCATCAGATACGTGCCTCCCACAGCAGATTGTCTGTTGCTCATTATGACTCAGAACCTCGCGGGTTAACTGCCGGTGGCAACTTTCCTCATCGCTTCCACTTTGTAAATTCCTCTTTTATTAAACTGTCTGACAAATATCACAACAGGAGACTTTAAAATAGAAAGCCTACCCACCTGATCCTTCTCAGATTTACAGATTTTGTCTCCGCCGCCTCCTTCTCCTCCTGTGTCTCTCATGTTTTTTTCCTTTCTCTTCCACTCAGTAAGAGATAGTAGGGGAAACGACTTCAGGATTTCTTCCTGACCATTTTTCAGTGACAATGCCTATATCCCGGATCGCTGCATTTTGAATAAGCCTGATTCTAAGGGAAGGCCATTTGCAAACTTTTCTCCGCAGCCAGACAGGAAACAAGGTGTAGAGCACCGCACAGGTGAGGGTGTGGTTTTTTACAGGAGGCACTCAAACTTCCTCCAAAGTTTGAAAATAGGAGGGGCAAAACCACAGATATTTCATACCTGAGGTGTGATCTGATTATAATCCCTTTACAACATAGATTCAGGTGCCCATCTCTTGAGGAGTGATATCTGATGTGGTGAAGTTTGCAGGAAAATACTCTTGGTCACCAATGACACATATTTTGACACCGCTGTAGCAGACAGGACAACTGAAGACACAAGCTTGTGTACTGAGAATTTGCTGCTGTCATGGTTGCCCTAAAAATATCACACAGTCAGGACTGGATTTACACCATGGCAAGTGGGTCAGATGCCTCAATTTGCCCCGACACCATCTAGAGCAATAAAGGCCAGATTGTTTCACACGCTGCAACAACTTCAGCATCACATTTTAATCAGCATATGTGGTCGGGTGAAATGAAAACAACAGAAATATACTTAATTTAATATGTCAGGAAATCTTGAGCATCGAACACTTAATTTTCTTCATTCTGATGCATTTTTATGCTCCAGTTTGTGCGTTTTCTGCATCAATTTATGGTGTAAAGTCTTAAATTTTGAGGAAAAAAAGTAATCTGATTGTGTTGTGTTTTTGTTTAATCGGGGGAGTAGTTCTAAATATTGAGGAGGACATGTCCCCTTCGTCCAATTTCTGAGTCCAGGAATAATGTTTCAAAGCCCCTCTACCATTCCTAAAACATTAAATGTATTAATCCATGGAAAGAGCCCATGTAAGCAGCATACAACCTGTAGGAGTCCATTTCCAAAGGCCCTTGCAGGTTAATCCAGATATGCATGAACCAAAACTCCACATACAACATTATATTAAATATTTATTGTACAATGCATTTAAATATAGAGGAATATTTTAAAAAAGTAATATGATTAACATTTCCCACAGTTTTAACACTTCCACATTCAATGTGCTTAATGAGCATAAATCAATAATAAGTACCAGTCAGTCAGATCATACAGAGATATTTGGTTGTAAATAGATGGAGACTGTGTTGAGAACTCTCCACCTCCTTAGTCCATGAGTGCCGCCATCCCTCTTGCCCCCTATCTGCCGAATCCTTGCGGGTCACTGGCGTTTTTCGACTTGTCTTTGTCTTTTGTTTTGCTGATGTGGTATAAGTCGTTGGCCAGGTTGTGAAGCTGGCACGTCCCGAGCTGGCATCCAGGCTGAGGTGCACGCCGGAGACGTAACTTCAATGGC
Source organism: Cephalopholis sonnerati (assembly GCA_019142605.1). Taxonomy (NCBI): domain Eukaryota; kingdom Metazoa; phylum Chordata; class Actinopteri; order Perciformes; family Serranidae; genus Cephalopholis; species Cephalopholis sonnerati. The sequence goes on along the minus strand of JAGQAX010000020.1, from coordinate 18,070,070 downwards.
ATGCTGTCGAAGGGGGGAACAAAATTAAAGTTTAGCACATATGTTTACAAAATGTTATCCAGTTTCCAAGTAGATGATACACCTAGAATTTGGGTTTTGCTAACAGCCATATTTAATAGAACTGAAATAAATACTACATTATTTGTACTGCATTAATCCTGCATCATTAACTTACTACAGAGATTGTCTTAGGATATAAAATACATAAGAAAGCTAGTGTTTTAAACTGAACTGGTACTGGAACTTCTTTATTTAAAGCCACTCATGCTATATTGTATAACATTTTTATATTTCTAAATATTTTTACATGCTGGTGTTAAACTGTGTAGCATAATGCACGTTTTCTATTTTTCCATACTGTACTTCTTATTTTCGTACTTCACATTTCTACAGTACATCAGATTGCCTGTAACATATCACAGTTGCCCCCCATGGATCAATAAAATATTTCTGATTTCTGAATGTATATGCCCTTTCGCACCTGTTTTTCAGGGCCTCCAGGTCCAGGTGTTTGTCTTCTGAATGAAATGGGATGATCTTCAGTGCTTGAGCATGCTGCTCCTGTGTGTCCTCTGATGTTTTCACCTCTGAAATCTGGACAGCGTCTGTTGGGAGGACGGTGTCTGACCTGTGGGTACATCAGAAAAAGGTATGAATTAATCTAGGCATCACGTGAACCAAACAACTCTGATTGTCAATACTGTATTAAATAGATGAACTAGCATATAGTCCAGTTTTTTCCCTTCTTTCTTTTTAAATTCCTCTTTTCTGAGCCAGTTTTAATATTCCATTTATAGATTAGCAGGCAGTGGGTGACACATAATTATGGTTACTGTAAGTATTTCCCCCCATCATTAGCTGTATATTTACTGATGTTTTTCACTGACCTGTGAGTTGGTCTAAGTGGTGTGGCAGCACTCAAAGGCACAGTCAGCAGCAGCAGAACAGCTATCTCCATACCGCAGTTGCCTGTGGCAGAAAAACCATGAGTGATGCTGAGGAAAACATCCTGTCCTGACCAGACTTATTTCTAACAAATGGTCCATACAAATCAATATTAGTCGTAAAAATACAGACAGAAGATTTTGTGAAAAGAAAGGTAACAACTATGAATTAGAGATCTGTATAAAATAGTGTGAACGTGAACACAGGATGAAACTTACCACCAAGAAAATTCCCAAATCCGCTGTAGCTTTTTGAGTGAACCATTCGTAGTCTCTTGATTGTTGGATGTCCAAGTCTGTCACCTCTCTCTGCTCCTGGTCCTTTATAGGTTGATGGCAGGGTGAGGGGGTGTGTCTGGAGCGTAGTCATTATACTGTCAGACAACTCCCACACTTGCAATTAATCAGGTATGATGGCAGTTTTATTGTGTATTTACATGAGCTGTGGTACTCACATAAACAACCTTTAAGCATCCAAGCACAACATTGTACTTATACTCGAGGTGACCTTGTCCCTTTTGTGATGTTTACATTGATTCTCAGTGTTCTCCCTTTGCTCCACCGACCTCCCCCCTCCTCATCCACATCCTCCTCCATCCCTCTCCTCCTTCACTCCACTTGCTGCTGAGCAATTGTTCCAGAAAATCTTTCTTTCATTTCCATCACCTGCAGGAAGCCCGCAGAGCCCAAAATAACCCCAATTCTCCTCCAGGCTTTTCTTTATCGCCCCATTTTTCCTGTGCCTTTTTCCCTTGAGTCACTTTTGCCGTCAGCGTGTTTATTCCTGAAATGTCCTTCACTCACATCCCGCTACAACCAGAGTTTCAAAAACAACTTCTTGATCTTATACCTTTCCTCAAATATAAAAAAAATCTAATTTCACAAATAATCTGATGCAGTTATAGCAGCCAGAAATAGTTCAAAGCTTTGTTAGCCCACTCATAAATGGTCACAAAAATAAGAAACGATTAACTTTTCAGGTTTGGCACATAGCCACATTCTATCATCTCTCTAGGAAATTATCCCATTATTCCTAATCTTTTAATAATACTGTAAATCCATAGGGAGTCAGTGTCACGTTTTTCCAAGCTCTACACTCTGTTTCTCCCAGCCTCCGTCCCTCTCTGTGAATCACAACTTCCCCTCTCGGCTCTATTGTGAACCTTTCCTGTGACAGCCATCTGGGCAGGTTGTGTTGTCAGAGCAGTGCACTGAGTCATCACTGGTGCGCGTGCATAATATAGCATTAACAATATTGAGTCAGTCTTGTGATTTCACAATTAAGCAATGAGTTACACTAAGTGTTGTTGATTCTCTCCGTTAACATTACAGCTTGCGTGACGGCAGAGATTACGTGCCAAAAGAAAGCATAGTCTTGGCTCCCACAATAAACTTGTTCCTGTGCACCTGCTGCAGCCTATCTTTGAGCTAATCAAGGATTTGTAACAAAAACATGAGCACATTCGTTTTAAACCCAAATAATAGAGGGAAAACATCATTACTAAGAAGGGCTAAAACAAATAACAGAAATTAATCAGCAAGTATTTTTTATAATTAAGTAATTTTCCAAGCAACAGATTAGCATTTTCCAGTTTAATTTGATGACATCATCTTGTTGTTTAGCAAAATGTTACTGCCATTTTGTTTTTACTATTTTCTCACATTTATTCGCCAAATGATTAGTTTATAAATTGAAAAAATGATGAGCAGATTAATCAGTGATGAAAATAATTATTAGTTGCAGTCCTACATTAATGTCTTTTCTCTCCTCTTGGAGAGTATCAAGATCTTTTTCTGCCCCCTGCAATGAAATCTGGAAGTGATTATGAATCCATCTGAAGAATATGTGTAAGAACCACATTTGTCTATTAAACGGATACTTGGCCGATTTTCAACCAGCTTTCTGTCATAACAGTGTAGGTAGTATGTGTGAATGAACTGCAGTAAACTTCCCTTCATCTTGTCAGTGCCCAGATTTGCCTGCTCATTTGCTCCCCTGGATGATGGGAAACATAACATTGGATTTTTGCTGGCTCTAGGGCCGTTGCTCAAACTACAGTTTGTACCTCATTTTCATTCACGTAAACAGTATAGATGCAGACCAAGAGAGAGATGTCCCTCTCGCTCTCCAGACCAAACTCAGATTAAACAGTCACACTAGGCAGAGCTGATCAATATGAGCCAGATTCTGTCGCTGTGTTGCCTATTTCTTGCCTAAATTGTTTTCAGAAACAAATTTAACTCTGTGTTTAACTATACAAGCAACTCACATTACGTCACCCACCAGCAGGAGCATTTATTACTCCAGTGTGGTGCAGTGCATTCTGGTAGTTGTAGCTTTTCTACCTTTTTCTCTGTTTTCTCTGGTCATGCCTGGTTTATGAGAAGACCATCTTTCCAGCAGTGAAATAGGCTACTTCTTTAATTAAAGATCCCCTGTAGACATTTTTAAATACATTCACAATCTATGAATATGCAAATATTTTTTATTTACCAGTTTGTAACACACTTCACTTTAACCCCCATTTAACATTCATAAGCAATTTAAAATTCAATGAATGGTTTATGACATACAAACATACACTATAAAAAAATATGTATATCCAAACAGATTCCAGTAACAGAGGTCAGTAGAGTTTAAGCTACATGCGGTATATTGTGTCCCAGCAGCAATGATGGCTAGTCATGATGTTAGTCTGTGTCAGGATGATTACAGCAGATAGTCCCGGAATGCATACGTCAGTATACGGTTGTTTTCTCCCACTGGTTTGAAAGGTCACCGAGGGTCATTGGTCTCTTGTAGCGCTTGTTGATATCCCACATCTCAAGTGTCTAATTCATCTTGAAGGATTATGCGTCTACTTCCATGTGAGCACTTTGTCAGGACTCCTCCTGACTTTTCTCCCGCTCTCGCTGACGTAGTGCGCATCCTGTTGTTGTAAGTCTGCAGCCACCAGCCGGCCACTTCAGCCTCCCGGCTCTGTTTCCTCTACCCACTGGGCACAAGAGTGAGCATCCTGCCAGGAAAGACTGTCATTCACTTGTATGTCATCTTCTCACACAAGTCGTCCTTCAGAGCCCTCAAGACGCTCTGCAGCAAGTGTTCAAAGTTGAGCTTTATCCTTACAGTACATTGGATGTAGCAGGTCAAAGTAGGTTAGCTAAGCTGAAAACAAAAACACCTGATTTACCGGGATGAAACCTGAATATTTTTGCTGTCATCCTGTACTGCAGATTGATTTCTGTTGCAGCTGATTTCATACAGATTGGTACCATTTGTAGTTTTTGAATAGAGTAACATTTTAAAGTTTACTTGCAATGTAAACATGATGCGCACATATTGTGCAAGAGATAAATAACCTTGTCAGACTTCATGGCTGGTATGTCATAACATAAAAATAGCTCCACCTTGTGGGACCAAATAAAAACATACTTACGCACCATGTATATACACCATGTATACTTACATTATAGTAGGCCAGGAGCCAGGTCCAGATCTCAGGATGTTTTCCGCTGTCTTTTTTTCACCATTATTTATTTTCACTATTTTCTGCTAGCCTGTACCATGGGCGTCACAAGTTGATAACAAGCACCCTCACCTTTGGGCTGTTTGGATTCAGCGAGCTCATATCCCCCGTTTTTGGGATATATTTCTAGCAAAATGATGTAGATGCAAATATTAAGGTCCTACAATTAAGTAAAAAGTCATAAAAATATGAAATCTGGCAGAGAGTATCCTGAAACAGAGAAGGAAGTAGCAAAAAAGATTTCTGGGACTTTCTGTTGTTTCATTTAAAATACCACAGAGAACAACCCCCAAAAGACAAAAGAAAGTACTGTCAGCTTGACAAATTTCATCGAAAATGATCATCGTCCAGTATTTTATGGGAAATGTCACTGCCTCTTTTGTCTACAGAAAACTTTCCCATGATTATACACAGGCTGCTGTAAAAAAAAAATGTAATGCACAAAGCTACCATGATGTCAGCCATTGGTTTGTGGACTCCCATTCTGAAAATAATAAAATTAGAATAAATAAATAAAATAAATAAAAAATTAACCCCCCGTAGAATTGTCATGAATGTTGAAATTAGCTAAAGAGGCCAAAACTGGCTGTAAACAGGTTTATTTCTGCTGTAAAGTTGGGCATTTTTACATGGGGGTCTATGGGGACTGACTTGCTTTGGAGCCAGCCTCAAGTGGCCATTAGAGAAACTGCAGTTTTTGGCGCTTAAATGTCATTTTTCACCTCATGATGATACCACTTGGTTCATAAGCTGTAATTTGAGCCCATTATGACCTTTTTATCTTAAAAGTAACCCTTGTTTTTACCTAAATTCTACACTCTACCTCAAATCACAGAGGTCACAGCATTTAGAGACTGCTGTAAACAAACCTGCATATGTTTTGAAATTTGTGTAATTAGCATTAATTAGCTTAACCACCTACGTGGACAATAATGCAGCAACTGTGTGGCCAATTTGGACAATATTGGGGTGGTTTTGGGGTTGTTAAGGATGCTGAATCTGTTTCTGACATGTTCACAATTCAAAATCCCCTTTTAAACCAGAGGAGGCTGTATTTTAACTACCGGTGGGTCAATTTTGATAAATTTTGAAATCAATTTTAGAAGTGTAAGAGGACACTGAATTGATTGGATCGGACAGATAACATGTATTTGAAATAATTCAAATAAATTGTAGGATATTACCAATGAACACAATTATCTAAATGATACAGAACATAGTCATTTTAATTCACAGACCATTAAACACAGAGGTACCTCACAATCGAGTATTGAAGGTAACAAATTGAAGGCAAATACCAATACCAAACTAGAATGATATGGCCATGGCTAAAAAATATCCTCAAAAAAGAGAGACGGTTGTGTAATACAAGTAAAAATGTTTAATAAGCCTAACACGTGAGTCCTGGCACACAAGTATACCCAAAATTACCACAGCAGGAAACTATGCGCTCTGTTACACAATGCATTACAACTGGAAAACTACTGGTATAAACCATATCCTCATCATTGACCTGAACCGGATACAGTGCTCATTACCATCAGCTACTTTGACACATCACTCAGGCAGTTGGGCTTATAGTTACAGTCATAAGACATATGACACGCAGCTGTATGTGATCACTTTGATTATCAGTGTTTTTATGAGAATTTATTAAGTGGTCATTTTGGGGATTTTCTGGGTAACATATTTAAATAGAATGGTAGAAAGCCCAAGAATCTTATTTTGCTACTTCCCCCTTAGTTTCATGATACTCCCGGCCTGTTGTTGTACTTATATTAATATTTATGCAGTTGCAGTGCTTTCATGTTTGCATTTACATCATTTTGCCAGGAACATATCCCAAAAAGGAGGTTTTGGAACTGCCTTAATAATTGTCCGTTATTGACTTGTCATCATTTGCACCCCCAGAAATGTTTCTATACATGTTAGGTTATTCATTGGTCTCCAAATAGGCTGGTTGTCCTTTTAATCTGAAGGAGTAGATTGATTGTAAGGAACAAAACAGTTACTGGGAACATGCCTTTTTAAATTTCAGGGGGACTTGTGGGTACCCACAGAACCCATTTTCATTCAGATGTCTTGAGGTGAGAGTGCAGGTGACCTGTTTGAAAATGACCATGCCAGTTCTTACCTCACCGAAATGTAGGCTAACTCTGGGACATCATTGAGCCTGCTTCCCAACAAGCTGTGCCAACATGGCTGGTACAAGTGGATGCTTTAGGTTGTCTAGTTTTAGAAGTGGCCACAAGTGGGGGCCAGTGAGGGGGCCAGCACTTGTATCAGGGGTTTGCCACTGGTTATGATCGCCTAAGGTACAGGCCAACAGGAAATAATAGTTTAAAAAAAGGGAGCCGAAAACATCCTAAAGGCTGGGCCTGGCTCCCGGCCTATAAGCTATCAGCTGAGAAATACTGAGGTTATCTTAGTTGACTCTGTAGATACATTTCTCAGCAGTGTTTTTGTCAAGTTCAGCTGAGCCATCAATAGCAGTGTGGTTAGGCAACAGCTAGAGAGGCGTGATAAAAACAAAACCTTAATGGTTATGTCAGCTATTCCCAAGCTATTAAGAGATTTGAGTGAAAGAGTGTGTTAAAGCTGGACAGAGAGAGAGAGAGACACACACACACACACATACAGAGTGCAGCACAAGTCTGGAAAACCTGTAGGTTAGAGGGTCAACACTGAGAGATATAAGCTTAGAGTCCATTAGTGGATTATAACCATAACCACGCCAGGGCTCCTGCATCTCTCTTGGATTAAAGAGAGAGAGAGAGGGAATAACAGAGAGACAGACAGAGAGATAGAGATGCAGAGACATGCTGAGTGCATGAGGGTTACTGGAAAGCAAGTGAATTGAGCAAATTCAAAGGTAGATCGTTGTATACTGTGCATACGTGGACTGAGAAACACTGGGAGGCGAGTTGAAGTGAAGTCAGAGCGGTGACAGCACTTTGTGTTGCCAGACTTAAGGACATTTTGGCCCACCTACAGTATATTATCTCATACTACTTATATAGCCCGGCTGATTAAGGTAAGTGTAGACAAACGTATGTAGCTAAACTTGTGTAATCTGTCTGCAGTCTTTTTATGTGTGTGTAAAAATACATATTGGTATGGACGATTGTCATGTGAAAGATACAGATTCAGCTTTCATTAGCCAGGAAGCATTTATTAGTGATCAAACATATGTGGTTGTAGTCCAGATAAGATGGAGTGTTGACTATTGTATTGACAGTCTGTCATTTCTGCTCTTTAATGTCACATTTATTGGCTTTTATTTCCACATTCTGGGTGAATGACAGACCAAGCGTATACCGTACTGGGATGTGTTTTTGTAGCTATGTGTTTAATCATGCATAACCTCTGTCACCGACCATCTTCTTCATTATCGTTGTTGTGTAACTTTAATTTTGTTATGGCCTGAACGATTATTCCTGTCCCTGTGTGTGTGCGTGTTGATGTGTACGCAGGAAGCATGGACGTAGACCTGGAGGGGATTATCCAGTGCATCAAGCAGGGGGATGAGGACGGTGTTCAGCTACAGCTGCAGGAGTTCAACAAAGAGGTAAAACAACACAGAAGCTCTCATATTCATATACTGTGTCTGGATGATACACTGCTGCTGAGGCCATTATTCTGTCGTAATGTCTCTCCCACAGTATGCCCAGTGCTTCTTCTTTGATGCAGAGGAGAGAGACCGAAGGAAAGTAAGTTAGTTTTTACTGATGCACCCGTTAACTAAGAGAAAGCTAACCGCCATATCCCTGTCCTACCTGTGTTCCTTAAAGCTAACCTTTGCTTAACCCCCCCTCACCTCACCCCTCCATCTCATCCACTCCTCCCCACCCCCACTCCACAGTCTGTCTGTGATTAGTAAATGTGCTGTATCAGTTATTCCTGATCCTCTATCCCTGCATGCTCAGGCAGATTGAGCCCAGGTGGAGCGATTGAATAACAGCATACTGCATATTAATCTACTCAACTCTTAAATCTAATTTGATTTAATGTATTTTGTATTGAACTCTATAAAATTTAATTGAGGACTGGGTAGATGTAATACATAATGTATATGTGATGGAGGAGTTGACTTTTTCTTCCACATTGGAGCTGGATAAATTTTAACCTTCATATGAGAGAAGTTGTAAAGTTAGGAATCCCTTGGTTCATTGCTACAGATTTCTGGAATGTTCTTGTTTGCATGTTATGTGCATGAGTGGAGGGGAAAAGGACAGAGAGTACAGAGAGATTTGTTATAGTTCTATTTTTTATTTATTCATTTATTTATTTTGTGGGAAATTTATTATGTTAAATTATTTAATTACTTTAGTATTTTTAGCATTTTTCTTTTGTTCTCTTTCTCTCTTAAACTAACTGAAATGATTTATTGAAGAGGTGTAGACAGATAAGGATATGTAAGGGTAGGTAGATATGTATATAAAAAATATATATTAATGTATGTAAGTGCACAAAGGGACAAATAATCAAGGATATGCCCATGTGGATGAAAGGGATTGAAGTATAGTATCTAGGAATCAGTACCCCTTTTTTATTTTATTTATTTATTTTTATGTTATTATTATTCATTAAAAAAGGAAAAGGAATTCTAGGAAAAATGCAATTTAACTTTTTAATGTAATAATTTAATGTAATATTAAGAATTATATGTAAATATTAAAAATGAATATTGTATATCTTTGAAATTTAATTTATGATATAACTTTTTGTAATTTTATTTTCATTAAATGAATTAAATTAATTTCCAATATAAATCATTTTTTTTATTTAATTTGGTTTGATTTGGAATTTAATCTAATTTTCAATTTGATTAAATCAATTTAGATTTTTTTTTTTACATTGTATCTATTTATTCAGATTTATTTTATTTAGAATTACAATTTTATTTAATTTGACTGAATTTTAAATTTTGTTTTAGTTTGTTCTTTAAAAATCTGATCTTATCCAATGTAGTTCCTTTACGCGCTTTTATGTTCTGATAAATATGTTGATTCACTTTGACTGACACAGGTTGCTCATTTTTCAGCCATTTTAGATAATTGATGAGTAAATTTATCATAATACAAGAAGTCATCAAAAGTGTCAGGGTCAGCCAAAGTCCTTGATCCTTTGCCAGGAACCAACAGTTTGAAGTCTGAATGGTTGCGTATGACACTTTGTGTAACACGGCCCCTGATTCACAGTGATGATGCAAACATGTGTTGACATTATTTCCTCTCTTCTGCTGCATTGCTCACTGAAATCGGACTGTCCACTTCCTAAAGCAAAGAAAACTAGAAGAGGTACAGTGCTGCCACAGTTTAGAAACAATGTTCAAGTATGGCTTTTTTGCATGAGTGCACCCTAAACATATTTTGATCTTATTTGTTCTTTGCACTGCTGTACCAGTTCAGGAAGAATAAAGTGAGGGATTACACTGATTCTGACTCCGACTGTGACGAGTACGACCAGGAGAATCAAGGCCTCATCCTCAGACAGGTGCCTCAAACTGTCTCTTTCTGCTTGTTCAGAAGGAATTGTCGGTTGTCTTTTCGAAAAATGTTGTTAAACTAAATATATTATATTTTTCATCCTCAGAATTTAGCTGTTGTCCTGGTGAGGTTCATAAGAACAGGAATCAAAAGTCGTCTGTTGAGAGTGTCTCTACGCACCCTGCGCATCCTCTCCAGAGACAAAAAGGTCCTGGCCCCCTTGGTGACAGACAACGCTCTCCTGACGCTGGCCAAACTAGCCGGGCTGACCACAACTGATATAAGCGATGAATCCAGCGACCCTGACTCTGATTTCTACGATAACATCATTGCTTCTCTTGCTGAGGCCAAAGCCATACATCCTCGCACCGACGAGGACGAGGGTGACGTCGAAGCAGGTGACCAAAATGAAGAGGGCCTTGATGACGACGCCAAAAGTGACATAAGCATTGCCAACAGCGACAAAGATCTGGACAGCCTCAGCTGGTTTGGCAGCCACAGGACCAGCATCAACGAGATGCACAGAGGCGGCATCCATCACAAGATGCTGGAGCGAGGGAGGAAGGACCGCAGACAGAGCAAGGTTGAGGTGGAGGAGGAGGAGGAGGAGGGGAGCTCAGGAGAGGAGGCACAGAGAAAAGAGGCCATGAAGGTGTTGTGTAATGTTGTGTACAACAGCACCTGGGCGCAGGAGAGGTTCAGTGCTCTCAGGTGGGCGTCCTCACAGAACACACACAAAAACACACAACACTCCAACACAGCTGCTGGCTCTGTAACTTGCGTGCCTGGGTTCATGTAGCAGTTTTTTCCTGCACGTTATGTTTCAAATGTAGACATTCCTAAATGACTTTAGGGTATTTCCAGTGAAGCTCAGACGAAATGTGGCTAATCACCGTGACACTATTTTGTCATAACCTTCATTTGGCTTTTGTACAAATCAGCATGTTTCCAGACGGCTAACTTCTTGTTATTTTTTTCCGTCAGGCTCATGAGTGGCCTCACTGAGCTTCTGTCCTCCAGCGTTAGAGGCTCATCTCCCTCCAGTGTTCAGTTCTATGAACTACGCCTCATGTTCCTCATTACTGCGCTACGACGAGAGCTCAGCACTCAGCTCCAACAGGTAACCTCACTTAAACACAGTTACTTACTTTAATGATTATATAATGGCATAATAATGCAAGTACACCCTTTCAAAGAGCGATTAACTTTTAATACAATAAATATTAAGACATTGAAAGTGGAACATGAAAAAATATTAAATCTCCTGAATGAATCGAACAGCAATAAAATAAAACAACACAATCAAAACAATAAATAAAATGGACTCAAGGGCTTTATAAGAATATTTGCACCTAACCAAATTTAAACATTTGGCAGGAGGTACACATGTCAACACAAGGGCAATATTGTATAATATGGACATGATGTCGATAAAGTTTGCTGACCTCAATAAGTTGATAATATAATTATCATGACAGGCCTGGTTACTGTGTTAAATATGTAGTTTATAATTTGTTGTTATAGTATGAGGGAGTTCATGTACCAAAAACAACTATATTTGTTTTTGTTTATCATGTTACCTTGGATTTGTTCTAATAATGATATAAATAGATTCATGTTTACACCTCAGAAATGGCTTCCTTCCTGCTCTCACACTCCTTATGTAACTCCTCCAGGAGGGAGGTGTGTCCATGTTCACAGCAGCTCTGGAGAACTGCCTGCAGGTTCAGTGGAAGGACCAGTATGAGTGCGTGCTGGACCCAGAAGCACCACCCATCTCCCCAAACGCCTCTCAGTGTGTCATAGAGATCCTCAAAATCCTCTTCAACATCACCTACAGCACCCACAGGCAGGAGCCAAGTGAGGTCAGTGACTATGCATAAAGCTGTCAGGTGTGTTACCAGAGTATAAAATTCAACTTATATGTAGAGAACTGATCCCCACTGTGTGTTTCCTCCCTCCTCAGGATAATGCGGCTCTTTACCGACACCTGGTGGCAATCCTGCGTCTCTGCCTGATGAGGAAGTGTTTGCTGCCGGATGACACTGATGCACTGCAGGGGTGAGCGTGAACTACAGTGAGGTCGCATAGAAAGGAAACTGCAGTGATAATCATCATCAGTCACCATTAACAACAACACTGCAGATGCATTTAAAGTTGCTGGTGTCGCATTTTTATTTCTTTGTGTAATTTCTTGCTTACAAAATGTTGGGCTGATAATACACACTTCTCCATATTTGTACATAAATAACTGTGTAATGTTTAGTTCTGATCACTGCTTTATTTTAAGTATATGTTTGCATTTTTACCCTTTGTCATATTAATATAATTCCTATATGCCAAACAGAAGCAGATACTCTGTGCTCTCCTTTAACATCTCTTACTGTCTCTGTCTGTAATCCCAATCCCACAGCCACACAGTCAACCTGTTGTCAGCGCTGCCTCTCCAGTGTCTCGATGTGCTGCTGATGGTGCCTCTGCAGCCCAACTCTAAGCAGTGCCAGGGGGTCAACATGGACTGTGTCCACATCCTGGTGACGTTCATGGAGAGACGCCTGGAGTTGGTGAGGGAGATATGCAGAGGAGGGGTTGAATGCCTCAATGGCCGAGCTAAAATTAAGAATTTATGCCTGAAGAAGCTGAAAGTTCGAGTTTAAAAAAGAGCGACTGTTCGTTGATACTGAAATAACTCGAGGGATTCTTCCTTGTCTGTTTGCTTCTCAGGGTGAGAAGATGAAAGAGAAGTTGACACCAATCCTCAATCTGCTGACAGAGAGCTGCAGGGCCCACAGAGAAACACGCCATTACATCAGGAAACATGTAATACCCCCCAAAACCATGATACCTCAGAGAAAGCTTTGCGTTTTCACAATATTTGGATTATATTTGAAACTAGACTGCTGAAGTTATTATTTTTATTCCCGTCATTAGATCCTGCCTCCTCTGAGAGACGTGTCACAGAGGCCAGAGGAAGGCACCACCGTGAAGAGTCGACTGATTCGCCTCATGACTCACCTGGACACAGACCTCAAATACTGCGCTGCTGACCTCATCTTTGTCCTCTGCAAGGAAAATGGTAAGACAACACATTATCACGCTCCATATTTGGAGACTTTGGGCTCTCTACTAGAATTTTAAATAAATTCCAGTGGGTTTTAAGCAATGCTTGCCTGCACATCATGCATCATTTACTCCCTGTGGAGTCAGTGCAGTGTAGTTTCTTAAATTTTCCTCTCTTTATTTTATGTACATATTTTTAATATGTTGACACACCTTTTTCAAATAATGTGAAATTAAAATATTTTCTTCAACATACATTTTTTAACAACACTATCCCATCTTCTTCCAGTGAGCCGTTTTGTCAAGTACACAGGCTACGGTAACGCAGCAGGCCTGCTGGCCACCAGAGGTCTGCTGGGCGGCCAGGTGTCAAGGCCCATCAGCTCTGATGCCCAGTACTCCAGTGACTCCGACTCGGACACAGAGGAGTACCGGCAGGCCAAAGATCGCATCAACCCGGTGACAGGGCGGGTGGAGGCAGAGCAGCCGGACCCCATGGAGGGCATGACAGAGGACGAGAAGGAGGAGGAGGCCAGGAGGCTCATCATGCTCTTCAACAAGCTGTCCAGGTCAGTGAAGTGACAGGATGTCTTATCAACAACCTCTCACTAACGGTGTTAAAGATACAGGGGAGTCTTAAACCTGTGGCACTCGTCACTGAAACCTGTTTCACACACAGTTCTTGGTAAAGTACAGGGCAGACACAGCTAGTTCCTGCGCTACGGCATTTCCGTCATGCACATTTTGCACATGCCATGGCAATGCCGTAATAGATGGGGACAGAGGCAGTCCAGCAGTTAGCAGTAATGCAACATATACAGATGTCAACCACTGTAAAACTCAACAGAAGAAGTTGATGGGGTAAGGCCCGATGCCTGATTGTTATTTTCAAGAACATAGCGTGTGAGGAGCTGTTTTTGTCTGATAGCAGTGTTGTTGTCACCTTGTTGATACTTATGAAATTACCTGCAAAAGCGTCTTTCGTCAGATGTAAATAACCCTTCATTTGCTTGCTGCTTACATTCATAACACAGCCATTCTAACATTTTCTCTGAAATGTTACGAGGTCTTGAGGAGAGAAATTGCAGTATAGATTTCCCTGAGTATCCATCCCTGCGTACTCACACACAACCCCATGCAGGAAATGTTCCTGAAAGGGGCTCATGTGTCCACCGCAAACTAAGAGCAGACCAAGATGAAATGACAGGGTTAGAACAAGGAGCTTAAAGGACTTGAATTTTGAGGAGTAAATAAATCAAGTACTGAATACCTTGAGAAAAGCCCCTTTTTTAACAAAGTGCTTGAAATTTAAATGAGTCCCATAACACTGTCTTATATTTTGACCAAAGTTTGTCCACACTCTCCCTTTCCTTCCTCGCCCTGATGACTCCCCGCCTGACATCATAGTTTACTGTTACTTTGCTTCATTCCTAAAACCCAGACTAAACCATTACGGCTAACACTGGCTTGACAAATGAATTAGCCCGTTTGCTCTAAGTGAAGTCCTTGAAAATGAAAAAACTGTGCTTGAAAACTCAAAGTCCTTCAATTTAATTTTGTAATGTCTGTACAAACCCTGAAATGAGGACCAGAATAACAACGTTAATGAATAAATGCTCCATGTTTTTCACCCCTCATCTGTTATGCAGAGACAGCATCATCCAGCCCATGGGAGTGAATTCAGAGGGCAAACTGGTCCCACTGTGCGGACTGGGGGAAAATTCCCTCACTGAGGAGGTGAAGTCTGAGTCAGAGAATGACGGAGAAGCAGAGGAGGGAGAGAAGAACTGAAACACGTTAAACCCATTCATTCAACATAATTTTATTTTGTAAATATCCCATTTTTAAAGTTTGACAGTGCACACGTACAATATGTGAGGTAAATGTACTGACGACAGAAAGTGGAGTAGTTCTCACTCAGACCCAGCGAACCATGAAACTGAACAAACTCAAAATAGGTTATGAAGAGCTTTTTTTTAAATTATTTTTTCTTATATCTTATTCTTTGGATTCAGACTAATAATGTAGAGCTGCTGTAAGGTCACACTGGTTTGAGACTGATCGTAGAAAATAAGAAGGAACTGATGATACTGCCCAATATTTTAATAAAGTCTTGAAAGCATTGTGTTTGTATTGATATCATATGTTTAAATGCAACGTTCCATTCAGTCCTAATTCCAACACAGGCTGGTACACACACTCACTGGTTGGCTGTGACCCTTCAGTAGAGGACGAAATAAACATCTGCTCAGCATATTTCTGTTCATATAACTGTCTCAGATTGTGCTCAGGTGAATACGATGCTAAAACTGTCTCGTCTGATGCAAGATCAAGATGTTCCAGATGTTCTGATCACACCTGCACTGTTAAATCAGCTTAAACTCCAGTCTGATTGTAGTTTTTACTCAACAGTTTAGGGCTACACAAGGGCAGAATGAAGAAAGAGTGAAAGGCCTGCGAATACATCCTTCATTCAGCTCAGTTTCTTTGCAGTGGAAAGCAGCACCCTGTCTTAGAAATGTGGTTTTAATTCTAAGAAACACTAGCACCAATATATCACTAATGATGTAAAAAGATCCCGTGTATAGTCTCATTATTTTATGCAATAACACATGTAAATAAATTTAAAAGCACAGACTTATATTCAAACATGGTACACATTGAAATTACCTGATCTATTTGATGTACGTGTAAACATAATTATTTCTGAGATGTCCTTGTTAAGGTCAAGGATTACAAAGGGTAAACAATGAGTTTCTTAAGGCAGAGCAAAATGTGTCAGTACATCTCCATCATCTCCTCGAGGGACATCTGCAGCTCCACAGACTGCAGGGAGGAGGCGCCACCTCCAACAGCCATATCCTTCAGTACCTCCATTGAAGTCAAGACCACCTGAGACAGAAAAAAACAGAAGGGGGAGCAGAAAGTCAGATGCAATGACAAGAATAAGGAGAGCGAGATGGCAAATTTGAGCCTGACAGAAGCTGTGAAATCCGAGAAAGCCGGAGCAATGAGACGTGTCAAGCTGCTTTCTCCAAAGTAACTTTTTGTATAAGCTGTTCATTTCTCAGCATGCACTCCTCTGTTGAGGCGCGGGAGCAGAAAAACCTTTTACACCCGAGGGATCAGCTGTCACCACCGGTATTCAGGCTTTGTTCTCTCACTGCTATTAATCAATACTGAGACAAAATTGCCTCTTGAAAAGTGCTGCTGACTACAGCTCCCTTGAGTGGGCAATTTGGGGGGTTTGATCACTCATGAAATTTGATAGAGGTGTGTGCAGCGAGGAAAAAAAAACCCTTCTCTGCCAAACTGAAATACTGCTTTAAGGTCTGTGAGAGCACAACACTGTCTGTGCCCTTTAATAATTCAAAGGTACTCTCACCTCCACCATGATGAGTTTCTTCTCCCAAGGCTTGTTGTCTGGGTCCGGCCACTTCTCCCCGAGGCAGAAGAACAGGGAGCACGGAGGGCAGTCTCTGCCATCAATGAAGTCCAATATTCCTAGAGGGAAGGGACAATCAATCACTGCATCAAGCCAACATGCAGGATACGGCACATATTCACAGGCTGACAAAACGCGACATAATTCCTCTCACCAACCTCGCACAAAGTCCTTGAACTGGTACAGTGGCTGAGGCTGCAGTTTAGAAATCTCTTGGGGCTGCCTGTTCCTGTCAAACTTGGAGAAGCTCCAGAATGCTTTGGTTTCACCCCCTCGTCGCAGTCCGTAGACCACGTGGCCTGACACCCCCACGTCTAAACCATCAAACTTGTCCAGGATGCGTTGGGTCAGCCTGGCTTGGGTTTGATCCAGCATGGCTCCGGGACTTGGCAGAGAGACCAGGGACAGGCCTGACTCGTGATCCAAAACTGTCCCAGCGAGGTCAGGCCTGATGTGAAGACAACATTGAGTCATTAGATTTTCAGTTGAAGTCAGGATATAAGCACAGCAGAGAGTTAGATGAGAATGATACCAGTCTCATATCAGTAAGATAAATACAGCCTGACCATCCTAACAAACTCACAGCAACACTGAAACGGCTCCACTCTGTCTTTAAACCTGCCAATAACAGCCAAAATTCATGATGTTGATGTTGCAATGGCTGTATTCCAGTGTTCACTATTGTTTTAGCTCACTGTATTTGGCTCCTCCCACCTCCCCCTGATTGTTATGTATGCACACTCTTATGTGTTCACAGGGAGAAAAATAAAGTTGAAGTTGACAGAAGCTTTATTTTGATGTCACCTGTAGACTAGGCGGATTCCATCTTCATTGTGAACCAGCTGCTCAGACACCTTCACCCCTCTGTAGTACACTGATATCCTGAATTGAGTCTCTGTAGATTCAAAGAGAGGAGAAGTTCATGAGGAAAGGACGATTAACAGCTGCACTCTCAAGCTGATAAAAGCAGCTTATTCAAGGTTTAAATCACGACTGATATTATTCATATTAACAGGCCTCATTGTTTTTATGGCCTCACTGAAGATATACCATGTTAATATTTTGTGAAGGATGTCATTTTTTAGTGCCTGTTCAAATTCATCTTTTCATTTTCACAGTAAAATCCAACTTACTGAAATTGTCTCGATCACTGGTCTTGGTCATAGTATCAAGAAACTGCTCCACCAACTGCCCATCACAGGCCCCTCCCACGGCTCCCTCCATTGGACGTGCCGGTTGCTCAGGCAACCCAGCTTCACCGACTGCACCCTCAGACATTACTGGATACTGCTGTTGCCCAGGCAACGCATGTCCACCAATCGCAACCGGGTTTTGGAGCTGTTGTTGCTCAGGAGGAGGCTCAAAGCCTGCGATGCCCTCTGTGGAAAAGTTGGAGAAACTGAAAAAGTGTTTCTAGGAAAAAAGTAACTTAGATACTCTTGTTTTCTGCTCACACTGCAGCAGCGAGGAGGAAATGATGAGCAGAGCTGATACCTGGTTCAGGGCCAATGTTCAGTCCCTTTAAACACTCCTGGAGAATATCCTGGCTGGCAGGGGAGTCTGCTGGCAAACATTGACGGGTTCAGAAATATTCAGACAAGTGATTCCACATTAATGAGCATTTCTGGGAATATTAAGAACATTTATCCTCGGAGATACAAAAATTCATACACCAGATAATAAATAGTCCCTTACCGGCTTGAAGATAGAGATCGTCAAAGCATGGGACAACCTGGCTCTAAGATATCACAGAAACACATCTCTAATCAACTCAATAACATGTTTTAATTTCACAGCATTTAGATTTTACTACCCACAAACACAGCTGCTTACCTCTTGTATAGGAAAGTTGTAATCCTCAAACATATCAGGGTCATCTTGGTCCTGGGATCCAGCAGAGGAGTTAGCTTTGAGAGTGAAAGCAAAGAAGCTTAGTTAACATCTGCAGCTCGCTATCTTTTAATCATTTATTCGCCTCAGAAACACCTCTTTAATCTCCTCTCTAATCCCCTTCACAAATGGTATTGGCTCTGGATTTGCATATTACCTTGACAAATCTCAACCACAGAGGCATAATGATAATCCGGACATAAACGTATGCAAAATAGACGGTAATGTGATCATCCAAAGCAGGTAAGGAGGTGATCAGATATGTGCTGTATTCGGCAGGGCAAATTCTGGGTCTCAGTGGGGCCCCCGTCCCTCCTCTCTTGATCCATAATGTTTCTTTCACACCTTTTGGATTTCTCTTTTTCTACAGTCATCTTTCTTTCTTATCTTTTTTGGAACGTTAATTTCCCTTCT
This sequence comes from Cephalopholis sonnerati, assembly GCA_019142605.1. NCBI lineage: Eukaryota > Metazoa > Chordata > Actinopteri > Perciformes > Serranidae > Cephalopholis > Cephalopholis sonnerati. The sequence continues at coordinate 18,051,301 of JAGQAX010000020.1, read as the reverse complement.
TGAGGAAAGACATGACAGTGTATGTTAGTACTCCAGCAGCATAAGGCCCCGATCACACAGAAAGCGTTTTAGCAGCTGCTTGCGATTTTTGTGTTGCGATGCCCCTCGTGTTTCTGTGCTCGTTTTTGACGGAGCGCTCTGAACTCCTCAAGTTGAAAAACTTCAACTCAGAGCGGAAAGAGCCCCGTGTTATTTCTTTTTTGGTCATCTTTTTACCCATTGTCCAATCAGATGATTTGAGAGGCGGGCCTTCTGTGGTGGTCACGACAACAAGTTTACAGTTTGTAAACAATGGAGGAGAAACTGGTGGTAGCAGTTGCTGGATGCTCAGAGATAGAGAGCAGGTTGTCAAACTGCCCCCAAGTCATCCTAAAATATTCCTGGAAACGGCCATCATGGAGGAGAAGCTCCTGGACCAACTGGTGGTACTCCCCATGACCCACCCTCTTTTTTAGGGTCTCATGCAGCCACACAGATTTCCGTTTCCCTGTGCCCAAAAACTATTTACTGACAGCCTCTCACCCTCAACCAGAGCTACAGCAAGTACCCTCTGCCTGAACATTTTAGGAACTAGATACTGATTACTGTGAAATAAATTCAATAAATAAATAAACGGTAGATTGATTACATGGGAAGGTTAGTGTAAGGACGCGATGGGGTGGTTGCCTGGCAACAATAAAAAGGCACAGCAGGTGTTTTTTTTTTACTAGTGGCATTCAATTTTTGAAAAAAGGCAGTGCGGTGCGCTTTCTGTGTGATCGGGGCCTAAGCAGTCACTCACTCGGCTTTAGCTGTGTTTGGAGACAAACCCAGTGCAAGGGTGGACTAAACCATTTTGTCCCTCTAACAGGGAAAAGGGGTCTCTGAGAGCTTGCACTATTTTTTCATACCAAGTTCAGTCTTTCAACCTTTTTATTCAGCCAATTTTAATTTAGTTATAGCCCGAATTGCAAACAAAACCAAATGTGTCATTCCAGGCATTTCGATGGCCCCCCTCCTACTGGGGCTCTGTGTAATCAGTCCCACTTTCCCCTGACTATGACACCCCTGGCATGTGGCCACATTGATAGAGAGGTGCTTTTTTGTTTTCAAATCCATTTAATGCCAGTGAATACAGATCACATACACATCTCATTACATTGTTTTTTGTACAGGTCATCAGAGGTAACAGTCCTTCACAGCATCAGTGTAAATTTCAGGGGCGGGGGCGCACGGTCACGCCTCCCTCAATAAATAAATAAGACATTTAAGCTATAATTTGATGCAGCAAGGCACAAGTTGGTGCATATAAATTCAGCAGAATACAGGAAAGTTTCTGACAGAGAACCCCCAAACTCTCCATTTAATATATGTCCCCCTCAGTGTTGTGGTAAAACATATGCCCGAGTAATAAAGGACTGAATGTCTGTGGACGCCCCGGTGGATCCTCACCTCCTGATGTCGGCTCATCTGGCCAGCGAAACACTTTATGGGGGTTAGCAGGGTCGTTCTTGTTGTCGCTGACCAGCTTGAAGCCTTTGGCTCGGAGGGCGCTGCGGAAGTTCCTCTTCCAGACTGAGGGGTCCCCCTGAACCCGCCCACCGCCACTCCCCTCTGCCCAGGCCTGCAGGGGAGGACACAGGTTAAAGGCAGGGAATTTTGTTTTTTAAATCATGTTAATTAAGACGACCGTGCATGACTATGACCTTGAAGATGAGGATGTCCATGTCGGAGGAGTCCTGTCTTAAAGCATGTTTCCACGGGATGGAGAACTCGGTTTGCTCCAGGTTCGTCCACTGGACACCGGGATACCTTTTGCTGTCGATCTGGCTCCGCAGCCAGGGGATGAGCAGTGGTTTGGAATGAGACATTTCTGCAGGAGGCAGGAAAAATGGCATGTCAACAGTGTCATCAGGGCTCCATTTGGCATCCCTAATCATCAGTAATTTGATTTCCACATCATCTATAACAGAGAGAATTTAATATTAGCTGTGCCAACAACTGGTCACCAACAAGACGTTGATATTTGGTTGAAATTAGGTCGTGACATAAAAATTCAATGTTAGGACGTCTGATAACAATGTCACTTTGATTATGACGTAGTATAATCACATTTAATCATAAGGTATGGAGAACAAAACCCAACATCTTGAAACATTATAATGTTTACGTCCACAAAACATGAAATGTATATTTATCATCAACCCGAGTTTCATTCCAACTAAAATTTAATGTCTGTCCGACCTAAGTCATATTGACGTTCGCTGCCAGCTGTGTAATATTTGACTAATATCTATAAAATGTAAAACTCAGAAGCCTATCCAAATATGTATTTTAGTTGTGCGTTTACTACTGTCCAGTGTACCTCCCACTGAATTTAGAAAGAATCAGAGAAAGCACTACATAAAGATATACAAAGAATTATTCATGTGATATACTGAAATAGAAGTAGCTGAAAAATATTCTTTTAGCATATCGAGGTGGCTCTTTAGTTATTTTACAACCACATTAATGCAAAAAAAAGTAGCTGTGCGCACTATGATGACGACTCTAGGAATAAGCGAGCTTCTCAAAGGTATTGATGTGAGCCAGCTTCTGCAGCACGCTGATCTTTACTATAAGCAGGTCCTATGGAAGGCCTTAGTTATGTTGGACTGTCTTTATCACCCACTGCAAAGGGAGGTCGACCTCTGACCTTTAGGCCGCAGGTACAGAGTTCCTGCTGAGAGGACAAGATGCAAAGTCTCTTTTGTTTGCAGGTGGGGCGGCAGAAGCTCAGTCCATAGGGACCTGGCTTGGGAAAGGTGCCTGTGTTAATATGACAACAGAGTGAAAAGTAGACTTTCCTAAGCACGTGCATTCAGCTGTTTTTCTTCATTTGAAGTGATCTCACATTTGTACTGTTTGTCCCTGTGCTCTGTCTGGATTGTTTCGTTATGTGATTATATATTTTTTAGGATTAATGTGTTTGCCGCAACCATTTTTTCCCTGGTGGAATAATTACGTTTGACTTGATCAACAAATAATAGCACGAGTAAAAGAGACAAATACAAAGCACACTGGCATGTTGTTTATCAAAGCTTAGTGTTTAGAATGAAGCATTATTCTTTCTGTCTTTGTGGTCTCCCTTTCTCATTTAACTAGAAAAGGTAAGAGAGAATTACCAAGCCACACACGCTATCTGAGCATCAACATCCTGATTTCTGCGGTACTATTGTGCAGCTGGGTAAATCTGCCTATAATTGCAATTTCTGAGGTGTAAGAAAGAGGAAGCAGGAGAATGTCAGCCCAGGTGTGGTTCAACACACAGTACAAACAATACTCTGATATGTGTAAATAATAAAAAGTACTTTAATTATTACAGTAAACTGTACTTAAGTGAAGCACTCACGCTGAGGAATGTGCTCTCACACAGAGCCAGACATTAATACTGGTGTACAATGATTTAATGTTTGTAGTGTGGCGTTTAAAGCCAACTAGACATTGAATGCAGCATGTAGCACTTTATATGATATATTAAGTTTATTAATGAGCCCCCTCTGGTTATAGAGTAAGATGAAACACTCCCGTGACTGTGTGCTCATGTGTGACAGCAGAGCAGGAAAAACAACAGCTGAGAGGTCACGCATTTGATCACAGGTTTAACTTTTACCAACAGCTTTCTAACAGAGGCGTATTATAGCATATAAGCTCAGGTGAAACACGTAAACGCAACCCTGGCAGCTCTGGTTATAGCGGCTCTGTCCTACCTGTGCTCTCGCGCCGAGGTTTCAGCCGGTGGAGGTGAGTGTTGAGTTCAAGTGCAGCTCGTTTTCGGGGTCAAAGCGTCAGAAATAAGATGCAGTACAGCAGCTGTAAGTAAGAGCTGAAGGTGTGTGTGTCTCAATCCCACCTGCTTATTCCTTAAATACCGTCAGCAGCCTCTCTGATGTGTTGAGGTTTTCTCGGGAAACTCCGACTCGTCAGTTTCGTTTTCCTGATGTGACGTCATGAGAGTTTGTTGCCAGCCGGGCCCGCTAGGTGGGGTCAAACAAACTCACACATGTTTATGTTTTTGGACTTGTCAGGACACTTAAAGGGGAATACCAGCTGAATTTAAAATTCCAATATGTTATTTCCATGTCCTGGGAGAGTTCAGTCAGTGTGTCAGCATGAGATACTCAATTTAATTCAACAGGCTTCACTGGCAGGACATTTAACGTGTGTTGCCAAAGCACAAGACAGTGAATGCAACAACTGACCAAGACAGACAATATTAGTCAACACAGTAAAATAAGTAGGCTTATTAAATTTGTTGGAGGACTAGGAATATATGTATATGTTTAAAGTAGGAGCAAATGTGAGCTGTGAGGAGATGAACTCCAGCTGTTATGTGTTGTTGTGTTGGTTGTCTCTCAGGACTGTGACATGCACTGACACTGACACTATTTTCTTCTCTCTCAAAGCCAGAAGCCACAGAAGTAAGTCTCAAACTTGTGATGTCATGGGGTGTACAGTTTGGAGCTGCTCCATACACACATGAAGTGGAGCCTGATTTTGATCTGGTTTTGTTTTACTGTGAAATGAGCTTTATTCTACTGTAGTGTTCTCAGGTCTGAGGCAAGAACTCCTTCCGTCTTTTATATTTTCCTAGGTTTTGGCACTCTAGCTTGTAGATTTGGGAGAGACGTTCATGTGAACAAATATTTTGGACTGTGTTTGACCATAAAATGGGCGCAGTTCCCTCTTTAATGACATAATGCATTAACTGGCCCAAGGGTCGACAACCTTTTCTATCAAAAGAGCCATATTTGACTAAAAAAAGTAAATAAAAATCTGTCTAGAGCCATAATGAAGGTCTGTTTAGTCTAAATTATCTTGTTAACATTACTAACAGGTGTTAATGAGCATTCATGATGTTTTACCACAAGGTGGCTGCTCTGCAGTTGTTTTTTATGATTATTTGATACTTTAACTTTGCAGCGTTGGTGGTTTAAGTAAATGTTCATGCACTATTAGATTCTCTATTTTTGGCTGAGACTTTTCCTTTTTTGGATTTGGAATTCATAGTTAGACTACCTGGGAGACTTAACACTAACCACTGTTATTGAGGTTTGGCAAAATGTAGAGGGAAATGTGCCAAATGATGCACATTTTAGTTATGAAATGTTAAATTTGGTGTACAGGCTACACATTTTACAACTGGAGAATGTAAGAATCACAATGGTGTATGAACATTTAAGTGTTAAAAAAATTCATTTCTATATAATTTTTGGTTAAAACCACTGGGAGGCACAAGAGAGGAGCTGAAGAGCCGCATGTGGCTCCGGAGCCGCAGGTTGCCGAGCACTGACCTAGCCGCTTATACCCTGTTAATGATGTTTAAAGACATATATTAAAAAATTACTCTGCTTTGAATAATAATTTGTCTTTGCTTTTTTAATTATACTTAGAAATCCTTAAAGCCATTTTAATGAGAAACTTTCTCAACATAATAATTAAGTATCCCAAAAAAATGATGTAGTCTCTCAGAATAATGAATTAGTGTCACAAATAATGACTCAATTTGTCAAAAATAATGACTTACCGGTATCTTGACTTAATACCTCAAAATAATGACTAAGTATCACAAAATAAACTTTTTCAAAATGACTTGCTTATCTCAAAATAATGCTAAACCTTTTCCAAATAATGACTTACCAATCTTGAAATAATGGGTTAGTATCTCAGAATAATGACTTTGTATTGCAACATGAAAAACCTTCACAAAATAATAACCTAGAATCTCAAAATAATGAGTAATATTTATCATTATTTTGAGATTTTCAGTCAGTATTTTGGGAGTTTCTCATTATTATGAGACACTAACTCATTATTTTAAGTCTTTTTTTTCAGTAAAGTTTCTCATAATGACTTAGAGGATCTTTTTTTCATAACATTGGCGAACTACAGTTGTGATGTTACAAATCATGCTCATAGGGTACATGTCTTCAAAGTTGTTTTTACAGTGAGCACAGAGAAACTTTACTCCTTCTGCGGATGGATGTGAAAACAGCTTTTTCACGTGTCAAACTCTACATGTAGAAGGTCAGACATCCAAGTCAAGACACAACACCCACATCTCAACCCCGAATAAGTGACAACCAGCTAAAATGTCCTCACAAGGGTGGACGTAAAGGACCGCACACACTGTAGGGAAATGAAACACCATTTGTTCTTTGCAGATTTTATTTGTTTCTCAAATACAGGAGAGTTAATGTACAGAAGGACAAAGAATTTCATCAAGAACTGTACAATATTTACACGCCTTTTTTTTCCTTTTTTTATGGAAAATTAGATTGTTTTCAAAATAAGTCATAGTATGCACAAACATCAAAATGATAAAAATGAAATGACTATTTCCTCTTTAAATATTACTTATTTATACTCCTTCCCACACGGGAAATGGATAGTTTACTTCTTTTTCTTTGCACCTGCATGACTGATGATTGAACTGAAGCACAACAATGTTAAGTTTCAAATAGATTTTCCCATTCTCTTTTTTCTTTTCTTCCTTTTTTTTTAATCGTTATTTTACACCCACTGTATTTGATACAATATTTCTGTCTCGACGTCTGTTCTTTTGTATAGAGGGGAAGACGGCTTGGATATGTGGGTTACGATTGTATACTGATCCTGTGGAAAATAAAAAGGTATTTAAAATGTTAGGGCAGCAAAACCAGCGCTTGTGAGAGTTTAAGTTAAAAACCTCCTCATATAAATAATAAAAATGTGTTTATATATTATCACACAGCGGACTGGTGCTGCCCTTCACATAGCACAGGATGACAGAGAGCGTTTATTAACACATTTCATGTTTCTATCCGCGGACGAGTCCATGTTCACGCTGCTCACGGCACACTCTACACGCAGTTTTTAAAAAGCATTCTCACCCTCTTCCACTCTTTTCAAAAGCCAACAGCTGATGTTAGTCTTCAAAAAAATAATTTATGTAAAAACTAAGTGGTAATAGTTTCTCTTTGAACTATCGTCTTCATGACACACAGTTAACAAGATGTCAGTGGCTCCTCCGTGGACTTGGCGTGATGGCTCCTCCTCTTTGTCCTTCCACTTTCACGTCGCTCCCTTTTCACCAACGGTCAATTCCCTCTTGACCCCGCCAGTGACCCCTGATCCGGTGGGGGTCCCCCCTTCTCACAGAGTAAGACATTTCTTTAGTCAGTGATCAACAACAAGAAAAAGAACAGAGGCCAGTGTCCGAGGTCACATGAACAGACCCCCTTGTGTTCGTCAAGGGCCTTTAAAAATTCATCCTCAGATCTGAAGAGATTTGAAGAGGGTTGGGGGGCTGTACAGTAGGATCCATCTCTTTCCGTTTTTGTATCTTCACTTTGTTTTTTTTTTGTTTTTTTAAATCCTCTCGCTTTAATCCGTTTTATCTCTCTCTCTGTCTTTGTGGTCGACTCAGGCTTTGGTGCTGAGCGTGAGCAGCTCGATGAAGGAGCTGAAGAGGGTGTCCAGCCAGCTCTGGTTGGCCATGCACTGCTGCACCACTTCCTCTTGGCCCGGGTCCTCAGCTGCCTGCTCAATGGTGTTGGTCTGGAAGAGTGGGACGGAGACACAGACAATTGTGACGCCAACACACAAACCAGAGTCTTAGACTACACAGAGCCAGCTTGTATACGCTCGCTTTTTTTCCGTTCTAATGAGATTTGAGCTTCACTAGTGTATTTGAGGGAATGCATACCACACATTTTTCAAGCATATCTGTCGTAACAGCTCGGGCTCTAAAATGGCAAAATCTTCAGTCATCTTCTAAATACCAGTATCAGAAATGCGTTTGCTTACCTCTTTCTTGCACTGTAGGAAGGTGTGGTATTTATAGTGATGCAGGGAGTGGTAGAGACTGTAGATCCGATACGTCTCCGCTGACAGTTTAAGGTCCTTCAAATAAAAGACGGAAATCAAAGTTAAAATCAATTTAATATATCCAGAAGACAGAAATTTAGAAAGCTGCTGTGAATATTAATCTTACAGTTTCGTGTAATGAGGACTGAAAGTGGAGGAGGTTTGGAAACTCGCAGCAGGTGTTAGAGGGGAAGCTGTTTCACCCTCCCTGCCCTCAGCCTGTCACCCGCCCCTACTGTCAAGCTTTTTACAGTAATGGCTACTTTCGTGGATGCCATGGTTTCCGTCTCACCTAGAGACCGGTAAGAATCACCTGATTATGGGCCAAAAATCTCCTATTAGGGTCCATACAGGTCCAGAAAGTGTATGAATTTTTGACAACCCAAATAAAAAAAAGGGTATTCCTTGGTGGAGCTTCTTTAAAATAAATGTAATTATCTATTAAAGATATATTATATAACAAACATGCATTAAAATGTTAAAAAAACAAATGCTACACATATGTTTTGTTGATTTTTGTACTTATATTATCCGAAATGATTCCAAGAACGTTACAACCAGTGTACAAAATTAACTTTTTTGTACACTGGTCAAATGGCTATTGAATGTATAGATTTTACTAAATTATTATTGTGTTTTTTTGGCTGGGGATTGAAGCAAATCTACCCACCACTTGCATATTTTATCTGCATTTGTTTTAGTGGATGGTGCTGAACTTTGCACCCTGGCTCAAAAGCAGAATTTGAATTCTACTCAAAGGAACAGTGTGCTTCATTTGGTCGCCTGACAATGGCGTCACAGCCCCTTTACGCCCTTTACTTCCTCTAACTTCAGGGGAAACGTAGGAACCACCAGGTGATACGCAAGAGAGTGAGGAAGCGATCATATAAAGTCACAGAATTTTACACAGTAACAGTAATACAGCATTTTCTTAACACAGTACTCCAGATAATACATTGATTTGATATTGCAGTATTGATCCAGCTCACTACAATGTGCTACTGTAAAAAGTAGCTCATGCCAGCCACCAAGCTAACGTGTTATGACGTTACAACAATGTAGAACCTGTTCATAAAGCTATTTTTAGAACAGTTGTTTTAATGACTGATAACACTGTCGTTGGGTAACATGCTTGTGGTTATTTCATTAGAATCAAATGACATGACGTATAAATAAACACTGTGAATAATAGGGCTGTGCCAATAGTTCAAGCTTCATTCAGCTTTTTGTTTTTCCTTTTTTTTTGCACGTCTGTTCATTCTGTTAAATCCAAGTATTTCTTTACAGCTGCAGATAAAGATTAGGATAACCTCATATATTAGCAGTAATATTCTGCTATTAAACTTTGTAGAATTAGACTAGTGAGTGTTAAGTCCAAAAAAAAAAATCTAAATTTATTGAAAAAGGACAGATGTAATCATTGCTAAAATTCACATTACTCTTTTATCTAATAAAATATTCTGCTTTAATCAAAATGTGTTCATGTTTATCCTTTCAAAAACATCATTTTCACTGCAGTCAAAAAAAAAAAACGTGCTGTACAGCTTGGGAGGTGGAGCCCTGTATTAGTGAGGCGGTGTAGCAGCAATTTAACTGCATCATAAATGACATTTATTCATTAAATAAAGTTGATTTAATTAAAAAAAAAGACTAACTCATTTAATGTGATGGATCACTTGTTTCAAACTGAGGATTTTGCTGGTTTTTTTTAGGGTGATGACATTATGAAACAGACAGCAGACATTTGACTCTTCATTCAGAAGAGTCACAGAAGCTTTGACTGTAAATAAATGACATTTAGCAGAGCCCTTCTAAATAAAAAATTTAATACAAGAACTCATCCGTGAACATAATTTCTGCCTGAGTCATGCCATCAGATAGATTTTCTGTCTGCAATGGCTGACAACTCTTCAGGACGTCATCACAGTCTGTCTTCTGTCGTTGCTTTGATCGAGAAGCAGAAATTACATCCTGTGCATTTGACAGCCTACAAACACTCCTGCCCCTCGAAACACTCGCACACACCTACCTGTGGTTTAGGCAGGGTCTTTTTGACTCTGTTGAGGGTCTTGCGGTTGTAAGCATCCCCGCTTAGCCGCACCCTCACCACTCCTGAGTCCAGGGGGTCTACAATGATCTGGGGGTACGCATGCAGGACCTCCTGTCAGGGGAGACGTGTAAAAAAACGCAGGTCAGAAACTAATACAAGGAGGCAGAAAACAAGATATCTTTAGACAAAACGGGCCAGATGTGATTATTTTCAGTATCAATATATCTAATTATGAGTAGATAAAACATCATAATGTGGTGGTGTTAAATTACAGTGACATGCAATGAAAAAAGCAGCTAATCCTCACGCCTGAGAAACTGGAAACAGAAAATGTTTGACATCTGTAAGATAAATAACATAATTATTTTAGTTAATTATCATCTCAAATTAACCTTCTGTTTATTGATTAACGAGGTAATCTACTGATCGTTCCAGCAGTGGAATCCATGACATTATTTCGGTCATGACGGACGCAGAGAGAGGCAGAACATTCAGGACAGATTACCTGGTGCTGAGAGCTCATGCTGACTCTCCTCAACAACCTCCTCTTCTGTTCGCTGAGGATGCTGTCAATCTTCCTCATCGGTGGGAGGTACAGCTCATCTGGTGGCCAATCAAGGTAGAGGAAGTTTCATTAGTCATCATTCATGTAGCTGCCAATCATTTTAATACCAAGGGCAGATTCAAAGCGGCTCTGTCTGGCCATCAGCGTTCCCGGGGCTTCCCCTCAACCTGTCACACCGTGTTTATTTGGAAAACCATTAAAAGAGTCATCACTCTAAATATGTGTGCGGCAGAGCGATTTCCCTGCTGTCGTGAGATCAGTTTGTCCAGCTGGATGGCTTGAACCGAGACTTGGCAGCCGCTACTTGTCAGTGGCGGTGGTGTTTATTCAACCTGCCCAAACTGCACACGGTTACTTGAATCCTCTTTTGAAAATTTCCATAACAATAACCTCGATACAGCTGTTTGGATGCACACGTTTAATCTGCGGAAAACATGCTGCCACACAGGAAGGTCTGGTTGGGTTAGAGATCTCACACACAATATAGAGGCCGCATCTGAGGTTCTCACTCTATTTCTGTCTCCTACATGTCAGGAGATTTTTACACTGAGCTTTTAATTGTTGCTAAGAAGGCAGTGTGTGTGTGTGTGTGCAGTTCTCACCGTCAGTGTCCTCCAGGGCTTGGATCATGTCGGGGTCCAGGGCTGTGCTGACTAGCATCTCCACGTAGCTCCTGAACATCTCCCTCATGGCACGGTTGTTTACTCCGCCTTTCACTGGCACTGAGCGGACAAGAACCAAGAGTTTAAACCCCGTTCTACCACCTTTAACTCCATAACAATGACCTCTAATGGCAATATGTGAGCACAAGGAATCAAAATGGCGTCTCACTTTCATTCTCACTAGCTGCCTCCTCTGATGAGTCTGAGTCCGATGATGAAGGTATTTCCTTCAGCCACTTCTTCCTCTTCTTGGGCGGCGGCTCTGCCTTCACTTTGGCCGGCTTGGACTTAGGTGGGCGCTCAGCCTTCTCCTTCCTCTCCACCGCTTTCTTCTCCTCCTTTGCTCTCCCTCGTTCCGCCGCCGCGGCACGTTTCTCCACTTTTTCCTGCTGCGGCTGTACTCGCTTCTCCCTCTCCCTTTCTTTCTCCTTCTCCTTCTCCGGCTCCCTCTCTTTCTCTTTCTCTTCCCTTTTTGCTTTGGGCAGAGCAGCTGGAACCTCCTTCTTCTCCCGTTGTTCTTTTGTGGCTGCTGTCGTGGTTCTTGTTCTCTCCCGCTGTTCGCGCTGGACCGGCGGAGCCACTCGCTCCTCTTTCTCTACTCTCGGTGGCACCTGAGTGGCAGGAGGGGAAGCCATTCTGGGAAGGGACTGGCGTCTGTGACACAGAGAGGAATTATTTTAGAGATGGAAACCACTTTAAAGTTTAACAAAATGTACATATTGCCAAAAATCTAAAACTTAAAAAAGGTACTAGCCCTTTTCAGGTCACATCAGTTCACCTGTTCTCACCTCACTGTCATATCTTTATTTTTTTTATAGGCTATGCAGTGCTGTCAGAAGTATGTATACATTGCGTTGAGCTTTGTTTGAGGAGAAAAACACAATTGGTATTATTCGAAGTTGGATATTCGAGTATCATGACAACACTAGTTCATTATAATCAGGATTTTTGATATGGTAAATACTGGTACCTGAGAGCAGGTGTGGCCCTGCGCCAAGGTCTCCGAGAGCAAACTCTGACGTAGTCCTTCTTGTTGACATTCTCCAGAAACTTGACGTAGATTCGCTGGTATCGCCTCTTGGCATCTCCAAAGTAGCCAAGATACTGTGCCAGAAACAGGAGAGTTAATTACACAACAGCACAACTTGTTTGTTTGTATAAGAATCTATCTACACACACACATTACAGCATATACTACAGTATGTTCATCATATTCTGTGATGCAGCTGGGGTCGTGTGAAGCGTCTAAATCAACATGACTGTGTGCACGTGTGGTTAGATCATCGAGGGCTCGGGGGAAAACTCACGTTGCTTGTGGCGCAGAACTGTCTCTGTCCATCTTTGATCTCTGGGCTGAACTTCTGCAGCAGAGCTTTCTGCACCCTCCATATGGGTGGAGGCTCACGGCCCATCTGCAGGGCCAGCTGTGCAAACACATGACACACAGGTAAGGATAAAATGTCTCTGTAATTTGGCAGCTACTGAAGGATTCAAGTTCCCAATCATTTTATGAATTAAAGCATTCTTCTCCACTGGTTGTTCCTTGGTTTTAACAATATCTTTAATTACACTATTTTTAGCCTGTGCTGACACCTACGTATCTGTGTAATGATTTTGTAGTAGTTAAAATAATTTATTCAGAAAGCAAGTTTTTTTATTTTTGGCCCAAGAAAAACACTTTGTAATTCATTAACAGTCAATAACACACATTTCCACACAAATACCTTGAGAGTTCGAATGTCCTCCACCCGTACCACGAACTCGTCCCTTTCTCTGAAGATGCCCTCGCCTCCGCTTTCGCTCTCATCCTCCTCACTCTCTCCAGCGATGGCAGCATCTTCTTGCTTCTGGGCGAGGTGCAGGGAGGTGATCTTAGGAGCCGGGGGCTCCTCGGGAGAGGCGGGGGACTCCGGAGATGGCATGGGAGACTCCTTCTGAACTGAAGGCGGGGGAGGAGGGGATGTAGGAGGAGGAGGCGAAGCGGCAGGCTGAGGGAGCGTGGCAGGTGGGGGAGGTGACGGAGAGGGGGATGTGGGAGCGACAGGGCTTGGAGGCTGGGAATTCTCCTGCTGTTCCTCTGGTGGAGGCAGGGGTGAGGGGAGGGAGAGGGGAGGGAGGGGGGAGTGAGAGGGAGAGGAGGATGAGGCGGGAGACGGAGGGACAGAGGGAGGTTCAGGAGTTTCTGGCTCTGGAGGAATCTCGGGGAGGGGCTCTGGAAGGAGAGAAGCATGGCTCAGGTCAGTTTTACAGATCAATTCATCACAATGTTAAAACGGCCACAAGAATTTAATCAAATTAATTTTATTACAAATATAATGGGACATTGGGACAAAAAAAGTACAGCAATAGCTCAGCCTGAGGGGAAAGTTATTAATTTTCTTAAGCTGAGCTGTAGGAAAATCAATGTGCGGGAAAATGGGACATGAGAGGAATAAAAAGTTAGCATTACCATCAAGATTGGGGGCACCCAGTGTCTCCAGCTGTGGCTCTCTCTCCTCTGTCATATCACTCTCTTCTTCTCCTCCCGTGCTTCTCTCCTCCTCATTCTCCTCCTCTTTGTTCTCATCCATGTCTCCATCTTCTGGCTGGAGGACGTCAGGTTCGTTGGACTGGGGCAGGGTGTGTGGTGTGTGCATGGTAGGCTGTGGGCTGAGCGTGGGGGGTTGCAGCGTGGGAGTAAGTGGGGACTGGGTAGCCTGAGGCTGAGGCTGGGGAGGTGGAGGAGGTAGCGGGGGCTGGATGTTACTTAGCTGAGGAGTGTCGTACAGAGCTGAAATGGCCTGAGGAGATGCTTTTCTGGAGGTCCTGGTTCTTTCCCACTGAGTCCTCCTCATCAGAGGAGAACGAGGGCAAGGTCTCCAGGTTCCTCTTTAGCTCGTCCTCCAAGCGCTTAGGGCTGGGGCAGCTGCCCAGAGCGAGACCCCCGTTCCCTTCACTGTCCCCAAAAGGAGGTGGCGGCGGTGGAGGGGGAGGTGCGGGAGACAGTGGGCGCAGACCCCCTGATTTACAAGGTGAGGTTTCACCATTGTCAGGCTCCATTCCTGGTGAGATGTCCAAGCCTGGAGGTCTCTTCCCTGTCTTAAGGAAGTCCAAGAATGAAGCGACGAAGCCCGCCTTGGATTCAGAGTCCTTTTCATCGCCCTAGAAGTAACACAAAGAAAACGTTTACCACAACTAAAATGGTGAACTCCACAGCTACTATGAACCTGAGTTAAATCTGTTTAAAATTTAGGCAACTTTCTACTTTACTTAACGAAGATATAATCCTGTAGCTCTTACCCTTTCCTCCAGCCCCTCGTCGTCCACTCCTTCGCTCATCATCTGGCTCTTCTGTTTGTTCTTGTCCTGACTTCTGTTGCTTTCAGTGCTGCAGGGGGGTCCAGGACTTAAACCGAGGGAGGGAGCGGAGCCCACTGAGCCGTCCGACAGAGCAGGGTCCGTGCCAGACAAAGAGTCCGTCCTCAGCAAGGCATCCGAGGAGGACAGAGTACCAATAGGCAACTTGATCTAGAAACAAAAGAGAGAAATAGAAAGTTGTAAGATTCAAACTAGGAATGTGCACAATAAGTTGACTAGCTGATTAAATGTGCCACCCTTGCTAGTCAGCACCAGAGACATGAGTTGATTGAAAGTTACTATCAAAATTATTCTTATTTTATGCAATTGCTCCTCCTGTGTAAATGGAATGGAATCAACTGCGTGCTTCTTTGCCACCTCGTAACCATTTTTAACTTTTGTGGCAAATATGGAAGCTGAAAAATTGTTATGAAACATGCTGTACTCCCGTACTTATGTCACACAAGTTAATTAATTTGTTGTCATTTTTCCCCTTTTTCTTTCCCTTTCCTCTCTATTAGATTTCCGTTTATTGGCCTGGCTTTCTTGGTTTGTTCCTGGGTTGATGGGTGGGTGGGGTTGTCTTTCTGTCCTTACTGGTTCTGTGTTTGTTTAGTAATACTCTGTATATCTCTATTGAATTACCTTGTTTGTTTTTTGCTCTTTTTTTCAAAGACTATTGTTTTTAATAAAGGTTATTTGTTGACTTTTATCTCAGGAGTTGTCATGTTTTGTAGGAAAATAGACAGCATTTAAAGCATGATTTGGTTATTAAGAAATGTGACTCATGATTTCAAATGCCACTCATAAAATACAAAATATTTTTTCAGACAATGTTTTACCTTTTAGAATAACTTTTACTCCATTTTGACTGTTTTCTGAATGTTTTCTTACTGTTAGATTAGTCAACTCACCTAAATTTAAACTTCAGTTTAAACGTCTGGGAAATTAGTCATTAGGAACTTCCCTAATTTAAACCAACTTTGCCTGAAACAGATACACAGACACAGGTTTAAAAACTATAAAACAAGAAAGGGAAATTCATTTTGATTTATATGCATTCAAATAACAGGATAAGCTAAAGACTGACTGAGCCTGAATAAATGTGACTAGTCTGACAAGAAAAAAAAAAGGAGAGAGAAAGTGGCACAAGGGAATAAGAAAGATCCTCAGCAGGCACATTGCAATAGCTAGTAGCAGCCATGCAAACTACAAACACTGCAGGTATCGGCTGACTCTCCTTTCCACCACACAGGCAGACCTTGCTAATTTACAGAAAGAGTTCCTATGTGAATATCTCGTGTTATCCGCTTTTGCAAGGACACCCAAGACACCACATTTAGCTTCAATAACTAGCGTTTTCTAAATTTGTTTAAATTCCCCGAGCCTTTTCTAGACCAAATGCCACTGACCTTGAGAGGAGGAATAGGCTCGTGTATCTGCTGTTGGGGCTGGTGATGAAGCGGCTGTGACTGCTGCTGATGGAGGTGATGGTGGTGCATCTGATCCTGCTCCTTCCCGCTCATTTCCATGTACATGTCCTCCCTCCTCTGCCCTCTACCTCGGCTCCCGCGGCCCCTACCCCTGCCTCGTCCCTCCACGCTGAATCCCCCTCCTGTCGTTGTTCCACCCATTTCCCCCATCATCCCTCGCGGAGTGTAGGGCTCAGGCATTGGGCGGATGCGCGGCCTGCCTCTCGGCCTAGGGGGACCCTCTCTCTTGGGTCTAGTGGGCTTTCTGCCCCTCTTCTTGGGTCCGTCTTGAGGCAGAAGAGAGTGTGAGCCCATAGAGGAGTAGCCAGAGGAGTGGTAGAAGTCAATGTCACCCATTAAAGGGCTGAGAGACCCACTTCCTCCTCCTCCCTTTCTGCAGCTGGACACCAAGTCTGGCAATAGGTCCGGGAGTCTCCGGCTGTTCAACCGGATGTCAGCTGGCTGGTCAGCTTTATCCTCATCGTCTTCAAACTCATATTCTTGAGCGTAACTTTTCTTAGGCAGTGTGTTGGGGTCCCTGCGCTCCTTTAACAGGTGGAAAGAGCTGGACTTGAGGAGCTTCTTGGGACGAGAAGAGCAGAAAATAGGAGATTGGAGGCCTCCTGTGCCAGATCCTTGGCTCGTTCCTCCAGGCCCAGAGGCCATTTTAGCTCCAGAGTTGTTGGGACCAGCGGTGTTGGAGCCCATGCCCATAGCTGGAGCCTGAGACTGTATCAATCCCAGCTGTTCAGTGTTCACAGTGGAAGGGAGCTCGTGGGTTTTGAGTGAATCTAGATCCAGAGTCATGGTGTTGTTGCTGGGTTCTTCCAGGCCATGGCAGTATGGTTCATAACCCTGATCTCCACCATGGTGACCCATTATGTCATAGCTAGCTCCACTACTTCCCGCTGCTCCACCTCCACCCTGACCAGCTTTCATGGAATCCATTCCCTCTTGCCCAGTGTGGCTTTCATTCATCTCCTCCTGTCCTGGTCCTGCCCCTCCAGCACAGCTCGACTTGTAGTCCTCTGCGCAAAACATGTCTTCCATTCCTGGGAAAAAGGAGCGATCCTCATCCTGAAGGAGAGAGTCCGGGAAGCAGATGGAAGTCAGCGGTACAAAGCGGTTACTTTGTTGATTCTGGTCTGCTTTCTCCACTGGGCTGACGGTGTCAAACTGGTGCTGCTCCGAGCGCTGCTGGTCCAGTTGGCTCTGCTGAGGGGTGAGCTGCTGCGGGTCAGGCTGAGGCTGGGAGTGGGCTGAGGCAGATGGTGGGGGTATGTGATGAGGGTGTGGGGGCTGCTGCTGTGGGTGAGGGTGGTGAGAGTGGGTTTGTTGGTGTTGAGAGCTGGGGTGCTGCTGCTGTTGCTGCTGCGGGTGGTGCTGTGAAAGATGGTGCATGTGAGGCGGGGTGGATAAGCCGATATCGGGCTCGGAGAGGAAGAGTGGAGTTCAGAGGCTGAGTGCTGCTGCGAGTGATGGTGGGATGGGTGCTGTCTCTGCTGCTGCTCCTGCTGCTGTCGGTGGCGCTCACTGCTGCCTCCATTCCTTCCCCCGCTGCCTGCTCCACCACGTCTGTCCTCTGCAACGGCTACGTCCGTGCTGGAGGTCTGAGACAGGGAACGCTCCAGCATGTCCAAGGAAGACACCACTGAGCTTTGTTTCACCTGGCTTTGCTCGTGCTGATGCGGAGGGGGCCCGTGGTTGTAGTGAGCCGCTGCAACCTCCAAAGCCTGGGACTGGAGTTGAAGCTGGAGCTGGGTGGTTTGAGACTGAGACTGAGCCTGATGTTTACTTGAGCCGAGTGTCCCACCAGCACTTTCCATCACAGCTTGCTGTTGGCTAATAGAGTGCTGTTGCTGTTGGGGGTGAGAGTCCATTTTATGGTGCTGTTGATGTTGCGAATGAGAATCAATTTTGTGGTGCTGCTGATGCTGATGGGAGTCCATCTTCTGGTGCTGTTGGTGCTGAGGGTGGGAGTCCATTTTTGGGTGTTGCTGATGGGGTTGGTGGGAGTCCATTTTGTGATGTTGTTGGTGTTGCCGATGAGAGTCCATTTTGTGGTGCTGTTGTTGATGTTGTTGGTGGGAATCCATCTTGTGGTGTTGTTGATGTGGCTCAAGTTTGTTGCGGGTGGTGTGGGACAGCACGGACTGGAGCAAGTGTGGTGGCTGACGGGATTGGTCAGTGGGAGAGTCCATGAGGGAGGCAGCAGCTTGAGATTGGGAATGCTGCTGCTGGACTTCCGGTGTTTTCCGGGGATAAGGGATTTCGGCACGCTCCTGTGGTTTCTTTTGGAGCTCCATTTGGGTGTGGGATGGAATCTGTGAGTGAGAGGACACATGCTGACTGTGTGAGGAGTGTTGGGGAGCAAGGGAGTGTTGACTATATGGGTCACCCCGCCCATAGTGGACTACAGAGCCTAGGTTGTCATGGTGATGGAGATGGGAGTGCACTTGTTCAGCGCTGCCTCTCCCTCCACTGCTCCTGCTGCTTCCAACAGACCTCTCGTTCCTTTGCTGCTGCTGTTGTTGCTGCTGTTGATGATGGTGTTGTTGATGTTGTTGCTGTTGCTTCTTTAGTGACATCTCCAGCTGGTTGTCCAGCCCTGAGATGGACCCTCCAGACCCTGCATTACCTGTGGATGTGGCACTGTGGGTACGTATGACACTCTGGGGGTGGTACCTCTCCTCAGAGCTCTTACCCATGTCATAGCTCAGGCCTTTGCCTGAATCAGTGGTTGGGGGCACTGACTGGGGCTGAGGCTGTGTTTGTTGGGATGTCTGTTGGGGTTGTTGTTGAGGATGGTGATGAGCAGCCTGGGGAGCGGGACTTGCTTGGGCTTGCAGCAGGTGCTGGATCAAGAACTCATCGTCGTCATCTACTTCCTCTTGGGATCTCTGAGAGCCCACTCCTAGCATGGAAGTGTCCGCCTTTGTTTTAGAGGAGGTGGAATGATAGGACTGAGGTTGGGAGCTTGGGCCTCTGGTGTCGGGGAAGCCCTGCGGGGAGGCTAGGAAGGTGGGGGAGAGGACTGAGGAAATGTATTTATTCGAGCCCGCACCTCCTGGAGATTGTGTGGGGCAGGTCGGCACTGGGGAGTGCAACCCTGGACGGATGATGCCTGAGTTGCCTGATGGAGATGGGCTAGAGTCTGGAATATGATATGACCCTCCACCACTACCACCTCCACCTCTCTCATTAGTCATTCCATTTCCAGCTCCTCCACCTGACCCAGAGTTTCCACTTCCTGTGCCGCTACTGCTTCCTCCCCCAGATGCTCCACTGCCTGATGAACCACTTGACCTTAAAAGGGCAGGGGAGTGACCTGGGGCTCCGTAGCCTAGTGATGGGCTTCCAGCTCCACCCAGAGAGGATGGAAGTGATCCATAAGCGGAGTCCGCTCCATATATATCAGTGGGGTATGACTGGCTTCGCCCTCCTAAACTCCCATAGCCTTTCCCACCCTGTACCTGAGCTCAGGTCTTGAGCTTGTGGTGAACTGAAGCCTCCGTAGGACTGAGCCAGGTGAGAAGTAGGAGGCTGATTTGGGGAATATGACTGCGTCTGTTGCTGGGGTGGGGTCTGGCCAGTAAGGGCAGAGGTGGGGGTCTTCACAGGGGGCACAGGAGAGCCATAGCCTGAGAGGCAGGATTTAGGGAGAGACTGGGGGGCTGACGAGGAGGTGGCAGGGGGCTGCTGCTGCTGTGGGGCCGGGGGAGGCGGAGCTGGTTGAGGGGGTGGTTGCTGCCTGGAGGGGGCTGCGCTTGAGCTGGAGGTGGGGATTGAGTTGGAAGGATGAGCCCCAGAAGTGGCAGAAGAGGAGGATGAGGAAGATGAAGTGGAGGAAGCAGATGGGGGTGTGTGGGGAGTTCTTGAGGATGATGCTGAGCTGGCAGAAGAATAGCCACTGCTGGAGCTGCTTTTGGTACCTTTCCCAGCTGAGGAAGATGACGAGGAGGAGGATGAGGAGGAATAGGGAGGCTGGATGATTGGCCGATACTGCTCAGTGCGAGAGGTGGGCTTGTGGTCAGATGAGGGGCTCTGGTCGCCCAGTGGGCTGCAGGAAAGGCCAGCATGCCTGTGGTGAGTGGCAATCTGCTGGTACCCTGCCCCTCCACAGCTGAGGTAGTGCTGAAGGGAGTGGGCAGCAGAGGATGAGAGCTGTGACTGAGCTGGCGTGGGCCGCTGGTAGTGCTTAATAACGCTGTCCTGCCGGGGAACAGCCCGTTCCTGAGCCGAATTGGACTGGGACTGGGACTGAGGCTGGGGCTGGGCTGAGGAAAACACTGATGCATTGTACAGCTGAGACGACTGGTCCTGAAGCTGTGATGACAGCAGGTTGAATTGGTGTGACTGCAGGTGTCTGGCAGAGGACGCCTGGGCTGATGTGGCACTCGTGGGATCCTGGCTGCCCCTGTAGGCAGCTGCTGCAGCACCCTGCGAGGACAGGAGTCTATCAAAACCCAGGCTGGACTGGGAAGGGGCCTTGATGTGTAGTAGGGGGTCATGTGGGGAGAGCAGGCCATTGGATGTGGGACTAAATGTGGGCGTATCCTGGAGGGAAAGGGAGGCTGTAGGGAAGGAGCGGCTGGAGAAGGATGCTGGATGCTGATAGGCTGAGAGAGCTGAGGAGGAGGGGAAGGAGCCAGAGCCAGGAAGGGCTCCAGAGATGAAGAGTTCAGGAGGAGCAGGCGTGTGCATCGCTGTTAGGAAAAAAAAGACATATTGCAAAATTACTTAGTAATCCTCAGTATCCATCAAACTACCATTTAAATTATGCAAAAAAAAAAAAAAGAGTACTTAAAAAGTATTCGAGAGCAAGACTATCACCAAGTACAGTAAAAGGCTTTAATTAAAATTCTCAAACAGCAACACTGTAAGAATGATAATGCAGCCAAACACTGGGAGGATCTTTAAATGTCATATTGACAGTGGGGCCTGTTTGAATGTCAACACATGAGGGAGGATCTAACACAGCCCCACCTGTCTGCCAGGACGGCGTGCGGAACTGGGAAAGAAGGGAGGAGGCAGAGGGCGGAGGCTGGGGACCCCGAGACTCCAGGGCTGAGATCAGATTCATGACGGAGGCATCTGGGGCAGAGGGACTGGCGTGGTGTAGGCCAGTGTCAAAGAGCCCCGACAGACCTTTGGGAAGGAAAGACAGAACAGTGAAAATTAATTCATAAATGATGCGAATATTAGCCAGTAATTACAGAGGTGTAGATGATAATATAATTACAATACATAATTATTAAAAAAATAATCGAAAAGAAAGGATTTTAGGATCTAGATTTAATCACTGTTTACTTGGCGGGCCTGGTGTCACACATACAACAAATTTAAATCAGGACGTCAGTGGTTGCAAGTGTAGAAATAAGTAAATGAACCTCTGTTGCTGAATACAACCCTTAAGATAGTTACTGTATGAGAATGAAAGCTGTGACTACATGCTTTTACATCTAGGGCTTCAACTCAGTTGAGCTATAATGTGCACATTTTTCAATGACAATCTACCAGGGCCTGCATGGAGAGATGGAGAGACATAATAATTCATTGCCTGGGCCCCTTATGGTGGTGACATGGAAGGTATGACATTTATCTCACCCAAACTCCGTCCAGCTGCTCCCCAAGCCCCGCCTTGGCCAGAGCTCCCTGGGTGGTGATTGGTGGCATAGCCCTGCAGAGGGTGTGGGGTGGCGTAGGCTTGTCGGTGAAGGAGCTCAGACTCAGGGTGGGATGATCTGGAACTCCCATATACAAGACTACAGAGAGAAGGGGAGTGGGGAATTGTGAGGTGTCATTAATTTCAGAGCACATTTACATAAACTAAATCTGTTCCCAAAATGTGACCCTTGGGGGAAAACTGTCTAGGCTTGGGTTACTTTTAAAATATGTAAAAAGCTCTCACACAAGTAGTTTGTGCTTTAATTAAAAATCCACACATCAGGTGACAACTCAAGGCTGATCATTTGTTTATCTCCATGTGTAACTTCTCAACAATAGCCTCCAGGAGAAATCCCCAAATTCCTGACGAGAGTGGTCTATATTTTAAGTTAAAAGTATGGACTTTTAAAAAAAATAGCTACACAAATTGACAAACTTGAGCTTAGCACCAAGGTGTGTTACAGTAGGTGCAAATCTGTCAAACCAGCAATGCAAGTGTCATGCAAAAATAATGGGATGGTTAATTTGCAATTATTGTAAGTGACCCACAAGACTCAACCATGATCTGATGTATACATTTACAAACTAAATAAGCTTCTCCTTCAACGCTGAGGATTTCCCAGATGCAAAACTTTGCTTTACAAAGGAAAGATGAAATGCGTGGCTGCCTGGCTGGCCAGAAAACATGCTAGCATCTCTGCTGCTAGCACCGCCTAGCAGCAATGCACAGCACCTATGGTAGAAATGCAGAGACTAGGCCCAAACTGCTAGGCCAGTATTTTACGTGTAAATAAACCGTGGGTATAAAATGTTCAGATTTAGGGGCCAAGTGAAAAAAACACTTTCTTCAACATAAACCAAAGACAAGCGATTCATTTGTCTGCAACCATTGATTATGTTGATGTAGCTAACAGCTGGATGGTGCAAGTCGACGCAAATGCATGCTAAGCTGCATGCAAACACCAGCAGCTAGCCAGGTTTGTTTAGACAAATACACTTCCGATAGGAACACGGTGGCTTTCGACTCTTATGAGGCAGCTAACTATGGGTCGAAACACCTCAAATGTGTGCAGCTAAATAAGCAGTGATGCTCCCGTGCACAGGCCTCGGCTCACTTCCATGCAACATAACGCTAGCTTGCAGGCTAACGTAAAGCTAAAAGACACAGCTATCTTTGCACAGCCCAGCCAATTTTCATCATCTTGTAAATTCAACCAGGCCTTGCATTTTGTTAAATACTACACAAGCTGCAAATTGCAAGTTTGATGCAGTGGGAATATTCCATAATTTCATTATGCAAATTAACATCCATCACCAATTATCTTGATCACGCTTGTGCAAAATACACCAGAAATCACATTTTTATCAGAGCATGGCACCACCTCTAGTCCAAGATTTTTATTTCCTGTTTTCTTTGCAACGTAATAATCTAAAAACGTTTTCATAAATGCATCTGTTCTTCTTGTTGATGTCTGTCAGGGGGGTTTAGCTGTGAGGGGTTTGCTGCGTCTGCACTCTTCGCAGTTGCTATCAATCCAATGAATTTATCTATCAGGGTCTGTGTCCAGGCCTGCACACAGGGAACAATAATTCCTATGGATGCTCCAGACATACCCCCACCTCCACCCCGCCAGGTCCACTAAAACCCACGTCTGTCAATCACATTCAATTCATATTGCCAACCTTTCCTTTCTCCACCCCGCCCACCCCCACGACACGCACACCGCTCCATTCCTGTTTATAATATTATTACTATGCAACTGTTTGGATGACAATGCACTGCACATAATGGCAAGGCATGGCACTATATATGAACCCAATGGCGACAATTTGTTTACATGGGCCACACAGTGCCCTGCAAAGTACCAGTGATGCATGCACATTGTCTGAATCCAATGCATACCTTGCTTTTGCCGATCTCTCGTAACTCCATCCTGCTCCTGCGCCCAAATCACCAAATCCTGTTCCCGGGTAATTTCTATCCATTTATGTGGTGTACAATGTGTGCGATGAGGACGAAAGCAACGAGATCGTCGCAGAGCAGATTACGGAAAAAAATCCAGTCTTTCCCGTTCTCGGTTTCAGGCTATTTTCCCCGGTTTCATAAGCAAGTCCTCAGGAGTGGAAAACAGCATATTGAAAGAGAAATGGAGGGGAGGAGGAGAAAGCTGGATGAAAAAAGAGGGGGGTCTACGGGGTTATAATCCAACCACCTCCAAAAAAAGCCAGTCTTTCTCCTTTTCCTTCGCCTTTCACATTTATCATTTCCACGAATTCAGATTTAGTCCAAAATCAGTCATGGTCATGATGAAGGTGCCGCGGATTTGGCCGGTAATGGACGAATTGCTGATAAACATTTGATTTGAATGCGTCCTTTTTCACCGTCTCTCCTCCCCTTTCTTTAGGCTAGTCTTTGCTACGATGCTAGCACCAGAAAAGATTGCAATCGACGGGCCACGTTGGTAGCAATCACTCCCCATAGACGAGCAAAGAAATCCCCAATTTCAAAATCTTTTTTTTTTTTCTTTGAATGCAAATCGTTCCCACCCCCCTCCGGAGCAGAGCTGTGGGCTAGCAGCAGATGCTAGCTGTCAGTAACGACGCATCAAAATAAAACAGGGCTGCCTTTATTTCCCCAAATGCTCGCTCCCCTGATTTCTGCTTTCTTTGGCTGTTAAAGTAAAAGCGACGACGAGTTTGTCCACACCGGGAAAAATACAACCAGAGTACGAAAACACACAAATACCGAACGAGGAAGTGTAAAGAAAGAAGGCCGCGTTTTAATATTTTTTACTCATTTTCCTCCGGAGACGCCATTTTTGAAGGCGGCTGGCCGCTGTCCGTCCTCCCTCTCCCCCTCTCTGTCTCACCGCCGAGACTCACTCAGTGTCTGCGGTGACCTCCATTCACCGGCCCTCGTCTGCCAGCCTGCCCTGCATGCTTTTTCCAGATTTTCATCTTACCGAGAGGCTGAATATTGATTTACACTACATTTTACACGAACAAAAATAGTCAGCTGTCTGCCCTGCACGCTGCGATTGGCTGAGACGCATTCGAGTGCAAAAATATTTCCAGTGAAAACCAGATTTAAATAGGCCTTCAGCCGCTTTGCAAATTCACATCTGAATTGTGCAGCCTGTTTGAGAGACAGTGGCATTTCCTGCCTCCAGTCAGATGCTTAATTAGGCTGCAGTTTGCTTACAAGCACTACTTTGCATAGGGGCCATTTATGCCTTACATGTGCTAAAATTCATAAAGACACCAAGACCCTTTGTAGGCCTTTTGTTATTACTAAAATACACATACATTCCTGATTTTATCATTTAGAGAACCTGTCTGCCAGAACTCGTGTGCACTTGATTTGTACACCAGCAGATGGCACACTGGATTTTATGGTCATTATAAAGGAGGACGAATCACTGGGAGCTGATCCAGAGAGATGCTTTTTCTCACATTTCATATTTTGCCCAGGGTTTACTCAGACACAGTCATTGGCTTTCCCATCATATTAACCTGTCACTGTCTCCAATTGCACACACCAACTGAAATAATATTAGTATTATAATACATGAACAAGCATCTAAACTAGGTAATATAGCTGAATGTAAATGCGATCTCTTTTGTTTACAGGTAACAATGATGCACACAGTGGAGGCCCATTTGTCCAGATAATCTGTGTATATGACTATGGTGTATGAGTGTTTGTTGCCCTCTAGTGGTGAAGTTAAATTCTGTAACTGAAATACTGTACATACTGAGCGACCACAACAAAGGTGTCAAACTCGTTTTAGTTCATGGGCCACATACAGCCCAGTGAGACCATTAAAACCACTGCAGAATAGCCTGTAAAAAAACAACACCTTAAATGTTTCCCTTTCTGTTAGTGTAAAGAAGAACAAGTACATTCTGGAAACAATCATTCATTCACAAAAAAGAGGATGAGCAGCTATCAGGGAAAGCAGGTTAAGTTATTCCTGCCTTACAAACCACATACAAATCAAGAGTTATTGTAGAGCCTCAGCAAGAAGGTTTCAACAATACTGTTTTATGACAGAAGTCTGATACAGATTCTTTCTTACTGCCACACTTTGCACAATGTTCAAAATCTCTAAACATGACCACAATAAGTATTCCTTGTTGAAGTAGCCTACTCACTGTTTAACTTGCTCTTGAAACCTGGCACCTCCTAGCCTTTACAAGTGCACCGATATGAGGTGTTTGGAGCATTCAGTGGGCCAGATTAGACCCTTCGGCGGGCCAGTTTTGGCCCATGAGCTGCATGTTTGACATCCCTGGACTATAACATTTTATCCAGTGGTGTGGTGGTGGTTGATGTGGCAGGTGTACTATTGGTCAATGGGTACCTTATCAAGGAGGAAGTGGGTATACCCTCCTATAAATTCCAATGGCTTTTTGTCTGATAAGTGCAATATGTATAACATGCACAGTCGTAACACTGCGGTACTTTGATGAAAATATTCACAACACTTGTGCATTAATGTCTCTTAAGTCACTTTTCTCTGTGTCATTATGAATGAGCTGTAATTCTAGAGAATAAAGTAATGCAGCAACATGGATTTTTGTATTATATGTCGTACTTGTTGCATTTTAAGTGTGTTTTAATTGGCTGCTACCTTGCAGGTCTCTCTTGTAAAAGAGATTTTCAATCTCAATGGGACTTCCTGGTTAAATAAAGGTTAATAGAAATAAAATAAAATCATACTTTACAACACATTTATTAAATAGGATATAATACATTTAGTCATTATCCTGAATTACTTCATTTCCTTTACTAATCATTATTTTAGCCTCAAATTTACACAGTATTTACATTTTTCCCTTTCCTGAAATTAACATGGTGATTATATTGTTTGAGAAGAAAGTGCTACTTGTTATTTACTGTAACTATGCTCATTTGTTGGTATTGATTCTGCTGGAGGGAAACTAGTATTTGCATTTTTGTATTTTTTACAGCTATCCTTATTACCCATCCAGAATTAGGAAAAGGAACTTCACATCCTCATCCAAATGCAATTGTTGAAAGAGTGAGGTGAAGGTATGTTTACTGTCCTTTGTCAGACTTTTTACATAACATTTAGAGGAGAAAATTGCTTACACATGCCAAGAACATTCTACAGTTATATGTTAAAATGTAAAAAGCACAATACATTTTGATGAATAGCAATGGGGGAATGTCTTCCTTTTTGTCTTCAGTAAAAAGCTATGCATGTACATTAATTAGTAAATGTGCCACGAGAAGTTTGCTGACGTATGATAAAAAAAAACCCTCTGACTGTGGGACAGAAAGTTGCAGTGCTAAGTAAATCTCACAATGCTCAAATGTATGCTGCTGTGCAGATGAATGTAACACAATCAGGACAAGATCATTTTGGTGTTCAAAATAAGAAACAAATATGTGTTCCTGTAGAGATTAACCTCACTGATGTGCTTTTATTTTCATCTTTAAAAAGCTTATTTTCAGACTGTTAGTTAAATCACTTCTAACGCCGCGTTCAATGCCAATTTGACATTTTATTGCTGAAACAAATGCAACGACTCTCCGCCTCTTAAGCCAACAAAGCAGTGTAAAACAAAGCCAGGCTTTCCAGTGTCTTTTCAGGAAAAAGGCCCTCCCCTGTTGTGAGTATTTTAGATGCATTATGAGGTCTTTGTAATGCATAACGCTTGACTCAAAAGGTCAGATATCTGCATATTCATTAGAAAGACGGTAAAACAAAGAACAGGAATGAAAGCATTTAAGAATACCTGAGTTTTAAAGGCTGATGAACTTAAATAGGAAAGAATATCAGAGACAAAGAAGCAAAGACACACAACTTACTCAATCATAACATAAACAGCAAGACTTTAAATTAAAGTAAGAATTTCAAATTAACCTGGGTACTCTCTTGCATATGATTAATTTCTTCCGAGTTCACCACACACGGTCACTGTCCTCCCCCTCCCTCCCTGCCCTCCCTCACTGTCTTACCCTCCATCTCTGCAACTAATCTGTAACCATACTTGACTGCAGCTCCTGAAGCAGCGCACCACCACCACCACAAACTCCAGCTCTACTCTGTCAAAATGCCAGACTCTAATGAAGCTGTGCCAGCACCATGCCAGGTTATCAAAGAGGACGTTGACAAATGGTGAGTTCTGACAGAAATTATGTGCAATTATAGATGATGAGAAAGGTATTTTTACAAATACATTAATTTTGCTCCAGCCAGTGTGACAGTCGTTGGTGTGTTAGGGCCTGTAGAGAGTGTCTTTGTGTAACTTTGAGCCGTTAAGGAGGACTCATTGACTGCGTTTGGGTTCCAGCTAAATACTGGTCA
Organism: Cephalopholis sonnerati; assembly: GCA_019142605.1. Lineage (NCBI taxonomy): Eukaryota > Metazoa > Chordata > Actinopteri > Perciformes > Serranidae > Cephalopholis > Cephalopholis sonnerati. The sequence goes on along the minus strand of JAGQAX010000020.1, from coordinate 18,023,345 downwards.
CTTTCAATTACACCCCTCGGGCCATTCTCAGTCATCATTATTGAGTCGTATGCATGACATCCTGTGGATTCATATTAACTTCTCATCATGTAAGAGCGCCTGTGGGGTGATCATTAAGTCTAATTAGACTTATTGTAGAATACTTGTCCTTAACTTTCAGTGAATCCACTCTACATCACAGGAATAAGTGTCATGACATTTACAGAGGGCCCTTACGGTGACATGAATGTCTTGAGAAGCACAAATAGACCTGAGGTTTAAAATAGGCTTCCACATGTATGACCTATAGCAGAGGATCGGCACATTCCAGGCTGCTGGTTCATGTTACATGAAGAAGCGACAGACGTTTGGTGTGTGTCCAAGTGCAGCTGTGATTAGTGTTAGTGGAGCGGCTGCACGTATTACTCAATCTTCTTGTACGTCAGTGAATGCAGATAAAAGCAGCTGTGGGAGTTTGAGTTGAAATACTATACTGTAATAATCCCTTTGATGCACATGTAGACTAAATTTAAAGATTTATTTCCTCCACAGTTTCCAGTGAATGTGTTCATTAGTTCTACATCATGCAAATTTGCACTGTTTGACCTGAAACCATGTTATATGCCAAAGAGGATAACCCAGCTGTGTGTGCAGAGAGTGTTAAGTGTGGTTCATAAATCCAGCTTTGTGTTTCAGTGTCAGAGAGAAGGGAGCAGAGGACTGTAAAGATCTGATAGATGCCTTCCAGGCCTGTATAAAAACCCTGTCTGAGCAATCATGATACCTGAGAAGTACATCTTAATAAAATGTAAGTTCACACAAATGATAATTATCATTGATTTTTTTTCCCCCTGAATAAAGACTCAAAAGTCCTGTGGCCTTACACAGATAACCAGTGCTTGTAAACCAGAATACAGTTACACAAAACAGTTAATCGGGCAGACACTGATTTATCTGTGTTTTTCTTGCCATTGTGTTTAGTCATGATACTGATACCTGAGATTTGGGTATCGGTTGATACAGAGTACTGATCCAATACCAGTGTTTAAAGGAGCAGTGTGTAGGATTTATTGGCATCTAGCGGTGAGGACAAATAGACCAGGTGATTCAAACCGGTAAAAACATTGTATAAAGCGGTTCCACATTACCCAGCACCTGCTAATGTCCTTTTTTCTCTGATAACTTAAGATCCAGATGTTTCGAGGGATTTTATTGAGAGCTGAATTATCCACAGAGGTTTCTTCCTCTCCAAAACAAATGGACTTGTGGATTTTAACCAGCCAAAACACTGTATAAAGCAGTTTCACATTAAAAATCAGTGTTTTTCTAACACCATTCAGCTCGTCATCGTGGGGTTGCTACCTACAATGGCTAACACAAAAATGTGAAAACATGAAAGCATGTATGGCCCCATCTAGGGTGATTGTTTGGTTTGTCCGTGCTGGACTACTGTAGAAACATGGCGGGGAAACTTTGTGATCTTTGTAGACAAGGATCTGTTCCCTATGTCAATACAAATGGCTCATTGTAAAGTAATGAAAATATGACGATTCTTATTTTCAGGTGATTAAACACTAAAGAAAAAAATACTTATTATGAAATATTCAATTTCTGCCAGTATGTCTCCCTAAATCCTACACACTGGACCTTTAATTATTGAGATGTGTGCATCACTGTGTGGAAGTGATCTGTCTTTATGTGTAAGGCAACATTAGGCTTGACTTAAACATTGCTTTCTTAATTTTGTAAAACAAAATGTGACCAATAAACAGATATAAATTTACTGAATTGTTATTTGTTTTATTAATATAATAAATTGTGCACCAGCAACTTGTTTAAAAAAATCTTAAAAATTAACAGGAATAACAATTCAAGTGAAAAGCTTGTAAATGCAGCAACAGATTGGTCAAAACTTAAGCAAAAATAAAATTCCACTTATCCAACTGCATAAAATTAGAACAAAGTATAAATTAAATCAATAAATACTAAAGATACAAAATAAACAGGTGCAAATTTATTTGTAAATGTTGAGCACAAATAAGAATTTACTATTAAAATAAAGATATATAGCAGCTGTATAGCACATAGAGTTGAAATAAATAGATCGACCCCATTTCACTTATACCCGATCCAGCTTTCTGCAACAGTATCAGCACGATATCAGTATCACATTGGTGCATCCGAAATTTTGTCACATTACTTATTTCACTAGCAAATACCCTGAGTGCCATCAGTGAATTTTACCCAGAATTAGACTAAAATAAAAAGGAATAAAATAAAATGAAAGGACACTAAAAAGTACTGTACAACCCAGGAAACTCAGAAACAGAAAGAGGAAACTGGATGTTAAAAAATGGATTTTGTGAAATGGAAATTTGAATACAATATATAACTTACTTATTTATATGTGTTTTTTGAGCTTTTATTTTCAATATTTTATTTGTCTATTTTAAGGTGAATATACCTTTGATTTCAAATAGTATTGTGTTGTATTTGGATGACATATTTTGTTACATAATCTGGTGCAGTCTCATAATAACATGTAGTCTTTAATGTTTGTTTTTTTTTAATCACAGCTTCATTTAATCAAAGTCCTCCACTTTCCCAGCATTCCCTTCGATGCTTATTGCACTGGACTGAACCATCTGAGAAACTGAAGAGGGGGGTGATGACACTGAGCTTCTGATACTGTATTCTTCTGTCAATGTGATTTTTTTTCGTGAATGTTCTAACCTCATTATGGACTCTACTGTAACACTGAGTACCTGTGCACTGTAACAATTATATGCACCAAAATGCAATAAAAATACAATAAATATAAAGCTTGTCCATTTACCACACACAGTCTACTGTTTTTCTTTCACAGATGTTATTTCATTCACCATATTTTTGTTATGTTCTTAAACTATTAGAAGTACCGCCTCCTCTGGCTGAGTAAAGGCTTCAACATGGAATAGCTACTCTTAATGGAATCAAGAAGAGCTTGTTAATCTCTGCTTAATCCTCACATTAGTACTTGCACTGAGCAGTCTAATGTCACTTTTCCATTCTGAGCTCTTACAATGAGTGTGAGGATTGAGGGAATCCACAAAAAGAACCAGGAAGTGAAGTTTTTTATGGAGTTCCTTGCTCTCAGTAGAGATGGGAGGAAAATGTGTTTATGAGCCAAAGGGATTTACTTACAAGCTGGATGCTACAGAATAACCTCGAGCTGATCTAGTGCTGTCAGCTGAAGGAGAGGTTCACGATCAAGCTCTGGAGAGACAGAATTCACATGAGGAGTGTTGTTAGTTGTCAGGCATTCAATTGTGAAAGAAAACTTAGGTATATATATATGTATGTTGCAGGCTTATGGATATGGCAAACTTCATTCTGTCCTCACAACAACTGCAGTCTGCACGTTTCGTCCTACTTTTTCTTTGCTTCCTGTACTCCCTTGTTGCTTCAGGTCTTTTATTCTAACACACTCCTTGTGGGAAAACCAAACACAGCATGATTTTTTACAATATATCTCTCTCAAACATAGACTTGTTTGTTATCTTCCATCAAGGTAGATAGACTTTATCATTCAAAGCACTGATTTACCTTCACCTGGACTTGAGCCTTTTGACTTGAAAATACTTGACACCTTACCCCAAATCCTAAAGATTAAAAAGTACGTTACTCCAACACATTCTCACTCTGACCTCGTCACATATTGACATTTGATCATGGACTTTCCACATCCACATACGACATGCAAGGTACCCTGGGTGCATTTGTTGTTGATGTTCTGGAACACTGTGTCAAGTTCTGCCTGTTGCACGCATCATCTTCCTTCAAGATGCACAGGAAATTCAGTCTTTACATACAGTCTCTTTCAAAATAAATGTTGGCATGGGTTTAGGCAACAAAAACAAGTGGTTAGGTTTAAGCAACAAAAGAACAGTGTTTGGCTTTAGAAACTTAAGGGACACAAACACCGCTCTCTCAGGTGAAAGTCTATGTTTGTTTGACCCATCCACCACCCCTCCCACCTGCCCCTCTCTGACATTCGCCACCTTTCCTTTCGTCCTTGTCCTGCCGCGTTTCCCCCTGAAGCTGCAGGGAGCCATTAAACTATAACGGCAACCAGGCGCCTAGCCTTTTATTGTTGGTTTCTGACGCCATAAGTCACTGCCCAAGTGCCGGATTTCCACGACTTCTGAGTGAGACCGGGTTTGTTATTCAAACGTTTCGTATTTGAATAAATTAAAGCAGAGGTGTGGACTTGAGTGACTTGACCTGGACTGAAGTTTGACTTTGACTCCTGACCGACCTGACAAAATCAAAGAACACTTGCAATTCGATTTGGACTTTAACACCAATGACTAGTGACTTTACTTGGACTTGACCCATTTGACTTGAAAACACTTACTTTACCCCAAATCACAAAGCTAAAAACAAGTGTGTTATTCAAACATTTCATTCTACTTTTTCTTCCACCAGCTTTGCTTTTTGTACTCCCTTGTTGCTTCAGGTCTTTTATTCTGAAATACTGCTTGTGTAAAAACCAAACAAAGAACTATTTTTTACGGTGTATCTGTTTTAAATGTAGACTTGTTTGCTTCCATCGAGGTAGATACTACTACTGCTTATTTTTATCTCACCGAGGTACCTTGATCTCAACAGACCATGTGTGTCCCATCAGAATGGACCAGAAAACGATAGGATGAGTATGTTTCCCGTTTCTATTTCTGCTCCATGGTTGGAGACAAATCCTTCTGGCTGCGTGTAAATCAACCAGCTAGGCGCAGATGAAGATGGGCTTTGGGGAATTATCCGCCCACACACAACATTTCAAATTGAGATTTTAGAGATTTTTCAAGGCACTTTACAGATGATACATTCAAATGTCCTACTTACTCTTTTTTTTTTTATTTATAAAGCTGCCATTCCTGCTTGATTCGTTTAAATCAGCACCCAACAGTTTTTGGTTTCCTCTCCAGATGAGGAGGTGTGATGGGTCACTCTTCTTTAAGGGGATGTGCTCATCAGAATTGATTTTTTGTTGCTGTTGTGAGGGTTAAATGTCCCATGAACTGGACTTGCTGTTGAGACTCTCTGGGACATTATTGTTACGTGGTGTCATCATGTGTCACAAGAATATAATAAAAACAAAAGCTTGTAATATGTGAATGGAGCTGACAATGTATGTAGAAGGTGCTGCAAAATATGTGGTTTTTGTATGAACCACTATGACAATGTGTTCAAGAAAACTAATTTTTTTTACAGCAGACATTTTGACGTGTCATATGAAAAGCACAGGTGTAACTAATAACATTTAATGTTAGTTCAATAGTCATTAATTTTATCATTTACAGGGTACTTTTACTGTGGCATGTTGTCAGTGACAACAGCCTATCAGCAGACATTTAAACTAAATGAACACACATAATGAAACTCTTACTGAAGCACTTAGCACATCTATTAAAGTACTGTCCTGAAGTACAGTTTTGAGACTTGAATATTTCTATTTTACTCTTATCATACCCAGAGCGTAGGTAATATATATGATAGGGGGCATTTGTGGGTGCACCACCGCCATAACATTTTGAGTGTCAAATATTTAATTTGCTGCATTCTAGTGGATTTTTTTGCATCAATTGGTGCATTTCTGATTTTAATATATAGTATGAATGTCTTTAATTTTCTCAAAATAAAACTCCTCCACTGCTTTAGTGTTGCTATTGCTTATGTTTTTATTGTTCTAAATATTGAGGGGAACATGTCTCCTGCATCCTCCCTGAAATCTACCCCTATGCTACATACTTCTGCTTCACTACATTTCAATTTCCAGTGATTGACTGATGTCATCTCATAAAACACAATACTTAATTGTTATAGATTAACGCTGAAAACTAAATAATATGAAGGCTCCTTTTAGTTTTTATACACATTAAAGTTAAGTGTTTATGAATGCAGGGGTTTTACTTGTAACAGACAGAGGTAAAGGAAGTAGTCAGGTCCTTAAGTGAGAGTATTAAACAATGTAAAAAATATCATTATGCACAGTGGTCCCCTTCACTGTGTTTTATTTATCATATCCTGCATTAATGTTTCATTGTTATGTATGGATTAATCAAAGTTTTTATGTTATATCTGGTCAAGGTGGAGTTCATTTGAATTGCATTGCTTACTGCTACTTAAAGGGAAATTTCACCCTAAAATCAAAAATCCATATTTTTCCTCTCATCTGTAGTGCTATTCATCAATCTAGATTGTTATGGTGTGAGTTGACAAGTGTTGACTGTGGAGATTTCTGCTTTATCTCCACTATGATACAACTATATGGCATTCGGCTTGTGGCACTCAAATCTGATCTATTTTCTTTCTACTGAACTACACCCGCCTATTGTATCACTGCGCAGAAGCCCAGCTGGCACTGAGCATCAATATGATGTCCGAAAGATGCTGGACTCTTTTGTCAGACAGATGTTACATTTTAGTTGGAATGAAAATCTTTTTGATCATACTTTAAATGTCTTGAAACATTAGAATTTCATTTATGTTAGGAAGTTAACATTATGACCTTATGACTAGATGTCATTATTCTATATGTCAAGATGACGGTGACATGAGACATTTGTAAGACATGGGACACAACACAACTTAAAACCAACAGAATATCAACATCATCTGTCATCAGTATTCTATCTCGAATTGACGCTGACATGAGACATTGACCTGATGTTGAATTTTGGTCACCCAACGTCACAACCTAAATTCTAACCACATTGTGAGGGTTTCAGATTTGCCTCTCCCTTGTGTTTCCTGTTTCCCCTTCCTAGTGTCTCATGTTGGCCTTCTGGTTCCCTCCTCCTGCCAATCCTCCTGAGCGCCAGCAGCTGCTGAACCTGCACACCTGAACCTCATCAACTGCAGTATAAAACCGCGGCTCAGACTCTGCCAGATCCTTCAGTCACCTCTGTGGTACAGATGTCAAGGCCATCTTCTAAGCTTTTTTGACACGTTGTACTATTTGGACCTCAATGTTCCATGTCTCAGGTTCACCACACCAGCCTCAACTATAACCAGCCATGTCCAGCCTCGTTCTCGTCTTCTGTCTCTGAATTTGGACTGTGCTCTGCTTCGCCATCCCCATCCCCAGCCCAGCTCAGCCATCATTCCACTCAAGCCTTCAGCCTGCCATCTTTAACCATTCCCGTTTTCCTGGTTGTGTTTGCATTTCGGTCCTACGTTGAACTGCCACAACAAGATTATAATGTAAGATATTAACCTAAAAAAACTCCCAGGATAATGGCATGGTGAAGACCTGAACACAGGCTATAGTCACAGAGCCTTCACTTTAATTGTTGAACGTCCTCATCCTGCTGTAGAATCGTACAAAGTTAAAACAACCAAGGAACTTACAGAACAACTGCCAAATGTCAGGGAGAAGAAAACACAACATTTCTCAAAGAAAGAAGGCCATATGCATGATTGTTAAAAACAAAAAATATATGCATAACAGAGACAAAGAATTGTGTAAAAAAAGTAAAACTTATCTTTGATGTCAAATTCAAAGGAAATAATTTGCTCAAAATGAATCAAAATTGCTGTTTTTTCGCAAACTTCCTGCAGTTATTGCATTCCCTGTTTGCGTTCATTGTACAGTTTATCAGTTTCTCAGTTACTGTTATGCACTGCATATGAAATATCCATAAAATATGTCACTTAGTCAGGGGTTATCAGTTTACTCAAAGATAAAAAAGGGGTCCCTCTGCCTTATTTTTAAGCTCTCACAAGCACAAGAATGAATGAGTCGGTTGGGTCTTGTCATTGTGTGTAGGTGTTCTAATATCTTTTGTGTTTGGCTGTAACTTTATGTGTGCTGCTGTCTTGGCCAGGTCCCCCTTGTAAAAGAGATAGTTGATCTCAACTGGACATACCTGGTTAGATATGGGTTAAATAAAAATAAATAAATTAAGGAAAAAGGTTATGCTTCTCCTCATGGTGACTGAAATTGAAAACAACATACACCTGTGGGACAGCAGTGCTTCAGAAAGGCCACAGCCGGGCCAAAGCACCCCAGCGTCCCCTAACAAGCAGCGTCCCGTCCGCTGCCTCCGGCCATGTTTACACATGTCTTTCATGATAACAGTGAGGGGGGTGTCCGCAGCAGCTGTCGGGGCCCACTGTGTCGCCACGGTGTTGAGGTGAATGCAGAGATAAACGTATTTTGAGGAAGATGATCAGGAGGAGGAGGAGGAGGAGGAGGAGGGCGGGGGAGGAGAGGCGAGAGGAGAGTGGATGGAGAGAGAGTGGGACCCGGATGCTGATGCGAGTGAGACGAAGGAAGGAAGAGGAGAGAGAAAATATCGATTTACGGCAAGAAAACCGAAGGGAGTATAATACAGGGGGCCTTTACCCTGCGTGAACTGTTATCAGAAGTGAGGAGGGGGATAAGGCAGTCGATAACAGTGCGGGCTAATCTGCGGATATCTGTGTTTTTTTTTTACCTGTGTATCCGCCGGTGAGGGAGGAGGACACGCCAAAGGAGAGAGGAGAAGATGCTGTGATCCGCTACTTGCAGGGATGTAGAGAGGGAGAGACGGGGAGAGACAGGGAGGGGGAGGACTACGCTACGGCTAAAGATGGTTGTTTTGCTAGGAATACGCGTTTCACCTCGAAATATTGCGAGAATGCGGCGGCCGTGTGATAAATCTTACCGTTTGGCGATGCCCAGAAACTTCAGGAGGTGTCGGTTTTTTTGACAGCGAGACGGCCGTTGGTCCAGGCGTTGAAGCTAAAGCTAGCCTCGCTGCTGTGTGGGAGAGCGGCGGCGAGGCTAAAATAGCATGTTGTTGCACCTGTAAAACAGGCCTGACAGAGAGAATAAAACTGATTTAATTTACAGTGCTAACATCCACTTGACGTTTTTGACGTTTTGTCGGTGAAACTCAACCAGCAAAGGACACAAATCTTTGCAGCAGGCGTGGAAAAACACGGTTATTTTCAAGCTATATAACGTTACACTGCGATAATTTCCTTACTAACCGTCATATCTAGTTAACGTCATACACGTAAGTTATACAAATAAGCTAATGTACAGGAGTGACACTCTTCAGTTAGCCTAGCTTGTCATGTTTATCTTTAGGGTAGTGGTCAGTATTTAACGCATAAAAAACCACCTAGTAACTTGCTGTCATCTCAGTTTCTCTGCTTTAAATCTACCACTAGCGAGCTGTTTTTGTTCAATATCAACGTTATACATGTTTACCGTGCTTCAGAACAACAATATTTAGCTTTGTGTATTAACCAGGTTTAGATGAAGAATGTCCATTCATCATCCAGATGTTGTAAATCAGCACCAGTGCATTTTTTACACCCAGTAACTTCAGAGTGGCAGTGTTATCACTGAAATAAAAGGCAGTCCTTCTTCTAAGTTGAGCACCATCTTGTATCCCACAATAACTGTATAAGCTGTATAATATCACAGTAATTGCAATAACAACTGTGCAGTAGTAGAAGTAGTAGTAGTAGTAGTAGTAGTAGAAGTAGTAGTAGTGTATTAGCCTCCAGTAAGAGCAGTATGAGTAAGGAACTATCTCTAAGTCAGTCAGCTCAATATGTTGGGCCCTACCGACTGGAGAAAACACTGGGGAAGGGACAGACGGGTGAGTACACCAAACTGGATTTTTAAACTACTATTTCATGTAGAAATGTTCATGTAGATCAGTGGTTCTCAACCCTTTTCACCCCTAAATTGATACACATAAGATCCATCTGAAAATATTTTGGTTGTTAGACACAATTAAGACTAAGACTGCAATGAGTTGTCGATTAATCATTTAGTCAATGGACAAAAAGTTAATCTGCAAGTATTTTGATAATTGAATAATTGTTTTAGTAATTTTTAAGCAAAAAAGCCAAATATTTACTGTGTCTAGAAGAAAATTTGATGCTTTACTTTGTCAAATATAATAATTAACTGAATTGATTTGGATTTTGGGACTGTTGGTCAGATAAAAACCACCATTTGAAGACAACACCTTAGGCTACTTACTGGTCTATTTTCTGCGATTAATCGAGAAAAAATACAGTGTGGATCAATCAATAATTAAAATGATTGTTAGTTGAAGGAGAAATAGCCACTTTTATGAGTCTTATCTACATTGGGCTTACCTCTATAATTAATTCAAGCTACGCCTCATTTTTCTTGGGACGACCTCAAGGGCCCACAGGGGTCCCCGCACCCCTTGTTGAGAACCACTGCCGTAGATGAAGCCACTCTCATGCCTGCCTGTCTCATATTTTTGTCTTATTCATTGTGTCTGTCAGGACTGGTCAAGCTCGGGGTCCATTGTATTACGGGTCAGAAGGTAGCGATCAAAATAGTCAACAGAGAGAAGCTGTCTGAGTCAGTCCTGATGAAGGTACAGTGTGACGCTGCTGAGGTTGTTGCAGTGACGATAATGCTAATTTTGTATATAGCAAGATGTGCTATGCTGTACTCAAACTGCTCCCTTTTCTCTATATTTAACTTCTGTATTCATAAATTAACCTCTGTTCTGTTGCTTTAAAATTGACACTGAGTGGCTTGTGTGCTCTGCTTTAGTGTCTTCCTCTCTTTTTCTCTACACCTGTCTCTTCTCTATAACCAGGTTGAGAGGGAGATTGCCATTCTGAAACTGATTGAGCATCCGCATGTGTTGAAGCTGCATGATGTTTACGAGAATAACAAATACCTGTGAGTTCCCTCTGCATTCAAAGGAGCCTCACTACTTGGCTGAGTGCAGTCTGCATGCTCTTTTTTTGGTGCTGAATACTGAACTTTGGAGCAGGATGGGTATAAATATTACTCTAAGAACTATATTAATCTGCTCTCATCACTCTAATTCTCACTTTTCCTTCATCTCCTACAATTATTCTGAAAAGTTTTTGATCTATCTTGAGGAAAATACTCGCTAAAATGCTTTAACACTGTTATAAAGCCGCCGGCGGAGTAGACAGGCAGGCTGGCTGAAAGTGAGTATATAAAAAAAGAAATTACAAGATATCATCACAGTATTGTGGCGCTACAATCCAACATCATAAATTAATGGTATCTAACAGTTGAATGAACGACTTGTCATCTTTCTTAATTTATCCCTCCTCCTGTCTCTTAGACATAAACGCTTTAAATCACATGGTTGTCCCTGTGTGTGGACAGGTACCTGGTGTTGGAGCATGTGTCAGGAGGGGAGTTGTTTGACTACCTGGTGAAGAAGGGCCGGCTGACTCCGAAAGAGGCCAGGAAGTTCTTCAGGCAGATCATCTCTGCTTTGGATTTCTGCCACAGTCATTCCATCTGGTTGGTTTTTGCAGAGAGCAGTGGTTCTTAAATTAAACTCTTTAAACAATGAGGAATCGATGCAAATGTGATGTGTCATGGCAGAATAAGTCACAAGCTGCCTCAGTCAGTAACATCAAAAATGTATCCTAAATATTCCTCTTTAATACTGACTTGATGTTTGCGGGCAATTCCTTACATTTCATTTAGACAAATTGCCTGTTTGTGACAGCACACCAAGTCCTTAATGACCGGCAAAACTTGTGTTTGTGAAGCGAGAACCAATATTAGCCAAGAAGCCAAAGTTAAAGGAGCAGTGTGTAGGATTTAGTGGCATCTAGCGGCGAGTATTGCACATTAAAACAAGCTGAAACCTCTCGTCTGTGCTAAGGGTGAACTCCTGGTTATAATTCCCTCAGAGTTCGGAGGTCTCCTCCAATCCTAAAGTAGTAGCACGTTACAAATTTGTGCTTCTCTGATGCTAATGGACTCATCGCAATGGTGCTGCTCGCCCAGCACCTGCTAATGTGTGCTCACATTTTTTCTCTGACAACTTAAGATCCAGATGCTTAGGAGGTTTTTAACGGGAGCTGAATTATCAGCAGAGGTCACCTCCTCCCCAAAACAAACAGACATAGAGATTTAAACTGGTAAAAAAATGAATAAAGTACTTTCATGTTAAAAAATTAATGTTTTTTCCATTGCTATTTAGCGCATCGGGAGTGGCTGCTAACTGTGGTTGCTGATGCAAAAATGCGAAAGGCCCTATCTAGACCCAGTGTTTGGTTTGTGTGTTCTGGGCTATTGTATTAACATGGCGGTGCAACATACTCATTATATATTTCATTCCTGCGTATTTTTCCTCCTAAATCCTACACACTTAACCTTTAAGTCACAGTTAAGATGAAATACCACTATAAGCACCAGAAGACCTGTAGTATCTGTTGTGTTTGTGCAGTCACAGAGACCTGAAGCCTGAGAACTTGCTCCTGGATGAAAAGAACAACATCCGAATCGCTGACTTTGGCATGGCCTCCCTACAGGTGGGAGACAGTCTGTTAGAGACCAGCTGTGGGTGAGTACCAACGCCGTGAGTGTATTCATAAATAATGTGTACACACGGAAAAAACACACGGGTCATATTTTGCATATCAGAAACAATGCAAATCTGTTGTTGTTATACCGTAATGTATTCTTCACAATAAAGAGTACAGTAGTTGCCACAGAAACAAGCGACTCTTTTATACTGCTTTAATTTTGCTGTTACTGGTATGCATAGTTATGTTGCTTGTAACACATGTCTTTCATTTTTAGATCACCACATTATGCTTGCCCTGAAGTTATACGGGTAAGTGCGCCTCAAATCTTGGTATCTGTAATGTAAATGAGCAAACAATCACTCTAAGGAAGAGTAATTCTTGAAGGTACTTGAGGGCAAAAAGATGGTTTTACAGTGTTTTGGACTGAGTGCTGGATTTTAATGGATTGCAGCGTTTCTTTTGACTGAGATTTCATGGAGAAGCCTTATAAAGGATGAAATTATCTGAGTGAATTTAATCAATGTATGTGGCTCATTTGTGTTTTCACAGTCAGTGTGAAATTTATGTGGATTCTGTCTTTGTCAGGGGGAGAAATACGATGGGCGGAGAGCAGATGTGTGGAGCTGTGGGGTCATCCTTTTTGCTCTGCTGGTGGTAAGTTTTTCACTCCTGCTTTCACAGTTACAATTTGGTCCTTTTATAAATACCCCTTCATGTATTTGCAGTTCTTACTTCCCCTTTTTAAAGCCGAGTGTATTTTATCACATCTGTTTTTCCTTCCTTCCCCCTCTCTCTTGTTCTCCTGCAGGGTGCCCTGCCCTTTGACCATGACAATTTACGCCAGCTCCTGGAGAAGGTGAAGAGTGGGGTGTTCCACATGCCCCACTTCATCCCCCCGGACTGCCAGTCACTGCTCAAGGGCATGATTGAGGTCAACCCTGAAAAGAGGCTCACGGTATGAGACAGTGCTCATACACAGGGGGGTTGAATGCTGCCTAAACACCTGGACTGCGGTCAAATAGTCCAAAAAATTATGCCCTCTGTTTTTTCCAAAACATTTTTCTTTGAACTCGATGGAAAACTTTATGAGAACAAGGAAAGATGTGAAGGAGAATTCATAAGGACTAACAATAAAGACAGCCGCTGTACTAAGAGCATCTGCCTGCACTTACACTATGTGATGGTGAATGTTATTGACATGGGTCCATGGATGTATAAATAGAACTAGATACAGCGCTAGAGGCAGGGCCCAGCTCATTCCTGTGAAAGTTGCTCAGTGGCTCATGAAGCCAAAAAACATTTACCCAGATCTTCTGCGTCATAGGCCCATTGACCAAGCACACTGTCTGACTGGCTAACTTCTGGTTTAGCCCTCCGCTAACTTCAATGGAGATAAAATGATTTAATTGTGCAGCTCTTCTACACTTTTGAAATGTTATCAGACCAAATGGATCAAATCCAGATAGTGAAACGAGTCACTTTGTGGGGGTTGTGATGCTCAAAAAAGATAGCCACTGATTTACAAACGTCTTTTTCACAAGTCTATGGGAAAAAACTCTATTTGGGCCCTATGGCATCGTGTGACAGACCCCACATTGTAATTGTAATTCCATGGTTTGGCCACTATGTCAAATTGGCCTGAAAGCCCGGTGCTGTTCCTGGGGGCTTGCATGGGTCTCAATAAATGTTGCTGCCACAACGCATTGTGGGACGGCATTCTCCTCTCTCCTTATGTAAAGGATGGTCCAGTGTACCCTATGCTAAAGGAGATAGGAAAGGAAGGACTGACGCACCTTTCCTTAGCATTTAGAGAATTCAACCAGCTCTTATCATGGCTGCCACTTAGATACTTCTTGGTCATTTCACTGAGTTAAGAACCTTCCCAAGATTCATGCCTGTGTTAATTTATCCTTATTAAATTGAGATTGTCTCTCATTCCTTCCGTTTGAATGTATATGGATTGAAGAGAGCAGCCTCTTTGGACTGCTGGCATTAATATTAATAATTTTTAGTTTTTGTTCATTTGTAGAATCCCTGCTTGTCTTTACTTTTGCAAATTGTAGCTGAATCTGCACTTAAGCATTCACATTATCATATTTGACATGGATCAGAGACACACTTTCATTTGCATTGGGTGATTGCATCATCACTGTGTTTTAGATGCACTCAAACCAGGATTTAAGATACCAGAAGTCAGAGGGATGCATATTAAAGGAGCTGCTTGGGACATTGAGAGCAGATCTATGAGTCAGAGTCTGAGCTGGGACTGTCTGCACATGGCTCTCAAGGTGGAGGTGGCTGACCTGGCAGCTAGCAGCCAACAGTGCTAACAGCAGCAGACAGTGTTAACAGAACCGGCGGGTGGGCTTCCGCGATGACTCAGTTCCACCACTTTGGGTTGGGACGGCATTACTAGCAGTAACTACTGTATGAGCAAAGTATAAAACGACAGCATTTAGCTAACCACTGGGATACACACACAGGGACTCACATGTACTAACATGCACGTGTGGAGGGAGGCATAACTTCATTCTCTGCTCAGGATGCCATTATTCTACCATATCTTTACATAACAAATAGTTGTTTGTGGTTATATTAATGCTCTAAATGTCGCATACAGTTCTTTTAATGCCATATGTGAGGGAGGTTTTGGATCATGGATTTGATTCTCCATGTTTGGGACAATGTCACTGTGTTCACTGCCAGAATAAAATATGGCTCAATAAGACTGCTCCAGCACACTTTGTGATGCATAATTTTCTGTTATATTCTCAAAATCACTAAACATTGCAAAGTTACAAATTGTGATTTAATATACAATATTTATAACTGATGAGTTGTCTTGTGCATGTCAAGAAAAGTATCTGGTGTGAAATGTTTACACAGCACAGCTCTGCGGCCATCTGGCTGCTAACAGACTGTAGAAACTAATGGCCCCATCTGCCCTGTCACCCTTTACAGCTAGAGGCCATCCAGAAACACGCCTGGTATCTGTGAGTATACGTTCATTTTTACATACTCGTCTATTGAATGGAATACTGATTTAGAGTGATGCTGCAGCGTATTTAAACTGATACATTATACCCGTGTCTTCCATGTGTGTTTCGTTGTGTGTTGCGCATGTGTGTGGCTCCCAGGGGAGGTCGTAATGAGCCGTGTCCTGAGCAGCCTCCTCCCAGGCGGGTGTGTGTGAGGCGAATCTTGTCCCTGACTGAGCTGGACCCAGATGTGTTGGACAGCATGCACTCGCTGGGTTGTTTCCGAGACAGAGGCAAGCTCACACGTGATTTGCAATGTGAAGAGTAAGTATTATTTTTTCAACCCTTAACATGACTGTTTTTCACAGTGCACAATAAACCAGGAAATATAAAGACTTAAATATAATGCAATTAAACAGCCATGCAATAAACACACTGCTGCCTCACTTAAAATGGACAGTTATGTAACTATGGTATGGTGTGATTTAAAAACTTTATTGTCGTGAAAGGTTATATCATTTACATACATCTTATATATTTATTTCAGGACTGTTGAGTCGGATCTTGTACTGGAGTTAATGTTATTCTGGTCACGCAGTCATGTACTTAATGAGTTTCTTATTTTTTATTGACCCCTGTGTATTGTGGACAGACATTTTGAGTGCCGTCTGAAAGCAGACAGGGGATATGGCTTCCTCTCCAGCATGCCATGTGAAACTCCTGATCTGAGTCACTAGCCACAGGGTTAAAGAATGCAAGATGGTGGATAGACTGAAGCTGTGCAATCTAGCCTCACAAATATCAAAGTCATGGCGCAGTCAGGTGCTCCTTGTCACAACAAAGTGATAGTGAGGGCTTCAGATGATGCACAAAAAAAAAGTCTGCGTTTTGTTGTCATGACGTATTCAGTCTTCGGAGGATCCAGCTCCATGAACTGAATGAACTGTTAAAACCTAGTCTTGTGGCTGCGTAGTGCTGTCACTTGCCACAACCTGCTAATGTTTTTTACAAAGGGTTTAGCAGGGTTACCAACTCTAATCACATATGACTCCCGTTCACATCATTCCCTCCAAATTTTAAAATCTTATCTGATGTCTTTCCTTCTCTCTGTTTCAGAGAAAACCAGGAGAAGATGATCTATTACCTACTGCTGGACAGGAAAGAGCGCTACCCCAGCTATGAGGATGAGGACTTGCCTCCGCGCAATGACGTAGGTCAGTCATTAGGGGGCAGGAAGGGTTCCACTCAAGGGAGGGAGCTGCTTTTCCCAGCCTCAGTTTCTGTGAAGCAACTGTACCACAGTCTGAGAGTCTGGTGCCCAACACCAGGTACTCAATACCTCTGCCAATAAATTTGGGATTTATTTGAGATAATCTTTTAAATGTTATTAAGTTTTTGATTACATGTTTTGTACTGATGGAACCGTGTGCAACATTTTACCAATAGTAAGTCACGCGATACGATAATTAAACCAGACTTTGCAGGACATCTGCAAGATTTCTCTGTGGGACAAAACTGGGAGAGGGCAGCTATTCTGTCTGTGCAAATCAAGCTAAGTTTATCACAGTCACAGATGGTGCAGTGAGCCAAAGGCCTGTGGAAAAATCACTTTCAACATAACGTAAAAAAAAAAAAAAAGAAGAAAATAAATGCATAGTGACAGAGCGACAACAGGGAGCAGAGGGATGAAGACGCAGCAGCATATCTTACTAGCAGGAAGCAATAGGTTTTATTAGAAATGCGTTTTTTATTTTGAGACACACTTTCACAATTTTGCTTCTAGGAGAAAGAAACAAATCTTTTCGGGAGTGGTCTTAATTCGTTATGGCAGTTGCACAGAGTGATATTTAATAAGTCCGTCTTCCACAGCAGACCCTCCTCGAAAGCGTGTTGACTCTCCGATGCTGACGCGCCACGGCCGCTGTCGCCCCGAGAGGAAAAGCCTGGAGGTGCTGAGTGTTACTGAGCAGGGATCCCCTACCCCGCCTCGCAGGGCCCTGGACACAGCTGCACACAGCCAGAGGTACAGCTGAATAGGCTTGCACATACACAGGACACACTATAAATGTTGAATCCCAGGAATGCATTCAGTCACACACACTCTCTTGTTGCTGGTTATACTCTTTTTTGAGAATCTTTTAACCTCTTGTCTCTTCGTCAGGTCTCGCTCAGTCAGCGGAGCATCAACTGGTCTCTCTTCCAGCCCTCTCAGCAGTCCCAGGGTAAGGGCCTGTTGGCCACCTTTAACAAACTGCGCACTTACAACTGTTGCTGCTTTGATATCCTGCACTATCTTTGAACATGATGCAAGCATGCAGTATAAAAAATGCATTTCCATCATTGTTTTATATTATTTAACTCCCCCTGTAAACTAGTACAGTGAAAGGATAGGTTCACAATTTTTCAAGTCCATCTTAAAACAATAGTCAGGTGCCCATATAAGTCTTGAGAGCTGTAATCATTCTCTAGTTTATGCTGGCCTTTAAAAGATCTCTTCTTTGTGTTACTGTCCCTCAGCTTAGCAATGAAACACCGTTCAGGAAGCCTCACTTTACCTTAAAATAAACCCTGGGAATCATATTTACAGAAAACAATGACTGCAAAGTTTGTCCCCCTGTCACTTATTTTGAAAACACTTTTAGAATGGATCTCTAAATAGGAATGAAAAACGGATCAGAGTTGCTGCAAGTGGACCCAAACTCAAAACACAGTCCAGGAGGCAGATAAAGTTTAACAGGTTTATTGCAGGAGTCAATGAGCCAGGAGATGACCAAGGTGAGTGAATGGCTGGTCAGGTGTGATAGCAGAGGAAGCAGATGGAATGAGTTGGCAGGCACACGAGTGGCATCTACTAGCAGAGTCACTTGAGTGGAGACCTGAACATAGCTACCGTGGAGGCTGGAACAATGACCTGGCACTGAGTGGGAGAAGAGCTGAGGTTGATACGCAGGAGAGGTGATGAGCTGATTGCCAGCACGTGTGTTAGTAGGCAGGGTGGAGATGAGTGGCAAGACAGGAATGAGACAGACGCACGCAAAGAGGCAAACTGGGGACATGGACGATACAGGAGGAGTGGGGAATACAGGGAGACACAAGGGACAGACGGTCATGACAAAAACTCTTTCAGTGTTTGTATGGGGACCTGACTGTTGTTTTAAGACACACTTTAAGAGTTGTGAACCACCCAAGTCTTATATTTGTGTGCTGCAGTGTTTCCCAGCAGAGTCAACATGGTTAGCATTGTCATTGCGCCCTAGAGTGTACATTGTGCTTATGTTTAGGCCATGTATATCCTGACAATTAGAATCAGCAGAATCAGACCAGATTGAGCTTTAAGGGCCAAGTCAGTGTGTACACATACATGGAATTTGACTGTTGTTTTTTCTGCTCTAGATGTAAATACAAAAAAAATAGACAAAAGCCCCTTTGCCACTGCACCAAAAAAAAAAAAAAACACTAACATCTGCTAACATTGGGCTTTTCTGTGTGATGGGTGAGGTTCCAATTGGCATTTATACACGGGACAAATTATTCTGCAGCAGTCACGGGTATTCCAATCAGCAGTGATGGAAAACGCTAATTTTAGCCTCTTTACTACTGAGATGCAGTTACACACTACCACAAAAATACTAATAAAACAATCCAAATTAGTCAGCAACAAGTTTGAAAGAAAGACTGAATAAATAAGGAATATATAAAAACTAGTAACCATAATAATTTGACTGGCCTGCATGCTGCTTTGTTAATTATGTTGGAAAAAGGGTTAAACAGTAAGGACAACAAAGCTAGATGATAATGGTATGGTTAACAAGTTGTGGTTTTGGATTTTACTGTCATTAATCTGGGACATGGCAATAATTCAGTATTATTATTTTCGTGTAAGTTTTGTGACAATATTTCACTTCACAGTTCTCATGACTAAATGACAGACACCTCATTTTGACTGATATCTGTCAAAGAATTTGATCTGGTAAAACATCTAGTTTTTTGTTTGTTTGTTTGTATTTTGCTTTAACATAGAGTCCATTTGACTCAGCTGTAGGAATATGTGTTCAGCTTTTTCAACGTAATTGTGAATGCTGTACTAATTATATTGTAAACTGTCAATGTCGGTTTTGCTGTGATATTTATTGCGAAATTGTTTTTGCCAGATTCGCCCACTCGGCATTAAACTGCTTTAAAATTTTTAACCACACTTCACAACCCCATATAATATCCATTTATCAAGCTCCTCAATCATTCTGACACATAACTGCAACACCACTTCCTCAGATTTAATCTTTCACCCAGCAGGAGGTTTGTGTGGCATCTCTCTTCTGTCTTCATGTCACTTCTCTTCTCACCATGCATGATCTAGTTGTGTGCACAAATGTTAAGAATAGAACCTTTAAATCAGATAATTTATTTTGGTTTAGCAGGTAATTTGCTTTTCTGGTTTGCTCATGTTTCTAAACTGCATTAAAACAGTCCACAGGCTGTAAATTGATCAACATTAACTGCTAGCAACCACTGAAGAGTAACAACTTCACTGCCTGCTGTCCTTTGTCACTGCATTTTTAACCCTGTCACTACCACAGCTGTCACTAAACCCTCACTCACATAGGATACAAATGGCTCAAAAGACTAAATGGATGGAAATAATGCTTGTATAGTCAGCACTGTTAATATGGCATTTGACACTCTCACTACTCACAAGATGCACTCTTTTGTCATGAAGCATGATATTCATTTCCATACTTTCTCCATGTTCCATCCCTTCTCTTTCTTGTTTTCCATCTCTCCCACCCCACCCCACCCCACTCCCCCACCCCACAAACCCAATCCCCAGTCCTATCAAAGCCCCGTCTTCACTTTCAGCCAATCAGACGTCACCTCTGCCACCGCTACCCCCCTCACAAAGGAGCCCAAACAGGGAAACGCCACCACTCCTCGCTCAGCACGGGCTCATGACAAGCCCAAAGCTCCCCCCAACCCAAAGACCCAGACCCTGCCCACCAAGGGACCGGCAGACCGACCCCATCTGCAGCCCATCAAATCCCTGCCTCTGCACAACCCATCCTCCCGCTCACCCTCCCCTTCTCCGCTCCTGTCACCCATCCCTCGTTTCTTCTTCCCCTCGTCCTCTGTCCTAAAGTCAGTGACTAAGAGCTTCTACCCAAACTCTGCCCACTCTGTGCCGCAGGTCACTCCCCAGGGCTCTCCGTTGCCCACACCCCTGGGCACCCCTGTCCACCACCCTCACCACCCCTCCTCCACCCCGCCCTCCTCTTCCTCGTCCTCGTCCTCCTCGCGGGCGGAGGGAGGGGGAGGGGTGGGCTCACTGTCGCTGACCCCGCCCTCCAGCCCAGGAGGGGGAAGCGGCATGGCGGCCAGCAGCTCTGCTCACTGGAGGACCCGCCTCAATTCTTTCAAGAACAACCTGCTGGGCTCGCCCCGTTTCCATCGCCGTAAACTGCAAGGTGAGTTTTGTATGTTTAACTCCATGTCATGTGGGAGTTATGTCATGTTTTAAACAGATGCACCGTTATCTGCACAGGTGTGGAACAACTTAACTTAAGTAGGTCATCAGTTTCAAGAGTTTTCGCTGCTCTAACACTGGAAATATAATCTTTCTGTTTCAGGCCTCTACACTGACAATGGATTAGATCTCAATTTTTTTCCCCTCTAGCTTACAGCTAAAGATGTAGCGCTGTACGCAAATCTTAATTTTAAAGGGGCAGTTCACCCCAAAATCAAAAATTCATATTTTTCCTCTTACCTTTAGTGCAGTTTATCGATTTAGATTGTTTTGGTGTGAGTTGCCGAGTGTTGGAGATATCGTTTGTAGAGATGTCTGCCTTCCCTCAAAGTTAATGGAACTAGATGGCACTGGTGCTCAAAGTACCAAAAAAATACATTTGAAAAACTCAACAGCAATGTCTCTTTCCCGTAATCATGACCCCGTTACTCAAGATAATCCACAGACCTTGTTGAAGCAGTTTCATGTAGGAACTATTTTCTTTCTACTGAACTACACCCGCCAACCCTATCTCTGCGCAGAAGGAAGCTTGCATCTACTGCTAGCTTATTTAGCATACCTCTCTTCCATGAGTAGATCTACGCTTCCTTCTCTGCGTTGATGCAGTTGGTGGGTGTAGTAGAAAGACAGTAGTTCCTACAGGAAACTGCTCACAACAAGGTCTGGGGATTATCTTGAGTAACTGGGTCATGATTTCTGGAAAGTCAAGTGCCATTCAGTTCCATTATATCCAAGAAAAAGCAGAAGTCTCTGCAGCTGATATTTCCAACACTCAGTAGTCTGCTGTCTAGATTGATAAATAGCACAAAAGGCAAGAGGAGGAAAAAATATGTATTCTTGATTTTGGGGTGAACTGTCCCTTTAATTGTGAGTTCTCTCTTACAGTTCCTACATCAGAAGACATGTCCAGTCTAACACCAGAATCCAGCCCTGAGTAAGTCACACTCCTTGAGATATAATGCCGAGGTGTCTTTTGTTTTCAAGTGTGTTGTTTTTTGTGTTTGTGTTCTTGGATGTTTTCTATGATTCTGTGTATTTGCTCCTACTGTATATTTTTTGTCTGGCTACCAGGCTGGCTAAGAAGTCATGGTTTGGGAACTTCATTGGCTTGGAGAAAGAGGAGCAGATCTTTGTGGTGATCAGAGACAAACCTCTGAGTTCTGTCAAAGCCGACATTGTCCACGCCTTCCTGTCTGTGAGTATCTGATGCGGTCTGTCTTTCATGCCTCTCACTATCAAAGCTTGTTTGTAGAAAGCATGGCTCTCACTGTCAAAGCCGTAAGGACTTCACGCGCACTCTCATACTGTACGCACTTCATTTCTTTTCATTATTTCAGTTTTCTCTTTATTTCAATCTTGCTCACTCGTGGCACGTTGATGGATCACTTTGCTTTCACCAATGGCTCACTCTTTCTCTCCTCTCCTCACCCTCACCCTTTGTCTCCCTATACTCACGTTGGCCCCCGTACCTCTCCCGCCTCGTAAGTCTGTCGGTCTCTCTGCTTCTTCTCTGTCTCCCCACCACACAGATCCCGTCACTCAGTCACAGCGTCCTCTCGCAGACCAGCTTTCGAGCCGAGTACAAGTCCTCCGGCGGCCCCTCTGTCTTCCAGAAACCCGTCAAGTTCCAGGTGGACATTGCTTTCTCCGAAGGCGAGAGGGAGCGAGACAGGGAGAGGAGCGAGAGGGAGGGCAGGAGGGAGACGGGAATCTACAGCGTGACGTTCACCCTCATTTCAGGTAAGTGGAACATTAAAACATTTCAAATTGGAAATGAATTAAACTTCATAACAAGAACCTTGGCTGTACGACTTAAGATAAAACTTCGACAGTTATGGAGGTACGCTGACTTGTGTTCTGCCAGAGAGTCAATACTAATAGGCATGTCATGACAGAGTCAGTCTAGCTGATTCATCCTGTTTACAGTCTTTATGCTAAGCTAAGCTAACAGGCTGCAGACAGTAGTCTTATATGTGATGGGTAACTTTGATATTTTTCAATCAGATCATATTTTCCCATGTGTTTGTGTCTGAGTGACTAAAGGAGACAACAATCTTTGAAATTGGTCCAGTACTGAGAGAGCGCTGCAACCGGAAACAGCAAAATAGGCTGCAAAGTAACCACTCTGGGTAATTTTGGGTAATTCTGTCACTGACAGGCTCAGATTGTTAGTATGAATGTCTGACAACATTATGGAAAGGATCCCTACAGAGATAGACCTATTTGTTAAAAAGTAAGATCCTTTTTGTTTAGTCAGAAACAGCCTGTAAATTGCTCTTGCCAAACCCGCCAAACAATTTTATCATCTGTAACACGCTTAATTGAAACTCAACAAAATCTAAACAAAACTCACAAAACTGTCTTGGTTCATCTTTCAGCTGTTACAAAAATCACCTACTCTGGTTTGGTTAAAAAATAAACACTTAATTCAACCAGTTAGATATAAATATATGCTGGCTCTATGCATGCTAAAATTCCTGTTTATTTAAATGGAGTTTGGCAGTAGCAGTTATCTTACTCTAACAAAAAGGTCTGT
Organism: Cephalopholis sonnerati; assembly: GCA_019142605.1. Classification (NCBI taxonomy): domain Eukaryota; kingdom Metazoa; phylum Chordata; class Actinopteri; order Perciformes; family Serranidae; genus Cephalopholis; species Cephalopholis sonnerati. The sequence goes on along the minus strand of JAGQAX010000020.1, from coordinate 18,000,001 downwards.
CCCTTTAGGGATCCTTTCAATATTGTTGTTAGACACACAAATCTTATCCTGTCAGTGGTGAAAACAAGCACTTTTAGTGGACGTAAACTGTCAGTGCACACATGCCCAATGCTCAATCTAACTATGCCAGAAAGCAAAAATTCTAAAATGTCAAATTATTCCATTAAATGAAAAGAAAGCCTGGCTCTGAAGCTTGTGTAGACATAGGGCATTCACATCTGAAAAGTTAGTGGCACCAAATAATAAAAATGAGTTTTTATTTTTGAAAAATATCTGTAAATACCGCAAAATAAGATCTGAAAACAGTATGGTTCTGTAATTAATGTTGTTTGGAATATACTCAGTGTATTTTGGATTCAGCATTCCACTGAGAACTAAATTGTTGAAGCACAGCCACCTTCTGTCAAAATAGCATAGCTGTGGTTTTTGTACTGGAACTCAAGTATCACATTGTGTGCGCCTTGGTGCATCTCCAGGTCCGAGTCGCAGGTTCAGACGAGTGGTGGAAACAATTCAAGCCCAGCTTCTCAGCTCCCATGATCAACCCATGGTACAAGCCCTATCTGGTAAGACTGCTTTTACACACCTGTGCACCCATCAGAGTGAAAACATTTAACATTTTTCCCTTGTGACTTTATTCTTGCAGGTACGTACAGGGGCAGTCTTATTTAACGATGAGACAATTTTCTTTTTACTTCTACTAAGAAGTATATATGGAGTTTGTCTGTCTGTTTGTCAGCAGGATTACAGAACACTACAGTCCCTATTTTGATGAAACTTGGTGGAAGGGTATATGAGCCAAGGAAGAACTTAGTAAATTTTGGAGTGGATCCACATCACAGGGTGGATACACAAATAATTGTTATCTTTTGTCAATATTGCGAGATAGGGTGTTTTGCCTTGGCAGAGTTCTGCGCTTTCCAGCTGCCCTTTTAGTTTATGTGTGTTTCTTTTGCATATTTGTTTTTGAAATATCTTTAATTTTACTTCTTTTCTTGTGCTGGAAACATCTTTCAGCAGGGTGATTCTGCTACCTCATGAACTTTCTGATTATATGCATATTTTATCTTTTGTCCAAGCAGGTTTTAGTTTATTTCAAGCAGTGCTTTGTGTGGAATCAGCATTAACTTCCATTGCTCCCTGCTTAATGTTATTTGAGGACACAGTTGTTTTCTGTTGAAACAACATTCTGTTTTTTAACTAAGAATGTCCTTGAAAGGTCACAGGCTCCCATCACCTGCAGAGGCCGAAGCAGAGGGAGAATGGTAGTAGCGGCCTCTGACTGTTTGCCAGTTCAACAACTGACTTTCAGGCTAACCCCCTTGTTTTTAATCACACCTGCGTTTGATTCATTTTTAGATCCTTAGACACTGTAGCACGTATACGTCGAGAGTGACTTTCCTGTTCTCCTCCTGATCCCTTCCCAGATGAGAAGAACGGCCGACCCCATGGGACCCCCACCCGCCAAAACTCGAGGCGCTCCGAGGGTGGGGGCGACAGGTGCGAGTGGGGCGACCGAGCAGATGGCGGAGGCATAGGAGGCAGCGGGGGAGTTCTGCAGCGCAGAGGCTCGGCGAAAGAGAGAACCCGACTGCTGTCCTCCAATGGAACCCAATCCCAACCGTAGGATAGAAAGCGAGACCACGCAGCAGGGTGCCTGAACCACACCGGACAGAAGACAGTGTAACTTCATCACCCAGTATCCCTGCAAGCCATGAGCTACTCCTATTCTTCCTTGACTAAGTTATTGAAGGTGCTTGACCATAGCAAGGATTGAGCCTTTTTTTCCCCGTCATGCTTTTTTGTTTTTTCTTTTTTTTTTACCAACTCGACATTCTTTTGACGTTTTGGATCACCAGGATTCCTACCCTTAAATGAGAACGAAGTGTTAAGGAATCACCCTTTAATGAAAAAAAAAATAATAATATGTGAATGAGCAGTTTGGTATCCATCATAGATACAGCTTCACAGATCAAAACTAGGAATTTTGAAGTGCTAATGTGCATGCCAGTTAGCAAATCAGCCTGCTAAAGGATGCTGAAATGATCAGATAGGCTAGTCTACCATATCATTATAATACAGTATCTGACACCAAAAAGAAATAACAGTCTTGTGATGGTTCTCAAGATTACTCTTAAAAATTAACCGCTCATATCATTATCAAGCAACATGCAAATACCAGTCCATACTGAAAGAAATAATAGATGTATCACAGCAGATGAACCCTAAGAGTTAGCAACCTGCTCCCACTTCACTGAGTGGTGACGAGCTGAAACAAAAGGTCCTGATTTTCTCAGGAGAAACTACATCCTGGAATTCCAGCAGTGTCTTCTCCTGACGTAAAGAAAACCAACAAAGTAAGCTAAGTAAGTGAATGTGAAAAAAAATATTTTTTTATTTAGTTCTTATTTATTGTTTACACGTTTCTTTTGAGGATGTCAGTAGCACAGTGATAGCAGTAAAGACAAACTGAGAAGTCGGAGAGGGGAGTTGGATTTTTTTTAAGAAGGCATTTGTTTAAAGTTAAATGTTTTGATTCTTTTGTATTTTCTTTTTACTCAGAGACGATATGAAACAATGCATCTAAGATTTTCCGCATTGGACCCCTGTTGCTCTGAAGAAAAGTATTTTTGATTTGAACAGAAATATGAACATTACTATATGATGAAAAAAAAAAAACACTATGCGTGAATAGTTCCATGAACCTCATCACAGCTGTTTGTGCCCAGATTGAATGAGAAGAGCATTCCCGGCCTGTGGATCAAACAGAAGCCACCTTTCTCGTCGAGCTTGTCTCCTATTGCCATAGTATTCATGTACTGACTACAGAACAAAACAAAACAACAACAAAAAAAAAAAAAGCAAAGGAAATTCATCAATGGACATTTTCATAATGCCAGACTTAAAACGGCTTGCGATGTCAATTCCTTGTTGAACGGGACTTCAAAATGGGAAGCAAGCAAAGAGTCTCCTAACCCCCCATGCTCCTCACTTCAGTGTTCACCAACAAGCCAAGTAGTCCATCACTGCACCCACGCTCATCACCGAGAGTCGCACCATTCTGCAAGCAGACGTAGCAACTCAGACGGTCATGTGTCACTCCAGCACTCTATCAGAGTAGTCGATGTGTTTCACCAGTCTTCCATACAGCACAATATGCAACAAAAGTGCAGAATGTTTTCAGAGAGATACACAGTGCTACAGTTCTGTTTATTTTAATTGTAATATTTTTTTTGTTTTTATATTTGTCCACTTGCCTATCCATCTATTTATTTATTTATTTATATTTATTTATTTATTTATTTGTTCACGTGATTGTGTCATGTATTTGTTCACAAACTAGATTTTACGCCAACAAAAATATATCAAGAGCTAATTGAAGAAACCGGATCTAATTCATTTCTCATAAACACTCTTTTTTTGCGCTTCTTTCTGAGAAGAAGAACGACTTTGATAGCAGTACTGACAAGTTGCTTTCATGTTACTTCATTTATTTCCTTTATCATGCTTATCTCTGGTAACTGGAACGCGTGTGTGAGATGGGTGGATGACGACTGAGTGAGAGTGAGCTGAAAACTTCGCAGCGGATGCATTTTGAGCTGATTTCACGTACGGAGATTTCGACTGACCCAGGAATACTGCATTAACTAACACAGCCGAACCCTAACAGGCACATAATTTCTCTCACGCACATTAAATGCTTGCTAATTCCCTTCATCTCTTGCTTTTATGCCTTGTCCCTTTGACCTGTCTGTCCGCCTCTTCACCTGCTGTGTAGCCATCATCACAAGAGAAACTGTACAGAGTTGTTTGCCTCACCGTCCGTACACACTCTTTGATTGCTCACCGTCACCAGTTTCATCTTTCTCATCACCACGCCACCTTCACTTTTCATTGACCCAACTCTGGCTAAGATTGTAAACTATTCTCCATTCATAAGGGTCAGTAGAATAAGGTGTTTAAAAAAAGAAATGTCTGTATCATAATTTAAATATAAAAAGTGCACTATTATAACTATTGCCTGTGATAAAAAGAACAATTATGATTGAATTGATGGTCAAAATAAAGAGAGATCCACCTTATTGTTATGGTTACAGTAATAAACCCTAAATTCATGTGTGTGTCTATTTAGTTTCTGGGTTAAAATGGTGTCTGTTTGTTGTAGGTGGCTGTTTCTTTTACCTTGCACTAATACTAAGAATAGTTCATGTGTTGAATGATTCTACCATCTGAATGCAAACATTATTCATAGTATTTGCTATAATAATGATCACAACATAAACCCTAAACAGTCATTCTCCAACAAAATAAACGTTAGAAAAAATTAGCATGAAAAGTTCTAACTTTACTACCAAGCTTTTACTGGAGCTTTCAGTCACATCTTATGGTTTTCATGGCAAATTGAGTTTTTCAGAGCTTTCAACACAGATGGTGCTACTTCATTGGAAAACTTGTCACCACCATACATGACAAACATAAAATACAAGACAAGTATTATATAAAAACAAGCAGGATAAGATAAAAACAGACAAAATAAGGTGTTATTGTTCTTAAAAAAAGGAAGATAATAATACTACTTTCTTAACAAGTAAAAATACACTTAAAAACCTAACTAAAAGTTTGCGAAAAGAGATTTGTTTTTAGCGTGAAGACTTTGATTGTCTAAGGGATCTCTCTGGTTTGTACTCAGTGAGCATGTCAGCAACATAGAGAGGAGCTAAACCAATAAAATGATAAAAAAACAAGTAGTTTTTTAAAATCAATTTTGTGTTTTTATTGGGAGCCAGTGAAGAGAAGATAAAATAGGACTTATGTGGTCAAACCTTTTAGTTTTTGTTAAAACTCTGGCTGCTGCATTCTGGATAAGCTGGGGTTTAGTGTCCGCCTTGTGACAAAATGTTCACTTTTAAAGATCATTTGCAAGTATTGTTCCATTTCCTTCATAAATACAGAGATCTGTTTTTTTTTTTTTTGTTAGCAAATATACATTTGTGAATGTAAAATTTGCCAAGAAGTAAAATTAAATTAAGGAAAAAAGTGCATTAATACCTTTATCACAGTAACCATAGCACCCAAATACAATGTTAATATAGTAAATAGTAAAATCTGAGAGTGTTGTTAACTATAAATTTAGTAATATCTTTCTAAAGCACATCTAAAATAACAAGACCAAAATAAATAAGAGTTCCAGGATGTAATTTGCAAAAAGAGCAATTTACATTTATGCCACTTTAACTTTTCAAAGAAATGTTTCACTGGATTAATCTATGGTTCCCATTAAATTAAACTTTTTCTTTTAAATCTTATTTGTTAGAAGAAACTTTTGTGGTAAGGACAGAACTTTCTTCCAGTCAATATCACTAACAGAATCACTCAAATAAAATGTAGCTGCAGGAATAGAAGCCATGTTGTCCTAAAACAAAGCCCTTACTCTTGAGTCCATAGCTCTAGGCTATAGCAAACTTTACCTAATGGAGATTGAATCAGGGGGTGACACTGACAAAGGCAGAGAGCGGTTAACATTGCTAAATAACATATGTACCAGATGGGATAGACAGATAGATAGATAGATAGATAGATAGATAGCTATATTATAGCTAAAGAATTATATTAATCCTTTATTGAACAACTGACTCACCAGCAAAATGCCACTGTCAATGCACTTATCATAAAATAATGACTTGTTCTTATAGAAAATAATGCAATTATTCTAAATATATAACATTTCTGTGGAGAGAAAGTGTGCAACTAAATCAGGGCTCATGTCAAAACAGCCTGTCAGTGAAAAATGGGAAGTTAAAGAGGGATTGTTTTGTATACTACAGTTACAAAACAGAATGAATTTAAGGCCTCCGTATTGACAGAGAAAGTCAACTGAGTTTCCAACCGTCAGATTAAAATGAGATGTTGACAAATGCTTCTCCCCGCCCCTTGAACGCAGCCCAGGCACCACACACCTCGATTCTGTTGCGTGATTGCGACATTTCCGACAGTCGCTGAAGGCAGCATCAGCCTGTACCGTTTGTACAGAGCTGCTGGAGGAGAGGGCCGAAACCACAGCAAGAGGCTCCTCAGACACAGACACCACTGTGAGTCAACGGGCGCTCGGTCGTCGCCAGAAGTTAACAGTCGTTTTCCTGCTGCTCTGGATCCTCGACACTTCGTAAACAACAACAGGTATGCTGACACGGCTGTGACAATGTTATGGTGCGTTGTGATGAAGACTCTCCGTGAGCGTTGGGCAGCTCCATCAGCAGCCGTCACTGTGTAGCTAACATCATAATGGGCTGGACTCTCGGCTAGCCAACACTAGCAACTGCTAACGTTAATATTCATACATACTGTAGTTTAAACGTTAGCTAGCGTTAGCTTGGCTTTTCATATAATTAGCATATAGCTAACATGAGTGTCGCGCTTTTAGATGCAATAATTATACAAGGTTGACGACGAAGTACGTAAAAAACGATTAATATTACTGTTACAACTGCTGAATTAAAATTTTCTTTGTGTTCATGCCCAAACATGACGCTTTTAAAAAAGAAACTAAGATGTAAATGTTAGCTAGCTATAAAATAATGTTACCCCTTTTGCACACTTCCTGTCTGCTCTGTAATTTGGGCTGCCTCTGCTTGAAGAGCTGCAGGGTCAACTTGACTGTTGACGTTATTTACTTAAGAAACAGTTGTTGACTTACGTTTTTGGAAGTTTTCCTGCCATATGGCTCTTAGATAATGGTACAGTGCATGCCTTTATTAATGTTTTTCTACAGAGTTAACACAGTAGCCAGTCTCTGCTTGTGAAACATTGAAACATGCACAACATGCCAGCCCTTCCTCATAAAACACTGACAGTAACTAAGGCAATGGTTTACAGTGGCTTTACAGTTCTGTCTAGTTTAAATGTCTGGGTCTAAAGGTCTGACACACTCACTATGTATAAGCAGTAAACCAATATACCAGTGTGCACCCTTGAATTCCTCCACTAAAAGATAATAACTTTATTAATACATAGCTCGCAAAGACAAAGTTATGAGGTTTTTCAGTAAACCAGATAAACACCCAGCAGATCCTGTTTTAAGATTAGAGATATATATCTAAGGAGCTCCACAGCAAACCTTTGAATAATAAAGAATAGGTCACCTTGGGTAATGAGGCATGCACATTGCTGAGTTCATATCAGGTCTTGTTTACCATGCTGACCAGAAGAGCCCATATGATTGCCACATAGATGTACGATAGGACCACAAACTCGCAAGTGGAAATTTTTATGAGAGCTTCCAGCTCAGGAGTTTGTGTACACAACTTGTCCTAAACAGGAGCTGACATGTTCCACTTGAACACAGCATCAGAGTAATACAGAATGTCCTACCTGGGGACTGCTATTACTATAACAAGGAGCCCTTAATGTTGAGAGTAAAAAATAAAATCAGATTTCAAACTGTGTGTGATCACTGGCGAGTCAGTTCTAGTACTTTAGTATGACCACATGTCTTAGTATTGTTTAAAGGTAGCATCTGGTATGTGAAAGATGGCTTTGACTGAGCCCTGAGCGCAGGGGTATAGAATTATGACAAGACTTAGCTTTACCTTTTAAAGTCTGCAAATGATTAATTGTAAATGTATTGAATGTATCTTGGATTTTTAGATAGCATTCATCAGGGTGTTTTGACACGCAGTGCTCAATGACAAGGACACATGGTGTTGATTATGTAACTGGCTTAAACAACGTCTCATTTTACATTCAAATCTGTTTTATATGATAGTGATATCAGCTTCAGATGAGAACATGTCCACTCAGTGACTAGCATATAACCTTGGCTAATAGTACTACTTGTTTAGGCTGTGCAGGATATTTGTGTTTTTTTGCGACTTCAAACACAAAAATAATATGTTACAGAACTTTAGAGTTCAAAATTCAAGAATATTTTGTTTCCTGTATCTGTGTATCTTGAGTTATGTGATTGCTTCTACAATGTGAGTAGGATAACAGTAACCTGACGATATTACATTTTCACTTGTTGCCATAATAGGGCATATTTCTATCACCATACAGCTATTTTCTGTCTTTTATTTATTCATTTTCTGCTGCAGGAAAAGGTAAGTTCTGATAAGGCAGAGCTTAGAATATATCCATTGCAGCATGTGTCTGTGTGTGAAGTTCCAGTAGCTCTTCACTTCACTTTTAAGTTATTTAGTCTTCACTTTTAAGTTATTGAGTATTTACTTTTTGTCACTGTTTACTGGAACACTTTACACTGGAGGGCATAATGCCATAAAACAAACATGCACACCCTGAAGGGACTGAAGTTGCAGTCAAACAATAGAATGAGGGATTTAAATATTAAATTTTGTTTGTTTTATTTTTCAGCGTAATCATTATTTAAACAAAAATACACATACGTAGTTGAAGTTTTTTTTTCCTCCGTTTGGTTGTTTAATGTATCTTACTTGAAGAAAACAATAATTTCCATTTAATCTGTATTTGATCAAGTTTTTTAGTTGCTATACACTAAAGCTAAAGTCATCAATCATGAGTTAGTTTGCAGTAGCAGGTGCCACGTTGACTGCAATTAACAATTTTTTAAATTATTAATTAATCTGCCAGTTATTTTCTTGATTAATTGATTATTTGTTTTGTCAATAAAATGTCAAAAAGTAGTGAAACATGCCCAAGAGCCCAATGTGATGTCTTCAAGGGGTGTATTTTATCTGACTAATGGTCCAAAAATCTGAAGCAATTTGGTTTATTATCATATATGAGCATCAAATTCTCACATTTAAAAAGCATGAAGCCAGCAAATGTTTGGCTTTTTCTGCTGGAAAAAACAGACTAAAAACGACTGAGTATTGTTATGGTCTTATATGCATGTTGCTTATACTTTCCGAAAATCTAAAGGCATCAGAGGTGTGTTTACCTGTCACCTAGTTTACACATACTGACCTCAGTCTCCCCTGTCCTTTTCCTGTTTAATATTGATCTGCTTGCTTTGTTTGGCAGTTTTCCAAAATTCAGAATTCAGATTTGTTTAGTTGGTGTTTAGTCCTCGTGCCAAGTAAGGGAAACGTACAGGGTTGTGTCAGTTCCTCAGATAACCCCATTCCCCTCTAAAAACCCTTAAACTGTAACATCTTTGAACAGACTTTACTATTCATAGCCCATTCCCCTTATTAATTACTCTATTAAATTATACTATATTTGCTGCTGAATTAAAATATCATTGTTAAGCTGTATCATTGTCTGGCAGTCTTTTTTTACTAACAGCTGTAAAGACATGAGCTCTAAGTAAATTGGGAATCCAAGTTGCAGAGATGCTCAGGGATTACTACGCTGTCAATGCAGATTAAGCTCTCGTAACATTTATTCCAGTCAAAGGGATATTGGTAATAAAAATTCAGCGGGACCAGCGTTTCATAAAGTGGCTCCTTAGTGAGCGTGCAGTCAGCACTGAAGTGAGCAGGTGTGTTGTGTCTGTGTTGGCAGTGAAAGAACAGGGCTGAAATTTACTGCTGTTTGTCCTTGGAACAAGATCGACTGTATCTGCCAGATCTGATGTATAGAGGATTGCATTGACAAGGCTTGAAGCTAACTTTTAAAAGTGTTGCCAGGCTGGCAACCAGGCATCAGCTTTTGGTTGCCGAAACTGAAAATGTGGTTGCCATTTTTAATCTTATATTTAAAGTAGGCTAATTAAGAGGGCTGGCACGAAATCACGTTTTCACTACACTATTATTGTGGCCACAATTTTTCACAATAGTGGTATTTTGGCAGTATCTATAGGAAATGTGAAATAATAATAATAATAATAATAATAATAATAATAGTAATGATGATGATAATAATGGCTATTAGTCAAATTCATCTTTAACTTTGTGAAGAAAGAGCAGTTACACTTAATTTTTTGGATAGTGAAGAGGCAGTTTAACGGGGGCGGCTGTGGTTTAGAAGGTACAGCAGGTCGTCAACTAATCGGAACGTCAGTGGTTTTATCTCTGGCTCCTCCTGTCTGCATGTTGAAGTATCCTTGGGCAAGATGCTGAACCCCAAATTGCCTCCAATAGCTGTGTGAATGCATTTCAACTGAGTAGCAGGTGGCACCTTGTGCTTTAGCCTCAGGTACCAGTGTGTGAATGGGTGAATGTGACTCTGTGCTTTAGCACTTTGAGTGGTTGGACGAATAGAGAGGCGCGATAAAAGTGCAAGTACATTTACCATTTACCATAACGTGACAACACTGAATACTATGCAGCTCAACTTAAATGTGAAAATGTGACAACAATGTTTTTAAGATTTAGTACAGCAACAGAAAAAAATAGTTGCAGTTTGTGTTTAATTTGATTTTTTTTGCAGAATTTGAATCTTACGTGCAACTTAATTTGCTTTGCCGCTGTCTGTAAAACAGATGTGAGCCCATGCGAATAAACAAAATAGCTGTGTCATCTGGTTCTGGTTTTGACTGTGACTGTTTAAATCTCACTGATGCAACAGATATTAAAAATGTATTTATTTGAGGTTCAAATTTAGCTGATTGCCATCCCTGCATTTTTATGGTAAACATTGGTTGAAACTGATGGCAATCAGAGGCCAAGAATTTGTTGCCAATTTCTCAAAATGGTTGGCAGCCTTTACTGTCGAGCCCTGCTTAATGGGACCTGGGGACAGTGAGGGAATTATGTGTGTGTGTGTGTGTTTGCCATTTTTGAACACACACAACCAGAGCAGACGTGGCCTCCACACGAGTGCAGTCCAGTGTCAGAGGGACTCCACCTCGGGGCATTATCCATAGCCTATTTGTGGAGGGAAATCAATTCCCTGTGTGAAGAGACGCAGTTATTGCCTTAAACAAATATCCCCAATCGCATCAGCAGCCAGTCAGCGCTTTGCCATCAAACTCTATCAGTTTCAAGCTGACTTTGCATTTGAAAGGACTCATAAATAATGTTTCTTTTTGAGCTTCTCTTAAAAATGCTAATGCATCAGATGAATCTGTTTTGCCAGGCATACACACACACACAAGTTTTGCAATTCATCATCAGTTTGATGAATCATCTGCAAGTCCTTTTACAGCACTTGCTACCACCTTCAGGGCTCACTTTGCCGTCAGCTGCTGCATTGCAGTCACACACATGAATTGCAATTTCACTTCACAAAGCATTTTGTTGCTGTTGCTGTTTGCATGTTCTTTTTGTGTATTTTTCTCGTTGACAGCTTGCATGCAGTTCTCAGTGTCGGAGTCTGCCCCCAGGGCACGTAAATGTCACATCTGAGGGCTCATTGGAAGTATTGTGTATTCTGCCTAACCACAAACTCTAGGAGCAGGCAGGGATGTCTCAATAGCAGTGAGAGTGATCAGTCATCCTAAGAATTATCTTTATTATCTGACAAAAGGTTTGTTTGTGTTTCAAAAGATGATGCTGTTCATTATTTATGAATTTAAGAATAATATGTAGCAATATGTGTTCGTGTATGCTAACCCTGTGTGTTTGCAGGCATTTAAACGTGTATGTACATCTCATTGGGGCTCCATTCAATTGTTAGCAAATGTTTGTTACATAAGAATGCTAGTATTTGCACATGACTTCCGTTTTCGCCAAAATCAGTTGTTTCACCAGGGTCATTTAGTGTTCTTGTGTTTGACCAAGGCAACTGAGATTTCACAGATTGCATTTAACACACATTCTTCTTGCCTTGAGGTTGTTGGCCAACAATTTTAAGTGGACAGTTAAAGGAAATGTTCTTTTCCTCTCCCTTTTCTCTGTCTCTCCCTCTGTCCCTCTCATCGTGCACAGTCATCATGGCAGAAGCCCACCAGGCGGTGGCCTTCCAGTTCACTGTCACCCCAGAGGGCATTGATGTGCGGCTGTCCCACCAAGCTCTCACTGAGATCTACCACTCTGGTATACGATCCTGGAAGAAACGCATCATCGGACTCAAGGTAGCTCCTCTCTTTGTCTGTGTCCCAAAATCGTCTACGATAGTCACATATGTATCTCTTCCTCCTTGTTTTTATTGTTGCACACTTGCATCTGTGTCAGAGCTAAATGTTGAAGTATTCTGTTCTGTCGGCCTGTCCATATATTGGTTTTAGTAGCAACAGTGTTGTCTTTAGTTGCAGTCTTTTAACTGCAAATAATTCTTAATTTGAAATGTCTTATTTTAGTTTGGGTTTTATAAGCCTGTATACAGGGCGCGCCTGTATACAGGGCGTGCCTGAAAAAGGGAGCGTGCCCTCAGTGAGGTTTTTTTCCTGTCGTAATGTGTGGACTTCATCATCAATCAATAATGAATGCCACACATAATGACACACTCTTTGCATCCGGGTATCCTCGTGTCTTTGTTTGATGCTCACTTCCATCAGTCTTTCATTTTCAGGATTGAATGAATAAGACTTTAAAGTGATGTTTGATGTGTAGGCATTTCATACCAAGTCGGACATACACCATGTTGCAAAAGCCTTAAATGAATGGTTAAATTCTAGGTGAATGTCTGACGCTGAGCTGAATCACTTCTTACATGACATGTATTGCTTAAAGTGATCGTTTCTGAATTATCTGTGTGCATGACAGTGTAATGATTGCAAACAGGAAGAATGGGATTTCAAAACAATCTCTCTTCTTTCACGTTAACAGAACAGTGTGTTAACAGGGGTATATCCTGCCAGTCCTTCCTCATGGCTTTTTGTGGTCATAGCAATCCTGGCTACTATGTACACACGCTCCGACCCCTCCATGGGACTCATAGCCAAGATACAGGAGCACCTGCCAGTCAGGTAACACATCTCGTGACGCCATGAAATGATTTAAGTTAACAATTAATCTTTTGATTCACCAGACACCACTGCAGACACTAAATGTTTATTTTCTTTGATTGTGCATTGTGTCACAGAGAGATGGGTGTACAGTATTTACCATTTAGGCCTTACTCCTTCCCATTCTTCCTTTTTCATAGTTGTCTGTAATATCTATTTTTTTATATTTCTTTTTGTGTCATCTTCATAATGTGCTGCTGTTTTTGTTCCTTTCTCTACCTACTGCTCTCTTCATTTAAACCAGATTTTGCATCTGCTCACACAGCACTGATTTGGAAAATGGGACAAATTAATTTAAGATTTCCTCACATGGTATAACAATTTTAAAACCGCTGTCTTTTGTAATTTAAATTTAAGAAGGTAGCTTTTCCCCCTATATATATATTTGTTCGTCTTCCTTCTAGTTAAATTTATTTATTCTGCTGTTTGTTTCCACTCACTGTTCTCTTTTCCCCCCTCTGTCCTTCTGTCCATTTTCTCCCACCATTTCCAGCCAATCTATGAGTACCCAGTGCCAGGCGTTAGTGTCAGCAGTGCTCTTCAGCACCATGCTATGGCTCTTGCTCATCTTCACCATGCGCCTGTGCCTCAAGCAGCTTCTCTCCTATCACCGCTGGATGTTCGAGAAGCACGGCAAGATGTCTCACACCACCAAAGTCTGGGTGGTAAGTGTTGTTTCACACCTTTTCCAACTGTTACTGTAAACTAACATTTCCTTTCACTGTCCCTAAATTCTTTGAGCCACAGTGTCTGTAGGTCCTTAAAAAGTCTTCAAATGTCTTATATTAAAATTTATAAATATTAGGCCATCAAAGTAATTAAATGGTCTTAAATTTAAATTTGTGAGGTTGTTATTTCCACTTACCTTATACTTACCTGGTGTAAAACAAATGTAATCTAATGTGTCTAACCACCTCAATTTTATAATAGATTTTCATATTTGATTATATATGTTACTCTACATAACTACTTGAAAACCAAAAAATAATTAGCCCTAGGCATGTCCTGCCTTTAATGTTCTGACTGTGTTTGTTTTTTAATGCTTGTGTTTCTATATCAGGCGCTGGTGCGGATCTTCTCTGGCAGGAAGCCTCTGCTCTACAGCTACCAGGGTTCGTTGCCAAACCTTCCTGTGCCTGCCATCAAGGACACGGTCAAGAGGGTGAGACGTCACACGAAGCAGAGGAAATGACAGCATGCTGATTACTGACCATGAAACAGATGGACCACTTTCTCACATTCATCATTTTCTGCCTCTGTTGCACCAAATGCCCTTCGTTAGAGTCTGAGCGTTTTTTGTCTGGCTGCAAGCTACTTGAGAAATGTATACAAATGCAAAGTAGCCATCAGCTCTTTTTAACTGAGATATATTGGACACATTAAAGGAGATAAAACAGCAAAAAAATGGTGTCATATCAGCAGACTTAAATGTGGCTCCCCAACGAGGGGCGTTAATCTACGTTAATTCATACAAACCTGTTTCTGTACTTAGTAGAATCATGTCGTTCATATTATTTCTTCTGAATGATGTTTATAATTCTTATTCTTTGCACATCTCTTGTTTAGCACTTGGAATCAGTGCGTCCGCTGATGGACGATACAGAGTATGAACGCATGACCAAGCTGGCGACAGAGTTCGAGAGCGGCGTTGGTAACCGCCTGCAGTGGTACCTCAAGCTCAAAGCTCTCTGGGCCACCAACTACGTGAGTGGTTGACCTCATTGCTCTGGTTAAGTGTGTCTGCTTCAAACATCACATAAATGTCCAAAGCCAAGCAAGCCAAAGGAAATTTAAAATTCCATTAACAATGTATGTCTTTGAGGTGCTGCAGTTTGAATTATTCATCCCGTATGAATATGTAAGTGACTGCCAGTTGGCTGCAATATTAGCTCTTTCACTAAAATTTTATTGTGTGTGTTTGAATTTTTCAGGTTAGTGACTGGTGGGAAGAATATGTCTATCTACGTGGACGGAGCCCAATTATGGTCAACAGTAACTATTATGGCATGGTATGAAAATGTTTTTGGTCTAAGCTTCTGTAGTTCTCAATTTTGATTGGCTCTGTTTGATTTTGGACTTGGGTCATTCTATTCCAACTCACCTAGGACCTCTTATATCATCTCATGGATTTTTTAAAATGTAAAAATTACTATTAAATTCATGGAACCTTGCAAAATCTTATAGCTCTACTCTACGTAAGTGTGTACAGTTAAATGTTTGAAGTTTTGCCCTTGGAACTAAATTTAATTTGCAACTTAACATACAAGAAACTCTAAGATTAATTTGCTAAATCTAATCATGTAAATAGATGTCGCTGAAAGTTTTTTTTAGTAATCAAATTGATTAAAAAAAAAAAAAAAACCCTAACAAAGAATCTCTAATTTTCAAAAATACTGTCTCTACATTTTTCTTTTTTTCTTGCAGCCAAATTTTGATTCTGTGTAGTATTAAAGTAGTGCAACAAACCCAGCTATAACAAGCTTTAACTTGCAAATTTCCTGCACCTAATAAAAACAGGCTCAACAGGTATTGTCACACAGAGATAACCTCGAAATTAAAATGTCTACCTATGAAATAAAACCACACAGTGAAAAGTAAGAATAATAAGCTTCTTTCCAAAACAATATATATATTTGTTTCTTCACATGTATCTTCATTGGGTTGTCACTACATAACATATGTCAACAGTACGACATGTTTCCCATTTTTACATTTTTATCAACCACATAAGCACAAAACACAAGCCGACCCTCCCACCTCCCCAACATGAGAGCCAAGCCTGTGTTAACAAAACAAACAAACCAAACATACATATGGGAGGAATTCAAAGAAGTTCTGGAATTCTGAGTGTATTGTGCATAGGGCTACATGGTCAGTTGCATACCCAAACCTATAAAATTCGTAACATTTACTCCATAAAATAACCTAATATCTTGTGCTAATCTTCCAGAGAAGAAATAGAATTGACGTAGGACAGAATGGGATCCCAAGTTTCATTGAATTTTTAGAGTGACTTCTTATACTATATTTAATTTTCTCTAAGTCTTTCAGCCCAGAATTTTTCTAAAACAATATTAAATGATGGAGTAATATAGCATCTTTAAATTTTTATGTTTCTGCAATTAGTGTTAACACTATCCCATTTCAACCCAGTCCAGTTAAAAATTAGCAAATGGTGAGGCTTAGATTACAATCGTAAAAATTATTACATTTAGCTGAGAGGGAAAACTTCAGAAATTCACGACTAAAAGAACTTTTGGAGTAGAGCTATAGGATTTTGCATGACCCCACTAATTTAATAGGGGTTTTACTTTGTTTTTCTTTGAGAAATCCAATGACATGAATTGGAAAATGTCCTGAACTTTTGGCAAGTTGGCATGCAATGACCCACATGTTGACTCTAACAGGCCTTCCAGGTTAATTGAATCTGTCTATAGACTTTGTGATCTTTGCTAATTCATTCTGTTAAAAATGTGTGGCTGTGCGTTTGTAATGATGCCAGAAAAATAATAGAAATAATTGTTTTAATGCTTGTTAGATTAATGTAGGTACTCTTTTTTTACCTTTTATTAACAACCAACAATTTATGTTTATTGTAAACAATTAAGTATTAAGTTTGTAATTCCAGGCATGCTTACTAATCATTTTTGTTTGAAGGATAGTCACTCATGTTCATCCTTCTCCTGACTCTCTGTCTCTGTGTGTTCTTTCTCCAGGACTTCATGTATGTGACACCCACACCCATCCAGGCGGCCAGGGCAGGCAACAGCCTTTACGCACTCTTCCAGTACCGCCGCAAACTCAACAAAGAAGAGCTTCAACCTGTGAGTTTAGCTGCCAGTCAACCCTAGCTGCCCCCGTATATACGGAGGCATTCATTATTCATGTCTCTTTGCTATGGCAACAGAAGTCTTGTAAATCAAATGTCTCAAATTTCGGGATATTTCTTTGTGTCGTGACTGTGTGAGTAACACCCATTCATTACTGTTTGTGTGTCTTGTAGATCACTGTTCATTTTAGTTTCTATGTTTAGGTGAAGACATTTCCCTCATGTTCTCATACCATGCTCATCTCTCACCCCTCTCTTTTGTGCTCCTTTCAAACTCTCCTTTGCTTTGACTTCTCTTTATTCCCCCACTCTTTTTGTTTGATTCTACATTCCCCCCACTTCTCTCCTCTGTTCTTTCCTCTGTGCCCTTGCCTTCGTCTTCTCCTATCCATTTCCCAGACCCGTATACCAGGCACTGTCATTCCTCTGTGTTCAGCTCAGTGTGAGAGGCTATTCAACACCACACGCATTCCTGGAGAGGAGACGGGTAAAGAGATTGACATGTACACACACATAGGCACACGCTGTGGCAACACGTTGCTGATATATGATACATGATGTCTGAACACGAGCAGCAGGTAGCCAAGTGAGCAATGCCAACACACCACTGTTTGAGAGATGATGAGGCATACTAAAGGTGTCTGAGCCCTCTGGAGTTGGATAGAAAATCGTGTGAAAGCCTGTGTGCGTGTGGATGTTTGAGTGTGTGTGTGGTCTCAATAAGCAAGGCGCAGTGATTCACTGAGTCATAGTATGTCTGCTGCACAAGGCCATCCTGTCATCTCTCATCTGTCTCCTCTTGCCTTCTGGTCTCATCTCAGGTCTGTCTGGGTTTCTGGAAGCGGTCTGTCTCTAACTAATGTCTATTTTCTTCTGCCCACACATTTTGTTTTCTTATCTCCTCCTTTCTCTCCCTGGTTCTCTTTACATTTCATCCCCAACACTCCTGTATTTGTTTTCTACCATCCCGTTTTGTTTCCTTTCGTTCTCTTTGCACTGGCCTATCCTCCTTTATCCTGCTCAGTTGTTGTTGAGGTCTGCAGTTCCTTGCTGTTCCTATCAATATGAGCGGATGTTTGACACTTGTCGAATCCCTGGAACACTAACAGGTAGTATTTATATTTCTCACACAACTGGCCCACTCCTAGTTTTAGATCTCTAAATGTCATACCAATATAGAATAAATGTGCTGAACATTGTTTTACTGTGTATAATTTAGAATTTAAAATGAAGATACA
The DNA here is from genome assembly GCA_019142605.1 of Cephalopholis sonnerati. Classification (NCBI taxonomy): domain Eukaryota; kingdom Metazoa; phylum Chordata; class Actinopteri; order Perciformes; family Serranidae; genus Cephalopholis; species Cephalopholis sonnerati. The sequence goes on along the minus strand of JAGQAX010000020.1, from coordinate 17,982,129 downwards.
TCCCTCACCTATATAGTAAATGTTCCAATAAAACGAGCCATCATCTTGGTAGTCACCCTGTCAGTCATTTCAAAAACCACAGTATAAAGAAACACAGAGTGCATCCTTGCTTTCAGTATTGCAGCACTGACCTTTACTCAGGTATGCCTCCTACAGCATATCTTCATTCTTCCATTTCTTAAATCGGCCTTGAAAGGAAACATCTGTATTTTTCAACCTAGACCCTGTTTTCCCATGCTTTGTGTCTAAGTGACTAATGGAGACGACAATTTTTGAAATTGGTCCAGTATTGAGAGAGAGTGCTGCAGCCGCAGCAGCAAAACAGGCTGAAATGTAATAACTACGGGCAATTGTGCACCATTAAAAGTGCTTGTTTTTGCCACTGACAGGCTCAGATTGTAATTAAAAGTGTCCGATAACATTACAGAAAGGACACAACAGAGAAATGAAACATTTTTCTTTACCTCTCCCTGGCCTGTTTGTTATTGTTAACAAGTCTTGCTCAAGAAGTCTTGTTCTGAAATCTCACAGGAGGAAAAACAACAATGGAAACATTAGTGAGAGTTTAAGAGAGGAGTGGCAGCAAGTTAGTTGTGTTAGAGTGTTGAAAGCCTTGCGATATGGTATCTAAAAGATTTTAAATGTCGTGGCTGAATATTTCAATCAGGAGAGACAGGTGAATGAGGTAAAGATAATTGTTTATTAAGATTACGGGTGTACAGATTAACAGATGATTTGACAGAATGTCTTTGGTGCTTGGAGTCCAGAGGGAGATTTGTAATCAAGTGGCATCTGAGCAGCAGCACGATAAATCCCTCATGGAGTCCAGACACTAGAGGTGGCGGCTGATGACTGAGACTGATGGCTGATGTTGCTGATGAATCTGCAAAGACTAGGCGATGATGGAGAGGTGGAGGATGCACACAACTGCAGCATGGAAGAACTACAGGCAGAAAGAGAACCATGTTTAAAACAAGAAGCAGTAAGATGATAGGATAACAGAAAGGGTGTTATGCTGTGCTATTGATTAACTGTGATCAGCTGACAGAAAATCTGACGTCTCATTGACAGCCCCCAAAAATGACAGCAAGACATTGAGTGAGCATGCGCTGCGAGGAGTGAATGGCAGATGGTATGAGAAATAAACTGCAGTTCTAAGCGTGCAAAAGATAGTCTTCCTGACTGAACTTTCACTCAGCTTCATTTAGCTGATTTTGACTATGTTGAAAAGTCTGTGACATTTCTGAAAGAGACTTCTCCTTGAGTAAGGCATGGTTACACTAACAAACAGGCTTGATCAGTGAAAGGGAAGGACAAATGTTTCGTTTCTGTGTGGGGTCTTTTCTGTCATGTTGTCATACACCTATCATAACAATCTGAGCCTGTCAGTGGCAAAAAGAAGCACTTTCAATAGACGGTAATTGATGATGTTCAATTAGCTGTAGGGATTACATTGCAGCCTGGACCAATTTCAGAAAGTGTTGTCTCCATTAGTCACGTAGACACAAAATCATGGGAAAATAGAGTCTAGGTTGAGACGACAAAGTTTTCCTTTTATTTATCTGTGTTAGAGTAATCTTAGTTATCCTGTTAGCAAAAATTCATTTAAGTAAAATGTGTCTAACTGCATTTGGATCAGACAGTAAAGGGATACTTCAGATTTTCAAAAGTGGGGTTGTATGAGGTACTCATCAAAAACTTGCAGTAGATGGCAGTCGGCACACCCCCACTTTGGAAAAGCTGGCAGAAGTACTACCAAGGTAGCTAAGTAATTTACTGCTGTGGATGGGGCAGGAGCAAAACGTATTTTAGCCACCCAAAAAATGGAGTTGTTATCTGTGCTCTCTCAAAATCTACCAGACTACACTGACAAAAGATTAATTTAAATTTTATCAATTATTTTTTGTTATTGTGTGCCTTTGTTGAATCTAAACTAACCCTTAAAACACCAAAGTCACACAATAACACAAAGAAACTGATTAACCTAAGCAGCCATAGTGAGGTAAAATTCCTGTTTTTGTCAAAGGAGTCTGGTTGTTTTTAAGAAAGCATACATATCGGCTTTCATTTTATTAGGTGACTAAAATGCGTTTTGCTGCTGCCCCCCCATCCGCAGCAGTAAATTGCTTTGCTTCCAAGGACAGTATTCCTGTTTGCTGCTACAAACTGGGGGCTTATGAATAAGAACCTCATACAGCCCCACTTAAAAAGATAAATTATACCTTTAATCATGTGATCACACAACGTTCTTCCAATGTCACTCCACATACAATGCGCCCTATACATGCATAATGTTAATTTACAATGTTTATTGTGTAAATTTATCCTAGTAAGTGTCACAAGGACATTTTGCAGATTCAGTTGTTGTGCGCTGCAATCCCAACAAAAACTGAATTGTGAGGAACTGTGAGGAAAAACCAGACCAGCAGGAGAGACAAATGCTGAGATATGAATGACCCCAAGCTCAAGGCACATGTACATCCCCAAATTAAGAGCATCATTTTTGATATGTGTGTGTTTTTATGACATGCCTTTGTCAAGATATTTACATTTTCCCCTCTTCATTTTGTGTGCAAAGACACTGTGCAGCACTGGCAGGACAGTGACTACATAGCAGTATACCACAGGGGTCGCTATTTTCGCCTTAAGATGTACCACGGAGGCAGACTGCTGTCGCCCAGGGAGATTGAATTCCAAATTCAGAGGATCCTTGATGACTCTTCATCTCCATGCAAAGGAGAGGCCAAACTGGCAGCCCTGACTGCAGGAGACAGGTCAGTGTGACATGCCAACACTGCTTATATCACACAGACCACACGGTGCACTGCGTCGTAATGTCATATTTTTCCTTCTGTTTACCAGAGTTCCATGGGCCAAAGCCAGGACGAAGTATTTCAGCAGTGGAGTCAATAAACGCTCTCTGGACTGCATTGAGAAAGCCACCTTCTTTGTGACCCTGGATGACGAGGAACACTGCGTGATGGGGGAAGACCCGGCAGCCAGTTTAGATCGCTACGCCAAATCCTTGTTGCATGGGAAATGTTACGACAGGTGACAATTTTACACTTACTGATCACTGTCTCGGGAACATGTAATTAGTTAAAGAGGATCCATTTTGCTGTTTTTTAGGTTTATCCAAGAACATGTTTACATGCTTCAATGGTCAAAGAACATTTGAACACCTGCATTCAGTCGGTTTTAGAGCACCTGTCATGACAGAAAATGAGGAACAGCATCAAAGGTCCCTATTCATTAGTTTTTTATGTCGTTCAATCTTTATCTTGGTTGTCACACAGGTGGTACGACAAGTCCTTCACACTTATTTTCTACAAGAATGGAAAATCAGGCTTCAATGCAGAGCACTCGTGGGGCGATGCTCCAATAATATCACACTTATGGCAGGTAAGGAGCATGAAGGAAAAGTAGTACACTGTTATTTTCTGGCTCTGAGAGGCCGTCACTTATAATTGTCGTGTTTCCAGGTTCAGTTGTCCAATGACTGTTTCCAGCTGGGGTACAACGCAGAGGGTCACTGCAAAGGAGATGTGGATTCATCACTACCAAAACCACAGAAGCTGAACTGGGAAATCCCTCCAGAAGTTAGTTCTCCATTCACACATTTCACTTAGTTCCTCTTCGTTAGTTAAGCAATGTGTTCTTGCTCCCTTGTCGGCAGCAATTGATATTGGTTTTGTCATACATGCAACAAAACGTCTGTTATGAAAAGACACATATTTCTGTATGCCAACATCTGCACCTTCCGAAAAAATAATAGATATTATAATAATAATAATTTCTGATCCTAAAATTTTGACATAATCATTGTAAGGATTTGTTGGAGTGTTGAGACTTTTTATCAAGAGAAACACAGTGTTTTTAAAGAAATAGTTAAAAATTCTGTGTAATATACTAATTTGTTCTCTTGGCAGGAGTTTAAAGAGAAGATCAATACCACCCTCATCACTGTAGGCTAAATATGAAAGTACAGCCAGTGTGCAGGTTACACTAACTTAGCATTAAGACTGGAGGCAGAAGGAAACAAGGCTGTGCGCTGTCCAAAGGTCAAAAAGTACACCTACCAGATCTGCTAAATTTTAAACGTTAAGTTATATTTAGCTTATTAATTGATACACAAACCTAAATGTAGAAACCAAAAGTTGTGGTTTCACAGTGCTGGACTTCAGCTTCAAGGAGTCTTCACATGTTGCCTGGCAACCTAATGACAGCACTCCAGCTAAGCTACTGTACTGCTCATATTTGGCATAGAAACACAAGAGTAGAGTTAATCAATAAAGGCATGTTTTCAGAAACACTGTTTAAAGATTCGGTTTAACACACACTGCTAAGCAGTGTTCTTGGATTATTTTATCCACAGTGTTTGTTTTAAAAATGACCACATGGATTGAAAAGACGAGGGTCTAGCCAGTTGACACATATACTTCATGTTTATGTGACGTCTGAAAGGGGGTTGTAAAAGCTGGGGATGTTCGCTATTAGTCGCGAAGTCCGTTGAATGTAGCTACCTTCATGAGTCAACACCAGAAAAATACTATTTTATTAAACTTATTATTAAATGATAAATGTGCACTTTAAATTACGTACTTGCATAATTTGCACGGAAATTTCATTTTTTCCTACTTGAGTGTTGCTATATAAAAACAAGCATCTGTTAGCTACTAATTTTAACAACTGTGGATTTAAAAAAAAAAAAGAGACTGAAAAAAGAGAGACAAAACAAAAGCAAAAAACATTGGCCCTGTTCACCCTGCCCCACAAGCAGTGAGGTTGAAAGTAGGACGAAGGTGACACTTCATAAAACCAGTGTGGTTTGGCACTATTTTGGTTTTATTTAGTGAGCTGTTTTTGCATTTCAGTGACATTGAAAATGTGGTTTGGTTGTTAAAAAATGTGTTAAACAATTTTAAATGTCTCTTATGTATTATAAGAGACATTTAAAATTGTTTAACACATTTTTTAACAACCAAACCACATTTTCAATGTCACTGAAATGCAACCGAACAGAACATTTTTAAACATTGTTTAACTTTATAGATTGAATTGTGCTGAATTTTGACTGTTTTCTGAGTGTTTATTTACTTTGGCATTAGTCCAAAAGTTTAAGTTCAAACTTTGGTTCAGACTTCAGGAAAATAAGTCGTTTGGAACATCCCTAGGAAAAGCTGACTCATTGTTTGTAATAATATGGAAACATGGCCCACTATTTTGAATTCACAGTGCTGTGGTTACAGGAATCTCAGTGCTGTCGATGTTGACTGTTTGGATGTGTCTGTCACAGTGTGAGGAGCAGATCTCCCAGTCTCTGGCAGTGGCCCAGGCCCTGGCCGACGACGTGGACTTGCACGTTTTCCGCTTCGAAGACTTTGGCAAAGGAAAGGTCAAGAAATGTCGTGTCAGTCCAGACGCCTTCATTCAGATGGCTCTTCAGATAGCCTACTACAGGGTGAGCCTCCCTCTGAAGTACTGTGTGTGGGTGTGTGTGTGTGTGTGTGTGTGTGTGTTTTGGACACTGAGCTTGTGACTGTCAATATTATCTGTTACATGTGAGTTTTGTTTTTGTAATCCAGGACCAGGGGAGATTCTGTTTGACGTACGAAGCCTCCATGACCCGTCTCTTCAAGGAGGGCAGAACCGAGACAGTTCGCTCCTGTACCAGTGAGAGCAGCGCTATGGTCCGAGCGCTGGAGGGCGGAGAGGTGCGACCATGGGAACTGTCTTGTTTTTCATCATTATTGTACATTGTTTGAGGACAGTTCAGTGAAGTGTATAACAGTAACTCAAATAAGGATGATTAAAGATCCTCTAATGAAAATGAATACGCTTTGCAGGTTATAATGTGAAATTGCTAACTTCGTTGCATAAATCATACGGTGTCTTTTTTTAATGTACAATATGCTAAGCAGTCATGTCACTCACGCCATTCTCCACCAGGCAGCAGATGTGTGCAGGCGTTTGTTCCACGAAGCGGCAGAAAAGCACCAGCATCTATACCGCATGGCTATGACTGGAGCTGGCATCGACAGACACCTCTTTTGCCTCTACGTGGTGTCCAAATACCTCGGAGTGGAGTCTCCTTTCTTGCAAGAGGTTTATTTCTTTCCTTCCTCATTTTTATATTTATATCAGACTGTCGAGTTCAGCATGTATATTTATGTCTCAAATAGAGCCAATACAGCAGCGACTTCAGCAGACTGATGCAATGGCTTCTTGTGGGTATTGCAGGTGCTGTCTGAGCCCTGGCGGCTGTCCACCAGTCAGTCTCCAATACACGTGGAGATGTTTGATTTAGTCAACTACCCAGATTACGTGTCATGTGGAGGGGGCTTTGGACCGGTAAGTGCTGCCCTCAGAGCTTTAATGGAAGTCAATTAACTGTTTAAAGGATGACTTTATCTGCTCTTATCCAGGTTCCAGGTGTAAAAACAGCAACGTAGGTCGGAGCACTGGTGGGGATAGCTGTATGGGGTTCTTATCAATTGTAGGTGTATTAGCCTACCATAGATGGTGATAGGCACACCTCCAAATTGGAGAGGGAAGCAGGAGTTTTGACATGGAAGCTAAGCAATGTACTGCTGTGGATGGGAGCAGCAGTAAAACATATTTTAGCCACCTAAAAAAGTCACACTTAAAAAAATCAGTATCAGTTTTAGTATGCCTTATATTTTGATATTCGCCGTCAAACAACCCTTTCTGCCGGGGAACTTAAGCAGTTACATTGCCTTCAGTCTTGTGTAGCTAGTCACAGTGCTGTGTCAGTGCTAGAGAAGGGTCTGGAATTACATTTAAGCTCTGGAGGAGCTCACTGGACCAGTTAAAACCACACATGATTCGCTGGTTGTATGTGGCTCTTGCAGAACATTATTACGTCAATGTCACAGGAGCTCATAGGGAGGGGAACGTATCGGTACATTAGTGAAGTCTCTGTCACTGGCACATGCTGCTGCCAGAGTTAAAACACACAACAAATCAACTCTGACTGGCCTTGTTTGCAAATGCATCAACACCAGGGGCATAAAAGTTCTGCGAAACTGACTCTGGGCTTGTCCGAGGTGCGTTCACAAGTTCTTTTGTTTGTTGTCAATCTTAACAACAATTCACCAAAGAGAAGTCCAATGATTTTACCTCAGAGAACACAGGAGTTGCTTTTCGGGGTTTAAGTTTTGTAGCTTATTTGGAAGATGGATAACACACAATTTTCAAAAATTCAAAGAAAGTCGGCTCAGTCACGAAGAGGGGGATTTAAATGTTGCAGCATTATCATGCAGAAACCTATGTCAGATCACATGGGAAAATGTCCTCATATGTGCTTAGGAAAATAAAATTTCACATACGTACCTCAAATTCGAATTTTGGATGTTGAATGCAGAAGGAACACCACTGGGAAGCTACAGAATGATATAAAAACCTTAAAAACACATAAAGTAATGGACCTGCCCTTTAAGTTAGGGCTAACTGGAAGTCAAATTTCCATTTTGCCATTGTAGCATGTCATTTTACCAGTGTCTCTGTACTTCCTTACTGCTTTTTCTGAAAGTGACACTGTAAAAGTATACAAGCAAATATTTTTGTTTTGGAATTTTTCTTGCACATATGAAGTGACTCTATGTTCTGCTATTCATTAAGCAGCCATGATAATAAGTATTGTCTGTATCTCTTTCAGGTGGCTGACGACGGTTATGGGGTGTCCTACTCCATTGTGGGAGAAGACATATTAAACTTCCACATCTCATGCAAGAGCTCGTGTCCAGACACTGTGAGTTCAATGAAAGCAGCAAGGGCCTTATGCAGAAGCAGTCTCTGTGCCCCCCTCCCTTGTTTCCCTCACGCACCTTTTTATTCATTTATATTTTTATGGTTTTACAAATTATTGAGCCAACAACTGTACTCAGTCACAAAGCATACAGTACTGACAGGAGCCTCTTACTTGCTTATAGCCTAACATACTATAAAACAGGCTATAATGACATTCAACATTGTTGCTAGGATGTTTTTTATTTATGATACTGATTAATTTGATATTCAAAGCAAATATGCTGCAAGCTAGATTCCTGGCTCTGATGACCTTCAATCTAAACAACTACTGATATTAGCTAAAGCATTCTGGTACTGTGTTAGCTGTGCTCACCTTTCTTTTCAAAGAAATCTGTCAAGAGCTGCTTTCCCTCTTCCTGACTTAGCTTCCCTTCCCTCTGCTTTCTATATTTTCTGTTTGTTTGTTTTTTGGAATCCAGATTTCCCTTTCTTAAGGAAAAAATGACAGTGTACGTTGGTGCTCCAGCAGCATAAGCAGTCACTCACTCGGCACTAGCTGCGTTTAGAGACAAATCTTAGTGCAGGGGTGGACTTAACCACGTTTTCTTAAACAAAGTCTTGTCTCTCAACTGATTTATTCAGCCAATTTTAATTTAGTTATGGCATGAATTACTTCACAAAATCAGTCCTACTTTGCCCCCCACTATGACACCCAAGGAAAGAGTAATATTATGTTGCATAGGAAAAGTAAAAAAAAAAAAATGCCAATATACTCATAGCAGGTAATGTTTACAATATTCACCATGTTAGTTTAGGAAAAATAATATGTAATAAAAAAACAAATTAGGTGTATTTTGGGGCAGGAGCCGCTGTGCCAGGACTCATTTTTAATTTCTATTTATGCTGTGCATTACATCTCTTGACTACATTTCTTTTAATTGCTTGTATTCAGAACGAGTAGACATGATATTTGCATTTTCGAGGCAGATGCTGGTATCAGTAAGTGACCGTTTAAAAAAATCAACAAAAATAACACATTTTTGTTCTGAGCACAGCTTTTTTTACCCTGAGGTTGTAAAGTTATTTGGGTTTAATGCTTATCTCTGTTATTATGGAGATTTATGAGAGCAGAAGACATAAAACTGCTGTGAATTGCTGTGAATTCTTTTTTAATCTCCCCGACACATTATTTATCTCCTTACTCTTCAATCTGTCTCCCTTCCAGGATGCCCATAGGTTCGGTGCTGCGATCAGAAAAGCTCTGCATGACCTGATCCAGCTGCTGATGCCCAACCAAACAGAGCCCAGCAAGAGAGAGGAGAAGCGGTCGGAGGTCAAGAAAAACCTGTAGGCGGTTACTCAGGAGAAAAGGATGCTGAAGGGAAGGTGTGCGAGCAGAAATGTTCCACTATGAAATGAGAAACGACAAAGGGTTTTTTTCCTCATGCATCGGGAGAATTTTATAGCCGTGCAGATGATATTCAAGGGACAGCTTCAAAAGGAAACTGATAAAATGGCGGTGATGTCTTTACAGATTTGCATCTGTATTTGTGTGTGTATAAGCTGTGTGATAAGTGTGTGAGAAGACAAAGGGTCCATAGAATTACAAAGAAAGAAGTAAGGGGTTTATTTGTTTTGTTTTGTCAAAGATTGGGAAGAAAAGTTAATATATTGCGACATGTTTTGATTATTTTAAAAAGGAATTGCACCATTGAAAGTTAGGGTAGAAACTCCTAACACTTCACGTTATCGCAGGGAGTAATTTAATATAAATTTAAGTGCAGTATGTTTTGACACCATTAAGCGTGCCACACTTTTTGTGCCACTAATTATCTGTTGAATTTGTTTGGAAGAGGCTGGTGTATATTGAGTTTCGGTGCATTACCACAAGAGAGAAAACACGCAGGGCTGTTGAGGTCATTTCAGTTTCTAGCATCTGAATGCAACATTGCTGTAACAGTGATACCACGCATTTTAAAATCTCAGAAGTCTGCGACTTCTCAGTGTTTACTCATTCTGTGTAAATCTGCTTTCTACAAAAACACGATTGTAACGCTGTGCTGAGAGTGCCAGGCTGTTTATACATGTAGTGAAATGACATGGCTCTGTTAAATTTATAGGTGGACATTTCAGTTCAACTGGTGCCAGCTCACCCAGGATGAAACTTCAGTTTTATGTTTAAAAACATATTCAAAATGTAACGTAGGTCAGTTTTTCTCTCAGCGGTCAGTCGCATTTCAATTTTACAAAGTCAAAAAGTGTACTGTAATGAACTCCAGTTATTTCACTGCCATCTATAAACCTGTTTTGTATTTATTTTTATCACTGTATTATTAAAACAGCACCATAACAATGCAAGCTATACTATAAACATCATGTGCAGGTAGTTAGTCTTGAGCAGCGCTGCAGGTCAGATGTGGATTACATTTGGAGTGAAGCCATCTGATTCAAAGGATGCTGTGTACAAGTGACGCAGATTCCTGTTTATTTCCATGGATTATTGCCTTTCTTTGTTTTCAGTTGAGCTTGTCTCGTTGTATTACTATTGTCAGCTTTTTTAATGCAATATTACAGGGGAACATAAAGTCATTCTTAAAGAAAAAAAACCATGAGTGTTTGTTTTTGTCAAGTCATGATGGACAGTTTAAAAAAGAAATCAGTACAGTAGAATCAGCAATATCAATTTTTTTTTATTCAGTGCATCTTTCCTTGTCAAAACCAGGTGCCTACATTACCCAAAATGCAACTCTACAGTGGGCATCACCTGAGTTTACCAGATTTTGTGCAGCTCCCTCTAGAGCCCCAAAATGGTGCTGGAGTTCCTCTTTAAGATTATTGCTACAGAAGGGAAGAAGTTAACCGTATCTATTTTCTATATTTTGTCTGCACATGGACACAGCCCGCCTACTGTTCATTAATTATGAGAAATCAAGGTGAAAGACAGCATGAAATATATAATAAAAAACAAAAACCATCAATACATACATAACATCTGTACGCAGTGTCAAATACCACGTCACTGCAGGGTATACAAACTGTAGGAGTAATTGACTTTATCTGCCAAATGCATCCGAATGCACCTCCCAAAGGGGCAGCAAAGAGTCAAACAGGGATGTGTGCTGTCTTTAAAGGCGCTGTATACAATATTCAGAGCATATCTGTGATGAGTCTAATTCTGGTCGTGTGCACACAGTGCTTAACGTGGAGATGGCTGATAACGGTGCTAACTGCTGTTGTGGAAATTTTTAAATACTCAAGCACACATAAAACAATGCAAAAAAAAAAAAAAAACACTGATGGGTTGAAGATTTAAATTATTATTTGTTATTATACAGTGCATCCGGAAAGTATTCACAGCGCTTCACTTTTTCCACATTTTGTTATGTTACAGCCTTATTCCAAAATGGATTAAATTCATTGTTTTCCTCAAAATTCTACACACAACACCCCATAATGACAACGTGAAAAAAGTTTTTGAGATTTTTGCAAATTTATTAAAAATTAAAAAAAAGAGAAATCACATGTACATAAGTATTCACAGCCTTCGCTCAATACTTTGTTGATGCACCTTTGACAGCAATTACAGCCTCAAGTCTTTTTGAATATGATGCCACAAGCTTGGCACACCCATCTTTGGGCAGTTTTGCCCATTCCTCTTTGCAGCACCTCTCAAGCTCCATCAGGTTGGATGGGAAGCGTCGGTGCACAGCCATTTTCAGATCTCTCCAGAGATGTTTGATCGGATTCAAGTCTGGGCTCTGGCTGGGCCACTCAAGGACATTCACAGAGTTGTCCTGAAACCACTCCTTTGATATCTTGGCTGTGTGCTTAGGGTCGTTGTCCTGCTGAAAGATGAACCGTCGCCCCAGTCTGAGGTCAAGAGCGCTCTGGAGCAGGTTTTCATCCAGGATGTCTCTGTACATTGCTGCATTCATCTTTCCCTCTATCCTGACTAGTCTCCCAGTTCCTGCCGCTGAAAAACATCCCCATAGCATGATGCTGCCACCACCATGCTTCACTGCAGGGATGGTATTGGCCTGGTGATGAACGGTGCCTGGTTTCCTCCAAACGTGACGCCTGGCGTTCACACCAAAGAGTTGGTCACCTCCCTGACTAAGGCCCTTCTCCCCCGATTGCTCAGTTTAGATGGCCGGCTAATGGAGGCCACTGTGCTCATTGGGACCTTCAAAGCAGCAGGAATTTTTCTGTAACCTTCCCCAGATTTGTGCCTCGAGACAATCCTGTCTCGGAGGTCTACAGACAATTTCTTTGACTTCATGCTTGGTTTGTGCTCTGACATACACTGTCAACTGTGGGACCTTATATAGACAGGTGTGTGCCTTTCCAAATCATGTCCAATCAACTGAATTTACCACAGGTGGACTCCAATTAAGCTGCAGAAACATCTCAAGGATGATCAGTGGAAACAGGATGCACCTGAGCTCAATTTTGAGCTTCATGGCAAAGGCTGTGAATACTTATGTACATGTGATTTCTTAGTTTTTTATTTTTAATAAATTTGCAAAAATCTCAAAAAAACTTTTTTCACATTGTCATTATGTGGTGTTGTGTGTTGTGTGTGTCCATTTTGGAATAAGGCTGTAACATAACAAAATGTGGAAAAAGTGAAGCGCTGTGAATACTTTCCGGATGCACTGTAGCAAATATTTTTTGCTGCTACACTGATGCTCTGAGTGTCGTATACAGAACCTTTAAAACACACCAAACTTTGTATTCATTGTTTTTCAGTGTGTTTTGGAGTAATCTGAATGTCTTGTTTGGCACTGCAGATAATTTCATATTGGCAGCTTCATTCTAACAGGCTTCAATAATTTCCTTTTTTTCTTCTTTATGTAAAATCTCGCCATCAGGGCTGGACTCTCCACTGAAGCTTAACCCCCTCATACTGTGGTCGGACCTGTGGGAGCAAGGAAAAAAAAACAAGCCTTTATACAAATGAGCTAGTTATTATGTGACTATGATAATCAGCTGTGTACACTGGTAGTGAGGAAACAACTTCTCGACTCCTGTCAGCCGCACCTACATTTTAGAGAGGACAAAAACGTACTTGGTTCAAAATGGCGTCCATCACAGCAGAGTTTATGAATGAATCTGACGTTAGTTCTATCCTCACAATCCTCCTTTTTCTGTTTTCTACGGCTGAAACAACAGAAACAATGCATTACAGTTTATTAAATTATGTTGATGATGGCATTTTAAAAATAGAAAGATGCTTAATAGAATCAGACTAATAATAGATATATGCTCACCATTATAGCAGTAGAAGGGAAGTGATACAGTACACTCTCTGTCAAACCACTTCTTGGCAGAAGGTCTATACAATCCACAGTCTCCGTCATTATTTGGCTGAGATCTTTCCCAGTCTCTGAGGGAACTGTCGCTCTGGTCCGACCAGTTCCACTCATCCCTGAACAAACCGATCCAGACCAAGGACAGTGATGGCACCTTGTCATTAATCATTTGCTGTAACGCCTGATTTTCAGCCTGGCTCCTCACGCTGGCCAGGTCAGTATCGTTCAGTCGACAGGACTCTTGGGCTTGTCTCCATGACTTGTCTTGGAGGACGACATACATCCTGCCAGACCCCTCATCTGTGAATATACAAAACAGTCTTCATGCTAAGCTTATGATCTAACTCTCATCAAGAAGGTGAATAAGAAGCCATGGAGCTCAGCATCAAGACAGTGACATCACTATAATTAAAGCCATCTCACCTTCCTGACAGACAAAAGGAAGTTTTGTTTCACAGAGTGCACTGAGCCATTTCCCATCACCCCTCATCCCTCCGCAGTGGTGAGATGAATCAGGTGAACCTGGCCCAGTTCATGTATTCAGCTACTCCGTAACTGCTCTGAGTTTCTCCCACAGACCACAGCCAGGACGTCATCCCGGTCTCTCTCAGACCAATCCAGATCTCTTTTGTCTCGCCGCTGGCTTCTGTCTTGTCCACCAGCCTCCTCATGTCATCATGGCTGCCGATGGTAGCCAGGTCGGTGTACTTCTCTCTGCAGTAACTCTGGGCCTCGTCCCAACTCTTAGCCAGGGTGATCAGGTGATACTCTCGATAAATGTGTGAACATAAAGTGACACAACCTGAAACACCAGATAAAGCAGGTATTATGACTGTAACTGTGTGTCTAAATTTCAGCATTTTACACAGAGACACCTACCTGAGGTTAGCAGCAGCATCACCAGGTGGAGCATATTTTCTCTAGGGTATCAAAGGACTTATGTTATACAAGTTATACAAAGTTTCTTAGACAGCTGTACTGAAACAAAAGTATCAAATGAGGTGCCTGTTGTGTTGAAATGTCCCTTTAACTCATTTGCACACGATTAACTGTTTATCTATTTGTCAATAAACAGAAAATGAATCACTATCTTAAAGGTCCAGTGTGTAGGATTTAGAGGCATCTATTGGCAGAAATGGTATATAATGTTCATAACTATGTTTTAATTCATCTTAAATCACCTGAAAATAAGAATTGTTGTGCTTACGTCACCTTAGAATGAGCTGTTTATATCTACATGCAGAGCAGGTCCTCTCCATGGATGTGTAAAGATACCTGGGGCCGTATTCACAAACATTCTGAGAACACTCACAGAGCTCCTAACTTAGCCTCAAAATTTTAGTAAGGAGTCTTAGCTTAGGAGTGATCTAGGAAAGTTCTCAGAGCAAGGAAGGGACAGAAACTTTTACCTTAGTGAGGAGGTGTGGTTGATGATGCTTGCTTTTAACAGATGTGATTGGCTGTCACATACACACCCCTTTTTGAGCCTGCCAGGTGGAAATGAAATGAACTGCTGACTGAAAGTGTTACTGTGATCACTCTGCTGATGGAAGGTTGAGACAGACACAAATCATCACTGCTGCATTTTTCTAGTTTTTTAGATATCTTATAATTGTGTATACTGTTTCTGGTGTTATAACATTAGGTGGGAAATGTGTGTGTATCCCTAATGAGATCAGCCACAAATATTCTCCCTGCACAATCTAATCTGTGGCATTACATTTACTCACTGTCATCCAGTGTTTGGAGAGTATTTCTCCGACCTCTTTGCTTCCACCATTTTCTCCTCTGATTAAGAAACTCTTAAACCTCTTAAAAGTCCTCCTCCCTGCTCCTGACAGTTTTTCACCTTAGGAGCTCCTTTAAGGGCCAAGATGCTATTTGAATAATGTTTATCTTAAGGACCTAGTCTTAATTTTAAGGGGAAATCCTAAGAAAATGTCAAGAATTTTCTTCTAATTTTGTCTCTAGAAGCGACTCTTAGTACTAGGAAGCTTTGTGAATACGGCTCCTGGATGCAGTGTTGAAGGCAGGACCTCGCTCATTCCTATGAAAGTTGCTCAGTAGAGCATGAAGCCAAAAAAAGTTTGACTACCTGGGTATAAAATTACCTGGATCTTCCACATCATGGGGCCCTTGGAGCGGGTACACTACAGACTAACTTCAGGTTTAGTGCTCTGCTAACTTTAAGGGGGAAAAATAATTTAATCGTTCACCTTCAAAATGTTATCGAACCAAATGGATCAAATCACTGTAGTGATACTAGTGATTTCGGTGGAGTTGTTACACTCAAAAAAATGTATCCACTGATTTACAGACGTCTCTTTCACAATGTAAGTCTATGGGGAAAAGTGTTTTTGGGCCTCATGGCATCATGTGACACACTTGGATGTTGTAATTCCACATTTGGTCACAATGTAAAATTGGTTTCAAAGCCCTGCAATGTTCCTGGAGGGTTCGGCCTCTACCAGAGTCCGCAATAATGTTCTACACTAGCCCAGAATGGACATATCAAACATGCCTCCACATGCCTTGCATATGAAAGAAGTATCAGTTCTGAAACCTCATCGCTAGATGCGACTAAATCCTTCATACTGGACCTTTAATAACTGATAAATCTATTAGTAATTTTCAAGGAAATATGCCAGAAAGGATCCGGCTACATCTTCTCCAGTGTAAAATACGCTGCTTCTCTCTGGTTTATATTATATAAAGCTGACTATCTTTTGGTTTTGGACTGCTGGTAGGACAAAACAAGGCACCTGATGACCTCATTTTTGTAGAAAATGGCCGACAGATTGATCGGTAATGAAATAATAGTTAATTGCAGCCTTGACGACGGAGCTCCTAAAGTCCTGAAAGGTGATATTATTTATCTTGTGCGTGCAAGATATTATGTTCCAGGAGCAAGTTATTATCTTGAGTGCAAAAGATAATAACTTGTGCACATAATATAAAAAAATATCAACTTTTGAGACATTAGGGCCTCCGTACCAATGTTTTTTTGACACATTCATGAACCATAATAATAAAAAAGCAATGCTATCCACTCCTCTACACTACCAGATATCTGTTCTTTTTATATTAAGATATTTTGACTAAAATAAGCTAAATAATTATAGATATATAAATGTTCGTCCTTACCTGATGCACAGATGTTTCCTCATAAAAGATAAAAAGCTGTTGCTCTTTCTTTCTCTCACTCTTCACACCTGCTGTCTTTCACTTGTCCTCAAAGAGCTTTCATATTTGTCTGTATGGAAATGCTATTTGCATTTGACCATCGCAAGGTCATATTTGCATTTCACCAAAATATCTGTAAAAAGCAAGCCTAGTCGTGTGGTTACAGCAGGCTGACATAAATGTTACATATGTATGGAGAGAATGATCTATAACCCAGATAAGAGGGTGATTTTTTTTTTAATTTTTTGTTGTGAAATGCTGTTCGGCCAGTCAATTTGTCAGTTGAAAAAAAAGGACAACCTGCGTTGAGTCACCTTCATAACCTTTCCATCCTGGACTGAACCGGATCTCTTTGTGTCCTGACATAACTTGTCTTGTTTTACCTCCTTATTCTTCCTCCTCTGTCTCTATTTATCCTCTGCCACCTGTCCTGCTGTCTCTTGTTTCAGCTGTGAGGTCAGCAGCAAACCCTTCGCTCATTATCCTGCCTGTCAGACTTCAGCTTATGCTCCCAAAAGCCGTTAATAATCCGCATATAGTCCCCTGTCCTTCTTTTCTAAATTTTGCCACACACACGCATCACCCCAGAGGACCCCTTATATAAAGCTCTGTCTCCCCTCTAGTTGTTGCTCTGCTTTTTATTGTCATCATCAGTGAAACCTCGTTTTGCTGTTCAGGTATGTGCTTTGAACTTTGCTCTACACTGTTCTTTCTAAATCACCTGGGTTTCTTCTTGTACGGCTCTGTGATATGTGAAATATCTAGAAGCAGTAAGTTCCTGTCCTGAAATATTTGCAGCCAGTCAAAAAGTTTATACCATTAAGAAGTTTGGGCTTTTAGTTGTTGTATGTATGTACCATCAGGTTTGATGACATATTGTTTATCATGGTGTAATGTTACCAAGTACTGTACTTAAGTACAATTTTGAGGTACTTACACTTTACTGGAGTGTTTCAATTTTTTGCTTCTTTATATTTATACTGCACAACATAGTTAAACTCAGTATTGTACTTTTTAGCTGCAAAATTAGAGTGATGTTCACAGTTATTCATCAATAATTCAGTAATACAGTCACATATATATTCTGAAATGGGCCATTCTACATGATGAGTACTTTTTGTTCTTTGAGTATGTTTTCATACTAACATTTTTGTACTTTTACTTGAAGGAGCACTGTGTAAGATTTAGTGGCATCCAGCTAAATCTTTTTCTGTGTCCCACCCTGAACTCCTGGTTAGAATTCCTTCAGTGCTGTTTAAAGGTGCCATAATCTTTTTTTTATCATACAATGGACCAAATGAATATTTCCCACAGGAGTTGGTGAAGACCAAAGTCAAAGCTGAGACATGACTCTAAATGAATGCTCTGTGTCGGCTGGACGTGTAAATGCCAGCTGTTTGCTAACAAGTTCACCACATTAACTTTAAAGGTGTTAATATGTCAGTGTTCACAGCTTGCTACCTTTGCCTGCAAGTGTTATTGCACTTTAAAAATATGTGCCACGTGTGTAGTAGCTGATGCAAAAGTGCGAATGGACCTATCTAGAGCCAGTGTTTGTCTGTTCTGGGCTACTGTAGAAACAACATGGTGGACTCCGTGGAAGAGGACCCACTCTGTATGTAGATATAAACCGCTCATTCTAAGAAAAATAAAAAACCTGATTCTCATTTTTGAGTTATTATAAACTAATGAAAACATATTTGTATTATATTATATTCCATTTCTTCAAATAGGTGTTTGAAAGTCCTACACACTGGACCTCTAATATTTAAATAATAGCAAATAAACAACTGATTAAAACAAAATTTCACTGTACAATGCCATAGATATTCAGTATGTCCTTGTTTCCGTTTCTCACTGAGGCTATATCATGTTAATGTTGAGGGAGAAATATAAACCCAAGATGCCATGATTTCATGGTTGCGCAATTTAATGAACATATGGAGGCCTGCATGATTGGGCATCTTTGGAAACTTTGGGATTTCCACTAAGTGACAATAAAATCCGGGTGGATGTTGATACAGGTGTTTGATATCTCTGAAATCAGGAATGATCCCTCATGACAGTTATTCTTGGTGCCCTTGGCCTCTCTGTGCGTCTGTGTCGGTCAGTTTGGTCAGAAACACTCAACAGTGAAGCGATGTGATGAATTCCTCTCTCAATCCCTCATCTGTCTTTTGTCCCCGTGCCCGTGTTTACTCAGATTCACATGCTCATGCTCTGACATCTTGGCTAAAAACTAACTATGGAGGGATCTGAGAGACGTGGGCGGCCTCAGTGCTTGATCTATCATGCTAATGCACTCAAAGACAGGCAGGCATCCAGTTGTTAGCACTGAAAATAATGTTTTGAAAATTAGTGTACTTCTGGTGTGGCTACACAGAGACTCATTTTTCTGTTTGTTCGCTTTAACAACAGCTCATCAGATACATTTATAATACTGTATCTCCTGTAACAACTCCCACTGACATCCGAATATAAGCTGCTGAAGTGATGGTCAGGAATGCAAAAATATTTATGGGGCTCCACGCACATTTAAATACCCTTCAGTTCAGTGAGACTCCAAGTAGATCAAATGATAATAGAGGACTTGGCTGGTGTTAATAGCAGCCAGCCGACCAGTTTAATCTCTCCATCCCACATTCTCTCCTGTAAATCGAATTAAAAAAGGATTGGCCAGCTGATACCTCACTCTTATCCTGGGTAACAGGACACTGCTCCGGCCAGAGTCCCTCTGGCTTCTTCTATTCCTAGATCATTAGCTACAAATGGCTTTATCTGATTCTTTGAACAATAGCAACGGCCCGTGGTAAACGTGTAATGCTACCCCAGTGGTTGTCTCAAAAGTCAGGAAATTTGTTCAGTATTTTATTATTTAACACCAAACTACAGGAGCTTTTATGACTAATAATGCTCAACTATCAGGAGTGGCATGCAAACATAGTAATGGATTAAAAGGTCCAGTACTGACATTAAATTATCTACATGCCAGGAATTCAACCGCTGATTTATGTTTAGGCCATAGCTCCTTTTACACAGCCTGTTCAAGGCGGGAATGTTGCGCCATTATTCCGCCTCGCTGTTCTGTAAAGAAGGTGGGGACACATCATGCCCCTTTTGCTTTCAAAATGCCAACATGTTATCTCAAATTGCACACCGGGGCAGCATTATCTTGCTGCATGGGTCTGATTTTCAAGACCTGCTCCCAAACAGGAAACATAATGTGCAATGCCACCCGCACATTACAGCAATTAGTTCTGTGACCTGACCTTCCGACACAAGATCCACAGGTTGACCTGAAACCGCAAAAACCTATGATAACCATTACCCTTCAAATAATTTGGTGAGGTAACATGTTTAAAGTGATCATCTTGAGGAATTCATACATGTAAAACTAACATATTTCAAAATGAAGGTAATTCAGGACATACAATTTAAATGAATATTTGTTGCTTATTCTCGTAAGCAAAAAGACGAGGCAACCAGAGGTCCATTCATTCCTATGGGAATCCATATGCCTGCATAACTTTCTCCCCTCCGTAATATTTCGGTCCAGAATTCGCCTCAAGTACGTTAAAAAAATTGAACTTTTGTGGTGGATTTTGGAGAGACTGTATGACAGTGTGCTAGCTTAGCTAACAGGGTGCTAACTGGCTAACAGACTATTTCCTTCAGTTCAGTTGCGTTTGTTGATTGTCAAGTGAGTTTGTATGATTAACAAGAACTTCTTTATCTACTCTGAACAAATTCTGATTCTGAGTAATGTTATTCTGCTAAAATATAGTTATACTGGGCCAAATACTTAGCAGCTCCTGTTTCTGTCCTGGTAATGTTCCAAAGGCATATTCCAAATTACTGGATGGCGAATAATGGACAAAATGAGCCTCTCCTCCACGGCTACAGCTAGTTTCTATCAGGTTGCTATCCATCTGTAACGAAATGAACTTCCTTGCGTTGGACACTAGAGGCATCATCCATATATTTACAGATCTACAGACATCAGTCACATACGGAAGTGGAAATGAGGTGTAATGCCTGTTACTATACACCTGATTAAAGCAGCTCTTATAATACAGGTAGCACAGAAGACAGAGCCTACACAGAAAATGTCAGCAGTCAGAGGATTAAATGTTAAAACATTAAATCACATTAATATTGTCCTCATTTCGCAATCCAAGCCACATGTTCTTTTCTCACCCAGAACTAAATACAGAAATAAAGGAGAATATGCCATCCCTGAATCACCTGCTGGGTACAGATGTAACGTTTGCTTAACAGAGACCGCTGTGGCCACAAGTGGCAACTACAAAATAACAGCACAATGAATTTCTCCATATTTCCCAACATTTTTGAGTCAGTTGCGGTAAAGGTGTCATCATTAGGCGACCTGACTGAGCTGAAATGTGTAACAGTGGCACAAAAAGAAAAGGGACATAAAGTCCAGAAAACGGATCCAGAAAGAAAAAGTTAAACAGCCACTATAGCATCTAAAGCTGCTAACATTAGCCACCATAAGCAACTAGTCATACCAGACCAAATAAGGCTGTAGCAACAAAACTCCTCCGTATACTGGTTAAAAAGAGGCTGCGTTTTATAGATTATGAATTTAGCTTTTCAAAGCTTACATGGTCCAAAAAAAATCCCTTTTTCGGGGGAGTTGAGGTCCAGTCAACTCATCACAACTGTACTCGATCGAGTCCTATGTTGTGGCAAAGTAGGAGCCAATTTTGTAACCATGTAAGATATATTCTACAAATGTATGCAGTTGCCACCCTTTCAGCAGAGCTAACTTTTAAAAACTCCTGAACAAACTAAATGATGTGAAACTTTTCGTATACTGGGCTCACGCTTATGCACATATATAACAGTATTTATTCTTATATTCATGGTTTTCTCTGCAGTGTCACCATGTCTGATTTAGAAGATCATGGGTGAGTCAATGCACTCCTACCACTTCACTTATTTCTCATTTCTAAACTTTTCTACCTTCACATTCAATGCACATAAGCTTCTGATGTATTCTTTCAATTCTTTTTATCCAGAGGCCATCAGGAGGGTAAGGACATGTACTCATTTATTTAATAAAGCGGCATCGCTTCTTTCAGCTCAATCACTGTGTCATTTTTTCCTTTCTTTAGAAGAAGACGAGGAGCAGGGAGAGGGAGGTGAGGCTGTGATGATGAACTGTGTTGATTTAAATGACCTTTCCTTAGAAATAACTCATTCAGATACAAGCTATAACAGCAGCCTGCCTGTGAAAGCGTCTCCACTGGAGAACCCTCAAAATGTAAATACTGATTTACATACTGTAATCCATCCAGGATGTATCATCAATAGCATGGTTAAACAACAACTTTGAATTTACATTAAAACAGGAAACTTTAAACCTTACCGCACAGTTACAGAAGGGCAGTCCACAAGTCATGATTATGACCAGAGGGCATGAACAGTGTTTTTAATGCATCAAAACATTCAAACTTGCTTCATGCCTCTTTGCCTAGTAGAGTTAAACTTGCGTTCAGTCCTTCTGTTGTGTTTTCTATCTAACTGCTGGTATAAAAAATAATCTGATTCACTTTTTCTTTGCTGTCCTGGCTGCCATGTTAAAGAAGAACGCCCCAAATACAAGTAAGACTACATGGAAATACTTCATATAAAAAGATATTGTCAGATATTACCACTGAATGCATCACAAATATTTAAAAATAATCTATTCGTCTATGTTCATATGCCCTCATGTTATTTTACAGGCCGGTCACACAGCTCGCTGCCCCTAAAATCCCTGAGGGGGAGAGGGTTGACTTTGATGTATGTCCCTTCAAGAATGTTGTTAATGGAATATTTACGCCATTACAGCTCCAAATATAGCTATTAAATAATCTCAATGTGTGTATCCACTGGTGCCTGTTAGGACATCCACAGGAAAAGGATGGAGAAAGATCTTCTGGAGCTGCAGACTCTGATTGACGTCCATTTTGAGCAGAGGAAGAAAGAGGAGGAGGAGCTGATTGGACTCAAAGACAGGATTGTAATGTCTATTCCCATGTTGTTTTCCCAACTGTTTGTCCATGTATTTTTCTGAGAGAGATGTGACGGGATACACTGACTGTTCAGAATAACAGTGATTAAAGAGTCATGTTAAAGTCCAGCTGATATGGTTTTTGTGTTACAGGAGAGCCGCCGAGCAGAAAGAGCTGAGCAGCAGCGAGTAAGGGCTGAAAAAGAGCGGGACCGACAGACACGCATTGCGGTAATTACTACTGTATTATAATATGTTGTTTTAAAGGACAGTTCATACCAAATCAAAAATACATATTTATCCTCTTACCTGTAGTGACATTTATCAGTCTAGATTGTTGTGAGTTGCCGAGTGATGGAAATATTGGCCCCTTTGTTTTCAGGGTGAACTGTCCCTTTAATCCATGCAAGTCAATAATCAGCTTAGATCAAAATATTTTGACCACACACATTATAAAAGAGCAACTTAAACAGCAGTAATCAGCTGTAGGTGACTCCCTCAGGAGGAGAGACAGAGAAAAGAGGACGAAGAGGCGAAGAAGAGGGCGGATGATGAGGCCAAGAAGAAGAAAGTCCTCTCCAACATGGGGGCTCACTTTGGAGGCTTCCTGGCTAAGGTCAGAGTAACACATTTGTAGGCAGGTGTGTCACTGTAAACTGCAAGTAAGTCGACGTTCGTGAGCGTCTGATCCTCCTACAAAGTGTTTATTTCCTGCAGGCAGAGCAGAGGCGAGGCAAAAAGCAAACTGCGAGGGAAATCAAGAAGAAGACTCTGGCAGAGAGACGCAAGCCACTGGCTATCGAGACCCTGAGAGAGGACGGCCTGAGGTCAGTTTAAGGCCCATTAAAGACTGATGCATTTTGACTAATGCATAAACGTTCAGTACACAAGAGAGCAGCTCCATGGTGTAAGAATG
Source organism: Cephalopholis sonnerati (assembly GCA_019142605.1). Taxonomy (NCBI): domain Eukaryota; kingdom Metazoa; phylum Chordata; class Actinopteri; order Perciformes; family Serranidae; genus Cephalopholis; species Cephalopholis sonnerati. The sequence goes on along the minus strand of JAGQAX010000020.1, from coordinate 17,958,929 downwards.
CCATCTTGGTAAGGCAGACATACCATTTAAAACTGCTGCAAAAAGGAAGTTAGTGACCTTTTATTCAAGTGTAACACCACCACCTAAATTCCAATCTGGTATTTCCATGACCCCGGAAAGTTCAGTCAAAATTTGTGGGCATGAGCTCCTCTCTCTCAAAGCTAGAAATCAGTGAAGTAAGTCTCAAACTTGTGATGTCATCTAGTATAAAGTCTGAAGCAGACAATGAATAGGAGACGGATTTTATCAACCCCATGTCATCAAATACCAATGCTTGGTCATTTGTTGACCTTCCGGGCAACAATCATAGTATGAAGAGCGATAAAGTCCTCACTGGGGAGGTGGATCTGTCAAACAAACTGGACTTTCACCAGGAGACCGCTGTTTGTGTCCTGTGTGAAACCAAAAGTAAGCGTGTTTTCATAACAATGTGCTGTGATATTATGTTAGTAACAAGCCTACCTACTTTAAATCAGACCATGATGTTTTGCTGAGGAAGTAAACCTAAAAACAAAGTTGTTTTTGTTTTTTTTTACCATGTTCTAAAGCCCAGTTCAGACCAAAGATTCGTGACGAGATGAGCTGAAACAGGCGACTACTTGCAATGCGCCATTCTACCACATTCTAAAAACCTGCCAGTTCACACCAATGCAACTAAATGAGACAGTATCATCTGTATGAAACAACTCTCTGTACTTCCGTTCTGATTTGCAGTTTTTCAGGCTTATTTCGTGGCTGAATATAATTTGTTACCTCTTAAAATATGAATAAGGATAGTGACAATGAGATACTGGCATTTGCATTTGTAGTAGTGATGAAGCTGCGAACAACAGAAACAAAATGAGCATCGGATGTACTGTATTCATGATAAACACCATCAGCCGGCTTGACTTGAACTCAGACTGGCCAGTTCACACCGCTGCAACTTTTCTCTGAAAGGTTCTAAAACGGCTTTGCCTCTTCGCAAACCTTTGGTCTGAACTGGGCTAAAACAAGACTTATTGCATTTAACTAACAGGAGTAAACATTTCCTGTGAAAATGAAAGTTTATTTTTAAAAGTGACAATGCATGTAACAAGCATTGAAAGTGACACAGAAAGGTGCCTAGTGCGTCATATTTTGACGTGACAGGCCACTGACTAAGTGTTGGTATTTGACGAGTTGGGAGTGAGAATGTGTTTGATATTGTGGACCCACAGAATGTTTGTTTTCTTTTTTTCATATCCAAATGAGCTTCACTCTGTTGTAGTGTTCTCAGTTGTGACACAGAGCATGTACCCATATACTGGATGGTCTTATCTTTTCCAATTCATTGTCTGTGGAGCAGCTCCAGACTTTTTTCTTGATGACATCACAAATTTGAGTTTTAGCACTTTAGCATTTGGACTTGGGAGAGAGATGTTCATGTTTACCAACATTTTTTGAGTGTCTCAGACCATATGAATAACATGTATGGATTTTGAAAAAAGGGTGTAGTTCCTCTTTCAGACTTTAGATGGCGCATTTTTCTGTCATCTCAAATTGTCAATGCTGCTGTGTTTTAGAGAGAGAGCCAAGGAGATGTGGGAATGTATCTACCAGCTGGAGTCAGAGAAATTTGACCTGACTGAGAAGATGAGGAGGCAGAAGTATGAGGTGAGCCATTTTCCTGAGAATATACAAAACTAGTATTTTAAAAATGGCAAATTTCTGACATCACAATTTGTTTTTTCCTCCAGATCAACGTTCTCCTGAACAGAATCCAACATGCTCAGAAATTGTAAGTCACTCTGCTCGTCACAGTTTGCCACGACACAACCTTCACACACAAAATAGCAGAACTTTTAGAGAGCTACTTTGCATCGACTATGCAAACAAACCATGGATGGATGGCAGCAGTCGCATTAACACAGGAAATGCCAAACTAACTCACAGCTCCCGAACACTGGCCACTTTATGTGCAGGGTGCACACATCTGAGGTTTAGTCAGTCACACTTACTGGTCTTTTCAGTATGACAGTTCATGATCTACTGTATATTTATTTTCTTGTCTCAATGCAGCAAAAAGGTCCACGGTAAGGGGAAGGTTGGAGGACGCTGGAAGTGAACTCACACAGGAGGCACAGTGAAACAAGAAGATGGTTCATGAGTTTCAGGACAAGATAACAGCAGTTTTGCAGAGATTTCTGTATGGTATATATTGAAATACATCCACTTGCAATTGCCTCTGTAATTATTAAAATGCACGTATACATTAAATAAACATTCTTTCTCAGTGTCATTAAACTGGAGATGAAATTGTTTTATCATTCTCGAGAATTCAAACTAAATTAATCGATTGTATAAGGCCACAACTGGTCCGCATTAGATGGTAAACTTCCAGTATGAGGGAAAAATAAATTCAGTCTGCATAAGATGTTGAAAAATGACTGTGATGTGAAGCAGTATCACCTTGACTGTCATTCTCTTTCACACTGTGTGTGCGAGGCTGCTGAGAGTGGCAGCTGAAATTAAGCACCTTTACTTCCTCTGTGGTATGAAAACAGCGTGGACATCATCACTCTGCCCCTCACTCCACGGCTCAAATCCAGCCGCCAGAGCCATGCTCTCCACTTTCTTTGCAAATCCAGCTTCTTGCTCTTTATTCAGATCCAAAATGTACCTGCGATACACATACAAACACAGCTTAAATGCTTCAATGGCATTACAGTCATTATTAACTTTTTATCAGTGAGATATGTAGCAGAGATGAAAAAACTCAAATACACAAAAGCAAATACTGCTTGTGAATAACATAGCATAGTCACTGTACTCTGGGTGACTGTACTGTCACCATGGTAACAAGCCCCTGTTACTATAAAAACCCTCACTTGGCCAACTCCACGACAAGCACAGCGTCTGGTGCTGCAATCTGTCTCATCGTCGGGCCCAACTGGTGCGCGCAGCTTTAGACAGGGAGGGAAACAAAAACACAGAAATGAAACGTGGTCAGCAGTTATAGCAGTAGTCTGTGACTGGATCCTATTTTAGGCTACTATATTTATATTTAAGAGAATATAGATTATTTATTCAGTAATGTGACCTATTAAGAGAATCACAGAAAAACAGCTCTCACCTGGCAGAGAAGTAGATGGTGTTGAAGAAGTGGGAGTATTTCTGTTTTTCTGGCAGTTTGTAAAGTGAGTCCATAGGCAGGAAGGTCACAGAGACTCTATTCAGATGCATCAAGTCTGACGAGGATTTGAGAAAATTCTGCGTTAAAACCATCAAGTGTCATACACAGTTACTGTTTTCTGTGTGCTGAACATCCAAACAGGCTTCAGAGGGATGAGAAGTGATCTTCCGCACACTGAAAAGCTTAAAGACCCAGCTCCTATTTACACTTCCTTAATGTACTCAAACATGTGCATTAAAACACACTGAAACAAGAAATTATGCAACATAATTAAAGTCAATCTTTCCCCTCAGCCTGCACAGTTTCACTTTGAGTTAACCGGCTTTTCATCTCACCTGCACCACACTGACAATCATTGAAAGCCATTTACCGTTAATGGTGACACATTTTGGGTCAGCCTCTGGGGATGGCTCCCCTGTCTCTGTGTCTGACTGAGAAGTGGTGGGGCAGCCCCGTCTACTGGACAGCGACTGGAACAATTCCTGGACATTTGCAATGGAGATATCCTGGGCCGTCTGTGGATGTGATGGAAGGAAGGGACAGACATTCATATCAGTCTCTCCGGGATTTTGCGGTCTTTTTTGTGATTGTTCCAGCCAAAAATGCCTGTGTGTTTTGTGGTAGAAAAGTGTTTGTTAATTGTTGTTGTTGGTTTTACCACAATGTTGCACATGATGCAACCCTCGCTTTCATGCAGAACAGTCCAGAATTGCATTGCGTGGTCTTAAGCATTAGTTTTTGTTGGTAAATGTGGGATGTTCGTGTCACATGTCTGCATGTCCACAACCAGAAACAAGGAAGTGAGTTTGGCGATGTTGTGCTGGGGATTTCTATGAATGGTAAAACTTCACTATGAATATTGTACAAAATTACAAGGTTGGGCAGAATTCACCAGGATTGACTGAAATTGCATTAATTGTTGCGGTCATGAATGACATTGCTGGCACGGTGGTGCAGTGGTTAGCACTGTTGCATGTTCTCCCCATGTCAGCGTGGGTTTTCTCCAGGTACTCCAGCTTTTTCCCACAGTCCAAAGACATGCAGGTTAATTGGTGACTCTAAATTATCCATAGGTGTGAATGTGAGTGTGAATGGTTGTCTGTCTCTCTGTGTCAGCCCTGTGATAGTCTGGTGACCTGTCCAGGGTGTACCCTGCCTCTCACCCAGTGTCACCTGGGATAGGCTCCAGCCCCCCAGCAGCCCCTAACAGGATAAGCGGTTACGGAAAATGAATAAATGAATGACATCGCAACATCCTGCAAGGGCTGTAAGAGAGAACTTACGACTTGCGACTATGATAAAAGGAAGTGGAGATTTTAACTATAATCTAACATATAATCAGTGCCATTACTACCATACATATCTACCTTTATGTGTTGCCCATTCTGTGTCTTCAGCAGGCTCTTGTCATCAGTTTCAATGCCAAAGGAGAGGTAAGGGCTGGAAACAATGTCTCCCCAGTAGCCCCTGACAGCCACTTTGTCCCCTCTCTGTCCAGACACAAAAAGTGAAGGATCATGTTGTCTTATTGCTGCATTGTGTAGAAACATTGTGTATGAAAACAGACAAACATTCACCTGACTGAACTCTCTTGAAGACAGCAAACTTGGATTGGTTATTTGGTAGACACCTTCCCTCATTTCAAACGCCAAACCCCGTTCCCTCCATTGTGCATATTGATAATTGTTGATGACGCTGCACTGCAGATACACATTTAAGCTTCTAAATTTCCATCCTTCTAAAAGAAAAAATTCTTAGGGCAAATTTAGGAGGCGCAGTTTAGTGGATAAACATATAAAAGCACACAACTAATTCAAATACCCCTCTCTCGTGCAGTTTCATGATGAGGTCCCAGTCAAAGATCTTCTTCTTACAGTCGTAGCGTGTTCCGAGGTGCTGCCTGACCTGATAATCCCAGACTTTGGACATTGAGATAGGAGCAGTGCAAGTAGATGAAGATGATGAAGGCTGAGGCTGGATCCACAGCTTGAATATCCTGGCCAGCTCATCTCGCTCCTTGAACTGTATAAATATTCAAAGGGTATGAAAGATCAGTCAAAACATCTTAAAGACACACACAGTGTGGGCTTGTTTTAGAAATCATTGCACCTTGAGAACAGTCGTGTTCAGACAGGGGTGCGTGGCTGTCTCCAGTGTTTCATTAACAGACAGGGAGAGCTGCGATGCTGCATGTCTCAGTGTCTCCTCTGTCTGACTGCGGATCTCACCGTTCCCAAACACCTCCAGGAAAACCTCTGTCTTCTCTGAAAACAAAAATCAAGGCAGGACACATTTATCTTTTTTTACTAAACATTTATAAAGTTAGTAATTTAACACAACCCCACCCACCGTTCATTCCCATGCTTTCCTTTGGCATCAGTGCCAGGTAGAGGAGCAACAGCTGTCTAGCTACCAACTCCATGCTGTTTTCTATCACCCACACCTGCAGGAGAGCAGAGAAAAGACGTCTGTAGCTCACAGTAGTGTGTATCTATTTGTTTTCAGGGGGTCAACTGACAGTTTAAGAGACTGGGAGGCTCACATGAAGGCTTTCTTCATCTCGCAAACTAGAAATGGTCTTCAAAATATGTCGTGGATCTCCGCTGCCAACCAATAAAATATTGACATCCCCTTCAGGTCTCACAGGGCCTGGGCACAGAGAGAGAAAGCTTGCAGTAGTTCCAACACACCACACACACCCCTTACATTGTACATTACATTGTAGTCTTCTTTACTTATACAGATATTTAAATGATTTATATTTTGCCAACTGCAGACTGAATTAATGAGGCAGTGTTCTTTTACAGCCCTTTCTGTTAACAAATCATTTATTATTGGAGGAGTTTGGCTTCAGTACTTAAATCCCCCACATATCTCCTGTCTTATTTAAATGTTATGGACAAAATAATAGAAACACTTCATAATCGTGCAATAACCCAGCAAAAGAGACACTGATATGATATCACACTGTCAGTGTTATTGTTTTAAGTACAAAGTTATTTGTTTGGGTTTGAGGCCATGATAATACAGTTTTATATCTAACATACTGTATACAGATTTTTTTCAGTGTTCATGACTGATTTGTCTGGTTTTGTGTACATCATTGAATTAATTAAAACTCATGTCACTCTCCGCCTTTTCTGTGACATAAATCCGTAGCAATACTTCACTGTAAGTATAAGTCTTGCATTCAAAATGTACTAATGTGGGCTAAAAGGGAAATACAAAAGTAAATAAATGTACTTTACGTGTCAAAAGTTAAAGTACTCATTATACAGATTAGCCCGTTTTTGTTTAATCATTAAATTATTGGCAGAGGTGGAAGAAGTACTGAGATCTTTTACTTAAGTCATCTTATCAACATTGTGTAAACATACTCTGTTGTAAGTATATGTCCTGCATTCAAATCTTTATTTAAGTAAAAATACTAAAGTATTAACATCAAAGTATACATTTTTAGCATTGTGTGATGGCTCATTGACTTTTTAACAAACAGGTCTCAGAGGGTCCGTGTTAACAGGACACTGTCCAGTACCTGTTTTTCATCTGTTTCGTTCCCCTCAGGGATGTGCTCTTTCTCCTCTTTAATTTTGTTTACACACAAATGAATGTCAGAGTAATCCCACATCAAGATTTGTCCTTAAATACGCAGACTACTGTGTTATTGTAAGCATTCCTCATGGATCAAAATATGATCATGGCCCATTACAAGATGAATTTGTTAATTGGTGGAACCAGTCTTTCCTCCACATTTATGTAACTAAGACCAGTGAGATGTTAATTGATTTTCCTGCCCCTTGTGTGAGCAGGAAGACAAGGGGGGCTGGTGGCAGCAGTGCAGCAGCATAAGTGTTTGGGCACTGTCTTAGATGATAAGTTGAGTTTTGATGCCTATTCTTTTTAAGGAAGCTGAGGAGTTTCGAGTCCATTCTTTCTTTAACATTGTATGTTGGTTTGGTAATCTGCACCTTAAAAACAACAAGTTGTAAAAAGTGGTCAAGTTGTGCTGTAAGATCACTGGTGTTACTTTTAATAACCTACAACATCTGTATGAAGAGAGGGTCACCTCTCAAGCTCAGTAAATTGTCTCAGACTCTCAACATTCACTCCATGTCGAGCTTCAGATGCTTCGATCAGGGCAGAGGTTTTGTTACCCTAAATGTAGCACTAAGCGTTACAGATAATCCTTTGTCCTGTCTGCTATTACTTATCTTAACCAGCAGTGACAACTAATATCCATGATTTACCCCTGACAGTGTGTGACACTGGATTCTGTGTGTTATGTATTGTATTGTCTGTTATGTTGTAATAATGACTGCTGTCTGTATCTCAAATTGCCCATTGGGGACATTTAAGTTTTACCTTACCTTACCTCAACTGAAAATAATAGTTCTCCTTATGCAGAATATTGATACATTAATGTGTTCATCACTTCAGTGTTGCAGCTGGTATTTTATATATTGCTGGGTAGCTTAATCTATGTATGTAGTTTATTGGCTGGCTATATTTTGTAATACTAATCAGAATCTGTGATGTAACTAGTAACTGTAGCAATCAAATACATGTAGCAGAGTAAAAGTATAATATATGCCTCCAAGCTGGAGTGCAGTGGAAGTATAAGGCAGCAGAAAATGGAAGTACTCAGGTGAAGTACAAGTACCTCAAAGTTCTACAGTACAGTACTTGAGTAAATCTACTTAGTTACTTTCTACCACTTATTATTTGAGCCTTACTATCAGCATTAACATGTGAGCAGTATTTTAAAATGTTGTATTTTGGTCGAGGTGAAGTTATTTTTTATCTGATGCTCGTGCACCTGAGGCTCTCACCCATACAAAGCAGGTCGCGCGCAGGACTGAAGCCCCACCAGGTGATGCAGCCAGCGCCCTCTGATGCCCGTCCTCCACTCATCCTGTTATGTGACCTAAAGACAAGCAAACCGAGCCGGACACCTGACTGTAAGTGGTTTACATCAACAGTCAGTCAGAGTAATGTTATTATTCTACTTTTACAGGAGTGTCCGTTGTTTCGGTGTTCACGAGACAGCTTAGCTTAGCACGACGGTTAACTAACGTTAGCTAGCAGTAACAGTAACGTTACTCGGTCAAAAGCACATACAGTGTTAGCTTATTAATGAAGCTGTTATACAGGGGTAGAAACTTGTCTCTTACTTCAGTGTGGTGATAAATGTTTAGAAGCTGTGACCAGATACTATCAACTAAAAGAAAAGTAATGGAAAACACACTCACCTCACAGACTGACAACTGAGGAAAGTTTACAGCTAACCGTCTCAACAGAGTTTGGCTCCTGTTGCCAAGCAACAGTCTCTAAATGTGGATGACAGGCGCCATCTAGCGGCGATATGGCTGAACATGATAGTGGTAGGCCATGTGTACTCCTGTCTTCTGAGATTTTAAGATCAATAGATTGGTGAAACATTGCTGGATAAGTAGGATAAGATGGTAGAACTTGCCCCCTTAAACTGAAGGTCAGTTTACTGTAAAATTTAAAAATATCTGGATATGATTTTAGCGTGTACAGGACGATGATGCACCCCTAACAGAGGTCATAGCTAAACCCTGAATGTCCTCAAATCTCAGGAACACTCCTGCGTACACCTGACCTGTGCAGGGCTGCTGCAAATAGATTTGTCTCTTGGAAAAGATGAGTGAGGACAGCCAGTGTTGAAAGGTTGAAATCAGGCAATTAATTTATTATATATACTGATAAATATTATTAACCTTTGTTTATTATTTTGCAAAAGTGGCCCTTGGGTAAAGCAAGTTGAGCATCACTGCTGTACCATGTTTTCAGAGTAACTTTTCCCAACCCTGACCCATTAATGGATTATCTAGAAGCCTTTTTATCCTTATATTCAGGCTAATACAGTTTATTTCAGGAGGTCTTCCTCTTGCAAGCCAGATAAAAATGTGTTAGGTAATTCCAGAAAGCGAGCAACGCCAATAATAATTGCTAGCTAGCTAGCTAATAACACTAGCAAGCTGTTAAAACTACAATACTATACTGCTACTATATGTAGATATGAACTATATAAAGTCACGTATAACTATATACTAGATAATCTAATTAAATAATATTTTGTGGCAGGATGCTCCTAGGTTTAAGTTAACATTTTAAAAGAGAGAAATCTTTTTTTCTTCCATAATAAATTGACGACTTTCCCCTTAAATCCCCCATCATCATATAAGTTATAAATCAAAGCTTTCTATGTACAACCTAATATAAATACATACATCACTAATGGCCTGTGACGAAAAATTACATCAGTTCACCCTAAAATTGTTGTGGTTGAATAAACCTGAAGACTACAGCAACTCAGATTAAATGTCACCATTCTTTGAGGCATAGCTATTCAGTGTATGTACTGAGAGTAGATTTAGTGCCATATATTGGTTAGGAGAGGAATTAAAAGGGTGGGGGCATCTTACCTCCATCTTACTCTATACTGTCCATAATACTTTTAACAGTTAAACTGTAAGAACATAAACTTACTAAATTATTGTGAGACAAACATTGCTGTGAAACTGTCCATTGTGAGTTTATTTGGATTTGAAAAGATCCAGAGCATGACAACACGCATTTTTCAGGACTACATGCCATGAGATGTAGAAGCTCTACCACAGCGATACTCAACTTACATCCCGTGGGTCAAATCTGGCCTGCAATATTGAAAATTTAAAAAATGAAATAAATCATTGAAATAGAGCTTGATTATAATAAAAAGATGCCAGGGGAGGATCCCCCAGACCCTCTAACAGCAGTCGTAGCTAAACCCTGAATGTCCTCAAATTTCAGGAACATCCCTGCGTACACCTGACCTGTGCAGGGCTGCTGCAACTGGATTTGTCTCTTGGTCCCTGGCCTTCTGTCATTTGGCAAGTGGCCCATGGGTAAAGCAAGTTGAGTATCCCTGCTCTGATATGTTTTCAGAGTAACTTTCAGAACACAACGTTACTCTGAAACTCTTTCTTTATGCATCCAGATTTTACTAGACCCATGCATGAGCATACATACAAGATTACATTTACAGATAAGTGTTTCCAAATTATACAAATACAAAGTGATACTGGTTTACAGTACTGTATAAGGTAAACAGGGGAAGTCGCGTAACAACCAAATATCAAAAAAATGTCTGTACATCACACATGCACACACACATAATAAAATATTGTAAAAGAAACAAAATGGAAAACAGAACACGCAAATTGAGAAAACATCAGGATTAACAATAAATAACACATCAGCAGTATGTGATAATCGAGCAAGGTGCGATTTTAACGAGGTTTTGCTTTGACTGCCGCATCAACTTCTTCTTCTGGCAGAAGAGTGTGCCACTGGGCAACTGGACGTCTGGGATTGGCAAGCATATCTGACCAGTGGCGCAGGCCAACTCCTGTAGCTCCATAACCCATGAAGGTTTTTCCAATGGGGTCATTGCTTCCAAGTTTGTCGTAGTCAAACACTGTGATGACGACTTGCACTTTCTGAAAGACGTAAAAGAAAAATGTGTTATCACATCATTCTCTGTATCAACACTCTGTGTCTGTCACATCTCAGATTGATAAATAATACTAAGATACAGCCTACCTGTATCTGCTCAAAGGGGACATCAAAGCTGAAACTCTCATTAAAGTAAGGGTTGAGCGTGTTTTTCTTGACTGTCGTCTTTTTCTTCTTAATCCGCTTCCCATTTTGTTGCAGAACAATCTTCACATATGGATCTTATGGAAGAAGGAAAGAGGGTGATAGAGTTGTTTTATTGGGCTATTTTACCTGCTCATGAGAATATCTGACAAAGTGATCATAAGTGGTAGGAGGCTTGATTACCTGATAAACCACCAACATCCATTTTCTTCAGGTTCTTTGCCTCCATGATGTTCACAGTCAGTTTTCCAGCAGTTGGTACATATCGTAAAGAAATGCAAATATCGCCCAGTTTTTCTTGCTGAAAGGAAAATAATATGGATCACCACCAAGCCCCATCAAATTTTATATTATTTAGGAGTTATAAATAGTAAAAATTCAGTATTTTCAATAGTGTCATACCTCCTCCTTCTCACCACTCTCCAAGTCTCTCCACTGTTGCATTGGCTGGCCCAAATCAACACTGTTCATGGGGATCTTTATCTCGCCGATCATATCATGCTTGGAGAAACGGTCAAAGTCAAAAACTTGCAGCACCAAAGTCTTTCCGCCCAACTCTGCATACGGAATCTACAAAGAGAGGTTATTATAACATTAAGATCAACAATAGGCGAAGGTATATGGTAAATGACTTTGTTTACATGTAACAAACGAAGAACATATAGTGACAGGAGACAATTAAAAACATAGGGATACCTTGACAGACGCCATTCAGGGAATGAAAGACTAAAGACGAAGGGAAGTAGAGACATAGGCCAAACTTCTGCTTCATGAGGGTAAAAAGAGACATGTCATCAACAACCTGGAGCACCAACACAAGCTGCGACAGAGACATAAAGACAAGAGAAAGAACAAACAAAACACAGACGAACATCAAGTCGATGAAGGCACGGTGTGAGGCATGTGGTACCTTGAAGATGAAAGTCTCGTTGAAAACGGGGCACAAGTTCTTGCGCTGAACTTTGGTCTCGTATTTCTTCTTTTTGTCTGGTAACAAAAAGACTTTGACATAGGGGTCTGAGGTTCCCCCCATGTCCATAGCTGCAAGGTCCTGAGCCTGAAGGATACCCACTATAAGCTTCAGAGGAAAGACAGCAAGGGTCAGAATGATCAGGCAGAGGTTTAAGAGTGTAGAAATTCCTTCCTGGTTGTAATTTGTTCATTTGTTCATCTTTGATGGAACTGATAATGATTTTGTTTTCACACAGGACCTACCTGGGCATCTGTGAAGTTGTAGTCCAACGAGAACTCCAGCTTACCCAACTTTTCCTGTTCTTTCTCCTCTTCCTCTCCTTCCTTCTTCACCTCCCCCTCCTGCCAATAAAAACATCAGTGATACTCACCATGAAGATCGACTGTAGATCAGGTAAGGTTACACAATAATGTGTTACTGGAAATGACATACCTTCTCACCCGCCTCTCCTTCACCCTCCTTTTCCTTTTTGCGGCGACCTGTCTTCCTCTCCCTCACTTTCTTTGGCTTTTTCTTTTTCGCAAAGCATTTCTTGAAAATACAAAAGATGAAGCACGCCACCAAAACAAGGACCACCACAACGATGGCTGCTACCGCCCACACGGGAACTGCAACATAAAAAGAAGGTGAATTCACTCAGTATTCACTGTATGCAAACGGGAGTATGCTTATTATGGAAGAAAGGAGTGAGTGTCTGTTAAGTTCACAATAGAGATGTGATATGGAAAACTCCTGAGCCCCAAACAACAACAAAGAACCCACCAAAACAAACAAAAACCATGTTTCTGAATTGGATCTTTAAGTAGACTTCTTAACTTTTAAATAGTACGCTCTCCGATGAAGGATTTGTACAAGTCCCACACATCAGGATTTTCAAGAGGATTTAAATCTTGGGATTAAATCAAAGACAAATCCACTTTCTTAAACTAGTTTACTCCTTTAATCTAAATCACTTTCAACAATACTGTTGAAGATAGGACTATTTTTAATCTTAGCACCACAGAAATTCACACATTACAGCAGCTTAAGAGTCAGAAACAAGAGGAAAAATGTAAATGATTGAGTGATAAATAAGGATGAAAATACAACAGAAATACTAATTGGATAAAATAAAACTAAAAAACATAATAAACAATAAAAAAATAAATGTATGTACACCTTTATTTATACATATACTGCATGTTCATCATTGATTGAACAGGATAACTGTAATACCCACATGGTGTATAGTGTTTTTACTTGAAAAATAAATAAATATATTGCCAGTAGAAAATTGCACAGGAATCACCAAAATAAAATATGATACTTTTGAAATAAAATATAGTGCTTCTTATAATGTTTTTTGGAAGGTTCCATGGAGCATTTCTTGACCTTAATTTTTTTAAGCACATGTTTATCTATGACAGCTTGCTGAGCACGGATATGTGTTGTCAGCAACACCCTTCTCCACAATCAGATAATAACACACTCTAAGCTGGGAGTTTCGCTGTGTAACCACACTCCCCAGCAGCACACTTCATCATTAAGTGCCTGACTCAAAGCACCTCAACAGTAGTTATTAATTGATGGGAAAAACAATTGTCACGCTCTTTCCCAGATTCTCAGTCATCCAGGTCATGTAATCACAAGTGCTATATCGTAGGCAGCTGGACTTAAGCAAGTCCAGTTGCCTTTGATATGGCACCTAAAATAGGTATAATGACCAAGAGAACAAGCTTATAGTCCTATAAAATCATTCCTACATTGAATATGTCAAAACACTCAACACAATATCTTGACCCATTAAGAAAGCTAGACAACACAGGTCAATACAATATATATCATGATGTCAAATCTGTAAAGGGGTGCATTTCCTTTTTTAAATAGTGGCCATAGATGTACAGTTTATTCCAACGAATAAATCAAGTTATGAAATTTAAAGTGTGGAATAGATCTGAATTATATAAATATATATTTATATATATTGATATCAGGATATGAGACTAGATATTGCCTTAGATTGTCTTCCTAGTTTTAAAGGCTGCATTACAGTAAAGTAATGTAATTTTCTGCTGTTATTCTTATTTGCCTAAATCCACTTAGGGCCCATACACATGCTGAGTTTTTTTGCACCCTCAAATCCACTGTTTTCAATGTGGACGCTCACATCATGTGACGAGGAACAACCAATCGCGGGCAGTAAATATCTTGCCCTTCTTCTGTAAACATCAGTCTATGGTAAATATGGAGACAAAGTTCATAATTTTAGTGCAGGGTTACCCAGAGCTTTACATCGGCCCCACAAACAACAGTTTAGGCCTAATACATGACTGAAAGAAGATAAGCTCTGAATGTTAGGCTATGATTCGGTGGTTGTTATGATTGCTTTGCAACTTCAGACGCAACCTGCCTCTATGTCCTTGTGCCCGACCTCACATTTTCCAGGTGACAAAAGACATGTCACGTGTCCCGGTTCTGAGTCATTATATCAACATTACTGATGATTATTTATCAGAAATCTCATTGTGTAAATATTTTGTGAAAGCACCAATGGTCAACCCTACAATATAAAAATCCAGGTATGTGGTCAAAAACATTGTGATATTTGATTTCCTTCGTATCGCCCAGCCCTAGTCTAGAAGTAGCTTACTTGGCAGATGACCAAGTTCATTCATGAACTTCTCCTTCATGTGGTTGTAGTCATGGCCTGGGTGATGTTCTGTATGCGAGTGCTCATGGTGTTCTACGTGGGAGTGCTCATGGTGAGCCGGCTCTGTTGCTTCCTCTGACTCCGGTTCAGATGGCTCCGCAGCCCTCCGGGCCCGGACCCCAACACCGGCCAACCTCATGTCAGCTGTCAAAACAGCAGAATCAGTGCAGTTATTGTCAGTGTTTTTCATGTTCTCGGTCATGTTGGCTCCTCCAGTGAGATTTAAAACTTTGAATGTGCGCTGTGTAATCCCTATGTCCATGCGTTGCAGTACAGTTGGAGAGCACAGGACATCTCTAAGCCAGATGCTCAACATGGCTGACCCTAATCCCTCTGTTACTCTCATTCTCTGTCATCTCCCCCGCCCCATAACCCACGCCTTCACTCTCCCATTTGTCCCATCCCCATTTTTCTCCCGTCACTGTCTCTGCACGTAACAGGATTAAACTGTGGTGCTACAATATTAATCCAAAATCCCAGATTCCCAAAGCTTAAATAAATAGGGGTTGGTGTCCTCCCTCAATATTCCTCCCTTGGAGTGTTTTCTGGAATTGTAACTGTGTATTAGGGCATTTCATAGGGAGCACAGTGGACCATGGCAAAAATCACTGGGAAACCTTCATCTTTTTATTCAGAGTTTCCATGAATATTAGTCCCCAGACTATTTAACATGGGAAAAACATAAACTTTAACATTTAAATTTTATAATGTACATGAAAAAATAGTGTTTCACATTTTTCTTGTTGCAGCTGCTTTTAATAGACGTGGTTGCTGACTTAAATTAAAATATTATTGGCATCTGTTCACATTTATAAGCAACTCTTATCAGCTGTTTATTAGGTGATGATTTAATTCAAACTATAGACAAATCATTCACATAAAAAACAGCCAAAGGGTTAACCAGTCATTTAAAGTTGGTATGTTCACAACCAAATGTGATTTTTATCATTAAAAAACAGAGGTAAAGATTTCTAGCATTTTCTCACCCTTTTTTGCAGTGTAGTATTCTGCGCTTAGTCATAAAAGAAATGTTTGTAATCTTATGCATATTTATCTTACCTGTTGATATGTTTCTTTAATTCCCTTGATATCCACAGAGCTTTAGGGGAACTTTTAGTTCAAAGTGTATCTGTTGTTGCTTCCCTGTTGGCCCGTTGTAGCCCTCACACACCCATCGTTCCTCTGGTGTGCCGCCGACTCTGACTGCCAGGCTCCCTGCAACCCTTTCCATCAAAGCTAACGCTCTGGCAAATCACTAGAGCAGCGTTGTGATTTAATCCCCCCTCCCCTCCTCCCGATATTAGAACTCTAACAACACATCTGTTGCTGTATGTCTCTGAACAAAGATGGATAAACAGCAACAGTCAATTTTTCTTTTATCACGACTCCACTGTTAAAAATTTCCCACGTTGAGCAATTTAAGGTTTATTGGGGAAGGAAAGCAACTGTTCATTAGACTGATAAAGCATGGCAGTGGTGGTTGTGTTCATCCATTAGATTGAAGAGACTGTAGTGCATCCGGCCCTTTACTAATCCCCTCAGCATAGCTGTCCTCACGGTCGATCGTCAATCTACCACCAACTTTCACTGAGTGGATATTCCATCCTCCCCATCCCTTGGCTTACCATTTTACTGTACAAAACAAACAGCCGTATTTAGAGCTCTGTGAACAGTAATCCTCAGGCATCCTGCCACGTGTTTGCACTTCTGCATCTGGAGATCTCAGTGGTTCCAATCCAACATGCAACAGCCCGCCCTATTAGAAAACTAACTCAACTGCATAGGGAAACAAAATGGGAGAACTCTAACACAGCAGCAGAAATGAACACTGTTTTTGCAGGACTGTTGTACTTGGTTGCATTATATTCCCCCTGTCGTGTGTAATAAGAGTCTTGTCAACATGTGGCTTTTGTTGTCTGTAAGGTCAGCTAATTAACAGGACCTTTTTTGTCCTAGGAGGTCACTCTTCTAGATTCAAAGTATATACAACAATACTAAAGACCATTTTTATTACTCCCTAATGTTTTGTACTAAACACTGTTGCTCTCTGTCATATTTTCTCTTAGTCAAAGAACTGATATTATCCAAATTGATCAAGAAACATAGAACTGATGTAATCTTTCAATGTATACTGTGCAGGATTGACACTTCCATCGTCACAAATTTTAAAACTATTCCAGATGCTTGACCTTTTCAACATCTTGCCAGCACATCTGTAATCCTGTAAAGTGTGGTCAAACTGTCCCATTAAAAAAAAAAAGTCCTTGTCTGTGAATAACTAATAACAGCAATTAATGTTGATGCACAATAGATAATGTTGGATGACTATTTTTTTTCCTTATAGGCTATTTGGGATTTTTTAGGCGAAACTTATAAAAACTGAGCATTTGATATGCCGATAAACATTCAAAACACAGAAGACAGAAATAAGAAAATTCAGGCAGAGGGCAGAGTCTCTGGGGAAAAATACACCACCACACACTTGTAGTGGGTCATAAATGATGGTTGAAATGGATTACTTCTGTATGAGTCTATAAATTGTTAGGAAAATCTTGCATGGAATACCTTTAACAATTTCCCTCAAGTATTTTGGGTGTGATGTAGTACCATGTCTCTAGACTGCAACTTAAATACTAAGGGAGCACTACTGTGATGCACTCTGTTGACGCACTTTTGTAACTGAATCTTATCTTTGCCGAAACATGTAATTTACTAAAAAGCAGCATGGACATTTTTAACCACAAACTGTCTGGTAGCCTCATGTTAAACATTAAGCGTCCACCCAACAGTGACTAAGCAAAGTCCTGCTGTTATCTTTACAGCGTTCTATAGGGGCAGCCATGACATCAGGAAAGCAAAGTGCTTTTAGACTGCATAACAGATCTTATGATTACCTGTTTTGGACATTCAGTTGAACTACTTGTAAAAAGAAAAAAAAGAAAGACTAACAAAAATTACATGTCAGCATAATCTGGCTTTATTCAATAATTCATTGATATTCCAAATCTCAAATTATCTATTTGACTTAAAATAATATGCATTTTTACAAAATATTTGTGAAGGTTAAAACCTCTGACACACTGGAATGCATGACACATGATGTAACGAAGTTTAAATGAACAAATGCCTCATTTTAACAGCTGAGGAAAATGGTAGTTTTAGCACCATGTTGAGAACGCTGTTTTCCGAGTGTGGTTTTCAAGAAAAATTGAGGTATTTTCTGTTATTTTGCTTTGAACGTCTCTTTTCGCCATTGATGCAAGACGCTTGTAACAAACTGTAAAAATATCATATAGCTTTCGTAACGGAGAAGAATACACCATGACCATATGAGGGACTGCTGCCCTCTTGACTCTATGTATCTTTTGAAATGTGGAGCTTATTTAACTGTACCGGAGTGACCTTTACAGAGTGTGCTTATCAAAGAGGTATTCTCCCATAGGGCCGTGTGTCTCGGACGCAGTGATGCGGGTCAGACTGCCAACGTAATCGCCCAGCTTCTTGATGGTCTCATGGCTGTCGGTAAGGAAGTGCTGCTCCAGGAAATCACACATCTACAAAGACAGATAATAGTGAGTGAAATGTAAAACAATTCTACAAAAAGATGGTCAAATAGATAACAAAGTAGGACATAGTTTTATTAACAGACTAAACATCCTAAAATCATACATATTGTTTTTGCTTAATCTTGAACCAACACAAAAAAGTGTTTATTAATGTGCATCGGTGTGGCTGTTTTGTTTTTTTTTCCATATTTAGCTATCTCACATCTGAACAATAACCTGATAACAAGGAGCAGTTACATCTATCTATCAGTGCAGACTTACATGAGGGTCGGAATGGATACCAGCTCTGCGGTGCACATCAAGGATGCATGCATTTAAAGACTTCTGGTAGTCCAGGGAAAAGGACATCGCATCCAAACCACCTCTCCAGTCCTCTCTACTTGGCTTCTAAAACATATAGTTGACACTTGGATATACATATGTACCAAAAATGACTACAACAATAATGCAATAATCTTTTACAACAATGGCTTGAAAATGCCCTGAACACTTAACAAAAAAAAAAAAAAAAGGATATTGCAGACTTACGGCAATGGTCTGAAGCAAAATCCGGCCTCCTCTCATGTTCTGATATTCCAGCAGCTTTTCAGCTTGTTCCCTCTCTTTCACCGAGCGCTCCAGGAAAAAAGTGGAGAACTTTGGCAGGGCAACATCATCCCTGTCAAAATACATCCCCTTGAAGAGATGAGAGAAAAACAGTATTTAGGGATTACAGTGCAGACATGTGAAAAGAAAGAAGAATCCTAGAAAAGAGGGCAATTTATCAGGGGTGGGAATCACCAGAGGATCCACGATACGCTATTATCCAACACTTACGTCACAATTCAGTATTATTGCTATTTTAAATATGTTGCAATATGCCAAGTATTATGATAAAATATATTACAATTTATTAACTTTTTTCAACTTAAATTACATCTCCAAAGACGAAAACTGCATCAACATCTGTTTTATCTAATAAGAGTAAATTTTCAGTCTGTTTATCTCACTTCAGCCATTTTTTTGCAGCAGCAAAATGTATCTATTGTACTGAAAAGCAACTGATTATATTATTCTAGAAGGCTACCTAAAGTTTAATTTGTATTTGTGATATCAATAATTTATACAATAAAAAATCTAAAGGATATTGGCACACAAAAATACTGTAATACTATGATTTTTTGACCCCCTGTGGATTAAAGTTACTGTTAGAGAAATCATACCAGAGCAAGGTAGGTGTAGGATGCATTGAGCTTCAGGTTGATGAGTTTGTTAATGTCTCCTTCAGTCTCCGAATGGAGGTTTTGTTTCACCACAGACTGCATTTCTAAAAGACAAAAGATAATGCAATCAATGCGACAGATAGATAAACGTACCCCATATTAGACAATGCCTTGACTTAACTTCAGATGTTCCACTGAACAGTTCATACGACACAGAAATATTTCTTACCTCTCTTCTGTCAGCCAGCTAACTTGGCTAACAAACGCTTTCAGGTCACTTGCACTGTGAAGTCAGCTTATCAAAGTTCTGCACGCCCTTGCTGGCAAGCTTTTATGCAACCGGTGTTTAACGGCTCCAGTAAAACATCAGTCGGACTGTCGTCATGTGTCATGAAGTAAAGAGAGTTCAAGTGGGTTGTAACTTCACTGGTCAGGTGTTGAGAAGGTTAAGCTAATGTTAGCATGTCATGTTAGCTAGTGTGGTGAGCTGATATTCGATCAACGTCCGTTAGATAGATGACATTTGTTTAAGTACACATGACGTTAACTTTACCTCAAAAGTCAAAAGCTCCTACTTTAGTACGTTTGTTGAAAGCACTTAAAAGAAACAGCTACCCACGCTACAAGTTAGCACTGACAGCTAGCTGAGGTTACAAGCTTTAGCTAACGTTAGCCACGTTAGCATTCAATAATAGTAAACAAACGAATATGTTAGCTATACCTGACTGTGGCTAAAGTTTAGCTGGCGCAGTCTAACATATGTTAATGCCACAACTGCTTTTTGTCACTTACTTGGTCTGTGAGCGTAACGCTGCTCCTCTTCGCCAGAATTGGAGCTTGCTTTATCTTGTTCACACAACAAAAACAGAGACCGAGACCCTCCCCCTGCTAACGTTGGCTAGTTATGCTAGCTTACATGTGTGTTCATTCTCACTGTGCATCTCTACTGCCACCTCCTGTGTTGGGGACGCATTACATATGGGACAATATGAGAGTGTCCAATAGTATGTTTAGTTTTATCTAAACAAATTGCAAAAAACAACCCAGTGTTTTCTCAGCTAATTGTTTTATTAGTTGAAATAAAAGATTTATAAGTGGAGACAAGAGTTTCAGTTGCTGCAGGTTCAGAGTATGTGCATGTTTCAATCTGATAAGGATCTGGGAAGGTGGACCAGACAGGAGGGAACTGAAACAGTTGCGATGAAAGTCATGGATAGGCTTCTTAGCATCAGTCTAAGAGAAAAGGACTGACATGAAGTGCAACACATTAAATGCTGAGCTCATAGCAATGTTAAATAGGATAACTGTACAGGAATTTATCTAGTGATATACAGATATACATAGTGCACAGTATGACCTCAGAGCAAGAGTATTGATAGTCTGGAAAACCAATGGTACTTCAAGTAACTATTAAATTGTGTTGTTTTGTCTCTTCAAGAATGGCCAGACCCACAAAATAACCTGAAATTTTTTCCAGTTAAAAGCGAAAGTAATTTTGGAAACCCATTGACCAGTGTTCTATGCTACTGCAACATTTACAGTCATATTGGAGCTACAGCTTTTATTTATTTATTTATTGATATTCAAATTGTTGTAATTTTGCATTTTAGCAAATAAACCTGTGTAACATGTTTATGAAAACTTGATGAATTGCACTTTTCAATAACTTTAGAGTGCAAATAATCTTAAAATATCATAAAAAAAAGTTATTACATATGCAGACAGGGGCTGGATATCATAAAATACATTTAGTTTGCATAAATGTTGAATGTAAATGCTTTTTAATGTAAGCGCTAGTTGTTCTCTATATCTAATAAGGAAGCTCATGTTCCAGAGTGATATCATATAATACCAAAATATGAAGAAAATTATCATTTTTAAAAGGTTACTTCCTCCTCATGTTTCCCCAGTTGGCAACCTTAGACAACGTTTTCTTTGATATAGCAGCATTTTTATTGACTGCTGCACCATAATATGTCACCATAAACAGTGTCATGACTTCATGTTCTGTTAACAGTCTGTTAGAGATGTTTTTTGTTCGCAGTTCCTTATAGATGTCAACCACAGGGAAGCTATAAATATCACTGCCTTGCGAGACAGTGCAGCAAAACCAAAAGCAAATCTGGTGTTGTGTGAAACTAGTCAGACTGAAGATCCTTGATGGTGATTTCACATATATATATGAAAATATAAACTATTTAAAATAAACATTTTTAAATAGTTGGAAAACAGAATAAATAGAATTTATATTGAGCAGCATTTAAAAGTTTTGCCTGGGGTTTATGAGAAAATGTGTCATCTTCTATTTGCACATCATAAAGATACACAGGCAGTCACAAATATGAAACTGGTAATGACAAACAAACAGCAGCTATAAAGCAATCACCACGACCAAACATGTAAAACAGGCAAATTCACTTGATTGACTTACCTCTGACAAGTAGCACATTATAACCGTTAATAAGGAAGTAACAGGCGGGGCAAAGGTCTCTGTGGTTGTACAAGGCCAAAAAGGAGAAGCAGCTATTTACGTAGTCACTTGCCAATATGAGAGAGGACCAGAGGTTACAGGAGGAGGATATGGTTAAGAATTAAAAGTCAACACCAGTGGGATAAAGTTAATATTGGACTGCGTTACCTCAGGCACGAAGAAATTCTTTGCCAACCTCAAGTGCTGTTGATTTTGTCAACAAACCCGTGGAAGTACATTTAAAATAGATACTTGAAGGTTATCTTGGGACAACAAAGGAATTTAACAAGTTCATAGTATGCGTAAATAACCGTGATAACGATGAAGCCTTTATCTTTCAAAGTCACCTCAGACCACGTTCTGCTGTGTGTCTTCCTGACTCTACTTTGGGTAAGTTTTTTTTTTTACCTTTCCGCTCTGATAGTGATCAGATCGTCTACCTATTCAAAAGGAGGTTACCCTCAACAAAAGAAAAGCGTTAAAACCGCACTGATGGTTAAATGCATGATGTGAACCATAACCTTGTTTAGACAGTGGCATTCTGTTCTCTGAAATATCAGAATGCACAGGAGAACAAAAAGTCTTGCACAACATGACAATGATGGACTTTTTCAGATGGTGAAATATGAATTCATTCTTTCCTGGCTGCAAATATCGATTCTCTCTAACTTCCTCAGAGAAACAAAAGCATAAATGGGGAAATAGCGTAATATAAAACATCAAGGGAGCTACAGACTACCTTCAACATTTGGTATCTTGTTTATTGTATATTTTAGACAAGGTGATGTAACTGGATACTGCTTTGTATTATTATCTGTATTTATGGGATTTTTAATTTACATATCACATAAAATGTAGCCCATGGAAGATATTTTAAGCGACCTCTGTGCTCAAATACATGTATATAACAAAAGGAAGTTGCCATTGTTAGAAAAAATATAGCAATGTTTTCTTACACAGATTTTTAGTAACATTTCTGGGGTGTTGTTGCACCTGAGATGGAGAGGCAGAGTACAAAATGGTACAGTTTCCTGGCCATAATTTGCATTTGAAGATGTCAGATGTTTCCTCAAGCTGCACAGCAATATCATTTTTTTCTCAAGTTGTAAGTAAATGATCCAAGTTTTTGTGCTTTTCTCCAAGAAAAGATCATGTACTAAGTTGTGTAGAACACCTCTAGTGTCATCTTTTTTTTAAACCTCCCTGTCACCCTGCAGTTCACAATATGTTAGATAAATGGTAGTAGCTGAAATTACATTGCTTTGGGATTCTTAGAGATTGCATTATTTCTCTCAGCTGTGTAGATTCCATAGTCACATGAACACGTCTTGCAATTTGTTGTCCGGTCACTTTAATAGATATGGCCTCAAGGTTTCTCAAGTTTGCCTCAAGGGGCTTGACAGCCTGTCCTTTGCCCCTCGCTTCGGATGTAGAAAATCTCCCCACTATGACATTACATATTTGGGGGGGCTAATTCATTCACCTTGTCCACAAACAATTGCTGTTCTGTTTTTAGGGTGTCACCGATTCAACCACCACGCCAACACCAACACCAACACCAACATCAACATCAACATCGACACCAACATCAACATCAACACCAACACAAACATCAACACCAGACACAACGCTGATAACAACAGTGACAAGTACAACAGAAGCAACAACGACCACAGCACCGCCAACCACTCCATCGACAACCCCTCCAACAACAAAGCCACGTAAGTTTGAGTCCCTGTCCTTTATCTTTTCTTTATCTTTTCCTTGGATTACAGTGCAGACTTATGCAAAGGCCAGGTACGAAGTATAATATGTTGTAAGTCTAAACTCTTTTCTTTAAACTACCAACTCTTTTTCAGGTCCTGAAAATGTTATGGCTGTGAATGTGTCATCACAAACTGAGAGCAGTATAACTCTGGAGTGGGTCAAGGTTAACAACATACCAACATACTTCCTACAATATGATAACGAGGGTCTCAAGGTGGTCCTTATTGATGCAGCAGAGTCGGGGCCATCAGTTACACATGTGGTCTCTTCGCTTACTGCTGGGAGAAAATATGATTTCACTCTCTTCACTTCATCTGAGGGAGGCAACAGTACTGGATACGAATTTCCTGCTGTCACTGGTACGTGACCTTAATGGAGTCACATGTTTTGCTTGTAATATGCAAATTGAGGACAAAGTGCTGCATTTAATGTACTTGCAAGTATAATTTCACACACTTTCTTATTTAAGTTAAGCAAAATATACCTTGCAGCAGCTAATAAAGAGACATGATAATATATAGTCACAAGTATCAATGTCTCTTTACATCCTAGCTCCCCTTAATGCCGGCAATTTCCGGTCAGTTGACCAAGACGAGACCAGTGTAACTCTACAGTGGCAAAAAGTGAATGACATCCTCAACTATACACTTGTGTTCAATGACAAGGAGAGAAATATCATCGCATCAGCGGGATCTGAAACTGTGACACACACAATCCAAGGCCTCACAAGTGGGACTAGATATGAAATCACTCTCTACACTGTCTTTGAAGATGTCAGAAGTAGTGGAGCAAACACCAGTGCATTTACCAGTAAGATGTATTTCGTCTGATATAGGCCAATAACATTTATGTATATAAATTCTTTACCTAATATAGATGGGTGTTTACTTAATATTTGTATGTTCACTTATATTTTCTGCTGCTGATAAAATAATGGATTAGAGACAACAAACTGTATTTAATTGTACCTGTAATTGCCAGTTTGTCCGTTGAGCAAAACAGAACTTGCAATAGATAATATAGAGGCATTAATACTGTATATTTACGAGCATGAACTTCTCTTTGCATCCTAGTTCCTCTTAATGCAAAGGAGTTCAAGTCAAGTGGACAAACTGAGACCAGTATAACTCTACAGTGGGAAAAAGTGAATGACTTCCCCAACTATACACTTGTGTTCAATGACAAGGAGATAAACGTCACTGCATCAGGGGCAGATCCAGTGACACGCGTAGTCTCGGATCTCACAAGCATGACAGGATACGACTTCACTCTCTTCACTGTGTTTGAAATTGTCAAAAGCCGCGGAGTAAACATCACTGCATATACTGGTAAGTGAATTTTCCACTCATATCGCTATATTTCAAGAGCCAGGACAAAGCTCTGGGTAAAAGAGGGATGTTGCTCCCATAATCTGATATTTTTCATTTTATCTGATAAGATACTAAAATCTTATGCAATTAATTATTTATTCATTTAAGAAAAAAAGACAAAACACAACATTTTTTCAGAGATATGTTGTCATTTTAAAATCACATTGTTTCACAGTATAAATGTCTTTTTTACATCCTAGCTCCTCCAGATGCAGAAGGGTTCACATCAGTTGGACAAAATGAGTCCACTATAACTCTGCAGTGGAGAAAAGTGAACGGCATCGACAACTATGCACTTCTGTATGATGAAAAGGAGACAAACATTTCTGCATCGACAGGAGAGGACCCAATAACATACATAGTCCCAGATCTCACAAGTGGGACTAAATACAGCTTCACTCTCTACAGCCTGTTTGAAACTGTCAGAAGCAGTGGAGCAATCTACAGCGCACCTACTGGTAAGATGGTTTTCTCCTGATAAAGGCCAACAACAAGAGTCAGGACAGAGCTCAATAACAATATCTAATGGGACATTTCTTAATAATAGAGAGATTTTTCTCACTTAAAATTTTTGATTGTTGCTGTTTAAATAATTGTAAATAAGTTGAATCAAACTAATTGTTTAGCAAAGTAAACGCTGCTGGCCATTTGGGTGCCCTAAGTGTAATTGCTTAGTGGTGCCCCACCTTTCAACACACACACAGTGCAATCTGAGGGTGCTTTCACACCTGCTCTGTTTGGTTCGGCTCAATTGAACTCAGGTTTGTTTGTCCCCTAAGTAAACATGGCAATCACTCTCGGGTGCGCACCAAAACAACTGGACCGAGACCTTCATAAAGAGGTGGTCTTGGTTCAGTTTCAAATGAACTCTGGTGCGGTTCGTTTGTGGTGAGAATGTGTTCCGACCTTGATCTGAACCAACTTCAGCAGTCGCACATACACATTGTTTGGGTTAAACATGAGCATGTTACAGTCCTGGAGGATTATTAATGTGCGCCTCCTCCTGTACTGCCTTAATATGCACATTCAGCACATCCAATGCATCAAAACATTGTTTTCTAGTTGGAGCCGCGCCTCGTTTTCAAACTGTATGGTTTGACTCAAATGAACAATGACAGCAATATAGTCCGCGATGAGCAGCGCTGAAATCAACCTGCGTAGTTGTCCCTCCATTGTGACATTAGAAAGTGTTGCATTTATCTTGCAAGTGTACTCTTCTTCAACGTTTGGTTTACTTCCTGGATTTTTCCCACATGGAAATTCTAAACAAATAAGAGCAGCTTACTCGCGCAAGGCATTTGATCTGGTCCGCTTGTAAATGCTGCCGTGAGAACACGAACCAACTCAGTCTCTTTTTCTATATTGTTGTACCAATTGCCAATATAGCCAATTCATTTGCCAATGTCAAGATGATTTTTGGCTTGTTTAATGTAGGCTACTACATTATTATTAATGTTATGCTATTAATATTACTAATAGCAGTAGTATGACATTAATATTAAATTTAATTTCACCCGTCATAGTTTAATGTTGCCATCTGACACTCGTGGCACTGACACAGACAGAGAAAGGAATGAGTGCTCTCCAAGGTGTGTGTGTGTGTGCTGAGTGACAAAGGGAAAAAGGCGGTGGAATGTGGACTATTGCATGCACTTTTCTTTTTGACGCACTCACCCAAACCACTGTCATTGGTAATGAATGTAGCGAAGGAGAGATAGACATAGTCACTTGCAGACTTGTGTGAAGGCAAATTATGATGTCTAATGTGGTGAAAGTCTCTCACCAAACTCTTTTTCTTTAATGTAACTGTCAATTCTTTGTCTTTTCAGCTCCTAAAAATGTGGCAAACGTGACATTTTCAACACAAAATGAGAGCAGTATAACTCTGGTGTGGGTCAAGGTTAACAGCATCTCAACATACGTCCTACAATATCTTAAAGATGGTCATCCTGAGGTGGACATTATCCCTGCACCAGTGGAAGGGCCATCAGTTACACATGTGGTATCTTCGCTTAATGCTGGGACAAACTATGATTTCACTCTCATCACTCAGTTTGAGGGAGTCAGCAGTACTGGATACACATTTGACGCTGCCACTGGTAGGTGATCTTACATTTGGAAGTGCTGAATTTAATTGTACTTGTAATTACCATTTCCACACACCTTTGTCTTAGTCATTTGAACAAAACAAAACTTAGCTGAAGCATGAACATATATACTGTGTATTTATGAAGATAAATGTCTCTTTACATCCTAGCTCCCCGTAATGCAAAGTTAGAAGTAGTTGGACAAAATGAAACCAGTATAACTCTGCAGTGGAAAAAAGTGGATGGCATCCTCAACTATGTGCTTGAGTTCGATGACAAGGAGATAAACATCACCGCATCTGGTGCAGATCTGGTGACGCACACAGTCCCAGATCTCGAAAGCATGACGAAATACGTCTTCACTCTTTTCGCTGTGTTTGAAAATGTCAAAAGCAGTGGAATGAACATCACTGCATTCACTGGTAAGTGAATTTCCCTCTCACAGAACTGTATAACAAGAGCCAGGAGCTCTGTGAAGATTTTTAATCAAAATGTATAATAGTTTTTTCTCCATGTCTTTTTACATCCCAGCTCCTCGTAACGCAGAAGAGTTAAAATCAGTTGGACAAAGCGAGACCAACATAACACTGCAATGGCAAAAAGTGAATGGTGTCCTCAACTATATACTTACGTACGATGAAAAGGAGATTGGTGTTGCTGCATCAGTGGAACCTCAGGTGACATACACAGTCCCAGGGCTCACAAGTGGGACTAAATACAACTTCACGCTCTACAGTCTGTTTGAAAATGTCAGAAGCAGTGGAGCAAACTACAGTGCACCTACTGGTAAGATGGTTCTCTCCTGATACAGGACAACAACAAGAGCCAGGACAGTTTTGTAGCAATATGCAATTAAATGTTACAGAGTTACAGGGGTGTTTAACATTTTTGACAGCGGCTGATAATTTATTTGTATTTTTTATATGTATATTCGTTTATATAAACTCACTTGGACAAAATGAGACCAGTATAACTCTGCAGTGGAAAAAAGTGAATGACATCCTCAGCTATACACTTGTGTTCGGTGAAACAGTTATAAACGTCACTGCATCAGAGGGACTAGTAAAAGTGACACACACAGTCTTAGAGCTCACAAGTGGGACTAAATACAATTTTAGTCTCTTCACTGTGTTTGAAAATGTCAGAAGCAGTGGAGTATATCACTCTGCAGTCACTGGTAAGATGTTTTACCTCTGATATAGGCTTAAAACAAGAGCCAGAGCTCTAATAATATCTTAATTTTTAAGCTACAGTTTATAACTTTCATAAAAAAATAACTTGTTTTATATTTGAGGAAACTGTCTCCATATTCTCACAGCACAAAATGAGTCAGATAATCTGTAAAAAAAAAAAAAAAAATCATATACCTGTGCCTACTCTTTTTCCCTTGTATCTCCTCTAATGGCATCACCGCACGTTAGCAAAACTACCAATTAGAGCTGAGGACTCTATAACGCAGCTGTCAATCATGTCAATCACTGCTTGTGAACTGCAGTCAAACTGTCAAATTAGGCAGCGCTGATCAAATATGAATCAAAATTCCGTTACTGCATTGCCTATTTCCAGCCTTCAGCGTTTGTCAGAAATATTTTAATGTACTGTTTAGCTGCAAGCTGTGAGAAAGCTGGTCCGGCCAGTGTGCGGTGCTTGGTACTGCGGTCGACTGTTTCCAACATGGCGGCCGGGTCACAACCCCTCTCATTTTACAGCTAAACTGTACACTATCATATGTTTCTGAAAACGTTTGAGGCAAGAAATAGGAAATGCAGTAGCAGAATTTTGATTCATATTTGACTGGAGTTCACCAGCAGCGACTGACAGCAACATTAAAGACTCCTCAGCTCTGATTGGTTGTGTGTAGATACTGGCAAATACAACGAGAAGCAGTCGAGAGAAGAGGAGGGACATGTTTTTTTTTGTTTTTTTTACAGACTGTCTGTCTCGTTTACTTCAGAATATGGTGACAGTTTCAACAAATGTGACACAAAGGTATTTTCCAACAATTAATAACATGACAGTTAATGATAGGACTGTTTTTTAGAAATTATCTGAATGTAATGAAAGCTTTTTTTTAAGTAACAACAAATGATGCTACTAACATGCTTTATGTAAAAAAAGTAACCACAAATGATGCTACTAACGTGTTTGAAGTAAAAAAAAAGTAACCACAAATGATGCTACTAACGTGTTTGAAGTAAAAAAAGTAACCACAAAGTATGCTACTAACATGCTGTAAGTAAAAAAAGTAACAAATTATGCTACTAACTACTAACTGAATTAAAAAATCTCACAAGTCGGTCATAACTGAAACAACTGTGCGTCCTTTTTCCTCTTTCAGCTCCGGGAAACGTTAAGAATGTAACTGTGGTGACACAAAATGAGAGTAGTATAACTCTGAAGTGGGACAAGGTTAACAACATCTCAACTTACTTCCTACAATATGATAACAATGGAAGTTATGTTGAGGTCAATCAAGAGGCATCAGTTACCTATGAGGTCTCTTCACTTAATGCTGGGACAATATATCATTTCACTCTCATCACTCGCTTTGAGAAAGTCAACAGCACTGGATTCTCATTTCACGCTGTTACTGGTAGGTGACCTTTGAGTACACAGTTTGAGCCAGGTATTTTGCTTATGATATGCAAATCATACACAGGCTGCTGTATTTAACCACACCTTTAAAAAAAACCTCCAACAATTAGCCACACCCATCACTTAAATAAAATGCAGCAGGCAGGTTTTAGAGGAACATGTGCTTTTGACATTAAATACAACCCATCAGGCCAGATATTGAGGGGGAATGTTTTGAAATACACACAGCTCTTTTTTATTCCAAGTTTCTCTCCAGATTTGTAAGTCGTTCCCAAATGTATTCACATTGATATGGGGTGTGTGTATCTTTTCAGTGCCCTCCATGGTGGCTTTGGTTACTGTGACTGAACGCTCTGTGACCAACATAACCCTGACGTGGCAGAATGTGAAAAAAGACTGGAACTACTTTCTCCTAATTGATGGAGGAAATACGCAACGTCTCCCAGATCAAGACCCGGATGTTGTGTCCTTTTCAGTCAAGTCTCTCCAGCCTGGAACAGAGTATCCTTTCAGTGTGATCACAACGTTCTCTGGACACAACAGCACTGCTTACCGAGGCTTCACAGTAACAGGTACACACCTTCTCTCTGACAAACTCTCCAAACACTGTCATTAGTGGATATTTTTCAACATGAATAATACAAATTTACATCGACCTGCTTTTAGAAACTTATTGTCTTTTGACTGAATTATGTGCTAACTCATGCAATTATTTTGTCATTTATTTCAGGCATAGATTGTGCCAGTGTAAACTGGCGTGTTAGTAACTCATCAATCCAAGGAATGGTCAAAGGCTTGTTCTCGAATGCCACAGCCACTAATCAATCGCAAATTCATGTCAGTCCTGGAGGCAGCAATGTGACATTTAAAGATCTTTACCCTGGCGCGACCTACGAGGTGTCTCTTGTGTATGAAAAAGATTCCATATCCTTTCATCAGTGTAACCACAAACTGACAATCAGTGAGTACAAATATTTCTTTCCACATTAACTGAATATTTGTCTGAATTTTCCATAGAAATAATGTATAAATCAAGTACTAACATGATCTTACTCAATCTATATTTTAAAGATAAAGATTTCAAAGATTTGTAACCATAATGGTGGTGGAAAGTTCTCGGTACATTCATGTAATTCATTTTTGTGTGTACTTGAAACCAGATAAATAATCTAAGGCAGTTTTCAACCTCACTGACCCCCATTTGATCAAATTTTGCTTCAGGAACCTCTATCTAAAAAGACTTTGGTTGTTAGCAATGATAAAGACCGATTCTATATTTGTCAGCTACAGTTGAGGAGATAACCATGGAGGAAGTGAATCACTCTCATGTCTTATGACTCTTAAGGTGCCTTTTGTTATGCTAACAGAGTCTCCTCACGTTCCTCACTGGCATCTCTTCCTTGCATCTTACCTCCTCCCAGGAGGTATGTAAGAGAGATATGAGAGAGACATGTAGGATGCACTTGTGTTTCTTCTCTCTAAGCTACTCCAGAAAGCCCGTCACTCCTCGTCTCCTCGAGGTGCATTAAAGCAATTAGAATATCCTCCATGATGGCGGAGGGGGAGTGAGCAATGGGTCACAGGCGGAGAGAGGATGCAAGGAAGCACAAGTTAGCATAATGAAAGCACCTTTACTTACACTGGGCTCACTTTTATTTTAAACTAAACTGTAAAAATCTATTGCCCCATTTTTGGGACCCCCTCGGAACACCCTCAAGGACCACTGTGGGTCCCTTGAACCCTTGTTGCGAACCACTGATCACATGGAAAGACTTCAGAGCACTCTGGCTCAAATGTCTTTTAAATTTGAAATGGTTCCCTATGAAATGCAACCACAATTATTTTTAATATCAGCTGATTTTTTTTTAAGATTTATTGATGAATTACTTTGACTATAGAAATTGAAAAAAATATAAAATGCCCTCAAGTACCCTACCCAGAGTCTACAATGGCATCATTAAATTGCTTTTTTTTTCTCTAATCAATTATCATTACAGTTTTTTAATGATTTTCTGTGGATTGACTAATTGTTTGAATAAATGATGGGGATAAAAGGCAAATTGTTATTATGATTTAAAATGATTCAGTTATTTTTTGCAGTGGATGGCAGATTTGAAGATGATCCATCAAAAAAATAAAAAAAATATACAGGTACACTGTGTTGGTATGCATTTTTGTTTCTAATTGCATTTTAATGGCATATTTCTACTTGTTTTACACAGTTCCTCCAACTTTAAGTGCTAAATGTGAGTACGCGGGAGCTGGCTACTCTATCCTTATTGTCTGGAATCAACCTGAAGGTGTGTGGACTAAAGTGGTGGTGAATGTGACCGGGCATTATGACAAGGTGGTTGAAAACGGGCAACAGCAACTCAAATTATCTGGATTCCTACCTGCCAGGACATACGAGGTGTCACTAACTTCACGGTCTGGTCCAGTGAGGAGTTCTGAACCATTTGTTTTTCAGTGTTATACTGATCCAAGGGGTGAGTCAAAGTGACTGTATTACACTGTAGAAATTTCATAGCATATATTCTCACTTTTTGTTTCGTTATTGTGCTGTTTGTCATCAGTTCTGTGACTTGTTTGTGGTTTGGCTTTGGTTTCTACGGTGTTAAGTGTCTACTGTATATTACAAAGCATTCAATTCAGACTCTTCTCCCCGTAGGAGTCATTGCAGGGTCAGTATTTGCTGTTCTGCTTTTTGTTATCCTGGTCTGTCTGGCTGTCTTCATTTTTTTGAAAAGACCAGATATAATCAGGTTGGTGCTGCCTCAGTGATTACAGTTTATTTTCTACTATTGTGTACTCAGTGAGAATCAGTCAGAGACCTCTTTGCCTCTCTCCCACAGCAGGAAAAAGTCATTCATCGGTGGTTCCAAACAAACCAAGAAAAAGTGCAAGTAAGTTCTTCATAATGGTAACACTACAGTCAGTCTGCAGTTCAATGAAAGAATAAAATTAGGTCTTGTGTGATTACAAAAAAGTCAGTAAATTAAACACCTATGAAAAAATATACTGGACTGGTTACTGCTTAATGTTAATTGTTATTCTGTAGTATTTATGTACGTCAATTGTTTTACATGTCATTACAATGTGACATGAACTACTCTACTACTCTCTCGTACTTTTTTTTTGTCAGAGCAATTTCTGTGGCAAAGTTTCCAGACCACGTCGCCCAGTTAAGTGCAGATGAGAACAGAGGTTTTACCCAGGAATATGATGTGCGTAAAAAAGTGAATCGTATTTTGTTCTTCCTCTTCTGTATCTTCCTATTTTTTTTATATATAACCGTAAAACCGTGCATGCATAGTCGTGCTACTGTTTCACTTGCTTTCCGTTGACCTTTGTCTAAATTGCATGCCGTGTCATTTGCCAACTTCCATGCAGAGCCTCGCGCCCGTTGGCACAGAGCAAACACAAAAGGCAGCAGGTCTACCTGAGAACAAAACAAGGAATCGCTTCAACAATGTCCAGCCATGTAAGCCTGTGCTCTGAGCAATAGAGATTTGTGAAATTGTCCTGATTCATGGACTTGTTCAAGGCAATGTCAACTTTGTTGTGGTGTATTGCAGTGGAACTATCTTCTGTTTTCTTCTCCTAGATGACTGGTGTCGGGTGAAGCTAACTTCATCCAATCAAGATGGAACCTCTGACTACATTAATGCCAGTTACATGCCAGTAAGTCTTACTCAATAATGGTCAAAGGGCAGTTTTGATAAGCTTGAACTATTAGTTATCTATGGTAAATGATTGCTGAAACATATGTGCATGCATATTTGTGTTGACTTTGTGAGCAGAAAATGTTTTATTTCATACTGAGCAATGTACACGGAAGGATTACTGAACGGGCCTAAGGGCCCAAAATTTCGGGGGGGGGGTGGGCTACACTGGTCTTCACCTATAAAATGTTGCTCAATTAAAAGTTACTGACCAGAGATATGAATACACAGAGGTATGAAAAACAAACTGCAAACAGACACCAAAACCCCACAAAGACACAAATTCCCTCAAAGAAACACAAAATGACTAAAAGAACTTAAAAAGACATCAAAGAGACACTAAATGACTACAAAGAGATACAAAATGAACTCAAAGCACAAAATGATTACAAAGAGACAGAAAATGACCTCAAAGAGACACAAAATGACCACAAAGAGACAGAAAATGACCTCAAAGAGACACCAAATAACCTCAAAGAGACAAAAAGACCACAAGAAGGCAGAAAATGACCTCAAAGAGACACAAAATTACCACGAAGAGACAGAAAATGACCTCAAAGAGACACCAAATGACTACATAGAGACAGAAAATGACCTCAAAGAGACACAACAACACACAACAACAACAACAACAACAAGGGCAAAACCAAAAGTTCTTGCTCCTATGTAGGAGAGTTGGTGGGGACATTTGAATGTCTGTGTTCAGGGACCCATTGTCTCATAATCTGCTCATGGCAATGCACATGTACAAGCTAGTTAGAGAAGTGTTCATGTTAACTTTGACACTTGCCTCTCAGGGCTTCAACAGCAACAGAGAATTCATCGCCACTCAGGGTCCTCTGCCCGCCACAGTCGATGACTTCTGGAGGATGATCTGGGAACAAAGAGTAAAAGGCATTGTCATGGTAACCAACTGCACGGAGAACGGACGGGTGAGTCATTAGGAAGATTTGAGAACGTATGATTGTCAGATTTTATAGGAAGTTAAAATTAAACCTTGTTAAATTGCACTTCCTGTTGTGCACACAGTTATTTTTGTGGGCTTTTCAGTACCCACAAAGACCTGATATAGACCTAGAACTGATGTTCATTGATGCTTACTGCTACAGTGACATACAAAACTTCACTAACCTAATTTTGTTTCGTTTCTTTTTCCTAGATTAAGTGTGAACGATACTGGCCTGCAGACACTCAGCCTTGCCCTTACGGAGAGCTGTTGGTCACCATCAGTTCTGAGCAGCAAGAGCCCAACTGGACACTCAGGGAATTTAGGGTGAAACATGTACGTAACATCTCTAAAATGTTTGACAAATGCGTGACAACTTCACTGTTAACTATATTGTTTCAAGACACAGATGTTTAGTATTTAAATTCCTCTATGTAAATCATCTTTACAGAGGAACACCTCGGAGGAGCGCACAGTGAAACACTTTCACTTCACCGCCTGGCCTGACCACGGAGTCCCAGAGGGCACAGAAGTCCTGATCAAGTTCAGGGAACTGGTGAGACAGCACTTACAGAGAGAAGGGACCGGAGCGCCAACTGTGGTTCACTGCAGGTACAGAATCAGTGCTGGTCTGGAGAGTAACCTGCGCCATTTGTTGGACACTAACTGCTTACCTCTCACTGTGTCTCTCCCTCAGTGCTGGAGTGGGGAGGACAGGCACTATCATCGCCCTGGATGTGCTGCTTCAGCAGCTTGAGAAAGAAAGAGCAGTGGGCATCAAAGGCTTCGTGCACAAGATGAGACTGAGCCGACCGCACATGGTGCAGACAGAGGTAAAACTGACCGTATGAAGTTAATTTAGGCTGAGCTACCGCTTCCTGTTTAAGGCCCCGCTAGTGATACAGTACAAACACTGATACAATAGTATGTGTAAGCTTTGAGATTTCTATGTAGGTGTTCATCATCTGAAAATATAGGTCTGAAATGTTTTCTACTGTGCCGTTTGCACTATTACAAGTCAAAATATTAACCAAAATAGACATAGTCACATTAATGTAGGCCTCAATTCACTTAGTGATGCTGAATCATACACATTTCCACAGTTTTACTAGTGTATTTGTAAAACTTTTCCATAATTTGTCCATAATGATTTACTTAATTTCAATGACTTTATTTAAATAACAATAATAGATGTCCGATACCTAGTGATTTAATCAAATATGTATATTTGTCTGTAAATAACCAACCTCTTAACAGCTAATTGTTCGATTTAGGCTGAGATTTAGTTGGAGACAACAGCGTGATGCTGCTGCACTGTGTGACTGAACCGCAGCAGCCTCCCACTCAGGCTAACATTAGCTGTCCGTCAGTAGTAACTGTCAGCAGCACTTAGTGATTTACCACACTGACAGTGAATATTCACACGTCTGAAGTGCCTCAGATCTCAGTGTTAAAGCCTTTTCGTGTTCCTCTCTTGATGTGACAGCCTGTTTCTTCACCCTAACAGGGAGCGCTGCCTTGGCAATGACACCATGCCGCTCTGGTCTGTGTATGACTTTGTAGTAGTGACATTTAAAAGGTCATGCAACGCAGCTGATTTTAAATTGGTAATACAAGGAACTTATTTTATGTGATATTAGAAATGTTTCGAGACTTTTTTAAACCACTGTCCTATTTTGAGCAAAAGCCAAAACCATATATATATGTATATATATATATATATATATATATATATATATATATATATATATATATATATATATATATATATATATATATATGTATAATAGGCCAAACCTTGAAGCTACATTATTAGGAAACTTTGAGGCTTATAAAAATCTACAAGGAAGTGAACACCAACACTCTAAAGTCAAAGTTCTGCTTTTTAAATGACCAGCACATTTTGGTTGATCTATTCTCAGTCCCAGTATGTGTTCCTGCACCAATGCATCATGGACAGTCTGCAGCCACGTGAGACGACCGAAGAGAACATATATGAGAATGCGGACATGATATACGCCAATGCCACTGCGCTGCGAGAGTTTCATAACACAAATGCCTAAACAAGACTGTCAGCACTGGAGTCAGTCTTTAATGCACCTCACGAAAAACTAATTCTAATGTCTGCATGCTACATTTTGTTAGAAACTGTAAATATGAGAAACATTTAACTCTTATATATTTACTGTACATGTATAACACTCTAGATTTTATTTAACTTGTACATTTTTTGTCCCTCTTATCTACCAAATGTGTATTCTTATTAATCTTATCATGTGAGGGAACAACAATGCAGATGACCGAAGAATGTTTTCATTAAGTTTATTGAGAATGGAAATGTAGTAGAAAATGATTTTCTATCTGTACAAGAAATAAACTATTTTTTAGTAACAAAAATACCTGAATGTGTTTTTACAAAGTCTGCATACGAGATGAAAACCCAGTACGCTGTCACATTTATACATTAGCGTCAAACTGACACAAAACAATAACAAAGTGTGTGTAAATCTTTAGCGTTATAGCTGGGTTTTGGTTCCAGTGTTTGTCCTTAGGTCACTCTGTTCACACATCCTCGTCCTCTGTGATGTCTTTACTCTGTGGCTCCTGGTTTTTGGGGGGACCAGAGAAGATCTTATTGATGAGTTCCTGTCTGGCCAATAGGGCCTCTGGGTTGCTCTCTACGGGCGCTGAACGCTGCTTGCCTGGATGCAGAGGCTCAATTCTGCCAGCTAAAGGCGGGGGAGGGACGGAGAACTTCTTAGCGATGTTGTGCAGGACACAGCACGTCTTGATAATGTTTGCTTTTTTGTCCAAAGAGCCTTCTTGGGCAAAACCAAGTTGCATCAGACACCTAAAACGCCTCTTTATAAGGCCGAGCGTCGTCCGCATGACGTTGTGGATCTTCGCGTGGGCATCATTGAAGCGGATGTCTTTGTAATCTGTAGGTTCCGACACAGGAGTCAAGACGTGTTTGCTCAAGTGATATCCTTTCCCAGCTGAAAGAAAGACAGGAGAGAATGGAATTAATCAAAAGTAGACACGTATTATGGATTATGGTGGTTTAAAACTGGCCTTAGTGTAAAATCTGCCAGGAAGTCGTTATACAAAGTTGAGAAACTGTGTGCCTACTCAAAGGAAACCGCATGAAACGAAACAGTAGTGCTTTATTTAGAAGATGATGAAGCAGTAATGCGTTTCAGAGCTAAACGGACATTGAGAGGATGTGCTTAATTTCCTATTTCCATAACATTAACATATAAAGGAACAATTGAAAGATGAGTGCATTATGAGTATGATTACAAGATGCTAGTGACTGTTTTAGTGTTGTTTGATTCACTATGAAACTCCTCTCAAATATGAATTCTTGTCATTTGACAAAACACTATTTCAACTTCACTGTTTTTATCCAGAGATTTCAACCACATTTCATGATCTTCCTCTGCAAATTCCATCTGCTGAGGAAGACTGACTTGCAGTTGAAAGCACAAGAAGAAGATAAAAGGTGGACCTTGAGTTTTGCTTTTTTTTTTAGAGAGAAAATTAAGTATTGTTCTTTAAATAAATACACTGTTTTTGTATTGTGTAATTGATTTTTCTAATGTGTTTATTGATAAGGAGACAATGGAGTGAGTTGTGTGTGTGTGTGGGGGTGCAAAATATGATTTAAAGGAACACTTCACCTACAAAACTTGCCATTTGTTTAACAGTTAGTCACGTCATGTTAAGTGGAATTTGTGACGAAAACTTTGTTTTGCTTGCGTGCCTCCACGGAAACAGTGAACGCTCTCACACAACTTGTGCAGTACAATCCAAGCCTAATTTATCCATACATACACTCAGTGCTTCCCAAACACATGCATTTCTGCTAAAACCTTAACTGTTTCAAACTAAACTGAAAGTGAGACTTATCTACATGTATGCTCTCTTCAAAGCCACTCCTAAAGTAGGTTGTAAGGGGACAGTTCTTAATTTTAAAAACAGGGCAGGGGGTTGCAAAAAGGGAGGCATATAACTTTAAATGGTTGTATTTTGTATTCATTTTAAGAACTGTCTGAAACTGTGCAGTTGTGTAATGTGTGGGCTTATTTATTTCTGTGGCTTTGGCGTGGTACGACCAGAAAGCAAAGCTTTCGATGTACTGGTTCACCTACGTCCCATCCCTCACCTATGATCAGGAGCTCTGGGTAGTGACAGAAAAATTGAGATTGTGGATACAAGCGGCCGAACTGTGTTTCTTCTGGAGGTTGGCTGGGCTCAGCCTTAGAGATAGGGTAAGGTGCTTAGACTTCCAGAGGGAGTTGGAGTAGAGCCGCTGCTCCTTCCAATCGAAAGGGGCCAGTTGAGGTGGTTTGGAAATCTGATCAGGATGCCTCCTGGGCGCCTCCCTGGATGTGTTCCAGGCACCTCCAACTGGTAGAAGGCCCTGGGATAGACCCAGAACACGCTGGAGGGATTACATATCTCATGTGGCCTTGGAAGGCATCAGGATCCCCCAGGGGAGCTGGAAAGCGTTGCTGGGGAGAGGGTTGAAAAAGGATGCATGGATGGCCCAGGACATCCAGCGCCCGTATTCCTCTGAAGTGTGCTCAAAGCTTGTTTGATAATGCGATTTGTAAGGAGGATTTGCATTTTGCTTCAGAGATGAGCTGTTTGTTGTGGTGATAACTCACACTCCCTCTGTGCTGTTTGCTCTCTGCATGCGTCCTCCTGTGATAAGTAAAGAACAGTCCCTAACAAAAGTGCATGTGTTTGGGGAGTACCAGCACATGACTGGGTGATTTAAACTTGGATTTTACTGTGGGAGTTTATAAATGGATGTTTTGGTGTAACAACTTTTGACTGAAGGCATAGCAGCATGACAGATTGATTTTCAAATGGTCATTTTAAGGGTGAAGCATCCCTTTAATGTATGACACTCAGTCTTGTTGATATCTTACCAATAATCCAGTTTGCTCCGTGCAGGTCCTCCTCCATCTCCCTCCCTTTAAACGACGTCTCCCACAGCTCCTGCTCAAACGTGCTGCCCACGCAGCACTTCTCCACACTCAGTATGTTGCCATCAGAGTCACATATGATCTGGCTCACCACCGAGGTGTACCCCAAGGTGTTGACAAAGGACCTGAAAGTCTCCTTCTCGTAGGGAGACGCTCTGATCTTGAAGTGAGCTGGAGCCACGACGCCCAGCACGTTTGGGATCCCGCACAGTTTCTCAATCTTGAAGGCGACGTTGGCTCTGGCTTCCCGGATCTGCGGGAATGAGATGAAGGCATCGGCCATCCCCGCGATGACTGCGGAGATGGTGGAGATGACCGCGAAGCAGTCCGTCTGGCTCTGCGAGACTCTCTGCGAGATGTCGGCGTGGGAAACGCCGTGTGCGTAATAGTTGAGCGCCACCATGACCAGGGAGCTGACCGACGTCTCCACGGGCAGCGGGGGTTTCTTCACGGAGGTGCTCTTCATGCGGACGCGGATAGTGTCTGTGATGAAAGCGATGCAGGGTCTGGTGAGGTGGAACATCTGAAACAAAGCTTCATCGTCGAAGTCGTCGAAACAGGTCGGAGCCGCATTGTCCGCTCCGCCATGATTACTGAGGAGCTCCTCCTGCACCGCGAGCCACACCGGCAGAGAGAAGGCCATTTATTTACCGATACTACTGCAATATGGTTTAACACAACTCTGCCAGAGATTACTGAATGAATGGCAAATGATAAACACTATGAAGTAGCATGGAAGCACGGTTTTCTTCTGTAGTGTGTAGGAGCTCCGCAAAGCTGCCCTCTATCGCCCCCAGTGGACAGGAGTGCAACTACGTTTAAATAAATACTGAGAGAGAAAATCAAGTAATAAAATAAAGTAATTTCTGCAGTGATGGAGGAAATATTCAGGCCCTTTACTTAAATCAAACAACTAATACCACACCTTAAAAATAATTTGTTTCTAGCCAAAGTCCTGCATTGAAAGTGATACTTAGGTAATAGTATGTAATCAGGAAATATATTTAAGTCTTGCAAGTACTCAGTGCAGAAAACTTTACATCAGTTCCATAAAACCAAAAATAAATGAATAAATAAATAAAAGGAAAAGCGGAGAGTCCTCATATTGGTGCAGCTGGAACCAAGACTTAAACAATTATCAAAACTGTCGCCAATACATTTCTAATCAATCGACGAAAAATTTTAGCTGCACTTGTATATTTACATGATTTGTGTGCAAAAATCTGAATTTGTCACTAAAATTATCAAGTGTGGTGGTGTAGAGGTAGAAAGTTGCATTAGATTAAAATACTCGAGTGCAGAAAAAGTACCTCAAATTTGCTTATACTTTTACCCCACTACTATTACATGTTTTAAGATTATTTTGGGGTGTTTTATTGCCTTTATTACAGTGCAGCTAGAGATAGACAGGACAGGGGGAGAGAGAATGAATTGAACCAGGGCTGCTGCAAAGGACTCAGCCTACATGGGGTGGACACTACGCGCACTACCAATACATTTTAGCAAAAACGATTTTCCATGCCATTCCAGTCTGTCTTTTCCTGGTTTGTTATTATGTTTTTGCAGAGGGATTTTCAGGACGAAAGGTTCTCAGTCTTTTCTTTTCAGTAGTTGGTCAAGGACCTCTTACAAAATCAGGGAACCCCTTACGTATGTCCCTTGAAATAATTTGATGTAGCCTACTTTTTATTGCACTTCTACCTCAGTTATGTGAACGAACAACACGAGAGAATAGTTATGGATTCTTCAGATTAGAACATAATCTGTGAGCTGTTATATTAAAAACATTAAATATGATTCAATGAGCTAGGAAGTCTTTCGTAAACAAATAAAATAAAAAATGTATTTTTATATCATGATCATTTGATGAATCTGAAAACTTTTCACAGACCACCTGGCAAAGTCCCACAGACTGTTCTGGATGGGATAGGAAGAAATGCGTATTTCCCCTCTCTCTAAAATGACATGATATTCTTCACATCATCACAAGAGGGAACCCTGGGCTGTACAGAAAACACGCTTATCAGTTTAAACATTCACTGCATCTCTATAAGACTAAAAGTGAAACAGATAATACACTACAATAAAAAATAAAATACATTCACCTTTATACTTGGGTTGGATTGTAGATCTGTGTTGCAAATCTAGTTTTGCTTTTGACCAATCAGATGGATGCATTTTAAAATAAAGTCTTGTCTAGTGGCAGTTCATAAGTCAGAATCAGGACATATCAGACAGGAACCAAACTGCATCAGGACCTGCAATTTGCTGCAACTCCACTTCTAAATTTCTAGCAGTGGATGCTGAGGTTAAAATGTTCCCCTTGAATTAAAAATGGGAACAGGATATTCATGTATGTAAGATACATTGCTCATTTATTTATAGTTTATTTAATTATATATGCTGCTGAATGGTGTTTAGCTGCATGTGAAATGACAAGAGAGTATCTATCTTAGTTCATATGAATATGATGTCATCAAAAGTGTACCACTGCACAAAATATGTAATAAAAGTATAACATTTATGGAATGTAATCATATGCTACCTGTTTCCATCCAATGTTGCTCTGATCACTGTGTTACATCACATTCAGCCTGACAAACACACAGCACATCATTTTGTCCAATACAGATCCATAAACAATTCTTTCTGTACGCCTTCTCGTATTGTTCTTGGATAAATAAATAAATAAAGCAGAATCCTTCTATTATAAACAAAGGGTAAACAGTGACGCCATAATAAATCCCCAGCAGCCTCACTTCGTACTCTGCCTCCGGCTGAAATCAGTTCCTGTTTGTTATTGCTTGGGCGACAAATAGAACATTTTGTTGACTTCACTGATGGAAACATCTTTCAGTCTGGGTATTCCCCCCTTGCGGCAGTCTGTTGTCCTCTGGCCTTGAGCGTACACATCTGTGACAGAAGGAAACATTAAAGGGCTTCAGGATGAGGAAGGACCTCTGTGAATCATCTGAACAATTGAGTGTCATGTTGGGAGGCATAATGCCAAATTAACTATCATATTTATTTGTATTAGATTACAATAAAATACATGATGCTTTCACCTTTTAAAATGCTTTTCCTATTGTCATTGAGAAATCTGTAGCAGAAGTCATTGTAATTCTCATCCCTTGAGGCCAGTACTGGGTCAAAGTGAACCTATAGCAACATCTTCACCTGTGATGTTGTCCACAGAGTCGAGTGGAGCCGTGTTGTTCATGTTCACTCCAAACAGCATCACAGCACAGATCACTATTGCAACCAGCAGATAGATTGGCGCTGCGAGGGCCCAGTATCTACACAAGATGAAATGTTTCAGTTAACAGACCATAAAACTTGTAATGTGGTGTGAGTATTTCCTGAGGCACACTGTTTCATTTATCAGTCAAAGGAGGGGACTCGTTATTGGATAACTACTATCTGATCGTAATTCTTTACTTACTTTTGAGGCCAGTAGGTGAGCCCGATTGAATGAAGCCATTCTTCTGGTATAAATGCCCACAGGCAATACAGAACTGTGGAGAGAAGAAAGGAAAGCAGACGTCATATTACAGACACGGTTGACAGGGTTTTTTGTTTGGATAGCTATTTGCATGGTTTGACATTGGTAAATACGTGACCTGGGCAGTCTTGGCAGGTACTTTAAGCACACACACACAGTCAGTGTTACCAATGACCACCTTGAGTACCTTTGGTGTTACTGCATGAATTTACAATCACCATATCCTGACAGTGAGTGTGTTGGCTGACTGTATCTGACTCATTTGTTTTTATTTTTGTAAATATTTAAGGTACAACTGGGAATCAGAAACAGAAATACTTAATTGTGATAAGTTACAGTTACTCTGATGTAAAGCATAGAGAATTGTAAGAAAGTAGAGACAGTATAAAATTAGAAGTATATAATTAGAAATATGTACATTATGCTCAAATGTTTTGCACTACTATGTAAAATATTTACAAATATAAAATATATATAATATGCTAAGTGTGAAATGTGTGAAAAGTATGTGTATTATGCTAAATCACAATGTAAAAATTTGTATGGAAAGTTTTAGAAATATAAAAAGTGTATTATGTTACAGTGGACGACACAGTACATATATAAATATAAATAAAAATAAGAGTGCATCTGTAAAGTTTTTAACCAAAGTGGACACTCAGAAAAATAAAAATGTTTTTCTTCTTCAAAAAATTAAATGAATATCACTCATCTTTGAGAACTGGCATAAAACCTTACTTTTATGAGTTTTTTATTTTACTCTTCAATTAGGCTGGGAGAATATATTTTAAAAGATCAAAGTCTGCACTGTTAAACCTTGTAATGGGCCAACCTCC
This sequence comes from Cephalopholis sonnerati, assembly GCA_019142605.1. Taxonomy (NCBI): domain Eukaryota; kingdom Metazoa; phylum Chordata; class Actinopteri; order Perciformes; family Serranidae; genus Cephalopholis; species Cephalopholis sonnerati. Next base: position 17,915,391 of record JAGQAX010000020.1, on the reverse strand, counting down.
AACCTCAAATAGCATACACAGTGGATGTCAGAGGAAAGATATGACAGAGTTGATGTCTTACTAAGTTGACAAAAAGTTTGTATATTCATTAATTTCACAAGAGTCATACTGAGGAGCCATTTTATTTTTGAAATAGTTCTCTTAATGCTAATCAAAATGCTTATTCTTAAGCCATAATTCTTATTTAGTTTTGATTTGGAAGGCCTATGGAGTTGACATGTTATGGTTGAGACACACCTGATTGTAATATTATTTAACAAATTTATCAGAAAATAGAAAGCTTACAGGTACTTGAGCAGCATTCCCACCTTTTTAGAAACCAGGAAGTGAGACAGGAGTCCTAAGGATGTAGCTAACACCTTTTATGCCCAATTTAATTATGTTTTTGTTGAAATCTAATGGAGATGACGAAAATCTGGGACAAATCTTTAAAGGGCCAACATTTTCACAAAAAATATATTTTAAAACAAAGACAATTATAGTAGTACATGTTTACACTGATGTTATCAGTGCATGCTGTTAGTTTTAGATTTTGAAGGCTTTTCTTTTTCCTTTTTTTTTAATTGTTTGAAGTTGTGGATTCTTGTCTGGGACAAAAGTCACAGGAAAAGTAAACAAAACAAACAAACAAAAAAACATAAAAGCAGATCAAAATATTTCATAAATCATATTTATTTCCTGTATAGCAATCCTTTAAAATAATATTTCACCACTGAAAAGAAATAAGTGTGTTGATAAGTTATAGTTTTCAGTTGTTGTTTTTTTCTTTGGTGGGGACATGATTTGTTCCAATTCTCAAAAAAAGGTGATGTACAGTGTATTTTACTAAGTGTATCTACTGGATCATCCGTTTTAATAAGACATGTTTAACAATTTAATTTTGTGAGAGTGAAATGACAAAATATGACTTACAGAAGCCAAACTGCGAGCCAAGGAAAAGGACAAACCCATAAATGGCTCTCTCAGGGACAGGAGAGGGAGTGTTCACCACCATAATCTGAAACCACAACAATAACAGAGAAAGGTACGATGAAGTGTCCCAATACAAGGGACATATAACACTTCAGACCCAAAATTTGCTCCAGGTAACAGCAAATAAACACGTATTTTTACAGATAATTAATAACGTAATCTAATATAAGCTTACTGAGAACAGATGTATGCCTTAAAACAACGCTACCGGATATCCTCATTCCTCACGGTTAACGCAATCAAACTAACCTTTATTATTTACCAAGATGTCCTCGACATGTGAGACAAGACGTACTTATCCAAATGTGAGAGGAGAATTAGTTAAATTTCTGAATTTCTTCTAAAAAACAGGACAAATCTTCTCCGAAGCTGTCAAGCATCGTCGATCAACTACCGTGCCTGCATTTTGTCCTACACGAAATTCGGTCCGATATGAAACGTTTGTCACAAAACGAGTCTCCGCGTTTCAAATAAAAAGCAAAAGAAACCACAAAACATACTTTTCCCGTCTTCATATCTTATATAACTTGTAATGAATATTAGATGAAAAACTGCACCGTAGTCGTTGAATGTATCACCTTAGTGACAAACTATGCACGCGTGTGTAGGTATTCATGTTTCACCGGACAAATTTGGCTGGTGCACACTTCGGAAATACACATTTCAGCATGGCTTTGGAGCACCTGGAGTTTGTTACTGTGCATTTCTCTCAGCAATTAGGGACAATATTCGGACAATATCTCTGCGTCCGCGCGGCTACACGGTAAACTTACTCCCGGGAAACATTTGTGGGTGACACGGTGTTGACCGTTACTTTAAAACGTTACCTGCTAACTAAGTGACGGAGCTGTGACGGTCCAGCGTGGCTGAGGACGGTTCACTTAAACTAAATCAAGTACGACATATTTAACAGACAGTGGCCATAATGTCAACAGTAAATGCAAAGAAAAAAGGCACTCCCTGCTAAAACACAACGACCCACATCTACAGAGAAAAAGAACACTGCGGAAAGGAAAAAGAAAAGAAAACAGTGGTTGAAAATGAAGTATGAAAAGTTAAAGCCACCACCTAAGAAACAAGAAAAGCCTAAAGCTCAGCCAGCAGCTCCTCCAAAAGATGTCCAAGACTTCTCTGCTAACTGGAAGGCATTACAAGAGGTTTGTTGTTCAAATATTTAGCTCTGTCTCTGTAGCTTGTTCACATGTCATCTGTTTTTAGATGTCACATTTAGTGACGTCACTTTCCTGTAGCTTGGTCACAACTTTGCTAAACTTTCCACAGATGTTGAAGGCCAGTCAGCCGGAGAAGAAGCAGCCCGTGACCCCAAAACCTCACAATGGTGCTCTGCAGAAAAAGGAGCCTAAAGAAAATTCTTCCAAAAATATTTCCAAGAACAAACAGGAAGACACAGGGGAAAAAGTGAAGCACAAAAGTGTTCCTAACAGTGTTGTCCCCAAGGACTCTCAGGTGGACTCAGAGGGTCCATCTGTCTCAGAGACAAAACAGTCTGCTGCTCCAAAAAGGAAAACGGACAGCGGAAAGTCAAACAGCGAGCAAGCGGCTAAGAAAAAGAAGCCTGTGGTTGAAGAGACAAAGCCTACAGTGTGAGTATAAAGACCAACCTCTGCTAATATTTGGGCCAAGAAGAATTGTGGCTGCTTATTTCATCTTGTTCTGTGCCATTGCAGAGAGGACCTTTGGTTTGATGACGTAGACCCTGACGACATCGAGGCGACCGTGGGAGCAGAAGCAGCAGAGATAATGAGGAAGAAGCAGGGCATTCTGAAAAGCAAGGACACAGAGAGCGCCTTGGTCAAGGAGAAAGCCTTTGAGGGGTGAGTGATGACAAAGTCAGTGTCCTTTTGTAGCCCCACAGATGTGCTACAAAAACTTCATGTGATATTGTTTAAAATGTTGACAATTAAGTCATAAACAGAGAAATCTGATATGACCTGATTGCAGCATCAGCACCAATGTAGCTGCAGTGTTGTCTGTGCTTGTACTTTTAAAGGACCATACTGCTGTTTTACAAAAAGTACATATTTAGAAGAATAGCTTGACCTTTTGGGGTGTTAGATTATTTGCTGTCTTACCACAAGATATTGAGAGGATTGATACCACTCTTATATCTGTACAGTAAATTAAAGGTGAGCTTAAAGACTGAAAATGGAGCAACAGCTAGCCTGGCTCTAAAGCTCACCATTAAGTGACTTCCTGGAGTCTCCGCTGGTTGCCTGGCAACTTCACAGCAAAGACAAGACTCCAGGAAGTCACTGCCTTCGGACACAGGAAGGCTAGTTGTCTCTCCCTGCATTTAGTCTTGATGCAGCGCTAAACTAACCATCTGCTGTCTGTAGCCTAATTTTAAAGGGATAGTTCAGATTTTTTTGAAGTGGTGTTGTATGAGTTACTTACCCATAGTCAGTGTATTACCTACAGTAGATGGCGGTCAGCATGTCTCCAGTTTGGAGACACAGGCAGCACTCAGTCGTACTGCCACTGGCGGTAAGCGCTGTGCTGCTCACGTCTTTACCTTGCCATTAGACATGCTTGCAAACAGGGAATTGAAGCGTTATCTAGCCCCTCTTTAAAGCCACCAGACTCCACAAAATTTGTAGTTTTACCTCGCTGAGCACAGGAGCTGCTGGTCTGCTGCTACCTCGATCAGTTAGTTTGTTTATGATATTCTGTGACTTTGGTAAATCCGAACTAATCTTTTAAAACACCAAAGTCACGCAATAACAAACAAACTTACTGATCGAGGCAGCGGTAGACCAGCAACTCTGGTGTTTGGCAATGTAAAATGACTGTTTCTGTCAAAGAAGTCTGGTGGCTTTGAAGAGAGCTTAGATGGATACAGTGGCTTCACTTTCTGGCCGAAAGGGTTGTCTGACAACAAGGTAAAGCAGTGAAAATAATCCAAATATACTGTACTCTCGACCTGATATAGATGTTTTTTAGGTGACTAAAATACATTTTGCTGCTGCCCCAGTCCACAGCAGTACATTGCTTATCTTCAGTGGCAGTACTCCTGCCTGCTTCTCTAAATTCGAGGTGTGCTGACCGCCATCTACTGTATGTAATACACTGACTATGGATAAGTACTTCACACAACCCCACTTAAATCTGAACTATCCCTTTAATGGACAGACATGAGACTGGCATAAATCTTCTCATAAATCATGTATTTTAACCATGAGCGTGTTTCCTCAAATGTCAGCCATTTCATGAACATTACTGCCAGCCTTGGCATATCATACTAGTTTAGATAGTTGAATGTGTTTTCTCTGATTTCCACAGTTTCTATTTATTTTGTAACAGCATAAAAATCAACTTGCTGTGACATTAAATTTTGAATTTGACAGCAGGGACTGTTTTAAAACTGTTTCATGGAGGTGTTTTCAAGTGTTGAGGTTTTTACATCTGAGACTTAAGAATCAGCTTAGAAAAAAATAAACATTTTTTACAAAGCTGCAAAATAACATACAAGCATAAATACATATGTACAGAATCTAATCCCACGTTGGTATACACATAGTAGACCCATAAACTTATTGTCAGTATTGGTAAAATACAAAAACGGAGACAGCAGATCTTCCTCACGCAGGTTGAGGTTGTAGTGAGGACTGTCCTCTCTTAATATCCTGTTTCCTGTTCGCCAACCGTTAGCCTCACCAGAGCCGTGGCCATTGATTGCGAGATGGTGGGAGTCGGTCCTGATGGAGAGGACAGCATCTTGGCTCGTGTGTCCCTCGTGAATCAGTTTGGGAAATGCATCTATGACAAATATGTGAAACCCACAGAGAAGGTGACAGACTACAGGACAGCTGTCAGTGGCATCCGACCAAAGGACATCAGAGATGGTGAGTCATGAAAGTGACCAACAAACAGCTAAATGAGAAACTGACACGTTATAATTAGTTGATTTGAAATTTTAAAAATGTACCGTTACACCATGATTTATCATCTGTGTTTGTGTCACTGCAGGAGAGGATTTACAGACTGTGCAGAGGGAGGTTGCTGCGATCCTGCAAGGCAGAGTAGTGGTTGGACACGCCATACACAATGACTTAAAGGTAGCCTGAATGTGATATCTGAGAGGATTGTAAAATGAATTTCAAAATAAATGTAAGCATTTACAAACCAATCCTAAATTTTCATTTCAGATTTTACTTCTGGATCATCCAAAAAAGAAAATCAGGGACACTCAGAAGTACAAACCTTTTAAGAAGGCTGTAAAGGTATTACTACTACTTTAAAGGACCCAATTGACCCTTTGTATATCAGTTCCTCACCCTGTTTTACGTTGAATTCATGAAGAAAACTTTGCTTTTCTCACATGCCTTATTGAAGAACGAAGAATCCAAAAAATTCTTGATGAATTGAAGCCATAGGGGTGCACGTTAAACTATATCAAAACATCTTTTTATAAACTTTCACACAACTTGTGCAGTACAGTCAGAGTCTCATTTATCCAGTTATATGTTCAGTACCTCCCAAACACACAGCCCTTTCTGACAGAGAACTGAACGAAGGGTGTTTTCGCATATAGTCCTCTTTAAACAAGCCGAACTCTTTGCACCAAAAAGTGAACCAACAGAAAAGGGACTCAGTTCTTTTTGTCTTCACGTTGCCAGTTTATTTGGAGAGGACTCAGTTCTCTGTCTGGTCAGCTTCAGCTCTGATGGGGCCTCAGTCCTGTTCACACTATAGCCCATTTATAATAATATATATTGATGTAGTTTTTTTTTTTTCTCTTGACGTAGCACTGCAGTGTGATTATGAAGCCCCTCACTTTCAGATGAACTTAAAATTGGAGGAAAACCTTAGCGTTTCTGTGCTGTAGACTGGTGCTGATTGATGTATTCTACATTCCACATCTGGAGACAAGTGCAGTATCTTCCATGGACCAAACTATTCCTCGTCCTGCATCCTTGCAACTGTTACAGGTTGACGTGGTTTTGTCTGTTTTTTCAACGTCTGAGCGCTCTCGGAGTGTTCACATATACACAAAAAATGCTGAGTCACTGCTGTGAGCCTGTTCAGAGGGCTGAAAAGGACCAAGTGTGAAAACACCTTAAAAGTGAAATGTATCTATGGCTCTCTTTAAAGCCAGACTGCATTGACAAAACCCCGTAATTTTACCTCGCTGAACACAGGAGCTGCTGGTCTACCACTGCCTGGATTGTTTGTTGGTTTATGTTATGTGACTGTGATATTTAAAGGGTTACTTTACATCCTGTCTGTTTGAGTACTGAGTATACGCCTGGATAAATGAAGCTTGTATTATACTGCATGAGCTGTTTGAGAGTTCGTAAACAGATGTTTTTGTAAAGTTTTATGTCTTCAGTTTGTTAGGAATTTTCTGTTTTTTGGATTCTTCGTTCGCCATGGAGGCATGCGAGGCAATCAACGTTTTCTTTTTTGAATTCAGCATAAAATATGATGAGTTATTGATATACAGATGGTTATCTGGGGGGTGACGTATTCCTTTAAAATTGATATATTGTACACACATGGCCCCCCTGACTCAGTATTTATTTTTTTTTTTTTAGAGTGGTCGACCCTCGCTGAAAGTCCTCTGTAGAGAAATACTCAACGTTAAGGTCCAACAGGGCGAACATTCATCCGTAAGTTATCAACACATCAGACAGAACTGTCCCTTTTTAAACTATGTAATAATGTGCTAAAATGTTCTACCTTTCTCTCAGATTGACAACAGTTAATTTAGAAAACATCGGTGCAAAATATTCCAAAGAGTACCTATGAAAAAAGTAAAACATATTGTCACATCTGGACTGATTTCCCCCTCTCTTCCTCCGCTGTCCCACCAGGTCCAGGATGCCCAGGCCACCATGAGGCTCTACACAATGGTGAAAAAACATTGGGAAGCAGAGATTAAAGCCAGACACAACAACAAAGACTCCGACAAGAAGAGTGTGAGAAAGCCCAAGGTTCCCAAGAACAAGAACAAGGACAAGAATCTCATGGGATTATGAAAACAAAACCAATCAGCAAGAGGACAGATCATCTCCGGATCAGAGCAGCCCTGACTAAAATGATTAGAGGTTTGGAAAGATGTCCAGAATTATGTTTTTAACAGCTGGCCCCTCTGACAGGACATGCCAAGATGTAAAAGACTTGATTGTTTTGCCAAGATTTACACAAAGCAGGGAGTGTTCTGGCTAAGGATCCCAGGCTGTGACTCGCACAGGGATTACAACATCGAAGAGATGAGGGGGCTTCTGCATACAGTGATCCTTTCAGCCATTTCCTCCTCAAATATTCCCAGATCGTCATTTCACAACATGTTATTCCGAGCAGCTGGAGGCAGGTGTTCAAATCATCCGATTTCATCTCCACAGGGCTCATGAGAACTTAAAATCACTTGTCCGCTAGCACACACAGTCCTTTATTTTGCATAATGGCTCCAGTGTTATATAAATTGTTTAGATCCTTTGTTCTCTCATGACTTGGTGTGTAGTAATGTGATTCCTGGTTGCCTTAAATGTTTTAAAAAGTATGAATTAAACAAAGAATTTCTTTCTTTGTAGCTATACTGCAATTATTGTTTATTAAACTCTTATTTTATGTTATATGTAGTAAACCACCTATAGAGACCCATCCCATCTAAAAACATCAATAACCATTTAAGTGTACACGATAATAAGAATATTTTCAGTGCTTTACCTCGCCATCAGAAAGCCCTTTCCAATTGGGAACTAAAGCTGTTATATCGCTCTCTTCAAAGCCACCACAGTCCCTTGACAAAGCAGTAATATGACCTTGCAGAACACAGGAGTTGCGGGTTCCCACTGTCTCCATTGGTTTGTTGGTCGGGGTCATTGTGTGACTTTGGTGAGTCCAAATGAACCATTTTAAACCCCAAAGTCACACAATAGCACAAACAAACAGAACAATAGAGGCAGTGGTAGACCAGAAACTTTGTGTTCTGCATGGTAAAATTACTGTTTATGTCAAAGGAGTCTGGTAGCTTTGAGAAGAGGATCGATGAGGGCTTCAGTTTCCCATCAGAAAGAGCTGTCTGATGGGAAAGCAGTGAAAATACTTTAAATATAGTGAATACGTAAACTGATATTGATTTTTCTTTTTAATGTGGGTCTTCTATGCTTCGTTAAGTCCTGCCCTCGAACGCAGACTGACCAATCATAACGTTGCATTGGGCCTCTTCATACCTGGTTCTAACAGCAACACAGCTGTGCTCCATTGACTCTAATGCGATCATTTCGTATTTCCTTCATTTTCAGGCTGGTTTTGAGGATTTGGAGCTAAATGTTGTGTGTGGCGCTCGGATACTCATTACCTGGAGAGGTTGGAAAAAGATATATGTTTCTTCCCTGTTCCAAAACCAAAATCAAACCCTGAAAAGTGTAGGGCTAGCTAGCTACTGAAGATATAGCCTACTGAATGTATACACATGCTGCTTTTGCTTTTAATGATTATAACAGTGAAACAAAGACCGACCCTGCTGTACAGGAACCAGTGAAGGGAAGCAGGTCAATTGCCGTCTCATGCAGGTAACACCTAAACTGAGCCAAGAAGATGAGGATTGAATATCAAAAACCTGCTTCTTCGATTTTTAAACTCATGTTTTATGTGATCTATTACAGTGGATAAGATGAGTGAGTCATTAGACTGTTCTTACCCATTTCAATCAGAGCTTCTCATAGCTGCACAGTCTTCTCTAAATGTGTGTGTTATGCTTCACTAACAGTGATTAAGTGAGGGATTTGGGCTCCTCGTGTGCCCGCAGTCATGTCAGTGTGATTTGCTGCCTGTGTTTGATGGAAAGTGTGCCCTTCTCATAGTGGAAATGAAACCTTGGTCAGAAGAGTCCAGGCTCTAAATTATTATGGAGCCCGATCAGATTTTGGAAGCCTCAAGCGGATGGAAACTTATGTCCTTTATCTTTCTCTGACACACACACGCGAGCAGAGGGACAGGAACCCTTCAGCTTAAAAGGATGAACTACCTCCAAGTGCTACTAGTGTGTTTTTACAAAAATGCATTATATGGTCTCAAAAGCAAACCAAGATTGTTTGAATGTACTTTTAATATCATTATACCATCACAAAGCATGGTAACAAAGATGTCAGAAAATGAGTTTTATTCACTATCTTAACCAGATGCAGTTACATCCTACACAATCTCAACCATGTTGTAATTTTTTACGTGGTTTAATTTGGACTTTTTGTTGCAGTCATGGTGACGAAATAAGGGATTGAGGTTCCCTTTGTACCAACTGTATGTCAGTGTGATCTGCTGCCCAGAGGCTGATGCAAAGTGTGCCCTACATTGCTAAAGTGAAGCTGACGCCCTTGGTCTGCAGCCTCAGGCTCTAAATTAGGCTGCGTGTGTGGAGCTCAGTGTGACGCTGTGAAGGCCTCAGGTGGATGACCAGCAAACCTCAGAGTAAATTTTGGATGGGGCAATCAACTCATCTGCTGATACAACAATTTAAATGTTTTATTTTCAAGACAACAGTGGGTGTTTGTGTACAGCTCTGTTATGATTGTGGTGCAACAGAACGGCACAATGACTCCTCAGTGGATTTCCCCTATGGGCAGCCAGTAACTGCGAAACTACATCATGTCTCCCTCTAGTGGGTAAACACTTCATAGATGAGAGAGAGAAAGAGTGCACTTGATGGATGATGGGAAATGTACTGGTGAACAAAGCGAATCTGTTCTCAACTTATTTTTAAACAGTCTATAAAATCGGAATTTTACGCTGCATTGGAAACAGCTTAGATCACTCTTACTGGAAACAAGACTTTTACTGTGTGTCTGGAATGTCCCATGGGCCCACATCTGTTCAATGTTGCCCTCCAAAATTCTGTGCAACATAGCTATCAATTCTAGGAAATCATAAACCTAGGACATAACAAGAACATGAATACAGTTACGCAAACACATATTCCAGGAAACAGCTTTCTGTCAGATCATATTGATCTGTGTTATGATACAGAGAAATCGTACTGCAATATGTGAATGTGTGTTCATGAATGTACGAATATGCAATTTTCCTGCTATGGTCACGGTTAAGAAGGCTATTATATTTTGCAACTTTGTTTGTTTACAGTTTTTAAGCTCACCAATGCCCCCATCACAAATTACAGTCTCCAAAGTGACCATGAAGTTGAATCAAACTCTTTCTATATCATAACATTCACAAGGTTTTTCTCCGTGAACAAAAGATGTCGAAAAAGAAAGAATACACTCTTAATGCTGTCTAAGGATTAATCATCCATTCATTTACAATTAATAGGGTATTTATGAATGCAAAGATTATAGATTGTAAATGATATTTAAGGGATAAAAGTTTAACACTACTAAATATTTTAATCAATTAAGTTTGTTTAACTTGCTATAGCCTTTATAAAAGACTTAACTGAACTTTAAGCTACATAAAAAATGTCTTAGTTACAGCTCAAAAGAGAACATAGTGTCCAGAAGGATTTATAGCGGTTCAAAATTTTGGAGACAACACAAGGACATGAGATTATGACCTGTTAGAAAAAAAGAGTCATAACTCAAGAGAACTTGGAAAAGAAAACATTTATTTTATTTTTTTGTAACCAAATTTTATTCAGCAATATAGTAGCACAGTTTCATGTTTTTCTTTTTAAACAGAAATATTAACCCTTAAACCCCCCCACTCCACAACAATCCCCTCCCAACTCATTAGAGCAAAGTAATGATAAATGAATAAAAAGGATTGAATAACATACATAGACACAAAGAAGGTGTGCAACTAATTTAATATAAATAAAGCAATAAATGAAAAATATTAATAAAATGAAAAAAAAAAGTCAGCTGGTAATTCTCAAGATCAACACGTTGATAAAACTCTCCCCAGGGACACCAAAGATTGCAGTCTGAGCTGATGGGTCTAGAGTCACGTTACATCTTCAATACATCAGAAAGTTTCCCACCAGGCTCAGGCATGACCAGAATATATGGGTCAAGTTTGCTGGTGCCTGAGAGCACCTGTCACACATACCAGAGAGGTCTGGATATATTTACAAACCACTTTATTGTAAAGACATTTGATTCCTGAGAAATTGTATAGAAGCCACACAGTGTTGCAATCATCGGTTGCTCAATCCTTCCTCTTGCTGCCTGTGTGGGTTTACATTGTGACGGCCCACAGGCCAGCACAACAGGACATTTGTTCTATTAGATATTCATGGCAAATTTCACTTTAGCTTAAAAATGAGCTCAAAACATCATTCTATGTCATATGATATCAGCCTTTGTGTGGTACAACATCATGCACAGATCGTGTGTCAAAGCTGTAGACCTTATCAGAACTCCTACGTAGTCTGTTTGCCTGTTATTCACACACCTGGGATGTTGTACATTTCTGCAGACTGCAGATATATTTGCACGTTATTATGTGGTGGATACATAAACTTAATGTTTCAACAGCGTTGTTATAAACATATGGTTAAGTTTGGGCACAAAAACCACTTGGTCATGGTTGGGAAAAGATCATGTTTTGGTTTAAAATACTTGGTTTTGGGGGGCAACCTTTATCTATGCCCCAGATAGGCTTAGTCCTTTGCAGAGATCCTAGTTTGATTTCAACCTGTTGCCCTTTGCTGCGTGTCATCTTCGTTGTCTACCTGCCTTTCCTGTTTCTCTCCAGCTGTCCTGTAATAAAGGTAAAAAATAATCTAAATGTTTTCCCCATTGGAAAAGCAATGATGTCTGAAAAAACAACCACTTGCCATGGCACTATCCCCACAAGAAAAACAGTGATGGGTTGCTAAAAAACACCGAAGTTCGGTGCCTAGAACACCGCTTGAAACGCAGCAATGACTCGATAAAAACAACCAGTTTTGTTGTTTGTTAGTCTTGAGCAATGGTCTACAGGAAAAACTCCCCCCAAAAACCCTTTAACGGGGAATAAAATGGTAGAATTTTTTTTTTGCAGAAATGTACAACAGAAGCATTTTATTTTGGTGACTGGGCTGATAAAAATATGGTCTCAATAAGGCTCTGTTTGTTGGTTATATTAATATAATAATACAGTATTTATGTCTTTTAATTCTTAGATTAATCAGGTAATTAATACTGCTCAGTAGTGCATAACATAATGAAGCTGTAACACACAGCTCTGGAGGACTGTAGCACCTCTTCATAGACCAGCTTGTCAAAATTGTCTTCCTAATAACTGCAGTGCTGGGAATAACATAGTAATAGGACTGCATTTAACAAAGCTCATGATGGGATTGGAGGCATTGCTGCTGTCGCTAACATGCCACTTGATCTATAATTCAATAAGATGCAGCTTACAGTCTTCCCTTCTACTGCACATTTTCTCAAAAGTGATTAGTCAGTACTGGCATGTGTTGTGTGGTCTGTGGGTTTTACACACACCGAGTATAAACAGCAACTCTGATAAGTTCGATTTGTGAGTCTTGTAGCAGAATCTATTTTATATTGCAAAACATACAGACCTGAAGATCATGTGCATTTTTTTATTTGTGAGAACAGGAAGCACTACGTCAGCGGACACTGTTTTTCCGATTATTGATGGACAACAACAATTGAGTGTATTGAACCATCGTTTTCTCATTGTCAATTAGTCTTTGCATCCTCAAGGCCATCTTCTCTGTTTCCTCTACAGTGCATTATTGTGCAGATATATGGAAGATGGTAGATATACTGCAAATACAGTGTATGGTAGAGGCTGTTCGTTTGTATGACACTGTCAGTGACATTTACTGGAACTAATGGTGAACCGAGAGGTTGAGGACATCATCACAGAACTGCTTTTTTCTCCGTCGGTGCTTGAGAATCTTCTCTTGACCACACAAAGTCTCCTCAGGTCTGCTGCTTTCCACTTCCTTATGCATGAGCTGCATCATGCTGCCGCCAAGAGACTGACCGTGGATGTGTCTGTGTTGGCTAATGCTCGCTCTTAGGACGAACAAAGTTGGGCATTCAGTATTTATGCAGGTTGATGAAGAAACACTGTCAGCTACTTTCTGCGAATGACTTCCGGCTGCATCTGTTCTGGTCTGGTGACGCTAAAGGGGGGAATTCACTTTTAAGGTCTATGCAGAGAAGGTTGCTTTTCGTTTTTAGCTGATAGCGGCGTGGTTCTATGGACCGAGGTGTCGGTCGGCTGTTCCACCACTTCCAGGGGGAAATATCTCAACAACATTGGGATTGATTGCCAGGAGATTTTGTGAAAACACTGATGTTCCCCAGAGGATGAACCACAGTGACTTCATGTTGGGTTTACACAGAGCGTGTATACAATAATTAGCGCTAGTGAATTACATGTAAAGTCAATGTAAAGCTTCGATTGAATGCGAATTCACACTTGGTGACGCAGTGGACGCAATTATGCACAAGATGTGAATTAAGCGGCATGAATGAAGTAACTAGTGCGATTTTGCGCCATGCGCTTACTCTCAAGAGTTGAAAAATCTGAACAGCGACCAATTCACGTCACAACAGCCAATCAGCATTGAGAACCACTATGGACGTACGACGCAGAGGACGTACCAGCCAAAGTCCATTCATCGATTCAGTGATTTCACATGTGTATGACGCGAGTTATTTGCATGTATGAAGTGAGTCAATACAAAATATCTTGGTGTTCAAACTCACCATAAAACTTGCTTCTGATATTCAAGGCTCTTCGATATTAACCTTCTAATGATCTAACATTATCATTAAACGAGTACTTCACCCATAAAATGACCATCTGTATATCTACCACTCGCCATGTTATGTTGAATTCATGAGGAAAACTTTGTTTTTCTTGCATGCTTCCACAGTGAACGAAGAATCCAAAAAAGGCGAACATTCTTAATGAATTGAAGTAAACAGTGACCATGTTTAACAGCAGCAAAGCTATATCATAACATCCTTTACAAACACTCACCAAGTCTCATTTATCCAGTCGTATACTCAATGCTTCAGATACACAGGTTTTGTCAGTACAGACAGTCTCGTGCAAGGTCGAGTAATGTGCCTGGGCACGCACATGCATTAGAACTCTGCTCAGGCAGAACTCATACACATGCGCACAGGCACGCTCAGTGCACACTACTCATAGACAGAGGAGTTTTAAATCATAAAGAGTTAGTAAAAATGCATGTTTGGGAAGTAGGAGGCTTGGATTATAATGCAGACAGATGTTTTGCTGGCCCATGTTTACTTCATGTTTCCTTTGGATTCTCCTTCACTGTGGAGGCATGTGAGAGTTTTTGTCATGAATTCAAAATAACACATGATGAGTAGTTGATATATAAATGCTCATTTTATGGGTGAAGTATTCCTCTAAGCTTACATCTCAGTTTGTACAAATACCTGCAAAACTCACATTCCCATCAGCCTCAGCTGTACTTTATTTAGTGCTAATTTGCTATGTTAACATGCTGAACTAGGATGCTGAACCTGACAAATATTACCTGCTAAACACAGATTGTCACAAATTGAGCATGCTAATATTCAGCCCTTAACACCACCATTAACACGTCTGTAGTTACGAATTAGTTTACTTAGTCTTGTTATTATATTACCTTTAACATACTGTATTAAACACTCCTACAGATTTTGCTGGAAGGGCTGTAGCTGCTGTTTTAACAGTTTGAATTATCTAAGAATTATTGAGCACAACACCTGTATAAATCTTGTGTTGGACCGTTTCTAGACGCCGCTGCAGGGGTGTGAAGGGTTGTAAATGAACAAGAAGTGATATAGTGCAAAATAGAGTTATGTGCTATTTCCCGAGGGCGCAGAAAACAGCTCTAAACCTCACACTTAGTAGAGGTGTTGGTTAGGAACCACATAAGGTGTGACCAAATATTAGGCATACAATATACTGTACATATGAAGACAAGCAGCTTTACAAGACTTATACATTTACATATGAATGTAGCTCATGTACAGAGTGATTTATAATGAACAAGTCTTTCTGATGGACTGAAACATGTATCTTCCCAAACAGGTGTATGATAATACAAAGAAAGATGGAAGGAAAAAGGCTTATGGCTGTGTTCTCCGTGCCATGAAGGGCCTCAATCTGTGCACGTTTTAAATAACTATCTAAAATCTGAGCCTGTGCAAAAAGCCCTTTTGCATTTTTAATTGTTCATTAAACACAATCTCCTTTTGTACTGAATGCACTTTGAAGAACTTGCATTCCCCCCTTATTCTGTCTGCACTTTACTCTTGCAAGAACATTCTGTGGTCAAAGGAAAACGCCACAGGCACCTGAGAAATAGCCTTTTGCCCTTTTACCACTGTTGTAATTTTTATGAGGCTGTGTTGCACTCGACCCTGAGCTTCCTGTCGATACTGTAAATGCATCGACAACATTGCTGATCATTGTACTTCCACTGGAGTACGGCTCAGACCTGCAAAACCTGTTTGTTATAATATTTGTTTCAACATTTGGGGGGGTGGACACATGAAACATGAACATTTTGGGCATCAAACGCTTAATGTCCTGTGTCCTTTGTGCACCAGTTTCACCATTTATGTATCAACTGAAGACTATTTAATGACACATTCAATCGGGCCGCATTTTAAAACCAAGAAATGGAATGTTCCAGACATATTCAGCACTGCTCGGCCCCTCTCCCCTGAGCATGCTCTCAGTTAGTCAAGCTCAATATCCTCAGCATGCGGCAGAGACAAGTGAACAGAAGAAGACTGACGAGAAAAGCTAAAAAGAACGAGTTAAACTGAGCCCGAGCTGGCACAGGTTTGGAATCCTTTCAGGTCCTGTAGCTATATCTTTCACATTGGAAAAGCCACTCCAGTGTTTACTGCACAGCTCTCTGCAGAGATGAAAAGAAAGCTTGATTGCTCAATCATTAGCTACTCTGTATGTAGTTCACATATTTTGTCTTAGATTTATGTGTACTGGGCCGAGCAGAGGTTGCTTGCCTGCCAATTGAATAGGCCAGATTTATAGTGTGAATGTCTTTCATTTTGGCAAACAAATCCTTGGGTACTTTTATTTTTTTTTATTGCGCAAGACTTTGCACATGTTCTACATATTGAAGGGGAGGTGTCCCCTGCTTCCCCCCGAAATCTACGCCTATGCCTTAAAGTGACTGAAGTTTATTAAAGGTACGCCGCTGTATAATCACCTGAAAATAAGAATCGTCATGCTTTTCCTACCCTAAAATCAGTTGTTTACTGTATATGTACATAGGAAACAGGCCCACGTCTACGAAGACAGCCATTTTCATTTTCGCATCAGTCACCATAGTTGGCAGCCCCTCCATGATGAGCAGCGTCGGAAAAACACTTATGTTTAAATGTTAACTGCTTTATGTGTTGTTTTTACTGGTTTAAAGAGAGCTACAGATAATTCAGCATCCAGTAACGACCTCTACAACGTCTGAATCAGAAATAAGTTGAGCATGCAAAGCAGGTGCTAGGCGAGCTTCCTGTTTGCAATGTGCTGTACAGTGCAGAGGAAACACTGATTTGTAGCATGAAACTGCTTAATTCAGTGTTTTAACTGGTGTCAATCATCTGAGACCTGTACTACGACGCAGGATTTAGAGTTAGTGAAGTAACTTCAGGGTTATCTCTGGGTTTTCAGCCCTACAAAGCTGGTTCTCTTTTTACCGGGATAAATCACCGTGGCAACTTGTGCTGAACAGCTAATCTGCTCCAGAGGAGGTTAACTTCAGAGTATCAGATCACAGCCTGTCAACACCCTGACATCTGGCCTATGAGATCATATATGCATTCAGTCATTCGTTTATTATCCGTAACCGCTTTTCCTCTTGAGGGTCGCAGGGGGCTGGAGCCTACCCCAGCTAACACTGGTGTGAGAGGCGGGACAGACTCTGGATAGGTCCAGACTATCACAGAGCTGACATATAAAGACAGACAACCATTCACACTCACATTCACATCTACGGACAATTTAGAGTCGCCAGTTAACTTAACCTGCTTGTCTTTGGACTGTGGTAGGAAGCCGGAGCACCCAGAGAAAACCCATGCAGACACAGGGAGAACATACACGCTCAGAGAAGGGCTCCCCCAGCCTGGATTCGAACCAGGAATCCTCTTGCTGTGGGCCTCTGAGATCACCGAAGAAAAAAGTATCCAGGAAGAAAATTGTGGATCTCAGGTAAAAAAAAAAACAGCCTACCTATTTAGCACGCTAACTTGCTAACCCTGCAGCAGCTCATGACGATTTTGTTCAGTGTTACTAGAGATTTTGTTCAATTGTACTAACTTAAATTCGGAAAACGAGCTGAGAGGAGCACAAAGGAGTTTTGAAAGAAGCACAGGAGCAGCACATGAATGATGCCAGAGGGCTGTGATTAGTCGATCGCAGTGTTGGTCCAGGAACATGATGTGGGATGTTGATCCGGGAACATGTACTGGGTAAAATCACGTGCAATGTTAGGGTTAGTCAAGCCGGATAACGAAAACTGTTTGTTTGGGAGAGGAGGATAATTTGGCTCCTGATAAAAACCTCCTAAACAAGGAACACTGAAGGAATTCTAATCGGAAGAAGTTTCAGCTGGTTGCAATCTTTAATCCTAACCTCTAGACGCCGCTTAATCCCCCCAAGTCTTACACACTGTTCTTTTAACATAGTGACATTTTAAAGACAGGTGGTGTGTTTGTTGAGAACAGAGTGCCTTCAGAGATAACATTACTCTATCAAAACATTATTATTGATATTATTATTATTGAAACTCACTGTCATATAACCCACCTGCTCCTCTGCTACCACATGACTGCTGATGTAAGCCAAGTCAGAGTCAAGGCTGGGAACCTGTAGACAAAATGGTGTTTGTGCGTCTGTCCAGCAGAGTGAGCATGTGTGGGCTATGTAGGCTAAGTGGGGAAGGAGGAGGAGAAAGGAGGGGATAAACCCCAATTAAACACAAGATAATAAATCAATCTAGTCTTTCCTCTTATATCCCTGGTGTGTGTATATTTACAGCATATGTATTTACGAAGTTCAGCTCAGCCATATGAGAAATTAGCCTCTGTATTCACCGGGGTCCTCCCACCCCTCTGTCTTGTTCTCTAATCCGCCCACATGTATCGTCTGAGGAAAAAAAAATAGTGCAGAAGGTGACGCTCCTCCAAAGGAACAGAGAGAGGCACAGAGAGGGAAAGGCAAAGAGAGAGGTGTCTACAGGCTGCATCTCCATTGAAACATTTGCAAAAGGGGGAGACAGAGGAAGAGCTGAATGGTAGCTACACCCTGCGCCTGGAAGCGTAGAGACACTGTAACAAAGGCTGGCAATTATTTTTTATTTTTTATTTTTCTGGCAATAACAAAGAGGTGGGAGAGGGGGCTCTGAAATCGAGGGGAATAGCAACAAAAAAAAGCCAGTTTTCAGGGGGACTTCTGCTTCATTTCATCCGAAAAGACTCATCCCTTTTGCCATCATCAGCATGACCATAAGCTATAAGTAACATTCGGCAATAACGGTGTCAAAACGAGATTTTCAGCAACAGACGCGCGCAATCCTATTTTGTTTTATTCTAATCGGGGGAGCAAAAAAACAGATGAACCGAATGCCTGCGAGAAACTGGATACTCTCTGAAATCATAAGAAAGAGCGATCTAACAAAGAAAACTACATTTTGATTGATCTTTTAAAGCTTGATGTGCGCGTTTCTGCACGCACTCGAAACGAACCTGAACCAAAAGCAAGTGAGTATGAACCGTGTCTGTGTATATGTCTGTATTTTTGGTGGCTTTTATTCTGCGTTTATCCGTCTAATAACAGAGCATTTATTGGCCAGCTCTAAAAGAGAAGGAAAAAAAGCGTCTAGCCTACATTCAACAAGTATCGTTATATCCACAATAACTGCGTTTTTATTTTTAAATTCTGTAGCCTGTTTGTGTTATGATCAATATCTGGAGTAATTTACAATGTGTTCAAATTGGACTCTTTATTGTGTTTTTATGATCATATCTAGCTGCTGTAATACAAATACAACTGTACTTTTGCAGTCAGATTTGATTTATCCACTGATATGACGCCTATAAATTTCATTTTTTGAATCCTAACATCCCTCATTGCACAAATGGTGGGTGTTTCCCCATCTACACCACTAGATCAGAGCAGTTTCATGCCTCTGAGGGGAATGTGTGTGTGTGTGTGCATTCCTCTCGGCATCATTGTGTGTCCGTCTGCATGAGCAACTGTTTTCCATGTGTGTATTGCTTTATGTGTGCATGAATTGGTTTGATTGCATGTGCCTCCAGTGTTTGTGTTTGTGTCTGTGTGTGTGTGTTTGTGCGGCGTGGCAGCACTGTGGTAAGTGTCAAGGCCTGAAATGGAGGTTTGATAAAGGAACCATATAGGAGGGCGAGAGGGCTGACACACAAACACACACACACACACACACATATGAGAGAGAGGTAGAGGAGAAAGAGGTGTGAGGAAGAAGGGGAGCAGAGCCACAGGAAGGACATAGCGTCACTAAGATCCAGGAAGTCTGTGGGGGCAGTTAAATGTCTAGACGTGGTCTTCTTCCCCCCTTCCGCCGCCACATCACCTATACTCTGTCAACTTGCTCCATCTGCATTCCACTGCATCACACACACAAAGTCTCTAGTTTCATAACGCCTCTTCTTCCTTCACTTCCCAGCGCATGCCTTGCTTTTTTTTCCTGCCAACTGGCTCCAGCGTGCTCTTCCCCCTAATGGGAAACACTCTTCCTCCATTTGCTCTCTCCCTTGCTTTCCTGCATTATAAATCTACAGCTGGAGCTATTTTTAGATTGAGGGTAACCCAGAAAACACCCCTTCGATTTTAGCAAAAAAAAAAAAAAAGAAGAAAGAAAAAAAACCTCCCCACCAGAGACAGTGGCATGCTGTCAGTGGATGTGATTGGTAGAGTAGTGATGGGGCTCGAAAGGAGGGCGCTGCTGTTTAAGCAACGGGGGGGAATAAATCTATTTTGAGGGCTGTGATTGAATTACGCATCTGTCGTGTCCTGGGTTTGTGTGTGTGTTCTTGCCTCTGACCCTTCCTCTCTCCTTGGCGGCGATGGGTTCTCTCTCATCTCACGTCTTCGTACCAGCTTCGGAGAACTTTCCTTCTGTCCTTCCAACTAATTCATCACCCGATCGAGCTCATTCTCCTTTTGCACCCTTGTGTGTTGTCAAACCTTGACCTTGAGGCTCACCTTTCATCCTCTCCATCCTCCTCTGTTCTCCTATCCTCTCTCTTTGTTTCTTCACATGTAACTTCTCTCCCTTCCTCTCCTGGCTGTTGAGAGTCTAATCTGTGACTTCCTACCTCTCCTTTATGTCTAATCGCTGGCTGGGTTCACAGGTTAGGAGTCAGTGCAGTAATACATCTTCCCTGGTCCCGTTTGTCTGTCTGGCCTCGTGTACCACATCACTGCTCTGCTGGATCATAATGGTCCTAATCTTGCAGGAAGTGCAGCATGATTAATTAGAAGCAGACACGTTTAAATGACCTAAGAGAGAGTCGGGAGGTGTGGAGGTTAAAGCAATTTGCTTCTGATGCAAATTCTCCAAGAACCAGATTTGAAATAGTGAGGGATTTTAGCTCAGATTCATCCAGGACCAAAAATAGAGATCCTTCCCGACATGACACTCTATCCCATAGCTTCTTTTTTTTGCCTGCACTCATTGCTGTTTCAGGATTTTTCTGACCTCTCCTACACCAATCACTGCTCCTTGAAGGAAGCTGTAGTACCTCTTCTTCCTTCTGTCATTTGTGAAGTCTCACACAGTGGGCATATCTATCCAAAAAATCTCAACATTTATCCTCCTGTGGGCAGGAAGGATTTTAGTCATGGACACTGGCTGAGCTTTCAGAGCTCTATTACAGGCTTCATTTCTGCTGGCCTATTCCTGAAAATGGCCTTATGTATTAATCATCCTCAGCCAGCTAAAAGGAGCAGACCAGGAGCACATGATTTTTTTTTTCTCTCATGAAAAAAAAGGTGGCTGAAGGGGTAGCAGCAGCAGGAGCAGCTTCTGGGGGGGGAGGGAGGACCAAAACCCCCCAAGGGGGTGTTGGTGCTGCAGTATGTGTGGATTGGTCAGCCCCTGGAGATCTCCACGGTGGTGTTGCTGAGTAGAGGAGCTGCCATTTCCTTTCTGCTTGCTTAATTGATTGGCTATTTAATTCATGTTCTGGGAATTGGCCACTGGTGAGCTTTATTATGATGAGAAATGCCTTGTTTTTTTTTTTCCTCCCCTCCTCTGTGTGTGCATTAGCTGTCTCGGAGCTACTGGGTCATTGTGTGGCCTCGTTCTCTGTTTTCCTCTGCATACGCACCCTGTTTTTTTCCCCTGCATCCATTCATGATATTCATCTCATTTTCATTCTTATTCATTCAGCTCATACCTCTCACCCCTACCCTCACACAGGCACACACCTTTCCTCTTCTTCTCCTGCCAGATTCAGAGGTACACCATGAGGTACAATGACAATTCAAGGGGGGAGAGGACACTGTGTGGTGGTGTGACACCGCACTAAAAGGGGAGGTGACCGCAGTGCTTTCACCGCGCTGCAGTGCCTTGCTTTCTCCTGTTGGGGTCTCCTCAACACTGGGGAGTGTGAGAAAGAGGCGAGGAGAGGAGAGGAGAGGAAAGGAGAGGAGAGGGAGATAAGGTAGAGATGGGGGGGGGGAGAGGAATCAGGAAAGGAGGGAGGGAGGGAGGTGATATGGGTGGAACAGCGTGAAGCCTTGTGGTTACATCCTTTGATGAGGTAGCGGGTGGGAAAAAAAATGGCTGCGCACCAGAAACACATACGTAATTTGTGCTATCTCTCTCACACACTCACACACACACACACGCATACATACATTACACACTTGCCTGCAAAGCCCTCCTTTCCCCCAGTGGTACATTTGCTCCTCAGCTCAGCTGTATGTCTGTTTTACACTTGTTTTCCTTCCTCTTTTCCTCTCTCCTCATCAATCCACTGTTTTCATTCCTCTTCTTAGTATTACAGACCATCTCTACCCTCCACCTCCACCTCCACCCCTCCTCCTACACCTTTACAGCCATTCAGGTGCTACCCTCAGCCACTGCAAGGTGTTTTTTTTTGTCTTCTCCATCCCTCCCCACCACCACCACCACCACCACCTTTTTTTCTCTCCCCTCTTTCATGTTCCCCAGGATTGCTCATTCTACCTTACCTGCATCTCCCCCCTACTCTCTCCATCCTTTTCTCTCCTTCTCTGTCCAACATCCCTCCCTCTCCATCTCATCTCCCTCCCCCTATCTCCCCCTCCGTGATTGGTAAAGGTTTTTGCTTTTTCTGCCAACTGCTGGGTCTGTTCCGCATAGTCAGCACTCCTCCAAATTCCTCCCTTGCCTTCTCTCCCTCTCTCCCTCTCTCTCTCTCTCACTCTCTAGCGTGCGCTCTCCTCCCCTCCCCCCGGTTACTGCTGCTGGTACCTCACAGTCAATGCATCCCATAATCCCGTGCTCCCTCCCCCTCTTGCTGCAGTGTTTCTGCTAATATATATTAGCGTCAGTGCAGCCTTTTCCGTGCACGAGGCGTGCGCACGCTCCATCTCTCTCTCAGCCCCGTTCTCTCCATCTATCCGTCCACTGCAGAAATCATCTCCTCTATCTAAAGGTTCATGATCGAGCCTCATTTCGCCCTCAAAATGCGTTTCTTAGCCTGTTTGTTGCAGCCAGGTGAGTGTGTGAGTGTGTGAGTGTGTGTGTGTGTGTGTGTGTATGCGTCTCCCTCCCTCCCCTCTCCCCTCCTTCTCGCTGTCTTTCCCCTCGTGTGTGTGCAGTGGTGAGGCAGTAGTAGCAGGGTGGCGCAGGACATGGTGGCCAAGGCAGGAAATGCTGCAGGAGAGAGAAAGAGAGGTGCTGGTGGAGATTGTTCCTCCTCTCCGCACCCCCTCCTCCTCCTCCTCCTCCTGCTTCTCCCTCAGTTTTTTTAGCCTCTTGCTTCCTCTCTTTCTGCCTTCCTCCTTATCTCACCTGAGCTTTTTTCATCTCTCAACTTCCTTCCTCCATTTTACACATGACGTTCACCTTCTTTAGCTTCACCCCCCTCCTCAAACCTCTCCTCCTCATGCTTTCCCCCCTCTGCTCCTTCTTTTTTCAAGCAATTGCACTGCTGTCAGTGATTAAAGTGCTGAGGCTGGCACTTAAAGAGATGTACTTACTTCCCCTGTTTTAAGCCTCAAACTGCGGACATTCTCCTGAAATGCAGCTAGAAAGCATTAAACTCACACGTCCTGAGCTCATTAAGATCAGCAATCTACTTTCACTCAAACTCATTAAGATGAGTTTGATGAAAGATGGGAACAGCATCCTATCCAAATTAACCTCCAAATTTTGTTTTAAATGCATAAAAGAATACTTAAGTACATTTTAAAAATCAATAAGCCCACCACACATGACTAAGGGGGAACAAAAAGGCATTTAACCACAGTTACAGACTTGCGGCTGTCCGTGTATAAAATATTCAGCAGTTCACCAATAAACTGCAGCTGCCTATGAAGTAGAAGAGAGGAGGTGCGGTGGGGGGGTTCAAAAGTGAAGCCAAAAAAAAAAAAAAAAGTCATCCAAGGGATAAAAGTTCCACAGCGAGATCACAAAAAGCTGCTTCTGGAAAGTTTAGTATCCCGTTAGAGAGGGAGAGAGCGCCGCTGTCCATGGTGCTGAAACGTAATCCATCCCACAACACAAGCGGTCCCAGCTGGAGAGCCCCACAGGACACTCTGCCTGCCTGACCTCACTGTCAAACTGCTCAGTTTTAGTTACTGCAAGTTATTTCTTCCTTATTAAATCTAATTAATCCTGATTTCCACTTATTTCTGGAGTTTTTAGATGCAGGCGAAACTACTTCTGCAGAGTGCTGCAGTGCAACTCTGAAACTCAAGAGTGCAGGATTTTTTTTCTCGTCAAGCCTCTGCAGCAAACACTGCAAAGGATTCGGGTATTTGAGAAGAAAAAGTTAAATGTAAGGCTTTTTCTGATCTGTGCACATACAATACATCCATTTTAGTTTTTGTAAGCTGTGCACAGGGCTAAATATTTGTGCTTTAGTGTTCCCTGACTCTGACTGCATACCCATGCAATAGTCTTACTCTTAGTAGATCTTACCTGAGTGCTGTTAAGTCCAGGATCTTCAAAAAGAAATACAAAAATGACAAGAAACTTAATGTCAATATAAGATCTGAAGAGAAAGGTGAGACAGCAAACTTTTCCATGAACCAAAAAAGTTGTTTCCTCAGATAAAAAAGTGCAGTGAAATGACCAAAACAACAGAGCAAACACCAATAACAAGTCAGAAAGAAAGACTGCAGTGTCCTACATCACAGGAAGCAAAAGTCTGAGGGGAAAGAGGAGGAGAGAGTTGACCCAAAGTGAAGTACTTTGGGGAGGGGGGGGGGGACAGAACAGGACAGGACAGGACAGGACAGGAGGATGGAGTGAAGCAAGAGAGAAGGGAGAAATGGAGGAAAATGGTGGGAAAGGGGAAAAAAAGAGCAGAAGTGAGGGAAAGTATGAGAAGAAGGGGGCACTGGAGAGGAATATGTTGTGAGAGGAGGAAGAGGAGGAAGGAATGAAGCCTTGATTCTCCTCCTTCAATGAAATGTGATTCCTTTATGCGGAATATGAGCGCGAGCGAGGGAGAGAAAGTGAGTAGTGAGATAGGGAGAGGGGGAGGGCCGGTGAGAGCTCACAGGAGAGGAGGGGGGGAGGAAGAGAGTGGTGCATTTCTTTGAATAGAGAAAAAGGTTAACAACATAGATGCGGCGCATGTATGGGCTTTTTGCTGTGAACGCGTGTCTTTTCTGAAGCACCCCGCCACCTCCCCTCCATCCCCCCGGATGGCAACGCAGCTCGCGGGCGAATAATCTGACCTCGCTGGGAGAAGAAGGAGGGAGAGCAAATAACTCTGGCTTTTTACTGCAGCAGAATTCATTCACTTTTATAGTGCACTCTCCTTTTCGATGCTCTTCCTCCTCCCCCCCCTCCTCCCCCCTACACTCTCTCCTCAACCCCCTTCCTCCATTAATAGGGAAGACACAATATTACACTGTAGTGAGTGTGCTGCATTCACTTTCTTCTTCTC
This sequence comes from Cephalopholis sonnerati, assembly GCA_019142605.1. Lineage (NCBI taxonomy): Eukaryota > Metazoa > Chordata > Actinopteri > Perciformes > Serranidae > Cephalopholis > Cephalopholis sonnerati. The sequence goes on along the minus strand of JAGQAX010000020.1, from coordinate 17,890,339 downwards.
TTTGTCGTCCCCATCCCCAGGTCTTTGTCTGCCTTGTTTTCCTCATTGTCCTGTCCTTTTCGATCCCTCCATTAAAAATCAGATTTATGGCCTTCCTTCTCCTCCCCCCTCTCCCTCTTTCTCACCCCTCTCTTCCTCTTCTCTATCTCTACATGTCTTCACACACACATACACGCAGTGCATGGGAGAAGTGGCAGAGAGAGCATTGACATAATTGTGCATCGCATGAATCTCAGTGCGGTCGGAGGGGGCTGCAGCAGTGTGTGTAGCACGCACATAGGCTGATTGAGGAGATCTAACATTAGTACGGACACCGCACTCTCGGGAGGCAATTAACACACACATGCTTGTACACACAAACACACACACACACACACACACACACACGGTGCTGCGCCACCTTACGTCAGAGAGGCATTCTTGGGGAAGGGGGGAAGAAGCAGGGAGATGGATCCCCAGTTTTTTCCCCTTCCTACACACTCTTAGGTGCCCATAGGAGACAGAGCAGGGCTGCTGCAGGTGTGGATGGATGTGGGGGGATGCTCAAGTCTCACTAATTAGGAAGAGGATTTAAATGCCATGAGCATCGACCAGATCAATTTAGAGATTGTTAGTTCAGTGATGGCTGGAATAACAGCTAAGCGGAGGCCCTGGTCACATCACAATAGCTCAAGACATCTTCTCATCACTGTGGTGTCAACGCTCAGGGTGCTGTGAGGATGCTGACTCATGAATGTGCTCACCTGTTCTCATGTTGCACTCATAAGTTGCATCTCTCTGCTCCAGGATGTTAAAAACAACTTTGCCACCCCTCACCTCCCCCAGCTCCCCCTTCCTCTCACTCACTGCACCTGCACAAGGTCATTTTGTGTCCTTCCATCAGCTGATTATCAAGTGAATGATTGCACATACAGCTGGCATTAGCTCCTGTTTGGTAATTTGTATTGCAATGTTGATAATCCACATCTATTTCTCCCTTCTGCTAAAATTTCTGCCCTTTTTCTCTCCCCGCAGACTCCTCAGACTCCTCCCTCCTCCTCCCTTCGGTTTCTCTCATCCTCTCCCTCCCCCCCGGTCCTCTATGCTCAGTTCGGTGTGTGTATCCTCTTTCAAAGGGCGCAAGGGTGGGAACAAGTCGTCCAACAAAGCATGTTACAGCGCAGACATGACTTGTCCGTCGGAAAGCGAGAAAATCGTGATAAACTGCGGGGGGGTGCGGCATGAGACCTACCGGAGCACCCTAAAAACGTTGCCCGGTACCCGCTTATCGTGGCTCACCGAGCCGGACGCGTTCAGCAACTTCGACTACGACCCCAAATTAGACGAGTTCTTCTTCGACCGCCACCCGTCAGTGTTTTCCTTCATCCTCAACTATTACCGCACCGGGAAGTTGCACTGTCCCAACGATGTGTGCGGTCCCCTGTTCGAAGAGGAGCTGGCCTTCTGGGGCATCGATGAGACGGACGTGGAGGCGTGTTGCTGGATGAATTACCGGCAGCACCGGGATGCGGAGGAGGCGCTGGACAGCTTCGAGACTCCAGAACCGGACGCGCCGGACGACGAGCCGGCGCTGGGCGGTGCGGATGGGGACTTGAAAAGACTGTGCATGCAGGAGGACGCAAGGAAAGCGGGCTGGTGGAAAACCTGGCAGCCCAGAATATGGGCACTGTTTGAAGACCCGTATTCCTCCAAATATGCCCGGGTGAGTTCCCCATGTCTCTCCTGGAGGGACCAACTTGTTTCTGTACTGTTGCATATATTCTGCATGATGTTTTAGAGCACTGTTTCAGTCATAATAAGTTTTAAAACTTTGCTTTTTAAATGTTCTTACCTCATTATCATTGAAACCAGTCCTTCATAATTAGCTGCAGGCTGACTGTCGCTATGTGTGTAATCCCTGACAGGATAGGCTGTATTAAATGGCAGGACATAGACTTACTGATATTGAATAATTAATGCTGATAGCATAGGGAAAATGGAAAATAGTATAGCAGCTATATCTATTGGTAGATGGGGACGAGTTGACATAACAGTGGTTTTCTATCAAACACATCACCTCCATGTCTTATACTTGATATATTACATGTTTCAAACGAGCTGGATTCACACTGAATACCGTTTTTATTGCCATCATAATTCCTATCGCCATATTCTGCTACTTTAATACATATCAGCCTCCAAACGCGGCATCCGCTGCGCCTCCTGCATCCAAACGCCTTCATTAGGTCATATTTGTCCGTTTACGATGCACATCAATGCGCCGTATTTCACGGTAGTCTTATTTATTGTAGCACCGCACTGAGGACGTTCATACGACGCCAATTCGTCAGTGTTAAGTGCATGTCTTTTCCCACATTTGCCCTTGGTACTGCTACAGTCTGCTGGGTTGTTTTTTGCCTGTCCCAGTTGAATGCTACATGGCTTTTACGCACGGGCTTTATTGCTGTTACGCACAACTTGCTCCTATTCTGGAATACCCTATATTGTTTTCATGTAAATAGTTAATGATTTCCCTCTTAAAAGCAAACGTTTGATGGCATTTGATCATACAGGTGTAGGAGTAACAAGTACCCCTGACTGTGTTTTTGATCCGTGGTACATGAAAACAGTTACAGTGGGCTTCTTTTTTTTTTTTCCTCCGACCCTCCAGTTACAGACGGATCCAGCTGCTTGATCACAGCAGCTTTGATTTGTGTTTTAGCGATATAGTTTGATCATCCTTGTCTTGCACTCTGTCTGTGCTTTTTGTTGGTACTGTTTTGCGGTTAGGAGGGGGTGTGTGAGGACCCCATAGATGCTGTGAATGCATGCACACTGTAGGTGCACATGCAAAACCAGACAGTCAGCAGACACCTGCAGTGGCCAGTTCATGGCATCACGCTGAAAATAGCAGAATGCCTTAAAAAACACATTTAAAACATGAATCACTGCACACTCAGCAATACACACTGTATCTGCAATCACTAATAAGACAATTGGTGATTGTCACACAGGCTCCTTCTCCTCATTACCAAACACACACCTCTTCTGGCACCAGATATAGATCTGCATACCTGGATTCAGTTCCCTCCAAAGGAAGAGGAAAGCATCGAGCTGTGACGGACACATAGTCTGGTTTAGGCCACCTGATCCGCCTCTCTGGATTTGGGATCAGGCAGGAAGTACTTCTCTAAGTGTCACTCTCATTCCAATCAGATTGATTTCAAACTATCCCACCCCTCTCTACCCCTGCTCCCTGCAACAAAACAGCTCCTAGTTGGGTTTGCAGGGTGTCCAAATGTTGCATGAGAGGGAGACAGCTTCAGGGTTTGGATGTTCAAATCACATCATAGATATGACAAGAGCAAGGCGAGGAGATGCTTGACATGTTTATGTAAACAGAGGTGCAGATTTTGTGCTGGATTTTGCATTATACAGCAAGAGAAGGCGACATTTGCAGCATTCCTTGGATTCAAGCTACTGTACCTGCTGCTTAGCTGCTAGAATGCTGTATATTATGTAATGATCAGTTTCACACCACATGCACTGGTTACAGTGGCCAAGATCTCATGAATCATAACAAAAACTAACATTCATTGAGTGTAATGGTTGCAGATATGCTGGTTTTGTGACGGCACGTTGGGGGTTATGCAGAGTACAGAGCAGGTAGTAGGTGGGATTCATTTCAGTGGCTGCACAACACCAGCTCCATTTGTGGGTGAACGCAGCCCCGTTTCTCTCTGTAGGTCTAATATGCCAGAGCTATACGTCAAACAGCGTTGTGACCCAGATCACTCGTTTTTTTCCACCCTCACTCTTCCTAAAAGTATCCCGTCCAACGTGGCGGAACCTTTTCGGTCCTGAGAGATGCAAATTATATGTGGAGAGAAAAGACAAGAGAGATGGAGAGAGGCTAGGACAGGGAAAAAATGAGATGCTGATGTGGAAATACAATGAGACAGATGAGAGAGAGACAGAGGGAGGAAGCGGGAGACGAGAGGAAATAAAGGGAGACAGGAGAAGAGACATTACTCTAATGATTTAAAGGGGTTTTGTTTGCATGGCTGTGATGTAACGCGTCAGCAATCAATGTTTTGATCAGAGCCTTCGACACGCATGCAGGGCTTTTTTTTTTTTTCTTCCAAATTTCCACCTCCTTCTCCGCTCATGATCGCGTGAAGCTCGCTCGTGGAATCTACCGTAGCAGCTCACACATGTACAAACACACACATGCTGGTGTCTGTGCTGGCTTTTCTGCTGCAGTAGACACGGGAGAGAGGAGGGGGAGCACTGGAGGACGAGAAAAGAGGTGGAGTGGGGGTGGGAGAGTGAGAGACGGAGCGAGGGAAATGGAGAAGGGGTGAGATAGTGGAGGGGAATAGAGGGAACATGGGACTGAAGGGGAGCCTGAGAGGGACATGGAGGGAGAAGGAGGAAGACGAGGAAGAGGGGTATTCACATGAACAGGGAGGAGGTGACAACCACAGGGAGAAAGACGTTGCATGATGGGGGTGGGGACCCTTGTCTTAGCATCTTCGATTATCTGTGAAGGCTTGAGCCATCCAATCTTCCTACCCCGGCCCTCATGCCTGCCTATTGATTGATAATCAATTGATTATCTTCTCTTTTTGTCTGTTTTTAAAGCCATTCTCTTTCTCTATCACCTCTTAAAATATGACAATGCTCACAAGGAGTAATGTTTGTTCTTCTCTGTTGTATGGTAACATAAGTGTTAACCCGCTGACAAAATTTATGGATATATTAGTTTCTGTTTGATGAGGTGTTATAGGATCTGATTTGCATCTGATTTCTTTATTGATCTGTGCCTGGTTAACATAGATCTTGCCATGCAGCTAAGACAACATGGAGAGTATAATGGTCAAACTGGTACCTAATCGGTTAATTAAAAACAAATAAACAAACAAAACGCAAAATGATGTGAAATCCACGAGGCCTTTCCTTTTAGTGCATTGTTACATCGACACAGTGAGCTCTAGCGCCACATTTCAAAGCACTATCCATTTAGAGGGGGTGAAATTTTCATGTTTTGTGATGTCACCCTGGTGAGTAAACGGCTTCATTTTGAGCCACAAACCCCATTAGCAATGTTAACAGTGTTAGCACCAGTAGCCGATACTGCTAACGGTGCTTGCAGAGAGGTTTGTGTCTCAAGATTGAGCGGCTTACTCAGCGGTGTGGTGGGCACAATGTTTTCGCAGCAACGCCGTTAGGTCGAGATGGCGTTACTAGCGATAATCACCAAAAAGCAGCGCTGCTAGCTAGCTCCCACCAGACCTGATAGGTACAAAGCGTAGTAAACTGAAGAGTAGCAAAGTTAGCCTACATGCCGACATGTGTAACTCAAACAATTTCGTGGTGGTTAACTGATTAACGGTTAACTGTTGACATCCCCACTAATCGTTGGAATTAACCAATTAATTAAGTGGTTAAATTACTGAAAGAAATATTGAAATTCTTTCTAACTTTAATACAATACCTTGAAAAATGTCATTATTCGATAATATTTGCGCTACTATGGGAAAAAACTGACTTTAGGGACATAAAATGAAAACTAAATATAACAAGGCTAAAACATTACGATAACAAGTAGTCTTTTCCTGGTTAATAGCGGAGAACAGCAGAATTACTGTAATAAACATTAACAGTAAGAGAGAGCGAAAAAGTGCAGCTGGTATTGGTGTACTGATACTGTTTTTAGACATTCTGAATCAATATGTATCGCTAATTTTTTTTTGACAACACTAGTGTCCTGCTCCACCGACTAGTAGGTCAAGAACGCCATTATCAGCCCATTAAATGCCCGCTGGCATCAGGAGCCAGTTTCATTAGATTTCACTTTCACTTTTGTGAAAGTTTTGTGAGGTTCAGGTGCCAACAGGTCTATTCAGCTATTCTTGCCAAAGTTTATGTACACAGTGTGCATTTATCAGCTTTGTACATCCTAAAAACTGAATACAATAAGTCATAATAATAAGTAAGTGATAATTAGTGATATTTTTGACTCCATTATTAAGCAGTTTTATCAGAGGTCCAGATAAAAGGGGGTGAATTATTTGAAATACTGTACTTAAACAGTTTAAATTCAGGCATAAATAGAAATACGAGATGCAGAGCTTTCTAAAACTGGTTTCTTCTTTAAAAAACATAGGTTCTTTGTCATATGAAAGCCTCTGCAGACTATCTATATGTTGTTCGATAATGTCGCCCCACTGTCCCACAGGTTTAGCTGTGTTTTGGTCACTTCTAGTTTCGCACCAGAAGGGCACAGTTGTCTTTGTCAGCAATCTCCTGACAAAGCACCATTTGTAGCTCAGCATGTACAAGATGCCCCTTTGCCCCCCTCCAAATCGGACTTTGTGTGCCTGTATCTGGTTCATTTTCGGGGGAGCAGCACTGTGTCCAGAGCCCCCCCCTCCCCTCTCCCTGAAGGTCATGTCTTGTGGTTCATTGTTTGCTGTCCTTTTTCCACAGCGTTCAGCGCTGGAGCGCACAATGCTGTCATAAACACAAATGTGACCTGCCGCTGTGCCGGACGGCCTCAGAACAGGTCGTCTCCGGGTAGAAAATCACTGTGGTGGACAGAAATTAGAAAAAAAGATGTATTGATATAGGTGTCAGTGTATATATAGATATGGTGTTGGGTGGGGAAAAAAAAGATCGCCCAGGGCAGGGTTTGGGTGATGTTACCATTTTTGTCGGGGACATTGTGTTACATTTTTAGGAGAGAAGACCTTGTGACGGAGAAGATGAGTTCTGTGTGCGTTTGGAAAGACAACATCTTTTACTTCTCTAACTATAAAACACCTGTGTCGTTTTCAATGAAGCGCGCTGTCCTCGTTTGATTTTAACCAGTAGCAGACACTTTACTATATACTAGGTCACTGCTAATTTTGAATAGTCTTGTGAGATTTTTTTGCGCTAGTTTTGTTTGCCCCAGGGCCATGTAGTTCCACGTACAGTTCCTCCTGACTCTGATCGGAGCTTAATGGGAACTGCTGTGAAGGTGACTGTGAATCTTTAGTACAGGGCAAGAAATCCTGGACTCTACCAAGCCTTATTCCCCAGTTATTTGTTGTCTATGCCCATTATGCTCCAGGAACAGTTAACGTTACAGCTGCCACTATCATTAAATGTATCTTAAAAAAAACCTTACCCTTAAACTGCGACAAAGACTTCCCTCTCCTTAGTGTACAAACATCCTGTCTTGAACCTCGGAGCTTCAGAGTCCTGGTGTCAGCGATGATGTGAAATCGAGATGACGGTGCTCTTTTGTGAACTGAAAGGTCCTAAGTGCGTTGAATTAAACTTTTACTTTCAGCAGTGGGGTTTGGTATTCGTGCTTCCAAGTTGTTTCCATTCAGACCCCGACCCCGCTGAAAGGCCTATTTCCAACTTCCATTCTTGTGCTTCTCCCTGTAGGCTGCATCTGAAAATAGCAAAGAGAGGGAAAGGAGGCCTTAATTTCATTCACTGGTGGCAAATCTATTCCTCCATTACTGGTGAGAGGATGAGTCTATGTACTTGTACGGCCATTCAGCGCATACTTAGAAAACACAAGTCTGAAAATAGCTGAAGCACCAAACCTGTCTTGACAGAGAAAGAAAAGGATGGAGGGAGATATTCTTAAGTACTCACCAAGTTTATTAAGGTAAACTGTTTTCCTCAAGCTAATTAGTCAACCTGCCTCTCCTCTGCCTGCAATTGGTAAATGTATCGTGTTCTGTTTCAATTTTCCCTGACAATGTTTTGTACCGCAGGCCTTCTCATATTGTGTTTGCATCCTCAGAAGTCGCAGTCCCCCTGTTTGCTGCCTTGTAACCTGAGCGCTGTCTGTTGGCGATACTTACTGGATAGATGCTTGATGTCTCATAACAAGGGCAGAGACATGATCTCCATGTTAAATAAATGCAGAGGTGGAGATTTTAGGGGGGACACAGGGGACACGTCCCCCGCAACATTTAAAGTACTCAAACTGATTAGTCGATTATCAAATTAGGCGGTGATTAATAGTCACAATTAATCCATTCATCAATTAGTATTAGTAAAAATGGTACCATCACCAGTAACCATTTGTATTACTGTTAAATTAATAGCTTAACATTTTGGGGAATACACACATTCGCTTTCTTGCTAAGAGTTAGATAAGAGGATACAACTTTTATGTCTGTATGGTAAAGCCAGCAGCAGGGTAGCTTAGCTGAGCTTAACTTAGCTTAGTTTAGCATGGATATTGGAAACGGGAAAACTAGCTCCCCTGGCTCCATAGAAAAAAATATTAAATTAAATTAAATAAATTTGCCATTTTTATGTGCCTGGGACCAGTAACTTCCTGAAGTCTCTTGGTTGCCTGGCAACTGCTCAATGGCAAGATGTAGTTTGGCACATAAACCACCGCAAATTGTAATTTTTACATTTACTTTTTTCCCTCCTACAAATTAAATTAACAAGTGTTAGTGAGCTTTAAATGTGCTGGTAGACAGATTTTGTCACCTTTAGACAGAGCTAAGTAGATAGGAAGAGGGTGCCCATGCATCCCATTGTAATTGTAATTCTAAAAGTGTCTAGTAAAGAAATGTTGATGTTCCCAACTTGAAATAGTGTCCCAAGGGTCCGTTTGGCAGCCATCTCTGTGGCCATCTTGGATTCCCAACGAAAACTGAAAATTGGCAATTTTTTTTAACTAGACATCAAACAGAAACAAATGACCCCATTTTCTGTCTAACTATAGCATAAGGGATTGATTTAAAGGGTTGCTGTCATGATTTTAACACCTTAGATGCATTAAAATTTTAAAAAAGTGAAAAGTAAAGCCAGGTAAGAGCTACACCAAGCAGCTGCTGGCTCCAGCTTCAAATTTAACGTACAGACATGAGAATGGTATTAATCTTCTTATCTAATTCATTGGCAAGAAAGTAAATAAGCACGTTTTCCAAAATGTCAACCTATTAATTTAAGTATCACATTACATTCAGATAGATGCATTTAACATAGGGATGCACTAATTTTGAAATTCTGGGCCAATATCAATATTGAAGTTTTTATATTGTTGTTTACTTTATTTTTGTTGTTATTTAGTCTCCCATTTGTGTCAGGGTAACACAGAAATCTACACTATGAAAAAATAATTAAACTGTTTTAAAGCTATTAAGCCCTTCATTACACTACCTTTGAACGAGCACAAATTCCATCATACACATTCATTAAACAACATGTTGTCAATTTAACCTTTCTGTGAAAACATCAAAAAAAATTCTCCTTCAAAAAGCTGTATTTATTCAAGTTTCTTGCCCAAAAATTACATTTTACAAGATTTCATTGAACACACCATGAGAACGTTAAGATTAACCTTGCTCAATCCTCACTTTCACTAACCAGAACTTGAACGCCTCATAACGTAACTCAGTGTAACTTCCGTGAGCTGTTGGTTGCCTCAACTGGCTGCTAACAGCTAACATTAACCAACTCTCCTCCTGCCGATTTTAACAGGGATTCATTTTTCACTATGTAGCATTATCGGGGAAGCAATAGGGTCTGTCCTCTGCCACCTAGATAGTGAGTTTACAGCGTCCTTTTTTCACGATGACATTCCCGAGGAAGATCTCTGTTCATCCCAAACACATTTTCTATTGTCCTCGGGAGGACTAGACGCCAGCTGCTACTAGCCATCTAGCCATCAGATAACAGAGATCACAGAGCCCATGTACCTGCTCATTAATTTAAGTTTGTAGCTGTTGGTCTTGAGCTCTGCTTTTTAGCTTGTGCAAAACTGATGACACAACAGGAAACATCAGGCACTGCCATTAGTGAATGTCATATTCGCCAAATGGCTGATGGCAGTCAACAAGGCGAATATCGGCCGATATCGATGTTCAGAGCATCCTTAATTTAACATGTGTGATGTGTTGCAAACTTGCTCCCATAACTCCAAATACCTTTCCCCTTCTCTCCATGTCCTTCTTAGCCATCTTTCTCCTCCCCCTCCTCCTCTGCCTCGGTCCATTTAGCCGTGCTGGTTAAGTGCTGAATCAGCGCTCCACACCACTGTACTGACAGTCAATTAGTTGGACCTTGTGGTAAACCCTGGACATTTTGCTCTTATGCTCTGGAATCGAAATGATTCAGGACACTGGCATGGTGGAGAGCTCACACGGTGCCAGAGCCGATTACAGTGGTGGGAGTCTGAATTCTCTAAATGGGGCAAATCTTGTCAAATCACACGAGAGAGCAGTGTATTGTGTACTATAGTCGAGCAGACCGCCACACGTGTAAGCACATGTAAACAAACAAGTACACAGTGTGCTCTCAGAGAGAAAATAGTTTTAATTGCGTGCTGAATCAAAAGTCCTTTTACTGCATCAAGACACTTAATTATTCATGAGCAATATTCAGCACGTACTGTAACTAAAGAGAGACTTAACGCAGGTATAGAAACACATTTACCCACTTCCCTTCCAACATGCATCTTACATTTGACCCTCTGGAACACCTGGCTGAACATAAATCACTCTCAGTGCGCTCACCTTAACACATTGGCCCATACTCTGTAAGTGTAGCTGCACATAAACCATTCAGCAGAGCGTTCACTTACAGCACACAGATAAATCATACAGTTGACACGCCTCCACATGTAACCCTGCAGATCACTCTCACACATGTCCCAGATATGTGGATATGAGCATTTAACAAAGATGTAGAGCAAAAAACTGAATAGTAATTAACTGTCGGATAAAGATACACACAAGCTTTACAATCAGTCCTAATTTTTAGGCGCTAAAATATAAAGATGTATTTATTATTTTGTAATTTTTTTTTATTAATCAGGTCTAGTGAGTAAAATAGTGAAAAATGCAAGTTTTTAGAACCAAAGATGACACCTTCAGAAAGCTGGTTTTATCCAGTCAACCCTCAAAACCTAAACAATATTTCATTTGAAATAATAGTAAAACAAAATAGCAAAGCCACACATGATGAGAATTGAGAACTTCGATTTTGATTGGTGTTTCTACCTTAAATTATGAATTATTTATCAAAAGTCTTAATTGATTAATGATTTAATTGATGAACTAATGATGTTACTGTCATACAATTAAATGATGTTATAGAATACTGTAGCTATTTTTTGTATGTATCAAAGAAAGGATGAGGGGAGATTCGTTGTTGAGGTTGCTAAATATCCTGAGCTATACAACCCACAATCCTGTCATTACAAAGACAATGTCCAAAAAAGTATTGCCTGGCAAGTCATAGCTCTGGAGATGATCTCTTTAGGTGAGAAATCAAGTTTAATATGATGATTATAGAGGTGGAAGAAGTACAAATCTTTTAGTAAGAGTAGTAATAACTGTATGTGGTCTTCTGTCACGTGCGTGACACGTCATTGATGCTAGGGGAGGCACTTGATGCGCATTATATGACACAATGTGCCGGCGCCAGTTTGTCAACTCAACATTCTTCAAACAGAGCAGCTAAAATGGCTGTAGCAAAAGCAACAAGTTAGCAGAGTGATGTATGTAGTCATGTTTCCTGAGTATTTTATTCATTTTCCATAATCGCGTATCCTGTTGGGGGTCGCTGGGGGGCTGGAGCCTATCCCAGCTGACATTGGGTGAGAGGCAGGGTACACCCTGGACAGGTCACCAGACTATCACAGGGCTGACACATAGAGAAAGACAACCATTCACGCTGACATTCACACCTTGGGGCAATTTTGAGTTACCAATTAACCTAAACTGCGTGTCTTTGGACTGTGGGAGGAAGCCGGAGCACCCAGAGCAAACCCACGCCGACATGGGGAGAACCTGCAGGCTCTGCACCAAAGAGCTCCCTCACCCCAGGTTTGAGCTGGTGTCCTCTTGCTGTGAGGCAACAATGCTAACCACTGCACCACTGTGCTGCCACCCACCGTGCTGTCACGGCATATGTATGGCATGTGCTTTGTCTGTTGACCTGTCTTTTCTCTGAAATCCAAAATATTTCCACATTACAACTTATTCTCGAGAATCGTCTTTTTCTTGGCTACTTGCCATTGTCTTCCAGTGACACAGACATATCAAGCAAATTTCAAAATAAGGGCATATCGTAAAGATAATATGAATCGATGTTTTTACTTTGCGTCGATGCATCAGTCCAGAATGATGAATTGTTTAACACTTAATCTGCAGGTTATTTTCTTGATTGATAAACTAATACGCAAATGTCAGAAAAAAAATCTTAAACCCCAAGGTGATGTCATCAAATTATACTTCAAAACCTAAAAAAATAAGCAGTTTATTATTACATAACACAAAAAAGCAGCAAACCCTCATAATTAAGAACTCAGTCTATAAACATTTATGTTTTTAAAAAAGGACTGCTTTAGCTCTACTGATGACAATTGTCTTGATTAAGTGTTTAGTCTATAGTTGGCTACGTGTCGTTACCCTTTGGCTCTAAAACAGTCAAAATGTATCCCTGCTCATTCCCCTGGAAAATGACATTGGAGGGCGTCACTGGGACAATTCCTGTGTGACCATCTGCTTCCTCGTGATTGTCCCTCCTGTCCAAGTGGCAGCGGAGTGGAGGCAGAGCGAATGACTACTTTAAAATAGAAAAGTGATCTCAAGAAGTGTGTAACGGTCTGGTTCGTGAGTGGATTTGGAAATGTATCAGAATGTTGTGTGGAGGTTTGTTGAGATTATTCTCTGAAATTGGGGCGTTTCGCAACTTTATATGTTTTCGTTTAGCTGTGAGCAGTTTGACATGGAAAGGTTGACAGTTTTATACATATAGTGCTCTTGTTTACCAAAAAGTCCTTTGTGCTTGTCCCATTTCATTTTCTCTTTTATGATGGAGCTGAGGTAGATTATGGACAGTTACTGAAGCACAGAGGGACAAAGACAGAAGGAGGAAGGACGGAGGGGGTTTAGAAAAAGAGCAGGAGGCATGACGGCAGTCAGTCATCGCAGCCATTAGAAGCTCAGGAGAACAGGGATAGCTCTGTCAAACTTGCTTTACGTGTCTCGAACAATACAAGGATTGGGGAGAGGGGTGAGGAAGGGAGGACTGACTGAAAAGGGGGAGTGGGGGGGCTGCGTCGCAAGGACAAATGCACATAGCATGCTGCAGTAATCCGGACCGAATACAAAGCAGATGAGAGGGAACGGACACGTGTACAGTTCACTCACCTCCACACAGTATTTGTTTGTCTTCAGAAAGATTTGACAGGACTGCAGTGGGAATTAAATGTAGGGGACCTGAACACCGCAGAGCAGATACAACACTGTGACGTGTCGACTGGTGAGCAGTGTGTGTGTGCGTGTGCCTGTGTGTGTGTAGGAGAGCTTACCGATTCAACTGTAGCGTGTCAAGGAGTTGAGTCATTCAGGGAATGTCTGAAACAGAAGTCTGTGTTGTGATTGAAATTTTACCAGGATCACTTCCAAGAGCACTGACCTCAGAGCCAGTGTTTCTAGCACTCTGAAAATAAAGTATACGCGAGGATTACCCCGAGCAGAAGCTAATTATATCTCCAAGTTCAGTGCCATCTCCCTCCAACCTCCAACCTCCGTCGCTCCTCCTCCTCCCTTATTTCCTCCTGCATTCAGGTGCTTGATGAGCCTGATGCATACATGCAATCATGCAACACATGCAACCATCCCGTTATGTCCCTCCTCTCTGCGCGTCTACTTCAACCAGTCCCACCCTTTTCCACGCCTCACCTCGCTTGCCCTTCATTATCCCGCAGTGTCCCGTGTTGGGTGCTGGGTGACCCCTAGGAGGGTCCTCACCATCTTTAACTGCCTTTCTTGGCTCAGACTCCATTGTCCTCCACCCATGTTGATTGGATTTCCCTTGAGGTGAGACACAGCTGCAGTTCCTCTGGGACAGGAAAAGGGAAAGGCAGACTCACAAGAATTTGATATCTCCTCTCATATTGCTTTGTCTTTTTTCCGTCAGTTAATATCAGCTGTCATGGATGTCCTCTTTTAAAAAAGCTGAGGGGCAATGAGATCAGTGCACCTTGAAATCTAGACTATTCAGCAATGGTACAATCTCCACAATCAAAATGTCTGTCGTGTTAATGAAACACAAAGAGGAGGCTGCTTAGATTTATGCAACAATGTAACTGATGTAGCACTAAAATGATCACTCGGTCAACAACTGATAATCTATCCACTTATTAGGTTATTTTGTCACGTGACACTTATTGATGACAACTCCTCAAATATGAAGATTCGTCACATCTTATATCACCGTAAATGTATTGGTTTTAAACCGGCTGATATTTTGACAACAGCATTGACATGACATTAGCTTAGTTATCATTTATTGGAGTTGTGTTTGTTTCCACCTGATGAATGTAAGTCCAATATTAACGCTCCTTTTAGCTCTGTTTTTGGTCTCCACCAACTCCTGACGGACACATCTGCCATTTTAGCTGCTAAATGCTCCACTGTGTCCACCAGCCAGTCACTAACTTTGTCTGTGTGTTAAGTGCTGAGCAGGTAACGTACAGTGAGTTTATCAGCTACTGCAGCTGAATATGAAGCTATAAAAACAATGACAGTACACCAAAAGAGTCAAGCTGCAGCCGTAAAACCAGAACAATGAGCTGTAAGACACTAAAATGCTTATACGAGCTGAGGGAAACTTTCAGCTTTAGGGTAATAATTCTTTGTGAGTTTATCACTACATGCAAACCCCTTTCAAATACAAATGGTCATGTGACCCATTATTGGTGTAAAAATATTGGTTATAGTGGCTTTAAAATCAATAACTAATGAAGCTTTCTGAGTGATATTAACTGTATTTATCTTTTATTTAACCAGGTAAAAGTCTTACTGAGATTAAATTCTAGACCTGGCAAAGAGGGCAGCATAAACATTGTTATAGAGTACAAAATGCAGTACAAAAAACCTGTCGTAATACAACGGTCTGAACACTGTAACTGGTGTTGTAGTCAAGACCATCTAACTGAGTTGAGACCAAGTCAAAGCCAAGACCAGGCCAGTACCAGTCCCACACTGCATGACAGATTTACGATAAAATGTGGAACACGCAAACATAGGCGTTCCTCAAATTAATCTGAGAGATTCAACTTCCTATAAAAAACAACCACAGAAAACAAATGAAGATTCGTCTTCATTCACCTCTTTGCGTGCATACTGTATATAGGTGCGTATGTATCAGTGTACCATTAGAAATGTCTGGATAAAATAATCAAAAGGCATTTCAGAGGTGAATTAATGAGCTAATATGATGACATTATCTTAACTATCTTTATTCAAGGTACATCTCAAGTGAAATATGATTGCTGTCTTGACCAGTCTTGAAATAAAATCCTAATCTCTTTGTATGAGGCAGAGAAAAGAGCAATTTAAAATACAGCCCAGTCCGAGACGATACTGAGACCTTCAAAAAGTGCTCCTGAGACCGATCTCCAGACCAAAAACTGATCTTTAGAACTACAACACTAACTGTAACTGTGGTTAACATTCTTAGACACGTTTCATGGACCATGCCAGCATAACTTAAAGTCACATGAGGAAGCCTTGAGGTTGAGGGTCATAAACGGCTAAAAGCCACTGAAGTAATTCATAATTCAACATGTAGAAGAAATGCAACACTGAAAAAAAATGAAAGACATCTTTTCTGTACTGCTCTCTCTCTCTGCCTCTCCACTCAGTTTTGCTGCTTGTCCATTTCACACGCCATGTCCCTGAAGGGAACTCTCTCTCTTTTGACATTTTAGTTGTTCTCTTTGTCTTGTTCAAGAGTGTTTGACTGTTAGGTTTAGTTTTTTGTAATCTCAGCCTAAAGTAGCCAAACCCTTAATAACTCTGCAGCGTTTCTCAGAATCTAACGGTGACGATAACAACAGTGATGATGATGGTAAAAGTGAAGTCTATTCCTGTAACCCACCCAAGGTTATACTCGCACAGCACACTAAATGGCTACTTTGTACGTCTCTGAGTGATGGCCGCAGCCATTCACCTAAGATAATAGATTAATCACCCGATTCTAAGTCGAACCCGTTGCTCGGGTTGCCCTTCAGGAGAACGTTCTGTATTTCACATCGTTAAAATGTTCATTTTTCATGCCTCATTCATGTGCAGATTTCACATCATCCTTCAATGTCTTCTTATCATTGCTGACTCTGCAGCAGTGGTCGCCCATTTGCTTTGCCCTCTGGGAAAGACTCCACATGCTCAGTCTTAACGGGCGCCGTTCGTCATACTAATGCTGATCAAACATCACCATCAGTGTATGTGGAACAAAAGCACTGTTAATCAAAAGCAAAATCCTTTTTTCGTCTTTATATCTCTGTCAAGGTCACTCACCCTTGACCTCACACATCTTTCATCGAACAATCAGCAGCTGGAACTGAATGATCACAATTCCTGCTCCTCTACATTCAGCCCTTTACGCCAGCTGTAGGAGCAGTATTTGGCTTAGTCCTGTCCTTGGTGCCTGAAAGCAGAGGCTAACGCAGTGGTTGTCATGGTGACAGAGAGCCAGGCAGGGCTGTGGTAATACTGTAATGATAAAGCTCTTCTGGATGGTGCCGCAGTAAACACAGCGCCACTAGGGTCCCGTTAAGGAAGAGCGCGGCGCACCGCCGTGCATGCAAAAACGCCTGTAGGGCTAATATCAGCTCCGACAATCTCTCCTTGGTTATATCACTTACATTCATGCTCTCCCAACACCTCCTCCTTTCTTCTTCTCTATCTCTTTATTGCACTCTCACTCTCCGGTGCCCTGCTCCCTCTCCCCTTGATTGGTGAGATTCACGTCATTGTCTTCTGTCCTCCGCTCGCCTTTTCATCTCCTCTCCCTCCGTTCCTTTACTCTCTCTTCTTCATTCATCCATCGAAACACAATCAACGCTCTCTATCATCAACTTCCTTTCACAGTCTCCCTCTCTTTCTCATTTGCTTCTCTCTCTTTCTCTCCCCATCTCTGACTCCCGCTCTTTTAAATTTATGTTGATGATCTTTCCAAATCTAATTTCAGAGTCTAGAGAGCGAGGGAGACTCTATTGGGCCTTGAAGGTCATTGGACTGCAGGTGGTCACACATGGCAGCTTTACTGTAGGGGATTCAACGCATTAAGCTGCACACAAACATTACAGCATGCCTCTGAATCACATATTCAGAGCATTAATACAGCCGTCCAGACCAGAACACACACACACACATGCTTCCATGTTGCAGCGAGGAGAGAGGGATGCAGGGAGAGAACAGACACAAAGTGCCCGAGGAGATAAACAAGTGTGAAGTGACAGATTGCTACTCCTCTTTTTATCATCTTCCTCCACCTCTTTCTTTCTTTCTCCACTCATCCCTCTCCATCACCTCAATGCAGTGCTCATGTAGTTACCACTCACTATCTGCGATCTGCGCACACACCTCCTGTGCCCATCGGCTGTTTGTCTCGCTTGCATTGTGAGTCATGTCCACACACACACACACACACATACACACACATTTGTGCCAGGCACTTAACACCAACACATGTAAACACAGGCACATACAGTATACACACATCCACACCTGTAGCTTTATGCACATTTTAAGCAGTGGCGGTGTTTCTCTGTCACACTGCATGTGCTGCTGCATGTTTCAAAAGGACCGGCTGCTGTGATGGATTGATCAATATTGATTTGATGTTCAGATCTACAGTGTAATCCACTGTGCTCTGCCATCTTAAAACACTGTGTCATTTAATTACTGAAACCATGAATGAGCCTTTGTTTCATCAGCAGCAATATTGTGTTGTGGCTTTTAACTGTATCATAATCAAATTAATGACAGTACAGTAAGTTAAAGCTGCACTTAGCATACGAATGTTAGCGGTGCGGTATTTGAGACCAAGGAAAACTATAACCACACTATAGGAATAACCGGGAGTTCACGCTTGGCACAGGCAAGAAGTTTCAGCTAGTTGAAATCGGCAATGCTCGTTGCTAGATGCGACTAAATCCTACACACTGCTCTTTTAAGTGCAACTTAGTGTTAATTTGTGCCCTTCTCAGACCTTCATGGTGGTCACTGGTGAGTCGAGCTTCCCCTGTCCAAAGCGCATCCTCACTGTTTAGGAACAGGTTTAGTATTTCAGTTTCAGGTTTTGAGATTGAAATACAGATGTGTTATTTCCTGTGTGTATAAGATTCCCCAACAGAGCTCGCACCCGACACCAGAGATTAATTTAGAGAAAGAGGGCGAATCTGCAAATCAGGAGAGGCTCTGCAGTTGCATCACAAATCTCCAGTGTTTTTGCGATATTCATACCGTACCAGCTAGACAAGGAAAGACAGAAAATGTTGTTTCAGTGTGGGAGTATGTTAACTCAGGACTGTCTGAGATAAAAATACTAGTTCAGGAAACATTGTTTGGAGCTTATCTGTATTAATACAAAATTTAAAAAAAGACGATGATCTGGATAAAATCTGATCAACACTATAGTTGAACTTAATGTCCTTTAGTTTTATCTTTAGTTTCTATCACCTGGAGCTGTTTTGGTTCTAAGATGACCTCACAAAGTATAGCAGGAAACGAAGCACCTCTTGGATGCAGATGCTTTAAACCTATCTGCTCTGTTTAGAAAGTATTTTACATCCAATGATGAGCCTTATGAATACTATTCTGTGCTACATTTAGTTTTACATTATTTTAACATGATCAAATATATGGTGTATTTGTGGCAGCTCAGTCTAAACAAAACTGTTTTGGGCAGATTCTTTTCAACAGACACATTAAGCAAAGCAATGTTTATTTTCTAATCAGGTCGTGATTAACATTTTAAAATGTGACACTGTTTCAAATGTTCTCACCCTAACAAATGGCACTGTTAGTCATTATCAGCCTCATAGATATGGGTTTGCACTTTCCTGCCACACTTACTAAGTTGAAAGAGTCATTATCAGCCCATTAACCCCTTGAAACCTGAGCAAATTGGCTTGATTTATTTTAAAAACATGGGAATAAGGCAATGATCAGCGAGAGAGGAATAACCCAAAAAATTAGCAAGAAGTTAGTAAAAAAAGAAAAATAAAAGCAAGAAAATTAGTAAAAAAAAAACCCAAAGACATAAAGAAAGTTAAAAACAAACACACAAAAAAGACCTGGAAAGAGTGCTTAACAATTAGAATGATTCTGTAGCATAATTTTAAAATATAATAATTAGAAATACAGTTTTCCCTAGCTTTTTTTTCTATCTTCCCTAGCTTTTAAAAAATTATTTTCTAAATCTGAGCTTTTTTGCAGTTTGTGGGACATTTCTTATCAAGTTGCTCATTGCCTTTTTTTCCCATGTTTTTGAAAGAAATCGGACCAATTTGCTCAGCATTCAAAGGTTTAAATTCTTGTGAAAGGCGTCTGAAAGCAGAACAAAAGTGATGTCACTCCATGTCTCAAAGGGTTAAATGCCTGCTGGCATCAGAGCAGTGTCTTTAGCTCCAATACTACATGGTTAGGTTTCAGAAAAATAGAAAAAAGGAAAAAATAAATGTGTATTTTATTAACATAACATCACTTGACATACATTACGAAGTTAAAATAACTTGATAACTTGACTTTTGGTTGTACACAGGATACAAACCCCAGTCTCCTGGGTGAAAGTCCTGTGTTAAACCGATCTACCACCCGAAAACCTCCCTATGGAGACTTTCTTAATTCTTAAAGTAATGTCACATTTTCTGACTCTGTCGCTGCTTAACAAAATCACAAACATTTAATGGGCTGATAACAGCAGTCTGAACCTACTATGAGGCTGCACAATATGAAAAAAATAATTTAAATTGTGATAAATTTGACAGATACGGCAGTTGCATTATGAGTCATGATTTGTACAGGTCTGTACCAAACAAGCGAGTTCAATGTCTGGATATCTAAAATATGACTTGTAGGCCGGGGCATCACTGTAGCACCGCAGTGATTCATTTATAATAGTATGATGTGACCGATTTTACCTTCATCAAAAAATTGCAGCTCCTGCATTTTGGATATTGCAGTTCGCCATTTTGCGATTTTGTTATTATTCCGATTAATTGTGCAGCCCTAACCTACTAATCTGGGCAGCAGGGCCCTTCTAACCCATATCTATAAGGCTAATAACCACTAATAACACTCATTTAATTGATCTACCTCTTCTGTGTCTGAACCTGACATCAGGGTTTACTGTCATTAGATGGGTGTATTTGATAATATTGTACATCTTGCTAAACGCAGCTTTGAGTCAAATGTATTTATTTTGCTGTTCGAGATTCTAACATTTTATACTATATAGGAAAAACACACACAGAACTCCCTCTGTCCCTCTGGTTGACAGAAGTTGCTTTTATGGCTACAGCCTGTCATTTCCTATTAGCCTTCAAACTCCTGATAGCTTTCCCTCTTTTTCTTTTCATCTCACTCTCACTGTCATTTCTTTGGTGCTCTCCCTTGTCTTTTTAAAAGTCCTCTTTGCATGACACAGTCACATCCCTTTAACATCATCAAAACGATGAGCTACCTTAGCTTATCCGATAATGTTGCAGCTTATCTTAGTAAAACTTAGCTCAGGATACTTCCCTCTGTCAGTGTTTGAACTTTTTTGGCATTCGGCCCTCACCTTCTCTCGCTTTTATCATGCTCTGTCCTTTCTGGTGGATTGCTTCAACTTTTTTTTCCCTTTGTGCTTCTCTACGCATGGATCCACATCGTCTGGTCTCCCTCCCACCTGTCCGCCCCCTCCTGTGTCTCCACCTGTGTAGCCTACATAGAAGATATGATGCTGCTGCAGTTTTGCTACTTGTGTATGTGTTTATGTGTAATGAAAGTATTCTTCAGGTCTAAAAGCAGTGCAGCATTAAAAAACTCACTTTTACCTCTTTTCAACCAACCATGGTGCAGGTTCTGCTCCAGGCTGCACACCTTAATTTTTAAAGTATTTTGACCCAAAATATATTGATTCAAAACCCCAAAAGTTGGTTACCAGCTGGAACCCCCCCCAAAAAAAGCTGTGTCATAATCTGCGGGTTGGAAAGAGGATGTCTTGTACATAGTAGTCTTTTACATCTTCTTAACTAGGGCTTGCTGATAAAATGATAACAATAATTATCTCAATATAAATGTTTGATAAATCCTCTATATAATTAAACCACCCATATGCCTGTAGAGGGGGCGTTTATGCAACAGACACACCAGCTTTCACCTGCCATTAACCACAAGAAGAAGAAGGAAAAGAAGTCATCGTAGGAGTAAAAGTAGAGGATGAAACCGGCCACTTGTGTACAGTAACGATCTAATGTTACAACACCATTCAACACACTCATTAAGTTATTTTTAATATGATTGTTCTGACCATGGGTAACAGTCCAGCACTACCACATTATTAAATTTGCCACATAATGTTAGCTGCAGAAACTGTATGGGTACTCGACTCATCTAGTGCTGATGGTACGTTAGCAAGTTAACGTGACTGACTTGCAGCTATTTCATCAGAATGAAACGACATAACGTGACTAAAGGTAACATGAATAAAACTTTAATGCATTTCCTCATCCCTAATCATGATTTCTGCCTCAGTCACGTCAGGTAGACTAAATGATCCTATGCTTCTTCACGACATCATCAAAGACCATCTTTTGTTCATGTTTTAATTGAGAAATGGGAGAAATTAATACTGTGGGTTTAAAGCCTGTACAAAAAATACTGACCACAGTTGAGATTTTTGTTTTGAGAATTTATTTTGTTTCCATTGTCAGCTTAAACACTTAGAAAATGTTTGAAACCACCTGCACCAAGAGTTTGACATGCTCCTGACCAGAAATAAGATTTATTTGCCTATTTATGTCTTATTTTTTGACATTATTTTGATAATAATTGTTCTGAATCTACCTCATATTTGTGAAATATTCGGCTGTTTGGCAAGTTTTTGTCACGTTCTGACGATAAATAATAGTTTAAACCACATTTAACAATATGGTTTCTTAAACATTTACTCAGGAGCACAAATCAGCCTGTAAACTGTAAAGAAATAATGCTTTGACATTTATGGCGATAATTATCGATATGTCGATATGAACAATTTTATCCTGATAACATTTAAGCCATACTGTCCAGCCCTTCTTATCATTAATGGTTGGTCAATCAGTGGTGTAAATATAGACAGTGCAGGCAGTGCAATTGCACTGGCGCCTGTGGGATGGAGGGGCCCGATTGCCACCTGGAGATAATGCTTAATAACTAGTAACTAGGGCCCATCATAATAACGGGCCCATCGTGACTACCTTACACCACTGTGGTCAGTGCTTGTTTTTTGTATTAATTAATATTATCAGTGATAACAGAACAAAAGCTCGCAGGTAATCGATGAAGTCAGCCATCTTGCTGCTATTGTTTCCCTCCGTTTTGCATTGTGCAACGCCCTCAAATGATGCATCTTAGATTACAATGGCTCTGCTCAAAACTGGTGGAAACGCGGGCTGGTTCATTAAATAGTACCAAGGTTCCATTAATCCTGAAGGGAAGTGGTTCAAGATCCAGAGCTAATTTGGTGGAAGAGGGGTATTTGAGGACAGATCTCACACTTTTAATCATCCTCAACATTTTACTACTTTGTACGAGTACCATGTGCTGCTCATCTCCTCAGTCAAACCGTTGTTATATATCATTAATGCCATCGTAAGGAATTATGGCAACAGTAACATAAAAAAATAAGTGCCTAACACTTCAGGGCAAAACTCTCCTCGATGTCCTGATTTGTACATGTGAAGGTTTTCTGGTGTTCAGCCAATGAGGGAGCATCCTGAGCAGGTCCCGCTGGTGCTATCCTGCTTCTCTGGGACAGGGGGGGCTAGTATAGGGGTAGAGGTAGAAGGGTGATTGAGAACCTCAGTGTGTGCGTGTGTGTGTGTGCGTGTGTTTTCATGATACAGAGGGGGAGAGCACTGCAGCAATCTGAGAAAGTAGGTCAGACACCGACTAGCGAGAAACATAGCGGAGGAGAAAAGAGGTAGGGAGAAGAGATGGAGATGGAGAGGAAAAAAAGGCGGGAGAGATTGGGAGTGTGGGGGTAGAGGGTTGTGAGAATGACAGAAGATAGAGGAGCAGATGACCTGGAACAAACCTGATACCTCAAACTATTTAAGATACAAAGAAATAATCCTTAAAAAAACTCATAATTGCAATGTTTTCATTTGATTAAACAACAAATTTACACCAACAAAACATCTTAAAATTACAAACTGGACATTGACTTACATCTCTGACTTTCCTGGAAGGTCACTTCTTTGGGTAAATGCTCATCAGCTAATCTCAATAAAGCCCTAAGTCTTCTGCTAAGTCTGTTTCTGTCATGAAGGCACTTGGAGAAAATATGTGTAGGCTCTCATCCAATTTCCAAATCAAAGAAAAGCTGCGAGAGAGAAGCGAGACCTTTTCAAGAAAAATAACCCAAACTGGTTCCCTCCATTTGCTTAGTTATAAAGCTTCCTCTTATAAGTATGTTGCTCTTGATATTACATAAGTGCATAATGTCGAAAATACACGGTGACACGCACAATACACTGAAGGCACTCAGGCTTCTTATATATATGGGCTCCACTCAAGTATGAATTACCTTTTCTCTTTTGCTCTTCAGGCCATGTCTGTTTTATTATTTATTTGATAAAGCACAAAGTATACTGCATCTATAAATACACTGCAGGGCTTGTAGGAATGGACCGCGATGGGGAAAGACTGTGCAGCAGCCACGCACACACTGGTGTTATCACGCTACTGTCATTGATTCAGGGACGACTGAATGGGTTACAGTAGAATAATAAGCTTGGGTATGTATGGAAAGTTGCAGATCACACAGATGGTCGATGCTAAGAAAACTGCTTTTGAAAAACCAACCTGAAAAATAAATTCATTGAGAATACAACAGCTTAGTTTCTTTGCTTTCTGTCTGGGAAATTTACCCTGAGGACAAAGTTCTGGAAGTAAACAAGCAAACATGGAGCTGTAAGAAGTTGTAGTATAGAAAGGATGACATGTGTAGAAAGGATACTAATACAATACTCCCAAGATGGAGAGGTTAGAGGCAGAAGCCATTAAAAAAAATTTAATATTTAATAATAGTGATGGTAATTTAGTGAAGGCTGCGTAAGCTTTACAGTAACACGTTTCACGTCAACCTCAAGTTCACTTCAAGGACAAGATTTTTAATATTTATGACACAAAAATTATTAATGTCTTGACTATGTGAAATGGAGTGTCAAAACCATTATTGTTTAGGCTGATCTAACATTTTAAATACACCATATATTAGATTTGTTGTAGCCAGACCTGTTGGTGTTAAAGAAATATCTAGATTGCAGTGCAAATAGCATTGTCAGATAGACACCTGGGTGCAAACAGCATCTGCCTTTCATGAAATTACACCTAACAAACAGTGATTGCTACTCAGGTTCATCTAATCTTGCAATACAAGGAGGTATTGTGCAGTTACATACATAAGCAGTCTTCATTTTTATGAATCAATCCAGACTTTAAAAACATTAAACACTGTAAAATGTTCAGTGTCTTTTGCTTAAAAAAAACAGGAATTCTTGTAATCTAATATTTATTGAAGTCTAAATTGAAAAGACAACTCAAGAAGGCTAATTGATGTGATGTGTAATGCTACCCCGCAGCTTACTTGGACCATCAGTCGAGTGGAGGGGAATCAGCATGATTAAAACGAAAAATTACAGTGTTGTAAACACTGTAGCTTTCTAAATATTCAAAATAGCTTACATAAGTTAACTGTTGGTTTGCAGGGTCTGACATCATACTGGGAGTCTGTAAACAAATGTATGTTGGCAGGAAAACTGCGGCTCACTTTCACTGTTGCACCACACTTGGTGTTTTGACTCTTACAACAGAGAACATGTAGTGAGCTATAGGACAGATGTGTGGGATTTCTCAATCATTTACTGGACTATGGCACATGCATTATCAGTTATTTATTGATTTTATTTACAAGTTTTTCATCTCTTGTCCTCCCTCCATTCTCCTACTCTCTCTAGCAGAGTACAACAAATAATTTAGGAGCATTGTGTTTAATTATCAACCCATTTTCCTATTTTTGTTTTGGATTTAGGGTAACATTAATGCATTGTGATTTTCTCTTGTTTTCTTATGCACTTTTCTCCCTATGTCATGTTTTAAGAGGTCCTTTTAGACTCAAAAATGTTATCAGGACCTCACTATTTCCTTGAGTAGGGGTCAGGTCTCAGGCAATCAAGGCTTCAAGTGTTTTTCTATATGAATCCAAAAATGTGACCTGTTTAAAATTTTAAATTCAATCTCAGCATATTGTAAATATGTTGTTTAAAAAATAGTTCACAACATACATATATAAGGTATGATAGTTTTGAAATAATATAATAATAATATAATATTTTACTATTAAACTCAGTACTATTAATAATTTGGTTAACTTATAATCACTGTAAGTCATAATTTCCTGATGGCACATGATATGATACTGACAGCACATCTATTTTTATGGCTTCATCGCTCATCACAATCATTTACGACTGTCAGATATAATTTGATCAAGCCTAATGAGTCTGATTATCCTTGGACTTTGATCACAACGGGTCAAATTGTCCTTTCCGGGGCACATTCACTCACCCTCTGTTACAAAACAGGCCATTTTTGTTTTTTACTAATTTTTACACAACAGATTTGGGTGTAAAAAAAAGTCAATTTCAGAGATGTGAAGACCTCAGTGTAGATTACAGTGAGAAGTAGTGAGTAATAGTTTTCTGTGCATAGTGTAGTATTTAACACTTGTGTATGTAGGCGGGTCGCACATACATCAGTTGTTTTCCCCTGCTGTTGCCTTGAGGTTTCAAACTTCACCAAATCTGTAGTTTTTCTTTATGCTTTCTATATTCCCTTTGCCTTGCTGAATTTTCTTGATTTGCAACTGACTCTTTCTCCTTCCCTCGCTTTCATTTTAAATTTTTTTTCTGTTTGCTGTTTTCTTTCTTTCTTCCAGTATGTGGCATTTGGCTCCCTATTCTTCATCCTCATCTCCATCTCCACTTTCTGCATGGAGACGCATGAGGCCTTCAACACCATCCTCAACAAGACAGAGAACGTCACGGTTGGCAACTCGACCCGCGAGGAGATTGTATACGAGGTGGTGACTGACAGCTGGTTGACGTATGTGGAGGGCGTGTGCGTCATTTGGTTCACCATTGAGGTCCTGCTGCGAGTCACCTTCTGCCCAGACAAGCTTGAATTCTTCAAAAGCAGCCTCAACATTATCGACTTTGTCGCCATCCTGCCCTTCTACCTGGAGGTGGGCCTGAGCGGTCTGTCCTCCAAAGCTGCCAAGGATGTCCTGGGGTTCCTCCGTGTTGTCCGATTCGTCCGTATCCTCCGAATCTTCAAGCTGACCCGCCACTTTGTGGGTCTCCGTGTCCTGGGCCACACCCTTGCGTGCCAGCACCAACGAATTCCTCCTGCTCATCATCTTCTTAGCCCTTGGTGTCCTCATCTTTGCCACCATGATCTACTATGCTGAACGAATTGGCGCAGACCCAGACGACCCGACAGCCAGCGCCCACACCAACTTCAAGAACATTCCCATTGGATTTTGGTGGGCTGTCGTGACCATGACCACATTGGGCTATGGAGATATGTACCCAGAGACATGGTCAGGGATGCTGGTGGGTGCTCTGTGTGCCTTGGCTGGTGTGCTGACCATTGCCATGCCTGTACCCGTAATTGTCAACAACTTCGGCATGTACTACTCTCTGGCCATGGCCAAACAAAAGCTGCCCAAAAAGAAGAACAAACATATCCCCCGAGCGCCCCAACCAGGGTCCCCCAACTACTGCAAGCCAGATGCCCTGGCTATGGCTACCTGCATCACCACAGAGGCTCTTGGGAAATGTCCTAGGTGGAGTGATGGGGTCTGGAGGCATTGGGGGTGACTGTCCTCTCGCCCAAGAAGAAATTATAGAGATTAATAGAGGTAAGAGACTTGTTTTTTTCATGTTAAAGGTCCAGTGTGTAAGATTTAGGGAGATTTAGTGGTATTTAGACGGTGTGCAGCTTGCAACTAGCTGAAACTTCTCACGGTTAGGATTCCTTCGGTGTACACTGTTCAGGTGGTTTTTTACCAGGAGCAGAATTATCAGCAGAGGTCTCTTCTTCTCTTAAACAAACAGACCAGGTAATGAAAACCAGTAAAAACACTGAATAAAGCAGTTTAAGATTACAAATCAGTGTTTCTCCAACACTGTTCTGCATGTCGCAGATAGGCTTAAATCCTGCCCACTGGACCTTTAAGTCCCCTCATGTTAAGAAAAAAATATCTTCAGCAACAAAAACCTGACCAGCATGCTTCAGGGGAAGTAAAACAGTTTACTAATGGCAGTTTTAGGCATGCATCATGATTTCAGAGGTCCGGTAGAGGAATAGAGTGCCAAAGAAAGAAGTGAGAGTACTATCAAGAAGTGATGCATAGTTGATTCTGGATCCACCCCGGAGATCTCACTGGCCCATCAGAACTCATGTGTAATTTATGATCAACTGGTAGGTCCACAGTTGCCTTAAGGCACCCATCTGTCAGTGAAGAACAAACACTATGGAGGGAAAATGAACTCAATTATCTATTAAAACAGCTTAATGCATCTCAATTTGGGCTGACTGCACATATTTTCTCTCTGGCATTAGCAGTAAAATCAAGACGAGAGGTAATTTGGCTGTTTGTTTTCGCTTTACATGCGGCAGCATTAGACATCAGTCACATGCAACAATAATGCACCTTTTAATGCATTACTTTACTGCCTTAGTCATCAGCGAGCCTGAAAATATTGGTTTCATCAGTGCTTTTACTCCATCTCGTCTGCTTGGCTTCCCTCCAGACTAAAAAGGTTTCTTGTAGGTTGTGTCGGTAGATTTTTATTTATTTATTTTTTTTTAAATCGGGAAGTTGTATCACTAGCTCAAAGACAGCTCTGCAGTATCATCACCACATGATGGTAACATATTTTATCATAACGCCTCAGTGAACATGTGGGTGACCACTACAGCTGTCACTCCCAATCAGTGATGAATGTTATTTACCACTCAACATGTTTGATGGTTTACCAAGGTTCAGGCCTGCTGTATTCATACATGGACTGATTACTCTCTTGGACAATTGCTTAGTCTTTAAAATGTTTAAAATAATGCCAACATACCAGAGCCTAGAGTAAATACGATAGTTTTTTATGTGATTAAAAGGACAACTCAACTCAAAGTACCAAAAAAATACATTTGAAAAACTCAACAGCAGCGTCTCTTTCCAGAAATCATGTCCCACTTACTCAAGATAATCCACAGACCTTGTTGTTAGCGGTTACATGTAGGAAATACTTTCTTTTTACCAAACTACACCTGCCCACTGTATCACCACACAGAAGAAGGCATGCATCTACTCATGGTCGAGAGGCTTGTGCTAGTGACAAGATGTAAACAGTGTTGGCGTCCTCCTTGGCTAAGCTGCAAGGTTCTTTTAATACAACACCAGATGCTCTTCTCTATGGTTTTCTTATAATCCTCCTCTCTGTGGTTTTCCTCCACCTTCCCTCTAGATTCCAAGCAGAACGGTGATGCGGCCTCGGCCGCCCTGGCTAACGAGGACTGTCCCACCATCGACCAGGTGCTGAGCCCAGACGAGAGGAGCCCTATTGGGCGAGGGCCTACCCGGGAACGCTACCAGCAGGACCGCGCCTGCTTCCTGCTCAACACCAGGGAATTCCGTGCCACAGATGGGAATGTGCGGAAAGGTACGTTTCACACCGTGAGACGAACACAAAAACATGCACATCTTATGTAAACAAATTTACACAGCAAGACACCAGGCACAACATATTGTAAACGTATACATTATATACGTCCAGTGTGCAGCCGATATGCAGACATGTACACACACACAGGTTACTGTATGTGTAAGATCAGATCCAAACATTTAGGAAAGATGGGTTGGATGGAAGAGCACACTTGAACTTTGGATGCCTCAAGTACAGATAGAAGGCTCCAATCACAGCTAGCAGCAAAACATACACACATATACAGTCAGGCAGTTACAACACATGCATACACACCTCTGCTCTGCTTCTACTGTTTCCACCTCTTCACACTCATGTTGTCTGTGTTTCCATCACCGCTTGGTATCATATTTTATTTCTTCTGTCAGACAAGATTTTCTGTCCCTCTACTTCTCTCCTTTTTTCTTTCTCTTTTCCTCAGTCATGTCTTCCATCTTTCCATGGTGTCTGTGAATTTTGTTCTGTGTCCCATGATGTCACATTCATTCATACTCATAATCGATCTCAGTCTTTCTCTGTCTTCTGGACTCAGACAGTTGACCATGCATTAATTTATTTCTCGTCACTTCTGTTTCTCCCTCTCTGTTTCTCTCTCTCTCTCTCTCCTGCCTTGCATCATCCTTTTCTTTTCCTCCTTGCCCCCCCTTACCTTTTGTGATGACTTTCCCTCCCTAACCTGCCGCACATTTCCCCTCCTGACCCCCTTCCTCCTCTGCCCCATCTTAAAACCCATGCCCTCATTTCCCTCCCTTCTTTTCCTTTGTGCTACACCCTAACCTGCCCCCCTCCTTCCCACTCCCCCTTTTTTTTTAACCCCATATGCATTATATTTGTGCTCATGAAAACCTAACACCTTGATTCATTTACTACTGCAATCCAACCACCACCACTGCCGCCAACCTGCACCAAAACACTCCCTCACACTCCTTCCAAACTTTCAACACCCCCCTGTTGACAACAAACTAGAGGCAGCAGCCCTGGCACCCAGCCCAGACTCCCCTCTGACTGAGGATTGGTATAAGATGGAAGGGTCTCTGTTACAGCAGGACCTCAATGCAAACTCCACCTCCTCCTGGATCAAACCATAGACCAGAGGTAACACTGAAAACAAAGGTTAAAATATAAAATAAAGGAGCCCGTAGCTTAGTCAACTTCTGATTGAAAACATACTGAAATTTTGATCTGGCTCTCCATCACATAGCATGTTTTTTTTGCAGTTACACTGAACCAGTACAGCACACACTTTAACACAGAGAGCTGCACACACTATGCATGACTTCAAACCACAGATACACCACCATTTTCACAGTGTTGTGTCTACATGTTCAGTGGAGTCTGAATTGTCACCCGCGAAAAGTCTTCTCTGTGACTGAAAGTGTGCTGTCAGTTTTAAGTCTTACATTCACAGAATGATGCAAACAGCTGAGCTAACTGCTTCAATCTGAATATTATGGTTTGGGTGGCATTTTAGGGCTCATTGTCTGATTTGTGACCTCAGCCCACTATCCTACCTGCATACAAATTTTGTGTACAAGATGTAAAAAAAAAAAAGGAAAATGGAAAGAAAATGGGATTGCTCTGTGATATACACCCACAATGAGAAGTGTGCGCAAAAATGTGTATACTTGTGTGTGTCGCATACAGTCGTGAGTGCAAGAGCGCGTCCATGTGGGGCGTGCACGTGTGCAAATACATCCGGCAGCTCAAGTGAAAAGTTGTCCGGTGTCAATAACTAATAAAACATAACACTGAAGAAGATTGAACTGGGAACAGCGGGTCACGTTGTTGTCTGATGTGCCTCTGTGTTGTTGTTGTCTCTCTCTTCAGGTTGTGTCATATCACGCGTGTGTATGTGGGCTTTTTCATTCTTACATGTTATACACTGTGTCTCTGTCCTCTCAATGCCGTCTGAGTGTCGTGTTTGTGTTGTCGTGTGTGGCTTAATTTTGTTTTTCCCTTTCTACTGTTTATTTCGTGTTACTCCCTACCCCATGGGCCTCCACCTTGGCAAACAAAAGCACTCACTGCAATTTAGAAAGGATTTGCCTTGAAAAATACACCCTTTTCTTTACAGTTTTATATCTTAATATGTACACGTACTCATGCACAGGTTAAACTTGCATACTTTTCAGGCAATGGCACCTATTCCTTTTATACTTTTCAGGCTCAAAAATGTGCATACTTACATGTACATATGTTGTATTTGATGTCAAATCAATTGTCCAGCCTTGATATCTTCACACAGTTGAGTGCAGTGTTGTTAGACAATCATCTTTCCAAGGCCCAAGGGTCACTGGGGTCAGCGGAGCCATCTAGGTCAAGGGATAGTACCTCTTGAAACATGCCACGCTGAAAACAAGCAAACAGTTTAAACTGTTATCATGCAATGTCATATTTCAGCTTTGTAAACAAAGCCAGTCATCACAATATTTCTTCACAAAAATACCGTGTTGTGAGCGTGTAATGGATCTGAAATACTATTCCCTGGACCATGTATCTGTGCTTTCAGTGCCTAGTGTAGTCCAAAGTTCAGGACCTTTTGTATTTGTACTGTGGAGACCTGGATAGAAATCAAAAGGATTATAAGCTGCACTCGGTGACTGAAACACTTACTGACCAGACAGACAGAAAGACAGACAGACAAAACGCTATGACAGATTTGATTGAAAAGTGGCTACATGCTGTCTAAGGTAAGCAAGCCTTCGAGCTGTCCAAGCCCTTCACTTACAGGTCCCTGACATTGCTTCAGTTTCAGTGGTTCTCATGTATAAACTGCAATCTAAATGCTGCAAAAATCCCTCTTTAAAGCAAATCAGGAGTGAAGGAAACAAGTGCTGAAGTCATCAGGACGAAGCCTCAGGTGTTGGGATGTTGTACGCTGTAATTCATACATTTAGGATGGGATCTATAATATTTAACATGATGAGCTTTGTGCACTGGAGAAAGAGATTGTAGTTGGTGCTTACCATTAACACTGAAAAAATTTTAACTGTTTCACGCCATCTCTGGAACCCAATTTCCTAGCCTTTGAAAATGAGGTCATGTGTATACAGCCCAGACACACCCAACCAACATCAAAGAACCAGCAGTGACGAAAGGCGTACTTTTGAGTTGCCTCACGTCGTCTGTGTCTCGGCCAAAAAGTTGCACCTGAACACGCCATGAAGACTACAGCCAACAGCCAACTAGCATGTCCATTCTGTGCCTGAGTAAGAGGAAATACTCTCCATACCGGCAAGTGGCGGTGACTGTATTTGTCATTAAAAAAGGGAAACCGGAAGACCAACAGGACAGATTCAAGACACTAGTTCGTGAGTTAGCACATTAACAGCACAACCAGATGTTGAAGAACAAATGATATTTACCATTCGCCGTTCATTTTTTTTCTCCTGTACTAAGCTGAACTGCCAATCCAACACATTCTCACACTCCAACCTCAACACATATCAACGTCATGGACCTTCCACGTCCAGATACGGCGTGAAAGGTACCCTGGGTGTGCCGGTTGTTGATATTCTGGGACACCGTGTCAAGTCCTGCCTGTTATATGCATTGTTTTCTTTCAAAATACACTTCCGTTTTCTCAGGAAATGTACCATTTACATACAGTCTCTTTCAAAATAAATGCACTATGTTGGTACAACAACGTGAATTGATCATTTTTTTTCCTCGAACAAGTAACGCACATGGTTGGGCTTAGGCAACAAAAGCCCGTGGTTAGGTTTAGGAAAAAAGAACAGGGTTTGGCTTTATAATCTTACGAGACACGGACATCGGCCTCCTGGGTGAAGGTCGGTGTTTGTTGGACGCATCCACCGCCTGTCCTGCCAGCTCCACTCGGACTTTTGCTGCCTTAACTTTCGTTATTGTCCCGCCGCGTTTCCCCCTGACACCGCCAACACCATGAAACCTTGACAGCGACCAGCTGCGTATCATGCCGACGTTAAAGGACGGCTTTTTTCATCAGTGTCTGATGTCGCAAGTCACTGCCCAAGCGCTGGATTTCAATGACTTCGGAGTGAGACCGGGTCGGCCTATCAGAGTGATTTTATCAACCAACGGGATCTGCTGTCTTTGATGCTGATATAACATGCTGAATCGGCCAAAAAAAAAAATCTAACAGAGGCTGACTGTTGCCAACAGTGTGGGACACACCGCCAAAACTAGGGTGACAGATGCTCACCGATGGCGTGACATTGACCAACAGCCGACTGTTGGCTTGGTGTGTCAGGGCTCTTATACATACAGCCTACCTCTCACCCATTGTGCACATAAAGCTTTGGCTGCATCTAGAAAGTTGTATAGCCTATACGGCTGTTCAAACTTACATGACCTTACATGTTAAAAAAATCTGTGATTTAGGGAAAGACAACCAGTAAATATCAAGAAACTGAGCAAAAACCCTGCTGGGTTTACGTTGGTTAACATCTCTGTTCTCCGCTGATACCAAACGTTCTCCTTCTTGTTTTTAAAGAGGGATTCTCACGCTTTCTAAAACTCATTCTTGTGTGCTTCAGTTGTGATTTATTTTGTAGATACATGCATAAGATGTCCTTTTCCAACTTCTTTTTATCAGCTTTTCAGTTTCTTCTCTTTGATTGTTGGCCATTTGACTTCCTACGCACCCGATGCAATATGCATGTCTCACTAAGGTCAAACGGTCAATCATCCCTTTGATTGCCCACTCCCAATCACTCCTCTAGACCTTCTTCAAGGATCTCGTTTGTTTCTCTCTGTCTCTCTCCTTCTCCACGCTCTCTCTTCCAGTTCCTCACTATATGTGTACAAATGTGTCTTTTATTTCTTGGGTTTTTGTGCTTATTTATACGTTTCTAACATGTTTTGTACATCTTTCATTAAGTATTTTTGTGGAGTATTGTGTAGTGATTTTGTGTTGTAGTGCTGTTGTTTGAATGCTTTTCAGTGTGCGTAGGATTAAGTTATATTTTATGTTAAATAATATATTTTGTTGTTGTGGTTATAGTGTTTTTTTTTTCTTAATGTCTTTGAGTTTTGTACAACTGTGTTTTGTTGTTTGATGTTTTGACTTCCCCTATGTTCTTCCTGTGTTCTCCTTTGAGTTTTACCATCACCTACTATCTGTCTTCTATGAATTGGAATGATAAAAGAAATTGCCAACAAAACAGTGAAATTGATTTACATAAAAATGGCACAAATCTCACTGGTTCAGGACATTTTCAAGGACATGTTTGACCAAAAAAGCTTATTGTTAATTACCAATTTGAACTAAACCCATAATATGAAAACTGTTAATGGATTTTTGAACCCAAGAATAGGGATTATATTATTTATTGAACAACGTCCACCACTTGTAAACCTACAGAATTTCTGCATTGCAGTTTTGTTGAGGTTTAAAAAAATATTTTAAATATAAAAATTATCAAAATAAAAAAAATATAGTATATAAAAAAATCTAATCTATTTAAAAATAGAGGGATGGTGATTAAACAATCAGTTGTCAATGATTAAAATAATCGGCAACTAATTTGAGAATCGATTATTATTATTATGATCAGTTTGAGTAATTTCTTAAGAGAAAAAAATATCTGATTCCAGCTTCTTAAATGTGAATATTTTCTGGTTTCTTTAGTTCTCTGCGATGGTAAACTGAATATTTCTAGGTTGTGGACAAAACGAGATGTATGAGGACATTATTTTTGGCTTTGGGAAACACTTATCGCCTTTCTCACCATTTACTGACAACTTAAAGACCAAAAAGCAAATTGATTAATTGAGAAAATGATCAACAGATTAATCAACAATGAAAGTAAACATCAGTTGCAGCCCTAGTTATAAACAAGCTGTTATATTTAGCAGGGTGCAGTCGCTCACTATCTACATTTCATTCCACCCTCATGTACCAAATTGTTTGCTTTCTGGTGTAGACAGTTATTATGTTTAGTGGCTCAGTATAGGATACAACTAAATAAAGTATACTAAGTCTAACTCCCTAACTCCTTCTGTGTGAAATCGTCACAGTGTCCTCCTGTATGTCATCGTACTCAGTATGTAAAACTACATTTCCTTGCATGTTCTACCGTGTGTAACAGTACCACTGTTTCTTACAATGTTGCCTCATCACAACAATCTGCAAATATTCTTTCGTCCAAGCCAGATCTGTACCTCACAGCAGAAAAAAGATAAATATTTATGTATATATATGAGATGTATACATATATAAAATATTAAAGGGATTTGAGCTTCAACAGCTGATGCATGCATCCTAAATACATGTAACAAGATGATGCAGGATACAGTTGCATATCATCTAGTTTTCCCAAGACACCCTGTATGTACTGTATGGACACATTGTGGCTTCAGTAACTGCCGTGAAGAGATCAATACATCTAATAAAGGGTAACAGGAGATCACACCATCTTTAACAGGCGATTGATCCCATGTAAGGATGATACAGTTACAGTATACGGACATGCCAAGAATAGCATCTGAAGAGTCAGCAAATCCTGTGTCCTCCAAAGCAAGCACACACACTCATAAAATTATAGGACATATGTGAATTATGTAATGGAGGCAGTTAAGTAGCTCTCTGCCCTTTATGTACGTACACACAAGAATGATTAAGAATATTATTTTGGTCCAATCTGTTAAATTTTACTCGATCATTTCATTTGTAGACAGTCTGGTCAGAATATTTGCAGTTCTTCCTCTCTCTGTGTTCCTCTGTGTCCTCCCTGTCCATTACCTTCTCCCTCTGTGATTAACACTCATTCTCCATCCCATCCCCAGGCCGCCACTGCAGTGCAAGTGTAACTAAAGTCTGACTGTAGGTAGGTACGTACTTCCTCCGTAGTGTAAATTAAGTGTGACTTTGGGCAGAAAATTATGTCATCACTGAACGCAGTGACAGCCAGACTCACTATTTCCCCTGATGGACGATCCCAGAGCACCAAACCCCTGTTGATGTTGTAAATACAGTACTTAGCACAGTGAGGAGGAGGCTAGCAGAGCGTGACAGACTGCAGTGGCTGAGACATGATTAACTTTATCAGCATTTTTATTGTCATTTGTGAAAACAATACTTGTCTTGAATTTTACCAAGCAGTGCTTTGACTGCCCCGTCTACATTATTCTTCATCAGTTTCACCTTCATCTTATCAAAAGATGGGGACTCTTTTTTTCTCTTATCCATATTTTACTCATATCACACGTGACGAGTGTTTTAAATCCTCTGATTTCAGACTTACAAGAGCCAAAAAAGGACACTTGGTTAAAAGCATCAGGGCCAACATTAAGGATAGAAGTAAATACTGCAAACATGACCACCTATACGTTTAGTAGTTTAGTCTTAGCTTGGTTGGTAATTAGAACATACATATATATGAAAATAGTGATCCTAGTCTTGTTATCTGTGTAAGCAGTGTGTATTCCTCCCTTCATTGTGTCTCTCCACACTGCATGCTGATTTTGCACAAAGATTAGATCCAAATGAATTTCTCAGTAGAATCAAAACCTTTTGTTTTAACTTCCTATACAGGTTTCCCAACTTTATCTTTGTGAATACCCAGAATGCATACTTAAAATCTGTAGGGCACTTGTCATTGTTAATCAAAGGTAGCACCCAAATTGAGTTTAAGAATTGCTTAATATTTAACCCAATACAACTGAAGCATTATATCAGCGGAATAAAAAAACTCATATGAGCTGTTGGGACATTATCATAAATGTTACATTAATATTCAAGGAAATAATACTAATTTACTACTGCATAGGAAAAGTTTTCTATTTTTTATACCACATATTTATTTTATTTATTCTATGAAAAATAATAACTTTTTTTTAATGGCAGAGACAAGACATTTCTGCGACAAGATGTAATGTGAAACAGCAGCAGTCAGTTTTCATTAGCTCGAACTTAAAGATATACTATGCAGGAACTGTCAGTTACTCTTTGTAAACACTACATTCATGCTTGGCCCCTCCTCCCTACACTGCAAGCTAGAAATATTAAGTGGAAGAACTCATACTTTAGCAAGCTAACTTAGTTAACCGCCAGCACTGACTTGGGCAACAGGAAACATGCTACTCTGCACTGCTCTTCTTCGTCAGTGCTCGCCAGCAAATTAAAAGTTAAAGCCAACCCCAGATTCACTCTCGATTTAGAACAAGCTTTGTCCACTTGGTGTTTCACCTAACTATATCTGCTTTCTTTTGCAATTTTTGCAGTTTTGCACCCGGCCATGAACTTGTATCAAGTCCTGACCTCACCTGTGAGCAGTTATCGGCTGTCGAAAAACACAGCAAAATAAGAATAAACATGAAAATACAGGCAGAGGCAGGGTCTCTGAAGAAAATTACATCCCTATACACAGGGTGTCTACAGGTCCTTAAAAAGTTTTAATTTCAATTTTATAAATATTTAGCCTTAAAAGTCAATAGTCTTAAATTTGAGTTAGTTGCCATAAACATTCTTCTAATTTTCTTTATCCATCTTTGAATTTCTTTTTATCAAAATGAGTCAAGCTCTTCTGCTTGAAAGTCCACATTTCTGATGTTACAAATCTTTAACCCCACTATTTAACCTAATATTGTCTTTTTACCTTATACTTGCACTTACCTGTTGGCAAAATGTAGATTAACCTAACTCACTGTAATAGCCATATTCCTACATAAAATCTACCTCTGCCTAGGACAACATACATACTACTTACTTTTATACTTACCTGCAGTGTCTGAATAAGAAAAAGATGATTTGTCTAAAAATCAGTGTTAAAAATTTGGTTGAAAATGATCTTAAATTTAAGTGTTTGATACCTGTAGACACCCTGATACACTTCTAATGCATCATAAATGATGATTAAATTAGTTCTGTATGAGTCTATACATCGTTATTCATAGAAAATACTGCACAGTATGTCTTTAATATAGCTCTGACATGGTGCCAGACAGCGAACGGTAAACTACAAGGCTAATATAAATCAGAATAAATTAAGCTGAATTTCACGCTTACATGTTTTCTTGTGGGTCCCTCGTAAAGTCTATGTAAATCCAGCACAGGTGTGGTGGAGTACGCCACTAACAATCAAAGCTACTATATAGAGAGAGGTAATTACATTTAATCACTACTGAAGAAAAATGCAGACCATAAATAATATCAAAAACAGGTTTTGATTTCATGAAAATGTAAAGGATTATAATTTTATTTAGCTCTTCAGTTAGGTCAGGTGATGGGTTTATCAGATAATGTATACAAGATTTACAATAGCCGCCTCTCCCTGTGAGAGATTTTTGTCTGCATTCACTTGCAAATATTGCTGTAGTACTGCTATAAAACAGATTTTTATTTCCTGTCCCTCCTGTTGTTGCCCCTCAACTCTGATTCAGCATAAAAAAATGGCTGCCGTGTGATGCAAGCTGACAATTTGTCTCAATACATTAAGGTGGTATGAACAAAATATTTTCTGAACTAAACTTGAGATAGAAGCAGCACCACAGATTGTCCAGACAGCTTCTCAGACATCTTTGTGGGACATGCAGCCTAAGAAACCCAGTGAAAATGCATCATAAATATTTTACGGAGTTGCCATCCGACTAATGTGCCTGAGCTAGTCAGAATAAAAAAAGGACTATTATTTATGGTTGGCTCAAATGATGCGTAATCCAGAGTGGTGGAGCGGTGGCCGCTGTGCACCACAATATATTTTTCCATTTCAGCAGGAAGGCACTAAGGGCGTCATACTGTACCAATGGGTGTTCTTTGTTGTCTGACTGTGGCCTTGTGATGGTTGGAGTTTGACAAAAATATACACTCTAACTTGGTAATTTTGTCACAAACTCTGTTAGCAATACAGTTTTATTGCATTACATCAGAGTTACACTCCAGCTGATGTTAACACATTCCCAATGGAACTGTTAAACTCCACCCATTATGGGCCAGTTAGCCATTGTTAGGGAAGATGAACTGCTACCTACCAATGGTGTGTTTCACTTCACCTGATGCAACAACACTCCGTCAGCACAGCACTACCTTCTCTGTGGCTGCTTCCTACAGGGGGAATTCAACGTCTGCATGCTGTGTTACACAACAAAAATACAGCGGGAAAGGACACAAAGGCTAATGTGTTACTTCTTAGATAAATTGTTTTTTGTAAACATACGTTCAGCAGTGTAAGCACAGTGTGTTACTCTTTAAAGTCACTTACACAAGTAGCCAAGTGGGCCGTGTGTCATTTCCCTCTGTAAACAAAATGTGAACTGATTTTTATTACAGGATGCTATTACCGGGGGATAGGAAGGGTTTTTAAATGTTGCAGGGAGGATAGGATTTTGTGTTGGCCATTTGAAGTTTGCAGGAACCAAAAGCAAATACTACATACTGTAGGTTGTTTATGAAGTGTAATGCAAGACAGTCAATTATTTATTTATTAGTGCTGTATCTCTTAGCTCTTTAACTCAGTTGCCAGAAAAAATGTATGCCTTGTACGTTTCAGCAAACCACAGCTATGTTACATTTGTATATTATTTTGTAGAGGATATATTGAACCTTAACGTCATTCAGCAGTGCTGTGGTGAGAGTGGTTATGTTTAGGCACAAAACCGTTTTCTTATGGTAAGGGAAAAGGTCATGTTTTGTCTTAAAACACACATTTGTTGGCACAAAAACTGCAGTGAGGCGAAAACACTAAGGTGCCATAAATGCCTCTGGGAAATGGCATGATATGTTGCTATAAACACCCCGAGACAAACACTGCTAGGAGTCATGTTTTGAGGTTTGATGCCACAAACACAGCTTGGAAATACTGCAAAATGTGGGCAAATAACACCCAGGTTCAGTGCCACAAACACTGCCATTTGCCACTAAAATGTCTCAGGTAAAATGCCACAAACACCACTAGGAAATGCCGTAAACTGTGGGCAAAAAACATTTGCCGCTAAAACGTCCCAGGTGCAGTGCCACAAACAGTGCTGGGAAATGCTGCAACGTGTCGGTAAAAAACGCCCAGGCTGGTGCCACAAATACTGTGATATGTTGGTAAAAACACTCAGGTTTGGGGCTGCAAACATCGGGGGAAACCTTGTGAGGGGTCATCAAAAAAAACAACCTGTGTTTTTGGTCTCGAACAGTGGTCTGCAGCTTGGCAGATGTCTCGCCTTGGTGACACGCCATCCACCAATGCCTGGGATTCACCCCTGGATGGGTGAAGGTGGAGTAGAAAAATTGATATGATACATATATAATGTACAAATGTAGCATATTCGTTGTTTGCAGACATGTATAATGCAGACATTTTCTTCTGGCAGCAGGGCTGAGCTTTCCCATGTAAAACTTCATGTGGTCAACTTCTAAACTGTATCAGTGATATTTGAGTATTTACTACTTGTGTTTTTGTCAAGCTGAATAATTGTGGCCAAATTGTTGTCTAAAACACCTGAACGTTGCACATTATATTTCACGTGATAAAATGTTGGGTGCTTTATTCAATGGGCCTGTTATAGGTGTTAAATCTCTTAATATCAAAGTATCTTTTGCTTTTCTGTTTAAAAAAAAAAGACATATCATAACTCGCATTTTCTTGTTTTGTCTTGTCCTGTCTGTCTTGTCTTTGTCTGTCCTCGTCTGTCCTTTATATGTCTTTATGATTTGATAACATTTTCTTCTGCTTAATTTTTTTCTCTCCACTTATGTGCCTCTTTTTCAATTTTGATTTCCTGTTATAACATCTTAAATCTCATGCTCATGTTTCAATACTATGTAACCTTCATACAAACCACCTGACTATGGAAATTTGTCATAACATGCCCAAACATTTCAACTATGATTTCCTTATATTTTATTTGCATATGATATCAAAACAATATCGCATAATGTAATCCAATGAATCGATCGATGGTTAAAATAATTTTTTAAAGCAACGGGCTACGAGAAATCTCGCAGTCTCAATAACATATCGGGAATGGCTGGGTCATCACTGCGGCTTGCTCCTATCACTAGCCCACCCTTTGAAACATATGAGGCCCCAGGACCACTGCGCCGCTGTCGCTCCCCCATCCCCTCCATTTTGTAGCAAAAAAAAAAAGAAGAAAAAAAAAAGGATGTTCATGATTGGATGATAAGAGTTGCAGTGGATTAACCATGGACTGATCACATTGAATCCTCCATTTGGATTGTACACCGTGCAAAAACAATAGCAATAACATGAAATGAACTTGAATGTAGAAAGAACAACCCCTCGTCTTGTGAATCTAATGGTTTATGATGCATGCGTCAGGTTAGCTGATGGGGTTAAATACAAATTCTAGCTTTAAAGGTTCACTGTTATTTTAAATTACTAGAAGAAATGTAAAAAAAAAATGAATTGATTAGTTAATAAAATAGTATCAGAGATTTAAAAGAATTATGAAAACATGTGCACAGTTACATTTTGAAATTTAGGATTAAGTGTGTAGATGGACATCCATTTTTAAATGTTCTGGACCAAACAAAAAGCTCACAACACTGTCCAGAGTAATCACCATGAGACAAGATACTTCAGTTCATTTAGCCAAAGACAAAAATACATTTATAGATTAGATTGATGTTAAAAAGGTTTCTACTTTACGTCTTTTGTGAATATTGATGTATGTACAGTGTAGACATCATTTTGGTAAATCTCTCTAAAAGACAGACTCGGCTTCTATAAGTCTCAGTATTAACACTTCATTTTCTATCTCATCATAGTGACATCAATAGACACTTTAGTTTACACAGCAAAGCTAAAAGTTGTGAAAAGCTGAGGAAAAAAATCTAAAGAGCTTAGCTTAAATGAAAAGAATACAAGTATTTATCATAAGAGCTATTTCAGATTTGCAGCCTAACATTACTTTTAAAATTTGAGTTTATGTTATAACATTGCTGTTAGGATTCCATGTATGCAACTGCTACCTTCCAGTGTACAGTTAAAGGTCTATTCAGTCACCCTTTTTTGCAATTGCAAGCATGTTGTCTAATACATTTCTATATATTTATCATCATCTTATGCATCATGCAATTAGAACAATCATTTTCCAAAATTAAAAATAATTAATATTTTAAAATAATATTTCATTGTATGCCCCAACAATACATGAAAAAAATACTAAAATGTTTTATTAATTTGTCTCAATACCACGTAGGCTGTAGATTTGTGAGAAATATACCACAAGTTTGGTTGTTGACAGGAGCGCAGGTTTAGTATGACAAGTGGGACCAGGATCACTTTAGTTGGAGTTGGGACACCACGTCCTGGAGGGACCACTACAAAATGTGATCGATGGATGTAGCCAAACTAGCGCTAGCTTGTTACATGCTAAGGACCTTAGCTATATTAGTTTTCTGACAACCCTAACCCTTTGCTAATTTGCAATGCTGGTTATTAGCAAAACCATACTGTTACATAGCTGTTGGTGCTTCACACTGGCACGTTGATTCTGTACTCATCAAGGCAGATGGGGAGTAATGTACCAGGTTAAGCGCATTTTTAGGAAAATTCTGTCCTTGGTTTTAAACATTATTAGTGCAGCTGAGGACCTCACAAGTCGAGCTGCCTGGAAATATACGTGCTAACTATGTTTTGTCTCCTGCACAGTCTTTGGCAAATAGCACAATTAAGCTATCACATCCTCAGTTAATAAATTCTATTTGATGACTGAGTGGACCTTTGAAGAAATGGTAATCAGGACACTAATGTATATGAATTATGTACTTATATGTAGGCCTACAATTTTTCAAAAAAATCTAAATGCAATGTATTTAGAAAGCTACTTAAAAATGACAATAAATAGTGCAAAAATATACTTATAAAATCAGGTATGGATGACTACATAATTATATAGTTGAAACAAATACAAGCACTTTACTAACTCAGTGTTAATTTACTAACCTTGAAAACTTGCATGTTGGGATACAGACCATATTACAAGGAACTGAACATGTAATTGAATGCCATTAATCATCTCTAACGGTTCAGTTTTTTCCAAATATCTGTTTTGCTTCTTCTTCACCTTTTTTTTAATATGTATTTTTTCCATTATCATTTGTTTTTGATTTAAGTGTTTGTCTAAAATAGTTTTAAAAAATACGAATTAAAATGAGGCATTCTATTGGTTAATCTTTGGAAAAATAAAAATAGGACAGTGGTTACTTTATACCATTTTCCTCAGTCATTTAAAATAAACAATCTCTTTTAGGCAATTTACAGCTTATATTTTTGCCACTGAGGTCCTTCTTCAGATTGCCATTCTCACATTAAAATTGATCTTATGTGAAAGATTGAGCAAAAAATATTTAAAAAAGAAGTAATAATAAAACATTCACATATGCAATAAACATGCAATATTATTTTAATGCTGGAAAACATGCTGTGCACATACATATGTAAATATGCAGATCTATTTTTAATCTTGAAAATGCACAGAATTTGTAGGCAGTCAATTTATTATGTTTGATTTAGCTGTTCAAAGAAGCATCACGATGACATCATGAGCCATTTGTCTTGTTTTATTTCAAGTCAATGTCTAACTGGTCCTTTAAACTTTTTGATGTTGTGGCTGCCATTTTTTAAAATTGTTTTAGTTTTGTAATAGTTTTATATTT
The DNA here is from genome assembly GCA_019142605.1 of Cephalopholis sonnerati. NCBI lineage: Eukaryota > Metazoa > Chordata > Actinopteri > Perciformes > Serranidae > Cephalopholis > Cephalopholis sonnerati. The sequence goes on along the minus strand of JAGQAX010000020.1, from coordinate 17,846,930 downwards.
TCTTTTCACTTGTACTGGTAATGTGTATTTCATTGTTAGGAATGAATTTTCTGTACCACTGATTGTCTAAAAAAAGAAGATACAATGTTGTATTTAACTGTCCTTAAGTTCTTTAACAAACAGAAACGTAGCAAGACTGAAATCACGACGAAAAACTGTAAGTGCTTTAGAACCAACAATTTTTTGCAGGTGTAAAGGGAGAGTGTATTTACTTGTTCAGAGGGCCAGGTCCTGATATTCTTACTGTCATAATCCATGGTTGCCATTTTGTCTAAAAATCGATGTGCTTCCAGACCCCTCAAGTTTGAGAACTTAGATATGCAGAATTGTGTTTCAGGATGAAAGCTATGACATCACTTGAATGTTTGCTTGAATCTGTTGTTGACTGGAGTTTGAGAGGTTTGTAAAATGTGCAGTGTCTCATTTAAAGTAGATCCTACCCTACAGTCACTGCAAGAAGTAATGCTTGCCTGGCTTCATCTGATACGGGTTTTTGAACGCCATCGCACATATTTTCAGACCGAAGTTGCTAATAGTAATGTTTAAACTCAGTATTCTTACATTTCACCATTATGATGTCAAAAAAATTAGAATAATTTAGTGTTGTCTGAAAATATCTGAAGCGGCATGCAGAGCTTTGGTTTGACAGCAGCTCCTTAATGGATAATGTCAACCTCAACTTAGGGAAGGTAGGGAAACTCTGGGATTGTACGTTTTTAAATAGATTTAACTTAAAGGAAAATGTTTTGTGAACATGTAATGAGTATAATAAAACATGTTCATTGGCCTGGGTTTAATAGTCAAAGCTAATCTTATTCCACATCAGCAAACCTGAACATTGGTCTGTAATTTTTTTGCTAGCATCACTTCTCTCAGTGCACAAAACCTCCTACTTTTTAAGCGCACATGCATACTGTATAATCTTCAAATGACTCCACAATGTGGATGTGACAATTTGCAGATACTTTGAATTCTATCAGTATGCCACTTTAATTGGAATGTACATTTTCTCTTAATGTGAGGAAAATGTCCATCCGTATTATATATCTGCAGAGGAATGTTTTTTTCTTCCATGCTGTAACTGACTGAATATGAGTGAGAGGAATAACATCTCACTCACCACCACTTTAATTTTAACATTTATGATTGTAGAGATTCTGTATTTGTTCATATTTGCTTTGTATTTTAACAAAATTGATCTGAAGAATGTCATCAGTGTGGTTCTGTTAAGCATAAAGAGTCATTTCACATAAATGTGGCCAATGCAAATCACCTAGGACACTCTGACGTACACATTGTTTAAGTAAACAAAACAGGCAGATGTTGTAAGTGCCTCTATGAGGCCCCCGTAGGCTCTGATGTCAATTTAGGAGTTCATGCAAACTAGCTAGATTTAACTAGCTAAACCTTCGAAACAATGCTTAATAGGTCAGTGGTTATTAACAAATATGTACATATCTGTATCTACACATGTGAATACATTAAAGTCATATGAAATTAATATATCTATGTATACTTTGTGAGTGTGGGGAAGGAATTTCACAACAACTGATTCTAACAGAAAGGTTTTATCCTGCAAATTACTCATTGAAGTGTCAAACTAACCTGACTGCAACACTTAACCTGGTCATATATAAAAACACATTAGATCTGGATTTCCAAAAGTATGTTTGTTTATTATTTTACTGTACCATTTCCACATGTTATTTCTAAAGCATACTATTATTTATTCAGCTGTAATGCCAATGCTTGCACACACAAGCTGGTACTACATGGGGTAAATGCACTTTATTCTACTGAATATAAATGTACAGTACATGTAAATATTTCAGTGGTTGTTGCTTATGTATCCTAAAAGGCATGTATGGTACATGTACAGCTTTGAGAGAGAAAAATGCAGACTGTTTTACTATCATATTTAGCTTTAGTAAGTGTAGGAATACTAAATACTGTTGTGAGATGAAGGGGAGAAAATTCTGTGGAATCAACTTGAATTGAGTAATACAAGACTGACATCCCCTGTAATGTTCACTAAATGAGTGCTATATAAATATCCAGCCCAGTCACCAGAAAAAATGTTGGCATTGTAGATTGCTGCAAACCCTATATGTTACAGTATGTTTCATACATATCAGTGTTTCTAAAGTGATATAGTATATAAGCTGATTTTATCAAAAGGAGTTGGAGGCGATCGTGGATGGGGTGTCACCTAGATGAGGTGGCTGCCAAGCTGCAAACCAGACCACCGTTCAAAACCAATTAACAGCAAAACCGGTTGTGATTTAACGACTGATTGCTGTGTTTCTGGTGGCTTTTTAGGCACCGAACATTTGTGTTTTGTAGTGACCCGTCGCTAATTTTCCAGTGAGGATACTGGCCCAGAAAGTGCTAGTTTTTACCTAAACATTGCAATACCTAACAATTCCCTCTTAACATTTTTTCAGTGGGAACTGTGCTCCCTAAACTGAGTATTTTAAGCCAAAATATGATTTTTTCTAACCATAACCATGTGGTTTTTCAGCCTCAGCCTAACCATGCACTGATCACAGTGTTGTTGAAATGTAAACTTTCAACATATCAGCTATGTAATATTGTGCAAATGTAACATATCCCTGGTTTGCAGAAATGTACAATGCCAACATTTTTCCTGGCAACTGGCTTGAATTACCAGGGGACGAAGCAAACTAATGTATTTCCGAAGACATCATGGTAAAACAGCTATCAATCCTCTTGTAGCAAAATGCATTTATCAAAGAAGTTCACCAAGGAGCTGGACTATCCCTTTGACTTTGACCTACTAGTATCATCAATCAATAAGCTGTTATGATTTACAACAGCAGTGCATAATGTGTTCTGTGTATCAACACAAAGGCTGCTTTGGCACAGTTTCAGGATGCTGCTGGTGCCAGAAAAAAAAGACAGAAAAGTCTGGTTTGTGTCCAAACAAACAGTGGTGTATCTTTAGACTGTACATGTGCACAATTTTGTGAAACGTGTAACACTGAAGAAGGCATACAGAGGAATTTATAAATCTGGAAGTAATTCTATTAACTTGTTTCTGATTTTGTGCGGACATATTAGGAAAATTACACAGATTTATGTATCTGACGCCAGGAGAAGGTCCTGTTACTCTTAATGAGATTTGCATGACAAAATGCTATGTTAATACAATTACAAAGTCTATGCTTAATGGGTAAGCATGGTGAGTTAGACTAATAGGTGCTGACTCTTCCTCATAATGTAAGCCGCAGTTGCTGCTTGTAGGATGTATGAGAGCCTTCGCTGTCAGTCGACTAAATCCCTAACATTCTCCATACAACTGGTCTTTAGAAAATATGAACTGTGTCTCGCTAACAGCTTTCCTCTGGAGAAAACTGCAACATACAGTGGAAAATAACAGAGGAAGAGGGTGAAACGAAGAGCAGACTGGAAGAGCTAATGCGGCTGCAATAAAGGATAATGTTTGTTTTGGGTTGATGTTTGCTAGCGAGACCAGGACAGAAGTGTTTAATCTCCCAGTAAATAATGCAGGATGTCAGCACATGTGATACAAGAGTGTTTGCCATAACTGTAGGCGAAGAATTAACAATGCTCAACCTACTGTTGTTGACAAACATTTTCTTGAATTTGCACCTGTGTTGGCATAATGCGTAGCTTAAATCGGGGGTTAAGCCTCCTGAAATGGTGTCAGCCCCAAAGTGTGATTCCACTGTTTCTTTTAAAAGTGAGAACTTCCATGAAAAGCATTGAGTATGTTTGTATGTGTCCATCTGTCAAAAATGTGTTTTCCCATGAAGTTTACATATCATTCAAGTGACAATGTTTGCACACGCGTACATATGCACATACACACATTAGTGAACAACTGGTCATCATCACCAAAGCTTGTTCCAAATGCTCTGTACATAATTCACTCCTGTAAAGATGATACTTGTTAAAATTTGGCAGAGTGGGGAGCATGGTGCTGGTCAGTTGGCTGGCAGCTACTGTTTGTTTTTCTAATATTGTCAATCACCAGTTTTATTGTCACCATTTCTTGATTTTGTTATTCAAGTATAACCTATGTGCCAACTTTCTGTCTGTATGTTGGAGATAGAATGTTTTTGTAGCTGTATTAGAGTTGTCATAACAGTTTAAATGTGTGCACTTCATTCTGACATGCACAGTTAACCAGCAGTTTACAGGTAATCCCTGATTACTTCCATATTGTGCATAATGTTAGTGACACAATGAAACTGTGTTATGGAAAACAAAGTAATTGGCAAATTCCAAATATGAGATTGGTTTATATTAGTGGAGCACTTCTGTAAACCAATCAAGATTCAAGTGTTTACTCATAAAGTTCAAGTTTATATTTCACTGAATCAACACATTCTCACTCCCAGCTTGTCGAATGCTAATACTTGGTCAGTCTATGTCAAACTATGATGTTATAGGTACTCCTCCAATGTTGGTATGGGACGGTCAGGGACAGTGTGTCAATTTGCGCTTGCTACATGCATTGTGACGTTTTTTCATATAGTAAATGTATAGTTTCCACTCGTTAAATGCTGTTTCTTTTCAAAATGAACTTCAAAAGTTGGTAAAACACTTTGTTTTTAGGTTTAGGCAACAAAAGTACGTGGCTAGGTTTAGAAAAAAACATCACGGTTTGGCTTCAAATAATTGTGTTTGTTACAAACGTAATGCAATGTCAAGTGACACATATGTCACATGACATCTGTCACTAGCGTAGTATGCTACACATATAACACAATATGTTGTAAATAAAATAGGTCGATATACGTCTGGTTTACACAGGAAACAAACTGCGGCCTCCTGGGTGAAAGTCCAGAGTTCACCATACTCCTGTCCACTCTATGTAGACTATCTAGCAGTTAATACTACAGCAGTTGCTCGGAACATCAAAAAAATGCTGCTGCCTAATGCTTCTCAAAGGGAGATATCTGCCGCCGAGGGCCACTGACCACACATCGGTATTTGACGAGTTAGGAGTGAGACCGGGTTGACTGAATATATTTTCTTACAAATTCTGTTTATTCTCTGTGATCTAAATATTAATGGCTTTCTGTTCTTGTCTTCACAGTGTTAAGTTTCTAGCATTCGCCTTCTCTCTAATGAGGAGTCAGTAACCGGTAAACACAAATTTGCGGCGGGAGCCACGTAAGCGACAGGTGTGACGCGGATGGACAGTTTAAAGGAGATCTTTGGGGTGACAAGAGAGAGACCAGAGGTTAATCATGAATTTAAAAAAATCACATGGTCTGCTCCTCACGTTGTTACCAAAGCAGCCTCTTGGAACTCCGACCACATTTTTTGACAACTGTCTGACTGACGTTTTTCTTTTTTCTTTTTTCCTTTTTTTGGGCAAACTGACTGAGCATTGCACTGACACACTTTTGGGAGAGAAAAGGACTCCTGATTACACATTCCAGATGACATCTCTCTGACAACATTATACTCGCCATCTTGTACGATGACCAAACTCAGTACCATCTTCAGTGCTGAACAACTGAGCAACTTCACAAGTTTCCGAAAAGAAAAAAACAACAAAAAAAACAAACACTTGTCTTCACAAAGGACTGAATGAACAATGTAGCATCTCTGCTAACATATTGTAGCATTTGTTGGCTGGGAAATAACTTGACTTAATCCATCCACAGTTTGAAGAGAGGAATTTATGCATTCAAGGGATCTTTTAGATGTCATTTTCCTCTTAGGTTCCTTTCCAGTAAAGAAAAAAATATAGAGTACATGAGAGACAAAGGATTGGTCTTACTCGTTAAAACAATTAACATTCCAAAAAAGAGATCGATGCATTAAATACAAACAGTGCACATGAAATGAATCACAAATGCACAGTATTTACCGATACCAACACTTTACTCCCTCATTCAAGTTTAGCACTTGTATAGCATGTTTGCCACTGAACCTATGTCTTCCATTCACTTTTATTAGACTGAAACACTGCCCTCTTCACAAGTACTGAGATAATCAAAAACAGCACTAACTATGAAGTTGAACAAATGAAGCACATGTAGCATCAGCTCAAACAGGTCATGTATGGCATTTACTGTACATTTAGACTCACCTGAAACATTCACCACAAGAAAATGGTGGAAAAAGACTTCTCTTTATCTCTCATGTACTGACATGGGCTCACCCCGAAAATGGGATACCAAAGGTCCTGTAGCAAGCACTTGCTGAATGACCTTCTGTAACGTATCGTAGATCAAGAGGAATATTTCATTCAGGGTGAGGCTTGTACTCGCCCTCACACTGCCCATTGCCTATGTTTGGTACAAACACATGCCTCTAAAAGTACTTTAACTGCCACTAGCATCCCATCTCTATATGCACATTTTAGTATTTCTCCCATGTCTGACTGACACAGTGCTCAGTCACGAGGAGCAAAAAGACTGACTCAAGGAGACAAAACAAAAAAAAAAAAGACGATTGTCAGTCTTTCTTCAGTATCAAGGGATATTGGCCTGCCTAAATTATGACGAAAAGGACGCCCCTGCCACGAGGACGCTTTTTACGTCACATAAAACTGTCCATTAGCTGGAAATTCTGTGTTATTATTTTTCAAAGGGACCAATCAGATAAATGCTCCTCCTAACACAAAAGGCCGACACTGCCAATTAGGCACAAGAATCTCCAGATGAATACTGCCCCATCTCTCTCTTGTCCCTCTTGCTGCCAACGACTGCTGCTCAGGCAAGTCGATGTCAAGATAAGGATGGCCCATCAGGGGAGCCCTTAGGCAAAGGGGAAAATGAGAAGAAATGGACCAAGAGTAGAGCAAGTGTGGAAGTGTACAAAGAGAACAAATCTATATTTTGATAAACAAATCAACTATCCATGGCTTCGGAGGAAGTGTCTGAGCAGAAAAAGGTCCAGAATGGAAGAAAGGAAAAAAAAAAAAAAAAATCAGATGCAAATCTTAATAGAAAATTTGGCATCATGAAATGGAGTCAAAGTCCTGGAAAAAAAAAGATGGGAAGTGAATATTTTGTTACGAGGAGTGGCTGTTTTCCCCACAAGCACCGGGAAAATGTTCTTTTGAAAGACAATGAGCAATGACAGACTCTTGCCTATAAAGACAAAGGATGACAAAGGATGGACGCTGAGATAAACAAATGAAAAGAAAAAAAAAAGATAATGCATTTTTGTAACTTTGTTTACCAGCATGACTAGTTTGCATGACTGTCTTTTCTGCAAGCCCTTAGTTGAAGACAAGGGTGCTAGAGATACAAAAAAGTATATATAAAATGAATTAAAAAAATGTTATATGCAATTAATGTTTTAAAAAAGATTATAATGAAAGAGAAGAGCTATATTTTGTTTTGAAAAGTAAAAAAAAAATGTGAATATTGAAACATGTATGTTTGCAAAGTACACCCTGAACTATGTTTTGTTTGATGAAATCTCTCTGCTACTACTGCCCTACATTCCCCATTCCAGTGTTTTCGACCGCTGCCAGTTTTACTTTGTTGTGCATCGAGCAGTATGTTTTCTAACCATTCAGTCGACAGAGACCATTCAAGACTTTGCCAAACTATAGCATTTGCGCAAAGGTTGTTTGTTGTTAATTGCAGAGTCCATGTTTTCCTCCTTAAATCATTTGCACAATTACCGTAGCAGCAGCAGCAACAGCAGCAGCACTTCTTAAAAAAAAAAAAAGCTCTCCATACCACAACTTTGACTGCTTGATTAGTACTCATAATTTGCTTTTTTTTCTTTGGCAATAATATAAGAGTTGTCACATGATTGTAGCAGGGCAAACGGAGAACCTCGAGAGTATCTTCAACGCCTCAGTCAGTGTTAAAGAGATCTGTAAAGGCCTTGGATGTCCCATGGCAGGATTTTGCTGGGATAGGCAGTTCTGTTCCACTAGTCCTAACTAGAAACAAATGGGAGTACAAGTGCAGGTTATCCAATAAAGACCAATAACAGACTATGAAAGATACTAAACTGGCGAACAATCAAGAGAGATTTCAGGTTTGCATGGAACCAACTGCCATTCCAAAGTTTGTGTGTGGTTTAAAGGACTCAGGTGTGTCGATGGTGTGTGTGGATGTAGGTGTTTTCTTTCTAACATAATAAATTCTAGTATATAGATAACGATAATGTGAACACCTCACCGTGATGTGTAAAAAAACGCATGCATTATGACTTGATAATCTCTCGAGGGGGGGAACAGAGTCTTGACATGTCCCCCTTAGCCTCCTATCATCGTTTGTCATGAATCCAGTCCTGATAACTATGAACACTGTGCCGTGTCGTAGAGCAGAAACGTCTTCCTTCGAGAGGCAACTGAAAACTACTCACACTCGCAGTGTCAGCATGAGTGTGTAGAGGTAGCTCGTCTTTGTTTTTTTTTTTCTAGATGGTCAGGTCTTTGCGTTCGTCATTACCCATGGAGTTACCGTCATCCAGCTGGCTAGTCGGCAGCTCATTACAGCACACGACGCAGTCATGTGAGCACCAATCAAAGAGACCCAGAGCTTCCAAAATGATGTCAGTGAAGTACTTTAAGTGTTGCGAGAAAGAGAGGATGAGAGATACCAGTGTCCACCGAGGGGAGATTGATTTTAAAAAGCATTTTATTGTTGAGTGCTCTCCAAGCACCTCATCCTTGGTTTGGTATTCCAAGTGAGTTTCAGGCCCTGCTGGTTCAGGGCTCAGCTCAGGCAGCTGAATGGTCGTCCGTCCATTCCCAGTACATTGCAGTTGGAGGCTCACCAGAATATCTTGTGATGTAGACTACATAGACTATTCACGGTCCTAGAGCTTCTGTCTATTTTCAAAAACGGTCCGTGGGATTTTGTTTTGGTCCCTTATCTTTTTAAAGCTCCCGATTTTTGTTTCCCGTTTTGGAAGGCATTAAGCAACCACGGCTTTTGATGGTCACAAAGATGTTTATGAATATTTCAGAGGCAAACTTTGAGCAACGGTGTGCACACTTGCAAAAACTTTGTGCTTCACCCCAGCCGCTTGTGTTTTCATGGCCGAGTGCTGTCCTTTTTTTTTTTCGTTCCCTTTGTTTTCCACTGTTACATTTGCCATGTCTTCATTCTCTACATTGTGACTGCTCTGCCAGTGCCAGGCTGAAAAAGATGTCTTTCCTTTTTCTATTGCATAATACTGCCATTTGATTTAGTCATGTTGAACAGAATGAGTTACAATGTTGAGAGTGCTAAGTCTGTTTTATTTTCAAAAGTTTGCAATCTGTTATGAAATGTTAAAGATTTCTTGTGTAACACTCACATAACCAAAACGACAAAAATGCTTTACATGGTAAGTAGGTGCCGCTGTTAACCTAACGGTTACTATGTGTTGTGATAATATTATGACACGTCCTCTCTGGGTGTCTAGAAGGTGTTATGTGGTCCTTGGTTGACACATTCTATTGGTTTTCTTTATGTGCCTGTTTCTGTTAAATATGTTTCTTCTTTAATTGAGGACACTGTATGCAATCCGCACCACGAATGCCGCTGATCGACACTTACTGTATGCTCCCTGAGACACAGATGTTCTGTCATCAGTTCAGATGATTGCAACCACATGTGTAGTGGCTTTATGGCTTTCCATAGAGTGACTTAGCAATCACATTAATCTAAAAAAGATCTTTTATTTTACAAAGCGATAAGACCAGAGTTGTTTTAGAGGAAATGTTATCATACTGAATAGATTTTTCTAATATATTTCATATCTTATTTTAATTAGAAATAATGTTGCAAACACCACAGAAGTCATACCAATATACATACATCTAATATTACAGGCTGACATCATGCATTCATGTAAGCATTCCAAAGATAAGAAAAGATGTATGTTCATTTTTACATGCCATCACATTGTATAAAACAGACTTAGGTACTAGTCCATTGTACTGCGGTCTTAGTAGGAGAGTGAATGGGGAGGAGAGGTGGTCACTGGAGTATCTGGTTGTGACTTATGCCGGATTTTATTTTTGAAATGTTGGGACACAAAGAACAACTCATCAAGAACTGTATAAAGTATATTTCAACGGAATGTTCATGATCTATCTTTTTATATTTTGAAGAAAAAATAGAAACATATCAATAAAGTGTCATAATTGAACATATTTCTACTATTGAGACTTAAAATGTATGAATGTCAATGCGATCTAATGTGAACCAATCTCCATAGCAGCTTGAATGAATAACTGATTAACAGTCATGAGATGCTTTTTCAGAGACATTAAAATTGCTTAAAAATCATTGAGATGAACTTAAAATAAATGAAAAAGTGACATCAATGGTGTGTCAGTTTGTTTAAGATCTCCAACTGGTGAAATGTGTGCTCCTGTGCGTACTGACGTCTGTACTGACTGTCACAGTTAACGCTCTTCATCAGCCTGTCAGGAACAGGATACCACAACACAGTGATTGATCTAATCTGGCTTGAAGTGTGGACACAACGAAAGTCCAAAGTCTCCCAAGAAACTGAAGGATGACACATTAAATTTGTGACTGGAAGTTTAAGGATATGGTGTATTTTGACGCCAGCATTTCCAAGAAGGTCCGACTGTCAAGTTTCTTTTTCAGCCAGTGGCTGTTGCATTGAGACATTTTTAGTGTCTAAAATAAAGACATGTCATATAATGGTAATCTATAATTTTGAGGTCAGCTGTAACTGTGACATGATATTTGAGAATGATGAGGTGATGTAAGTGCTGGTTTCCTGCCTCGATATCAAATAACTGTAACTGTAACTTCTAATATCCGTGAAAGTGGACACCAACACTTAATCATAAGGATCTGAAATATGTTTTAACTCACTGGTTCCCATCTCGACCCCCACTAGGGGTCACCAAAGCTTCGAGGTGGTTGTAAGGCCTTCTGAAAAGAAACCTTTAAATCTATCTATCTATCTATCTAGCTATCTATCTATATAAACAGTTGGCCTTTATCTCAACATTTAATTAATTTCTATAAAGAAAACTTCAGACATTTGTTATATTTTGAGATTATTAGTCAAGATATAAACTTAAAGAGTCTCACACAATAAGGGCACAGTAAAGATCAGAACACAAGCTATATTCCCAGATGTATTATTAAGCAGTTAAAGTAACCAAGGACCTGAAAGAAAAATGCTAAGCTTCAGGAAGATAAAACAAATTTGTTCTGCTGTCATTAAATATGTCATTTAGTCAAGGGTCGGCAGTTCAGTCAATGATAGAAAAGACGTCCCTGAAAAAACAAGGTTGGGAGTCACTGTCTTATTTGATACCAGTTAATTCTGTTCTTGGATCGATGAAAAATACTGTAAGACTTTAGGAAGATTAGTATATTAGGTGGAAAAAACAAAACCTGAATCTGTTGCTGTAATCTTGAAGTAAATAAAAGACTACAGCTACATGCTGTAGGTGAGCCATCCACTAATGTTTGTGTTAGGTTAGTTAAAATGGTCTGACAATCTTTTATAATTTATCAGACACATTATAAATCATGTCAAACAAAAAATGGATAAATAACATTACTAAATAATCTCAGCACTGCTGTTTGCTTATATCCATGATAAAGGCACAGAACCATACGCTGGTGTAAGGACCACATGGTAAGAAATAGCAATGTGGTCTGATGAGTCATCTGTTTTCTACTCATGGATACCCAGTGTCTGTTTCAAACCTGTTCTACGTAGTGATGAATCTGTGCTGGTATGCGCAGCCATCTCATGGGAGCCACGAAGTCTCATAATTGCACTGCATGGCTGCATGAAACCTAAAGAATTTTAAGTCATTTTACAGAACCAGAAGCACCTACTTCTCTGTCACAGTATTTCCCTAAACCGAGATTATGATGCACCAAACTAAAAATAACACATTTCTGTGGAGAGTCATTTTGTGGTTGACCCCCCCCCCCAAAACTAAAAGAACTCCTTACTGCATTTAATCAATACTTGATATTCATATATAGTTCATTTATTATGCCCACACTGTACATATCATTATTTCTTTATGAGCACATTTACACAAACGGTCGTCATATGCAAAGTGGCTGAGTTATATCATCTGATGACATGATATGCCATCAAATGGGGATGTAATGTAGCAGCCCAGTGAGCAGTATGTTTTTTCTGTGACTGAAGGCAGCTATGAGGAAATGTCGGCAGAGGCCTCCTTCAGTTTTTTCTCCTCTGTGCCAAAACTTCACCTCCCTCTGGTGGCAATACACAGTAGTGTCTGCTTTAGTAGACTGAATGGAGAAGACTTATGACAATAGCAGTAAATCTGATGATTGGTTTTAGTCTTTGTGAATTTGGTTGTTTATTAAGATTTTGTTTTCATGTTTTAACCACAAAGTCAAAATGAACTAAAGTAGAAGTACCAGCCTTCACTTAAAACATATTATCATTACTGTTAACATAGTATTATTATTGTTGTTGATATTATTATATTAACCCCATCATTCAGTTTTATATTTGAGCCTTTATTATAAAAATATAGCCCTTTATTAAAGGGCAAATTTTGGCCTTTTTGCACCTGTTTTGTATTGCCTTTTTTCCTCCCTTTTACATCACAAAGTCATAGTCAGTAGGTTAAATTGCAGAAGACAGCTGTAACAGCTTTAAACATATTACTTCCACAATATTCAAATAGAATATTTCCTCTAGATAATCTTTCTGGGCTGATGACATATGTGTTTAAACCAACAAAATGAGGGATACTCATTTTATGTTGTTCATTTGCAGCTTAGAACTTTGTCCCTGTAACAAATACTTAGCTTAGTCATTTTACCACTACCTACTTGATCCACAGTGCCTTAAATCCAGTCCCCTGCGGTTCAGGTGGTGGCTGTTTTCCCTGCTGAAGCCTGTTGTGTGACCCACAGCAATCCTGTGGGGATAAACAACAGATTGAGAGACTGGCAGGGGCTGATCATGACCTGGAGGTGATGGTAAAGAGGAGGCAGACAAGGGTCCAGGTTTATTTAAAATCAAAGCATGACGTAGAAGAGGATTGTTGTGCTGCTTTGCAAATATGAAAAAGGTAAGACCATTTACCTAATAGTACATTCATGTAGTTCCTCCTGTAGTGCTTTATTTTTTCACTTTGTGACAAAACTACCGAGGCAAAAATAAACCGTATTTCATACTCAACAACAGCTTTTAATATATACATTTACTGCTATTGTCTACCTTAGCGTCTGTTACTCCTCATTAGCTTTCCATCAATCATAAAGCAGCAATATTTATGCTAATGCTAACATTAAAGCTAGGCTACAACTGCAGAGAGCACCACAGTTTTACTACATATACAATAATTACATGACTAAGTTGGTAGCTAACAAAGTGCTTAATGTTTTCTTTACACATTAACTCTCCCCAAAAAACAAACAAACAAAAAAAACGAAATGACACGTACTCACAAGGACTTAAGGATGCCATATCAGTTTACTCTCTAAAGCCTGGTTCTTTCAAACCAACAAATATCCGTCAGAACTTAAGACAAGGGCATGCTGTTGTTTGCCATGATGGCTTTCAATAAAACAACCAAAAAAGGCTCTGAAATTTACAAACAAATGCTAAAACACTCTACAGCTACTACTTGCAAACTCTGTTTCGGACAGCTAGCTTGCAGTGCTATCCAGTAAAACACGCAGCACAGGTGTGTTTGATATATGCTTAGGTGTTAGTGTCAGTGCTCTATTGGATAAAAAGGTTGTCAATCAGGTCACAGTGGGCGTCAATAACATACCTGTGTGCACTGTGATTGGCTACTTATACAAAGTGGCTTGTTTGAGATGGTTTGAGACGATGATGAAGGTAGGCTACACCAAAACAGGGTTCATCAGATTATCAGTTAATTAGAGCACACAGGTTTGAAATTTGCTGTCACATTTTCAAGGCCCTTTTTCTTTTGTGTTAAAGACATTTTTGGTGGTAAAAGAAAATGCTAAAAAAAAATTGGATGGCATATACTTGAATGGTACATTAATTAAAGGTCCTTTATTTAAGACTGCAGAATGCAACCAGCTGGAACTTCTCTTGCTTAGAATTACTTCAGTGTTCAAGGTTCAGGAGGTTTTTACCAAAAGTTGAAATATCCACAAACAGACAAGGTGATTTAAACCTTTAAAAACACACAATACAGCAGTTTCACATTGAAAAATCTGCATTTTTCGATGCTCTTGTCACAGAGAGGCTTCTAACTACACTGGCCAAAGTGAAAACATCAATGGCCCTACCTGGAGCCAGTGTTTGATTTGTCCTTTTTGGGCTATTGTAGACTCTGTGGACAGTGACCCACTTCCTATGTAGATATATACGGCTGATTTTAAGGTAACGAATACACATTTATTCTTAATTCCAGGTCAAAGAAAGCACACATATTCCATCTCTGCCAATATATGTCCTTGAATCCTACAAATGGACCTTTGCAAGCCTATTTTGCAAGCTTGCTGTGTGTGAGGTGATACATTTGCAACTTTAATTTAATTGCTAACTTGCTTTCCAACATCAACAGTTTCATTTGAATTATAGTTTTATAGCAAAATAAAAATGGCTTCTGTAAAGTATTTATAACCAACATGCCCCAAACCCCTCATAACAATGCAAATCCATTTCAACTGATCCAATCAAAAATGAAATATTTGCTGCTTATCAGGAAAAGAAAAGGCTATTTGTTTGTTTTTTTCATGATTATTTCCATTGAGTTCCACTGCTTTTTTGTTTTCAAATCAGATACTTTTGAGTTAATGAGGAACAGTGAGGGACCTCTGTCAGTCAGAGTGCCACGCTTGTTAGAGGGGGTAACACCGTGCGGTGCCAGGCAGAGGTGACATTTGATAGGAAGGTTGAAGGTTGTCTTGCCTCATAGCTGAAATGGAGGGAAAGGACAGGGAGGGGTTGGAGGGATCTAGCAGAGATTGAATTTCAACAGGACAGCATTCCCAAAAAATTTCAAGACAGACAACGCGAGGCAGCAAGGGGACGGGATAAGATCGCGGATGTTCCCTGAGCAAACAACTGGAAGCACAGTTTGTATACAAGCTGGTCAGAGAGGCAGGCAGACAAGAGCTTTGTGCGTATGATAGACGGACATGATGACAGAGAGAAAGACAGGCAACATGATGACAAACAGAAGACAAACAATGTGATTTTTCATCCCGCCATTAGTCTCTGTCAACAGCTGTTTTACACTTAGTGAGTACATGCTTTCATCTCGCTAACTGGGTACTAACACTGCTTGTTGTTTCTCATCTTTCATCTACCTTTTAAAAGAAGTAAAATAGGTAACATTTAAAGAAAATTTTGCAACTTTTTGAATGGAATTGCAGCTATGTCAAATCTGTCAATTGTTTACCATACAAACAGACTCTGCTACAGTATCTCCCCTACAGACGTTTGCTTCTTGTCACCTGTAATGCTTGTCGACTGAAACACAATCCACTGATGGAGCTGTCACTCTGGTTTCAGACAGGGTGTGCTCTTAAGTCCAGTTGTTCTACGAATTCCCAGGAGAGTGGTTTGCAGCGTTCCCTGGCCTGGGATACACACAGTAATGGACAGCAGTGACCCACAGGACGATGAAAGAGGAAGCAGAGGGAAAGAGAGTGATGGAGAGAGCGGTAAACAGCTGAAGAACCAACTCAACTGTGAGGAAAAAGGAGAGAAGGAGAACAAAGGGAACGAGAAGGAGAAGAAGAAAGAGAGCCGGCGGTCTGGGTCACTGTGGAGGAGTGGATGGGCGCTGAGTGAAAGACTGGCCATCAATGTCTCAGGGATGCGTTATGAAACTCAGCTCCGCACCTTAGCCCAATTTCCTGACTCCATGCTTGGTGACCCCAGGCGGAGGTCACGGTACTTTGACCCACTTCGAAATGAGCTCTTCCTGGACCGAAATCGTGCCTGCTTTGATGCCATTTTGTACTTTTACCAGTCAGGCGGGAGGCTTCGGAGGCCCGCGAACATACCCCTGGACATTTTCATGGACGAGCTGTTATTCTACGAGCTGGGAGAGGACATCATGAATCGCTTTAAAGAGGACGAGGGCTTTCCAAAAGAAGAGGAGAGGCCGCTGCCATCGAACGATATCCAGAGGAGATTGTGGATGCTGTTTGAGCACCCTGAGTCCTCATCTGGTGCACGTATCATAGCCATTATCAGTGTCATGGTCATTGTGTTGTCCATCCTCATCTTCTGCCTGGAGACACTGCCTGACTTCAGGACTGAGAAAGAAACACGAGAGGTAGGAGATGTGATTAAAGCATTAAAGCATATATTTGGAAGGCAGAGTAGTATAAAGAGGTGTCAAGGATGGAGGGTTGAGAATTTCACAGGGATTCCAGTTTCCGAAACCCAGCTGGCCACCAGGATGTTGATACCTGAATTTAGGTGATGATGTTGGATGACCAAATTGAATGGCAGAACAACATCTAATGATGTTTGTAGCATGATGTCGAATACTGACGACAGATGACATTGATATTTTGTTGGTTTTAAGTTGTGTTATTAAGTGACCAAAATCCAATGTCTTACAAATGTCTCATGTCAACATCATCCTGATGTAGAATAACAACATTTGGTCATAAGGTATTGAGAGCAAAATACAACCTCTGCCAAATGTCATAATGTTAACGTAACGCCATTAGACATTTAAAATATCATTAACCCAAATTTCATTCCAACTAAAATTTAACATCAGTCCAACATAAGAGTCGAACCTTGTCCTTCATCATATTGACACCTGCTCCCAGCTGCGAAGGTTCTGTGGATTATAGGGACAAATGGTGTTAAGTGTCCTCCATTTAGATATCACAAGAGAAAAAGATTGGACACCTGATCTCGAAATTTCTCGTAATTACGAGATGAGGATCTCGTAATTCTGAAAAAAGTTCAGGTAGTTACTGTAAGGCAAGTTTCTCTCTCATGCCTTACCTATAAACTTTAACTAGTTACTGAATTAACTATCAAAGAGCTGTGGGTGAAGTAGGAGCACGGGGACAGCTTCTCTGTGTAACTGATCCACTTTAATGTCAAAAAAAGAACGTAGGACAATAATTGACAACAATTGACAACAATTGTGGCATCTCACATCTTATATATACACTGAACAAAAATATAAACGCAACACTTTTGTTTTTGCTCCCATTTTTCATGAGCTGAACTCAAAGATCTAAAATCTTGTTTTATATACACAAAAGACCATTTCTCTCAAACATTGTTCACAAATCTGTCTAAATCTGTGTTAGTGAGCACTTCTCCTTTGCCGAGATAATCCATCGCACCTCACAGGTGTGGCACATCAAGATGCTGATTAGACAGCATGATTACTGCACAGGTGTGCCTTAGGCTGGCCACAATTTTAGATCTTTGAGTTCAGCTCATGAAAAATGGGAGCAAAAACAAAAGTGTTGCGTTTATAGTTTTGTTCAGTGTATATCACTCCACCAAACTCCGCCATAACTCTCATTATCCTGCACGTAAGGTGCATGATATTAAATAGTTCCAAATTTAACGTAAAGAGCAAAGTAAATTATGTAAACAATATATGTATGTAGTTATTTTATGTAGTTAAATTATGTAAATGCAAAATAATGCCAATGTTATCAATAGTTACTAACCCAGGCTACAGGATAAGACAGTGGGCAATAATGATGCCACTACTTTTATTTTCTTCTTGTTATGAGACACTGGAAAATTTTAATTTCACTTAATGTGGGTGATATTAATATTAGTATGTCAACACTACGCAGGGATCTCAAGTTGTTGGAATTGCTCAGACTTTTCTTATGATTACAAGATCTTTTCTCATAATCACAAGTACATTTATGTATACAAATGGGAATCCTATCAACAAAGGGAACTAGTATAGGTGGCGTAAGTCAGGCTTTGACATGAGAGAATATAATATAATGTTATCAGTCTTTCTTGAAAGATAACTACCACAAAATCTTTTTTATATTTTCATGTCATGACTTTATGTTCAATATGACACCAACTGCTTTAATGCCAGTTGCTAAAGCAGAGACACTAAAAGCCCATGTTGAACCACCTGGGTTTAAAGTTTTGACTGTGTTGACTCTCTGGGTCAAGCAGTAACACGATATCATGGGAAGCAGGTGTTTAGGTAAACACATGGTGAGTACTACAGTATGTGTTAAGAGGAAAAATACTGACATGGACACAACTATTTTTCAATGTGTCTGGAAGCAGACCAGATACAGAGAGTGAGAGAGACTGAGGGAAGCTTATGGTGTGATTATTTTAGTCGGCTGTTAAATCTGATACACATGGATTCAGGAAGCGCTAAAGGGTACAGGGAGCAACGGGTGGGGGCCAGGAGTACAAAAAAAAAAAAAAAAGACAGGGTTAGGAGACAGTTAGGTGTGTTAATAAAAGGTCACACAAGTGACCGAACACATAGGCAAAGGTGAGCCAATAAAGCCTTCCGGTGGATTAGAACCGGAGACTAAAAGGTCTCACAGGATGAGAGGTGTACGCTGGGTCATGTTAACACATTCTTCCAGGACTGCTGTGCTAGGCCAGGCCTGCCTTTGCACAAGGGAGCTGCCAGGAAACTACTGTAACGTACTCCAGTCCAAGTCTGTGACAGACCCACTGAGCTGCATTGCCAATGTTGCATGGCTTCAGAGGCCAGGGAGACGGGATAGCAGCCAAGGCGGAGATGGACGGGGAGACGTTCTCGTGTTTCTCTTCGGAGATCTCACGGGGTTATATTTAGTCTTAGGAGAGCCCTTGGAGCAGATCAACACATAGATGTCCACCTTTAGTAATAAACACTGTCACTGACCTGCTACCGAAAGTCACAAGGAACACTCTAGGTTTATTTAAACGACCCTGAAACTTTATATATTATACACAGCCCATTACAGCATTACTAAACTGATCCCGGTATATCCGTATCATCCGTTTTCACACTTTTAATTTGATGTTAAGTGTAAGATGTTTTAAACAGCCACAGTCCAGTGCTTGAATGTAATGCTAATAACAGACATGGAAGAAGGGAAGACAGGTGGACTGAAAAAGAGATACTCAGAGCTATGATTGAAATGTAAAGCCACAGATGTCAAACGCTTTTATGATGGTGTCAAAAGTGAGAAGCAATGAGTTGGTGGACAACATACTAAAGTGTCAATGTAGTTCATTACAGTAACATGAAAACAGTGTCTCTGCAGCAGTTTGACATATAACAATAATACAGCCTACATTTAAAGGAATAGTTTGACATATCGATGAAAAAAGTTTATGGACTTTCTTACAGAGTTAGTTGAGACGATCTATGCCACCCTCATGTCTATACATGTAGCTGGATCCACTAGCTGGTTAGTTTAGCTTGGCATTAAGACTGGTAAGGTAACATAATCCAGCTACCAGAACTTCTAAGCTCACCAATTAACACTTTATATCTATTTTTATGCCTCCACCCTGGCGATAGTCGTGGCCAGAGGCATTGTGCTTTCAGGTTGTCCGTCCTTCTGTCTGTCCATCTGTCCCATTCTCGTCAATACAATATCTGAAGAACACCTTGAGAAATTTTTTAAAGAATTGTCACAAATGTCCTCTTAGGATCAGGATGAACTGATTTGATTTTGGTGATTAAAGGTCAAAGGCTAAGATCAGCGTGACAGTGCATCCGTCTTCTTGTGGATGTGACATCTCAAGACCACCTTGAGGGAATTTCCTTAAATCTAGCACAAACATGAACTTGGACTCAATGATGAACTGATTAGAATTTAGTCATCAGAGAAGGTCACTGTGGCCTTGCGTCTGTCTCATTCTTGGGAACGCTATATCTCAAGAGGGCCTTGAGGGAATTTCTTCCAATGTAATAAGTCTAATAGGATATAATGATGACGGGATGACATTTTACATGCAAAAGGCCGAAGGTCAACTTCACTGTGACATCATAATATTCTACATAAAACACTTTTCTGGCCATTACTCAACATCATATCTACCAGAAGGAGAGACATTTGGTCTGTAACTGAATTGGTGACACTAACATTTGGTGCCCACCTTGAAGCTTCTTGAAAGATCCATGTTTTTACAGACATGGATGCAAACTGTGACTGCAAGTTGACGGGTTTGTGCAGGCGGTAATTCTAGTTTTTGACCAAAAATCTATACAAAAACTGAAGTGAAAACAATGTAGATTCACAGTTTTAAAAAGGGTTATGTGCCAGACTATTTCGGGGCAAGAAATATTGCTCAGTTTTTGTTTGTGTTGTTTTCATACTTGTGGTTTTTGTATACATTAAACAAACAACATAATGTGCTGTTGCTTTTGAAAAGAACTAGGTCAGCTGTTTACCCCTATTTCCAACCTTTATGCTAAGCTAACGGCTGCTAGTTTTAGCTTCATAATTACTGTACAGACGTGAAAGTGATGGTATCCATCTCATTTCAACTCTAGGCAAGAAAGTGAATAGGCATACGAACCAAAATCCAACTATTCCCTTCAGTTTGGTTAATTATTTATAGTTTAAAGATCCAAGCTGATTGCCAGAATAAATGTTGGCATTGTACATTTCTGCAAATCACAGATATGTAACATTTGTACATAACTTTATGTTTCTTTAGGTTTCAACTATGCCGTGGTTATGTGCAGAAACATATGACACTTGGTTATGGTTGTGAAAAGATCATGTTTTGGCTTAAAATACAATTTGGTGCCACAATCATGGCTGGAAATGCTGCCTTTGCCTTGCTAAAATACAACTGTTTTTGTGTTGGAACAGTGGTCTACAACTTGGCAGCCATCTCATGCTGCTGTCACACCATCCACCATTTCCTCCACCTCCTGATGTCAGCTCATACATGTGATCATAAATATGTCACTTTCAAAATGTTGATATAATGCATATGAAATGTACAAATGTAACATATCTGTGGTTTGCAGAAACATACAATGCCAACACGCTCCCCTGGTGACTGGGCTTGAAGAACAATTAGCAAAATGGCAGGTCTAATTGTGTATTTTCATTCTTGTTATGGTGATGGTTCTGCTATACTTAATAAGTATTTTTTATATCTTTTCTGTCTGTCCTGTCTCCTTTATGTCAGGAATATTATTATAAGTACCACTCCCAGGCAAAGAATGTATCTGAGAACATGCCTCCTCCACCCAGTGTTTTCCAGGACCCCTTCTTCATGGTGGAGACCATCTGTATATGCTGGTTCTCCTTTGAGCTCCTCATGCGCTTCGCTTGCTGTCCCAGCAAGACACACTTCTTCAAGGATGTCATGAACATCATCGATTTCAGTGCCATCCTGCCCTATTTTGTCACTCTGGGAACGGAGCTGGCCAAGGACAATGATGCCTCTCCAGCCACGTCCTTGGCCATCATCAGAGTCATCAGGTTAGTGAGGGTGTTCAGGATCTTCAAGTTGTCTCGCCACTCCAAGGGCCTCCAGATCCTGGGTCAGACACTGAGGGCCAGCATGCGCGAGCTGGGCCTGCTTATCTTCTTCCTGTTTATTGGCGTCATCCTCTTCTCCAGCGCCATCTACTTTGCTGAGGCTGATCACACTGACACCGACTTCATCAGCATACCACACGCCTTCTGGTGGGCAGTTGTCACCATGACCACAGTGGGGTATGGTGACATGTACCCAGAAACAGTGTGGGGTAAGATGGTGGGTTCAATGTGTGCCATTGCAGGCGTGCTCACCATCTCGCTGCCAGTGCCTGTCATAGTGTCCAATTTTAGCTACTTCTACCATCGGGAGACTGAATGTGAGGATCAAACCGAGTACAAACACGTCCAGACGAGTCTTTGGGAGGAGGAGGGGCCAGAAGGGGAGGAAACAGAGGAAGGTGACAGAGATCCGGAGGGAGATTATTACGCCATTGAAGGCATCTGCAACCCTTTGAATGGGACTCTGCTGGCCGGACTGTGCACAGGGCAAAGCACAGAGTTCAGAGGAGGAAACATGTATCTAAGGGAACCACTGGTCACTCAAGTATAGGGAGGGTGAGTGTTGTTTTGTAGCTTTCGACAAAGACACAGTAGGAAGTGAATGAAAAAGCAGAATGAAATACAGTGAATGAAGTTAGAAAAAAAGAAACTGGAAAATAAAACCGTAAATATTACACAAATATGTCTACTAAATACTTTTTACTGCCTTTTCTTGTTCATTTAAAGGTATTTATTACCGGCCAAGTGTCACCGAAAGGCAACTTTTGTATAATAGAGCTTTAAAAAAGCAAAAAAAAAAAAAGACTGAGTGAGTTAAACATTCTCAGGGTCTTGATATAAATATAGTATGAGCTGTTATTTATTAACGCTATCAGCTTTGTGTTTGAAAAAGACTTTCTGAATGTCCTCTCTGTGCCTTAAAACTATGATGTCTTAGTACTGTCACTTTTTGGCTTAATGTTTGAAGTGGAAACAGATAGATTATTGACGATATAGATGCCATCAAAACTCAACCAAACACCAGCAGAGCTGTCGCTGCAGACAGATCGAGATTCCCTCGTCAACCAACCCCACGTTCTCGACATTCTTCTGTAGGTAATGTACAAAGTTCACATTTGTGTAGATTTGGCTCATGTGACCTGAAGCGACTGGCGTGACCTTTAATGCTGTAATACAACACTGTCGCATTACTCAGTGACACGGTGTTACCCACTTGTGTTAAAAGGGAACGTTTTGATTGCAGAAGTTCTGTATTTACCTGCTTAAATATGCTCTCAGTGTTTTTAATAAAGATTATATTTTATCAACTTTCTTAAAAGAAGCAGTGTTATTTATGGTTACCTGTGGTATTGAGTAATTATTTAGAGAAAAGGTGCTGGTGCCACTAAAAAATAATAGTTGCCTATTAGATATATAATATAACAAACTAGAGAAACAAAATTATACTTAATCCGTCACCACTTAACCTACTGTATCTCTAGGATCAACATTTGTCGCTGATGTCTGCCAGATGCAATCCATGTTTCCCTTTTGTATGGACGACCTTTATCACAGCTACTAAGCTGTTATAAGCACGTAGCTTCCAATAACGGCGTTCTCAGTTTCACTGGAACACATAAGACTTTCCAGCACAGTGATGATCCATGGAAGGTATGTGAACTAATGTAACTTTGCTAGAGCAAACGCCGTCAATGATTTGTTTGTTTTATTGATGTTAATTTAACACTCTTTGCTGTTAATATTAAACATATTGTTGATGTTAACACACTCTCTCTCGATATATATAAACATGTATATATGTAGGGGTGCAGGGGGAAACAGGGAAGACATTCCCCTCAATGTTGTGAACACATTCAACCCCCCCATGGTTTTAATGTTTCATTAAAAGCATGAACATAGCAAAGAAGCAGAGGACTTTAAATTTGGCTGCAAAGTCCTACGGCTGCTGTGAAACTGTGCCTACTCAGGGCGACAAAAAAGTTTATCTTGGGTGTGGCAGAGGAGATACCTGTGCACCAATACAACTGGGCTGGCCACAAAATAGGTCCACAATGACAAGTTATTTAGAACATCTGTGAACAAAAAAGGGTGCTCAAAGTGCAAAAGATAATAAAAAGTGAATAAAAATAGCAGCAAACGTTTCAGTCCTTGACTATCATCAGTGCTCAGCACTGACCACTCTCAGCCTGTGAACCTTTTTTGTGGCTGTCCAGCCCAGTTGCATTGGTGTGTGGGTGTCTCCTCTGCCATTGTTTCTTTTAGTTTGACACCCTTGTTTTTACATCATCAACTTACATGCACAAATAGGTGCATAAAAATGCAGGATATTAAGTGTTTGATTGTTAAAATGAAGCCCACACTCTTTTCTCTAATAGTGCTGTCTCTATTCTTATTTGAAATTTAAGATGTTATTTTGGGCTTTAATGACAGGACAGGTTGAGTGTGAAGGGGAGAGAGGGGATGACATGCAGCAAGGGGTCGCAGGCTGTAATCAAACCTGCATGTGCTGCGGCAGGGACACTGCCCTTGCACATGGGGTGCCTGCTCTACCCACTGAACTACTGGGCACCCTGAAAATTTAGATATTAAAGGTGGTCCTCACAGTCAAGAAATATACTGGGAACACCAGATGAGAATAATGTTCAGCACAAATAACTGCAAGCTTTTTCAACTTTCTTTTTTTCTGTGGTACTAAGAACTGCAGATCAGCGAGGGTTAGAAAGATGGTCCAAATGTCTACGCCTGTAAAAATCTCACACTACTGTACATTGTAGGGAAATGCCATTAATTTATAATATGGCATCTGGGAAATGGTATCATAGACTCCCTGCTCAGACACGCCTGAAATGATCACTCGAGCCCATAAACCAAGACAAGTGGTTCAGAGAACTTGGCCTACTTTCCATCATTATTTATTTGTCCACCAGAGGGCGCTCCAGCTCTCACAATTTTCAGCCAGAGCTGTGATCATTGGTCAGAATAGTTCTTCCTTATTCTGTAAATTGATCCTTCTCTGTTTGTTCATTGTTTCATTAAATTGCTGTAACACTCAGACAAGCAAATGCGAAATTTAAATCATGTTTATTTTTATTCAGAGCTCCCGTAGCCTTATAAATACACCAGAGTATTACAAATGGTCACATCTTACAGACATGCACTCAGAATCTCATAATTTATTATTAAGTCTTTAAATAACCATTAGAAATACACCAGACACACAATAAATAAATAAGTTAATAATAATGCTGTCCAGGAAACATATTAAGAGCCAAAAGATACTCATTTCACAACAAAATCAAGTCCCTGGTCAATAAATACATTTCTACAAGGTGCATTACTGTTACACATCTGTTCATTTTCTTTACTTGTCCGCTGAGAACTGAGGACTGACCATAATATTCAGACCCATTCCAAGAAGATCATCAGAGTCCATGTTGAAATATCTCTGATTGTTTTGTGGCTGTTCAGACACACTCTCCACTGTCAAAGTATTCCTAAGTGGTAGAAATCGAGTGAAGGGGACTGAGTGTCGATCTGGGGAATGTCTTGGTGCTAGAGACACAGGAAATCTGTGGTATGAGGAAAGGAAACGGGTGTATCCGTCTGCCAGCAGCAGTTCTCTGAAGGCGCAATCAGCATCTGAGTATTGGCCCTGAAACGGAAGACAGATGTAAACTGTCAGTGAACGACAGGAAGAAGGGAGAGCATAGGAAAATAAAGTTTTCTTGGCTTACCGTACCTGCCCCCTCAAAAGGCCTCCATTGTCCATGCAGAGAAACAGAGATGATGACCGTCCCTTGATGGCTATATGGCCTGGTTTAACTGATTTCAGCTCCAGAACACCTGCAAACACAGAAATATAAATAGATGTGTCTTCTTTAGAAGTCTCATGCTGGTTTTCATTTATTCTCTGGGCCTTAAATGACCCACCATGGATGTGTTTAAAACACACACTCTGCTTTATCTCCCAAATACTCACTGTAAAGGGTCTGAGCATCACTTCCTGACACTCTGCCATCCAGGGTCATCTGCAGATACATCCCTCTTCTGTGATTTTCTGCAACATGAAGAAAGCGATTTTAATATGTTCCAGAGCAGCATTATCTCATATATACTCTTAATAAATACATCACAAAATGATTTGAATTAAAAGTACTATAAATACCTGTGTAGAGGTGAACCTCTCTGACTTGATTGTCAAAGGATAATAGAGGGTTGGAGTCAGTCAGATAAAATGATAGCGAGAAAGGCAGTGGGATGATTAAGAGAAAAGAAGGCAGGTATGAGAAAGAGGAGTGTGGAAATAAAAACATTTGGAAAAAGAAGATAAATAAGGAATAAATAAAAAATAAATAGCTTAATAAAATAAGGAATAGCTAATAAAATAAATAGGAAATATGAGGCTCTGTACAAGCCGGTTGTTGGAAAACTCTAAACAGGAGCAAGTTTTGTGCCCTTATAAAGGGTTTGGAGAAGGAGGTCCAACTTCCTGAACGTGTGAGTCAGACATTTCTACAAAATGAAACCGTGATTTAATGTTCAGAGGAAGACCTGTGTTTAAACTATGTTTGGGCTTCTTCCTGTCATTTGCCAGTAAAGTTGGGTGTTTGGACTCATGTGAGAGTCAGGTGGATAAAACTCATCTGAGCCAGCTAGTACATAACAGGAGTATGATGGTATATTTCCTAATGTCTCCATTGTTTACATTCTTTTAGAAAGTTATTTGGCACCATTCAAAGACCTCTGAATAATAGTTGCATATGGAGGATGGTTGCCAAAATAAAAAATAAATAAGTAATGAAATGTATATAGAGAGTGACAGAGCGTATGTGGTTAGGGAAATAAATAGGGAAAAAGAAATGTGAAGGGAAAGTAACGCATGAATGAATAAATTCAGAAATAAATACAAAATGCAAAAATAAATAAAAACATTAGTAGAGATTGATATAAATAAATACATAAAAAGGTAAAGGGAAAACAAAAATAAATGGGTGATTTAATACAAAGGCAAACAAATTCATGCTTAAATTTATTTTTTAATATTATTTTTTAGTACATGTAATGGCATATTTATTTACAAATTTATTTATTTATTTATTCTTAATTTTGGGGGACAATAAATAAAAGTAAGAAAAATAATATATTAAAAATTTAGGCAATAATTATTTGATAAAATGTGACATTGTTTTAACTGGCTTCTGCATTTATTTACCATTGTATTACTGCCTCTATTAATTAACTTCCCTTTTTATATTTTTCCTTTTATTTATTTATTTGTTTAATCAATTTTAAAATGTATTTGTTTTATTAATTTAAAAATGAATTTATTTTATTTTGCATTTCTTTTATATTTCTTAAATGATTCATTTTTAAATGTATTATTCATTTATGTTGTTTTATGTATTTATTCATTATTTCCTCTTTACATTTGCCTCCTCCTGTTTGTCCAAACCTGTTTACTGCTGTATTATTTTCCTCATACATTGCTGTCTTAGTTTGATTTTGACATCCTCTATCCTCTACATTTGTACGTGCAATTTATGAAAGTTGTTTTTCTTGCTTAACTGCACATAACAATCAAGTAGAACTAGACTTTTTCTCATCCTATTCCAACAATACCTTTTAAATTAAAGACATTTGGGGGTTTGATTTGACTAATTGAGATATGTATTAGCCAGTGTCAAGATCCCCCCCATTGCATTCACCTTTTTAGTTTTACTTCAAATGTTTTAGTATAAGATACCTCATTACGACTTGTTGTGAGTTTACACTGATAAATAGCAGTAGTTATACTTTGTCATGTGTGGACAGGACAATTTACTTTCAAATTACATCAGGGTGTTTTCCCATTCAGGCCTCAACTTAAAAAATATACAAATTTCACAACAGCCAGAAGATGTCACACAAACACATCTCTCTGCGTCATCTGCTAAATAATAAACAATTACGAGTGGGAGCGACTGGGTTTCATGGTGTTTATCTTAGTTTGATATGTGTGTGCTTGACGGAGAGAATGAGGGAAAGAGTGGGTGAAACTGATTTACAAGCAGAAGGCAAGTGTTTACGTGACTGCAGCTGTGTGGTCACCAGAAAATCTGTACGTGAGTAAAGTCACAAGTTAAGAAATATGGTGCAACACCAAGAAACTTAACTTTCTCCTCAGGCATTACCACATTGTTTTCATTTCACTGTGATGCTACTTCAGGGGCTCTTAGGCACTTGTCAATCATAACAGAGTCTGAAGGCTACATCAAGATATCACTAAGTGTTATTACACTACAAAAGTCTACTTTAGCTTAAAATATCTTCATTAATCTTCCAAACTGTAAAGACACCAGAGAAAGATTTGTGGTACCATTGTTTTGTATGGATTGTATGTAAAACCTTAATGAAAACGAAACTATATTTGTGTGATCGTGACGCTTGCTCATGCTTCCGGATGTTAAAGGTGAACTATAAACAGAATGGCAGCCAAAAACACTGATAAACATTCCTTCATGTTTATGTAGTGTTCATGTTGTGTGTACCTCATGCTCGCCCTCAGTTTAACTGAACTGACACTGAGAAAAAGATTTTATTTAGCTTTAATCCCATATGATGAACACATATGGGATGCAGCTTTTAAGATGGAGCTCAGCCAGGAGATGGCGCTACCTTGTTTACTCTGTAAGCCTCCATATATGAACACCTTCTAACAGGAAGCTCCAGCACTACTATCATCTTTATGTGTATATACATGTCTTGTCTTAGTTCAAGACAGAATATTTTGAGTTGAATGGACTGTTGGGCCTCCAGATTGCATTTTATGCTTGCAGTATGGCTCCATACATTTAGGTTGTGTATGAGAATGGGTATGGATAAGTTTCAATATAACAACAGTCCCCATTAAAAAAATTAATTTAGGTTGCAAAATAGCAGCTGAATAAATTTCTAAACAACAAATAAAAAGATACAAATCCGTAATTCTGTTTAGTGTAGACAAGCCTGCACTATTTATATCATTTGCAATTTCGAAGAAGCACTGGGGTTCCCTCTTCCTGTTTTGGCTCATCTCCACTCCTGTGGTGATCAGTTTACTCTTGACTGGGCAAAAACATACGGTATATGTTGGGGCTGCAGTATGCTAGGGTGTCCGTTCCTTTGCTATAATGTGGCCGAAAGATAATAAAGGGCTGTCACTATCTATAAGGAAACAAAGATCATTTTAAATTACACATTAAGGTGCAATTCATTTATGAGAAAAATAAATGTAATCTTTAACTCAAACCTAGAGGCATAGTATTCATAGTTACCTTTTCCTACCTTGTATCTCAGTATGTTGCAGGTCTTAGTTAAGCTGACTTCACAGTTTTACTGTGATGTGCCCAAGATGATGTTCACAGTTTAAAGGAATTCTCCACCCCTAGATAACCATTTGACTGCCATTACACACCCCATTCAACCATCCATTTTCATCTGCTTATCTGGGGCTGGGTCGCGGGGGCAGCAGGCCAAGCAAAGCACTCTAGATGCCCCAGCAACATTTCCAGCTCCTCCTGGGGGACCTCAAGGCGTTCCCAGGCCAGATGAGATATGTAGTCCCTTCAGCGTGTTCTGGGTCTGCCCAGAGGCCTCCTACCAGTGGGATGTGCCCCGAACACATCTAACCGGAGGTGCCAAGGAGGCATCCTGCTCGATGCCTGAACTTCCTCAACTGACCCCTTTCGACACGAAGCAGCAGCGGCTCTACTCCGAGCTCCCTCTGGATGTCCGAGCTCGTCACCCTATCTCTAAGGCTGAGCCCAGCCACTCCACAGAGGAAACTCATTTCGGCTGCTTGTATCCGCAATCTCATTCTTTCAGTAACTACCAAAAGCTAATGACCATAGGTGAGGGTTGGGATGTAGATGGACCAGTAAACTGAAAGCTTTGCCTTCCAGGTCAGCTCCCTCTTTACCTTCGATATTCCAGAGCAGCACCCGCATCAAGATAGAAAACTTAGTTTTCTTGCATACCTCCGAGGTCAAGAAAGGGTGCACCGTCAGGAGAGGCAAATCAAGCAACCACCCTTCACCCCAAAAACAAACAAAAAATGGAAAAAGGCGCCCCTGATGGCTACTATTATTACCATAAGCCACTTTATACTTCCCATATAGGCACTATGCAGTGCAACGCTGCTGCCCCAAAAACCCAGAAGTAGGGCCCCTTTAAGCTACCGTATGATAGCTGGATACTCTCAGCTGTCTATCTGTAGCTGTCACACATACGAGTATAGCCAGAAGCACAACCCTCAGGGCCTCAACGGCCTTCTTTGCTTGGGGTCCCCCAGAATCTAGGATCACTAGGATCTAGGAACACTTACCAAAAATGCAGTGTGTTTGGGAATTCCTGGGCATATGACCGAATAAATGAGACTAAGATTATACTCCAAGAGTTGTGTGAGAGTAAACAGATGCTGTCACCATATTCTTTAAGGATTTTCTCAGTTTTTGGATCCTTTTTTTTCCCAAATGCGACATTTCACATCGTGAGTAACTGATGAACAAATGTTTTTTGGGGGGTGAAGTATTCCTCTAAGGATAAACCAACCTTCAATAGTTCATATTCTAATAGATGGTCGAGAGCGCTGCTACTTACCTGTGATCTTCTGTCAGTGTGAGGTGGGGGAAATGGCAAATAACTCCTTCAGCAGCATTTTACAGGTATGTTTTTTAATTACAGCTTTTACAATCATTATCATTATTATCATATTATATTCAATTATCATCACTACTCTCCAATAATATGAATTTAAATCATAACACAATTTTTTTTTCTCAAAATGTACACATACAAGTAGCATATCTTAAATGTCCATAATTTAAAACATATTTCCTTTTTCAACCTAAAATGAAATTACAGTCAGTCTTAAAACTAAGTATGAAATGAACGTACAGTTTAATACACACACATACATACTGTACATACATACATACAATAGCAGTTATCATAAAAAATGATAAAAATAAAATACACACATTTTACAAAGTCCTGACCCAAGCTTTCACATCATTAGATGATTGATATCATGACGTTCACTCTAAAATGGTTGATTTTGGCATGCATATTAACACAAATGCTTAACTCTTTTTTTTTAATCCCCCACTTTGAACAGGATTTTGTCATAAAGCACTTTGCTAATTGTCTCATTGTCCGTCCTATTCACATTTGTGCATCTCATGTCTGTTATGGCTTAAGAACATACATTTAATTTTCCCCCTTGCGTACACTCATATTCTCCCTTTCAACCTACCTCTCCCCAAACTCTACTGTGTTGTGATGTTAACTAGCCAGGGTATGTTCTATTATCAGTCTAAATCATAGTAAGATCACCTGAAAGGATGTGTGACGGGCTTTTCTTTCTCGTGATCTGAACAGGAATGCAGTTTCCAATTTTTAAAAACTATAAATTCATTGTGTCAATATTTGCCATCTCACACTCAAAAAACAGAAGATGTATTCACGATAGGCGATGGTCACTTTCTACAGGCCACTTTCTACAGAATCAAACAGCATCATGCCACAACTATGGATCAAGATGGGGTGAGAGATAGAGATAGAGAGAGTGAGAGATAGAAAGAGAGATAGAGAGAGAGTAACAGATGGATAAACAGACATTCACTCGTTATTTTTTTCATCTTTTCAGAAAGCATTCACTCAGTGTCTTTGATTCTTCGAGACATCTCGCTCGAAAGTTGTTGGTCATCTTCTAGTGTCCATTTTTGATTTTGATCCTTAGGTTTTTTTTTTTTCCTCAAAAATGTGTTTTTTTTTATTCCCTTGGGTTAGGATGGAGGTGGGGCTCTACAAAATGAAAAAAACAAAACACAAAAACTGTGAGAGCTCCTGCTGAGATGAGATCTTTGATTTGGTGTTCACACAAGCTATTTTTAGCTGTAAAAACAATCGTGAGAGAGGGTGCTTTTTCTCACCTGGTGTGCTTATCTTTTAGCAGGAATATGTTCTCACGGACCCCGACTCTCCTCTCGGACCTACTGACAGAGAGGGGGAAGTAATCAGTAAACAAAACTCACTCTGAAGCTTGAAGAAAAAGAGGAGTATTAGAGCCAGGCATACGGGAAAAACTGGGAGAAGGAAGATTAGAAACACATATCCATTGCCGAATTTAAGGGCATCACAAAGAACGTGGTGATAGAGACATGTGCTTGTTTTTCTTGAGAGGCCACTATGTTTGGATAGTTGTTGTTTTATTGTGGATTTTTGCATTATATGTTGTATTTGTTGCATTTTAAATGTGTTTTGGTCTCTCTTGTAAATAAGATTTTCAGTCTCTGTGAGACTTTCTGGTGTAAATAAAGGTTAAATAAATACAAAAATTACATTTTTTTGTTTTTGCATTTTAAGAAAAAAGTCGAAATGTCAAGAATAAACCTGATATTTCAAGATTAAAGTCAAACTTTAGAGAATAAATCAAACCACTAGTGCTGGCAAAATGGCTGCCTTTGCAAAATGCCTTCTGTAGATAAACTATTGTAACTGTATGCTACTTCAGAACCAGCTTTAGTAACACAGATTTTTTTCTCTCTTAAACAGTGTGGTGATCAGTATGAGGACTTTTAAGGGTTTATTCCAAAAACTGCATCTGCTCAGAAGGAAAAACAACACAAACTTGGAAGAGGTGGCATCTATAGTCACACCTGCATGCAATACAGAGAGGAAATGCTGTATCACAAGACACAATTTGATGGACTGGTGGCGTTGATTTTACTCCTGACAATCTGCCATAATTCGGTGAAATTTTAGCTTTAATTTCGTCTTGGTTCTTAAATAAATAAATAAAATAAAATAAAATAAAATACTGTACAGACCTAAATCAGTGCAGTAGTTCAAAGTGGAACATGCAAAACAAACACTCGATTCAAAAAAGCCACTAAAACATTGAAAGTTTAATCAAAAATTATTAACTGTGGTTTGGATTGTAGCTATTTTGCCATTAATCCAAAAGTCCTCTTTAGCTCTAACTGCTGGGGGGAGTAGTGTTGGTTTTTGCTTCTGAAAGGCCACATTATACTTACTGGTGAAATTATTTCCACAATTTTGTGTGAAAAAAGCAGCATGCTTGTAGGGGAAACAAATAACTATTGTATCTTTGGACTCAAATGAAACAGTGCTACTGTAGAATATCACACTAGACACCAATGAGTGACTGTCTGGTACAGGGGTCAGCAACCTCTACTATCAGAAGAGCCATTTCTGACCAAAATTTTAATCTGTCTAAAGCCACAAAACATGTTTAAGCTATATCTGAAGGTAGCACAGCCTATAAGTCTATATTAGCCTGTCAACATTACCAACAGGTCTAAATGAGCATTCATTGATATGTTTTACTACAAACTGGTTACTCTGCAGTGGGCTCTGTATGATTATTCGGTACTTAAACTTTGCAGAATCGGCTGTAAAAGCAAACAAACCTGCCCACACCCTATTAAATACATTATTAATACTTTTACTTCAAGACTTTTCCTGTTTTGGATTGGGAATCCATAGCTAGCCTAGCTACGGACACTCACAACGAGCTACTGCTATTGAGGTTTGGCAGAGCCAGGCCATAGATGTATAACACACATCTTAGTTTATGAAATGTTAAAATAAATAATAGTCAATAAAATAAAATAAAATAAAAATTACGGTTATTCATTTACATATATTTTTCTTAAAGCCACAGGGAGCCACTGGAGAGGGGCAAAAGCAACCCAGTCTCACTGGGTCATCAAAATCTGGTGCTTGGGTAGTGACTTGCAGTGTCAGACATGGCATGATACACAGCCTGTCGCCGTTAACGGCGTTTAGTGGCGTCAGGGGGGCAACACAGCGGGACAAGAATGAAAGTTAAGGCGGCGACAGTCTGACTATGGCAGGTGGGAGGTGTGGTGGATGGTCCAAAAAACACCAACCTTTACCTAGGGGAGCGTGGTTTTGTTGTCTAAACCCAGCCACATGTTTTTGTTGCCTACACCCAACCACATGCATTAGTTGACAGAGGAAATAAACATTGATTGTTGTTGTACTGATATAGTGCATTTATTTTGAAAGAGACTGTATGTAAATGTTAAATTTCCTGTGAAAAAGGAAGTGTATTTTGAAAGAAGACAATGCATGTAACAGGCCGAACTTGACACGGTTTCCCAGAGCATCAACAACCAACACACTTAGGGTACTTTTCATGTTGTATCTGGACGTGGAAGGTCCATGACCAAACGTTGGTATGTGAAGAGGTTGGGGTGAGAATGTGTTGGCAAAAGAGCAATGTTCTTTTCCTTGCATACCTCCACAGTAAACGAAAAATTACACAATGGAAAAATTTCTTGATGAATTGAAGTCATGGGGGTCTGTGTTTAACAATGGCAAAACTTTATCAAAACATCCATTTACAAACTGTCACACAGCTATGCAGTATAATACAAGTCTCATTAATCCAGTGGAATGCTCAATACGCAGTTTTACTAAAATCGGAATATTTAAACACTTTGGCATAAACAGTTTCACACACACGTAGAACACTACTGCTGTTTATGCTGAAATACTTTAAATACTAAGTTTTTTTTTAGTGAAAATGCATGTATTTGAGAAGTACTGAGGATATGACTGGATAAATGAGACCTTGATTATACTGCATGAGTCATATAAGAGTTTGAAAATGGATGTTTTGATATAGTTTTGCTGTCATCAAACGTGGTCTCCTTTTATTCCAATTCATCAAGAATTGTAACGTAGCACAGGGTGAGTAATTGATATGCAAATGGTCATTTGTGGGGTGAAGAGTTCCTTTAAACTCAGTCTTTAAATGCTTTCAGATTTGGAGATCAGTGACCGATCACATGGCTGCCAAATCTTTATATTTCAACGACCACCTTTGTCACTATTTACACTTGTGAAATCAGGCTAAAGTAACATTAATGTGCACTGCAGTGTCTGTTGCTGAGTTTCTGTCGAATACATTTTTAATTTAAGTATGTCTGACTTAGTTTGTTGTTTTAATATTTCAAGATGCACATTGTTTTTTCTTGCAAATGTATAAAAAGGAAGAAACTACTATGTAATCGACCACTTCATGCCCATTCAGCCGCAGCTCCTCACCTTCACTCTGGACTTTCCTCAGGGTGACGGAGGGGGTCGAGATGGCGGAGGCACGGAAGTTGGCAGGTAACGTTTCTGAGGAGTCGGAGGTC
Source organism: Cephalopholis sonnerati (assembly GCA_019142605.1). Classification (NCBI taxonomy): domain Eukaryota; kingdom Metazoa; phylum Chordata; class Actinopteri; order Perciformes; family Serranidae; genus Cephalopholis; species Cephalopholis sonnerati. Next base: position 17,812,306 of record JAGQAX010000020.1, on the reverse strand, counting down.
ACGCCGCGGAGGTCCTTCTCTCGGAACATCTTCCTCCATGATGGTGACCGTGTAAATGTTTTGGTGCCGTCCTGCGGAGACAACGGAATAACACCAGTGATTAAAAATAACAGCAATCACAGTGGAGGATATCTATTTCAGGATCTTATTCATTATGCATTAGTGGGGTTTAACAAAGTAGTATTTGACAAAGCAGGTTTTGTTGTGACAATATATCACAGTCGCACAGTTTTTAGTCCTACAAGCTGTAACTAAGCAATTAGCAGTGGTGTAAACACAGCTGAACCGCTTTGGCATGCCAACAATTTGCAGCGGTGGTACATGCACTGACGCCATAAAGCCTCTCTTTATAAGGAAGAGAGATATTTCAGTCCTGCTGTTTTACCACTTAAGGAAGTTACCCTGTCATGACACATATTTAACAAAGGGCAAAAACTAAAAAAGTTTGGATCAAAGGCCCTGTTGTCAAGTAAAACAGTCTTAGCCAGGGTGGTTACAATCAACACACACTCCCGCCTCCTGGCAGGAGTGATTATCTTGATTGATTTTCTACTGACACTCCGCTTTGTCGCACCTCATCTGGCCTCCTCTCTGTTCCCATGGAGATGAGAGCATTGTACTCCTTCTCTAGGAGCTGCCTCGCCTGCAACAGATAGACAAACAGTTTTAAGATCATAATTAAGATAATTTAAGAGTTAAAGATTAGGATTATCTTAGCGTTAGGCAAACAGAAGGTGTGGCAATGAGAATTTCTGTTGCGAGATAAGCGCAATGTGTCTACAGCTTGACAATGAAGGTGGTGTGCTGTGGAGTACCTGTGTGTTCTGATTGGGGATCTGGAGGAGGAGGGCCAAGTCAGTGTAGTCAAAGGTGTCATCTAGCGCCAGGAGGGCCCCGTGCACCCCGCTTTCTAATAGGTTGTCTGCAAACTCTTTCAGACCGATAGACTGCACCCAACACATCACTCGTTCATTGGACCACACCATTACATCTGTGGGCACAGAGAGGCAGTTATAAACAGTTCAATAGACTAACAGCTCTGATATCATGTCTGAAGGGAAGATTTGGTTATTAAAGGGTAAGTTTGGTGTTTGTTTTTTTTTTGTTTTTTTACCTGGACCCTATTTTCCAGTGTTTTTGTGTCTAAGTGACTAACAGACACAACTGTTTTTGACGCTGGACCAGTATTGGGAGAGACCGCTGCAGACGGCAGCAGCAAAACAGGCTGCAATGTAATCTTTTCGGGGCATGACCACAATGTCTTCGACATGCAAGGTACCCTGGGTGCGTTGGTTGTTGACGTTCTGGGACGAGGTGCCAAGTCCTGCCTGTTACATGCATTGTCTTCTTTCAAAATACACTTCTATTTTCACAGGAAATTAACTGTTTACATACAGTCTCTTTCAAAATAAATGCAAATTGATGTTTTTTTCCTTCAACAACAAACATACGTGGTTGGGTTTAAGCAACAAAAACACATGGATGGCTTTATAATATCACGGGACGCAAACATTGCTCTCCCAAGTGAAAGTTGGTGTTTATTGGACCCATCCACTACCACTCCCACCCGCCCCACTCAGACTTTCCTGCCTTATTTTTGTTCTTGTCCCACCCCTCTAACAGCGCTGGGCACTGTTATAGTATATAATCGCGACATGCCCACTGACTCTACACATGCTAAAATGGCTGTGGAATTGGTGATGGCAATTTTGGGACTGTTAACAAAAAGGATTTAGGCTGTTGGGATCTTTTCCATAGTATTATCAGACACTTAAAATAATAATCTGAGCCTGTCAGTGGAAAAAACAAGCACTTTTAGTGGAGGTAATTTACAGTAGACACATGTCCCGAGTGGTTACTTTGCAACCTGCTTTGCTGCTGTCAGCTGTAGTTCTCTTGCTCAATACTGGACCATTTAAAAAACTGTTGTTCCCATTAGTCATTTAGACACCAAAACATGTGAAAATAGGGTCCAGGTTGAAAATACCAAACTTACCCTTTAACCACAGAGGCCTCACCTTGGTTCTGGTGTTGACTCTCATCCCTCCTCCTCTCCAGCTCCTTCCTGTCATAGTTCAAGCGCTTCAAGCACATGATCCCATAGTGAAGACTCACCCTGGAAGTGAGAAGGACACATTGCTCTAATTTTAATCAAAACTGGCAGGTATATATATACTCAAGAAAATGGTGCAAAGAGGAAGTAGAGAAATAATGTGTAAAAACATTACAAAGAACCCAAGAATCTTTCTTTCAGACCTGTGGAAACTGTCTACCATCTTCAGCTGGCCCCTCAGTTCTTTCTTGGTGAGGTGATCGAGCATACGGGCGTCCACCAGTGACTCCATGAAGTAGGAGCGGTACTGGGGCAGACCCAGGCTGGGCAGCCATTCATTTCCCACCCACTCGTGGTTCATGTCGCCGTAGGCCAGGATCTGGAGGATGGAGGGGAGGTGTGTGTGTGAGCAGAGTCGAGAAGTCAAGAAGTCACAGCTGTCTCTCCTTCCTGTGCATTCTATATACACCTGCTGTGCTGTATATACACTGCTGGCCAGTGAGCAGTCATGCAAACAGGGTTCCTAAAGGCTTAAGGCAAGTTAGATTAAAGACTTTTTGGATGCCAGTCTGAATACAAAATTTGATACTAATTCTATAACAACTAAATTTTAAGGAAAAAATTAACCAACATCAATTACTTAAAGTTACAGTTAATAACTTTTATGAAAAACAACTTTTTTAACATTTGCTGATACTGTCACAATATTCACACAGTGCTAGATGAGACAGATAATCTGTGGAAAAAAAATCATACTCCTCTGCCTGTTCTATTGCCTTGTAGCACCTCTTGTAGGCCTTACTGCATGTGAACGAAAACAAACACAAACGCAGCTGTCAATCATGTCAATCACTGCTTGTGAGCTGCGGTCAAATTATCAAACTAGGCAGCGCTGATCAAATATGAATCAAGATTCTGTTACTGTATTGCCTATTTCTCTCCTCTCTCAGCTCTGTTTACCTGTAAAATGAGAAAGTTTGTGACCCGGCCGCCATGTTGGATCAGTTAAAAAGGAGCACTAACCACCAGTTGGACCAACTTTCTCATTTAACAGCTAAACAGTACACTAAAATATGTTTGTGAAAACATTTGGGGTGAGAAATAGGCAATGCAGTAACAGAATGCTGATTCATATTTGATCAACGCTGCAGAGTTTGACAGTTTGACAGCTGCATTAGAGACTCCTCAGAGGGAGGAGGGACATCATTTTTTTAAACAGACTATCCATCTTAGGTACTTCTTTGAGAATATAGTGACAGTTTCAGCAAATATGACACAACATTCATAATAGTTACCAACTGAATATTTAAGGTTAGAGACAATTTTGCCTAAATGTCTGTTTTAACATAAACCTTTTTTTGGGAAATACCTGGCATTTGTTGGCGAGTTTTCTTGGCGATTTTGTCACTTTGCATGTGGGATTCCACCTTGATTTCCTGTCAACTTAATTATTATTATTTTTTTTTGGCTTACAAAACACCAAGCCTCATATTCATTGTCTTATACCGGTTTCAGCTGTGCCGCTAAAAGTAATCAGTTTTCATAGATTTGCACTTTCCCATGTCATCCAGAGTACAGCCACAGCTAGCTACTGTAGCAGTGGATCCTCTGCGCTGAGCATCTCGGCCGAAAACAAAATGTAAGTGCTGATGGTTCCACTATCTGATTTTATTTTATTTTATTGAAAAAAAAAAAAAAATAGATGTTACCAGTTATTTTAAGATTTTACAATGCAGCGAAAAAAAGGAAGAAAAAAAAGATTCATAAAATCCTACTTCCCATTGTTCTGGCATATTCAAGACTTTAAAAGATTGTTTGAAGATATTTTAATACCAATTCAGGCCTCATTTTTAGATCAATTAATTCAAGGACTTATTTTCGATTTCAGACTTTTTGAAGAAAATTCCAGTTCAAATTTTGGCCAGACCCCTTCTGGATTTATCACAGCAATCTGATGAGGGACAGATTTATAACAGTTTTAACTTCAACTGGCAGAAAACAGGCTCAGTGTGCAAAGTGTGCAACCCTAGTTAGCTTTCCATGAGTAATAGTACTCAAGAGGAACAGTGGAGTTTACACGAGTTGCCAGTTTGCATCAGTGTAAGGGAATCGTAGGTTACATAAGCCTGCTAGCTATCAGACCCCATTTCGCGGTGTGTTTGGCATTAAAAGTGTTCATTACACATTATGTTTCTGCTTAAAGATGATGAAGTCTTCATATGTCTCCCAAAAGTGTCGTCCTGAATAATAAATCTGTCTTCCTCTTGACCTAACACTAGACTTGTTAATACAGCTGTCAGGAACTCACCTGGTCCCAGCTGAACTCCTTCTGCTCCTTGGGATTCAGGCAGAGAAGAAATGGAAGAAAAAAAGGGACAGAGAGTTGCAAAGAGAGGGAAAAATCACCAGGTGGGGAGTGTGTTTGTGTGTGTGTGTTATGGTGAATCAGAGTCAGGGCAGAATGGAGAAGAAGAGGGGGAAGGCAGAGGGAGGAAAAGTTTTGTTAGTGAGTGAGAATTAGTCGGAAAAACACTACATCAAAACAGATTTTGAGGGAATAGTAAGGGGAAGGTGTAGCCAAACATGCCTAATCAGAGACAAAGAAAAAGAAAGCAGCTTATTAATGTGAGACCTTTGGTCATTTTGCTAAATATTCAGAGGCCAAAATATAACCAATTCATTATATTGCATATCTAAATACAGAAAATAGTGTTTGTACCATATTATACCCTAAAATATTCAATTTGTTTTTCATTTGATGTAAAACGTAATATTCTTACTGGCTTGGTGGCAGCAGTTAGAGACTCCATCTCAGCATGTGTCATCCAAATATTACTGGTCGACTGTAATGACAGTGAACAATGCAACATCAGTGTGTGTGAACATGTGATTTATGTGATTTAGATTCATATCATGCTTTTTTTAAATGCATCTTACAGAGCGAGTGCTTGCAGGTGCAGACGGACTAGTGAGGGAAACCATTTCCTGGATGGCCAGGCGGAGTTTGAGCCTGTGTAGAGGGTTGCTGATGCCGATCTCCCTCTGGATCTCTGTGTCTGACAGGTTAGCCATGATGGCGCCGCTCTTCACGTTGGCACGACATGCTGCCACATACCAGGCTGGCATCCCTACCCACAGCTGGATGCACAGAAAGAAGATGAGACAAAGAATAATGAGACAAAAACAATGTTTAAGGCTGGGGTAGGAAGTTTTATTTTGGCTTTATTGAGCATATTGTAATCCAAGTGGTTTGAGAGAACACCAGACTTCTGCACCTTCTCTTGGCTCTGTTTTCAGGTTTTAGAAAATCTGGGCTGTGATGGGAGACTTTGGCCAATCACAGGTCATTTTAGAGAGTGGCCATTCCTATTAGCTGTTCTGGAAATTTAGCTGAGCATGCACTTCCCTTCAGATGGTGAAAGCCTGAGTCAATGGCGGAGAATCCTGCAGAAAGTTACTATTCCAGCACTGGCAACAACTACCTACACTGCAAAGCAACTCAAAAAAGGAAAACGGACTTATCAAAAAAAAAAAGTCTTAAAGAGGGTCTGACAATAAACGAAACACATGTCAATGTTGGCAAAGCGTTTTAGAGAAAATGTTGCTGTTAAACTAAAGGCTCATGGCTTCAGCTTCAAGATCTCGTTTATGTGGCTAACTCTAGCGAGAGACTCAAATCACATTGGTCCTCCACCTCACTCCCCGCCGCTGCGGACCACCTCACCGGGGGGAGAGCATGCAGCAGCTCCAGAGACAGACCCCAGTCAGTGGCTGCAGCAACACGAATACAGCTAGCACAAACTCCAGCTGTGGGAGGCCGGACAGCCCTGACTCCATGCTGGTTCAGCAGACTTTCTGCTGCTGTTCCACAGGTTTGCACTGGCCAAATCGAGTCATTACAGCCACTAACTGAAGGTCTGTCCTCTGAGCTGCTGCCTGCTCCTAAAGAAAAGCCCACAGTGGCAAAAAAGTGAGGCGGAGGACCGTGGGGCGGCTAACTAACTAATTCTAGTCTCGAATGTGGTCTGGTGAACTGAGAGATGGGCAAGAAGGGGCTGAGCGAATGAGCTGCCTGCAACTGTACAATGAAATAAGATTAAATGAATTAATGTAGGGAAACAGAGGATTTCTGCATAAAGCATGTGCATATGCCCATGGTCATCTGGTAGGAGGGGCTTAGCACAGAGGGGCGGGGCTGCAGCAGGAGGGTGTATTTTCAAATTCTGCTTTTTCCAGATTTCTGCCTACCCCAGCTTTAAGCATACAGACCATGTACCTCTAACTATTACTAAAATTAACCCCGACCCGAAGTCTTGAATATATGTACTGTATTTGCTCATTAGTGAAAGTGTGTCATGACGTACCTCAAGCCACGTAACAACAGTCGGACCATCCCATGAGGCGAAGGGCAGACCCTGACGACAGGCTTCCTCTAACAGGTCGTGCCTGGCAGGGAGAGTGGAAAACAGAAGTTTGGCAAAGATACATATCCTTCATATCTCACTTTACTACTGTCTCCTTTATAAATAGAAAATCACATTGAACTTAAGGTGTTAGATACCACGTATGCACCTTACAGCACCACAAGGGAATGTATTTTTTAAATGACTGTCAACAGGAGACTCAAAGCCCCAGGCCAGGCCTGGTTAGTGTCATGATCTACTAACAGCACCTGACTACAGGGAGGTCCAGAGATCTGTGAATAACATGAGAAGTGTGTGGAAAGATGACTGATCTCACTTCTTTTTGCTGCGGCGGTCCTTCTCCACTGTTCCGGTCCCAAGTTTAGCCAGACCTAATGGGTCAGCTGAACCCAGGTCATCAGAGGGTGTGGAGGCTGGAGAGGTTAAAAAATAATAATTACTTTATGTTTAAGAATTGTTTATTAGCATCAGCAGATATCTTTGTCAGCTGAACAACAAAATTCTGTTCACAGACCCAGTGAGGCAGATTCGCGCCCAGGTGCACCGATCCTCCCCTTTTCCTTTTTGCCAAAGAGGCGACCGAATGGACGACTTAATGCTTTTCTTTTTGCTAGCCTTGTGGAGGGAGTCCTGGCTCGCAGTAGGTGGAGCCATCAGCAGAGAGACTAGAAGGACAGAGAAAGGAAAAACAGGAAGTGAAATCAACACAGACATCTGAGGGCTAGTTTGTTAGTGCTAGTGTAAACACTCTTGAGTGTACCTGCGAAATTCACGGAGGTCATCGAGGCCTGCTCCTGGGTGAGTGTGTGTCATTCTGTCCAATCGTAGGGCTCGAGGAACAGCAGGGGTGGAGTCAATGAGGGCAAGTGCTCTGCATTCTTCACCCTCTTTGCTATTCTGCAGGGTGGAAAGAGTTGGGTTAATTTACACAGGGCGCTCTTATGCAAATTTGAGGCACATTTGTGACCTATACTATATGACAGCTTTCACACAGTACCTGTCTGTCAGTCTCCCTGGCAGGGGAATGTGGCAGGCGGGGAGTGGAATGTCCAGAACTGGGTGGTGAAGGAGACGCCAACGTGGAGGAGGTGATGGAGGGAGTCATGTATCCCCTCCCGACACTGTCCCGTCCTCCCAGAGAGGAAGGTGGAAGAGGTGGGGCATCGAGGGCCACGCTGCTGACCCGGCTCTCAATCTCTTCTGCCCTCAGCTCTGTGCTCTCCTTTTCCTCCTGAATCAGCCTGAGAGAAGAGGAGAAGAGCTCTGGCGTTACCATCTTTAAACTCAATGAACATAGACAAAAATACATGTTGCTCAAATGGCTGTAGTATCTCAAATTAGCCTCATAAAAGTCAAAACTCTAATGGACATAAAACTCACTTAATCTCCTTGTTGATGGCCTCCAGTTGCTCCTGTAGCATGATGGCCAAAGTCTGTACATCTGTCTGTCCACTGGGAGACAGCAGCTCCGATCCGAACAGAGTCTCCCTGTCGTCCTCGTCGTCAGAGCAGCCTCCTTCCCCAGCCTCATACCCAGAACTGAGCATAGATCCACTGTCCCACTCTCCATACTGGGAAGGGAAAAAAGCAGGAAATTATCATTCTAATAACAAATTACATCAACATCAGTATCATCATCATCTCAGTGTGAGATTGACACCTTGTTACTATCGTCTCTAGGACCCCCCCACCGGCCGCGGTGCGTCCGCCTGACCACCACCCCACTGGAGGAGTTGCCATAGCCGGACGGGAGCGAGCCTCCACCCTGGGGGTACCGCAGCTCCGAGGCGCTCCCTGGAAGAGATCTTCGAAAAAGGGTGGATGGAAGTGAGCTCACGCTGCCCGCCCTATGGTGAGATCCAGAATTCATTTGTTATTTTAGTGCTTGAGGACAACAGTGTTTCCATTTCCTGGGTGTAAAATCATGACATTATCACACAGACAGGTTTTCCTGGAAATAAGAAAAGGCATTAACAAAGTTGTGTCTGTAACAATAACCCTTATATATTTTATTTGCATATTTGTTTGCCAGAAAAACACCCTCTGGGTACACTATAAATAATCACTTTTAAAAATAGATTTTAGTGGATGTACATCACGACTGAATGAGAGTAAACAAAAATCTGCTTAGAGAGGGTTGTGTACATATAGTATCCCTTGGGAGACTTTGTTTTTATTTGGGCATTTAGAAAATGTAGGACATATTGTATAAATAAATTGCCGTAAAGGTTCGTTGTGGCTAACCTGGAATAAGAAGAGCCTGGCCTGCCTCTCAGCTGATCCAGCTCCAGTTGGATTCGCTCCAGCTCAGCAAGGAGCTGTTCCTAAAGCACAGAGGAAACAAGACTATAACTTGCTTTTGCTCCAAGGCAAAAATATTTGTCAAACATCACATCCCTTGTTTGCAGGGGAAAGCGTAATTGTGAAAGCCGGGAAATTTTTGATGTTTAAAGAATTAAAGGTCACCATCCTGAGCAACAGATGAGAATGTTCAGTTGAAAGTTGGATAAAGATGAAAATAAAATGCCCTGTCACACACAGAACATGAGAATATAATGAGAACACAGCTGATAAAGTGAATACCTTATTAGCTAGAAGATCATCCTGGATTTTCTTCATATTGGACAGTTCCTCTGACAGAGCATTCTAGCAAAGCAAAAGAATGAGTATACACTTTTTTTAAACACTTTTTCTTATTTTCCGTTACATCACAGAACATTTGGCAGCACTAGTTAGTTCTCTCGTTACCTTCTCCTCCAGTGCTGCCATCCTCTCTTTGAGGTGGAGCTGCAGTCTCTCATTAGACTCAGACAGAAGCTTGTCCACTGTGTCTGAGAGCCGTTTGTTGTGTTCGTCATTCATCTTCTCCCTCTGCCTCGCCTAAAATGAAACGGCCATATGAGAGGTGCTCAAAAAAAAGTAGGTGGACAGCGATCTCTAATTTTGCTTAAAGGGACACTTTGCAGATTTTCAACCAGCTTTGTATCATAACGATGTGGGAAGTATGTGGAAATAAACTGTGGTAAACTGCTCATTTGCCAGCGAAAATCAGTTTCTTTAGCTCTTTGTCAGATTCTCAAACTAGAGATTGTATTTCCTCATTTTCATATGCCCGCCACAATGAGTATAGGAAGCGGATTGGGGAGGACCCGCCCCTCTTTCTTTCTCCTCTCTCTTAAACTGACTCCAAACTCAGATCATACGAAGCAGTGTTGATCAGATACGAACCAAGATGCTGTTACTATGTTGCCTATTTCTCAACTAAAATGGTTTCAGAAACATATTTTAGCTTACTGTTTAACTGGAGTACGAGATTGTTTGTGACCACCACTAGCAAAAGTATTTGTGTCTCTCTGCTGCATAGACAGCCCAGTTTTATGAAAAGACCATCTTTCCAGCAGTGAAATAATTCTTTAAAATCGGAAAAATAGCCAAGCACAAAAAAAGCTTTTACCCTTTGGAGCTCTTGGTTCTTCTCCTCCAGTTGAGCTTCCATTTGCCGTAGTCGCTCCTCAAAGTTTCCATGGCGCTCCTCTGCCTAAAGTAGAAGAAACGTAATTTACAGATGCTTCCATGAGCCTGATTCTGATGCATGCATGTTTAAATAAAAGCTGAGGGAATTTTGTTTTAAAGAAGCATAATTATCTGATTATTCATAGCTCAGCTTCTGACTATGAGATATGACCTGAGATCCTCAAGCCTACCCTCGCTAGTCATCCCTACATTAAGGTTGGTAACTTAAGGTGATCAGGCTTTTGCCGTCAAGGCCTCGAGGTTCTGGAATTCTCTTCCTGGGCAGATTAGGCTGGCTGGTACACTACCTGTTTTTAAATCATTGCTTAAAACATATATTTAGGAAAGCTTTCCCTTTTAATGCCTAATTTGTACTTTTTGATTTGTAACTTTTGTGTTTTGTTTCGTTTTGTTCTATTTTTGCATCTGTACACGCTATTTTTCTCAGCCCTTACCTTTTTCAAATATTGTATTGTGTTTTCTTATTTTCATGCACTTTGTGAAGCACCTTGTAACCTTGTTTAGATAAGTGCTTTACAAATAAAATTATCATTATTATATTATTTAACCAACTGACAGAAGCTATGACAGCACATATACAGTGTTAAAGCGGCTGTAAAATAACCAACTTTTAAATGTAACTACCAGCACTGAATCAGAGTGGCAGGTTGTCTGGTCAGTTAGGTGCACTGTGTGATTACCCCTGACTCAAAGTACCTTGTTGAGAGCAGCAACCCTTTGGGCAAGCTGGGCCTCGATCTCAGGCAGCGTCTCTGCCCTCTGTAGAGTCTGCTGCAGCTTCTGCTTGGCTTCATCCAGACGTTCCTGCAGCTGTCTGTTCTTCTCTTCACTCTGGACACACACACCAAAACACACGTTAGAGATCAGTCTTGCACCTATGGCACTTGCATACTGGATAGATTTCAAGATTCCATCACACAAGCAATTGCTGACTGTTTTCCATTGCTGTAGTTGATACTTGATTATTTGAGCCGTTCCTTACCTGTCTGTGCAGTGATTCCTTGCTGGCCAGCTCATTTTCCAGCTTGTCTTTGATATCGTGGAGAGAAGTCGCCTCCCTCTGGGCGCTGAGGTACCTGCATTCAACACCAAGCCACCAACCAATTATTAGAGCCAACCAACATAACATGATATATGTGATTATACACAGAGGGTGTAAAAAGAGGTGTGAACACTTCTGATGTTATTACTGCTCAGAGAAAGAAGTTGTCTCCTGTTACAAATATCTTGGACTTTAGCTTGATGACTCAGTTTCATTTAAACCTCAGGTTGATAATCCTCTTATAAAGCTGAGGCTGAAGTTAGGGTTTTACTTCAGAAACAAGTCCTGTTTCTCCTCTGAGGCTGGGAGAAGACTGGTCTCCGCTACATTTTTACCTGTTCTGGATTATGGTGATTTATTGTACATGAATGCGCCAGACTATCACAGGGCTGACACATAGAGAAAGAGAACCATTCACACTCACATTCACACCTATGGGCAATTTAGAGTCACCAATCAACCTAATCTGCATGTCTTTGGACTGTGGGAGGAAGCCGGAGTACCTGAAGAGAATCCACGCTGACACAGAGAGAACATGCAAACTCCATACAGAGGGGCTCCCCACCCCAGAGTTCAGACCCCACACCCTGGGTTCAAACCAGAAACCTGCTTGCTGTGAGGCGACAATGCTAACCACTGCACCACCGTACCACCAGTATTTTAATATTTTGACATATTAAAGTACATCTTCTATATTTTTATTGTGGTTATTGTTGTGTGTAACTTTTTTAATGCTGCTGGTCTCCTTTGAAAAAAAGTTTGTTGATCTAAGTGGGACTGACCTGGTTAATTATGGTTTAAATAAAAATAAATAAATACATTTCCACTGGGAATTAATCCTTTTGTTACAGTACCACCAAACAGTGTCCTTTAACTGTCAAATTGCCAAAACCAAACAGGCTCTGACTTGATCAAAATGTTAAAATGTTATTTCCGTGTGCTGACCTTATGCACCTCAGGCAACATAGAAGCTGCTGTACTGTTCTTGGTGTTGTGAGGAAGCCTACAGACGCTACTCAGGGCTGAAAACAAGTCACTAAACTCCTCTGTATTTCAGGTTAAAGACATAATTAAGCTGTTTTTATTTACAGTTAATTCTCCAACAAAAGTGCTAGAATGAATAGTCAATCAAAGATAACGGAGTAAAGACTGAGCTCTTTGTATTGAAGATAGAAAGTAAGCATGATTTATTGATTTTAGAGGTTCATTGTTGACCTCTGAAAAAAAACTTGTAAAGGGAAAGGACCTCTGGGCCATTATAATTCACATCAGTTAAAAAAAGCTGAAAATGTGACGGACGTCTCACTCAAATGTTTAAATGTATACTGAACCTTAAACCTAAAATTGTCTTTTCTGTTCATTTGATTAGAGAAATAGGATATCCAGTTACGTTCAAGCCTTCAAACAAACTGTGTGCCAAAAAGTCTACTTCTTTTGCTTTTCGCTCACAGCTGCATTCTTAATAAGAATGTAATGCAAATGTCATTATGTAAAACAACCTTAGACTGTATAAATAGGTGTCAGGACATCTTTGCAACACATTTCCAGCCAACAGGTGAAACATATGGTCCTTCTGCTATGTTCATTACAGCTGATGTATGAAATTCTGGCTCCAAAGGAAAAAAAAAAAGGTGTGAGTCCTCACTAAAACTAAGAATAGATTCCTCAAACACGGTGAACATTACCTGCGTTCTAGTGTTGTAATCCTTTCCTCCATGTCCTCCCTTTGGCAAAGGGCCTAGAGAAAGCAAAAATGTATCATGAAACAAGAATGGAATGCAGTTCAGGCTTTCAGCATGTACTGTACGAACAGTTCTTAGTACATAGTTATGTGATAACTAATGGCCAGTTAAGAGATACCTAACAGGAGGAGAAATTTTGAGTGTGTTGATGGCCTGCGTGAGTAGTACAATTTAACACTGTAGGAGTCCATTTAAAATCTTCTCTGCATTTATTTTAGACCTCCATATCTGCAGTAGCACCAATAAGCAAAAATCTACCTCATAACTGTTTAATATATCTTAATTTCTGTCTTATTACCATCCAAAATAATGCATATCAGTATTTCTCCAACATATGCCCATTGTGTTCAAATATACACTCAGAGCCCCGGGAATCGAGGGAGTCTCAGGGTCTTGGCCGGGAAGAGACAGATTGGCCCTACAGACCTCTTTCACTTCCCTTTGGAGCTTCTGATTGGCCTCCTCCGACTTCGTCACCTCCCTCCTGGCGGCCGCAAGCTGTTCCTCTATTTCCCCAACCTGACGTGACACCACAAAGGGACACAGGATGACATAGATTGAACCTATGTGAGTCAGTGTTAACTGCCAGAGTGTAAATAGACACGACAAGTGATTCATTACAAATGTCTGTCTGGTCAATGTAAGACTCCTTAAACGCGTCACTGACATAAGTGTAACATGCTGAGAGTGTGACGCATCTAACACGCAGTAAAAATGTTCCTCTACTCAGTTTTCTCATAAAATCCTCTGACAAGGCAGTCAAACATTTTGTAAGTCATTTAACCTAACCTAAATAGTTTTTGCCCATTACACAAGACTTTTTCAGACATTGCTACACACACTGCGTCTATGGATAAACTCAAATGGCGTCATATTGCACAATATATAGTATAATTATGGCTGTTTGATGCAGGTGCAATAGTCTAGCTGGCCACAAGAGGGAATAGAGAGTCTAGCACTGTACATAGATCCCCTCCTTTTTGGGATATACTGTTGGAAATACTTGTGTAATAGCTTGGCTCTTCCTCATGGAGCACACTAAAAGAATTTATTACAAGAGCCAGTGTTCCTTATAGAAACTAAATTAATAGAACAAATGCACATTACAATTGTACATATACACTTGTTATGTGTACTTGTGAAGTCCCTTTATGACTATAGCCCTCAGTGCTAAGCCAAATCCCTAACCTTAAAGGGATAGTTCTGATTTTTTGATGTGGCATTGTATGAGTTATTTATCCAAAGTCAGTGTATTACATATAGTAAATGGTGGTCGGGATGCTCCACAGTTTGTTGAAGCCTGCAGGAGTACTGCCATGGAAGCTGAGCAGTGTTCTGCTGTAGAAGGGGCCGGCATATCTTAGCCATCTAAAAAAAGGCCCACCTAAGAAAAATCAATATCAGTGTGAGTGTACGCTATATTTAGAATATTTTCACTGCTTTACTTTGCCATCAGAAAGCCTTTTCTCATAGGGAACTAAACTTGAAATGAAACTTATTCATGCTCTCCTCAAAGCCAGGCTCTGTTGACGAAAAACAGTAATTTTACCTCACTGAACATGGAGTTGCTGATCTACCGCTGCCTCAGTCAGTTAGTTTGTATGTTATTGTGTGACTTTGGTGCTTTAAAGGGTTGTTTTAGATTAATCAAAATCACATCATGACAAAAACAAACTAAACAATCGAGGCAGCAGTAGACCAGCAACTCTGGTGTTCAGCAAGGTTAAATTACTGTTTTTGTCAATGGAGTCTGGTGGCTTTGAGGAGCACATAGGTGAGTAAATGGCTTCAGTTCCCTGTTGGAAAGGGTTGTTTGATGACAAGGTAAAGCAGTGAAAACATTTTACAAATAGCATTCACTTAAACTGTGGCTAAAATATGATTTATTGCTACCCACATCCACAGCAGTACATTCCTTTGCTTCAGTTGTGCAACTCCTGCCTGCTTATCCAAAATGGGGGCATGCTGACCAACATCTACTGTATGTAATACACAGACTATGGATAAGCACCTCATACAACCCCACTTCAAAAAATCTGAACTATATTAAAAAGAATAGTCTGACATTTTGGTAAAAGCACTTCTTTGCTTTTTTGTCGAGACTCATATGAGAAGATAAATATTACTCTCATGTCCAAAATTGAACTGTTCCTTTAACAGATAGCTCTTACTTGCGCCTTGTTTTGCTGTATGTCAGTGTCATCAAACTAACATCATTACAAACACAGCATTTATTGAAGTAATGACGTTAAAGCCCTGTCAATATACAAGTGTGACCCAGCAAACAATGTCTCAGTTAAGTATGAGAAAGCCTCCAACCAGAGTAAATGCATTGTTGTTAGTTATTCATTAAATTGCACAGATGGATATAATAACAATAAATTAAATGCAACATTTCAGCTTAGATTTCACATTTAAACCTGACACTGAAATATCTCTTTTTCAAAGAAGTGAAAATGTCCCTGCTTTATTAAAACGTTGGTCCTCACAATGACAGATTTACAGAAACATCAACGTATCCTCACACAGTGGTTTGTATGATATGTTGCAAACTAGCGCCCAGTGAATGGCGTCCACACATTAGTTCTTAACCTTAAGTTATGCACTTAATGTAAAGTTACGTGGGTTAGGTTTAGGTAAGGAAAGTTACATAGGTATGGTTTAGAAAAAGAAACATGGTTCGGCTTTGTCACAGTACGTACTTAATGTAAAGTTCTGTCGGTTAGGTTTAGGAAGGTAACATTATGTACTATAGGTTAGCTTTAGGACACACTCACTGGTGTGCTGGGGTAAAGTCCTTTGTTTGTTTGATCTACTTCCCTACATGGATGTTCTCTCTTTATACTGTTTCTTTCTTTGCTCACATCAGCATATTGCTCATGTGATCACAGCGTTCCCTATTACATGGGTTATACATGGATTACTGGCTCATAATTACATGGGATACATTCGACATCCTGGTGCATGAGAAAAGTCTAGAAACACTCACCTGCCGGCACATGAGGGCCAGCCTCTCCCTCAGCTGGGAGAGTTCAGCTCTCTGCCTCTCTATCTCTCCTTCTCGCTGTCTCTCCAGCTCGCTATCCTCCAGACCAGTGGAGGGACCATTGGGTAGTCGCTGGAATGGTGACAATATAGGAAAAAATGAGTGATAATGAAAAATAAGCAGTTAGAATCAGTCGAGGTTGTAGCGAAAATAAATGACTTGTGGATGAGGTAGAAGTTAAAATCACACTGACACACCATGATACCCATACATCTACTTTTCTACTGACTCTCTGGACGCTAACACATACACAAAAACAACTGGAACCAACATGCATAAAACCCTCCCTTACATCTTTCCCGCCGTCCACCCCTTGTTGACGTCTTTTAATTTGGTCTCTTAAAGAGATTACCTGGAAAAGGGGAGACAAAATAGGCAAAGAGACAACACAGATGAATGTTATTTCCTGAAACAAAGGTAAAGCATCCTTGAGATACAGAAAATCACTCGCACTGGGCTTTACCTCTTGAGAAGATGCGGCAAGTTGGTCCTCTAACATGGACACCCTCTCGAGGGCCACACGCAGCCTCTCTCGCACCTGTGGGGTAGAATAATGACTGATCCATCATGGCATTTACAGATTATAATTAGATGTGCAGTTGTATTGTTTAAACAGATTTGCTCTCTCCCAAAGCAACTACATCTTCTCAGCCTTCCTGATAACTTACAAAGTGCCGGAGCCAATCGAACATTTCTGTTACGACCATCCCGATGATGAGGCTGGTAGAATTTATTCACCAATGCCTGTGTTTATCAAACTTCTAGGAATGCTCTAAAGTGCCTTCTTCTTTAGTAAGACTGAACAATAATTTATTGAGTAACTCCTACTTGCAGTGAAGTGTAAGAGGAACCGTTTAGAGCAGCACTTGATCTATATGAATGCTCAGTGCAGCAATAGCAAATGTGATGCAAGGATTTACCCTTAATAAGAAAGCAACAACTGCCTCTTGTGAGCTAAAATGATCCCAATTCTAATACATATCATTTCGCTGTAACTTGTGATATGTAGCAGTCCACAGTCAATCAAATACATGTGCTATAAGGCACATGTCCAAGTCTGTACTACAGCCATCAAAGATCCTAAAGGCAGCAGTGGAAGAGGTACTAAAAACCTTTACTTAATTAAAAGTAGAAATACCATGGTCGAAAAATACTTACTAAGAGTAAAAGTCTCGAATTAAAAAAGTTATTTAATTAAAAAGATCAAAGATATTATCCTGCAAAATGTACTTTAAAGTTTAAGTAAATGTACTCATCATGAAGAATAGCTTGCTTCACTCACACAAGTGCTTTTATGTGAGAACATTTTAATGTTGTCATTTTTCAATGTAGAGTCAATTTTAGATACTCCATATACTGCTGGATAGATTGTGGTTTAGTACTGAATCAGGCCAAATTTCCATGCTGGGAATCAATAAAGGTGTATCTTATCAATAGGGCTGCCCCCCTAACAATCGACCAAATGTTAGTCAACCAGAAAGGTCATTAGTCGGCAAGATTTCATTGGTCAAACAAACTTGAAATTCTATTGGAGCTGCGCCTTGTCAAAATAAATCAAAACCTATATGACTGGATCATGTGGGATTTTAATTTGAAAGGACAGACACAGGAAGTGGCCATGCTCAGCAGGTAAACAGGAGTCACGTTACAAACCAATAACAGCTTAAAGATATCTTTCCCGTCTTCTGTAAATATTCAGTCTGTGATAAATATGCGAAAGTTGATCATTTTAGTGCAGGGCTACCCAGAGCTTTACATCTGTCCCACGGACGATAGGCCTACACACTTACACCTGGAAGAAAGTCAGCTCTGCACCAGGTAAATAGGCTATACGGTGCTTGTTAAGGTTGCTTAGCAACTTGAGATGCAACCTGACGCCACACTCTTGAAAGCTGGCACAGAAAAGGCACAAGAGTAGTGCCTAGGGCCTGAACTCACACTAACCAGCGGTTATTACACAGGCTAGTTAATAACATGTCGGGCAGGAAATCCAAAGTGTGGAATCATTTTGAAAAGGTGAAGGATAAAACCAAGGTGGAATGTAAACTCTGCGGGCAAACATTTGCCTACCATTCGTCAACAACAAACATGACGTATCATCTGAAACATATAAGTAGCTACATGCCCATTAGCCATTGCCGACAGTGTCATCAACAGGCGGCTCGCTCAGTGTGTGACGTGCACTTGTAGATAAAATGTAGGCCTATATTAATAAATTAATCAACAATGTTACTTATACAATTCTTTCTCAGTGTTGCATGGCCCAAAATATCGAATTTAATAATTAAATTAATATCGTGAACATGCAAGCGACTAGTCAACTAAACGACTGCTGGTCAACTAGAAAAATTCTTCGTTGGGGGCAGCCCTACTTATCAATATGAGCATATCATTATCATAACATCAAGTTTAAAATACATGTAGTGGAGTAAAAAGTACAATATTTCCCTCTGAAAATTAATGAAGTGTAAGTATAAAGTAGTGCAAAGTCAGTTACGTAAGCAAAGTAGCCTACAAGTATATAAAACTGTAGTATTTTAGTAAATATACAAATACAGATTCCACCACTGCTAACAGGCTACGCTAACAGGCTACAAACTTAAGAGACAGCTGGAGCTTTCTTAAATTTAAGAGTATTTCTAAGTCAAAAGACATTTTTAATAATGGATTTTATTCTTTAATCTGCAGTGTCAGTGTTTTTTGGCCATTTGGGGGAAGCGGAAACAACAAAATACAATATTGAGATAATGTATCACCTTTTAAGCTAATGTGGCTAACATGTTAACAAACAACGTGTTTACGTATCTAGCAAATACGGAGCAACATTGGCATGAATGTCAGTTCAATATTCACTCTCTTTTTGGCTCTGTTTTGGTCTCTACCAACTCCAGAGGGAAAATCTGGCTTTTTAGCTGTTTAATGCTCCACTATGTTCACCACTTTGCTGCTAAGAGGCATTTTGGTGCTTTTTTAGGCTTTATGACCACATGTGACCCCTTTCACATACAAGTAATCATCTGTTGTTGATATACATATTATAACCATTTTGACATTTCACTTTTAGCAGTCTGACACAGACAGGCCCTGATCTAGGATGCCAAACACAACAGTTTGACCCACCTTCTCATCCAGAGCCTTGTGGTGCTCAAACAGAGACTTGAGGGCCTTGAGGACTTCCACCTCACTAGAGACGCCCGCTGGGGACTGGGCTTGTCTTTTCACCACTGTCATCCTCAGACTGCGCTCATGGCGAGACACCAGACACTCCAGGTGTTCCAGCAACAACTACAGGAGTGAGTGGGTTGAAGGAGCAGGAGACGGGGAGATAGCAGGAGAATGCATGAGGTGAACAGAGAGAGGTAAGAAAAGGAGTTTGAAGGACGGGGACACATAGGATGAGGTAGGAAAGAGAATAAGAGACAGAAACAGAGAGAGTGAGGCGAGAAAAGGGAGAGACAGGAAAGGCTCAGAGAAGATACAGAGGAGTGAAGGGTTTTAAGAGTGACAATGAGATGAAATTGGGTGTAGAGAAGAGCACCGGGTAGCAGAAAGGGACAAGGAGTGAGTGGGAGAGATAAGGAAAGCAGATATGGACACAAAAAGGAGTCACGAAGAGAAAATGTGGAGGAGAAAGAGGAAGAGAAGGAGGAAAAAAAAAACCCAGAAGCAAATGAAACAGTGTCACACCCACACAACCACAATGGGTGAGGAAGATAACACAGAGGCTGTTACAGTGCTAATAAGCAAAATGGCCGCTAAACATCTTACACGTGTGTTGTTTCTCTCCGCCTTGAGCTCAGCAATCTCCTCCTCCCTCTCCAGAAGCTGCTCCCGGCAAACGTTCAGCTCTTTAGTCAACACAGCAAACTCCTGTGGAACACACAAGCTGCGTTCAGGGGCAAGGAAAACAAACTGTTTAAATGTATGGTTTTAATGGTTCAATGAAAGTGCTCTCTGCTCAGCCGCTCGAGCTGCGATGAGAGTTTAAAGGGACAAATAATAATTCAGGCCAGATATATCTAGTGACTCTGAAAATTAAATGGAGTTGGCTGCGCTCAGCACATACAAATGAACACATTGCACTAAAAATATACATAATGGAAGCCCTCCAGTAACACACTGTGTGGAACACCTGAGACCAGGAATGTAGGGAGACGTACATGTTGTAAACCTACATAACAATCATGTAAATCACTGACACAGTTTCCACCACCACTCTCTCTCGCTCGTCCTCCTCTGTGAACTCGCATTCATGGATGGATTACATCACACTGTTACACAATGGCTCTGCACTGGAATGCACAAGAGAGACCCCCAAAAACACAGCATCGATATGCCATTCACAACACTGCTGGGAATATATTTGCAACTCCTGCATAACGCTTGAAACAGAGTGCAAACAGGAGAGCGTGTCTTACATGATTTTCTTAAAGGATCCATGGTCAGTGATATCTTTATGTCTCCATAAAAAACCGCCAGAGCCTTAATGTTAGAGGCAATCGCTGTTTATGAGAATGACAATGATGTGCAGATGTTTTCAGTCAGGATTACCTGCTTTATGATTCAAAAACATTTGACAGTAGACACATGAAATTGGTTTGTGTTTGCGTGGAGGAGGGAAGAGAGACAGAGCTAGAGAGAGATCTATACAGATGGTGACACAGTGGGTCCATTGGCTCTTGGCCTTATGGGATTGTTTCTTGTTTGGATAGGGGTCAGCTTCTCAGTTGGCTTCCCTTGTCCCCTTATTGTTTCGTTTTTATTCATCTCACTCTATCTCTATTAGGCCTCCATTCATTTAAATGAATTTGCAGCCCCGCTCTATGATGTACAAGGAAACACAGTTGTGTAAAGAGGAAATACAATTGTGAAATGCTTTTGACTGGCGTGTTGGCTACAAATTAATAACATATATAATTAACATATTATGACGTAAATGTTGATTGCACAATGTAATGGCTATAGCAGTGGTTCCAAACTGGTGGGTCGCGGTCCAAAATTGGGTCGTGGGCCCATTCTGAATGAATAAAAAACACACTCTTCATTTTTATGTACAGTAAATTTCTAGTACAGAGCTTTTATTTTGACGTATTGTTTTGAGTGAGTGACGGACAGCTACTTGACAGAGACTGCGAACAAGCTCAACAACATGGCCAAGCGCAAGTATGATGCTGAATGTATTTAACTGTGAGACCTCTAAGTAATGACTTATGACAAAACTGGACCCCGTGGCTGGACCAGTTGGGAACCACTGGGCTATGGAATCATGTCACCATCGGCGTTTTGACTGGTTCCCTATAAGCCTTGCTTTCACTGTCTATAATTCTGTCTACCATCGGGTACAATCACTCGGTAAAATGAAGACTCGATTTACAGGCAAAAGGAAAGTGCGTCAACCATTGCACAACCAAAAGAGAAAGCACATTGCGCTTTAAGTTTCCCCAGTAGCTACTGGTACCACAGAGTGTTAGTGTAAGTTCTTTGCAGTTACTATCCTCCTGTAGTGGAAATAGCAAACAATTGAACAACCAAAGTAACTGTAGAAACTGTGGTAGTTGCTAGGCTCTCAGGAAAACAACAGGGTTGTAGTACTCAACATCAGTCTCAAGACCACTTTTTGAAGGTCTCGGCCTCGTGCCAGACTCAACCACATTTGTGCTTGGTCTTGTCTCAGTCTCAGACAAAGAGGACTCAGGATTTCATTTCAAAACCAGTCAAGGCCAAAACTGTGGGGATAACACACACTGCACAAAGATGGAGAAAACATCAGAAAACAAAGAAAAATCCCCATGCATACAATTCACCTCTGCAATGCCTTCTGATTATTTTATCAAGTAACTTCTTATGGCACACTTACACATACAGACATATGTACAGTATATGGCAATAAAAAGGTGAAAAAAGAGGAATTGTCGTTTGTTTTCTGCAGGTGTTTTCATGAAAATGTGGATCTTTCAGATCAATTTGAGGAGCACCTAAAGTTTGCATGTTCCACATTTTATCTTAAGTGTGACATGCAGTGTTAGGGGGGAGCTGAAAAAATATCTGTTTCCACTTTTTCCACTTAAGGGCTGCTATTAATGATTAGTCTATCAAATGTCAAAAATCAGTCAATGATACCCATTGCAATTTCTTAAAGTGTAAGTTGACAGCTTCATGTTACTTGTTTTGTCAGATCAGCAGTATAAAAACGTAAAGATATTCAGTTTACTATCACATAATCTACACAAAGTAATGCAGCAAATCCTCACAACTGGGAGGCCAGAGTGAGAGTAAGTGAGGCATTTTTGCTTTAAAAAATGACTGAAACAATGAGGCAATTAGTTTTTAGTTTTATTTTTCTGTCAGTCTTCTTACTGATTTTTCAACCACTTGTTTCAGCTCTAGAAGTGATAATTAGATGTTATTTTGGGTATTGTTTTGTCATTATCTTGTAATGTGCGCCAAATATTTTAGGAGACATGGGAGAGCAATATACTAAATTATATTGTATGAGATTCCATAGGTTTCTTTTTTAAAACTAGTGTGCTCCCTTCTTGTAACAGGCAAACAATATGTGGAAATCTTGTGTGTTGACAACAATGAGCTCTAGTGACTTAAAATGCTGCAAGCTTACTGCAAGTTTGAAATGTTCTTTTCACTTTTCTGTCTCCTTTCACACCATAACATCATAATTACATCTAAATACTTCATAAAAATATCTACTTAGCGTAAAATAACAACAAAGACATTATCGTATTAATACAGGATTAGTCAAGTCAGAGACGTCATTTGTCACAAAGCATGTGCACAAGAAATCTGATTGACTTGGTTAATTTGTGCTGACATATTTAACTCTATAAAAAAAAAGAATCCACTGATTCAACTTAAAAAATAAGGTAATCTGCATGCATCTTTTTAAGTAGTTCTAACTCTGGCATTATCTTTTATAATCTGACAAACTCAATTAGTTAGTACATCCCACATGATTTGCTTTGACCTCAAAAAACTTAATTAAGTTGAATCAACTTAATATTTATCCAAAAGGTGTGTTGATATTTCGTGGTCAAACTATTTAAGTTATATTAACTTATTCATTTTAATTCCATCCTACTCAAAAATTGAAAAAAAAAAGAAAAGATTTTCAACTTCTTAACTGACTAAAACAAAATAATGAAACAATCATTTTGTTTTGTACGCTGAAAAACTTCTTTACTTTAAGCATTATCCACTAACACCATAAACCATTTTCTAGAGTGTAGAAGGTGGAGAAAACATAAAGAAACCTCACATATAATGCTGATAAGACAGTAAAATGCAACAGCAAACTATACATACTATAAACACAGTTTGAGATTTGTCCCGGTGAATGAAGAAAAACTGTTTATGTAATAAATGTAGGATAAAATCTTCACATTCCAGTTGTTATTAATTAGCAATTTCACCCACTAAACTAAAGATAATTCCTAGAAAATCAAGTATTCATCTGAGTTAAGCTGAAGCCATTAACATATTAGCTTCCAGCATCATTAATCGTCCTCTAACAACATGGTCAACAAACATAATAAAACCTGATTACACAATAAGAAGAAAATTGCGGATGCAACTTAGACTCAACAGCCAGAAGATGATAGGACCATAAACCCTCTGCATTAGTAAGAACAACATTAGTGAGGAAAACTCTGAAGATGCAGAGGGGGGGAAGTATTTAACATCCACTTTCTAGAGTCTCTCTGCATGAACTGTCACTGCAAAGGCTTACTGTCTCATGAGCTCGCTTCACAGTGACACACACTTAGAAAAACGCAGTTGTACATAACTAGACACTGATAGCACAGAGGATAAACAATGTTACCTCACAAGGAGGAGTGTTTAACGTAGTACACTTCTATAAGCCGAAACTTTCACTTCCAAACTAGACAGATTCCTCAATATATATATACACACACGATTACACACACACACACACTCAGTTGTACCTGTGGCAGAGCGATGGATAGTTGCCTCTGAAGTGACTCCTTTTCATGGCCGAGCTCACGGAGGCGGAGCTGAGCCGTGCCCAGACTGTCCTGTGTCTCCCTCAGGTTCTCCAGCAGCCTCTCCCTCTCTGTCAACATGTTGACCATTAACGACTCCAGGTTCCCTGTGCTGCCTCCTTCGTCTCCTCCGCCCCTGGCCTCCCTCCCACTGAAGCCTCCTCCCCCCATCGCACCTCCGGGGCCTCCGACTCCTGCCCCAGCAGGTGAGGAAGGTCCCCCACCAGTCCCACTCCGCCCATCCTCAGAAATGGTGGGCATCACCTCGCACATCATCATGAGACCGTGGTGTGTGTGTCAAGTTAATAAAGAAAACTAAACGAGGGATTGTGCGTGCAAAATGTTTGTCTTCGTGCCTTGGGTTTTTATGAGCTCATACTAAAAGTTTGATGTACAAAATATAAATCTTTACATCTTCAGTTTTCCAAAAATATCATTCCTTTGGTCTGCATATCTTCATCTGATTATTGCCTTTATGTTTTTTTTTTTAACTTTTATCAAGCACTCTGTATGTGTTTGCTCATTAGTCTTTCTTCACAAAGTCCCAACCTGCATGGTAAATGATCAGAATGCTTATGTGTTGCTGTGTTATGCAAGAGGAAGAAGTATCTACGGGGAAGCTGTTCTGTGGGTGGCTGGGATTGGCGGAGGGTGAGGAGGGAAGGGGTTATGGGGAAGGAAGGGATAAAAGAGGGCCGATGCTCCTAAATTGTGTCCACGAGGCAGAGCTCCTCACAGCACCGGGGGTGAGAGCTGAAAAAGAGAACAGGCACTGCATTAGATCCCCCTCAATAAACTTCACTGTGCATGGAACGAATGAGAAAGGACACTGTAAGAGTGAGCTGGTAGTTTGAGACAACAACACACACTAATGCAAGTCTATGGAAATGTGACAGTAATGCCAACTGATGGTTTTCAATTAGCATTTCTGACAAAAATAAAGAATATGTTGACTTAGTGCATAATAATGTGATGACAACTCCAATGAATTATGAATTCTGGATCTCTGCTTTACATCAGCTGGGAGCCTTTAGAATCTCGGGTTACAGTGAATGAAATGAGTGATGTATCTGAGTAGCATACACACTGAGTCATGCAACTTGAGAAATGTCTTGAGGAGACAAGAATGAAACTGTACAACACAAATGCTGCACGGAATTCTGTGTGTTAGAGGAATAGTTTGACATTTTGGGAAATATACTTCACTTTTTGCTGAGGGTTACACAACAAGATTGATACCACTTTCATGTCTGTCTGTTAAATATAAGCCTACAGCAGCGGGTTAGCTTAGCTTAGCATATAGACTGGAAACAGCTAACCTGGCTCTGCCCAGAGGTAACAAAATTTGCCTACCATCGCCTCTAAAGCCCACTAATTATTATGTTATTTTACATTTGTTTAACCCATAAAAAAATGTAAATGCACCATTACAATTTATCCAGGCGAGTGCTCAGTGCGTCTTAATAACATGCATTTTTGCTAAAATGTTATGATTTAAAACACCTCAGTACAAACAGCTTTATGCACAGCTAAGTAACGTGCCTGGGCACATGCGTGCAATTGAACTCTACTCAAGCGCGCTAATACGTAGGCATCTGCTCAGTCACACTTAGGGCATGCTACTTATACACAGAAGTGTTTTTTGTTGTAATGTTGTAGCACAAATGCATGTGTTTGAATTATACTACACGAATTGTGAGAGTTTGTAAATGGATGTATTAATATAGTTTGTTTTTTTTTAGATTCTCTGTTCACCTTGGAGGCAAGAAAAATTATGTTTTCTCCAGGAATTCAAGGTAACATGCGGTAAGAAATTGAGACAGGCTACAAATGGTCATTTCGTGGGTGAAGTATTCTTTTAAACAATATACTACAGAATGAGTCTCTTTCTGTCTGTCCGTCTGTATGTCTGTCTTTAAATTTTCACGACAACCGTTAATTCGATCAACGTCACACTTAGTGAGTGTATTGTTGAGGATACAAGGAAGTGCAGTGTCAAGTGCAAGCTCTTGAATGCAGTCTATTTATTAGTAGTGCGTCACCACCGCCAGAAGTTGACTAGTTACTGTTACATCGCCAAACAGCATGCTGGATGTAGCTCGCTCTCTGTCATTTGCTACAGCTCATTTAAGAACCAATGAATAAGGAGAGACAGGAGAGACTGGAGACGTTGCATTGTAGCAAGCTCAAACACTGCAAGCATCAGCAATAGGGATAAGAATCGAGACCTGTCGAGAACCAGTTCAAAATTGTCCAATCCATCAGAATCATATGCCTCCATATGCCTCCTTTTTATCGATGATAGTGGGTTTTTCTGACAGTTGCACACTGCAAAACTATGATGTCAAACTACAACATGTATGCTGTTGGAAACTTGCAACAAGAGGGAGTCATGAGAAACTGTCCAAAGCATTGCTTCATTTGACAAGGAGAGATGACAACATTGCTGCTATATTGTCTGTAACTATGGATGGAAATATCAGCAGTAAGTTGAAACATCTTCTTAGGCAACATCGAATTAAATTCCAGGAATGTCACTATTTGACACTCTACGCATGAGTGCTACAGCTTCCCTATCGAGCAGCACGATCGATACAGAGGGTACGTATTATTTGTTATAGTAACATTAGCGCCACACAAAGAAAACCTACATAAAAATGAATGCTGAAAATGTATGCAGACCTACGATTTTCCACACAGAAAACTGATCAAATTGATAAAAAATGGATCAATAAGCAGAACCCAAAATGGCATTGCTATCAATAAAATCTTATCAATTCCCATCCCTAATCAGCAATGTAACTTTTAGAATGAGAGCTTTTGTTCCGGGAAATAGCCTGGTTCCAGACAGCTAGCTGTTGGCAAATGATGCGTAGGTTATACACTAGCATTATAGGGGATGCATGTATGTAACTGCAGGTGTGTTGCTCAAGACCCAAGGAAGCACAGTGTTAAGATTTTCGGATGAGTAGTTCTCGAGAAAGAAACAACATCAGAGGCCAAGCAATCGGTCTGCTCCAAACAGTCACATTTTGATCACACACTGCACAAGTGTTTATTGGTGATATTAACTGGTGATATTTTGAGGTGCTGGCAGGTGGGTTTTGTTAACTTTGGACAGAGCCAAGTTAGCTGCTTCCCCCTGTTTCCAGTTTTTATGCTAAGCTAAGCTAACCAAGGTAGCCAAATGACTTGGCCCTGCATTGGCCTGAACATGGCATGCCGGATAATATTAGCCGGGCCTCATCCGGTTGCCTGAGTCAGCTGAAACTCGGCATGAATGACGCCCCAGAATCAAGCCAAATCAGCTGGCCCAATTCCGGTTGCTGACACTACGAGCACTGGGCCATTATCAAAAATGACCTGGCCTAGCCAAAATCGGCATGCCGGATGAAATTATCCGGGTCACTTCCAGTTGCCTGATGCAGCTGAGACTCGGCATGAATGACACCCCAAAATCGGGCCAAACTGGCTGGCCCGATTCCGACTGCTGACCCTGCCATCACTGGGAGTTGATTGCTGGCTGTAGCGTTACAGTATATTCAACAGACAGTTATAAGAGTGGTATCAATCTTCTCATTTGGCGCATGACAAGAATGTAAAAATATGTAATCCAAATGTCAGACTGTTGCTTTAAGGTATCAGTCACTGTGATCTTGGTGAGATCAGTGTGAATTAGTGCTGATGAAAGTGTTAAAATCCTAATCTTAATGACAAGATAATAACATGTTAAATGTTTGGGTTAATTTTATGAACTAATTCAAATCAAGTATGTTACTGTGATTCAAATATGTGTTAAAGCCTCTGTCTCATGATGCAGGCTGAGGGCCAAAATGGTATGGATTCAGGCAATCAGCATTATTATAAGCGCCTTATGTCCCTCTCTTCTTCTCTACCATATTCTTCACTGTCTAGTCTACAATACTCAGGGGCTTGTACTGGCCTTTATACTTTTAAGTGGTTTGGACTGATTTAGTGCCCCATGCAGGCTTCTTTACGTCAGTGAGACTGGGCAGCGTAATAAAGAATTCCTTTGTCCAACCAAAATCATCCATTTTGTGAATCAAACATATTTAGCACACCGGCCTCAGCAGCAGTGACAACAAGTCTTGCCAGTGGTCTTATTATTATTATGGACATCTAGAACCAAAGATGGGGACTGCTTGCTGGTGATTGGAGGCCTGGTACAGCTCTAAATTAGCTCCTCATGCTGGTGAGCTGGCTAGAGTACTTGGCAACTTGACTGTATGTCCCACTAAAAAACAACTTCCTTCCTTCCCCTGCTCCGCTGATGGATAATCACTGATGCACGACTGAACTGGCATTGACTGCATTTCCTTAAAATACAGTTTAAGAGTTCAAAATGAAATCGGATTTAGGAAATGTTTCAAACTGCTCTTCCATACTGATGAGTGCATATACAGTAATGTCGTCATAACACTGGATCGGTATATGTTAACAAAGGAGTAAACTTGAATTGTGAAGCCTTGGTATCATCAAATGTCAGAGGTGTGCCTTAACCCAGATGCAGCATGAAATGTAGTGATAGCCTGCTAAAATTTTACAAGGCAGGGGTGCCCCAAGAAATTTCTCAAAGGGTTGGCCAAATGGGGCCACTGAATATCTTGGGGTGGTGCGCCCAAACTAAAACCTATTACTGAATTTAAGGAATTTGATTATTTGTTGATGCTAGTTTAAAACTTTGTCAATGTCAATGTGAGAGTTAAGGAATCACAAACTAAAATCCTTTGGTTTCTTAGTTTACAGTTAATATAACTAATTATCTGATGTGCATAGAGTTATATCAACATTTTGAGTTCCACAACAATCCCCTTTTAATGTGTGATGTACCTGTATTTGTAATGTGATTACTTGTTCCTCAAATAGGTTGGTCGTCCTTTTCCTTAAAAAAATATTTCCTTAAAAAAATATACAGCTTTTATTTGAATTTGATAGTAAGGGGGAAAATATTTACTGGGAGCAAGCCTTCTCAAGTTTAGAGGAAACTCATGGGTACCCATAGAACCTATTTTCAGTCAGATATCTTAAGGTGAGAGTTCAAGGAACTTCTTTGAACGTAGCCCAGCCAGTTTTTCTCTTGCTAAAATTTTACCACATTTGGACTGTTATTTAGTCCCTTTCCGGAGAAGCTAGCATGACATAGTTGGTACCAAATGGATTTCTTGGGCTGTCTAGTTTCTGAAGATACCACTACCTTTGCGCCAGCTTAAAATATCAGCGTGCCATAGCCTCTTAAATACAGTAATCCCATTATTTTCACCAGGGGGGTGGGGGGCAGCATTGTATCAGGGTAGCAATGGCCCCCTACTTCAGGGCGTCAGGATCTAGGATTGGGCAATATATTGATATTAAATGGACATTGTGGTATGAGACTAGATACTGTCTTGGATTTTGATCTCAGAATATCAGAAGTGTTGTCATTTCCTGGTTTTAAAGGCGGCACTAGAGCGAAGTGATGTAATTTTATGAACATACCAGACAGTTCTATTATCTGCCTTTACCCATTTAGGCATTATATCCACATTACTGGGGATAATTTCTCAAAAAGTGTCATTGTGTCAACCCTACAATATCTTTGCAATAACTATACTGGGGGTATTTGGTCAAAAATATGATGATGATAATGATGTTCTCCACATTGCCCAGCCCCTGTCAGTGTCTATAACTTTTTACATTTAAAGAATGCATTTTTGGAGGGACACATTCGGCGATGGCACCACTGCCCTGAATGGATGACTCTGAATGTGTCACTTATTTGCGTCTTTAAAAGAAAAAGTTGATCAAACTATGCCAAGTGCGTCTGATGTTTGCTCAGGCTGTTTCCTGGGGGCTCTTGTAAACCAAAGACTACGACAGCTCTGTGATCCACACTACCCAAAAATAGCCTCCTGAAATCCATTTGAGTTAGTTCAGGACCTTGAAACACCTGAAATACTCCTGCTAAAGCACAGGGTGGCCTGTAAGAAAAACTTATCTTGGGATAATTACTCATCGTCATTACCAGCAGCTTTTCATTAGCTCAGCAGGGGCAACAGAAAACAGGCTAATGTAATTACTGCGGACTATTGTATATATTGTACAGTAACAGTTCAATGTATTTACACAGTGTCACACGATGAATCCGTGCTGTAAAAACAAAAAGGATTCATCGCCGGGTTCAGTACAGGCAAAACATAACTGTGCAGCCTGCAGTTTTGACTCAAGCGTCAGCTGTGAGGTCACTGGGCTTCAGGACCTGTGTGTTTATGAGTGTGTGTGGAAGGGAGAGAGACAGCTAGAAAACAAGAGAGCGCACTACATGTCTGGTGCATCAAAATGACACTGTAGACTAGTTATCATGCTAAAGCATTACAGCCTTATTGAAGCCAATTTTCTTTGAATAGTTGCTGTAATAGAAATGAGTGACGGGCAGCTTGAAAACAATGACATGTATCAATAATGTACAGCTACATTATCAAGCAGCTGCATGAGATTCACCAGTGTAACGGCTGAGCTCATGTCAGTGTCACTACACTGAAATCGATCGAGTATGTGTGTGTTAGGGTCCGCCTGTGTGCACATGTGGGTGTTTTCATGTTATGATTGCCCACATCATCATCATCATCATCACCATCACCATCATCATCATACACACAGCCACACTGAATCCTGCTTGTAGCCGCCTTTACCCTGGAGTGGACAGACTGGCTTTACAGTATCTGGTTGCTACATGACCAATTAGGACAAGCCCCCCCAATTAGGCTGTGTATCATGTTACTAAATATTCCCTGCCACCGAAAAATGGGCAAATGCCACAGCCTTGTGTGTGTGTGTTTGAGAGAGAGAGAGTGTGTGTGTGAGAGAGAGAGCAGTAAAAACAGCTCTCCTCCACCAGACACTGGGGCGGGGAGAGGGGTTTGCAGGCTCCAACAGACAATCAGAACTAAAGAAAGAAAGGATCGCTTTTTTACATCCTGTTACATGTTAAATCACCTTCCCAGCGACAGATTGCACGCATGCCTGGTGCATACTTTGCATTTCAATAAAAGCACAGCATATAGCGACTAATAATGAACGCCTTCCCTTCCTCCTCCTCCTCCCCTCCTAATACCATGAAACAGTACCCCCTGGCCAAGAAACGCATCATTGGAATCGATAAGTGATTGTCGGCAGCTGGGTAGAGGGGAATGAAAGCGCAGGGATCCGGACTAACGCGCTTATATTTGCGCTGGCATCCACACTGCATACTGGGCTAATGGGGGGGGGAAATGACGGGGGCTCTCCAGATGACAGGTCTGTGGCTACCTCCATTTCTCTGGATGTATGGAGGAAAGACCATTCGATGATAGGCGCACGAGCGCGCACGAGCAGGCACGCGCGGATCTACATTCTTATAGTAAAAAAAAAAAGGCAGTGTATTGGAGGGGATCTCTAAATTGGCCCCTCGCGTGTTAAAATGCATCAAAGCAAACAGATCGGCTGTGGAAAGCATCACGTCAGGAGGATGGCCCAAAAATGCACATCGCACATTTTCAGTAATGGGCCTGCCTTCTTCAGACATTATAGAATTATAAGCAACTCCATAGGCCCTGTGACAGCACTGAGACGAGCTGGGAGGTTTGACTACAAAGCTCCCAACGGCAAAGGGCTTAGTTACAGCCATGATTAATTACAAGCAACACATAGTAGGCCAATATACAGTGGCATCTTATCATCTCTCTCTCCCTCTCTCTCTCTGAAGCAGCTATCACCTCACCTAACTGTATGCAAACGGGAGCGAGCAAGCGCGCCCTAAATAAATCGTGCTGTGTGCTGCCAACACACCTGTCAATGCCTGACACTGACATAGGCACCAAGCGCTCCATAGTCTTTCTAATATAAGCCTATTTGCCTCTATTCAAATGGTACCCCCTCCCTCCCTTCCCTTCCTTTCCTTCCACACACACACACACACACACACACATGCACGCATACACACCGCCACCCCCCTCAATCCCTCACAACACAATCACTTGTTATCACACACATGCACGCACACACATGCATTTATCATTACATTTGTGCATGCATATTTCTCCTCCGCGTCAACCTATGGATATAATTCCTCCCTCTGAATGGAAACTGGGTTGCGATGGGGCGGTGTGAAGTTGCATCCTTACCACAGTCATCGCGGGGAGCCTGTAGTGTCCATGTTTGATGTTAAATATTCCTTAGGTCCATCACCGCCGGATCGCGCCTCGGTGTCCGTGCCCCTCATCGGAAACCGGAGTAATACTTAGTGTATGTGTTATTTTTTTCTTCTTCTTCTGTCTCTCTTTTTCCACATGTAAACGGCGAGGAGGAGGGGGGGGTGGGGGGGACGCGGAGAGAGACGATACGCCACCTTACCACAGACTCCCCCTCTGTCGGATTGGAAGGTAATGGGTCTTAAAGAAACATTCTCTCAGCATTCTCCGCATCTCTGTGATTTACGCGCGCGCCATGCGCTCACGCGCGCTCGCAGGCCAATCAAACACCTGATTAATTATACAGTGTGTATGCATATCAGAGACAAACTCACTGACAGACATATTACTTGCAATTAACCCATATTGCCTGATAGGTGCAGCTTGAGCAGAAATGCACTCATTTAATAGAAATACAAAATGTATGGGGGAAAAACACGCACACAGATTCTTTTGTGCATCATAAAGCTGCAGTGTGCTCCTGCAAAAGAAAGCTATATGCTCTGTAGGCCCAACTTGAGACCATTAAAAAAACCTATTGGTAATGATATCCAATATTCTGATCCATGCTGACCAAAAATATACCAGCAATCACTCACACTTTATGTGCAATAATTTTATGGAAGTCATCCCCATAAATCACTTTTTTTGGAAGATCACATTTTCCAAATCCTGCTGCATGCATGCATGCTGTTCAAGATATGAAAACTGTATGTCCAAAAAAAAGACACAAGCCTCTTATTAAAATGTATTCATACAGGCCTTTACTGTCTGTAGTGTGGTGTGAAAAGAATGCCAGTGACATTCAATCATGACAGTCATATGTTTAAAGTCACATCCAAAGGCCAACTTGCAGCTTTTTTAAAACACTTGCATTAACTACATCCACACAATATAAACTCAGCAGCCCATGCATGATATATAATCTCATAAAGATTGTTATTAATGTGCATGTTGACATTGACACCACATTTGTAAACAGATAAGGTCTCTCTCTCTGTCTGTGTGTATGCGTGCATATGTGTGTGTAGCCCAGTAAACATAAGGTGGTGCTGTCTTTAAGAGAGAGAGCCTGGGAAGGGGTGATGTAATGTGTTCTCAGACAATGATGTCATCGACTGAGACACGGCAAGGATTTAAAGTGACAAAGGCATTTTCACCGGCTCTGTGTAATTCTGCATCAGGGCTTGTCAGAGAGCAGCACCCAAGCACCCGGGGGGAGACTTTCATTGAGCAAAAAAAAAGAAGAAAAGAGAAAAAAAAAGGATGTATGAAATGGGAGACATAAATGTGTTTCATGCAAATACAAAGCAGGAGTCGGTATCTGGATGTAGCACACAGCATGTTTATTAATCAGGGTATTTGAGATACAAAACACATTTTGTTACAGTGACAATGACAGGGTTAAGTTGCCATTCACAAGCAGCAATCACGTATAGTTTCTTTGTGATGTTAGACGCATGTTTAAAGAGGAATGAAAGAGTTAACCTCAAATGCAGGGCATATATCAGACTGCAACTATACATAAGGTGTTTGGTGTTTACCATCACCTGCAAGAACATCACTATATTTGCATATGTTTTTTGTTATCATGAATCTTAAGACTTTGCATTTTATCTGCACCATTTTCAAACCACATATAATGAATAATGGAAATGTTCAAGTTTACCTATATTATACTATTTCTGACATTGCATGTTCCCATTTTACCATTTCTAATCCAAAATTAGGTCCAAATTCCTTCAGTCATTAAAAGTCCTCCTCCTTAGGCATTTTCCTTTACCATAAATCACTTAACTGTGTTCTTGTCCTTCCCAAGTTCGTTCCTTTAAGCTCCTTAAGCCTCCACTGTTCTTGCCTCTACAAACTTGTCCTTATTACAGTAACTCGTGCCTTCCCAAAAGAGGCACTCCGAATCAAACTTCTTCCCTCGTGTGCAGAGCTGGAGGAAGTGATGGAGTGGTTGTGGCCTCCCTCTTGGCCCGTCTCTTTGTTGTTCTCGCTCAAACTACGACATTTCTTCAGCTTTTCAGCTCTCACTTGGTCCACCTTCTTTTCTTCTGATTCTTTTGTTACACTTTGTTCTTCTCTTGTCTTTGCACATTCATCCAGGGTCTGATCAGAAGCAGAGTCCTGAGCAGGAGCTCCATGGACAGTTTCGCTTGATTCCAACTGGCTGTCTTGCCTTAAGGTGTCTTCACATTCTTTTGGAGGGATCTCCTCTTTTGCTGGACTGGCTGGGGTATCTAACCCTGCTTTGTCCTGGGTTGAATCCTGGAGTTCATTATTAGCTGAGAGACTGTTTTCATTGACGTCTGACGACAAATCTTGGCTAGAACTCTTGCTCTCTTGGTGAGAAGATCTCCCATCATCATGGGTCGCTTCATCAGGCACAGGTTCTGTGATCAGCAGTTCTTCTTCCGGCCTGGATGTTGATTGAGCATTTGAACTTCCATCATTCTTTGTTATATCTGTGTCTGAAATACTGATGTCACATGCAATTTTATAGAAGAGTGAATGGTTCTCTTTCATTTTCTCTAAACTTTCACTGACTGCAGATGACATTTCATTTGAATCAGCGAGGTCATCAGTGCACACTGGCTGGTTCTCGACGTCCGATATCTCCTCATTGCACGAGTCTACGCCAGGGATCTGCAAGGGTATGAACCCTTGCCACTGGCTGGTGGAGAGGAACCACTTGGCTCTCAGATCGGAGGATGAAAACTCATCGTCGTTACCATCAGGTTCCTCAAGCTTTTCCTCTTCTTCATCTTTGGAACTTGTAAATCCCATGCCTCCATCTTTCTGGTAGACGGTCATAGACGAGACGTGATAGGGTGAAGCTGGACGTTTGATTTTAGTTTTGGCAACCCCTTTTCTTCCACCGTGATCTTTGTGTTGTGTTTTGTTCCCAAGTTTGACCTGACTTTTAGATTTTTTCGCCTGTCCATTCCTTTCCTCTTCATCTTGAGATGTGCCACTTGAAAGCTGAAGTTCTGCAGAGCCTCTGATGTTATCACAGCTTCCGTAGCCACCATGAGATTCATGGCCTGAAAACAGGAACATAACAGAAATGTTGATATTTTTAACATCTAATATCAAGTGAAAGCCAGCATTCCTGAGAAAAAAGGGTAACTCAACATATGATTGTGGCCTAATTTTAGCATTTTGATTTTACTTACAATCCCTAACTGTATTGATTTTGTATCAGGAAATATGTACCTGAGTTCATCCTGTGTTTTCTAGCTGTGTCAGGGGGCACCTGATGAACTTCCTGCCCCTCCCCCTTGATTGGCAGCTGATCTTGTGTAGTAGCTCTCTGCCTGACTGCGCTGATAGACAGACATATAGACAGACAGACAGAAATAAAGATAGATAGAACAACCCATTTTTTGAAAAGCTCCCTATGCATAAAGCATATGTTCATACATTTAAGTATAAGAACGAAACAAAAAACATCCCACCTTCTTATGACTCTCTCCCGTATTCGTTCCACACGTCGAAGTTTGGCCTCTCGCTGTTCAGGGGTCAGGCAGAGTTCAGGTTCCATGTCAGAGGTCAGGAGGGCAGAGGGTCGTCCATCCATCTGTTCGAACAACATCACATTAGAACGTACCTCAGGCCCTCTTTAACAGCTTATAAAGACAGACTTAATATTGTTTTACTAGCTTGATACTTCATGAGTTCATCTAAATTTAGTAGAATTGCTTTTAAACATGAATTTAAAGTGATTGATTTCAGAAAATGTGACATCACTTCTGTTTGGACTGTCAGAGACCACAGCTGAAAAACATGGTTAAATACAAAATCCCAAATAAGTCTATCTGAATTTTTGTAATTTGAGTTTTGTAGCAGTCTGTTCAATAGAGGCCTAACAGGGAGTTAGACCTGTCTGAGGTCTCTTCAACCCCGTACATACTGTAAGTAACGTCACTATGTTGGATAACATACTGTACATTTCCTTGTCTGTGAAGTACAATTGGCACATCAAAGGAATATGTACATATAAGCGTTCATTTCCTTTGCAAGCTCAGTTTGTGTCATGGAGAAGAGTTACCACTTCAATACATTTCTACATATTGGGTTTTAATAAGCAGGTTACAATAGTCAAAATTACTCAGTGTTGACTTTTAGTTTTACACGGGACACAAACAGCAGTCTCCTGGGTCAAAGTCCTGAGTTTGTTGGACCCATCCACCGTGACCTCCTCCCCAAGCAAAATACATCATCTGACTTCCTCCTTTACTCCCTGCATAGTTACAACAGCCACTAGAGATCACTGCCTAACAATAAACGTAAATATGAGTTGCAATAAGCTTGTCATACAAATGGCCTGTGGTGGTGTTTTTTTGGGGGGGAGGACAATCTCTAATTTTTACACATACAGCTGTGGCATCTGAGGGACCTCAAACAATGAAGAAGTAAAGCCAATTTTAACCAAACACAGAGGTTGTGTCAGAACCAGATAAGATAATATCAACTACAATGAATTAGAAATGTATTGCTATGGTATCATCTTTACACAAAACGCTGTCATGTGAATCTGATTTCAATTTATTTCATTCATCTTACCCTGACGTCCAAGCTCTCACTTCCATTTCCTACACCTGTTTGGTCTTGAACTTGATTCCTTGAGGTCTCTGTGGGCTCCCCTCTGCTCGATTCTGACCGTGACATCCTCTTGGGAGACCTGAGTATTCCCTGATGCTGCTGCCTGTTTGTCTTTTTTATGAGCTGATCCTGGTTTTGATCAGGACCCTCCAGCAACAGACGCC
The DNA here is from genome assembly GCA_019142605.1 of Cephalopholis sonnerati. NCBI lineage: Eukaryota > Metazoa > Chordata > Actinopteri > Perciformes > Serranidae > Cephalopholis > Cephalopholis sonnerati. The sequence goes on along the minus strand of JAGQAX010000020.1, from coordinate 17,775,450 downwards.
TGGGTGGCTTGTTCAACATTTTTTTACTCTGCTCGGCCAATCTTTGCTGCATCTCAGGCGGGATCTGCTCGGGCAGTGGGTTGTCGAGCTCGGGTGGGGGATCCTCAACAGAAACCCGTCTGGCCACGAGAGAGGATGGCAGTACAGCTGTTACAACTCGTGTCACCCTTAGAGGAAAGGGGGCCTGAGGAAACACAGAGATAGATTAGTGAATGCATATTTGGTGTGTAATACAATGCAGTGATTCAGTCAGTTATGCTGATTGATGATTTGGCAGACCTCCTCTTTTGTCTCTGAACTTTGACTTGGAGTGGGTATGGGGGGTTTCTTTCTATTAGTCATCCTCTCCTGATTCCTCTTTATCCGCTCGATCTGCTCCTCTTCACTCATCTTCATCTTCTAGAAAAGATATAGGCTGTTTAGAATATGAGTCATTTATGAAGCTGCAGCAATATGCATGTCGAAAAGGTAACGCAAGAACCAGAATTCATGATTTGCATATGAAAAACACTATTGTGCAGAGGTGCGCATATGGTTGCCTTCATCTGTATGTCTGTATATATGTATGAATGTGTATGAGCATGTGAGAAAGGGGGGGTTGGGTGGCAAATGTGAGAAGACAGAGCTACTGCACTGAGACGTGAGCCTCTGCCTCCCCCTCTCGCCTACAACAGGCACTGCAACATGCCCTAATTGCAAGGAAGATGAGAGAATCAAAGAATTGGAATTTGGCTGTGATTGCAATGAGGGGAAAAATCAGCTTTGACTGCTTCTATATTTGGAGCGTTTTGGATCACATTGCATACATCCAGATATAGTTATAACCAGCAGCAAACAGGAAATTATGAAGGATCAAACCTTGGTTGATTGGTTTGTTGTATCTGGTGGGATCCACTTTGTACCAGATTCTAAAGATGAAATGAAAACAGAGGAAAGAGGAGTAGAAGGATAGAGGGAGTGAGAAAGGATGGGTGGGAGGAGAGGGTGACAGGAAAGAAGAGAAATAGGAAATATGAGGGTGGAAGACAATACAAAGCTGGGCTCTGGAAAATAAAACATTTGCATGAAACACCTAATAAAGCTGTTTAATAATAGGTATGTGAGAAAATCTTAATCTACAGGCCATTGTATTAATATCACCCTTTTCATGTACTCTGTTTGTATTGAATATATCTCTGCCAACCAAATGCGTCTTTCGGTGCTTTCACATTAAGGAGGTCAGGCTGGCTGTTTCCTCTTCTCTGCGCAGGATCAGCAGCGTGGCTGTAGATTCCCTGAAACATAAGCAGAGAAAAAGAATTTTTAAACATTTTTAACTCGATAAGGTTTGTCATTGATAATGTCTGCATTTCACACCTCATATGGCGATTCTGTCCAGCCATGGCCCTGATCCCTGCTCTGGTAGCAGTCCTGTAGCTCCTGGGGTAATGGTGGGCGGAGCGGTGGCTCTTGTTCCACATCCTGCAGGCACAATTGTCACAAGGGATATGATAGAAGATGTTACCACATCCATACCAGACTAATAAGCATTGATGCTGCATGCCTCAACATAGTGGTATCCATCCTTGATATGACAGACAACACAACTGGACATCTCAACAGTCAAAGAGACACTAAAGGCCTAGACACACCTCAATGACATCAAGTAACTATTGGCGACAATGGCTGACTGTTGCATAACCTCACATCGCTTGGGTCTCAGCCAAATAATTGTGCTTTAAGAAGTCACAAAGACTACAGCCAATGGCCAACTAGTATGTGCGTTCTGTACCCGCATGAGAGAAAATAACTCTCCATACCAGTAGTCTGTATTTATCTTTCGAAAAGGTACACCAGGAAGGCCGACCAGATGAATTCAAAATGCTAGTTAGCCAGTTAGCACATTCATGACACACCCTGATGGTGAAAGAATAAAGGATTATTACTGCACACTAGTGAACAATAACACAAACAATCCCCAATCATTTCTGCTAAAGAGCTCGATGGCTCAAACCCATACTCAACTCATACCCTCTTGACTTTAGACTTTAGTCATTTGTTTACTTTCCTCAATTCTGTTTCTCTTCTTGTGCACTAAGCTGAAGTGCCAGTCAGAGTGTTTTCATTTACAGATGGCCTCCGCCATCTTCACTGTCAATTCAACATCTTAAATCAGCTGAAAAAAGCCAACAAGGGCCAACAGTGCAAGACACACCATAAAAACTAAGGCTGACAGCCCAACATTGACCGATGGCCGACCACTGGTTCGGTGCGTCTGCACCTTAATGATGTCTGAATGAAGGCAGAAAATGGCACAGACAACTCTGGCTTGCAAATCCTGCTGTTCGGTTCATCCACTACCATACATTTATACTGAGTAAAGTAGCCTAGAATCATACCAACCTCCAAAGAAGAGAGCAGATCATATAAAGTCATCACATCGCAGATAAATCAGTTCTAATTAGATCTATATGCTGTAAAATTTAAAGCACTTCTGTGAATGTAAAACCAAATGCTGTGGCCAGATGCCAGCAGAGGGAATTTAACCTTTGCACTGAGTGGAAAACAATTCCACATTTGTTCATAAGCAGAGACAGGAAACGTCAGGGGTCACTGACAAAGAAAAAAAACAATGGACAGGAGTCGTACCATGCCACTATGCGGCCTCTCTGTGGGTGAGCCAGGGGATCCAGGATGTGGAGATGTTGGCTGGAACACTGAGGGGGAGACAGAAAAGGTCACTGTGTTGACACTGTTCATCTATTGTCAGGTTTTTAGATGAACCAGGCAACTTTGCTTATTGGCAACCCCAAATGGAAGCAAGAAGTAACTGTTTGACCACCACAAAACATTGAAATATTGCCTCATTTTTGTTAAACTGCTAACAATTATGTAGACATAATTATACTGTCTAAACGTCCCCACTTGCCACAGACTGTCAGCATGACAGTGAGGAAAAGGTGATGCTTACTGTGGTGCCTCTGTAGTCCCAGCAGGAAGCGGAAGTGATCCCTGTTGATCCTTAGTCCAGCCAAGATGTCCTCCATCATCCATAGCTCTCTCTGGGCCTGAGACTGGTCCTGATGAAAAGAACGAAACAAAGGTTATTACTAAAAAACTTGACGCATAAGCCTTAAAGGTTCTCTATGTACATTAATATAGCAGCAAAAGCTATTTGCTATGTAAAGATATAGTGAAGTAATGGCATCCTGAGCCAAGAATGAAGTCACGCTCCCTCTGTGTGTTTTGTCATCCGAGCTTCTCTGTTCTTTGTCTTGGTAGATGGCCTGGCCATCCATGCATGTTGGTGCATGTGAGTCACTGTATGTGTTTCCCACTGACTAATATGCTCTGAACGACACAAACAGTTCCTTTACTGATATATAGAAAGGCTTCTGTACTTGAGTGAGGTTAAAGTCAATGGCTAAAAACTATAAACACACACACACACATTGCACACATCAGTTTGTACTTTTCAATTACCTGTGGCAGTCCAAAGTTACAGATGTGCTGAAGATGTGAACGGATAACCATCAGTTCACTCTCCATTCTCTCATACTGACTCCACACCCTCTCCATTTCCTGAATAAAAATATTAGAACATTTGTGACATATTAAAAAAAAACATTATGACTAGAAAAACAACTAATAAATCAATAGTAGAATATACAGTTAATAAACATATTACATCTGTGCTGAGTGATTAATGGCATGACAAACTAGGCTACTCATGTCGTGCCTTTGTAACGTGGTATCATTCTGGTTCCCTGCCCCCGTGCTGAATACACACCAATGACACATCACACATCCTGGCACGGATTGTGACCAGCTCTTCCTGAAGCAAAGCCTTCTGGGTCAGTGCTTCTTCCTGGGCCCTTGGCCCCTGGCTTTTCCACTCCTCCAGCTGCAGCCTGGACACCTCTAATGCACACTGGACGCTGTCCTGTGAAAAGCAAAAACAGTCTATGTTATTTTTATTCTTAAACCAGTCACAACACACTAATTTTCTATCTGCTATTCATTATTTATAGCCTTAAATTTGTAGTCTAATGGGGTAATTACTCACTTTATCCATTTGTAGCTGGGCCAGTTCTACAGACAGAGACTGGAGCAGCTTGTCACACCCACACAACCTTGTCAACACAGCCTGAAGAGGGAAAATCAAAACTCAGAGAGAAACATCTAATAAGATAAATAACAGCAATGTACTATGGTGACAGTCAGCCATATGGCAGCATTGTGAATACTCACATCTGCATCACTTTCAAGAGGCCTGATTGGTGGGGCTTCCCTCGGGTCAGGCTTTGAGGCCTGAAATGCATCATTGTTAAACAATGTTTTTTTAAAACAGAGCTTTTTCATATTGCTTCTTCCAGTACACCAGCTTTTATCAGTATGTGGCTGTAAATATAATTTTTATTAGATCATTTTTTAATATGTTTTTATGAAATACTTTGTGCTGGCTATAGTCAGTTAATGACGGTTGACGCTTGAATGCTTCACTGTAGTGCTTTAATGTGAAGACTGAGCTGTTGTCTTTCAAAAGAGCATTGTGCAAGCTTCAGCCATGTGGTGACACAAACAGAGACTGCAGCCATTGGTCATGAAATTGAAAGAAAATTAAGATACATTTGTAATTTGGCAAACAGCTGCTTCATATAAGTCTCATTTCATATCGTATAGTCACAGCAGAACTCGACAAAATCAGACAAAACACACATATATATATAACAACAATAAAAACGATGAGCACAATATATGATTTATTAGTCACAAACAAAAATGGACACAATAAGCATTAGTGACAAGATAGTATGGTGACATGGACATAAAAACAAGTCAGTGACACACATATTACAGTGCAGGACAGTATCACATGATCTACAAAAACACTCTTGCTCATATTAATAAAAAATTAGTCTGCACAGTTAGAGACAACACCACAACACAACCGTATTTTTGAGGAGACATACACATACAAACAACATAATACAACTTGTACCACATAAGACACCACAGGAACACAGAGCATAGCGGGCTGTACCATAGCCGGCGGTAGCACACAAACAGATAAATTGCTGCGGTGATGGTGGTGATGGTGGTGGTGGTGGTGGTGTGGGTGGTGGGGAGCATGTGCGGCTCTCGATGACGGGGGCAAAGGGGGCAGTAAGTCTGCATGTGCGCCTGTGGAGTAGCTCTGAAGAGAGACAGCATGTAGATGACAAGAACAGAGAACGCATGACATTATACAAAACATACTGTGCCACCGCACACTGCTGCACACTAGTCTACTTGTTTGCTAGAAAGATATTGTTCATACTATAATCACCTTTCCTAAAGGTCGTCTCCCACTCGAGATATGATGGACAGACCCATATGTAGGTGTAGGCTGTAAACAATGAAAAGACAAAGTGTGAATAACATGACATGTTTGGTGATAGAAAATTATGTTAGAGGACTACTTCAGTGATTAAAGGGACAGTTCACCTCCAAATCAAAAATATGTATTTTTCCTTCTTACCTGTAGTGCTCTTTATCAATCTGGATTGTTTAGGTGTGAGTTGCCGAGTGTTGGAGATATCGGCCGTAGAGATGTCTGACTTGTCTCCAATAAAATGGAACTAGATGGCACTCGACTTGTGGTGCTCAAAGCGCGGAAAAAAAATATTTTAAAAAACTCAACAGCAATGTCTCTTTCCAGAAATCATGACACAGTTACTTAAGATAATCCACAGACCTTGTTGTGAACAGTTTCATGTAGGAACTATTTTCTTTCTTCTGACCTGCCAACTGCATCACTGAGGAGAATGAAGCATGCATCAGCTCATCGTTGAGGGGCTCATGTGTGTGACAGTGCGAGATGTAAACATTAATGACGTCCTTCATGGCTGAGCTGTAACGTTAGCTAGCGCAGTGGTGCTAGGTGAGCTAGCAGTAGATTCACACTTCCTTCTATGCGGTGATTCAGTTGGTGGGTGTAGTTCAGTAGAGAGAAAATGGTTCCTACATGAAACTGCTCACAACAAGGAGGGAGACGTTGCTGTTGAGTTTTTCAAAAGTTTTTTTTTTTTTTAACACCACAAGCTGAGTGTCATCTTGTTCCGTTACACTGGGAGAGAAGGCAGACATCTCATCTCTTTGGCCGATATCTCCAACACTCGGCAACTCACACCAAAACAATCTACACTGATAAATAGCACTACAGATAAGAGGAAAAATATGTATATTTGATTTTGGGTTGAACTGTCCCTTTAAGTATTGCACTTCCATAAAGTTGGGGGAATGACACCATCAGGGTTATTTCTTTAACCAAGGCAGTTGTAGTATATTTTATGATCAAGATCAACCAAACAAGTCCTGACCTTGCTTAGATTCTGCCACCTTTCCGTGACTGGAGTGGTAGGAGTGGATTTGAACTCCAGGTTAGGTGAGGCAGGTGCATAGTACAGGGTTTGCGGCACCATGCCCGAATCATCCTGAGGTCGAATGTCGACCCTTCCCACTGGTGTATGAGGTCGCGACCCCAGCTGACCTCTCGAGGTCAAAGAACCTGTCCCCATCATTTCTGTCTGTGTGGGTGGTGTGTTTTGACCAGGAGAGTCTTCCTCTTGGTGTGGACCACAAGCTCTTCTTCCATTAAAATCCGGAGGGCTGGGTGTTCTATTTGAAGAGAAAACAGAACAGAGATGCCAAAGCTGGGACCTTCCTGGTGATGATTTTTTTTCCCTCTAAGTAAACCACTGGGATTTAAATATGTGTCTTTCACACACAGAGATGACTTGACAACCTGCTGTTTCTCTGACGCACACTCCGCCTCCCCCTCTGCTCTGAGCGCGACGTCCCCATCCTCCCACTAGCGAGATGACTCGGTTCGCTCAGAGTCCTGCTGACGTGCTTGTGTCTCTGGGAGGGACCCTCTCCATCAGAGGGGGGTTTAGGGAAGTCCACTGATTCACTGCTGCCACCTATCTGTGTGAAATCCTGATAGCTTGAGCAACGCCTGAAAGGATCAGAGCAAAAAGGGGCTAAATACTGAAAAATGCTTTATATTTACAGTGTAACACCTCATGTCTGTAATAAATAGTGCTGTACCTGTTCAGGGAGCTGTTTGTCTCCATTGCAGCAGACTGACTGAGGGCTCGGACCCAACCCAGCATGTCCTCCTGAGTGTCAGCACTGAAGAAATAAGAGCGCATCCCTTGGTGCACCACCTAGTGTTACAGAAATTATCCACAAAGTCACACTGTTATTTTTTGCCTCATAAAGAATCAATAGTCTTTAATGAGCTGAAGTTAATGAACTGAATAAAACTGGATGACCACAACACCAAACCCCAATTAAAAATCTTGCTTTAGATACATTTAAAATGCTTCAATTTGGCCTGTTTAAATGGGTGTCAGTAAATATTGAGAGAAGTCTTTAACGTGTCTGATGTAGAATAGTTCCTGTATAACCAACAATGTAAGACTTAAAATCAAATGTTGACAATGTATTCACTGATTGAGCGAGCAACCGAATGATGATACCTTGAAGGTAAACTTTCTGTTCTTGCATTCTCGTGGCGTGCAGAACAGGATTTTGTAGCTCGGCAGTGGGATGCTGCCCAGCACAGATTCTTCTCTACTGTCTGCCAGGGGACAGAAAAGAAAAGTTCATTGTTGTACAGTCAGAGCACATGAAAGAGTTCCATTCCAGACAAAGTGCTGGGCTACAAGCTGTGTACCTTTATAGTAAAACAGACAGTAGTTGGAGAGGACAAACCATCTTCTCTTCCACAGCTTCAAACCAGAGCTGTCCTGCAGAGGGGGGATTCATTATGGGCTGCTCTTTGCTTAAATCACACTCTTCTGCATGCAATGATGAAGTTAAACAGTTTTAACAATGTTTGGAAGATTACTTTTTTGTTGAGCCATCCTCTGATGACCACAGGACAGTTGGGGTCTCTCTTGGCAGCCTGACATCTTTTCCCAAATGTTTGCACCTTTCCATCGCTTTCCTGTTACTCAAAATAGGGAGTTATATATATTCAAGTAAAATCCATCTATCCAGTTATATATATGTGTATGCAGTAATGGCACATGCAGCTGCCCACATGTGCACATAGACAGAGACACACATGACAAGATAGAAAACTTAAAACAAACCTTCATGACAGGAAAGTAGGAAATGGTGGCCACGCTGGATGCTTGGCTCACTCTGTCTTGGTCATCCATTCTGCAGCATAAAACACAAATCCAAATTCAAATACAGACTGCAGTTGAAAACATCCACAGAGAAACCCATAAAAAAAGAGAAGAGATAAGTTACTGAGAGGAAGCTCACAGTCGCAAACTTTTGTTAGAAATGTCAGAGCTGGATGCAAATGTCACATCCAAAATGTCAGCGTTTGCACCCAAACCAAAGCCAAATGTGAACTTTAACCAGGATATATCACATACAAGTGTGTTTTTAAGATGTTATTCAAGGTCATATAGTATTTACTGAGTGGTACACACACACACACAAAGACACAAGATGTCTACATTTTGATGGATTTTTGAATGAAAGTTCCATCAAGCAAAGAAATCACAAAATAAAAAAGGCCGCACATTTGCAGGTATAGTTTACCACAACCTCTCAACATACACTTGGTGGCCGTCATGCCATGAGAATTTCAAAAATTTGAACACACATGTTATGAAAACACTCATAGCTAGCTCTGCCTACACATTTGAATGAACTGGTTGCCCTTAGGGAGGCTAAGGCTAAGAGGTGAGGCCTTACCAATACAATCTGAACCAGAGTCTCCCTCAGAAGAAGCAGTCAGTCACTCCCATGAGAAGCACCCCATAACCTCCAAGCTCACATTTGCCACATTCCCATATAGTTGAGATTTTTTCCTAGTCATCTGTTCATCCTCTCAGAGACTTTGGTGTTGCGGCTCTCCCACTTCCAGCAAAAACTCTCCCACAATTCTATTCTGAGCCACAACAGGCCGGTGCGCATCCCCACCACGAAACTGACAGGTGACAGCTGCATCGCCGTGGTAGCAGGGAGGGGCCCTGGGACTGTGTGAAAACCAATCTGGCAGCAGGGACGGGCTGGTATGAGAGACGAGATTTGGAATGTGTCCCGATCTGCAGAACTGCAGCGTGGACTGCTGAGGGCAGAGAACCAAAATAAAAGAGCATGGAGCCGGGGAAGTAAAGTGGCCGGTTGAAGATGAATGTGTGGGAAGGGCTGGGTTTTTACTGTGTCACAGGTTTTTGTGTTTCTGTAGAGTCATGCTGTCTCTTCAGGCACATGATCACAAGGTTCTATCAGCAGGTTTGTTTCTGTGCAGGTCAACTGGTAGCATGTTTCTGGCTCCTGCACCTACTGTACAACTAAGTACTTTTTTATTGTGTTTTTTTTTGTATGCATAAGAAATTAGATTAGATTTAGATTTTTAATTAGATTTTATTTATCTAGTTAAAGGTCCTGTGTGTTGGATTTAGGGGGATATATTGGCACAAATGGTATACAACATTTATTACTATTTTTTATAGCTGTGCAATTACCTAAAACTAAGAATTGTTGTGTTTTTGTTAGCTTAATACGAGCCGTTTATATCTACATACAGAGCAGGTCCTCTTCCACAGAGTCCACCATGTTGTCTCTACAGTAGCCCAGAACGGACAAACCAAACGCTTGCTCTATGTGGGGCTATTTGCTTTTTCGCGTTTTTGCATCCACCACTGTAGTTCTCCTACATGCTTGGCACACAGGAAAAATTTCAGCCAGTTTCAATCTGCAACCTCATCTCTAGATGCCACTAAATCCTACATGCTTTAAATGCCTGATTTTTATGTTTGAATATTTTTTGAATTACTAGTTATAGTACTATATAAAGTGCCATTTACTTTATGAATCACACAGATATATTCCTCCTGTACTTTGTTATTGTAGAGCAGTGGTTCCCAGTCCAAAAGTGGGTCGTGTGTTCATTTTGAAAGGGCCGCAAGCGACTCGCAAACGTGTCAAGTTTGTAAAAAAAACACTTTATTTTGAAGTACAGTCAACTAATGACTCAGGAGATATTTGGACCAGTTGGGATCCAGTGCTGTAGAGTATATATGTATTTAGAAAAGATGAGTATTTTTAGATTTTCAGTTTGTATTATTCCTAAATTTCTACTTTGTGCCAAACTGCTTGTTGTTTGTATGCAGTATTTCAACCCTTAAATGTCATTATGTAGCAGATACGTTGAAACTTTACATTTCTTGTGATTAACATGCGCTTATATTGAGGCACAATAACCACTTGGTTAAAGTGAGGATCATGTTTTGGCTTAAAATACCAACTTTTAATGGCACAAAAGCCGCTGGAAAAGCACAGACAGGTCACTAAAAGAAACCGTGCTGTTGTTTGTTCGTCTCAAACAGTGGTCTGCAGCTTAGCAACTGTCCCACCTAGGTGACAACCACAGCAAGATGACCAGTGTTGTCGTTTGTTGGTCTTGAACAGCAGTCTGCAACTTGACATCCCAGTCATAAAGTCAGCTCATGTACTACATCACTTTTTAAACCTTGATACGATATGTATGACACACATGAAACGTGTCTGTGGTTTGCAGAAACGTACAATACCACCATTTTCTTTTGGCAACTAGGCAAGCTGTATTTGCAGTTGATGTATGTGCGTATTTTTTCATGTGTAATGTAAAAATGATGTACAAGCTCACTTGACTACCTAAAGTTATTCTTATTTGATATTCTAAAACTGGTTCTCAGCAACTTTTAACCAACACCTATTGTAGCTGCCTCAGCAAAGCTTCATTTTCCATCTTATCTAAACTGAACAGTTACTGTTGATCCTTATAAAACAGCAGCACAGATGAACTTGAAGATAACAATTCATGAGAAACTGAGACCCCACAGGCACTCGTGGGTGATCCAGAGGTCTGACATGGTTTAGCTGCCGCAGTCTATGTCCATATCAACCACAATCCTCTACAAGTGAGACACGGAGTAAATAGGGGGAAACAATCAAGTCTTTGTGAGAGATGAGAGCAGAGACCAACAACCTCATAGCCGCTGGGGGTTACGTGGGTGTTGTGAAATATTTGGAAAATCTCCTTCTTAATCAGCGGGGGTCACTGCTCGGGGAGGAGAAGACTTAAAATGCTAAAGAGGGATGGAGGGGAGGACAAATGGTGGGTCTGTGTACCACACAGAGTGCGCTTTGTGGCGCCTGAGGACTCTGGAGCATCATGTGAAGTTGGACACAGAGCATGTTGAATAAAATATCCTCCCTCTCCATCAACAAAAACATTTGCATGTCTCCTGCATTCTTACGTCCTTTAATGTCAACAAAATCATCACTATCTGTTTGACCTTGATAAGTTAGGTGGTGACGTAAGGCGCTGGCACAACGACTAATTTGACTGCCTCGCGAGGATACTGGATTGTTGTACACAGCATATATCACATGGATTTACACAGTGACGTTGGTCTGTGGGAGGCATAAAAGTTGCTGGGTAAATACAGCTGGGATATCACAGCCTGGCAAAGCTGAGAAAAGTCCCCCTGTGGGCCTGTAATAGTTGAGCCACAGATAATACATCACATCACTGCTTCACAATGCTGGTAACCTTGAGCAACAGCAGTCTTTCTGTTTACACAAACTGTGCTGTAAACATATT